>OY723400.1:54629757-55898957 GCA_963210345.1 Inga oerstediana | reverse complement strand
TAACCATTTGCCACATGTCTCCACCTCATTGGCTCTCATAAAGCAAGTAACCAATTTAGTTACTCTAACCACTTCATTAGCCATTTAATTTCACATCTCATGCCCTCTTAATTAGTAATTAATCTCTTCCATTAATCACTAATTTAGAGCCATTCTTTTAATTTTCCAACAATTATGGCATATTAATTAAAATTGCCATACAACACATAATTATTCCTCTTTAATTCGATAATTATACTCAATAATTACCATTAGCCTTTAATCGAAAATTGGGGTGTTACACCATACACCTTTCAAACATCTACAGAAATTGATCATAGATCAGAGACTTATCACAGCCTGGATCAATCCAAGTCCCTAGGTATTTACCTAATCTTGTAGAGAAGCCAATTTGCACAAAATGGGACAATTGAATTTTGGCAGTATGAGGAACATTTGGACTAAAAATTAGAGAAGATTTTAAAAAGTTAAATTCTTGATCAGGCTAGCAACAATATAAATCCAAAGAATTTTTAACAAACTCACAACATTGCTAAGAAGATTCAAAGAAGAGAATGTAGTCATTCGCATAGAGTAAATAAGATATAGCTTGAGCACGGTTGCATACTTTAATTCCTTTCCCATGACCCAAGGATTCCTGATGGTTGATTAAACATGATAAAAAATTTGCAAAGAGAATATAAAGATATGGTGAAAGAGAATCTCTTTGTCAAATGCCTCTAGAAGGAAAGATGGCTTGAGAGAGATTGCCATTGAAAGGAATATGATATTGAACTATTGTAATATCCCGAATTTTGGGCCTAGAGACTTGAGGATACGCCTATATTAGTCAAACTACTAAGCCCAGTTTAGGAAGAGTCCCAAGAACGTCTGAGTGATAAAATGACTATTAGGGACTATATGATACAACCCCCTGGGTAGAGAATAAGTCCCTGGGTTTATATAAGGGCTCAGTGTGTATTTAGATGTATAAAAAATGTTGGTATAGTAGTGGACATGGCATTTTTAAGGCAAACATGTGTACCCTGCGTTTTTGAAGTAGACACCGGTATATGGTACCATGTGGGGCCCACACACATATACTCTGACCTAGCATCATTTGGCAGGCCTCGACATGTATGTCGCAGTTCCAAGAAAAACCCGAATAGAATCTCGAGTAGACATCGTTAAAGTTACTTTATTAAAGTAACTTAATAAGTAAGCATTCATGATATAACGTTTGTGTTAGATGAATGAGAAGGTGAAAAAGTGTCCCTCATGATAATACTTACCTTTTTAACTTTTGGGTTGGCACCACAAAAAGGTGACACTTGTCCCCTCATCATGATATTCATAAAGTGACTTTTGTGTTAGCACTTTCTGGAGGTGACATCCAGCACAATAGTTAAGGGAATCCACCAGTGCCCGCCCGGTCGTGTACTTGACTTCCCAAACACCGAAACCAGGAGTTCGGGAAATTTTCAGGCCTCTCCTTCCCCTAACATGTAAGGACGGTTAAAAAGAGAGAAAAGAGGAAAAGAATAAAGTTTTGACATGTGTCAATTCTATAATAGATCTTAAAAAGTAAGATCGCATAGGATTTATTTGATTGATCCAAAGGCTAGGATTCAATCATGATTTTTTAGATCCCATATGTTTTGATGATAATAAAGATTAGAAATGAACTTACAAAAGGTTTTGATAAATAGATAAAAGAAGTTTTTGAACAAAAGAAAAAAGTGCTTAATGGCAGGGAAAGCCATCACTCAAGTAGACCCTCAAGTGATGAAGAAGGATGAGAACTCATAGAACAGGAGAAAGAGCCTCTGGCAGATTTCAAAAGGGATTACTCGAGTGATGATCCTTCATTACTTGAGTCACCACTCGAGTAATGTGTGCCAAAAAGTTTCAGAAGCTCTCTGCCAAGATTTGCATGGTGTTACTTGAGGGACAACTCGAGTGATGACCAAGGGATCACTCAAGTGACTATTCGAGTAACCAAGTAAAAAATAAGGTAATGAAGTCTCTGCCATATTTTGAAAGGGATCACTTGAGTGATACCAATGCATGACTCGAGTTACTACTTGAGTAATCTAGTCAAAAATGTTGACTTCACTCTCTGACAAGATTGTCAATAAATCACTCGAGTGATACCAATGCATCACTCGAGTAACCACTCGAGTAATAAAGTTAAAAATAATGACTTCGCTCTATATCATAATTTAGAAGGGATCACTCGAGTGATCGCTCGAGTAATGGCCCTGGATCACTTGAGTGACCACTCCAGTAATGAAGTTTAGAATGCATGATTTTAATTTGTTATTTATTGATTTGTTATCTATATGATTAATCTTTCATTATGTTAGTATTTTGAGTATATGTGTAGAGAAACAATAAAGAGATTATGCGTTAAGAGTAAAGTCAAACAAAAAGTCCAAACTAACCTACCGCAACGGATAGTTTTCACATTCGAAGAATGGTCAAATGTAGCTGCGCGACTCTAACAGACATGTTTGAAATGCTTCCAACAACTATTATAATTCATCTATATATATGGAATCATTCAACGAAGAAGATATATAGAAAACATATAAGCTTACAATGATCAACGCATTCAGAGTGCTCTAAACTTCTTATATTCATTCTTTATACTTTAGTGATTATATGTTTGCTTTGTGAGAAAGATTTTCATTATAAGCTGAATATTTATTATTGAGAAAACTTAAGGTTGTGGAACCTTGAGTTGGGGATTTGTTTACATCATGTAACAGAGAGCGAGTGTCCTATGAAGGAACTTGTAGTATATTGAGGTGCCAAGAACCTACTGAATCTTGAAAGATATAGTAAAACTCTCAGAGAAGCTCTGAGGACTAGACATAAGTCAAAGTGGTTGTGGCCGAATCAGTATAACTCTCAGTGTACACTTCGGTGATATTTCTCCCAGCTTTTAACTGCTTTAAATTTCCAATCAATTTTTATATACAAAATGAATTTTCTATGATCACCAAATTCACCTCTCTTAGGTGAAATGCTTGCACTAACATTTGGTATCAGAGCGTAGGTCTTCTTGTTTAGGTATAACAACCTAAGAAGGATCCAATGGCAAGCATGGGTGAAGGAATACTTCCTGATGGAGCCTTTATCACCAGACCACCAAGTTTCAGGGGTGAACTCTTCTCTTTCTAGAAAGCAAAGTTCAGAGTATTCATAATGGCTACAGAATATGGACTATGGGAGGTGATTGAGAATGAAAACTATGAACCTGTAAAGATTGTAGATTTACAGAAAGTTCTAAAGACACCAATTGTTACCCCTACCTTAATAGCCAAATTTATAGTTCAAGAATGCGTCATTAAGTCGAAATACCAGTGGATAATTTAAAACTTTTCCAAAACCTGTTTAGTGCGGTCTCGCATTCACATTTTGAATATAATTGGATTGTGCAGTTCGGTTTCATTCACACATATCAGAGTGTAACAAAATTTCCTGACAACGCTTGGGTTTCATTTACTTAATGAAGGGTTTATAAGGCATATTTCCCACTTTTAGTTTCCCATACAGGATATTACACAACACTATTCAATATATACAATATGTTCAACTAATCCCCAACAAAATATGACAACCAACTATCCAAAATTAAAACCCCTAATTAGGAGCTCAACCGCCCTTCGTCACTTTTTTTCCTTTGAACCACTTGCCCTGGCTATAGGTTAGTCAATGGAAAGAATGAGATTCAAAAGAATCCCAGTAGTAACAGTTCACTTATAACATGTACAATCACAAAGGATGTAAGCAAATCACAAGTAACAACATATCAATGGCATTTCTGCGACAACTTTCGTTGTATTTGCAACGACATGATTCATAACAGCATATTGACAACAGCATGTTTCACAATGGCATGTTTCACAACAGCATGGTTCACAACCACATGTTTCACACAACATATTTTACAATGATATATTTCATAACAGCATATTCCCACAGGCATGTTTCGCAACGCTGTGTTTATAATGGCATGTTTCACATGGCATTTCAATGATAAGACATACATACAATGCATCATACACAATATAAGAGAAAGGGTCACTACCTTGTTCTTTCCGTACGTGCTCTGACACCGGTCTATCGTGTGTAAGGCAAATGTCAAATTCTATAAACTATAATTGAGGACAAATAGTTATTCTCTAATCTAATACTCAATTCTAAAACACTTAAAGCTGGTGATTATTTAAGACCTTTAGGTGGCTACTAGAATCTCAAACAGTTGCCTAAAGATTTGGGAAAGACTTGACCAAAGACCCCTTTTTCGAAAGTTGAAAATGTAGGTCAGAAACATTTAGGCTGCGGACAACATCCTTGGACCACAGCCAAGAATAGATCAGAAGGTTTTGGGTCGCGACCAATATTAGTCAGATACTGGTAGGCCGCGACACAACATGCCTGGCCGTGGCCAGCAATTGACCTGTTTCCTGGCTGATTTTCAAACGACCATATATTTTTACATAGACCTTAAAATGACCTAAACTTTATATCAATGGAAATATTGCAATGTAAACTACAAAACTAGAAAGTTTCATAACATTTCAATACCATTTACTATTTCAAATCACCATGCAAAGTTGGTCCCCTACACAGCATTTTACACTTTACCATTTTCCAGTTTTGCACCAAGTGTTCACAAAGGTTCCAAAATGCACAACAAACACTACTCCCACACAATTTCCACAAGGAATCCAATGGTAACATTAAAACACCCAAAATCACATCCCATTCACATATTCTATTTTGACCACAACATTACAACTTAAATCACAATTTCACTAAACTTCATATTCAATACTTCAAACCAATTTTCCATTCAACTTTCATTGTTCAAATGACACAACAACACACCATTTCTAACACAATACAACACACAATTCATACAACTCTAAATCACACGAAATTTAAGGTCTCCACAATGACCACAATATATATATATATCAAAATGAAGCTTTCACTCACCTCTTTCACTTTCCCAAACTTGTTTCTTGATTCTTCAACCTCTACTTTCCTTTGAACTCACAAAACACCTCCTCTTGGAAATCTAAAACCATAGGATTGAAGCTCTTATCAATATGAACAACATTAAAGAAAAGGATTCAAACATTTAAGGTCAAAATCTCACCTAAATCTTGAGCTTTTCCTTCCTCTTCTTCTCTTTGGACGAAAATGGAACTTGGAGAGAGAGAGTATGAGATAATGATGAAGATGATGAAAAACAGATTTTTCATCTTTCTTGCCCATGCCTAGCCGACCAAGAGAGAGGGAGAAGGAAGAGAAATAATTTAAAAATGCTTTTGACTTTTCCTCTCTTCATCCACAAGATGCCACTTGTCCTAATCCTAGTATTTCTCATAAAGTAAGTAACTAGTTGGTTACACTAACTACTCCATTAGTCATTTAGTCATACTACTCATTTCTTTAGCTAGTAATCAATTCCTTCTTCAGTTACTAACTAATTAGCCGGTAAATTTTCCCTTCTTCTAATTTTTCCCCTGACTATGGCACATTCACTATAATTTCTACTTAACCCATAACTTAATTTCTTTTTCCTTCTTCCATGTGCCATTCCCTCTTATTTAGGTTCAATCAAGACTTTGACACTTAATTAAACTTAAATACAAGGTTTGGGTATTTTCTATTGCGAATTTGGTCATAACACATACTTTATTTCACAAAAGCATTCATCAAACATTCATTTGAAGTCATAGCCCTTGATCAAAATTTGGGCCATTACACCAATCGAGTACGATGAGAACGACAAGAAACTCATCACTCTTAATAGCAAAGCAATTCTGATGATTCAAAATGCTTTGAGTCAAAATGAGTACTTCAAGATTTGCACACTTCCAACAGCTAAGGGAATGTGGCAAGCCTTGGAAATATCTCACGAAGGAACTTTGGGAATAAAAGAAAACTGAATCAACACTCTGGTTATTGAATTTGATTTACTTCGAATGAAATTAGGTGAGTCAATAGCTGAATTTAAACTTAGATATACTCATCTTTTTACTCAACTTGTAGCTCTTGGGAAAGTCTATGATCAGCATACTCAAGTAAGAAAGATTCTGAACAGACTCTCTAAAGATTAGGAGGCCAAAGTCACTGTAATTGAGGAAGTAAAAGGCAAATCAATGTGATTGGTTGCTTCTCTATTCGGAAGTGTCTCTGAATATGAAAGTAAATTGAAATTCAAATGAGAACTAGAAGATATTGGTGATAAGAAAAAGAGAGGTCTTGCAATAAAAGTAAAAGAGGAAACCCAAGAAGATGATGGAGATTTTGACGATGATGAAATGTGCCTGATAATAAAACGATTCAGGAAATTTTATAAGAAAGGCCAAGGATTCAATAATTTTCAAAAAGGATGAACAAGCAGTAAAGAACATATTATCTGCTATGAATATGGAAAACCAGGACATATCAAATAGAATGTCAAGAACTAGCTCAAAAAAATAAAGAAAAGAGAAAAGGCAAGTTCTACAACAAGAAGAAAGCCTTTGTATTTGCCATATGGGGAGACAGTTCATCTAATCAAGATAGCGATGATAAGGAAGTAGACAATATCTGTTTGGTCGCTCAATAAGAGTCAGAAGAAGAGGAGGTAACCAATTCTGATCCTACATGTGATGAATTACTTTCTGAATATAGTGCTTTACATTTTGAATTCATCAAAGTAGTTAAAGAATTAGTTGTTTTCAAAAAGAAAAACAAAAATCTTGAAGAAAAACTTGAAGATATTTTAGAAAAGGATTGTGAAAAATGTTCTTCTTTGAAAAAGAAAAACACTGATCTCACAAGAACTCTTGAAAAATTCACTAAAGGGAGTGAGATGATAAATGCCATGTTCTCGAACCCAGACCGGACCAGCCAAACCGGACAGGAAATCGGCTAGTAAACCGGTCCGATTAAGTAACCCGGTTTGGGTCAAGTTTTTTAATTTTTTTTGAAAATCATTTTTTTATATTTTTCCTTTAGAATTTCATACTATAAGCCTAAAATCTTTCATCTCTCACCAGTTTGGTCCCGGTTTAGTTTCAATTTGACTCCGGTCTGACCAACTGACCCTTGACCCAGTACCCCGGCTGGTTCACTGACCGGTTCGGGTTTAATTACCTTGGTGAAATGTCATTTTAAAAGCTCAACGATTTGTAAATGACCGATCTGGTATTGGATATGATCCAAAATCAGATAAAAAGAAAGAAAGAAAAAAAGTCGAAGGTAAGACATACTTGAGTTATTTTAAGCATTCTGTTCATACATCAAATCCTTTTGTATACCGTAATTTTTGGAATAGAAAAGGTCACTATACTTCATCGTGCATCCATAAAAAGAAATGAAAAATAGGAACCTATAAATGGGTACCTAAAGGTTCATATGTTCATAAAATAATCTGTACTAACCCAAAAGGACCCAAAAAGATGCGTGTACCTAAGATTTAATTGATTTGATTGCAGATATATCTTAAAGGATCCAAAAACAACAAGTGGTCCATAGACAGTGGACACTCCAGACATATGACCGGTGGTTTTGAAAGTTTAACCACATTACAACCTAAAGAAGGTAGAAAGGTAAAATTTGGAGGAAATCAATCTGAAAAGATAGTAGAAATTGGTGAAATAAAAAATGATAAAGACATACAAGTCAAAGATGTATATTACATTGAAGGCTTGTGCCACAATTTGTTGAGCGTAAGTCAAAGTACAGACAAAGACAACTAGGTAATATTTGACTCAGAGGAATGTCTAATTGTAAACAAGAAAGACTTACAATTAGATAAGAAGAATATCAAAGCAAAGCTCAGAGCAAAAAGGGAAGGTAACTGTTATACTCTTGATATCAGTAAAAATGTTTCTAATTTTTTTTTTCTAAGTATTACCGATAAAAGTTGGCTATGGCATAAGAGATTAGCTCATGTCAATATGCATCAACTAGGCAAGTTACTTAAAAAGGATTTAGTGATTGGATTACCCAAAGGAAATTTAAAAAATGATTTGATCTGTGACGCATGTCAAAAGAGTAAACAAACTAAATCATCTTTCAAATTGAAAAATGAGATCACAACCAATAGACCTCTTTAATTGCTACATATGGATTTAGTTGGACCAGCAAGAGTTAAAAGTCTTGGTGGCAACTTATATTCATTAGTCATTATTGATGATTTCTCTAGATTTACATGGACTATTTTTTTATCATCGAAGGATGAAACCTTCAGTGAATTTATTGTTTTTGCCAAGAAAGTGTAAAATGAGAAAGTTATGTCCATTACAGATATTAGGATAGATCACGGTGGAGAATTTGAAAATCAAGCCTTTGGAGAATATTGTGACACTAATAGCATTGATCACAATTTCTCTACTCCACGGACACCTCAACAAAATGGAGTTGTGAATTGAAAGAACAGAGTACTCACTGAAATGGCTAGAGCAATGCTGAATGAAAAGAATGTGTCTCAATTTTTCTGGGCCGATGCAATGAGCACAGCATCCTACATTTCAAATAGAGCCTACATCAAAACAAAACTTGGAAAGACACCGTACATACTATATAAAGGAAGGAAGCCGAATATTGCTCATCTACATATCTTCGGTCGTAATTGTTTCATTCATAATAATGGTAAAAATAACCTAGGAAAGTTTGATTCTAAAACTGATGAAGGAATATTCCTAGGCTATTTTAACCGATATAAAGCATATAGAGTTTTCAATAAATGAACCTGTGTTGTTGAAGAATCAATTCATGTTGTAGTTGATGAATTTGAATCCTCTGACAAGATTATTGATGATGAGCAGGAAATAGTATTAAATAAAGATAATAAACAACCTAAATCTATTTCATACAATCTTGAAAATAACCAAAGCAAGGAAGAAGAACAACCACTAGGATAACCTAAAGCCTGGAAATACAACATGAGTCATCCCCTGGAACAAGTTATGGAAGATGTAAATGAAGGAGTCAAAACTAGAAATATAATATTTAATGAAGTTAGTTTTTTTGCATTTATTTATGAGATTGAACCTTCTAAGATTAACGAAGCCCTATCAGACAATGATTGGGTTATAGCAATGCTAGAAGAACTTAATCAGTTTGAAAGAAATCAAGTTTGGGATTTGGTACCCTGGTCTAAAGATCATCCGATCATTGGCACAAAATGGGTATTCAAGAACAAACTTGATAAATCAGCAATCATTGTCAGAAACAAGGCACGATTAGTGGCCAAAGGCTATATTCAAGAAGAAGGTATTGGTTATGAGGAAACATATGCTCTAGTGGCTAGATTAGAAGCTATACGAGTACTCTTGGACTTTGCATGCATCAAGGGATTCAAACTGTATCAAATGGATGTAAAAAGTGCACTTTTAAATGGCTACATCATGGAAGAAGTGTATGCAGATCAACCTCTCAGTTTTGAAGATGTAACCAAGCCTAATCATGTTTTCAAACTAAGGAAAGCATTATGCGGTTTAAAACAAGCCCCTAGAGCATAGTATGAAAGACTCAGTAAATTTTTCATCGATCAAGGTTTTATACGAGGACAAGTCAATACAACAATTTTTACAAAATGAAAAAAAAAATGATATTTTGATAGTATAAATATATGTTGATGATATAGTTTTCGGTGCTACTAATGAAATTTTGTGCAAGGAATTTTCTGAGATAATGCAGGGGGAATTTGAGATGTCAATGATGGGAGAATTGAAAATCTTTCTTGGCTTGCAAATCAAACAAAGAAAGAATGGAATTTTCATATCTCAAACGAAGTATTTTCAAGAGCTGTTGAAGAAATATGAGATAGATGAAGCAAATGGAATGGACACGCCTATGAGCTCAACTACGTTGCTTGATGCCGATGCCAAGGGAAAATATTACAACATCACAAAATAGAAAGAAATGATTGGATCATTACTCTATCTTACTGCAAGCAAACCTGACATCCAACTCAGTATTAGTATGTGTGCAAGATATCAATCAGCTCGAAAAGAATCACATACTGAAACCATCAAACGAATCTTTAGATACCTCGCCGACATAGCAGAATTAGGTCTCTGGTATCCTAAAGGAAGAATTGAATATCTAGTTGCATACTCATATTCTAATCATGGATGATACAAGACAAATAGAAAGAGTACCAGTGGATAATGTTAGTTTCTTGGACGTTCTCTCGTGTCATGGTTTAGCAGAAACAAAACACAGTTTGAGTATGTTGCAGCATCAAGTTATTGTACACAAGTGTTATGGCTGAAGCAACAACTACAAGACCTTGGTATATATTTGAAAGATATACCTATATAATGTAACAACACTAGTACTATAAGCTTGATAAAGAATCTAGTCCAACTGTAACCCCCATCCAACCAAGGCCAAGATTAAGTTTATAAACATGTGATTAATGTAGAATTAGAGACCGTAGATGATTTGAGACTTAAACAAGATCAAACTTCCCCAAAATCAGGGTTTTCAAGAACTTTTTCATAAACCTGTTCATAGTGGTCTCCTATTCATATTACAAATACAAAAATGGCCTGCACAAGTTGATTCCAGTCATACATATAAGGGTACAAAGTAAATTCCTGACATTCTTGGGTTCCATTACTTAATAAAGGGCTTATACAAGGCATAATGCCCATAATCTCTTTCCCTTTTACTTGGGGATTACACAAACTATACCATACCAAAAATATATACAATTATTTCCCAAGAATATATCCAAAAATTACAAGTATGGTAACCAAATATTCCCAAAATGAAACTCCTAATCCGGAGCTCTAACCACTCTTTGTCGTCCGCTTTCCCTTAGATCCTTTGGCCCTATCTAAAATTGTTTTGGGAGAGTGAGATTCTAAGGAATCCCTGTAGTGTCAAGTCACTCATAGTATGCACAACAATAAGGCATGAAAGCAAATTATAACCCACTCATGGCAACTACAACGGCAGTTACAGCGGTAAGGGCATGTATGACGTGCATCACCCTTACGTTTGCTCACGCATTTTTTGCACCACAACACAGTTCACAACAATATATTTCACCACAACTGGGATTTATATAAAGCATTTTATAACGTAAGCCACACTGGCAAGATTCTCAGAGATCCATGTCGATTACAACAGTAATTCAATGGTAGGGGTAGGTGTGATAGACATCACCCCCTATGATTGCTCAGGCTGCAATGGACCATAGCACATACATTTCACAAAACTTAATGACAAGTTATGCATACCATACATCATACACAACATGAGGGAAAAGTTACTACCTTGGTCTTCTCACGCTTGCTCAGGCACCGGTCTCTCACAGGCAAGGCAAATATCAAATCCTAGTATCATGATTAAGGACGGAGAGTTATTCTTTAGTCCAAATCTCAATCTCAAAACACTTAAAGTTAGTTATCATTTAAGAACTTTAGATGGCCACTAAAAGCCCAAACATATGTCTAAAGGGTTGGGAAAGACTATACCAAAAACCACCTTTTAGAAGTACAAAACACTAATTTTTGGGGGTTGGCCATGGCCCAATAATCCACTGGTTGTGGCAAAAAACAGATCCGAAACATTTGGGCCGCGGTCAAGAAAATCCTGTTTCTTGGCTGAACTTCCAAAAATCATAACTAATTCCAGAAAAATCGAAATGAGTTGATTCCAAAGCCAAATGAAAGGTATTGAAGTCCTCTTCATAGAAAAAATATGGGCCATTACTAGAAATCACCACACAAATACAAAATTGCCCAAAACTTAACACTGCTCCAAAATAAAGTCTAGTTTCCATCCCAAACTTTAGTCAATCATATCTCCTAGCACATAAAACGAAATGACACAAATTATATGTCCATTTTGAAGCTTGGGATGTGAACTTTAAGATTGGAAAGTTTCATAATTTTTAGACACCATTTGGTCATTCACAAATTTCGTGGAATCTGACTGCCCAAACAGAGTTCACACTTGACATATATATTTCCAATTTTCTACCAAAGTGTCCAATGACTCCAAAATCAATAACCAAACTTATTCCCATACAATTTTCCACAAGGAACATAATGGTAACCTCAAAATGACCAAAATCACAACTTATTGACATGCCTTATTTTGCCCAATACACAAAACCATCACAAAGTTGTCAAACTTTACATTTAAGCTTCAATTCAATTCTATTAATTCAAAACACTAAACAAGGCCCCATTTCCATGACAACAACATACCATACTCCCAATGACCCTAAATCATGAAAATTAGGGCAAAATTTCCAGAAATTCAAGGCCCAACCAATGGCCACAATACTTATATGAAAATAAAGCTTTCACTCACCTTAACAACTTTCCCAAAGAAGTTTCTTGGTTCTCACTAGTGGAAAAATGGCTTTTTAGACCGGTTAAAATTGACTTTTTAGACCGGTTTTGAATCTGGTCTTGATACAGCCGGTCTTAAAAGTATGTCACTTTCAAGACCGGTTTGGTAACCGGTCTTAAAAGTCTCACTTTTAAGACCGGTTGTATTAATAACCAGTCTAAAAGTAACAATTTTAAGATCGGTTGTCATGAGCACCGGTCTTAAAGGACCTCTTTTGTAAGGTGATTTATGTAATATACCAAATTTTGCAATACTAAAAATGTGTAAATATGGAAATAGTAGAATACAATAATTATCGATATTTACAATTAAAGGTAGAGTTACTATCGGAATTCCCAGATGTCCATTGTGTCATTTACAGAAATCGAGAAGTCAATTTTGTAAAAATACAAGTGTAAGAAGTCAGAGCAAAATTCGTCGGTGGCTGTAGGGTTCAGGGGCGGCAGTTGTGAGATTGGAGGAATTCGGGCATTTCATGATGTGCCTCGATATGCGTACCATGGTCCCACGTGGGTCCCACGTGGAATTCCGGGTAATGCACCGATGGAGCAACTTTATTAAAAAGAACTTCAGTAAAGTATGTAATGACAGCTCATTATGACTCATAATGACACATCTTTCGTGTTGCCCAAATAAGGAAATGACAAGTGTCCCGAAATTATTAGAAAGTAAAAACATGTTTTTGTGTTGGCCAAATAAGGGGGTGACATGTTTCCCTCATCATTACACATCATTACACCCACTTTAAGCCTTTCGTGTTGTCATCTCCGGAGTACGCCACCTAGCGTCTGAGTCCAGGGAATTCACCGGTCTCCAGCCGGGTCACTTACTTTTTGAGTTGAGCACTGAGCCCAGGAGTCCAGGAAATTGTCAGGCCTCCCCTTCCCCTGACCATTTATGACCCTCCGAAGAAAGAGAAAAGTGGAAGACAAATGGTTGCATGACACGTGGCATTCTTAAGCCTTAAACTTGTGACACGTGGCAAGATGAGATGAGATCATTTTATGTGATTAAATCACAACCACCCATGCCTAATTAAATGGCAAAATTTCATGCAACCATGGAAAGAGAAAGAGAAATCAGATTTCTTAAACTTAAGAACACAAGAAGAGAGAAGGAGGAGTGAATAGTGAGTTTTCTTAACTACCGGAGCCGATTTCAACCCTAAATCACCGTTATTGTCCGGTAAGTCCTTCAGGAAACTTCCTCTACTCACTATAAGCTTAAATTCTATGGTCTTAGATTTCTCATCTGAGGTGTTTTGTGCCAATTAGTCTACCAGAGTGCCGCCGGAATACCGAACCACTTGTATAAACGCGAAGAGGTAAGCATAGGCTTTATTTTGAACCGAATACTTTGTGATTTCATTGAGTTTTTCTTAGCTCTTCAACCACCCATGTATTTCATTCAAGGGGTGTTTTTGAAGAAGGAAGATGTTTTAATCATATATATAAGGTGATATATGATGTTTGGAGAAGTATTAGACTTGTTGGTTGTTAAAATCACAAAGTGGAATTTTTGTTGTTTTGGGAGGCAGATTTCGGTTGGGGGATAAATCTGGTAGAAATAATTTGATTTTGGTATTTTTGAGCTTTCCATTGGATTCTACATGAAAAATTGTGTGGGAATAGGCTCTGGTTATAACTAGCTCAATGGTAGCATGGTTCGCCAAGCGCTCGTACTTACCCCCAGGTCGAGTGTTCGAACCGTGCGGAGGTGAAAGAAACCACGCAGGGGGCGTGGGAGAATCCTGTGAGTGGCACGCTAGTGCCCTTGGAGACGCTTACGGCCCTGAGGGGTGTCTGGAAGTGCGTGCTCCCTGGGACGGGGTGTTACAATTTACATAATATTTTTAAGACCGGTTATAATTATAACGGGTCTTAAAAGTTATTTTAAGACCGGTTGTATATAAAACCAATATTAAAAATTTAATTTTAAGACCGGTTATATGAGTAACCGGTCTTAAAATAACTTTTAAGACCGGTTATTTTTATAACCAGTCTTAAAAGTGTTATAATTTTTTTATTTGTGTGTGATTAGGTTAGTTACCAGAACGCATCCTTGAATTGCTACCTCCAATGCCATACTTATTAAGTGCTATATAGTGTTCAATTTGGTTCCATTTACCATGTCCTTTTGCTTTAACCTTCCACTTACCATTTCCTTTTGCTTTAACCTTCTCATTGAATTGGGAACTTGTAACATGTCATATATCCTCATGTATAATGTTTTGTTTAAAACCATCATGTATATGTATATATGCATAAATGAATTCAACCATGTCATATCATGCAACCAACAAGTCAATTCATCAAAATATACAAAAACCATGTTAAAACCAACAAACATGTCAAATCATGCAACCAACAATATTTGCAACCAACCAACATGTCAATTCATCAATATATACAAAAAAAATTCCTCAGTTTTATAAGAACTCACTGTTGTAAAAGTTCATAAATGAATTCAGCACAACAATTGCAAATGTTCTCAATATCTTCTTTTGGAAAGGGGTCAGCAAGTTCAAACATCTGAAACACCAAAGGCAAACAAAACATTAACTTTACTTAAAAAAATAAAAGTAATACAAAATTTTTGAAATATATATACATTTACCTCTTCAGTAAGTTCTGTCATGCCTAGGGTAATAATATTATAAATGTGCCTCAGAACATACAACCCACACAAGTTAGACTCCGATGGTTGCCTATGGGTCTGAAAAATAATACTCCCTCCGGTCCTAAATATAGAACATAGTTTGTAGTGTAATTTGCACTACAAACTATGTCCTATATTTAGGACCGGAGGTAGTATGATATCATTAAAATAGGTATAAAATTAAATCATGGCTTATTATTGAATATATTCTTAAAACAAACCAATATGTAACTAACCTTTGGCAAGATCCATATAGGCTCTTTTATTTCACGAATAGGCCTACCAGAAGCAGTGTGTTGAAATGTCCGTATAGCCCTATATTATCAAAATCACAAAGGTAACTTATTTTACATAAATTCCATAAATTTTGCACATGAAAGGTAATTAATAATGCAAGAAAACTTATGAGTTCAAGCTCTTCTTCAATTCACTAGTTGGCTTTGTTAGATATGAATAGTTTTGATGATGTCAAATATAGATATCAAGTATTAAGAGAAAAAAGTTTGTATGATATACTTATTCTCTACATTGACTAACTACTATATTTAATGTTGTATATCTTGTAGATTAGTCATAAACCCGAAGGTGGGTTGATATGCCTCATATTGTGGAGAATGATCATCAAGAAGAAAATCAAGAGATAAGGGATTGAAGAAAGAAGGCATTGCAAGAACTAATGGGAATATCAAGCAAAGATTGAAGATTGAAGATATTCAAGAAGACATCTAATTGGGCTATGAAGAATGATCATCAAGAGGAAAAACAAGAAGAAAGAGATTGAAGAAAGAAGAACTTGTAAGATCGAATGAGAATATCAAGATTCAAGCTCTTAGAAGTGATACCGATGGTTGGAAACTTGGAATGGGTCAATATGAAGCTAAAATGATGTATACGGAAGTTATGGGACCTCCAAGGATGATTACTCAAGTAATCACTCGAGTAATATAGCACTGCCACATTTTAGAGGTGATTACTCGAGTGGCTACTCGAGTAATCTACAGAGTTACTTGAAGATCACTCGAGTAGTCACTCGAGTAATGGTACTCTGTTTTTTGTGCATCAGGATAGAAGTTTAGTATTTGGGCATATCTCTCTAACCACATGTCGGTTTGATCTAAAACCAGTGGCATATGAAACTAGACTCCCAACACAAACTATGGACACCAAGATCACATTAAAAAGAGTTAATATGAGAGAGATATGATCTGTTGAATTTGACACATGAATCAGTGTCTTGTACCAGAACAAGATTTGGTATTTTGGACATAAATCTCAAAATATATATCAGATTGAGACGAAATTGGTGCCATATGAAAGTAGACTCAAATAGATTTCTAAGGATGTATAATTTGTTACATTTCAAGTTATATACTAAGATCTATGCCTTCTGGAAGTTGATGCTCATGATTTCAGATTTTGTCTAAATGCAGAAGATATTCTTTGGATCATAACTTTCTGTACAAAATGAGTGTGGAGGTGTTTCTTCTTGCATTGGAATGTTGATGATGAGGGATTTCCGATGATATATAATTTGCTATGTTTCGAATCAAAATCAAGAATTCACTTGAAGGGCTTACTCGAGTAATATGCAGAATTATTTGAAATCCACTCGAGGGAGCAACCGAGTAACATGTGAAGAAAAGGGAAGGCCACTCGAGTAACCACTCGAGTAATGCATTTGGAAATTCTCTCGGCCAAGATTTGAATGATATTACTCGAGGGACCACTCGAGTAATTTGCAAAGTTATTTAAGAGCATACTCGAGTAATCACTCGAGAAACCAGAGAAGAAATCTTCCAGTAACTCTCGGCCAAGAAATGACTCACATCACTCAGGGGACTACTCGAGTAACCAGATAAGAAAAAGTAACATCACTCGAGGGATCACTTGAGTAATGAAGTAGGAAATGCTCTCGGCCAGATTTTGAACGGGATTACTCGAGGGCTCACTCGAGTAATGACTAAGGCTTACTCGAGTGACCACTCGAGTAATGCTTCCCAGGAATACACAGCAATGTTCTGAAGCTTTCGAAAATCATAGGATTAATTATGTAACTCAGTCTTCTTGCTTCCAATCACTCTTACACTTCATTATATTAGTGTTTAATGTATTTCTCCAGGAATATAATGAAGAGATGATGCGAAGAGACAAAAGTTGACTTTACGGAAGCGGAGCATCAACGTTCATAATGGCTAGTTTTCAAATTCAAGCAAATGGACGAACGAAGCAATGGGACTCAACGGATAAGTTGAAATACTCACAACGGTCATATCCTACTCAACTATAAATACAGAAGATTCAAGCAGACAACAACAACGCAGAACATGATAAGATTATGAATCATCCACTTCTACCTGAATACTCTCTGTTCTTATCTATTTTCCATATCATGTATATTTGAGAGAGAGTTTTTGTATTGTACTTCAGTGTTCATTATATCTACTCTGTGAGAGAGTATATAAACACTTTCACTTATATTTCTGAATTGATCTCAACGTAGAGGGACCTTGAGTGGGTTGATTTCCTTACAGGAAGCTGTAGAGAGAATCGTCGGTAAAACTTTCTACTCATAAGACTTACAAGGTGCAAGCAGTAGAGAACATTGCTGCTCGTAAGACTTATAGTGGGGTAAGTAGAAGAGAACGTTGCTGCTCGTTAGACTTGCACAGGTAAGTAGGAGGGAAAGGTCTTTGGGATTGCTCTGCTTATAAGACATGTTGTAAGGGGGAGTATCTTGGTGAGAGATTTGTAAAAGGCTACACAAGTGCCCAACTAAACTTGTGAGGTTGTAAAGGCTTTTTTTGTGCCTGGATTAAACAAGAAGATAGTGGATTTAAAAATCTCAGGAGGAGCCTGGGGACTGGTCGTAGGCCATCGCAGATTGGACCAAACCAGGATAAATCACAGTTTGCACACTCTCTTCCTTAAACTCTTATATTTCCAGCATATATTAACTGTTGATTTATGATTCATTACTTTCATATTTATTGCTTCCTCTAAGATGAAAAAATATTTTCAAAGTTCTTAAGATTTTTATCTTACACCCAATTCACCCCCTCTTTGGTGTCAGCCGGTTCTAACAGGCTTGCTGTGGTGGAGGGAGCATAAGAGGACGACAAATAACTTTTCTTGCACAAAATATCCAATTGCCAATGATCACTGAAAAAAGGGAAGACTTTTAAGCAAATATAACACATTATGTATATTATGAAATATAAATTTGTTTCTTACCTCTACAAATATGGAGCCAAGAAACACTTAATTGGGGTTTCGCAAAGCCTGTGCGATAAGTATGTGTGTCTGATAGCAGTAATGGTCCCTTTGTCATAAAGTTGATGTGGGCATAGGAGTCCAAATTTATTGGTTTTACCAGAGTCAACTAACCTACGATTCATGTACCTACAATAACGCAAGCACACAAATCAAAGTTTAACGACGTAATTTGTAAAATATTAACTTCCAATTTGACAAGATACTTACATTAAAAAGTGTTGGACAATCAAAATTGTAAGCTATTGTAGAGGAGCTACCAGGGACATTAAATCATCCCTCTCAAGATAGCATTGCGCCCCTGACTTGCCAACAGCTGACTCAGTAGGCCAATCTCTTGTTCGAAAGGATGTATCATATGCCATCAGAATCACTTGCTGCATGACATTTAATGGAGGCCGTGAAACATCTTGAGTGGAGGGAGGTGGAGGTGGAGGTGGAGGTGGAGATGGAGATGGCGGGGATTCCTCAACTCGATTAGAAATAAGGTTCTCTAGCCATAAGATGAAAGAGTTGTGGACATCACCCACAACCTTGAAGTCATCAACAGGGATAGGGAGAGGTGTATCTGCAACGATCACCTCTTCAACTGCCACTCTGACTTGATCATCCTTTATTTCTTGGTGGTGGACAGTTGATCCCAAGTTGTGCATACTCCCCCGCGCAACCAATTATCTCAGAGGATCCTCCACAAACAAGTCACAAGGCTCATAATTTCTTTCCAGGACCTTCTGATGACTGACCAATGAAACTCACTTTTGTGCTCTGTTTAGGGTTTAAGGAATGAGCCTGGGGAGTATTGGTATCTGTTTGTCTTGTGCTCATCATGATTATCCATTCCTCTTTTATCTTGATGAACCTTTCTTCTAATCGTGCATCAAATGATGCTTCTACCTCAGCCCTTGCTTCCACCTTCACAGTAGCCAATATACGCTCCATCTCCTCCCTAGTCACCATACTACTTGAGGAACGGCGTGGGGTTGCTCCAAAGTAATCCCTTATGCCCACCCCTCCTCCAATCCCCCTGACATGGCCAGGATGCTCAGGTTTTCCTGTAGCTACGGTTAGAATGTCCTTCCTCCTATCTGACCTAAACGATCCCTTAGCTTGTTTTTTTGAAGTTCCTCCTATAAGACACAGATGACAAATGTCAGTAATGAAATTTGTTTACTAAATAATTAATAACTACAAGTCAACAACAATACTTACAATTTTCTTACTGACTATACGAGATTGTTCACTTGTATAAGACCCACTTCTCTTTTGGTGAGCGAACAACCACTTCTCTTGGCGACATATCGGAGATCGTGGAGAAAGAACATAAGGATCGGATTGAGCTGCTTCTTTCAATCTCTTCCATTTGACTGCCAACAAGTCTGTTTCGGCCTTCGCATAACCTCCACGAGATATTATATGGGGGAAATCATTCTTTCTACTACTCTCTTGGGCCTTTTTCCTTTTTTCCTATGAATAAGAAATCAAAATTAAGTCATTGTAAATCAATAAAGACAATTCATAATTCATAAGCAAATTAAATGCAAAATAAGTCAACTCACCAATGCTTCTGGAGTAGTCCGAAGCCGTCTAAATTCTTGCCAAGTCTGTTCGTCAATAAAAGAATACTGATCACACGGATTAGGATGAGGCTGACCTTCTTCCACCTTGATGTGCACGTAATTGTTGGCAAGATTTGTCTTAAACTTCCTCCAGCGTTCATCACAATACGTCATTGTCTTGTCATACAAGACTTCACTCTCAGGAATGTCATAAGTGAGCTGGATAGTTTCCCAAATATGTCACTTCACACCATTATCCATATTTCTCCACTGTTATATCAAGATGCTAGGCTTGTTGCATACTAGGAGGATGACAAAACTCCTATACCGTTGGGCATTAGGCGTGATTGGTTTCCAATCACTATCAAACTCAATCAAAATCTTTTCCCCGGTATTCCGATCGAGAGAAATGTCTCTCAATCGGGTAGATCTCCTACCCCTTCGTCTAGGCCGGTTACATGGCTCACTGTGTTCCTGGCTAGGGGCATTGTTAGGCTCGCTATGATTTGGATTAGTTGGATCGGGAGTACCCTCACTAGGACAACTCATTGTCTAAAACCACACTATTTAAGGATAGCTAGTGATAGTTTAAGGAAATTTTGCTACACGGCACTATCTACAAAGGCATCATTCAAAAGCAATTCCCAAGTTATGTAAACATGAACAAATAATTAATTGCAAAGCATAAGTTCAACATACATGCAAAAATAGGAGTTAATGTCAACACAAGTTGAACAAAGTTGAACATAAATGCATTAGGAGGCAGACTCAGAATCAAAAATAGGAGGCATGTTTGAACAAGTCGAACAAACATAAATGCATTAGGAGGTAGACTCAGAAGCAACACCAAAGTTCATATCAAGCAATATCAGCACTACCTTATCCAGAGTTTTACTATATTGAACATGCAAAAATATAGAACCAAAATTGAACCCTCCTCATACACAACCAAAATAAACCCAGGTCCACAAAAGTATAAGGACATTAACCTCAGACATACATGCATTATGTAAAACTCTTCAGAATAATTAATGGTGCCTTCAACCTTTGCTTGAGGATCCTCTTCTTTCTCTGGATTTGAATAGTCTTTGGCCACTTTACGAATCGAGTAAGGTCTCTCTTAGGAGGCAATGGACGCTTCTGAAAAGTAGGTTGACAACTTACTGCAAGAATTGAATAAAGAAAATGGAGGCCAAGTCATCTCACAATTTCAATGAAATACCCAAAATTGAAACCATTAATTTAATTGAACGCTTGACAACTGAAACACAAACCTGACAATAAAAACGAGGTTGAGAACGAAACCAATCAGAGGGAACAAACAACGATAGCCTTATGGAAAAATATTCAACCGTAAATCTCCATTGACGCCAGCGAAGTTAAGGACGGAGGAGAGAAGGGGACAGGAGGAGCTACAATGAACTGACGGAGGGGTTTTGCTGATGTGCTTGAGTCTCAAATTTTAGAGTTAAAATTAGGCGCCTTTTGAAATCTAGGTCAGTTTTAAGACCCGTTGTAATTAACAACCGGTCTTCAAATTAATATTTAAGACTGGTTATTAATAAAAAACCAGTTTTAAAAATAAAAACTTTTTAAGACCCGTTATTATATAATAACCGGTCTTAAATTTTTAATATTTAAGACCGGTTTTCATGTACAGTCGGTCTTAAAAATAATAACCATTTTATTTTCTTAATTGTCTTTAATTCAGATAATATTTTCTAGACCAGTTATATTTAGAACCAGTCTAGAAAATATATTACATGTATTTATTGTTTTAATTGTATATATTTTAAGATCGGTTTTTATTATAACCAATCTTAAAATTATTTTGAAGACCGGTTATAAATATAACGGGTCTTAATATTTCATCATAATTACAAAAATGCCATTGGTCATATTTTTAAGACCTTATCCGATATAACCGGTCTAAATGTTCCGGTCTAAGAACCCTTTTCTGTACTAGTGTCTCCAACTTTTAGATTTCCTTGTGTGCTCAAAACACCACCAATGGCAAATCTAAAACCATGAAAATGAAGCCCTCAAATCAAGAAACAACTTTATATGAGGGAGTTTTGGTGTAACACCCCGATTTTCGATTAAGGGCTAATGATAATTATTGAGAATAATTATGTGGTTTATGGCAATAATAATTAATAAGCCATAATTATTGGAAATTGAATGAGTGAAATTGTTGGGAATTAGTTAGTGATTAATAGAGAAATTAATTACTAGCTAAGAGAAAATGAGATGTGTGATTGAATGATCAATGGCTAGGATTGATTATGTGGTGGAGCATGGGGCATAATCATGTGTATGTGTGTGCATGTGAGCCCATGAGAGTTGAAGAAGGATGGTGACAAGTGGCAAGATGTGAGCCCTTGGATGTGAGACACATCACCATCATCTCCATCTCCTCTCTTTTCTCTCTCTCGTGCTCTCTCTTCTCTCTCTCGTTTTCTCTCTCTTGTGCGGAAGCCATGGAAGCTTTGGAGGGAGAAAGGAAAACTGATTTTTGAGGTAAGCAAATGGCCTCTTTAGCTCAAACTCTCTTCTCCAATGTTAATCCTTGAGTTGAGAGCTTCAATTTGATGGTTGTAGCTTCTCTATTGGTGGTGATTTGAGGATCACGAAAATATGAAGTGTGGAGAATCAAAGAGCGCCTTTGAGAAAGTGGATAAGGTATGTGAAACCAATCCTTCTATCTATGTTTCATGCCAAATGGTTATGTTTGGAATTTCTGAAATTATTGCCCTAATTTCGAAAATATGGGTAATGGGTAGTTTGGCATGATATGGCATTGGAAATGGTATATTGGTATGAGTTTTGAATAGATAGAATGGATTTGGGATTGAAATGTGTGAGGTTGTTGATTTAGTAAATGGATGATTATATTGCCCTAGTCCAAAGCTTGTTAATGGAATGGAATTTTGGTAATTCTGTTGATTCCATTGAATTCAGTGAGTGATTTTGTGTGGGAGTGGCTTTGGTAGAGGTTTTTTGGTCCATTTGGATCAATTGGGCAAGAGTTAGGAAAATGTGGTAAGTTTGCTGCGTTTTCTGGAATCTGATAGATTCACTCGAGCAGACAGGGGTGTGCTCGAGTGAGGGATGAATGTTGCTCGAGCAGAGGAAGAACTTGCTCGAGTGATGGGTGAGTTTTCCCTTGTGTTGCTTCGAGTGCATCTGGGATTTATGAGCGATGCTCGAGCACATCGCTTTGTGCTCGAGTGAGGGAAGAACATGCTCGAGAGAGAGCATGGCCTGCTCGAGTGATAGTGGGAGTCCAGAGTGAAGGGTTGCTTTCTGGTCTTCACTCGCGGGCAAGGTGCAAGAAGTGTGCCTTCTCACTCGCGGGTGGAGGGCATCTGCTCGAGTGAGCCGTGTGTGCTCGCGGGTGAGAGGTGTGTGCTCGCGTGTGTGCTCGCGGGTGAGTGTGGGGTGTTCGAGTGATCCAGTGCTTGGAGAGCGTTGGGTGCTCTCGGGTTCTCACTTCCTGGATTTCTCTCGCGGGTGCTCGAGTGAGGCTTTTGGCCTTGTGCTCGAGTGAGGATTTGTGCTCGAGTGAGCCAGTTCCTGAAGGTGAGAGTGTGCTCTCGGGTGCTCACTCGCGGTCTCACTTTCTCTTGTGCTCGCGGGTATGGACAGCGTGCTCGAGTGAGCCTCTTGTGCTTCGAGTGAGCTTGTGCTTCTGGAGTGGGTTTGTGCTCTCGGGCAAGTACTCGCGGTCTCACTTTCTCTTGTGCTCGCGGGTATGGACAGCGTGCTCGAGTGAGCCTCTTGTGCTTCGAGTGAGCTTGTGCTTCTGGAGTGGGTTTGTGCTCTCGGGCAAGTACTCGCGGTCTCACTCTCTCTTGTGCTCGAGTGATGTCCGTACTTGTGCTCGAGTGAGAGCTTGTGTGCTCGAGTGAGGCAGAGGAAAATATCAGGATTGAGTGTTCAAAAGGGGATCTTTGGGGATAGTCTTCCAACCCTTTAGAGCTATCGATTGAGGTGTTTGAGGGCACTTAAAGGGCAATAATGATAACCAACTTGAGTGTCTAAAAGTTAAGGAATTGGAAAAAGGGGTTAATCCTATATCCTTGGTTTTGGTGATAGGAGTTGATGATCACTTTGATTGTGAGCAGCTGGAGCTGGAGCTTACGTGGAAAGAGAGTAGGGAACTTACCTCTCCTGCATGTATTGATAATTGTATTTGTGTATTGATGCATGTTATTGCTTTGCATGATTATGTGAAACATATGAGAATGATTGTAGCTCTGTTTCTAGTTCTGCTATGGCCATGAGTATGTTATGTGAACATTGAGCATGCGGATATCATTATGTGAACATGAGTTATTGTGATGCAAGCATGTCATGCATTAAATACTTATCTTGCATGCATAGTGGTATCTGTTTCCTACTGAGATTCCCCAGAATCTCACCCTCCCCTATAAACATTTTAGGCAGGGAAGGAAGATTGAGGATGAGCAAGCATCTAAGGACGAAGAGGACTCATTTCTGGGTGAGAATTTAGTAGTTGGTTATCAATACGTTATTGGGATTATGTATCTGTATATGGATCAGTATTTGAGAATGTATTCGATAGAGATTTGTGTAATCCCTGTTAGTTGAGTTGTAGGGGCTAATGTGCCCTATGATTATTGAGCGAAGATATGAGACCCGGAATTGTCGGGAATTTATATTGCGTACTCTGATAATTGTATAAATGTAATTTATCTTCGCATAGTAATTATATTCGGAGTGTAAATATGAGACCGTGTTTTAAATGATTTCGAAACGTGATTGTGAAAACCCCGTCTGGTTGATGGGTTTATAATTGTTGTTTTGACTTATTGGTCTCTATTTCACGTTAATTGCATAATCCGGATATTAATTACGGCAGGGGGTTACATTTGGCATTAGAGGTCATTAACTTACCTTAAAGTCAAGCTTTTCTTCCTCTTTCTCAAGCTTCCATGGCTGCTCGCACAAGAGAGAGGAAATGAGAGAGATGAGAGTGTTGAAGAAGGAGAAATGATGGTAATTCTCTTCCCCATACCATTTCAGCCGAACCCAAGGAGGAGAGAGGGAGGGAAAATAGTTTTTAAATCCTAGTTTTGACTTTTCTAACCACTCTCCCATCATCTCACCTTGACACATGTCTACTCTTCATTGGTTCTCCCACAAAGTAAGTAACTAATTAGTTACTCTAACCGCTCCATTAGCCATTTGGTTACATTTCTCATTTCTCTTAGTTAGTAATTAATTTCTCCATTAATCACTAACTAATTACCTGATGATTTTCCATTCTTTCTAAATTTTCCACTGATTATGACATATTAACTCAAATTGCCACATAACACATAATAACTTTCTTTTTCCACTTCAATGCTCCATTTACCTTATTTTAGCCCAAATAATTATTTCATCACATAATTATGCTAAAATACAGGATGTTGTTCATTTCCAGTAATAATTCGGATCTCAAATCCATTTTGATTTACAAAATCATTCACAATAATTATCATAGCCCTTAATAGAAATTTGGGGCATTACAATTCTTCCCCCGTTCAATAAATTTCGTCCTCGAAATTTGTTACACTACTGGGGACATAAACCTTGGACGCCTTTTCATGGCGGCTTCCATTTCTCAACTATTTTCCTGTTGGGACAGTCCCTTCTCGACCACTTGTATAAACGATATACTACCGGTCCGGTTCTCACAAGAATCTTAAATGGACCAATACTTCATGGCTCAATTTCTTTCTCTTAATCACTTTATCATTTCCCCTACCCAGAGACACTCTCACGAGCGTGTGATCTCCATTTCCAAATACTAGAGGTCTTCACCTCATTCAATCATAATCCGGATGGATTGCACCTATGCATTCTGGCTTTAAGTCTCTTCAATCTCAGTCATTAAGTCACTTTCCCCACTTAGGGTACACTATACTTAACACATATAATTTGTTTTGAGAGATTTAGATGTTGACAATCCTCAATCATTACTACAACAGTTCACATTGCCTTACGACTACACATATCCGCGATGAGATTGACTTTACCCATATGATACTTGATCTCCAGGTTGTGATTTTTCAGTAACTCTATTCACTTGTGTAATCTCACATTCGATCTTTTCTGATCAAACAATACTTAGGACTTTAGCGGTCATAGTACTGTTCCACTGTCACCCCATACAAGCAATGGCACCATAACTTTGATACAACACTAACACAATACGATTGCCCTAAGGCTGTAATCGCCACTATACTCAATCGCTACACGAACACAATCGTCGCATGAAGACAATCGTTGCAATCCTCAAATCATGAGTGGCTAGCTCACTTCATAAGACCTCATTAATTGAGAGGTATATGCCACCACTCTACTCAATCTAGTTACCCATTATTGGAATAACTCAAAGCACTAAAGATTTACTACACACAACTGACAACTTTCACTGTATTCACATATACCTCAGCTTTTGTTGTCTCCACTTTCACAACATTACCCTCACCTGTACACGCACCAGCGACTCCGCTAGTGGTAACCAGGACTTTTAGGCATTAACACAATATCTACGGCAACTTCCACATTGATGTGTGAATCACAAGTCACAAAACGATAGCTCTCATGGTTGTAACCACACTGATGCATGGTTTTTACCACAAATGACAGCACTCACGGCGGTGTACACAATACGACAGCTATCCCAGTTGTATCTACATAAACACATTGCCTTCCTAGCATTCACATTTACAACGGTATATCAACGGCTGGGGTAGAGATAACCAGCGTCAATCCCTAGACGGCTCATATTGACATGAGGACGCTGTCATTCACATAACCTTATGGCTCTATATTTACAATGGTATATCAACAGTCGGGGTAGAGATAACCAGCGTCACTCCCTACGACGGCTCACACTGACATGCGCACATTGTCATTCACATAGCTTTCACAGCAATACATATCACAGATTCTAATTCTACACACTGCCTTTTGGCTTAGGGTCAACACCAGTGCAACCAGCCTGGTGGCTAGCCATATTGGCCATGCCAGGGTAGTGCCCTCGCAAGTGAGCACCCCCGATCATGTAGTCGAATTTGCCATCCGCTGAACTAGCTCTGCTCTGTTACACAACCACACCCCAATCCCAGCTTATTCACATAGCCTTCCGGCTTTCATATAGTCAATCCCCTATAAACTACAGCCCCAACGGGACGGTCTTCTACCATGGGAACCCCCAATGCGGCCACAGGTGAAAGACATACAAATAGCCAATCCCTCGTAATCCCACTGCCCTACAAGCATGGTCCTCCCACCAGAACCATTGATGGGCCGCAGGTGAAAGACTCACAATACATAATCACATCAAGCTGGGACCGAGTATATACTCAGTATTGATGCCTTTAAACACTACATATTCAACACCATAACTCTTTTCATCATACTGGGATCCTCTATGACCCCTTCTCACAATATCACTTGGCCCCGAAGTTTTACTTTCAGAAGCCATGCTCACATATCGCACTTACTGCCTCAAGCTTCTGCTCTTCTCTACACTATGATTCAACATCACGGCGGCTAGATTCCATGGTTCGTTGTCAAGGAGGCTACACTCTAGGATTCGTCGTCACGGTGGCTCCACACTAGGGTTCATCGTTATACTGGCTCCACGCAGGGTTCATCGTCACAGTGGCTCCACATAATGCTACTATACCCGATACTTCACTCAGTCAATTGACTGGTCAGCCCCTTCGGTCAGAATTCTCTGTAGGTAGCCCTTTCTGATCGGATCTCACAGAAGGTAGCCCTCTCCAATCAGATCTCACCATAGGTAGCTCTCTCCGATCAGAACTCTATGTAGGCAGCCCTTTCCTATTAGAACTCTCTATAGGTAGCCCTTTCCAATCTAAATCCTCTATAATACTCGTATAGTATATTGAAATATCACCAACAAAACTACCATGAACCGATCCAAACACAGTCAGAGGATGTGATTCATCATGTTCATATACACAGTAATTGAATTTCCCGCTGTCAAGATAACACATAATCTTTACCACCTTGAGCCTCTGCTCAATGCAATTCTCAAACGCATCACTTTTGTTAAACTTTCGCTACGCACTTGGGGTTTATTTTCTCATGTGTGCATTAGCCATGTTAGGTTGGGTTAATAGGAGTCCCTTAGGAACCTCCCACTACACCTGACGGTACCCACAATCTATATTCCTCTATGCCCGCTCTTTGCCTATTTCAACTCAAATGATTTTGGGCTATTGCATATGGCTTCCATTACCAGTTCACACTTGGTATATTCACAAATTCTACTGGCCTTATCAGGGTACTTTATCCCCCGTACACAGGGAATCAGGAAGCCGCTCGAATTTTCAATTTTCTGTCTCAACCATGAGACTATATTCCTTAGCCACTAGTTGTTCTATCGAGAACTATTTTCATTCAATAGGGGAATATTCTATTATCAAGATATTTCCCTATGCTAGATTAGTAACTAGCAACCTCGAGATCCCTCATACACATTTCAATACATTCCAGTACCATGTTCTAGTACCTCAGACCCTCCAGGTCAAATCAAATTCCTAAGAATCAGCTCAACTATAGAGTTTGATCCTTGATCACAATTCATCTCTTGAATCCTTAATATTAGTTGATCCTGGGAATCAGTTCCCTCATATGTACGAAGCATCATTAACTCCAACACAAGTTCAAATATCTCTACCAGCCTAAGGCACACCGGACCCCTAGGTCTTAAGGCCTCTAAATACACGAGTCCAATATAACATCACTGACATGTAATATCATACCACCTATTGTTTTCCACCCAATACCTAGGTTTATCATGACAACTAGATCCTTACTATCACATACCTTGGAAATCATTTTCCTCTGTTCTCTAATTAGACCCATCATCTCCACATAGGATTCAATGGTTTATTATTTAACTCCTCCACCTCTAGGTCCAATTGTCTGATTTTAGGGTGAACCATTTTGTCCTTTACTCTACAAATGATTCACCACGTCAATACCATAGCAAATGTATACACATAGTCCTTAAAACTTATACATATCCACAACCAGTAGAGATACTCATGTGTATACAACAACAATCCTAAGTCATTATCTATGACTAGGGCAACAAGCTATGACAACTATCCTAGCAAATCTTATCTTGCCAGGAACTATAGCTTTGATACCACAAATGTAACCCCCATCCAACCAAGGATGAGATTAAGTTTATAAACATGTTATTAATGTAGAATTAGAGACCGTAGATGATTTGGGACTTAAACAAGATCAAACTTCCCCAAAACCAGGGTTTTCAAAATTTTTTTCATAAACCTGTTCACAGTGGTCTCCTATTCACATTACAAATACAAAAATGGCCTGCACCAGTTGATTCCATTCATACATATCATGGTACAAAGTAAATTCCTGACATTCTTGCGTTCCATTACTTAATAAAGGGTTTATACAAGGCATAATGCCCATAATCTCTTTCCCTTTTACTTGGGGATTACACAAACTATACCATACCAAAAATATATACAATTGTTTCCCAAGAATATATCCAAAAATTACAAGTATGATAACCAAATATTCCCAAAATGAAACTCCTAATCCGGAGCTCTAACCACTCTTCGTCGTCTGCTTTTCCTTAGATCCTTCGGCCATGTCTAAAATTGTTTTGGGAGAGTGAAATTCTAAAGAATCCACGTAGTGTCAAGTCACCTATAGTATGCACAACGATAAGGCATGAAAGCAAATCATAACCCATTTATGGCAACTACAACGGTAGTTACAGCGGTAAGGGCAGGTATGATGTGCGTCACCCTTACGTTTGCTCACGCTGAAGTGCTTACGCTGTTTTGCACCACAACACAGTTCACAACAATATATTTCACCACTGCTGGGATTCATATAAAGCTTTTTATAATGTAAGCCACACTAGCAAGATTCACAACGCAAGCTATACTGGCAAGATTCTTAGAGATCCATGTCGATTACAATGGCAGTTCAATGGCAGGTGTAAGTGTGATAGACATCACCCCCTACGACTGCTCACGCTGCAATGGACCATGGCACATACATTTCATAAAACTTAATGACAAGTCATGCATACCATACATCATACACAACGAGAGGGAAAAGTCACTACCTTGGTCTTCCCACACTTGCTCAGGCACCGGTTTCTCGCAGGCAAGGCAGATATCAAATTCTAGTATCATGATTAAGGACGGAGAGTTATTCTTTAGTCCAAATCTCAATCTCAAAACACTTAAAGTTGGTTATCATTTAAGAACTTTAGATGGCCACTAAAAGCCCAAACATATGCCTAAAGGGTTGGGAAAGACTATACCAAAAACCACCCTAAGAAGTGCAAAACACTGATTTTTGGGGGTTGGCTGCGGCTTAAAAATCCATTGGCTATGGCCAAAATGAGATCCGAAACATTTGGGCCGCAGCCCATAATCCTTCTGAACGCGGCCAAGAAAATCCTGTTTCTTGGCTGAATATCCAAAAATCATAACTAATTCCAAAAAAATCGAAATGAGTTGATTCCAAAGCCAAATGAAAGGTATTTAAGTCCTCTTCATAGAAAAAATATGGGCCATTACTAGAAATCACCACACAAATACAAAATTGCCCAAAACTCAACACTGCTCCAAAACAGAGTCCAGATTCCATTCCAAACTTTGGTCAATCATATCTCCCAGCACACAAAATGAAATGACACAAATTATATGTCCATTTTGAAGCTTAGGATGTGAACTTTAAGACTGGAAAGTTTCATAATTTTTAGAAACTATTTGGTCATTCAAAACTTTCGTGTAATCTGACTGCCCAGAATAGAGTTCACACTTGACATATTTCCAATTTTCTACCAAAGTGTCCAATGATTCCAAAATCAATAACCAAACCTATTCTCATATAATTTCCACAAGGAATACAATGGTAACCTCAAAATGACCAAAATCACAACCCATTGACATTTCCTGTTTTGCCCAATACACAAAACCAACAAAAAGTTGCCAAATTTTATATTTAAGCTTCAATTTAATTCTATTAATTCAAAACACTAAACAAGGCACCATTTCCATGACAACAACATACCATACTCCCAATGACCCTAAATCACAAAAATTAGGGCAAAATTTCCAGAAATTCAAGGCCCAACTAATGGCCACAAAACTTATATGAAAATAAAGCTTTCATTCACCTTAACAACTTTTCCAAAGAAGTTCCTTGGTTCTCCAACTTCTAGATTTCCTTGTGTGCTCAAAACACCACCAATGACAAATCTAAAACCATGAAAATGAATCCCTCAACTCAAGGAACAACTTTATATAAGGGAGTTTTGGCATTAGAGGTCACTAACTTACCTTAAAGTAATATTTTTCTTCCTCCTTCTCAAGCTTCCATGGTTGCTCGCACAAGAGAGAGGAAATGAGATAGATGGGAGTGTTGAAGAAGGAGAAATGATGGTGATTCTCTTCCCCATACCATTTCAGCCAAACCCAAGGAGGAGAGAGGGAGGGAAAATAGTTTTTAATTCCCATTTTTGACTTTTCTAACCACTCTCCCATCATCTCACCTTGACACTTGTCCACTCCTCATTGGTTCTCCAATAAAGTAAGTAACTAATTAGTTAATCTAACCACTTCATTAGCCATTTGGTTACATTTCTCATTTCTCTTAGTTAGTAATTAATTTCTCCATTAATCACTAACTAATTACCCGACAATTTTCCATTCTTTCCAAATTTTCCACCGATTATGGCATATTAACTCAAATTGCCACATAACACATAATTACTTTCTTTTTCCACTTCCATGCACCATTTACCCTTATTTTAGCCCAAATAATTATTTCATCACATAATTATGCTAAAATATAGGGTGTTGGGCATTTCCAGTAATAATTTGGATCTCAGATCCATTTTGATTTACAAAATCATTCACAATAATTATCATTAGCCCTTAATAGAAATTTGGGGCGTTACACTAACACTCCAGAACCAAGCATATTGATGTTAGATATACATGGGTAATTACAATATTATTCATGTCAGGTACACATTTAAATTTTTTTATTTCTGAATTTTTTGGTATGATCATTCGAGTGACCACTTGAGTGATGCCTCAAGATCACTCAAGTGATGTCGGGTGCTAGGGCTTTATCTGTTGCAACTCAATCATTTTTCTAAAAATCTCTTTAAGTGATTCTCCTAGTGCTCTTCCAAAATTTTTTCATAAAATCTTTCTTACTTCTTTTCTGTCAAAACCTTCTAATCCACACTAAGAAAAACCTCTCTAATCTCTTAAATCGCTTAGCCCTAAATCGTGACTGTCGGCACTCATTTTTCCAGAAATCTACTCCTCTCCCAATCAGAATTACTAGAACCAAAACTTCTTTTTCTAACACTCCTTCTTGTTAGAACTGGCTGACACCTAAGAGTAGGGGTGAATTGGGTGTATTATAAAAACTTAACAAATTTGAAATTATTTTCGCATCTTATGAAATAAATACGTATATAAGTAATGAAGTATACAACCATAATCAGTTATTGAAATCATATATGCGGGAAATATAAGAGTTTAGGGAAGAGAAGATGCAAACTATGATTTATCCTGGTTCGGTCCAATTCATGATAATCTATATCCAGTCCCCAGACTCCTCCTGAGATTTCAATCTACTATCTCCCTCAAATTTAACTGGGAACTTGAGAACCACTACAATCTTACAAGTTTGATCCGGGCACTTGTGAAGCCTTTACAATTCTCTCACTGAGATAAGAGCTCCCCCTTACACACTGTAAGGATACAATTTGTTTCCCACTTAAGATTCCCCAATAATGAATAAATCTCACAAATATAGAATGATTACAATGAAAGATTACTTCTCTTTATATGAAGTAGATAATGATTAACAATGAAGTACATGGTAGGAGTATTATTACAGAGGTTCGGTCAAGTAAGATTCAAAGTAATAGCATATCAATATGGTAGGCATAGGCTCTCATCAATGTTCATTTTGAATGACTCTCCTTTTATAGTTGATGAAGAGCATTTGACCGATTGAGTTCCTGTTGAGGCTTAAAATATTACTGTTGAACTAGCCATTGAAAGCTTTTGACACAAAAGTGCTTTCTCGGTCTTATGTGTTAATCCTTGTTTGATCACCTGGAAAATGCTTAATCACTAATATAATGAAGTGTTAGAGTGATTAGAATCAATAAGAACAAGTCACACAAAATTTCAATGATTTTTAGAAGTTTCAAGGTGATACTCTATTTTCTGGAAAATCAATTATTCGGATAGCATCTGTTGTATTCGAATAACCTTCTTTGATAATGAGTAATCCTTATTCGAATACTTTATCCTCTATTCGAATAAACTTTTAGAACTTGAAATGTATTCGAATAGTGAATTCCTTATTCGAATAGCTGCCTTGTAAAACAAATGATCTTATTCGAATAGTGCCATTTGTATTTGAATAATATTATCTCATAATGAACTTTCATATTCGAAAAGACCAACCCTTATTCGAATAGCCTTTCCATAATATATGATATACTATTCGAATACAACTTGTTGTATCTGAATAATGCACTTTGATAATGAGTCTTCAAATTCGTACAACCTCAATATTTGAATAAACTTCTTAGGGTTCAACTATTTGGATATAAATCTATGACAAATGAACTATCCTTCTAAAGATCTTTAAGTCTTCTTTGCACAGTAACTAGAATCAATCACAAATACTTTGTATTTCAAAAGTTATAATCCAATGAGTATCAATTGGTCTGGAACAGAGCTTGATTTTGATTACCTCACCAACTTCCAGAAGACATATCTCTTTGAATATAACTCTAAATATGACTCATAACCTATCCATAGAAAAATCTTTAAGTCTAGTTTCATATGGCACCTGTTTCATCTCAATCCGATATACAGTTGAGAGTTATGTCCAAAATACTGAACCTATTCTAAAATATGATGGTGATTTGAATGTCATCTTTCAAAATTCATATCTCCTTCATCTTAGCTCCTTTTAACTTGATTTTGGTGTAAAAAATGACGTATTGGGAGTCTAGTTTCATATGCCACTAATTTGACCTCAATCCGAGTTGTGATTTTGGGAGATATGACCAAATTACTGAACATCGCTCATGCTAAAAGAGATAAAGTATGCTGCTGTTATCCGAATAGCATTGCCTCTATTCGAATAGAATCATCCTTTTTCAGTTATGGGCTATTCGAATAGTCACTTCACTATTCAAATAGTATTTGATTATTTTGCACTGAGACTATTCTGATAGTTCCATTACTATCCTGATAGTAGCCTTACTATCATGATAGTCACCTTACTATCATGACAGTCTTGTGATATTTGAATAGTCACTTTACTATTCGAATAGTATTTGATTATTTTGCACTGAGACTATTCTGATGGTTCTATTCCTATTCTGATAGTCTTTTTGAAATATGTTAAATACTATTTTGATAGTCTCCTTACTATCTTGATAGTAATCTTACTATTCTGATAGTTCCATTACTATCCTGATAGTAGCCTTACTATCATGATAGTCACCTTACTATCATGACAGTCTTGTGATATTTGAATAGTCACTTTACTATTCAAATAGTATTTGATTATTTTGCACTGAGACTATTCTGATGGTTCTATTCCTATTCTGATAGTCTTTTTGAAATATGTTAAATACTATTTTGATAGTCTCCTTACTATCTTGATAGTAATCTTACTATTCTGATCGTAACCTTACTATCCTGAGAGTCTTGTGATATTGGATGCTAAAATTCATCAAAAACTTATTCGGATAATCATCACACTATTCAAATAGTATTCTTACTATTCGAATAGTTATCCTACTATCTGGATAACATATTTAGAAACTGAGTTTAAAATCACAATGACTATTCAGATAGTGCCTTGACTATTCAAATACTTTTTCACTTGAATTATTTTCAGAAAGAATTTGTTAGGCGTACTATTCAAATACTAATGTGCCTATCCGAATAGTTTCAACTTTTAACAGTTCTTCTCTATTCAAATAGCATATTTATTATTCGGATAAACTGAGGGTTATTCGAATAGATCTTAACTAAAAACAAGTTTTACTATTTGAATAACAATTTGACTATTCGAATAATCCACAGTATTAAATCACATGAATCTTTTCAACCCAACTTGATATCTTTTGCTTGACTAATCTATAAAATATTTCATGTTAAACACAGTAGTTAGTCAATGTAAGAGATGAATACATTATGTAAACTTTTTGCTCTCAATATTTAACATCCATATTTGACATCATCAAAACTAATCACATCTAACACTTCTGGTTCTTCCGATAACCAACAACCTTCTGAATAATCTCCTCCAACCAAGAAACAAAAATTATCTCCTAAACCGAAAGCCAAACCTAAGCCTCAACCAAAACCCAAAGCAAAAGGGGTTGTAATCAAGGAGCCTATAGTTACTAGGGCTTAAACAAAGAAGGCTTTATCTTCAGGAAGAGGTAAAGGAACTAAAGTCACCCACCTCAGATTCATCTTATACTACCTCTTGGTCTGGGAAACCTTCTAAGGGAGCTAAGTATGACAAAAAACTTGCCCAAGTAATGGCAAGTATGCTAGATGAGGCTTCTGAGTCTAGAGGAGGGAAACAAGGACAATCCTCTAAGTCATCACCTCAAGAAGGAGAAGGAGAAAGAGAAGAAGACATTGCTTTTCCACCAAAGGGCTTCATTGTGAAGAAAATTGAGGAGTCTCAGAAGTTCAAGGAACATTTTTCAAGGATAAAAGTGTGCAAGATGCACTACATTGACCTCAACCTTCTTCAAGAGATATTGAAATTTGACATAAGCCCTTATCTTAAATCTTATATGCCCTGGCTATCAATTAGATTTCCTTTTTGCACAAAAATAGTAAGACATTTTTACTACAATTTGGAACTATTAAATGATGAGATAAGAGCCTCAGTAGAAGAAAAAATGATCTCTAAGGTCAGGGGACAAGAAATCTTGATCTCACTTTCTAAAATAAACATTTGGTTAAGGATAGAGGATCATCCTGAAGATATTCATCCCAATCTTGACTCAAACCAATTGTTTACAATTTAAGGCCAGTGAGAGAGTGGGACCACTAAACTTTAATCCTAGTGATATGTGTGATTTACATAGGGTTCTATGGTATACCTACTTTATAGCCATAGTCAATAAGTCAAACAATTTCACTCATTTCATTAAGAGGGATTTCAGAAAACTTGCTTCCATTATTCTCAAAGAGCAAAAGGACTTAGGTGAGCTCATATTTGCTGAAATAAAGAGATATAGGTTTGATGGAAAAATAACCACTCCAATGCCTTTTCCCCAACTTATATCTTTATTCTTAAAAAAGAATAAGATTTGGTACTTGGAAAAGAATGAACTTATTGAGAGACTAGCCCCAGTGGGAAGAAATCAAATAGGGAAATTAAACATTGACATTTCCCTGAAGAAGCCACTTGAGTCTAGCCCAAAGAAGAAGAAAAAGGCTGAGACTGAGACAAGTTGGATAGATAATACACAGTCTTCTACTCCTGCCTCCACTACTCCTCCATCATTCTTTGGATCCACATTACAGACATTTATGGAAAATGTACTTAAGGGCTTGCATGTGAATATTGCCAATACCAATGTGGAGCTCATCACTCATAAGAACCATAAGATAGGAGAACTTATAGAGAGTATGAACAAACACAACGAGGCAATGCTGTTAGAACAACAGGCTCAAGGGCATGCCATTCAGGAGCTTGGTAACCTTATGCAATCATTACATGCCAAGCTTGATGCTATAACACCTGGCTTATCCACCCCTGGTCCATCTATACCTACTGCACCTGAGTCAGTACCAGCTTCTGAGCCTGGACCTTCTTCTATTCCTCCTTCTATTATACCTTCTACTACTCCCAGCAACTTTCTTTTCACTATGCCAGACTCATCCATATTTGAACCAGTTCACATCACTATCAATGACCCTGTCCAACCAGTTCAGCTAGTGTCGACACCTATTGCTTCACCTGTAGGCACTAAGGAGGTGATTGTATCATCCAGTGATCATCAGCCACCTACTGGTACAAAGGAAGTGAAAGTTACTTCTCAAATCCCAGCACCACAAAATCCTCCAGAGGATTATCTTAAGATACCTCCAGTGAATCTCCTTAAGCTTGAACCACCATCTCCTAGCTTTTCTCATCAGGGTGACTCACATGACTCTGGAGCTTCACCTCTCAATGTCACTCCCATTTCTGCTGCCCAGGCATCTAGCTCTAGCTCTTCTTTCGATTGATTCCCACCTTTATGATGAAGACAAAAAAGGGGAGAAGAACTAGAAGTGATTTTTTTAAAAAAAATTGACACTGATTCTGCACTGATATAACATGGGCTTATGGATGTATTGAGATTTAGGGAGCTTTCGATTTTTGTAAACATATTTTGACTATATAAATTCTTTTAAGTTTACTTCAAGTTATCAATTCAGCAATCTAATTCTATCATTATTACAAAATCTTAGACTGAGGAACTTTTTATTGTGTATGACAGATGATTACAAGATTTGATAAAGTCATTAGTTTAAATAATCTTTAATACTAAAAACTATCAAAGTTTTTAAAATATCAAACTTTCACAATCATTGGATTTGGAATCAAAGGATTTTCAAAGTTTCAAGGATAGTAGTTTAGAATTCAAAATGAGTTTAAACAAAAGATTCCAAGATTTTGATTTGAACTTAAAGTGTTTTCAAATAGATTCAAAGTCATTGATTTAAAAGAAGTCTTGAAATTTGAACTAAAAGATATCAAGTATTTTAGAAGCATATGATCTTAATTGAAATCTCAAATTTCAAAATACTTTTAAATACCTTGTTCAAAAATCACCAAGTTTTGTCATCAGCAAAAAGGGGGAGAATGTTAGATCCCATATGTTTTGATGATAACAAAGATTGGAAATTAACTTACAAAAGGTTTTGATAAATAGACAAAAGAAGTTTTTGAACAAAGTAACAAAGTGCTTAGTAGCAGGGAAAGCCATCACTCAAGTAGACCCTCGAGTGATGATGAAGGATGAGAACTCGCAGAACAGGAGAAAAAACCTCTGGCAGATTTCAGAAGGGATCACTCAAGTGATCACTACTACAAAAAAGTAAAGTTGTGGCGCTTATAATTGCATTAGCTGTGGCGCTAGAGAAGTGCTACATATCTGGACGCCACTAAAAGAAGCTGTGGCGCTTTCATTTATTTTTTTTTTTAAAAAAATTTAAAAAGTTAAGCTAAAGAAATTGTTTTATTTTAATTTACAAAATAATATTAATTGTCCAGATTTATTTTCAAAATTGAAGATATTGAGGCCAGTGTTAAACTAAAAATTGTTGGTAAAAAAGTTAAGCTAAAGAAACTTATATTATGATACAAATATTATATTTTTCTTAATCATGCGTATGAACTATACTATTTTCTTTTAAATTACTAAAATAAGGTTTTTTGAAATTAAAAATTTTTTCAGGCAAAATATGTTAAAATTGCTTAAGCCTAATCTGAAATCAAGTACTCCGAATATGTAAAAACATAAGTATATGTTGGTAAATGATTTTGTACTTTAAAAAAGCTAGAAAAATAGTGTAAGGGTTAATATATGCATGTACATTACACTAAGGGAACTTCCAATAAGTTCGAAGTCCTGAAATAGGATATATAAAACACACAAACACGTCTGCATAATATTGACTATTAATTTGAAAGAAAAAAATTATAGAAATTATATGCCAAAAGAAAAAGAAAAAGAAGAACAAGCACGTTGAACTTACAACTTAATTGATCAGTGCAATGGAGTGGGGGACCACGTTGCCCGTTGGTGACGCAATGTTGAGTGAGGAGGAAGAGGAAACTTGAGCAGTTGGAACCAACTAGAGTGGGGACAAAAAGTGGAAGACAGTACAAAGAAAAGGGAACAATTGAGACAGGAGTGGGGATGACAGTTGGAACAAAACAAAGAAGAAGATTTGATGATGAAGACGTGTGTGCGTGTGGGTGTGTTTTTAAGTGGGAAGATGACAGGAAATTGGGGGAGGGAGGCTACGTCCACGGCAAGAAAATGAGAAAGGGAAAGTGAGAGAGGAGGGAATAATTAAAGTGGGAGTCAAAAAAAAGAGAAGGAGGGGGGCCACACGCGGGAAAGGAAAAAAAGATAAGGGTGGGGGTGGGGGCAATTGTGATTGGTTGGGAGTGGATTACACTATCCACTTAAAGGTTAAAAAAATTTTTTAAAAAAAATCTGAAGGCCAGCTGTGGCTCTTGGTTGGTCAGGCGCCACAGCTGGTGGTAAACTTTTTTTTATATAGAACCAGCTGGTCAAAATTTTATTTTTTAATATATAACTAGCTACCACAATAAAAAAAAGTTACTTCAACCACGTGTTTTTCAATTATATTTATCAATTAAAATAGCTTTTTGTATGGTGAAAAACAGAAAAGAAATTATATTTTAAAGTTTACATTGATAAGAAACATAAGTATAAAAGTTCGCCCTTTGATTTAAGAAACATATGTAATGACATCAAGTTTTGTAAAACAAGACTATTTTTTTTTCCAATTCCTAACCACGTGTTTTTTTATATATCAATATATATATAACTATTTCATTTTTTCAATATTGCACCATAATTAATGTTTTCAAAATTGCACGAAGTTTAAAAAATAAACTATGCTCTTCAAAATTTATAAATAATGCAACTTACTAAAATTTTTTAAAATGATATATTGATTGTTTGCTGCACTCAACCATATCATCATGTTTAAGGCCTATATATATTATATTATATTATACAAACACACCCACGCATTGTTAAAAAATGTTCAAGGCTTACCATTAATTTCCTATTGACCTCGAAAAAATGTCTTATCAATTCCAAGTGGTCTAAATATTCCATTTTCCCATTTCCTTAGATACTCGTATTTTTTTTAATGTTTTATCATTCTTTCTTCACAAGGCTGCAACAGCTTTTGGAAATGTCTTCAGTTAATTTTCGGTTTAATATTGAAGTACTTTATCTGATGGGAATGGAATTGTAAAACAAGATTGCGGCTTTACCTTGTTTTTCAGCTCTGTTTAGCCAAATTTTTTTTATAATATAATTAGTTATGGCACCTAGTTTTCCAGGTGCCACAGCTAGTAAATTTTTTTTTATATTATAAGGGGCCACCTGTGGCGCCTGTCAAGGCAAGCATCACAGGTGGCTTACACTAGCTGTGGCGCCTGGTAAAACCAGGAGCTACAGCAGGTCAGGTGCTCCCAAGTGCGGGGCTTGTCTTGGCAGGTGTCACATTTGGGCCAACCAATTGTGGTACTTGGTCCATCAGGCGCTACAGCTGGTATCCAAAACTAAAAAAATAAAATAAAATAGAAAAGGAAAAAAAAAGACAGCTGTAGCACTTCTTTAAAGAAGGGTAAAGAAGTGCCACAAAATGTGCACCACCTTTCAAACTTTTTGTAGTAGTAGATGATCCTTCATTACTCGAGTCACCATTCGAGTAATGTGTGCCAAAAAGTTCCAGAAGCTCTCTGCCAAGATTTGTATGGTGTCAATTGAGGGATCACTAGAGTGATAACCAAGGGATCACTCAAGTGACCACTTGACTGACCAGGTAAGAAATAAGGCAATGAAGTCTTTGTCATACTTTAAAAGGGATCCCTCGAGTGACCACTCGAGTGATACCAATGTATGACTCGAGTCACTGTAACCCCCTGCCTTAATTACCGTAATTAATATTCGATAATGCATAATTAAAAGGGGTTTGAGACCGTCGAATAGTTCAAAACGTATCAAATTACCTACCAAGCAGTAGGACCTTACAAAATTTTCAAAACTCCTTTCCTATCTGGGTCTCATTTTCAATTACCGAATATAATCACCTGTGCAGTTAACTTACATTCATAAATATCAGAGTTCGTAATTTAAACCCCGGCAACCCCCGGGTTCATCTATATATATATATAGAGTTTCCAATTCCAAGTAGGGGATTACAAACCAAATGTTCACACTATTTACATCTCAAAATGTAATACAATAATCCCTATCCAAAATGATTAACCAACAAAAGCCATACTAATGTCCCTAGGAAACTCTACCCGCTCCGGGTCACACGCTTCTCCTTGGAGCCAGTCGCCCTGTCTGAAAGGTTAGTTCAGAGGAAAGAATGAGATTCAAAAGAATCCCAGTAGTAACTAAACATTTATACCACACATAAGCACACAGCATGTAAGCAAATCATCATACAGCAGCAGCAGATGTCTCTATCAAACTCCACCCTCATCCCCTTTCTCCGCCGGGAAGGCACACTGCCCTAACCCGAACCGTTGTTAGCTACTCAGGGACTATTGGCATGGCATATCACACTCCACCCTCATCCCCTTTCTCCGCCGGGAAGGCACTCTGTCCTAACCCGATCCGTTGTTAGCTACTCAGGGACTATTGGCGTGGCAGTGCATACATATAGCCTTATAGCACATAGCTAACCGGCTTTCACAAATGGCCCGTCGGCCTCACAAATAGCCTTTCGGCTCATAATCAGCCTTTCGGCCCACATATCACATAATCACACCTCATCCTCATCCCCTTTCTCCGCCGGGAAGGCACACTGCCTAAACCCGAACCGTTGTTAGCTACTCAGGGACTATTGGACTGACGGTGCTAACACATATCCACATAAGTCGCATCAACGAATTCATCACATAGCAATGATACTACACACATACAATGCATTACATATGGTACGAAAGAAAAGTCACTACCTGATCCTTTCCCGATGTCTCTGGGCACAATGGGCTCACGCGGATAGCAGATGTCAAATCCTATAATTAAAATAGGGACACTTGGTTAATTTCCTTTTCCAAGTTCTTACTTCAATAACACTCTAAGTTGGTATTCATTTGGACTCTTTAGATGGCCATTAAATGCCTATTCATATGCCTAAAGGGTTGGGATAACTATCCCCAAAGATCCCTCTTTGGAAAGCTAAACTCTGATTTTTGACCCCTCACTCGCACCCCTCACTCGAGCACAGAAGGCCGTGCTCGAGCACAACTCCCATTTTCACTAGAGCACTTGCGAGTGAGGCGCAGGAAGTGCTTGCCCGAGAGCAACTCCCGCGACCATTCTACCCTCTCACTCGAGCACAAGAGGCCGTGCTCGAGCAGAGACCCCGAGCACACTCGAGCACCACGGAAGTGAGGCCTGCGAGTGACAACCCGAGAGCATCTCTCAACACCTTCTTCCACCTTCACCCGAGCACAAACGCCTGTGCTCGAGCACTGACCCTCAGTGCTCGCGAGCACAAGGCAGCGAGTGTCTGCCCGAGAGCACCCCAACGCCAGGCAACGGACTCACTCGAGCGCAACCCCAGTGCTCGCGAGTGATCCCCCAATGCTCGCGAGTGCCAGGCGCACTCTTGGCATTCCCCTGCGAGTGAACACCTGAAACGCTCACCCCCAGTGCATTTATGCACCCTCACTCGAGCACAAACATGCTCACTCGAGCACGTTCATCCTGTGCTCGAGTGAGTTCTTCTCTCACTCGAGAAATCACACCAGCAACCAGAACGCAGCAACTGGTAAACTTTTCCAAAATCCACCAAATGAACTCCAATGGTTCTTAAACTTGTGTCAAAGCCCATTAACACTTATTTCAACACAAGGAATCCATTGGCAACCAAAAACAACCCAAATTCAACCCATCCAACACATTCTCTCTCTAAATCATCAAACCACTCAAAACCTCCTTCTAACAACTTCCCTCATTCAACTTCAAATCAAATTCTAATCACTCCCAAGTGTCAAAACTGACCAAATGAACAGTGACACTCTCATCAAAACCTACCCCTCATTTAACATCATAATTAGGTCTAATTTCCAGATTTCTCATTGATTAAGCAAACATCTTGACATATATATCAAAATGCATTACAAACCTACCTCTTCAACTTGCTGAATTCAGAACTTGGATTCCTCAACTTTCAAATTCCTTCACTTTGCCACACACCCCAAATCCAAAGTCTGAAAACATGGAAGTAAAGCTCTCAACCACTAGGTCAACATTAATGAAGGGTAGCTAAGCATTTAAGATCATTTACCTTAACAAAATTCAAACCCTTCCTTTCTCTTTCTTGCTTGGTTCGCCGGAAATGGAGGAAAGGGAGAGAGAAATGAGTAGGTGAAGATGATGATCATTTGCTTCTCTTTTCCCCATGCATACCAACGAGTTGAAGAAAGAGAGGGAGGAGAGGAATATTTGACTTAACCCAATGGTCATTATTGTGCCACTTGGCACCATCCCATTACTCCCACAATGATTTCACACATTCTCGCATACACAAGATTCCACCCCTCGATCTTTCAATCTCAACCGTTGATCTTTATTACTAAGGGGTTTTCTCACCAGTAACTAACTAGACGGTTGGTAAATTTACCGATTTACCCCTGATTAGTACAATACTCATTAATTCTCCACTAATGATCCTGATATCACATTTCACAATATATACTTCAAATATGCTTAATTAACATTAATTACATCATTTGAAGTTATTATCCCTTAATTAAAATCCGGGATGTTACAGTCACCACTTGAGTGATCAGGTTAGAAACGTTAACTTTACTCTCTGCCAAGTTTTTCAATAGATCACTTGAGTGACCACTTGAGCGATACCAATATATCACTCAAGTAACCACTTAAGTGATCAAGTCAGAAATAATGACTTCACTTTCTGCCATAATTTAGAAGGGATCACTCAGTGACTACTCGAGTGATGGCCCTAGATCACTCGAGTGACCACTCAAGTGATGAAGTTCAGAATGCATGATTTTAATATATTGTTTATTGATGTGTTTTCTATATGATTATCTTTCATTATGTTAATATTCTGAATATATTAGTAGAGAAACAATGAAGAGATCATGCGTTAAGAGAAAAAGTCAAACAAAACGTTCAAACTCACCTACCGCAATGGATAGTTTTCAAATTCAAAGAACGGTCAAACTTATCTGTGTGACTCTAACGAACATGTTTGAAATGCTTCCAATGGCTATTACAATTCATCGATATTTATGGGATCATTCAATGAAGAAGATATACAAAGAACACACAAGCTTACAACGATCAAAGCATTCAGAGTGCTCTAAACTTCTTATATTCATTCTTTGTACTTCAGTGATTACATATTTGCTCTGGGAGAGAGATTTTCATTACAAACTCAATATTTGTTATTGAGACAACTTAAGGTTGTGGAACCTTTAGTTGAGGATTTGTTTACATTGTGTAAGGGGGAGCGAATATCCAATAAAGGAACTTGCAGTGTACTGAGGTGCCAAGAACCCACTGAATCTTGGAAGATATAATGAAACTCTCAGAGAAGCTCTAGGATTGAACGTAGGTCAAAGTGGATGTGGCCAAACCAGTATAACTCCCGATGTACACTTCGGTGATATTTCTCCCAGCTCTTAACTGCTTTAAATTTCCAGTCAATTTTTATATACGAAATGAATTTTCTGTGATCACTCAATTCACCCCTCTCTTGGGTGAAATGCTTGCACTAAAAAATTTCTCTCTCTTCTCATTAAAATTTTGTCCAATATGAATTAAATGACAGAAAAATTGCCAAAATTCAAGTTAAATTGAAAGAGAAAAGATAGTGTATGAATAGTAACAACTACCGGGAAAACTTGCCGATTTCACTACCAAATCTCAGCTTTCGTCTGGTAAGTCCTTTACAAACCTTCTTTACCTCACTAAGAGCTTCATTTCTACGGTTTTGAATTTTCATTTTGAAGTTTTTGGTGTTGTCTACTCAGGATAAGTACTGCCATAATCAAGAATCAGTTGCAGAATCGTGATCTGGTAAGCGTAAGCTTTGATTTAAGTCAAATATCATGATGTTTAAGTAATTATTCACAGAGTTGTGTGACTGCCCTGATTTTCAAACACCATGAAACATGAAGCTTAATGGTCTTGTAATCATGAGAAATGGGTTAAATAAGGTTAAATAATGTTAGATTATAAGTCTTGAAGCTAAATTTTCAAAACTGGATTTTTGGGGAAAAGGGGTTTTTGTTCGGTTCTGTACAGAATATGGGGATGGAGCTAGATTTTGATGTTTTTGAGTATTCCATTGATTCTACATGAAAAATTGTGTAGGAAAACATGTGGTTGTGATTTTTGGATGATTGTGTATAAATCTGGAATTTTTGGAATTTAAGACAAAAGTGTTGTTTGATTCGTTTTGTAGAGGCAGATCGGTTGTGAGGTGTTTTTCAATAGTCAAACCTGTTCAAACCTTATGAAATTTTACAAGCTTAAAGTAGATATCATGGGTTTTAATTTGATAAGTAATAGGATGCAATTGGACCAGTGGATTGAGAGATATGAATTTCCAAAGTTTGGTTTAGAAAATTGGTGAATTTTGGGGGCAATGATCAATTAAGTGAGATACTGTATTGATGTGGGTCCAGAAGTGTAATGGCTATATTTTTACCTGAAACTAGACTAATTAGGGGTCACATACCCTTTGAAATCATCACAATTAGAGTTTCCTAGATAAAGTTATGAATTTTCAAATATTATTGAAAATTCTGGCATATTTTCATAATTAGGCGAAAATAAGAAAGTAAAGATATTTGGTAATTAATTTGACCTTCAATGGTTAAGTAAAGCCCAGAAAGTTAGTGTGGGCCCATTAAATACCTATTGGGCCTAATGTGGTAACTTTAAAGTTAACCAACTAAAATGTTTGGGTTATTAAAATTGGGACAAGTATAGGCCCAAATATGAGAGACAAGTCCTAGAGGCTAAAGTAGCCTATTGGACATTTATTTGTCATGACTCTAATAATATGGCCATTTAGCTAGGGCTATGAGATGACAAAGAAGAGGCAATGGAAGCAACTTCGATGGTTAGAAAAAAAGGTATAAGAAGGAAACTTGAAGACAAAAGGTAGTATAACTTTCCTGACTTGCATTTACTTGATAAGTATGCTTATGAATTGATGTGTTTAATTGCTTTGATAAATGGCATAAAGCATGTATGAATGATTGAAGCTCTGTTTTTACTTATGCTATGGCCATAGGTGTAATGTGTAAAGCATTGAGTATGCAAGTATGTCATTATGCTAGTATGAATTTATGTAAGCAAGCATGTCATACATTAAGCTTGAATCTTGTATGCCTAGTTAGCAAAGTTTGCTACTGAGATTCTCTCTAATCTCACTCTCCCTTGCCTAACCATATAGGCAGCTAAGCATAGAAGAGGAGTGTAAGACGATGTACCAGGAAAAGTTGCAATGAAGAAAGGAAGAATTATTCACGCACTAGTCCATTAAGTAAATTAATAAATTTGCAATGGTTAACTGTATAACCCGCATAATGAATGAATTAATTATCCAAGCGCAATAATTGAATTAGAAATGGGTAATCGCACGAAACGAGCCTATTAGTTAAGAAACCTTCCTCACATAAAAATGAGTAAAGAATCACTCTAATTAAGATAATAAAGAGAATTAATAAACGATGATTTACGAAGAAGTTACGAACCACTTTATGATAGTTTTTTGAAAAGAACTTGAAATTTTTTGAAAAACCCACTCAACTACATGTTTGAATCCTGTCCTGAGGTTGGAAATTCAAAGAACTTTATAAATGAACATCACTTCGTGGTTCAAATTTATTATATAAAACTCATCAAATTGATTACAGAAATAAGGTGTGACAACTGTAGAGAGACATTGCTGAATAAGATTGATTCACTTAATTGGAAAACCTATTCATTGCATAACGGCCTTAATGAACTCCCAAGGCAGTTTGTCAAAAGCTTTTGAGAAATCAATCTTTAAAGCAGCCAATTTCTTTCTTCCTTGTCGAGGAGCATGAATTTGATTTATAAGATCAGAAGCAAGCATTATGTTATCAGTAATGAGCCTGCCTTTTAGGAAAGCACTTTGATTTGAAGCAATCAACTTTTCAGCAGATTTCTTAAGTTTGTTACCAAGAACTTTAGAGATAATCTTATAAACCACATTACAAAGACTAATTGGACTCAAATCCTTGAAACTTTGAGGCTTGACTTTCATTGGAATAAGTCCAAAGAGTGATGCGGGTCTTATTAAAAGATGTCAATAAATGTTCAGAGTTCCAAAATGCACAAACCATGTTGAAGATCTCTTGATGAAAAAGGACCAATGTATCTGAAAGAAATTAGCATGATATCCATCAAGTCCCAGTGAGCTATTATTGGGTAAGGAGAAAACAACTTCCCGAACTTCAAGCATAGAAATCAGTGCCATGAGAGGTTCAACATCATATTCGTCTAAAGTAGACATAGGAATCCTAAGCAAACAGTATATCAGATTGAATTGCTACTATCCAAGGAGTGATATACATTACTAAAGTGAGAAAATGTCATGTCACGCAATTCAATTTGATTATCTATCCATGAACCATAAGCTTTTTGTAAACATTTAATCATATTTCTTGCAGCTCTTCTATTGGCAAAGGAGTGAAATTATTTTGTATTGTGCTCCCCCTACACATGCCATTTGATCTTTGCCCTTTGCTCCTAATAGCTAAGCTTATAGTCATATAAAAATTCCATTTCATATTGTGCTTAGAAATAGCATGGGTTAGATCAATTGATGGAAAGGAATTAAGAGATATACAAGATGATAAAGATGCCACTTTTGGCTCTGCTTCTTTGATACAGTGAGAAAGGTTTCCTATTTGACTTGTACTCCAATTTACAACAGTATTAAGAGTGCTATTGAGTTTACACTGCACTTTAAAACCAGGGCAACCAGAAGGAGAATTTTGCCAACATGAAGAAATGATGTCAAAACATTCTGGGAAATTATACCAAAAGGCCTCAAATTTTTTTTTCTTGCCTGAGTAAAATTAGCTTAGTACACAATAGAATATGGCTAGGATTTGAGGCAACAATCGGTAGAGCACAAACATGCAAAGCTAGAAAGGCATTGGCCCAATCTAGGTTGCAGAAATCCATATCAACTTTTTTTAAAACCATATCATCACCTGATCTGTTGTTACTCCATGTAAAAGCTAGTACTTGCTAGATCAAATTAATCAAGTTGTAGCTATCAATACATTCCTTAAATACCGAGATGCCACTTGAGGAGCCCTTATTACTAAGTTTATCATCTAAATAAAAAACTTGATTAAAGTTACCAAATGAGTACCCAAGGAGCATCTATTAACTGAGATGTTGCAATAATCCAATTCCACTACACATACTTCAAAAAAGGCACACGGAGGACCATAGACAAAAGAAACATACTAGGAAGGGGTAACAACATTTTGTTCACTTTGCAATGACAAAAGAAAGGAGATAAATCAAGAATAACAATGTCAAGATCATAGGTCCAAGCCAAAATGGTACCCCTACCCTTCCTAACAACATCAGTGCCCACACAGCCAGAATAACCTAAATCTAGAAGAGGTTTGCAAGCGGCAGAGATAACAATCTTAGTTTCAAAAAGAAAGATAAAATCAGGTTTATGCATCACTACTACATCATCACAGTTAGTCAACCAGTGATCTATTTTGTTTTCAAATTCTCTAAGTGAAGATCATGAGTGATGTAGTTTCAAAAAACAGAGCAGCATCTCAATAATCTTGATACTCATTCCAATATCTCCTAAACTTGTTCTTTTTGCTTCTAATTGCTCAAAAACCTCATTATATTATTATTTGATCATATTATAGGTGCCTAATCAAGGATTAACACAAAATTAGTGAAAATCACTTTATGTGTCAGAAGCATTAAATGCTCCAAACCTGAAATACTTTAAATCCTCTTTGTCTCCAATGGCTGGTTCAAAGGACCAAAGGAACAATATAACATTCTCAATAGACAGAACCAATGACCCAATACTTCAACAGCTACATCTAAGAGCAATGGTCATCAAATATTCTCACACTATAAATAGAAGAGCATTGAAGATGAAGCATCAGCCATCACTATGCACAATTACTATTACTTTCATTTCTAAGTCTTAAAGCTCAATCACTGTGTCATTTTGTACTTCAGTGATCATTTATTTACTCTTGTGAGAGATTATACTTAAGCATTTATTACGGTTAAGTTACGCAAGGTAGTGGGACCTTGAGAGGGCCTTGATTGTGCAGTATAAGGGGGAGTGAGTGTAACCCCCTTCACAATTAAGGCTGAGATTTATATTCATAAACACGTAATTAAGTTTGAATTAGAGACCGTAAGATGATTTGGGACTTATTCAAATTAAACTTCCCAAAATCAGGGTTTTCAAAAACTTTTGCAAAACCTGTTCACAGCGGTCTCATATTCACATTTCAACATATAAATGGCCTGTACAGGTCAATTTCATTCATACATATCAGAGTACAGCATAAATTCCGAACACACTTAGGTTCCATCAATTAATATAAAGGGTTTACACCAAGGCATAAAGCCCACAATTCATACCATTTACTTGGGGATTACACAAAACTACACTATACTTCCAAAATATACAACTATTTACCACCAAATATCCAATGAATTTTACATTGATAACCATTAACCCAAAACAAACTCCTAAACTGGAGCTCTAACTGCTCTTCGTCGCCCGCTTTCCCTTGGATCCTTCAGCCCTGTCTAAAAATTGTGTTTTTGGGAGAGTAAGATTATAAAGAATCCCCGTAGTAACAAATCACTCATAATATGCACAACATCAAAGCATGAAGGTAAATCATCTATACAACACACAGCAATCCCAACAACAGTTGCAACGGCGGGGTAGGTATCATGGGCATCGCCCCTTACGATGGCTCACGCTGAACTACTTGTTGTATTGCACATCCATATGAACATATCACATATATCACCACAGCTGGGATCTATATAAAATATTTCACAATAAACAGCCCCACGGGCTGGATACTCAACACAACACTTATCCCCACGGGCTGGATCTCAAATAGGAATCCACGATTCCATAACGCAGCCTCGACACTAACAGCGGCAGATACAATGGCCGGGGTAGGTATCATGAGCATTGCCCCCTACGACGGCTCACACTGAACTACTCGCACTGTAAAGCCCTATGGCCGATAATACATTCACAATGATAAATATGCATACCAAGTATCATACACAACATGAGAAAAAAGTCACTACCTGAGTCCTTCCGTGCGTGTCCTGACGCTGGTCTCTCCCGAGTAGGGCAAATGTCAAATCCTATATTCATAATTAGGGACAAAAAGTTATACTCTATTCCAAGACTTAATTCACTTCATAATACTTAATTGGTTATCATTATTGCTCTTTTAGAGTCATTAAATACCCTTAACAAAAATCCTAAAGGGTTGGAAGAACTACCCCAAAGATCCCCTTTTGGAAACACAAAAACTGATTTTTCACTTCTGCACCTCGAGTGAAAATTGTCTTACTTGAGCATTAGTAAGACACTCGAGCACACAAGGCCTCACTCGAGCATTGTACAGACAGCACCTCAAGTGCTAGAAAGTGAGGACAGGAAGTGCTTCACCGAGAGCACAAAAACTTTCAAGGAAGAGGATCACTCGAGTGAAGAAGACCTCACTCGAATGAGAACTCAACACTCGCAAGTGTTAGAGCGCACTCTTGAATTTTGGTCGCGAGTGACAACCCGAGACGATAGATCAACTGAAAAATACACCAGCACTCAAGTGAGAGAAGGCTCACTTGAGTGAGAACCCTCAACACTTGCAAGTGAGGCAATACTCTTGCCTCTCGCCCAGAAGTGCAACATGAAAACCGAAGGCCAGAGGGGAAAATACACTATCGCACTCGAGTGAGATCATCCTCACTCGAGCGATGTTCTTCCCTCACTCGAGTGAACGCACTCTCACTCAAGTGATGTTATCAGAAACCAGAAAACGCAGAAGGTAAGACAGCACTTCCAGAATTTTTACCAAGTGATCCAAATGAACCCAAATACCGAACCAAAGCTACTCCCACACAAAAACACCCAAGGAATTCAATGGAATCATTAAAATGACCAAAATCCTACTCCATTATCATGCTTTGGTTTGAATCAACACAAATCATCAATTTTCCCAAAATCACTAAACTTAACATTTCAACCTCCAATCAATCTATCTATTCAAAACTCATCTCAAAACACTATTTCCACAACTATATCATGCCAAACTACCCAATGACCTATATTTTCGAAAATAGGGTGATAATCCCAGATATTCTAAACTTATTCATTTTGCATGAAACTTAGATAGATAGATTAGTCTCACTTACCTCTTTCACTTTGCCAAAAAGACTTCTTGATTCACCAACCTCCAAAATTTCGTATGGCACAAATCAACACCAAATAGGCACACTATACACATCAAAATGAAGCTCTCACTCCAAGGATCAACATTAATGAAGGGAGTTTTGGCATTAGAGGGCATTTACTCACTTTAGATCAAGCTTTTTCCTTCTTCTTCCTTGGCCAAAAATGGCTGACGAGAGAAAGAGAGAGAGCAAGAGAGAGAGATGAGTGAAGAGATGAAGAAATCATCACATCCCCCTTCCCCATACCTTGTTCAGTGAAAAGAGAGGAGGGAAGAGAGAGAAAATGACTAAATTACACCCTTTGACTTTTCTCCCTTCACACACATACACAAAATCTTGTCACATGTCTTACTCCCTTTGGCTCTCACACAATAAGTCACCAATTAACTTATCTAATCCCTCCATTAATCATTTAATCACACTTCTTATTTTTTTCGTCTTAGTTAGTAATTAATTTCTCCCTTAATCACTAACTTATGGCCAATATATCCATTCTCTAAATTTTCTAATAATTATGATATATTAATTAATATTGCCATAAAACACATAATAATTCCAATTAAATTCATAATTATCCACAATAATCATGATTAGCCCTTAATCAAAAATTGGGATATTACAATTCTCCCCCCGTTCAATAAATTTCGTGCTCGAAATTTGTTACACATCATGAGGCATAAAATCAGGAAATCTTTTCTTCATGTCCGCTTCTGCCTCCCAAGTGGCTTCCCTTGGAGACAATCCCTTCCAAACGACCTTCACAAACGGTAAGCTTCGATGCCTGAGCCTCCACTCTTCTCGTCGATGATACACTCTGGCTCTACCGCATAAGTAAAGTTATCTTGCAATTCAACCACTTCATACTCAATGATATGTTCAGGGTCTGGTTGGTACTTCTTGAGTTGTGAGACATGGAACACATCATGCAGTCGACTCAAACTTGGGGGTAGGGCTACCCGATATGCCACCGGCCCGATTCTCACAGAATCTTAAATGGACCAATGTATCTCAGACTTAGCTTCTTCCGCTTGATTGCTCTCCCAATGCATGTGACCGAAGACACTCTCAAGAAAACATGATCCCTCACCTCAAACTCAAGAGGTCTTTTCCTCTTGTCAGCATAGCTCTTCTGACGACTTTGGGCTGTAAGGAGTCTCTTCCTGATAGTTTTGATCTGCTCAGAAGTTTGCTAAACAAGATCTGGCCTATACAACTTCCTCTCAGATAACTCATTCCAGTATAATGGTGACTAGCATTTCCTCCCATACAATGCTTCATACAGAGCCATCTGAATGCTTGCATGATAGCCGTTGTTATAAGCAAACTCGGCCAACAGAAGATAATAGTCCCACTTTCCTTTGAAGTCTAGGACATACGTTCTCAGCATATCTTCCAGAGTCTGGATAGTCCTATCTGACCGTCCGTCTGTCTGAGGATGGTAGGCCGTGCTAAACCTCAACTGAGTACCATGGCTTCATGCAGAGCCCTCCAAAATCTAGAAGTAAACCGAGGATCTCTATCGAAAATAATATTCTTCAATGTACCTGGACTCTCACAATCTCCTTAATATATATCTCAGCCAGCCTGTCAAGAGAATAGCTAGTGTTGATAGGTATGAAGTACGTAGACTTCATGAGTCGATCAACAATCACCTAGATCGCATCATAGTTTATGATCCTGGGTAGACCTACTACTAGATCTATGGTCACATCTCCCACTTCCATCTTGGAATTTCTGGACTCTGAAGTAATCCTGGCGGTCTCTGGTGGTCAATCTTCACCTTTTGACAGGTAAGACACCGCACCACATACTTTATCACATCACTCTTCAACCCTGGCCACCAATACATAGACTTCAAGTTATGATACATCTTGGTCATACCGGGGTGAAGAGTATACTGACTCTTATGAGCCTAATCAAGAATTCTCAACCTCAAATCAGCCTTCAGTGGAACATAGATTCTCTTCTGATAACGTACCAGTCCACTTGGTGACAAGTCATAGTCTCGAGCCTCATCAAGATTTTTGCCCTGATTTCTTGTGATTTTAGAAGATATGAATTAAGGGATGTAATATGGTAGAATAGATGCCAAATAGTGTATGGGAGTCAATGATTTTGGTTTGGATTTGAGAAGAGGAAGTTTGGCAAATTGTGGTTTTGGGTGATATAGTGACCTAGAGATGGGAATATGTTGTTGAGTGGGAGATTAGTTGTTTTGGGTTTACCAATGGGTTCTTTGTGTTAAAATGAATGAGAATGAGTGTTAGAACAAGTCTTAGGACCATTGGTAGCAATTTGGTCAATTCTGGAAAACCATTTCAGTTACTGCGATTTGGCATCTGATAGGTATCACTCGTGTGAGGGAGGATCTCACTCGAGCATGACATGAAATTCTGGGAGTTTTGGTTAAGTCTTTAGGCAGAAACCGCGAGCACACTTCCTGACTTGCAAGTGAGATATGATCATGCTCGAGTGAGCATGGGCATGCTCGAGTGAGGTCTTGCCTGGAAGTGGTCTGTGCTCTCGGGCAAACACTCTTGGTGTTGCACTTCTTGGTGCTTGAGTACACTTGAGGTCATTGCTCGGGTGCAGCTTCTTGTTCTCGAGTGAGTGTGAGAGATATTTTGAGGATTTGCTCTCGGGCAAACACTTTCTGTGTTTCACTCACTGGGACTCGAGCACAATTGAGGGCATCACTCGAGTGAGGTGGTTGTCACTCGAGTGAGGCAGCCCAAAATTGGTATTTTGCATCCGAAAAAGGTATCTTTTGGATAGTTTCTTCTAACTCTTTGGGGATATGTTTAGGCCTATTATAGCCACCTAAAGAGTTCATATGAATACCAACTTAAAGTATTACGAAATTTGGAAACTTGGAAAAGAGATTGACCTATTGTCCTAATTTTGGTTTATAGGATTTGATATCTGCCGTCCTCGTGAGCCCACTGAGCCAACAAACGTCAGGAAGGAACGAGGTAGTGACTTTTTTTTGTACCATACGTGATGCATTGTATGTGTGTATTATCATTGATTTGTGATGAATTCGTATGCTGCGACATTTGTGTATATGCGTAAACACCGTCATACCAATAGTCCCTGAGTAGCTAACAACAGATCGGGTAAGGATTGTATGCCTTCCTGGAGGAGAAAGGGGATGAGGATGAGGTGTGATATATGTGATTATGTGGGCCAAAAAGCTATTTGTGAAGGCCGACGGGCCATTTGTGGAAGCCGCATAGCTATATGAGCTATAAGGGCTATGTGTATGCACTGCCACGCCAACAGTCCCTGAGTATCTAACAACGGTTCGGGTTAGGACAGTGTGCCTTCCCGGCAGAGAAAGGGGATGAGGGTGGAGTGTGATTTGTGCTGCTGCTGCTGTATGATGATTTGATTACATGCTGTGTGCTTATGTGTGGTATAAATGTTTGTTACTACTGGGATTATTTTGAATCTCATTCTTTCCTTTAACTAACCTTTCAGACAGGGCGAGTGGCTCCAAGGAGAAGCGCACGACCCGGAGTGGTTAGAACTCTATAGGGACATTTGGCTCAGGCCATGTTGGACATTCATTTTGGATAGGGATTACTGTATGACATTTTTGGGTTGTAAATAGTTTTTGAACATCTGGCATTGTAATCCCCTAATCAGGATTTGAAACCCTATAGATATATATATATATATGTAGATGAACCCGGGGATTGCTGGGATTGCTATTAGATATTTTGATATGAATGAATGTAAATTAATTGCACAGGTGATTATATTCGATAATTGAACTTGAGACCGGAATACAAAAGAGGTTTTGAAAATTTTGTGAAGTCCCTATTATTCGATGGGTGTTTTAATGAGTTTTGAACTATCCGACGGTCTCTAACCCTTTTTACTATACGTTATCAAATTTTAATTATGCTAATTAAGGCAGGGGGTTACAAATTCAAGTAACATACAAATGCTACATGTTTATCAATATATTAGCTTCATTCTTTCACACTCTTATTTGCTGATAAATAATATAACATGATTGAGCAAAAAAAAGATAAATAATATAACATTGGACAACTATTACATTGCTGCAGAACTAAATTCTGAACAGCACCGAAGTCCAAAAGAAACAGCATGGAATGTGTTTACAAATGAGGTTTCATGTGACCAAGAAAATGCACTTAACCCTTCCACCTTGAAATTCCATGGAAGATCTTTGGAAGCTTTTACACAACCTTCTCAATTTATACCTTCACTAGCAGCTGCAGCAACACCAAGCAACCTAAGAAAAGGAGAGTATCACAGAACATAAGCAATGTTGCGGCGGATTTGCAAAACAGATTTATAACTTCATCATCATCAGGTTAGTAAATTTACATTAACTGTACTCTTTCCCTTTGCATTGCAACAAACCTTTAAACTATATCTCCCTTTTGCTCAAGGTGAAGCTGTGAACAGAGAGCATATTATTGTTCCACCATTAAATGAGTGTGTTCCAGCACTTCAACACAATTGGAAGCGAAAAAGCGCCAGATCGAAATGTGTAATGAGTAATGGTGAATCTACTACACCCCCTACAAATAGAATGTGGAAGACAGATTTAACATGTCAAGAGGTTACCAATCATCAAGCCACAACAAAAAAACTTCATGGTATGACATTTTTATCTACTTCTCTTGAGTCTAGGAATAACATTATGCTCACTTAAACTTATCATCTTTCATAATATTTCCTTTCTAAACATAAAATCTTTCATATACTTTCCTTACCATTATTGAAATAACAATGGATTGTCGCTTAGTTCTTACAAAACTATACCATTAGTGATGATACAATTGATTTGTCACTACCTTTTCAGTTGTGTCCATGAAGCCAGTTAAACACTGCATTGCAAAAACAACACAAGGAAAAAACGCTTCAATTAAAAATTCCCAGGATCTCAGGATTAATTCAGACCCTGATGCTATAGGTGCATAAAAAATATACTTTTGCCTTTCCATATTGATCACTACCTAGCTTACAATGTTTATCTATGTCACTGAATATATGTACTTATTACACCAGTGGAAGGTATCAACTATGAAGATATTGAATTTAATTTGGAGTTCAATGAAACAAACTATAACGAAGTTATGTCCTCAGACTCAGATGAGGCTACAGGTACTTATTTTACTTATTTTTCTATTGCAATAGGTTCTTAAGCCTATATCTAATTATCTTAGTTATGCATACAGTTTGGGAATTAATTGTAGCCATTTTTATACACATACATTATGTTCTTTAGACTTTAAAGAAGAAAGTGAAATACATTCGGCTGTGCTTAATAGTTCAAATGAAGGTTATGATTGTGAAGGTATAATTATTTCAACCAGTATTATTTTTCATTCACTTATGTACATGCAATTATATTAAATGGCCATATACTCTGAAACTTTCTGGCAGATTATTTAGATGAAGGTGATCCTATACATGCATGCAAATATTATGGGGCATTATTTTGGTATAATGAAAGAGCTAGGAAAGACTCAAAGAAAAGAATTGCCAAAACTTTCTCCATGTGTTGTCTCAAAGGAAAGGTTCAATTACCAACAATGAAAGAACCACTTAGTGTATTGCATACATTGTTCTTTGATAAGAAATCTTCAAGATCAACAAATTTCCATGCCAACATAAGGCAATATAATAACTTGTTTTCTTTCACATCAATGGGAGGGAAAATCGATCACTCAACAAACTCTGGTGGAGGCCCATATTCCTTTGTACTTTCAGGGATGAACTACCATCGAATTGCCAGTCTACTTCCACCTGAAGGTGCACGGCCAGTATATTCTCAACTATATGTCTATGACACAGAAAATGAAGTGAGCAATAAAATTGAAGCAGTGAGGTGAATATTATTTTGCTTCATTTTATAGTAAATCATTCATAATTTTCTGTCTAAAAATCTGCCATTATATGTCATATATTTCCCATTTGCTTTTATACTGACCCATTCAATATTGACAGCAAGCATGAAAAAGATTCAACTCTTGATGCTGAAACTGTTAAAGAAATCAAGATAGTGTTTGATGAAGTTAATCCCTTCGTGAAACAATACCGGTTTGCATCAACACAAATACATATGGATGGTAGAAAAGAAATGAAGCTATGTTTAATAAGTACGAGACAACATGATGGACGTAATTATAATATCCCAATTGCTTCTGAGGTAGTAGCGTTGATTGTTGATGACATAGACATGTCTTTCAATGTCAGAGATATAATTGTGGAAAAACATTCAGGCTATCCAAAGCGGATCAATGAATTGCATGCTTCATATTTACCACTACAATATCCTATTCTATTCCCTTTTGGTGAAGATGGTTATAGAGATGATATTAAACACCGTGAGGAAAGTCTTGCAACAACTAAGACAAGGAAGAAGCTAAGTATCAGAGAATTTTTTGCTTTTAGGTTAATGACAAGAGAGCATGAGATTTCAATGTTACTTCATGCGAATAGATTGCTACAACAATTCATTGTTGATGGTTACACCATGATTGAAGCCCAGAGATTGTATTGGGTTCGTACCCACCAAAAAGAACTCTGAGTTGATTTATACTAGGGTTTGTCTGATGTCGTCATTAGAGGAGAAACTGATGCTTCATCAACTGGAAAATGGATAATACTACCCGCGACATTCACTGAAGGAGCTAGCTATATGCTCTAAAACTACCAAGATGCAATGGCAATTTGCCGATGGGCTAGATATCCAGATATCTTCCTCACATTCACTTGTAATCCTGCATGGCCAGAGATAACAAGATATTGTAAAAAACACTCAGTCAATCCTTCAGATAGGCCTGACATGCTTTCAAGGATTTTCAAAATTAAATTGCAAAGACTTATGAAAACCATTAAAGAGAAAAAGATATTCGGAGCTATACGTGCAGGTACAATTATATACTGAATTTTTTTACATTCTTCTTTCATTTCAATGTATTTAATATGATATAAATTAATGTTCATTGCAGAGGTTATACCATAGAATTTCAGAAGCGTGGTCTTCCACATGCTCATATCTTACTATTTCTTCAACCACATGATAAGATATCATCTCTAAAAGCTATTGACAACGTCATAACTGCAGAAATTCCTGACAAAGAAGCTTCACCCGAATTGTATGAGTTGGTAAAGAAATTTATGATTCATGGTCCTTGCTGTTCAAGCAATCCTAAATCACCTTGCATGAAAGACAAGAAGTGTAGCAAGCATTTCCCAAAAAAATTCAACAATCATACAACTGTTGATGAAGACGGTTACCCTACATATAGAAGAAGGGATGATAATAGATCAATTGAAGTTAAAGGAATAGATTTGGACAACCGTTTTGTTGTGCCATACAATCCTATATTGCTTCAAATGTTTCAAGCTCATATTAATGTCAAGAGGTGCAATCAGTCAACTGCAATAAAGTACTTATTCAAGTACATTAGCAAAGGGAATGATAGAGTTGTTGCTGGAATTTTTGATGACACGAACAAGAAAAATGGTGACATGTTACTTGATGAGATTCAGCATTATTATAATTATAGATATATCTCTACTTGTGAAGGTTCGTGGCGAATTTTTGGGTTTGACATCCACCATAGATTCCCATCATTTGAGAGGTTAAGTTTTCACTTACCAAATCAACAGTTTGTTATTTATGCTAAGACTGATGATGTTGCAGAGTTTTTGGACAAGCCACGTGTATGTGAATCACAATTCTTGGCTTGGATGCAACAAAATGCAAAAGATGACTTTGTTGCTACACTTACATATGCAGAATTTCCACATCACTATGTTTATCAAAAGAATAAACGCAAGTAGAATAGAAGGCAAAGAGGATTTTCAGTAGGTAGAGTTGCAAATGCAACACCTAGCTCTGGTGAGATGTATTATCTTCAAATTCTACTTACAAAAGTAAGGGGTCCAAAATCCTTTGATGATATTAAGACTGTTGATGGTGTTGTGCATGAGTCATTTAGAGCTGCTTGTGATGCAATGGGGTTGTTAGATGATGATCAAGAATATATAAATGGTATAAAAGAAGCGTCAACATGGGGTATTGGGATTGCCATAAGGAAACTATTTGTTAGCATGCTTTTATCTAATTGCTTACAAAAACCTGAAAATGTGTGGCGGCAATGTGCTAAGCTCCTATCTGAGGATTGTCTATACTTTCCATATAATCATCCACAACACTCAAGTAAGCTTAGATTGCACACTTAAAGTCAACACTTTAAATTTACATTATTTTATCCAACATTTTTTATATCTTGATTGTTATTTGTTGTCTGTAGGTGTACAAATTTCAGATGCTGAAAAAGAGGAAACTGCACTAAAAGAGATTGATCATTTGCTAAATTTAAATGGGAAAACTCTTCAAGACTATCCTGGCCTTCTAACTCCAGCTTCAAATACAAGCATTGATGTGACAAACAATCTAATCCTACAAGAGATGAGTTATGACCAAGTTGCCCTTCATGAACAAGCAACATCACTAATTAATGCTTTGAATCCTAAACAAAGCATGATCTTTCAAAAAGTGATGTCATCACTTGACTCTTCTTCAGCTGGCTTCTTTTTTGTGCATGGGTATGGTGGAACAGGCAAAACATTCTTGTGGAATGCATTAACATCTACTTTGCATGCTAAAGGGGATACCGTCTAAACTATTGCATCAAGTGGGATTGTGGCTACTTTACTCCCTTCAGGTAGAACAGCTCATTCACTGTTTGCAATACCAATTCAAATTAATGAGTACTCTATGTGCTCAATCAAACAAAATTCTGCCCTTGCAAATTTGATCATCAGTACCAAATTAATCATATGGGATGAAGCACCGATGGTTCAACGATATTGTATTGAGGCGCTTGATGACATTATGCATTCTCAAAGGCTATTTGGTGGTAAATTCATTCTTATGGGTGGTGACTTTCGACAAATTCTTCTCGTTGTTCCAAAAGGGAATAGAGCAAGTATTATGAATGCATGTATTAGCTCATCATCATTATGGGATTACTGCACTATCTTCAACCTTACCAGAAACATGAGGCTAACTGCGTGACGTTCCACTGAAGAGATTATGAAGTTACAATGGTTTAGTCAATGGCTTCTAAACATTGGTGATGGCAAGTTAGGTTCATATGAAGATGGAGCGGCTGAGATTGAAATCCCTAAAGATTTATTAGTCCCAGAATCAGCCAATCCAGTAGCTGCAATGGTCGCTGCCACGTACAAAGATTTGGACAAAAATTTATCCAACAATGACTACTTCAATGATAGAGTAATACTTGCACCTACCATTGAGATGGTATCTGAAACCAACAACTACATGTGCTCATTATTGCCTGGAGATGCACATGATTTCTTAAGTTGTGACTCTGTTTGTACATCTACACAAGAAAGTGATAGCTTCAAAAACCTTTATACAACAGAATTCCTTAACAACATTAACAGCTCTGGAATGCCACCGCACAAACTTTCTTTGAAGGTTGGAGTGACAATTATGTTGTTAAGGAATATGGACCAATCCTCTGGGTTATGCAATAGCACACGGATGCGTATATCTAAACTTGGCAAGAATGTCATTGAGGGAATCACATTAAATGGGTCTAACCCTAACAAGAAGGTTTTAATTCACAGGATGGACATGAATCCTTCTGAAAGTAGGTTGCCATTCCATATGTGTAGAAGGAAATTCCCTATCATTCTTAGCTTTGCAATGACAATCAACAAAAGTCAAGGGCAATTACTTCATCATGTGGGCCTTTATCTATCAAAGCCTGTATTCACCCATGGCCAATTATATGTAGCACTATCTAGAGTGAAAAGCATGGATGGATTGAAGATTTATGTTCCTACTAATACTCATGACAGTAGTAGGAAAACAATCAATGTTGTTTACCAAGAGGTGTTTAGTAATTTGGGTGCTTGAGGTATTTGGTGTACTAATTTATGTATTTTATGTTATGTGATATGTTTGTTAATATGAATTGAAATATGTGATGAAGACCTGATTGGTTCAGTTTTGGACAATAGTTGTTTGCATAATTTTAATGTCATGAATATAAAAATATGTGTTGCAAAGATTGCTCTGCGCGGGGGATTAAGTGCTAGTTAGGTGAAAAACCATCACACTTCATTAAGTACTATAACCATTCAATATCTCCTTAAACTATTTTGTCCGTTAAGTATCTATTATTAGTGCATATATATATATTTAATTAATTTAATGAAATTAATAAATTTAACTATTGTACGTATATTACTATTAGTTTTTATTATTTGTTAATGCTAATATTTCATTAAGTTCAACAACAAAAACAATAAGTTCAGATTATAAAAGTAAAATGAACAAAACTAATAGATACTTTTGATAGACATTCAAATATAATGCGTTTAAAAAATATTGGTAAAACGATAAGTGATAATTTGGTAAAATCATAAAGTTAAACTTAGGCTGGAAATGATAAAACAAATGTAATGCAAAAAAAAAAAAAAATTATACATGTGTCAGCAGTATTGTAAAACAATAACAAAGTGATAATTCGGTGAAATGCAAAAAATAAATAAAATAAAATAAAGGTACATTCATTAACATAACATTCGTAGTTCATAACATAAATTGCAACATGACAACCAATCATAAATGAAGGTTACATTATAATTCTCATAAGAAAAAGGATAAACTAAACCATATGCAATCCCTCATCAGTGAGCAAAATAACAACAGCGGTAAACAAATAACAGCACTAATCAACTCCACAAACATCACTGGGACTCCTTAGCTATTTCTTCATTATTCTTCCCATCAGCAGCAATGCTATATATTCAGCTTCGCAGCGAACTTATCAACAGCAGGGGGTTTGGGATTAAAAATGGCTTTAGATAGATCACAGTAGCTCCTAAAAATATTAACACAACCTAAGAAATAGAAGTTCAACAGATGAGGAATAAGTCAACACATGCATAAAATTCACCTAGAACCTCATATTACTGCTCATGAAAATGTATCAATAGAGATATTTACCACCTAGCCTTTCAAATCTGACATATGTTAAGGCCACAATGATATGCTTCATGTCACCCAACATAGCACAATGGTTGATTGCCCAGAAAGCAGGGGATCCACGAAAACAACAATGAAAAGGGTTACGTAGTCTCAGAAAGAAAACGCTTGAACTATGACTGTGGTAACACTACGGAAGGAATGACATATTAGTGAACGATAGAGTTGGGTCGTTGAAGCAGATTCAAATTCAAATCAACATTTAGAAAAAAACTGCCACCGTCATGGCCAATGGTTGAAATTTTTTAACACACAGCCACCATCATGGCTAATGGTTGCATGAAAACACAACCACCCAAAAACAAAAAAGCAGTAGAAAAAGTGATGACCAATACGATTAACGGGAAAGCATGGGGAATGGCCAACACTTATCTAAATCTTTGCAGAACCTGCATACAAAAATTCGAAAAGCTGCATACCTAAGACCAACTGCAACATTTACACAACAACATAAAGGGAAAATTCAAAAGACCCTCACATGGACATATGAAAGAGCGAGAAACCAAGTAAACCAATCATTTGTCGTAAAACATGCCAAATCAAACGATTAGCTGTCCCAATCGCCGTTCGTCTACCACTCTTAAAGAAGTATATTTGATTGATTGATGATTGATTTGATTTAAAACAGCTTCGGTTAACAAGTTGACTTGACTATATTGATAAGTCATAAAATAGATATTGACAAACCCATTTATTTTAACTAAAATAGCTCTCGTTGATAAGTGGATATGCATAAAATTGATAAGTCCTAAAATGGTGATTAATAAATATCTAAATCTAATCATATAACTTAATATCATGTAATATCCAAATATCAATTACTAAGAGTAAGAAGGTAATTTTACATTCATAATTTATATCACTGAGGTCCTTATAGACTTTTTTTACGGGGAAATCTACATTGTAACTTTTTTTGTTAATTTTTCTTGTTCTAGGAATCTAAGTTTGATTTTTCCAAAAATAATTCGAGGCGATAGATTAATCTCAACTCCGAAAAATAAAGAACATTAAAAAAACGAAGATAAAATCGGACGGCAGTATATAAAAGGTAGGATTCGTCATTCGAATATGACCTGAAATTGGCTCTTGACCATATCAAGTCCTATTTTCTGTAAATCACTCTCGCTGATAAAAAAAAAATACAAAGGACAATTTGGAATTTAGTTTTTGTTTTGAGGATTAGGATCGGTCAATGAGAATATACAATAGTTGTGCAGTGCGACGAAAAATTGGTTCAGCCGTTTCAAAAGTGTTTGGCGACCATTTTCTTGTATAAACACAATAAAGTTCCACAGAACTCCGAAGCCCATTTGCTTGCTTAACCTCCGATAATCATCATGTTCTTCATGGGATTCAGTATAACCGCTTGCTTGTTACTTGCCTTCCATATATGCTTGTTCTGTTCTACTCTTGTGGTCTCGGCCTTGGACTCCATTACAGCATCTGTGTTGATCCAGGAACCTGAAACAGTGATCTCAAGGAATAACATGTTCATGCTGGGATTCTTCAGTCCTCAAAATTCCACTAATTGCTACGTTGGAATTTGGTACATGTCCAAATCCTCTATTGTCTGGGTTGCCAACAGAAACAACCCACTGACAGATTCCTCTGGGAGTCTCACAATATCAGAAAATGGCAATCTCGTTGTTTTGAATGGTCAAAAACAGGTGGTTTGGTCAACAAATGTCTCCCATATTGCATCAAATTCAAGTGCTCAACTCTTGGATTCAGGAAACCTTGTCCTTGCAGATGGAATTACAGGAGAATTTGTGTGGCAGAGTTTCTGGTATCCTAGCAATACATTCTTACAAGGCATGGAACTCATTGCTAACAAAACAACAGGCGAGAAAGTGCAACTTACATCTTGGAAAAGCCCATCTGATCCATCCAATGGAAGATTTTCTTTAGGTCTTGAAGTCCGTAATGTAACTGAAATATTCGTGTGGGATGGAAGCCGTCCTAAATGGCGCAGTGGCCCCTGGAATGGCATGGTCTTCCTTGGGATAACTAGGACAACTTCATCTAACTTCCAAGACAGGCGGTTTCTGATAAAAGCAGAGAAAGGGAGTGTTAGGTTTTCTTTTTATACAGAAAATTCTATCCAGATTTTTACTTTAGTTCCTCAAGGTATATTAGAGAAAAGAGGTTGGAATTCCCAGACACATAGTTGGCAACTTTTGACGACAGCAGGTTCTTCAGAGTGTGATGCTTATGGAAAATGTGGCTCATTTGGGATTTGCAATTTGCAGAGCTCCCCAATCTGTAGCTGCTTGAGAGGGTTTGAACCAAAGAACAAACAAGAATGGGAAAGGCAGAATTGGACCAGTGGATGTGTGAGAAGAGAACCACTTCAGTGTGAAAGAGATAAAAATGATTCTCAAACCAGCAAAACAGATGGGTTTATTATGATGGAGAATGTAAAAGTACCAGATGATGCACAGGTGTTAGCTTCTTATGCTGAGAGTACTGCAGATTGTCAAACTTCATGCCTCAAGAATTGCTCTTGTATAGCTTATGCTTATGAAAGAAACCTTGGCTGCATGGTTTGGAGCGCAGATTTACTTGACACACAGAGCTTCTCATATGGAGAGCTTGACATTTACATACGTTTAGCCAACTCAGAACTAGGTATTATTTTAATCAGAAGCTTTTTAAAATACCCAAGAACACACTTTTTCTGCAGGTACTCAACAGGATTTGGTTCAACTTTAAATTTCATTAAACATTATATATCGTGTATGATTATTTACACGTTATGTCATGTTATATATCCTTGGGAGTGATGTTACTTCTAGTTTATTTTGAATATATATTGTTCTTTATTTTTTCAAAAGAACTATAAATTTTGTGGAGAAATTTTCTTTCAAGCAGTCAACTAGCGCGGTGCTTATTTCAAAACAAGTTCAATGTTATGATAAAAACTTGGGTAGCTTTATTTTATTGAACTTTTTGACTTATTTTGATGACGATATATATGGCATAGTTTTGAAATTATTAATTTTCAGAAAATGAAGGCTCTCTAATGTTCTTCTTTTCTTTGATAAAGGCAAAGGCAGGAGGAAAATGACAGCACCTATTATAATATTAGTTTTGATAGGAACAATTCTCATTACTGCATCTGGATATTTCTTATGGATGAAATGCTCAAAGCAAAAAGGTGATTTTCAGCTTTGCTTCAGGAGTTCATTCAAGGGATCAATGATTTTATTTCTAATTATTTATATATGATGCAATCTTAAATAGGTAATCTTAGACAATCTCTCCAACATTTTTGTTTCATCATTTTGATACAGAATATGCAAGAACTTTGTATAGTTAACCCATTGCTCTAGAAACTTGGTATTATATTAACAATATATGTTTTCCGGGGAAATGAAATGGAAAAAATGTGTTAAACACAGGGGAAATGCGGATTCATGATAAAAGGATTATGACTTTGAAGCAAGTCCATATTCCAGAGCTATTATTGTTTGATTTTAGAAAGCTGGCAACTGCAACAAACAACTTTGACATGGCAAATAAACTTGGGCAGGGTGGCTTTGGTCCAGTTTACAAGGTGACTTTCATTATTTTTTTTAACTTTATCATGTTTCGATTCATAAGGAATTGATTATTGATGGTTTTTATCATCTTATTTCAGGGAAAATTGGAAGATGGACAGGAAATAGCAGTAAAAAGACTATCAAGATCATCTGGACAGGGCATGAAAGAATTTATAAATGAAGTGGAATTGATTTCTAAGCTTCAACACCGAAACCTTGTTAGACTTCTTGGCTATTGCATTGAAGGAGAAGAGATATTGGTTTATGAATGCATGCCAAACAAAAGTTTGGATGCCTATATCTTTGGTTAGTGAACATCTTCTATGCATATGATACTTTATTAAATTGGATGTTTCTATGCTTTGCATGAGATTAAGAGATAGAGATAGAAAAATGAAAACTTCATTGAGTGTTAATAAATAATTAAGAAAATATGAATTTGGTACTTCACAACTTATTATACTTCATGCAGCCACTTAGTTGACATTTCTAGAAATGCTTCCCCTGTTTCAAAGTACTGTTGTGTTTTTTGTATCTGTTGATTTCCAAATTGAACGAAAGTTTAGAGTAATAGTTAAGGTGCAAGTAACTAAGTCACAAGAGGTCACCTTGCAATCCAAATATTAACACCATTTACTATCATGTAGTAGGAAGTGAGTAAAAAGTCTTATTATGAACATTTGTCTTACATCACACATTTCCCAAACCAATCTTTGCAGGCCCACTCCTACGAAAATCCTTTGATTGGAGAAAGCGCTCCAATATGATTGAGGGAATAGCGAGAGGATTGCTTTATCTTCATAGAGACTCAAGATTAAGAATTATACATAGAGATTTGAAGGCAAGTAACATATTATTGGATAAAGAAATGAATCCAAAGATATCAGATTTTGGGATGGCTAAATTGTTTGGAGGCAATCAAGATAAGGCAAATACAGAAAGAATTGTTGGAACATAGTAAGTGCTCCTTTTGCGTTGCCTAAGATAATAATGTTAATAGTGTATTGAGAACTCATTAGAGATGTAATGTTTAATTACAGTGGCTACATTTCTCCCGAGTATGCAACTGAAGGACTCTATTCGGAGAAATCTGATATTTTCAGCTTTGGTGTTTTGTTGCTAGAGATTGTTGTGGAAGGAAAAACACTAACTTTTATGAAGAGGCAGAATCTTTGACACTTCTAGGATTTGTAAGCCACTCCAATTTGCACATTCCTTTCTTGCAAAACCTCTAAAATACCTTTGCACCAATGAATATAAGATCAAAATTTAACGGCTATGATTTTTTCTTGTTTATTTTCCTAGGCATGGGAATTATGGAATGATGGCAATGTTATACCTCTAATAGATTCGCTGATATATGATCCAAGCTTTCACAAGGATATATTGAGGTGCATACATATAGGTCTTTTGTGTGTTCAAGAACTTGCAAAAGATAGGCCCACTATGGCTTGTGTAATGTCAATGCTTCAAAGTGAGATGATGGATATTCCTCCCCCAAGCCAACCGGCATTCATCCTCAGGCAGGCTATATCTCGTGCAACAGAGCAAACTCTAGACAAGAATGAGTTATGTTCCATAAATGTAGTAACTATTTCAAATTTTATGGGGAGGTAGAACGGGGTTTGTTGTGATTATGTATCATTTGAAAGATCTAAAATACATTTTTCATCAATATATATACTGTCATGATATTCAATTGGGTTTGTTGAAAGGCATATTAATATTTATAAGCTTATTATTTCTTTAATTATGTATACCCCCGGTTTAGATATAGTATTAAATCTTATCCTAGTTTATCTAAGATGTTGGAGCCTAGGATTCTAGGGTTAGCTTCAGTTTATTTTCTGCCTATGTTAAGGCTTGTTGTGTTCAAGTAAGTTTAAGGAATAAACGTGACAGAGGCGTTTTACCTCTGCTTTCACCATCAGATCTTCACCAAACATGCTCTTCTTATTTCTACTGTGCATGTGTTGTAGAATCAGAAATGCATCTAGCAGCGAAAGTGTGTGGTATTGGGTGATTATTTCTTTCAAGTCAGTTGTGCAAAATGGTTTGTTATCGCCAAGAACTATGCAAGTTCTATCTCTTGTTCCTATGTAAAAAAATAGGAAAGTATTAAATTTTAAATATATATATATATATATATATGCAAGGCTATTTCAATTCACACACATATTTACCTATACTCAATGCATCATGCTTTTTTATTATTGAAGTACCACACTTCTCTTAGGGGATTGCCTATCTAGCGCTTCTCACCTCAAGCTCTATACATGTCTAACATCTTAGTGTGCTTTTTGCCTTTGTCTACCTTAGACAGGAGAACACATGCAATTCATGGCACCAAGCATTGAATCAGGGTCTGAAAAGTTTTAACAGTACTGGAGGAAACAAATGACAATGACATAGTTTCAAAACTTCAGCACCACATGTTTCTGTGGTAGCAGAAGATATTTCAAAGTGTAGATAGCTGAATAAAGGTGAACACACTCTCTTTCTTGCACTATTTTCTCTTAACTTTAAAGGAGGGTTTTAACCACAATTATAGTTTGTAAATTATGTCCAAATCTAGCATAAGGAAGTTGGATTTCAATGATATATGGATTGACTCATACTGACTTTTGATTGATGATAGCTACGGTTTTATGGAAATGAAAGCCTATTGCAAAGAACAGTGAAAAAGTGCGTCTATAAGTGCTAACATGAAATAAAATGCAAAAAACTGCAAGTGTTTTGGCCTTTATTTATTTTGCCCATTGATTTTTTATTTTATCCACATGCCATGACGATCAAAAGTATGAAAATCAAGTGAAGTACTAAAACAATGTCTTAAAAGTCTTGTGCCTCGTAAGGAGGTTAAATCTAAGGGAAAATTTCATCTAGCCCCCACTGTAGCTAAATATTTTCCAAAAGTCCCCATAACTTTCTGAAACACCACTGTAGAATTACTTTTTCAGTAATTTGTTTGTTTTTCTCACTGCATGCTCTTATATTTCTTGTATTTTTGTCAAGCAGGCGCTTAACAATCAGAAACAAAATCATTGATCCCTAGAATGAGGTCTTACAGTGAAACTGAAACCCTTTTTCTTTGACGCTTTTTTCCATAAGAAATATCCGGAGGCAGTAATGAGAACTATTCCTATCAAAACTGAGATTAGAATAGCTATTGTCATTTTCCTTCTATCTATACCTGTATCAAAGAGAAGAACATTAGATAATCTTTGTTTTCTGTCAAGAAGTTGAACTCTAATAATATAAATTGCAAATAAGCTAAGGGGTGCCAGTGTTTACGTAGATATTTAACATGACATGATATGTGAATAGTCATAAGATAGAATAGATAACGCTTGAATTAAATATGAAGCTATATTTGTTTTTGGGTGTCAAGCACATGTTGAAAAGAAAACACCATACCTAGTTCTGAGTGGGCTAAACGTATGTAAAAATCAACAGTGCCAATTGGGAAGATTTGTAGGTCAAGTAAATCTACCTCCCAAACCATACCAAGGCTTCTGTCATAGACATAAGCCATGCAAGAGCAATTCCTTAGGCAGAGAGTTTTACAATCACTACAAACAAAAAAACATCAAATTGCCAACAAAATTACCGACGGAATTTCGGTTTTCCGATGGAAACGGATTGCTGACGGAACTACCAATAGAATCTGTTCCGTCACCAAAAAAAGCATTAAAATTACATAGGCCATAGTGGGCCTATCTTTTGCAAGTTCTTGCGTACACAGAAGACCTATTTGTATGCACCTCAACATATCCTTGTCAAAGCTTGGATCAAATATTTGTGGATCTATTAGAACATTGCCATCGATCCATAACTTCCATTCCTAAAAAAATTAACAAAAAAGAATTATAACTGTTATAGTTTTGACATTTTGTCCATCTTGACAAAGGCATTTTAGAGTTATTTTATGACATGAAGGTTTGGAGAGGCTTACAAATCCTAAAAGGTTGAAAAGATTCCACATTTTTGTAAGAACTAGTGTTTTTCCTTCCACTAATAATCTCTAGCAACAAAATTCCAAAGCTAAGAACATCAGATTTCTCCAAATAGAGTCCTTTTGTTGTATATTCTAGAGAAATGTAGTCACTACATTTAAACAATACATCTTTGAGCTCAAAAAATGCCATTGGCATTATTATCATGGGAAAAAGAAAATAAATACTTACCAAGTTCCAACAATTCTTTTAGTGTTTGCTTGATCTTCATCGCCTCCAAAAAGTTTAGCTAGCCCAAAACCTGATATTTTCTGGTTCATTCCTTTATCTAATAATATGTTACTTGCCTTCAAATTCCTATGTATGATTCTTAATTTTGAATCTCTGGGAAGATAGAGCAATCCTCTACCTATTCCTTCAATTATGTTGAAGCGCTTCCCCCAATCTAAGGAGTTTTGTCATAGTGGATCTGGGAAAGTTTATTTGAAGATAAAGTGATGAAGGAAGGTGAATGTATAATATTCTAGTAACTGGTTTGAAGAGAATAGGAAGACTGAATTATATTTCTGATATATTTCATAGGTAGATTACATCTATATATACAGAATCAGGCGTACATTTGGTCGTAACAAGTTACTGTACACTCGAAGAAAACTAAGACTAATTTTCCCTAAATTATCACCTACAATGTTGGATCTTTGAAATTGCTCCCTCATTTTCTGACTTTTTCTCCTTCAGTTTCTCCTTCAATTTCAGTATTCCACACTCCCCCTCAAGTTGGACTGTAGGTATTAATCAAGTTCAACTTGCCAATCAAATACTCAAATATGTCCTTGAGCAGTCCTTTAGTGAGAATGTCTGCGGTCTGTTCTTTGGATGGTATAAACCTTAGATCAACAATACCTTCATCAACTTTTTCCCTTATAAAATGTCTATCTATCTCAACATGTTTAGTTCTATCATGCTGAACTGGATTATGAGCAATATGAATTGCAACCATGTTATCACAATAGACTTTGATCGGTAGATTTATACATTTCCTCAAGTCTTCAAGAACACATTTTATCCATATGCCCTCACAGATTCCCAATGACACAGCCCTGTATTCAGCTTCAGCACTGCTTCTCGCAACAACACTTTGTTTTTTGCTTCTCCATGTGACCAAGTTACCCCACACATATGTACAATAACCAGATGTGGATTTCCTGTCATCTCGATCACCTGCCCAATCTGCATCTGTAAATAATTCTACAATCCGTTTATCAGTTTTCTTAAACAGCAAGCCACGTCCTGGAGATCCCTTCAAGTAACGAAGGATCCTGTATACTTCATTCAAATGTTTCTGTTTAGGATCATGAGAATACTGGCTGACCACACTTACTGCAAAGGCAATGTCTGGTCTGGTATGAGACAGATATATTAGTTTGCCTACCATCCGTTGATAATTCCCAAGTCTGCTGCCTTACCAAGATCTGCATCTTCATCTATTTTATCAATCCGTATAGGTGTGTCACTAGGTCTGCAACCTATCATCCCAGTTTCCTTCAGAAGGTCGAGTACATATTTCCTTTGAGAGATATAAATTCCTTTATTGGATCGGGCAACTTCCATTCCAAGAAAGTACTTCATTTCTCCAAGATCTTTGATCTGAAATTCTCGTGCTAGGGCCGTCTTGATTTGATTGATTTCTACCTCATCATCTCCTGTAAGAACTATATCATCAACATATACAGCTAGAACAGCCATCTTACCCTTATGATGTTTGACAAACAAAGTATGGTCGCTCTTCCCTTGAGTATAACCATGTCTCTTCAGAACCCGGGTGAATCTGTCAAACCAAGCATGCGGAGATTGCTTTAACCCATATAAAGATCTCTTTAACTTGCAGACTTGGCCAGCCTTTTTTCCTGGGAACCCTGGAGGTAACTTCATATACACCTCTTCCTTGAGTTCTCCATTGAGGAAAGCATTTTTAACATCGAGCTAGTGTAGATTCCAATCTAAATTCACTGCAATACATAAGAGAATTCTGATGGTATTTAACTTGGCTACTGGAGCAAATATTTCAGTGTAATCTTCCCCATATACTTGCGTGAAGCCTTTTGCAACCAATCTAGCTTTGTATTTCTCAAGAGTTCCATCTACTCTATACTTAGGAGTGAACACCCATTTGCATCCAACAGGCTTCTTCCCTCGTGGTAGATCTACTACATCCCATGTCTTATTATGCTTAAGAGCTTCTATTTCCTCCAAGACAGCTTGTCTCCACTCAGGTATAGCCATAGCCTCATCAATAGTGTCTGGTATCCTGATTTTATCAAGATGAGATACAAATGCATTGTATTTAGATGAAAGAGCTTTATAAGAGACAAATTTCTCAATGGGATATCTAGTAGATGATTTAGGTTGTCTAAGTTGTTTTCGCACTGCAATAGGAAGATTAAGATCAGAACCTTCTACTTCTCCTGGACATGCCTCTGGTACCGACTCTTGGTGAGTGCTAATAGCTTGTGGCTCATTACCTCTTTTGTGTCGTTGTATGTAGGTATTACCCCACATATTTTTTTCTTCCCCTGGATTTGGCACATTATCAGAGTTATCAAGGTTATCAGGATTATCAAGGACATCTAGAGTAGTTTGGGTATCAGGAGTAGGATCTATGTAGGTAGGTATATAAATTGTGACTGTCTGGTCATCCGTTGGTGTCTCTTTTGTCTGAAATTCACTATCTTTCTCCCCCTGAATTGCAGACAAGGCATAATAGGGAGAAGTTTCATGGAAGGTGACATCACATGTAACAAACAAACATTTGGAGACTGGATCATAACACTTGTATCCTTTTTGGGAATGAGAGTAGCCAAGAAAGATACAACGAAGGGCTCTAGGATCCAGTTTGTTAGTGTTATAGATGTGAACATATGATGTGCATCCAAATACCCGGAGTGGCAGGGTATTTTCAAGATATGGGATGTTGCAGTATTTGTGGAGGAGTTGAAGTGGTGTTTTGTAAGACAGTGGTCGGCTTGGCATTCGGTTAATGAGGAATGTAGCAGTAAGGATAGCATCATCCCAATGATATTTCAGAATGTTACTACTAGACATGATAGCTCTAGCAGTTTCAAGAATATGACGATTCTTTCATTCCGCAACACCATTTTGTTGGGGCGTATTGGGACAAGTGCTTTTGTGAATAATGCCATTTTCGGTTAGAAAGGTGGATAGGGCTTGATTGAGGTATTCAGTCCCATTGTCAGTGTGTAGGATCTGGATTTGAGTTTGGAACTGAGTTTGGATCATTTTGTGGAAGTTAAGGAAAGTTTGATATACTTCTGTTTTATCCTTTAATAGGTAAACCCAGCTCACACGTGTATGGTCATCAATGAATGTGATAAACCATTTTGATTTTGACCGGTTTGGTGTGCGTGATGGTCCCCATAAGTCACTATGAATTGTGGAAAAAGGTTGTGATGCTTGGTATGGGATTTTTGGAAATGAGGTACGATGATGTTTAGCCTTTTCACATGAATCACAATAGAAATCAGAGGCAATTTTATTTGAAACAAGAGATGGAAACATTTAAGACATATAATGAAAATTTGGATGACCTAAACGTTTGTGCCACAACACCAAATTACTAGTTTTAGGAAGAGACACTTTATTGCAAGATGTAATTGAACGACTATTACTTTCATCAAGGTAATAGAGACCATCAAGCTCTTTTGCACTCCCAATCGTCATTCCCGTCAACAGATCCTGAAAAACACAGTAGGAAGCAAAGAAGTTAGCTTAACATCGTTCATCATTGGCTAACTTACTCACAGATAGTAAATTACACTTCAACTTTGGAACATGTAATACAGAATGAAGTATGAGTGTAGCAGAGATTTTAATAGAACCGATTCCAGTGACAACAGACTCAGAGTCATCAGCGATTCGCACAGATACTCCCTTGGTGATAGGAGTATATGATGAGAAGAGAGCCTTATTATCAGTCATATGATCTGAAGCACCTGAGTCAACAATCCAACAAGGTCCTGTACATTGTTTTTTTATCATGGATAAGGCTTGAAAGAAATTACCTTTCCTGACTATTGAAGCAGTATGCTTTGTTGTAGTATGTAGTGTTGCTAGCATTTCCATGATTTTGTTTAGCTGGCCATTTTGGGATGATTCCTTGGATGCTTCAGCCACATAACCTCTTCCTTTTCCTTTCTTAAGCTTCCAGTCAGCAGGTTTACCGTGGAGGCTCCAACAAGTGTCTTTTGTGTGCCCTTGTTTCTTACAATGATCACAGAATGATCGGCCTTTAGAAACTTTTGGTTCCGTAGATTGAACAATAAGTGCTGAGGCTTCAAGAGTAGCAACGGAATTAGTCGGATTGTGAAGCATTGTTTTACACCTATCCTCTTCACTGCGCAACAAAGTGTAAACTTCACGCACAGACGGCAAGGGTTCTTGGCTAAGAATTCGAGCCTGAACATCATCATAAACCTCATCAAGACCAGCTAGCAACTCATATACCCTCTCTTCTTCTTTTGCTTTGAGATCTTCTTTTGCATCAGCCCCGCAATGATGAGTTTTATTTTGTAAGGCATCAAACTCTTGCCATAGTGCTGATTTTTCAAGATAATACTCATCAAGAGGTATGTGATTCTGTTTTAGTTGCCATAATTTTTTCTTGGCGTCAAATATGCGGGATCTATTTCCCATAGGACTGTATGTCTCACGCAGAGCTTCCCAAATTTCTCTGGCTGAAGGAAGGTACATAAAACTCTCTTAATTGAGGATGACATTGCATTGATTAACCAAGAGGATACCAATGCATTTTCGAATTTCCATTTGCGAAATTCTTTGGTTTTCGAGGTTGGAGGCCTTTGTGCTTCACTAGTTATGTATTCAAGTTTGCCCCTTCCATCGAGAGCGAGAATCATAGATTGAGACCATTCTCGATAATTTTCACTGGTAAGTTTCTCAGAAATAATAAGGACAGTAGAGATGTCATTGGAGCCAGATTGAGGAACAGAGGAAGAGGCATCTGAAACTGTAGACATAATGACAGTTTAGGTCTTCAAATTTCAAAAAGACAGTTTGGTCCTTCAAATTTTTGAAATGACAGTTTGGTCTTCCAAATTTGCAAAATGACAAGTTGGTCTACTAAATTTCGAAAATGATAGATTAGGTTTCCCTCAACTCAATGAAATATTCGACCGATAGCTCAGTTTGTTGACACTGAGGAGAGAGGATCAAATCTGAGGTGAGGTGAGATCGCAGGACAGGTCGAGATGGCGAGACGAGCAGCGATCGTCGACGGATGAGGAAGCACGGCAGATGAGGAAGCCGAGTTCGAGCTTCGATTCCAAGTGCTATCGCGACAGTGTCGATTCAACGATAAGGATGCTGAGAGCGCCGGAGACGGATCGATTCTAAGTGCTCGGTAGATGACGGCGAATAGTGACTGTGGATGCTGAGAGCACCGGAGACGGGTGATGAATAGACCGGCTACGGAAAGAGTGATCTGAGTGGGCGACGAAGGTACCGAGTCGGCCGAGTGGGTAATGGAGGTACTGAGTGGGTGATGGAGGACTGAGCGTCGCCGGTGGATGGTGGTTGCCGATAGAGGATGGAGCTCACCCAGGTGGAGATTGTCAACGGCGATGTGGGAAATTTCTGCGACAAACAAAAAATCATCGGGTTGCGAGGGCCTTCAACGCCGGTGAGTATTTTGGATTCAGTCTAGATTATTCTCTTCTCCTTAGCTCTGATACCATAAAGAGAATAGGAAGACTGAATTATATTTCTGATATATTTCATAGGTAGATTACATCTATATATACAGAATCAGGCGTACATTTGGTCGTAACAAGTTACTGTACACTCGAAGAAAACTAAGACTAATTTTTCCTAAATTATCGCCTACAATGTTGGATCTTTGAAATTGCTCCCTCATTTTCTGACTTTTTCTCCTTCAGTTTCTCCTTCAATTTTGGTATTCCACATGGTTGTAGTATTTGGTATGCTAGGTGACCCTTCTATGACTTAGTTCCTTGTACCTTGACTATGACTCCATAAATAGATTAAACGATCATTCAGACCATTGAACTTGCACATCACGAGATACGATAACACACATGTACTAAGAAGCAAGGAAAGCATTGCTACTAAAGTCGACAATGTGGTAACATAATGTAAAATAAGAGTATAAAAAATTTGTATATCTTTATATATTGATAAACACTAAAATTTGCACTCTTTTTTTCTTAATATTGTTCTCTTATGGAAACTTGGAATGTATAGAAACATCCAATTTAGTAAACCAACATATGCATAAAAATATACACTAACCAAGGATATGTGCATCCAAACTTTTGCTTGGCATGAATTCCATAAACCAACATCTCCTCTTCTCCTTCAATGCAACAGCCAAGAAGTGTAACCAGGTTTTGGTGTTGAAGCTTAGAAGTCAACTCCACTTCATTGACTTTTTGGTTTATCAATAAAATCATATTCTTTCGGTCAAAAAAAAAACTCCACTTCATTGATAAATTCTTCCATACCCTGCCCAGATGCCATCTTCAAACTTTACCTGCAATAAAATGATTAAAAAACCCGCTAATTGTTGTACTTTGAATGATGATAAATTTTAAAGAATGAAAATCACCTTGTAAACTGGACCAAAACTACGCTGTCCAAGTTTGTTTGCTAAGTCAAAGTTGTTTGTTGCAGTTGCGAACTTTCTAAAACCGAACAATGATAGCTCTTGAATATAGACTGGCTTCAGGTTCGTTATCCTTTTGAAAACAGGTAATGTCTTGCCTGTCACTTGGATGTTGGAAACTCTCCCACAATGTCTTGCCTGACTGGTCTATCAGCACAAGGTTACCAGAATTAAGAAGTTGGCCAGTGGAACTTGATGCTTTGTTCGACACATTTGATGACCAGATAACATTTTTCTTCCCATTCAATACTACAAGATTTTTGTCGTCAGATACAGTAATGGCCCCAGAAGAATCCTGCAAAGGTTGGTTTATGTTAGCCACCCATGTGACTTTGGAATTCAAGACACACCAGATTCCTACGTAGCGATCTGTGGTATTTTGGGGGCGGAAGAATCCAAATTTGAACGCGCTGTTGTTTGAGCTTACAGTTTCTGTTTAATGAATGCAGATGATGTAATGGAGTCTGAGGCAGTGATCAAACCTACACAAAAGCTCAAGCGCATAAGAAAAATACGCAGTAATCCCATGAGAAGAACCTGTCCCAAAATCTATTTACTAAAGCAGGAGCATTTCGCCTATTAACATTGTTGAGCATCATAAGTCTGAGGTCAGATTGTAAGCTCAATATGGTGACATAAGGAAAACTGGAAGAGCAACTACTTTTATTTTTGGCCATAGAAGGACAAAAGATTTCAATAGAAACCAGTCCCACTCATTTATTCCTAGTTTGTGTCTCTGTTACACCCTATTACATGTCATGAGGTATGATCACACCCTATTACTTTACTTTAGGGTCACTTATAAGAGTTGTTTAGCCATTTAAGAGCCACATGTGACCCAATTAGTACCCCTGGCCAGACTAAAAACTTGGAACTTTTCTTAAAGCTTAGGTACTATATGGAGTAATGAATTTAAACTTCAACAATTCTTAACTAATTCAATATAACTCCAGGTTTGTTATACACTAACCAGAGATAAGCGCAAAGAGTGCAAGTGTTAGCATGCATACCCTAACGTATACATATTTTCTATGCAGAATCAAGGTTGACATAACGTGGCTTTCCTCCAACCACCAACCCCAATGATTCAATCAGACATTGATGAAAACAGAGTAAAAGGGTGTTTTTTTCAAAAATAATAATTATACCTATTATTGTTAAATAAATTATTCAAGAAGTCATAGCCTAACATGTTATTTGAACAAGAGAAAGATGGAATCAGCTGTATCTTGAGGATTTCAATGTGATGAGGAAGCCAATTTGGCTTCAAGCATCTTGCTTCATTGACCTGCCAATCATGAGAGAGATTAATCATCTATACATCGAAGGTGCCCCTGTCAATCATCTAATTGTGGGGCACTGCATTAATGTATATATTAAATGTCTAATCCATAAAGATGGAAACTTTCAATGAACAATGCTTACTAACTGTTGAAGTTGTTGACTCTATATCAAGGAGCAACATATTTTGGCCTTCTTAATTAACAGAGATATTGCAGCAGTTAAAACTTTTGAGTCTGCAAAAATTAAACATTTAGTGTTCTAACTTTATACAGTGTTTCACTTTGATCATTTAATCTACTTTATACGATGTTTTCTAACCCAAAACATCGTTATTTTCAGATGATGATTTTTATCAGAATCATTAATTGTTAAAAAAATTAAACTTGATATACGAGCATTTGATAATGTTTAGTCAATATTTAAATTTCAATGTCAGCATTTTTATTAATAGGATGAGAGTTCAAGGACAAAAAAAAACTTTATAAAATCAATGGCACAAATGACACCTTGTCTAAATCTAAAACTTTTATGTACACTTTTGCATATGATTTTGAACAATTTCATATGATTTTATATAATGTTGTTGGTTAAAATTTACGAGACTCTGCCAACTCTTAATATTTTTTTTAATTCATAATATGGCCAAACTAGCTTGGAGAGTACATACACCAAAATATACTAAACATCAAAAGGATTGTAGTGAGTCCTCCCTCATGATGGGAATACACCCAGGGAGAGGAACTGGTAAGACAACTAAGCATTGGACTAAATTATGGACATCCCTCGCCAAATAATCAGCACACCGGATTATATCACCAACTCTTAATATTTAATCATCTATTGGTCTGTGAATGACGGGTACATCCTCATCCTCACACGAACGAATTGGGTGAATTCGTAGATCTTTTGACAGCGGATAGAAGCAAAGGTAATAATTTAACTCAAAATTTAAAAACAAAAGAAAATCATGAAATAAAAAACATGGCAAAATTTAATGTGTACAAGAACATTACCAAGACTTTCTTGAATGAAAATATTACTAAGAATCTGCAACAAAGCACAACTACAACCAAATTGGTAGATATATAAAACATAACTACACATACCCAAACTAAATGGCAATTCTTTGGGATTGTGATCATTCCATGTGTGAGCCATAATGTGGATCAATGCCACGTCTGGGGAAAAACTGGAAAGGATCTCTTGATGATAATGGATTCAAAATTGGTAGATACAACATTCTCTACACAAAATTAAACAAGAAGCAAAACAGATCTTACTAAAAGAATGAGAATCCGCTCATTCCTTACAGTGTTCTCGCCTACATCAATGACACCATTTTATTAGAGCAAACATATTAAACGGTTAGTGCAGTTACCCTGCTGAATATCTTGAAAGTATGTTTGTAAATGAATAAAACATTTTATATATTTCAAATGAAAAAGGAAAAAACAATAAAAATCACCTCAAAACCCTATCTATCTCCCTTCAAATTTTGAGATAGTTACTATGTTGATGGAAAATAATTCATTCTTGTCTGGAGTTTGCTCTGCTGCATGAGACATGGTCTGCCTGAGGATGAATGCAGGTTGGCTTGGGGGAGGAATATCCACAATCTCACTTGGAAGCACTGACATTACAGATGCCATGGAGGGCCTATCTTTTGCAAGTTCTTGCACACACAAAAGACCTATATGTATGCACCTCAATATATCCTTATGAAATTTTGGATATATCCTTATGAAATTTTGGATCATATATCTGTGGATCTATTAGAGGTATAACATTGCCATCGAGCCATAACTTCCATGCCTTCAAAAATTTACCAAAAAAAGAAAAAGAAAGATTGATGTTAAGCTTTGATGTTATATACATTGGGACAAAATTATTTTAGAGCTTTTGCAAGAAACAAATGTACAAAATGGAGAGGCTTACAAATCCTAAAAGTGTCCAAGATTCTGCCTTTTCATAAAAGCTAGTGTTTTTCCTTCCACTAATAATCTCTAGCAATAAAACGCCAAAGCTAAAAACATCAGATTTCTCTGAATAGAGTCCTTCAATTGCATACTCTGGAGAAATGTAGCCACTGTAATTAAACATTACATCTCTAATGAGCTCTCAATATGTCATTGATATTATTATCTCAAGCAAAGCAAAAGGAACACTTACTATGTTCCAACAATTCTTTCTGTATTTGCCTGATCTTCATTGCCTCCAAACAATTTAGCCATCCCAAAATCTGATATCTTTGGATTCATTTCTTTATCCAATAATATATTTCTTGCCTTCAAATCTCTATGTATAATTCTTAATCTTGAATCTCTGTGAAGATAAAGCAACCCTCTAGCTATTCCCTCAATTATGTTGAAGCGCCTTCCCCAATCAAAAAGATTATGGTGCTCTGGATCTATAAAAGATTGTTTAGGAAATATGTAATGAAGGCAAATGTTCAAAAAGGAATTTTCACTCACTTCCTGCAATATGATAGCAAGTGGTGGTAGTATTTGGTACACTAGGGGCTTGTTTGGTCTGAGGGAAGGGGAGGGAAAGTGGACGGAGGGAAAATATTTTTAAGTTGAATTTAAAAAAATTAGAGAAGTGGGGTGAAAAATTTTTAATTAATTTTTCTTACTCTTTTATCTTATATATTCTCTTTATTAAAATTTTATTACCCCATTTCTTCAATCTTTTAAAATTCAATTCATAAAAATTTTTCCTCCCCTCTTCTCCTCCAAATCCCTCACACCAAACAGACCCTAGGTGACCATTTGTATTCACTTAGTTAGTTGTACCATAACTATTACTCTATACAAACACAGTTGAACACAATTGAACACAATTGAACTTGCACATCAAGAGATACAAAACACACACACAATTTAGAAAAAAGGGAAGAACTTCTAGAAAATGTCAACTAAGTAATAACATCTTGTAAAATGAGTTGAAGCACTAAGCTCGTATTTCCTTATGTATTCATCAACATTCAATAAAGTTTTCCTCTTTTTCTTCTTCTTTATCTTATGCAAAGCATTTAAAAATCCAATTTATTCATAAGCATGGAAGATGGGCACTAACCAAAGATGTATGCATCCAAACTTTTGTTTGGCATGTATTCATAAACCAATATCTCTTCTCCTTCAATGCAACAGCCAAGAAGTCTAACAAGGTTTTGATGTTGAAGCTTAGAAATCAATTCCACTTCATTTATAAATTCTTCCATACCGTCTAGATGATCTTGATAATCTTTTTACTGCTATTTCCTGTCCATCTTCCAATTTTCCCTGAAACAAGATGATGGAAAACATCAATTTCTTATTAACTGAAAGATGATAAAGTTCAAAAAAAAATGAAAGTCACCTTGTAAACTGGACCAAAGCCACCCTGCCCAAGTTTATTTGCTATATCAAAGTTGTTTGTTGCAGTTGCCAGCTTTCTAAAATCAAACAATAATAACTCTGGAATATGGACTTGTTTCAAAGCCATGATCCTTTTGTCTTGAGTCTGCATTTCCCCTGTGTTCAACACATTTTTTCCATTTCAAAATGTTGAAATTCAAATGTTCAACAGATTATCTAAGACAACAAAGTTAAGATTGTATCCTATATAAACAATCAGAAACAAAATCACTGATCCCTTGAATGAGCTCCTACAGTAAAATGGAAAATCACCTTTCTGCTTTGAGCATTTTTTCCATAAGAAATATCCAAACACAGTAATGAGAATTGTTCCTATCGAAACTGATATTATAACAGGTGTTGTCATTTTCCTCCTGCCTATGCCTATTTCAAAGAAAAGAAGAACGTTCAGAGTGCCTTCATTTTCTAACAATAAATAAAAACCATACTACATGTATTGTCATCAAAAGACGTTAGGAAGTGCAGTAAAATAAAATAAAGATCCCCAAGTTTTTATCATGACATGAACATGTTTTGCAATGAACACCAAGCAGGTTGACTCCTTGAAAGAAAATTGCCCCAGAAATTTTATAATTTTTTAAAGAACTTAAGATTTATATAGACTGAAAATAAACTATGAAGTGACATACCCAGGGATATATAACATGACATAGTATGTAAATAATCAAATAGCAAGATAAATTTTTCTTAGATGAAATTTCAAGCTGTACCAGATCTTATGAGTGTGGTGGAAGAGGCATGTTGAACAAAAAACAGGTGTGCTCTTGGGTGATTTAAAGAGATTTCTTTAAATTAAAAGTACATACCTAGTTCTGAGTAGGCTAAACGTAAGTAAATGTCAACCCCTCCATATGAGAAGCTCTGAATGTCAAATAAATCTGCACTCCAAACCATACAGCCAAGATTTGTTTCATAGCCATAAGCTATACAAGAGCAATTCTTGAGGCATGAAGTTTGATAATCTGCAGCATCCTGAGCATAAGAAGGTAACACTTGTGCATCATCTGGTACTTTTACATTCCCCATCATAAAAAACACATCTAATTTGCTAGTCTGAGAATCATTTATGACTTTTTCACACTGAAGTGGTTCTCTTCTCACACACCCACTGGTCCAGTTCTGCCTTTCCCATTCTTGTTTGTTCTTTGGTTCAAACCCTCTCAAACAGCTACATATTGGGGAGTTCTGCGAATTGCAAATCCCAAATGGGCCACATTTGCCATAAACATCACAACCTGAAGGACCCATTGTCTTCAAAAGTTCCCACACATGCATCTGGGAATTCCAAATTCTTCGCTCTACTTTACCTTGAGAAACTAAAGTAACAGTTGAGATAGAATTACCTAGATAAAAGGACAATCTAAGACTACCTTCCTGTTCTTTCATCAGAAGCCTATTTTGGGAGTTAGATGAACTTACCCTAGGTATCTCAAGGCAGGTCATGCCATTCCAGGGACCACTACGCCATTTAAGACTATTTCCTTCCCACACGAATAATTCAGTTACATTACGGACTTCAAGACCAAAAGAAAATCTTCCATTGGATGGATCAGATGGACTTTTCCACGATGTAAGTTGTACTTTCTCGCCTTTGTTTTTGTTAGTAATGAGTTCCATGCCTTGTAACATTGTATTACTAGGATGCAGGAAGCTCTGCCACACGAATGCTCCAGTGATTCTATCTACAAGCACAAAGTTGCCAGTATCTAAGAGCTGAGCACTGGAATTTGATGCAACATTCGAGACATTTGTTGACAAAAAGAACTTGTTTTTGCCCATTCAAAATAACAAGATTGCCATTTTCTGAAATTGTGAGAATCCCAGAAGAATCTGTTAGTGGATTGTTTTTGTTGGCAACCCAAACAATTGAGGATTTGGACATGTACCAAATTCCAACGTAGCTATCAGTGGAATTTTGAGGACTGAAGAATCCCAGCGTGAACATGTTATTCCTCGAGCTCACTGTTTCAGGTTCCTGGATCAACACAGATGCTGTAATGGAGTCCAAGGCACCAACCACAAGAGTAGAAGTGAGCAAACATATAAGGAAAGCAAGCTTTTTCACTGAATCCCATGAAGAACATCACGATTATCACAAGCATTGGATTTTGAACTTTTTAGTTTTTCTTAAACTGCGACTTCACTGGAAGAAGAAAAAAGCCAGCAAAAATTTGGAATTTTCGCATGGACTTGGTCCCCAAAGACTATGTAAAACGACTGAACCAATTATGGGTCACATGGGACAACTATCGGATTTTCTCATTCATGGATCCTAAACTTCTAATCATCAATATACAATAGAAAACTCTTCCACCAATTACTATTCACAAGGAATTTTTCATCAATTTTTTATTCCCTCCTTCTTCAAAATATATTACACCTTTTGGTGCCAATATTTTATTCCCTCCTCCGTCAGAATTTTTCAAACTCAAATTCAAAATGTTTCAAAATATTACACCTTTTGAGGCCTTAGGTGATGCAACATGACCACGTGCATAAAAAACAAAAAGATCATGCAAGAAGATAAGATATCTGATAAAGCAGACCATTACTTTTGTTTGGACTTTCATACATAAACGGACTAAAATTAAAGTTCATTTATGTGGCAGACAGGACAAGACAAGATAAGACGACATTCATATTGTAAAGCAACACTTTAATAATTCATTGACGTTATGCTTAATGCCTTTAATAAAAGAAACATATTTACTTTGTTCCCTCATTGTCGGTACTAACAAACCCGAGCTCAGCGCCTAACTCCTCACTCGATGGCAAACCCAAATCTGCTTCTATCCTCTTATCTTTAATCACTTGTCGATTATGGGGTGGAATCAGGTTGAAAAAGTTAAGGAAAATCATCCGATCAATTTCTCCTTCTTCCATCTGCACCATCATGTATGGAGAATATGGTTCGATTTCTCCCACATGAGCTGTGTTGAAGCAGAAGTGATGGGTATCTGCTGAGTTCCCAGTAACGATTGAACAGTCCGTGATTCCTAATCACACCATATAAGGACTGGAATAGGTCATACCTAGACTCATAAAACTGGTAAGATGCTGCTCACACCTTGCCTCTTTCTACTGTAACTGAGTCTGCTTTTACCTTTTAGTCTTTACCTGTTGTATATATTGATATACAAGAACTATTCTTATGTCTTTGGCCATATGACAGTATGGCTAATTGTATAGCTGCTCTCTTTTAATAAGTTATGTGCCAAAATTTTCACTCATAATGATTATATATTCATTCACTTTTTTTAATGTCGGTAATATATTACCCACTTTGATGAAACTGTCTTGCTTTTTTGTCTTCATCCGCAAGTTCATTTTCATTCTCTGCATTTTCCACCTAACACTTATTTTTTCCTATTCCTTTTTGCATTGACCCTATATTTTAATGTGTGCATTGGTTGTGCTGCACATGACCAGGTTCAAAAATGTGTCCATGGTTGCCATAGTTCAGATGCTTGCATTGAGTTGTCCCCCACTTCCTGGCTATGTGATGAGGGTGGTTCTGCATCTGTCATCAACAACCTACCAGTTTCTCTGTTATACTTCTTATTTATTTAAAGTCATCTGTACATTTATGCCAAGTCACTTTTTTCCCACTTTTTGATTAACCTGTCTGCATGCATTATGAGTGCTATTGACTTCTTGGCTATGTGATGAGGCTTTGCTTTTCACATTTCAGACACATCCTGCGAAATAAGCTTGTATTGTTCTTATACACTGCACCTGACACCATTTGTATGCACCATATCTGCAGATATATAATTAGTGCTATTGACTTCTACCTTAAGCTTCGTAGCCTTGCTTGCAATCCTCATAATATGAAAAACTTTTGCTCCTTTCTCATAGTCTGCGTTCACTCTAAATACCTAAACTCTAAATACCTGCATTATCATTGGTTCAGCCTACTTCTGCACCTAAACAGATATAATTTCAAAATTGCATCTTTTTTCAAAACATCTTTAATAGAGGGAACATAAATTTTGTTTTCAAACTCATGATCCAATTTTCCCGCCCGTTTCAAACTTATAGACAGGTTTCTATTGTCTATAAATATGATCCTTCATTCATCTTACTACTCCATGCAATCATAGTCCTCTCTGAATCTTATTCCAATCTCCATCTTAATTATCTTCTTTCATCTTAATCATTAATCCCATCTTCATCATGTCCCGTGTCTCATTGTTGAGAGACCTCCATGATGGCACTGATAGATGGACAATTGTGGTTCGTGTGTTGCGGAAGTGGAATGTCTATCAAAAATCTGCTCCATCTGAATTATTCTGCACAACCATGATCTTAGTAGATGAGGAGGTATCTCTGTTCATAATTAGTTTACTTCGGTTATATGTTTCACTTCATATTATGTATACTCAAAATTCTGCTCCATCTGAATTATTCTGCACAACCATGATCTTAGTAGATGAGGAGGTATCTCTGTTCATAATTAGTTTACTTCTGTTATATGTTTCAGTTCACATTATGTATACTAACTAACTTATTCCTGACTGTGCCATTTTTTCCCTTTGGTACAGGGTACCAAGATCCAAGCTACTATCATGCTAAAACATTCTAATGAGACCTTCCGCCAAACTTTAGATGAAGGAAAGATTTATTTCCTTGCTAATTTTGTTGTGTCCCAAAATTCAAATCAGTATAGGGCAACGACACATAACTTCAAGATTATTTTGACTCAGCAGACTTTTGCCCGTGCAGAATCTGGGAACATACCACTTCATGCATACTCTTTCTTATCTATTCATGATATCTTGAAGTCACAGGAATGCAATTTCGCTGACTACCTGATTGGTGACTGCATAATACTATATTTAATTTTTTCCTCCTTCTAATATTCATCCCTCTAATAGTCTAATATGTTTGTTGACAGATGTTGTTACTTTCGTGAGAAATATGGGCTCACTTGAGGAGTATCGTAAAGATAATGAGACTAAAAACAAGCTTCGAATGATACTAACTGACATTGAGTACCATCTTTAATTCTTTATCACATAACATTCATGTCACATGATTTGATATCTGAAGTTATGTACATCTTCATACAATGTTGTAACCTTTCATCATTTTCTTCTTGGTAGTGATAATGACATTGAGTGTGTTTTGTTCGATGAATGTTCCACCAATGCTTACATGGATCAATTAAACAATATGGAGACACCTGTTGTTGTGGTGTTAAATCTTGCAAGGATTGCATTTTCTGATGATGGTAATAACATTTTCTCTCTACTTCTTTATGACCCTTCAATTCATATATCCTCTATGTAACATACTCTTATCTCTTTTTTTTTCCAGGTCGAGCTCAGATTTGTAGCTCATTTAGTGCAACCAGGGTTTTATTCAATCCTCCCCTTAAAGAAGTTAAAGACTTAGTTCAAATGTACTGCAATGTCCATTTTTTATTTGAAGTTATACTTTTCAAGTTTTTACTGTTGTTATCAACTTACCTAATGTTCACTTTGATTCATGGATCTGATGGCAGTGCAAAAGACAGAGCATCCCCTATCACAACAGCATTAACCCAACCCATGCCAACACAATCCAGCCAACACTCATCATCCAACATCTTGAGGAATAATTACAGAGTTTCAATTTCAGAAATTCCTCAGCAGAAGATTGTAAACTCTTGTCCCTGATTTCCCTCCATAACTTGTCATTTGTATTCATGCATAACTGATATTGTTGTCTTTCACAGGGAGAAAGTTTCGTTGTCAGCTGTCTTATACAAAAACTTGAGACTCGGCATGGGTGGACATATGATGGCTGTGCTAAGTGTGCCGCTAAACCTAGGGATGAGGGTAACACGTTTTTCTGTCCTAATTGTAAGAAGAAGCCTAAAATCATTGAACCAAAGTAAGTGTAAATTTCAATTGAGCATTAATAATGCATTATTACTCTGTTCACATCTTACTGCTACCTTAAGTTCATATGTATATTGGCCTATGACATCTATATCTTAATACAGGCTTAAGATCCACTATAATGTGAGTGATGAAACAGGGAGTGCTTCTGTTGTATTTTGGGACAAGCTTGCTTCCCAATTGCTTGAGAATTCTGCTGCAGAGCTTAAGCATATTCTTATAACTATATGACTCTTATTTCTGATGTATCAAGGCTTTAGTCATATCAGTTCAGTTTTTCCTGTATAACATCATTTATGTGTATGTTCTGTGACAGAATCATCGTGAATATGACTTCCCTGACCAATGTGATTCAATTGTTGGGAAGAGGATGCTTCTTAAGCTGAAGCGTAATGAGTTCAATGCCAAGCACACAGCATCTAGCATCAGTGTTCAGCAGTACACATTCTGTGAAAACTTGAATGAACAATTCAATGAAGCTTCTTCTGCAGTGGTTAATAATCTTACCTCTTAAACAAATCAATAATTATTATTCCTTATTTGTGGTAATACTAACTCGAGTTCCCATTGTATCAAGATGTTGAACTAGACCAAAATCACAACAGTATCATCCCTGAGGTCAGTTAGGGAAAAAACAATCTTTGTATACTTGTATAAGCAAGCAGAGTTCAAAACAAATTACATCCTGTATATAAATTTTTAGGTTGCTGAAGATGTGCTTATAGCTGCAATTGATACTTCAGCTGGCCAAGTTACCTCTTCCAAAGAGACCACAAGTGAGCCCCAAGATACCATTGATGATATTATCAGATGCCAACCTTCCCAGACTGCAACTACTGCACCCACCAAAGGGAAAAGAAAGACTTACATGATAAAAGCAATTGTTGATCATGCAACAACTCCTTCTACAAACCATGAGACTATCCCACCTACCAATGATCGCTTACTTAAGGTTGTTAAGAAAGAGAAAAAGTAGATGGTCTTGGTCTCATGTATTTAGGATATGGTCATAATATGCTGTCTTAGATGTCCAATGTACCTGTGTATTGTGAAAAGCTTATTCACATGCACAATTAGCACTATCACTACCTTTTATTTTCAGGTCCTATGTTTTAAGTTGTTCTTTAGTTGTCATCCTTTTATTTAATGTACTTTCCATGGCAGTTTGCCTTTCAATGCAATCAATTTATTTTCTTTGTTGACTAAATACTGTTGCCAATATTCCTACAATATTTTCCCTTCTTTCGTTTTTTAATATGATCAACAAACTAAAAATATTGTTGTTCACATTTATTTTATTAGAACAAGTATCTAGCTCAAATCTGGGCCTACCTTAATGAAATACTTTAGTAAATATGACTAACTATATATACTCAAAAGAAATGAACATCTACTGCATGGTTCTGTTATGGTTCTGTTATTGTAGCAACGTGCACCATTGACTACAACAAATAAGGATTTGCTTGCTTATATATGCTGTCATCTAGGATTATTCGTTTAACAAAGTGTGATTTGTCTTTTTCTCTTTTGTTGACTCTACAGTTAAGGTATATATTGCTGATCCTACATATGCAATGGTTAAGTTTCACCAAAATAGGTCCTCCTCTTTACTTTGTATATACAATTATGTACATCTATTACTCATACTAATTCTTCATCCTTGCTTTATTGTTTATCAATTGATTTACATGCTTCACTTTTTTTTCAAGCTAATGCATTCCTAATTCAACTTTGCATGGGACATAGTGATATTAATGTGCTCCATCTGTCTACTTCTTCCTGCAATTTTTCTGTTCATGGTCCTATAACTTATAATGAAGAATAAAGTCCTCCCTTTTTATTTGTTGTGATTCATTCACCACTGCAACAAATTTCGATGGAAGAGGTAACAAAGAAGAAGTCTTCATCAATCTCTCCAAACAAAACTGCAGTTGTTAGTGCTACTTCAGCCAAGACACCCTGTGATAATCTTCTAGCAGGTAAATGTCCTATGCATTCTGATGTCAAGTCATCTTCATCCTCATGTTGCTATTACTACTCTTAGTTTACTAACATTATAATAAGCTATGCACATTGTTCTTCATCATCTTCTTCCTTAAGAATGTGAAAGCTATACTAGATAAATCTTTCATGTGCAGCTACTAGCCATTATAGTTCGTTTTCAGAACTTAATGAAAAGCAAGCCTACATACACCATTCTTCATCATCTACAACGAACTTGAATATTATTGCCAATCCTTCTACTAGCTGTGGCAATGAAAATCCATGTGAGAATTGCACACAACCTTCTGCAGTTGCTACCATTGCTGACATGAACACGTTCATAAAACAGCCAAGGAAACGAAGAATACTGCATGATGTAACTAATGTTGCTTTAGACTTGTCAAACCGCTTCCTTCATGCTTCTTCTTCAGGTTAGCATCACTGCACTTAATCAACACCATTATCAAGAAGTATAAATATCTTACTAATGAATGTTTGCTTTCAATATGGAGGAAAATATCAAGATTGGTGACAATTTAAAACCTTTGTTCGATGAGGGACTACCACCTATTGAGCAAGTGTTCAAGAGAAAGAGTGTTAGATTGAATGCCATCCTAAATAATAGGGAATCTAATAGAACTACTGCACATTCAAACATCCAACCATATGGTATCTTTGCTATTAATACGTTTAAAAAAAACCACCTTGTCACAGTTATTTTGTATTTCAGACTTATAATCAGTCTCAGTGATTCCGTGATTAAATGCTTTGAGTACTATAAGTGTTACTTGTGGATATGTGCTGACATGAATATGTTGTACTTTTCATTTTTTTCAACACATTCTCAATTAGGATAAATTGTGTTCTTGTGATACTACCCATCAAGATTGATCTATTTGTTAATGTTGTTATAAATTGTGTTTACTGTTTGAGCCTTACTAAATCTAAGCCTTGCTTTGTTAACTATCATTTTATTAAATGGTTTTGTTTATTTATGTTGGTAAACGTTTTTTACATATACATGGCTCCCAGATTTCTTCAGCCAGTGACTTATGTGTCACTTACTAGCTGTAGTTTACCTTATTTTGAGTCCCTAAACATTTCAAATTCTGTGTATTTCTTTTTTCTTCTTCCGTGTTTTTTTATACTAACTGTATTTTGTGATTTCTTGGATGATCTTAGTCATTTTTGTGATTATCTGTTGCTGGTGCTATTGTGGTTGTAATAGTTGTCTTGGTAAGCTTATATTGGATCTCTTGCTTTTTTTTTGAAACGTGGTTAGTCATATGTTTGTTGTCACAACTGAATTTACCTACTTATTTGCAGGAATACAGTGGGAGGCTGCATGTTTTTACTTTACTTGTGTTCTTTACGCTGAATTACTTTACTTTACATATGTCCTTTCCCATTAAGTATCATGAACTTATCAATAATGGATAAATTCTGTCATGTACACATTAGCCTACAAAAGCATATAAGAGTGCTTTATATATTTTTAAGGTTCTAAGATTTGTGCATCTATTCTAGAAATCATGGGCTTTATAAATTTTGTATTTCTTATGACTCCAGTAAGAAATTTATTTTATGTTGTCCTATTCATTTTTTTTTGGACATTCTCAATCAGGATATGTGCAAGTAAATAATTCAGTTAATACACACAAGGGAATTGGTAGCTCAAACATATATTCCTCTCAAAGAAAGAGCAGTTCACCTGCAGTTATGGAGAAAGGTATAGAGAATTCATGCCCTATAAGATTAGGTGCATTTTCCTCATATATCCTGCAAAACAATATATACAGACTTCAAGTTTTGTGTTTTGCAGTTTGTTTCCATTCTTTCTAGCTTGTATCAGACATGGATGAATTTGCTATTTCTTCATGTTAGAAAGTTTTGTGTTGTACACAAACAAGCCTCTAAGGATTGAATATAGGGCCACCTCTTCTAATTGTCTGCCCTATGCTTTTTCATGCTTTATTCGCATGAGCTGGGCACAGAGTTATAAATTATTAAATTAGTTATCTTCCTACATGAATTATTTCTTTCCTTAATGATTTTTTTGCGTTCATGTTGAGTTATGCTGTATGTGAATTTCTAAAAAAGCTACGCTCATTGGGCTCCAAAAAATTGAAGTTTTTTGAGCAACTTATTAATAAATCTTGAGCTGACCAGTATAAAAGTATACAATCATATGGGCTTATATTAAAAGTGGTCATTTAGTACCTCTTATAGTCAAATGACTTTGCTTTTACCTGTTAGTTTTTAGATGTTGTATATATCCATTTGTATGCACTACTATTGAGCTTTTTTTCACATGACAGTATGGGTTATTGATTTGCTGGTACCTGATGGGAAGTTATGTTCCACTTTTTCCATTGAGAATGTTGATTTATACTTTTCCTTTTTTTATGTGTCTTATATTTTAACTCCTTTTCCATAAAACTGACTTTCTTGGTTGTCTTCATTCATACCATGAAAGGCTGTGTTCATTTCCTGGTAGGCAACTAATCTTGCAACCTATATTGACATGGCTGAAATTGATTTTTGCTTAACGTGTTCCAGAATTTCTCTTTGTATGTAATGTGGGATCAAAAATTATTTTTGGCTAACATCTAATAGCATAACTAATTCAAGTATATATGAGCCTTCATGATATTTATTCGTTCCATCAACCGAAGTTTTTCAAAAACGTGTTCATTTTTCGACTTTTCTTGGCGTTCAGTCATAAAACATGTTTAAGTACCTATTGATCAATTAAGCTTTCCATTACTCCTGCTGGCAAATGATGAACAACTGAAAATATCAATCATGGAATTTCTGCCTTATTCTACTTTAATAACATGCAGTTTACATATACATGAATGAACCTCTTCGTATCATGTGATAAAGAATGCTGCTACCCTCGATTATTATTTGCTGTGTATACCTATCAAACATACAAAACCATATTTTACTGGATGCCTAAGCACTATCTCAATCTTTGACTTACACTGTACTCTCACTGTTTATTTTGACATGTCACAATTTTGCCCTACACACTGCCCATCCTTACTTGATGATTGATGCATTTAATCATTAGTATTACATAACTTTATACATGAAGTATGCTTTTAATTTATAGTGGTTAGGTCATACTATGTTCAATATTAATTTCCTAACCATGAATTTGACTATTCTATTCTGTCAACAAATTGATTTCCTATTGTTGCATGCGTTTTCACAGCAATGCTTCTTTACATTAAACTTTTAAAACTGATCTTCTTGTGTGTGGTTGAAGCCATACCTAATTAATTTCCTCCGTTTTATTTAGGCTGATTTCAGTATTTTGTTACAACTGTATATTACCACATCCATTCCAATAATACATTATTTTATTGATATGGTAATAACTTGTGGATATGTACTGCCCTAAGGATATTTTAATGTTCATCATTTGTAGGACAAGCTCAAAGAGGGCTAATGAAGAAAAGTTTGGAAAATTCAGATCCGACCAAATTAGGTTACTGTTTGTACATGCGTCCAATTACAATTATATATTACAAATCATGTGCTCAGTTTGCTATGTCATTTCATTACATGCCAGTGGAAGGAATAAACTATAAGGATATTCATTTCAACTTGGACTTCAACGAAGGCTATTGTAATGATGTTTTGTCATCAAGTTCAGATGAGGATGAAGGTAATTTGTTATGTGCATTCAACATAACTTGAACACTTACTACTATTCCATCACCTTACTTTATTTTATATCATATATTGACATCTAGCTGAAATTACCTATGTGGAAAGTTAAAATAAGAACGAAGATCAATGCTCTCTGCAAATCCCTCAACATAATGACACAGAAGTTGAAGGTATTCTGTTTGGTGCAAAATTGAAGTTGTCAACTGGACGAATTAGCATATGTGTTTAATGATTAAAGTAACTTTTGATATCTTACAGCTTATTTAGATGAAGGCGATCCAATATATTAATGCAAATATTGCACTACATTATTCTGGTATAACGAAAGACCTAAGAAGGACACAAAGAAAAGAAATGCTGATATATTTTCAATGTGCTGTCTCCAAGGAAAGGTTCATTTACCATCAATGAAGGCACCTCCACCTCTTATGCAGGAATTGTTCTTTGCGAAGAATTCTGAGGCTTCTAAGAACTTCCATGCAAACATTCGGCAATACAACAATATGTTCTCTTTCACTTCTATGGGCGGTAGCATTGATCACTCAATGAACAATGGTAGAGGTCCATACTGTTTTGTCCTTTCAGGTATGAACTACCATAGTATTGGCAGTTTATTACCTCCTGAAGGTGCAAAACCAGTTTACTCTCAACTATATGTTTTTGATACTGAAAATGAAGTCAAGAATAGAATAGAAGCCGTTAGGTAATTTTTTATCCGCACTTGACATGTTTTTAGTACTTCCTTTATATTTTATTAGCAATAATAAATTCACTTAATTAACTTTATTTTTCATATTCATTTTCGCAGCAAGCATAAAAAAGGGACTACTATTGAACCACAAATTGTTGAACAAATCAAGGAAATGCTAGACAAGGTCAATCCTTTTGTTCAGCAATATCGCTTTGCCTTATCCCAGATTATTCACCAACACTCCAATGAAATGAAGCTACGCTTGATTAGCACAAGGCATCATGATGGACGTACACATAATGTTCCAACTGCTTCAGAAGTTGCTGCTTTAATTGTTGGCGACATAGACATGACCTTCAATGTAAGAGACATCATTGTCGAAAAGAAATCAGGCTCCCCTAAATGTATAAATGAATTGCATGCTTCTTACTTACCACTACAATACCCTATTTTATTCCCTCATGGTGAAGATGGTTACAGAGATGATATTGAACATAGACAAGAAACTTTGACTTCAACGAAGAAAAGGAAGAAGCTTAGCATCAGGGAATTTTTTGCATACAGATTGATGACAAGGGATCAAGAAATCTTTGTGTTACTTCATGCCAATAGATTACTTCAACAGTTTATTGTTGATGGTTACACAATGATGGAAGCTCAAAGACTTCATTGGATTCAAACACACCAAAAGGAACTAAGGGTTGACCTATATCAAGGATTATCTAATGCACTAACAAGAGGTGAAACTGATGCTTCATCAACTGGAAAACGGATAATACTTCCAGCAACATTCACTGGAGGTGCTAGGTACATGCTACAAAATTATCAAGATGCAATGGCGATATGTCGGTGGGCAGGGTATCCCGATATCTTCTTAACTTTTACTTGTAATCCTGCGTGGCCAGAGATCACAAGATATTATAAGAAGCACTCTCTAAATCCTTCAGACAGGCCTGACATTCTCTGTAGGATATTTAAGCTTAAATTGAAAACTCTAATGAAGACACTTAGACAAAATAAAATTTTTGGGACGATACGTGCAGGTACTTTGCAATATTATGTTTATGCTTTTATTAAATACGCTATTGATTACATACCCTTACAATTAAACTAATTTTTTATGCAGAAGTGTATACAATAGAATTTCAAAAGCGAGGTCTTCCACATGCTCACATACTTCTCTTCCTTGAACCATATGACAAGATAACAACTCCAGAAGCAATTGATCAAGTCATCACCGCTGAAATTCCGGACAAACAATCATCTCCTGAGCTATATGAATTAGTTAGAAAATTCATGGTTCATGGTCCTTGTGGGAATAGCAATCCTAAAGCACAATGCATGAAAGACAAAAAGTGCAGCAAGCATTTACCAAAAAAATTTAGTGACCTGACAACTATGGATGATGATGGTTACCCTACATACCGAAGAAGGGATGACGGTAGAACAATTGATGTTACAGGTATACCATTGGACAATCGCTTTGTTGTCCCTTACAATCCGTCATTGCTTCGTATGTTCCAAGCACACATTAATGTTGAGAAATGCAATCAATCAACAGCAATTAAGTACTTATTCAAGTACATTAGCAAAGGCAATGATAGAGTTGTGGCTGGAATTTTTGATAGTAGCAACAGGACCAGTGGAGAGAGGATGCTTGATGAAATACAACATTATTATAATTGTAGATATATGTCTGCATGTGAAGGTTAATGGCGGATATTTGGATTTGATATACATCATAGATCTCCTTCTGTTGAACGATTAAGTTTCCACCTGCCAAATCAACAGCATGTGATTTATTCTAACACTGATGATGTTACAGATCTGCTTGATAAACCAAGGGTTTCTGAGTCACAATTCTTGGCATGGATGAAAATTAATGGTGAGGATGAATTTGCTGCGGCCCTTACTTATGCTGAGTTTCCACATCACTATGTTTATCAAAAGGCTAAACGATTGTGGAAGAAGAGACAAAGAGGATTTGCAGTAGGAAGGATAGCAAATACTGCACCAAGCTCTGGTGAATTATACTACTTGCGCATACTTCTCACGAAAGTTAGAGGTCCAAAATCCTTTAACGACATAAAAACGATTGATGGAGTTACATATGGATCATTTAGAGCTGCTTGTGATGCTCTTGGGTTGCTGGATGATGATCAAGAATTTATCAACGGTATTAAGGAAACTTCAGTATGGGGAACCGGAATTACCTTGCGTAAATTGTTTGTTAGCATGCTTTTATCTAATTGCTTGGAACGCCCAGACTTGGTGTGGACTCAATGTTCAAAGATACTATCAGAGGATTTATTGTACATACCACATAATCATCCCCAATATTCAAGTAAGTAAATCTCTTGCACTTGTATTTTATTGTTTAATTAGTGATTAGATTTATTCATAATATATAATAACTTTATTGGGGTTATTTGGAACACAGGTATTATTATATCAAACAATGATAAGGAGAATGCAGCATTGATGGAGATTAACAAGTTACTTACTCAAAATGGGAAGTGCCTTCAAGATTATCCTATGTTACCTATTCCTTCAATAGAAACCACTTTTGATGTGACAAACAATCTTATTTTACTAAAGCTAAGCTATGATCGAATTGCTCTTCATGAAGAAGCGACCAAGCTAATTCAATTGCTGAATATTGAACAAAAGATGATATTTGATAATGTTATTTCCTCACTCCAATCAGGCTCATCAGGATTCTTTTTTGTTCATGGATACGGTGGAACAGGGAAAATGTAACACCCTGCCTTTAATCACGTAATTATAATTCGATATTAGATAATTAAATTAGATTAGAGACCTTCGGATAACTTAAACTCATTTCAATCTCCTACTTTGTAGTAGGGTTTTCACAAGATCATTCAAAATCTCTTCCTGTTCCTGGTCTCCATTTCAAAGTTCGAATATAATTACCTGTGCAGTTTATCTACATTCACGTATGACAGAGTGTATAACCAAACCCCCGGCAACTCTCGGGTTCTATACATATATAATCTGAAGTTTATAAATATACACTAGGGGATTACACAACCAAAATCGAATATAATACCCATATCTCAAAATATACAGTAATCCCAAGTTCTAAATGGATAACCAAGTCCTAAAAGGATAACCAACGTCTCCAAAATCGAATATACCCCTAAGGGTCCTAATTGCTCCGGGTTGGCCGCTTTTCCTTTGAGCCACATGCCCTGTCTGAAATGTTAGTCATAGGAAAGAATGAGATTCGAGAGAATCCCAGTAGTAACAAACCACTCATACAATGTATAAATACCAAGCATGCACATAAATCACAACCAGCAACAACAGCAGCATCAATCTCAAAGATACATGGTTTTCACCACAAACGACAGCACTCACGGCTGTATACACAATACGACAGCTCTCGCTGTAATCTTCATCACGACAGCTTACGCTGTAATCACAATAACGACAGCTTGCGCTGTAAACGACAGCTTACGCTGTAAACGACAGCTTACGCTGTAAACGACAGCTATCACCAGCTGTAACCTCAGCAACATCAAAGAAATCATCACCGAACCATGATAACACACACATACAAAGCATTACACACAGTATAAGAGAGAGAGTCACTACCTGATCCTTTCCTGACGTTTCTTGGCACAGCGGGCTCACGAGGACGGCAAATATCAAATCCTGTAAACCAAGTTAGGGACAACCCGTCAATCTCTTTCCCAAATTTTATCTCTATAATACTTAAGTTGATTATCACTATGGTCAATTAATCAAGTCAACTAAGGAGCTAAAGTGGTCAATTAACCTAAAAGGCTAATTTCTAACCTCAAAGTTCCACAATATTACATTATGCCATAAAATCTTCAATTTTCGCATAGGTGACCAATCTGCCAGAATTTTCCAACATCTTTGAAAAATCATAACTAATTCTAGAAAAATCAAAATGAGGTGATCCCAAAGCCTATTGAAAGCTCTTGAAGTCCTCTTAATAGGAAAAATATGAATCACTACCAGAAATCACCACACAATTCCAGAATTAACAACATTCCACACTGCTCCAGAATTAGGTCCAGTTTCGACATCAAACTTTGGGCAACTAGAACTCCCAGCTCAAAAACCGAAATGACACAAATCATATGTCCATTTTGAAGCTTGAAATGTGAAATTTAAGACTGGAAAGTTTCAGAATTTTTAGACACCAATTGCCTATTCAAAATGTCCCTACAAACGGACTGCCCTGCACAAAGTTACACTTGACAGTTTTTCCAATTTTCAACCAATGTGTCCAATGACTTCAAAATCAACAACCAAACCTATTCCCACATAATTTTTCGTGTAGAACACAATGGTAACATCAAAATGAACAAATTCCCACTCATTCCCCATGTCCTGTTTTGGCAGAATTTTAGGGTATTTCACAACAAACAACCACTTCACTATCTAATCACTAAGCTTAGCTCATTTGCCTCCAAACCAACATATAAGCACATATATAGGATGAAAGCTTTATGATCCCTAATATACCCTAAAAAACGAAATTAGGGCCGTCACAATAGCCCACCACAACTCAGCCAATTAAAGCATCATATACATCAACATAATGCTCTTACTCACCTCTTGCTTCTTCTTGTGTTCTTTTCTTGATTCCTCAACTTTTGTTCATGCAAGGTGGCTGAAAACTCCTCTTCTTCAAAAACAAAAACCATAGAAATGAAGCTAAGGAAGAGAGGAACAAGTTTCATGAAGGTCACTTGAGCCATAGATGAGGTTAAGGAGGTGAAAATCCATGTAGAAGTTCTTACCTCAACTTTGTTCTTCACTTTCTCTTTCCTCTTCTTGGTTGGACGAACATGGCAGCTGAAGTGAGAGAGAGAGGTGATGAAATGAGATCAGAATTTTGGCCTCACATACACCTCTTAACCGACTTTGCAAGGAGAGAGGGAAGGGAGTTGAAATTTTTGACTTTTCAACTCTTTGCTTGACATCATATTTTGTTTCTTTATTCCCTTAACCTTTGACCATGAGATTTCCACCGAATTATGGCTCTTGAATGAGTTAAAAGACTTCTTAAACTCTCATGGTTTTTGCCTCCACTTATATTGATTTTAGCATGATATATTTGACCAAAGTCCACATGCCTCCATATGCTTTAATTATGAGCCAAATATCATTTTCTCTTGCCTTGCCTTTATGTTGGACGAAATATCATTCAAGAAAGGGAAACATATTGACCAAGTTACTCTTTTAGCTATTAGTCCTTAATTATAATTTAGGATATTACAGAAAACATTCTTGTGGAATGCGTTGACATCATCTATACAGGCAAAAGGGGAAATTGTCTTGACTGTAGCATCTAGCGGCATAGCAGCTACTTTATTACCCTATGGTAGAACTGCTCATTCACGATTTGCCATTCCAATTCAAATAAATGAGTATTCTATGTGCTCAATCGGACAAAATTCTCCACTTGCGGATTTGATCATCAACACAAAGTTGATCATATGGGATGAAGCTCCAATGGTTCAACGGTATTGTGTTGAAGCGTTCGATCATACTCTAAAGGATATAATGCATTGCAATAAGGTTTTTTGTGGAAAATGCATACTGATGGGTGGTGATTTTCGTCAAATCCTTTGTGCCGAAAGGTTCAAGGGCAACAATTGTAAATGCAGCAATCAGCTCTTCAATAATTTGGGACCATTGCACCATCTTCCAGTTGACAAAAAATATGAGACTATCTTCTGGAAGCTCAGAACAAGATATTCAGAAATTAAAATGGTTTAGTAAATGGCTGTTAGATGTGGGTGATGGTAAATTGGGTGAGCCTCATTATGGTGTAGCTATGATTGAAATTCCAACTGAATTGTTGGTGCAAGAGAGTGCAAACCCAATTAAAGCTATTGTTTTAGCAATTTACAATGGCTTGGAAGATAACTTAGCTAGCAATCAGTACTTCAATGATAGAGCAATACTTGCACCAACCATTGAGATGGTTAGTCAAATTAATGACTACATGTGCTCTATTTTGCCCGGTCAAGCATATGATTTTCTTAGTTGTGACACTGTTTGCAAATCTACAAATGATAGTGATTGTGTTGATCATCTTTACACAACTGAGTTCCTCAACTCTCTTACTTGCTTTGGCTTACCACCTCATAAGCTTACATTGAAGGTTGGAGTCCCAGTAATGTTGCTAAGGAATATAGACCAATCAGGAGGGTTGTGCAATGGGACAAGGCTGCGTATATCAAAGCTGGGAAAAAATGTTATTGAGGCCATAACTTTGAATGGTTCAAATCCTAACAAGAAGGTTTTACTTCATAGGATGGATATGAATCCTTCAGAATCTAGATGGCCATTTCAAATGAGGAGAAGACAATTCCCAATCCAATTATGCTTTGCAATGACAATCAACAAAAGTCAAGGTCAATCACTTCGGCATGTAGGCATATATCTTTCGAAGCCTATATTCACACATGGTCAACTTTATGTCGCACTATCTAGGGTTAGGAGCATGGATGGCTTAAAAATCTATGTGCCTACCAATGGTCATGATGGTAAAAGAACAACAACAAATGTAGTTTACAAGGAGATTTTTAGAAACCTGAATGCTTAGGTGCCAATTGTTTAGCAAGTAAATGTTTGTTGAAAATCTGCGGACTTTGTTTTATTACGTGGTTGTTGTATTTGTTGATCATTTGCCATTAATCTTAACTTACTTTCGAGACTGTTTGATTTAATGCTATTTAAAATGCTAAGTGATTGAAGTGATTAGCTTTCAAGGATGGTTTATTTGGTGAGTATTTAATGCATGACAATTCTAAAAATTTACTGGACATTATGCTCCCTGCACAACGCGCGGGGGAGTACGTGCTAGTTTATAAACAAAGTCGTAAACGAAAACAACAGTATCTTGGCTCATACCTCTACAGTGCTGAGATTTTCTCAAATTTGCCTGCCCCACATTTTAGAAAAAGTTCAGTCTTTTACACGTCATAATATCATACATTTTTACCTAATTTGATAATATTAAGGAAGTTAGTTAATATAATATGTGTTTTTTTAAACATCCTAGTTATCTTCTTTAATTCCCTACTTTCCTTTCTTCCTGATTGTTATTGAAGGAGCATCAATAAAAGTAAATTATGAAAAGATTGACAAATATAAAAATTGTCTTATATTTAGAATCAAAATCAACTCTCAAAATGTATCTTATATTAAAGAACAGAGGGAATACCTTTTTTTTTCAAAAAAAAATTAACACTAGAATTTTTGTTAAAATCACTTACTATAATGGTAAGGTATTGATTCTCACTTATGATAAATCTTCTTAGAACTTGTTAAAACCTCATCTGAATTTAAGAAATCCTTATCAGAAGTAGGAATTAATACTTTGTCATTATAACAAATGGCGAATTGAAAATTGAAATTTGTGAAAATCTTATCAAAATTTGTTATTAAAACCTTATTTAAACTTGTGAAACCTTTAAGAAATTGAAATCAATACCCTTTCAACCAAAAAAAAAAAGGAATCGATACGCTACCATTGTAGCAATTAGTTATTTTTAAATTGGAATTTGTGAAAATCTTATCAAAACTTATTAAAATCTTATATGAACTTGTGAAACCTTTATTAGAAGTGGAAATCAATACCTTATCATTGTAATAAGTGGTGATTTTTGAATTATAATTTATGAAAATCTTATCATAATTTGTTAAAAGCTTACCTAAACTTGTTAAACCCTTATAAAAAAAAATGTGACCATGCTTTTAAACTAAGAGGGACAATTTTATCATTTTTATTTAATTTTGAAAAGGACAAATCAAGTCATCGTACCTCTCTGATATTATAAATATTCGGAACATTTTTTTTGTTAAATAGTACTTTTAAAATTTTTTTTTCAAATATTTTGTTGAGGTGAAAAGCCCAAAAAATGTGATGAGAAAAATATAGGATGACTCGTCAAAGTCAACTGATGTGATAGATGAATAGTCACAATCATTATTGTGAAACTTGTGAGTTGACTCTCCAAGTTTACCGGCTTTATGTTTCTAACTTATAAAATCGAGTCAAGTCATTGGTAAACTCGTGACATTTGTAAACTCGGTTAAATTCACAAGTTTATACATCGAGTTTACCGTTTTTACGTTTCTAGCTTACAAAACTGTGTTAACGCACCCTTAAACTCGTGTTAACTTTTTTAATTTGATTATACTCAACGGCTTTATATATGAATTTTATAGAAATTTCTTTGTTAAATACGATAAATTATGAATATTAATAGATTTAATTTCAATTATTTGGATTTAAAATATATTTAAATCAAATTTTTGTCAATTTTTTTATTTTTAATTATTTAATTATATACTAATAATATATATTTAATAGTAAAACTAAACTCTTACAAATTTACGATTCGAGTTTACAATACAAATTTACATCACTGTTACGAGTTTACAACCTTGACCACAGCATGCCACTTTACGATAATGACTTGGATTTCTGAACATTCATTGCAAATCTCTCTCACAATTAATGGGTCAATCTCTCCCAATATCGTCCCCCAGAAACACTTCAATGCCCCTTGTTTGGATGGAGTAAAACCGCGTTAAAAGAAAACTATGGAGTAAAATGAGAGGAAAAATAGATTTTTCTGGGCTTGAATTGAAGAAAAAATGTGGGAGGAAGAAAAATAAAAGGGAAATTCATTCCCGCATTGCCCTAATGTACATTGTTAATAGATGTTTTCCCTTGAGTGCAAAAATTTGGATTTTACCATGATGAGCGGGTAAGGGTTTTTATATTTGAATTTCATAACTTTTATATGAATACAGTTAAAGGACCATTGGATATGGTACCCAGAATTAATTTTAATAGCATTATTAGTGATATTTGTCAAACCCTTTAACATTTCAATATATATAGAGTATTCAATGCATAGTTCCGTAAGATATACAGAAATAACAAAAATATACTGACTAGGTACTTATTTATAATACAGGAGAATCTCCATAGAGTTTGAAAAATATACAAAAATGTATAGAACATTCAAAAGTAAACTAAAGTACAAATATAGACAACCAGATGCTGCTCCAAAATGCATCGGGACTCTATTCACCGGTAGCCACTGCCTTGTTTTTCGAGCCACTAGCTTCAGATGTAATGTTTTATAGTTTGAAAAAGGATGAGATTCGAGCGAATCTCAGTAGTAACATGTTTTTCCAACATATAAAATGCAAAAATAAATATGCAATACACCATGTCATGTAAGATGATAGACTGTTGCGTGATAAAATGCTATGTGCACACTGTCCAAGGCCAAACGACGTGTTTGCACCCTGGCTTAACTCTGCGCCCCCGTTGGGTCCCAAACCACAACCAGGCTAAAAAATATCATAATCACATAGTATATGCAAGAAAAAAATTACTAACTAACTTCTTTCTCAATTCCTCAGTCGGTCCTAACATTGATTTCAACTCGGAAAATTTCCAATTCCTATCAAGATTAAAGTTAGTAACTAGTTATTACTTGAATTATTATTGCCTTTAAATCAAATTCTGCTTGTTATCTAATGCAATTATCACAATTTCTGCACAATACAATTCTACACAATGCAAGTTCACTGTTTCCATAAAATTGGTAGATTTTTTGTCAATTTTAAAAATTCATAACTAATTCTAGAAAAATCGAATTGTAGTGATTCAAAGTCCTATGTGACTCTTATTAAATCTACTTTAAGGTAAAAATATTAGTCACTTCCAATTACAAGGATAAGTTTCCCTGAATCAACAAACAACATAACTGGTCTATAAAACATTTCAGATTCAATGCCTAACTTCAAAAATTCATATTTCACAATCTATAAATCTAAATAACACCAATTATGTATCAAATTAAAGCTTATCATATATACATTTGTTCTGGAAAGTTTGATGGCCATTGAATAAGATTAGATTAATCAAAAACATCATACAATCAAACTGCCAAAACCTGAACATCAAGAATTTCCCCTGTTTCTGACATAACTTTCAAAAATCATAAATCTCTCTATATGTATTCAAATGATGAATTCTTAGACTCATTTTAAAGCTATGGATGTCTACTATATTCCTATAAAATTTCATAAATACTAAATAAGGTTTGTCTAGTCAAATCTCAATATGAAGCTGACTGCCTTCCAAAAATGTCAATTTTGACAGTTTACTTCAAAAATCAAGAACTCATCCATTTTGACTCCAAATTGTACTCTTCTTAATTCTATCATCAACTACACATTCTAAACTATCTATACAAAAAGACCCAATCAAAAAGTCCATCTATAGCTTCTGTTTAAGCTTCTGCAACTTTCAGGTTGGTACTCTGTTTTCGGACAGCAAAACAGGGTAAAGAAAACTAGCATGTAATCATGAATTTATACTCTAAACCAATGTTTTAAAAGCCGGACCAAAGATTGAGCCGGAAAGATCAGTGGGTCATGGTTTAAATGGTTAGATCGGTCGGACCGTTGACATGATATTTAAATAAAAAAATAGTATGATATATAAAAGGGAAAATTCTAGAAAAATACCACTTGAACTTTAAAATTCTAAACTAGTGATTTGATAAAAACTCGCATTGTCAATCCCATTACTCTTTTTGTCAATCCCATTATGCTTCTTGTCAACAGGATTTTGAAGTTTAAATGGTATTTTTTTTTTTGGAATTCTCCCTATATAAGATAATATATAAGTAAGAAAATAAAATATCAAATTTTGTTAGATAATTTGAGAAAATAATTAAATAGCTTAATTTCATGATTTCATATGCAATTCAATGTATTATAATTAGGTAGCAAACATGATGGCAAAAAAAAAAAAAATAGGTAGCAAACATAATAATAATATAATTATATGTAAACAAATAAAACCAGATTACATTCTTTCATATTTTCTTAAAGATGAGATTGTAAGTTCAAAATGTACAAGTGTGCCTTACAACAAAAAAGAATGAGATTACTATAAAAACTGAAAATACACACAGAAAGATTAAATTTCCTAAATTTAGAATTCTTTTTTTTTTTAGCAAAATTTCAATTAATTTGATTTTTTTCCCAAATTACTACTCAATTTTTATTTTTTTTTGCACAAACAACTTCTCAATTATTTTTAAAAGAAAAATTATTCAAAAAAGCAAATACACGATGGATAAGGAGCAAGTCACGCCTACTTGAGAAGAAGAAATGATTGACATTCAGACTTTCAATGCTTTTAAAGGCTCCATGATATTATGGAGTTCGGTGCATTATTTTATTCATTGGTCTCTAGATAAATGCTCCACTAAGAATATTTTCCATTTTCCAGATCTAGGGTCTTTCTCACTCCGATGCTCACGTTCTCCTATTCTCAGTCCAACATCTCTAGTCCAGGTAGCACTTTCTTCTTGTTTTTTTTTTCTTTCCTACAAAATATCATATCATTAAAATAAAGTAAGGAATAACATCAGTCCGGTAAACACTTTAAATCTAACAATTTTTTCATCTGTTGTTCTCTTACTTTGGCTCTATCTTCATCTTCCTACTCCATTTTTTCCGTTGAACTTTGAGCCGTCCGGTTATTACAAATCCACTTTAGTTCACGGGTTAATAGTGGATCCCGGCTCAAAAGCTGGCTTGAAATGGATCAAAGCGGTTGAACACTAAGAACGGCTGAGCACATCAAAACGGATCAGAATAGGTTTTTCAAACAACCTCATGAATTTTAACTCTATACTCTCTTACACATAATTAATGATCAGATTTCAAAACCAAAGGACCACAAAATTAATCATAAAATCGTCACACAATCACTGGTTTAAAACTTTTCGGTGGAATATTTCTGGTGACTTTTCTCTTAACTCCAGCTAAAATCACCACAGAAAACCACTCAAATCCAATGTGAAAATAAGGATAAATGTGTAGGAGACTCACTATACACATTTATGGTGTTACATGTGAAGTTTGGAGCTTCCTTCTTCCTCTTCTCCAACTTCAACTTCCTCCGGTGATTCACCTCTCTCTCACTCATGTCTCTCTATATATCTCTATTCTGTTTTTTTTCTCTAGAGCTTTCACTCTCTCTTCTCTGGCAGAAAGTGAAGTGCATGGAGAGTGCCCGTAGACCACCCAAAAAGGAATATTTATTATTTGACCCATATCCTGACATAAGAAGTCCAATGGGAGCAATACTCGAAATAGCAATCCATAAAAAACACCAATATTGAGATCAGCTAAAACAAAGTTATAGCCAAAAGGAATTACTGAATAGCTTACTAGAATTGATATGACTGATATGGATGGTCCAATACTGAATAAACGAATATCTCCCCTAGATGGAATAAGATTCTCTTTGAAAAGTAGTTTTGTTCCATCTGCTAGAGCTTGAAGAACTCCCAAAGGACCGGCGTATTCAGGTCCAATACGCTGTTGTATCCCTGCGGATATTTCTCTTTCTAACCATACAATCACTAGCACACCTATTGTGATTCCCAATACAAGAGTCAAAATAGGGACAAGTATCCATATAATTCCATACACCTCTTTTAAAGATTCCAATCTGGAAAAAGAATTGATATCTTGTACTTCTGTTGTATCAATTATCATTTCAACGATCAACTTCTCCCATAATGATATCTATGCTACTTAGTATTGTCATAATATCAGCCAATTTCATTCTTTTAACTAACTGAGGAAGAATTTGCAAATTGATAAAACCCGGGGGACGAATTTTCCATCTCCAAGGAAAACCATTCTGATCTCCTATTAGAAAAATTCCTAATTCTCCCTTTGGGGCTTCAACTCTCACATAAAGTTCTTGTTTTGGTAATTCAAAAGTCGGAGACGGCTTTTAACTAATGAATCGATATTCAAAATCATTCCATTCTGGATCCTTTTCTCTATCAAAGCAACGGATTTCTAAATTCTCATATGGCCCTCCCGGAATTCCTTCCAGAGCTTGTTGGATCATTTTTATGGATTCTACCATTTCACCAATTCGTACTAAATAACGAGCTAATGAATATCCTTCTTTTTGCCATTGAACTTCCCAATCAAATTCCTCGTAACATTCATAATGATCAACTTTACGTAGATCCCATTGTATTCCGGAAGCCCGAAGCATTGGTCCTGATAAACCCCAATTTATTACTTCCTCTCCACCAATAATGCCTACCCCCTCAACCCGTTCTAAAAAAATAGGATTTCGCGTAATAAGTTTTTGATATTCAACAACCCTTGTTAAAAAATAATCGCAGAAATCCAAACATTTATCTATCCAGCCATGAGGTAGATCAGCCGCTACCCCTCCGATACGAAAAAAATTATGCATCATTCTCATACCTGTGGCAGCTTCGAATAGATCATATATTAATTCTCTTTCTCTGAAAATATAGAAGAAAGGGGTTCGTGCACCAATATTTGCCATAAAAGGTCCCAGCCATAGTAGGTGAGAAGCTATACGACTCAACTCCAACATAATTATTCGAATATAGCTGGCTCTTTTAGGTACTTGAATATTTCCTAACTGTTTCGGTCCATTTACGGTTATTGCTTCTGTGAACATAGTAGCTAAATAATCCCAACGTGTTACATAAGGCAGATATTGTACAATTGTTCGGTTTTCTGCAATTTTTTCCATCCCTCTATGTAAATAACCCAATATTGGTTCACAATCAATAACATCCTCACCATCTAGAGTAACAATAAGTCGAAGAACACCATGCATTGATGGGTGGTGAGGACCCATATTGACTATCATGAGGTCTTTTCTTGTAGCTGGGGCATTCATAGGTTTTTCCTCGATTCATTCTTCCATGAATTGCTTAAAACAAAAATGAGTTCATCAAGATTCAAGATCTAATAAATCGAATAATTCAAAACGACTCTTCAAATTAATTAGTTTGTGGCTCCCGAATATCCAACTGATTAATTAATTTTTTATAGCGTATTCCATTTTTCTTTGACAAATAAGACAGGAGTCGTTTCCGTTTTCCCAGAATTTTACGTAAACCCCTTTGAGATAAATAGTCTTTTCTGTGCAATTCCAAATGTGAAGTAAGTCTTCGTATCTTATTGGTGAAATTGAATACTTGAAATTCAATCGATCCCGGGTTTTCTTCTTTTTTTTTCTTGTGAAATAACGGATATAAATGATTTTTTTACCATAAAAAAATGAAAGCTTGTCTTCCCCCCCCCCTTTTTTTATTTTATAGAGTCTAGATATTTTTATTGATCAGTAATAATAATGACACTCATTTTCAATTTAGTATATACAATAATCTTAATTTTCTTAAGAGTTCCTGATTTTTCAAATAAATTTTGATTAATCAACCCAATTCAAATAGGTATACAAAAAATACTATATTTATGCATTCACAAAAGCAAAATTGTAGACTTCAAATAAGAAGATTCAGTTATAGATCTAATGGGTAGGATATATCATTGAATTAGTATCGTGCCTCAGAATATAGGGTAAGATAATGCGTATGTGCATCTATTTGTTTTCACATATCAGATATGTTACGAGAAATAGAAAAAAAAAGAAAAATGTAGATTAACTAATTTTCAATCGGGGATATATATGTATCCTTACCATACTGAAACGGCTGCCATTATTGGTGAGAAGAGGCAAGCTTCACCCAAGAGGGGGGTGAATTGGGTGATGTTATAAATTTTTCGTTTGAGGTGATGAAATGTAAATATAGTGACTAGAGTAGAGTAGAGAAGATTTGGACACAGAGAGTTATACTGGTTCGGCCTAACAACAATGCCTACGTCCAGTCCTCAGAGATCAAGACCTACTGAGCTTCTCACAATATCTCCAAGATTCAATGGGCTCTCAGAACGCCATAAGACAACAATCGTCCTTGAATGGACTACGAACAGAAATATTCTCTCAACAAGAAACTTCTCTCCCCCTTACGACAAGTCTTATGTGCAGAGAAACAACCTATGACTCTTCTCACTTGCTTATGTATACAAGACTTATGAGCAGCAACGTTTTCTTCCGCTTACACCTCTGTAAGTCTTATGAACAACAACGTTCTCACCTGCTTGTATCTTATAAGGCTTATGAGTGAAAGACACTACAAGGAATTCTCTCAACTGCTTCTCTCGTAAGGAATAACTACCCTCTCAAGATCCCAATATCTTGAGATCACACAAATATAGTATTTTGAGTTTGTATGAAGACTCTCTTACAGAGTAAATGGATAAACACTGAAGATCAAAAGTGTATACAGAGAAATTAGATGAAGAACAGAGAATTGATATGAGCTTGTGAATTCTTGTGCTACGTCGTTCTCTGCGTATGTGTATCTCTATCTTTTTGTTCTCCTTGAATTTCTGTATATATAGAGCCTCCTCAGTTTTTGCCCGTTTGAACACTCAATATTGGAGGAGCGGGTCTTTTGAAAATATTGGCAGGCACGTACATGTTGAAATGGAATAAACTGAGTGCGGTAGGTGCCAGCGTGTTTATAATCATCTTGTCTGCCGTTGTATCACTTTTCTCATGTGGCTCAATTCAAACGTTCATATTCCTGTATCATCCTCTTAAAACATTCAAAACAATGTTAAACAAAGATAAAAAGTAATGATGATATGAATTAATAACAATAAACCATATTCGTAATGAACGTTGTGATACTTAGCATTTTCTGTGGCCAAACAGGGCATCACTCGAGCATGAAAGTCTCACCTCGAGTGATCTCCTATTTTCCTTCATAAGCCTCTGTTATCGGGTTGTGCTTGCATGGAAAAACAGAGAGAAAATATCTTCACTCGCGGGTGAAGAGAGGTCTCACTCGAGCACAAAATCTCTGCTCGAGTGATCTTTGCACTTTACACAGGGAATGTCTTCTCGGGTCATCACTCGCATATCATTTTGACAAGAGTGTGAATTTGCACTCGCGAGTGATATGGACCCTCACTCGATCACACTTACCTCTGCTCGAGTGAGAAAGCATATTCTCAAGGAATATGCTTTCTAAACCATCACTCGCACCAGAATTTCAGAGGGATAGAATTTTCACTCACGAGTGATTTTGGCCCTCACTCGAGCACACTTACCTCTGCTCGAGTGAGAAGCATATTCTCAAGGAATATGCTCTCTTGAACAAGCACTCGCAACTGAATTGGAGAGGGATGAAAATATTACTCGCAAGCATGGACGAGTCACTCCAAGCATGGATGAGTGTGCTCGAGCACACTTGTACTTTTCTGAACTTCAAGACTCTCGGCCAAGTACTCGCAGTGCCTTTCTCGAGTGAATGATGGAAGCATACCTTAACTTGCTCTCGGCCAAGCACTCGTATGCCTTGCTCGAGTGAGGAGAGGAAGCATGCCATTACTTGCTCTCGGCCAAGCACTCGCATGCCCTCACTCGCATACGTGCTTGAGTGAGAATGACTTCACTGCTCGAGTGCATCCCTTGTGCTTCAAGTGATCCATTGAATATAAAGGGAGAATCCCTCTCGGGTACTCACTTCCTGGCTTTCTCTCACACCTGCTCGAGTACAGAAGAGATTTGTGCTCGAGTGCAGATTTCATGCTCGAGCACTCAAGTGCAATTTCACAGCAGATATCAGCAAACTTCAAATATGCATTTGGTAACTTGGAATCTTTTCTTAACCTTCTAAAAACATGTTTTACCCATAATTGAATTATTGTTATCATCAAAACTTGGGATCTAACATTCTCCCCCTTTTTGATGATGACAAAACTCTTTGTGATGAAGGTTTAAAAGAAATTGTATGAAATTGAAAAGTTTTGAAATTTCTTCAAAGTTTCCAAAATGCATATCAAGTTTTCCTGCAATGTTTCCTTTAGACACTTAATAGCCAAGATAAGTATAGTATGAGGTAAATAACTTAACAAGAATTTAAAAACTTGAAACATTGAAATTTTGATAATTAAAAAACTTGAACCATGTCATTAATTGTAACAAACTTGAACAACAAGATAATTTTAGAATATAACTTCAAAATAGTAAAATGACCTACATATCAAATCCTACCCAATACAGAAAACTACCCAAACACCCATATACACCCCTACAGCCTACAGAAGCTCAGAAGACATCACACTTCCTTCTCCCCCGTTTTGTCAACATCAGAAGGGGGTTCTGGAGGTGGAACAAAAGATATCATGGCAGAGAGAGGGTCAATGGGCTTGTCAGGAGGAGATGATGGTTGAGGGACAAAAGTAACATCTATATTAGACTCAGGATCAGTGAAAAGTACATGAGTCTCTGGATGAGGGGGTGAGGTATGAGTGGTCTCTGGAGGCACCCCGGAAGATGAGGAGGGAAAATGTGAATGCAGGAAAGTCTCCATATTAGTGATCCTCTGTGACATCTCATCTTGTGTTTTGAACATCAGTTCAAAGTTAAGATTGGCCTGGTCTACCAATTTAACGACTTGTGTTTCCATCTTCTCCACAAGCTTCTCATACTCAGTCACTAGCTCCTTCTTCAAACTTGACACAGCATGATTAATTACCTCAGACAGATGATTGGACAGAGAAGCATTGAGAAAGGAAGGAGGAGGAATAGGCCCTTGTGCTGATGATTGTGCCTCATCTCCTCTGGATGGAGTGGCTTCCCTCTTTGATGTGGCTTTGGTCCGACTCACCGGAAGATTGATACCCATATGAGTTAATTGAGTCTTTCCAAACCTTGAGATGAGAACCCTTTCTTTTCCTTCCAAGTACCAGATTTTGTTTTTCATCAAGATGAAGGAAACAAGTTGAGGGTAAGGTATGGTTGTGGATCTTGTTGAAGAAAATCGAAACCTTCTCATCTCACTGAAAATGATCTCCCCTACATTCCTTTGTTGACCAGCAACCAATGAAGCCAATAGATAGTAATCCTTTTGTGCAAAGTGGGTAAATTTTTTGGATTTATTGACTATGCTCCGGGAATAAATGTAATGAAGGATTCTGTGATTATCAGGCATATCAATAGGCTTGAAAGTGAGGGGGCCAATTGGGTCTTTTGGTCTCAAAATGTTAAAAGTTTCATTGGTAGAGAATGGGGGTGGATCAGTAGGAGGTGCAACATAACCAAGCAAATCATTAATGATTTTGGCAGAAATCATAATGAATTTCCCTCTAATGGTTGTAGATACAGCTTCTTCAATTAGATCACCAGATCTAGACATAATATTATGAACTTTCATATTGCTGTAAAAGGTTTTCACAACAGTGGGGGAATATGGCATATGAATATTTAGCCAGGGAGCATAGTACTGAAGGTAAGGATACAAGTCCAAATGACAATTCTTTTTCAGATAATCCAAATCAACATATACTACTGGGCAGAAATGTCTATGTTTGAATTCATCATCATATACCTTCTGTGGTAAAGCCTTAAGCTCTGTCACATTGAATCCCTCAGGAGGACTAGTGAGTTGGTCATCCACTGGTGCTTGAGATGCAGAAGGTGCTCCTGAAGCAGAAGCACTTGGGTGCTTAGCTTGGTGTGAACTTGAAACACTGGCTTGAGATGTAATCTTCCCAACAATCTTGTCCAATTTAGATTTTTCTATTGCTTCCCTGAGTTGTTTACTGAAAGTATCCCCAGAAGAAGAGGATGAATGGGGTTGCTCTGAATCCTTCTTCTTTCCCTTCCCTTGTACCTCTTTGGATTGAGACCGGGTGATTATGGGTTCCTTGATTATGGGATCCTTGAAGACCACACCCTTTGGTTTCTTTTGAGGAGGTTGGTCTTTCTTGGAAACATGAGGCTTTGGGTGAGGTTTCTTAGCCGGAGTCCTCTTTTTGGTTTTTGGCTTTGGAGGAGGTGAAGGTGAGGGTGAGTTTTTGGGAGATGGAGGAGTAAGTTCAGGGGTTCCAGATTCACTGGCAGCAGAGTGAGTGGAAGAAGGAGAATGAGACTTTTGAGGAATAAAGGGTAACTTTGTTCTTGCCATTGGAAAAGTGGAAGAGAAACAAGAACTCTTGTTTTTGAGAGAAAAAAAAAATACAAGTAGGGATTAGGGCACAAGTGAAAAATGCAGAAGACAAGAATCACCTCTTATAAAAGATTGAGAGGTTGTAACGGCGATTTGAAGCAGGAGGACGTGATTGAATGATGAGAAAACGGTTGAAGATGAAGAGTTGTGTCTTTCGAGTGAGAGAGCACTTCGAGTGAGAGGAGGAAGTGCGACGTTCTGAGCTCCCCAGTAACTGATATAAGTGACAGTGCTCGAGCATGAACCCTAGTGCTCGAGTGATATTCATACTGTGCTCGAGAGTGTTCTATCTGTGCTCGAGTGATGTTCTGGAAAAATAAAGAAACAAGTAGAACGTACCTGGATTGTTGATTCCCTGACATATTTTGCATCTTTGTACTCAAATCCTCCAAGATCATTTGAGTAACCATGATTTGGATAGCTTTTGCACAGAAATTTTTTCTTTCTTACTCGAGCAGGCATTCCTCACTTCAAGCATGTTCATACCATGCTCGAGTGAGAATTCCTCACTCGCGAGTGAGCTCAATTTTCACAGTAGTTTATGATATATTCCTTGGTGTTCTCAACTCCTCTGTTAACCTCTGTTCTAACTATAAGAGAACAGAGCATCATGAATAGTGCTGTGCTCGAGCAGAGCTTCTTGTGCTCGAGTGACACAGCTCCTCACTCGAGCAGTGCCTCCAGTGCTTCGAGTGAGACTCCTGCAAAAACACATTTTGGCCACTCCGATGCCAAAGTCAGTATGGTTATCATCAAAACAAACACTTAATTAGACATTTTAACAAGAAAACTTACAGCTCATTGGGATTAACCATTCCCAATTCTCTTCGAATATAGAGAAATTGCTCTTTTGCAATTGGTTTCGTGAAAATATTCGTAAGTTGAAGATGAGTTGGTATGAATTCCACTTTGACATATTTCTTTTGAACATGATCTCGAATGAAATGATGTCGAATGTCTATATGCTTGGTTCTTGAATGTTGTACTGGATTCTTTGCCAAGCTTATTGTGCTAGTATTATCACAATAGATTGGGATTTCTTTTAAATAAATTCCCAAATCTTGAAGTTGTTGTTTTAACCATAGCACTTGAGAACAGCAACTTGCCACAGCTATATATTCAGCTTCAGTCGAAGATAATGAAACTGTGTTCTGCTTCTTGCTGAACCATGATACTAGAGAACCTCCGAGGAATTGACATTGTCCACTGGTACTCTTTCTGTCAGTTTTATATCCACCGTGATCTGAATCTGAATATGTTATTAAATACTCGTTCCCTCTCTTTGGATACCAAAGTCCAAGCTCTGAAGTATCTCCTAGATATTTGAAAATTCTTTTTACTGTCTCTGCATGAGATACTTTAGGATTGGATTGATACCTTGCACACATTCCTACACTGAACTGAATATCTGGCCTGCTTGCTGTAAGATAGAGTAATGAACCAATCATTCCTCTATACTTTGTAATGTTGAAGCTAGGTCCCTTTACATCAGCATCCAACAATGTTGTAGAACTCATTGGAGTATCAGCTCCGTTAGCATTATCTAGACCATATTTCTTCAGCAATTCTTTCAAATACTTTGTCTGAGATATAAATATGCCATTCTTCTTTTGTTTGATCTGAAGTCCAAGAAAGAAGTTCAATTCTCCCATCATGGACATTTCAAATTCTCCCTGCATAATCTTAGAGAAATCTTGACACATAGATTCGTTAGTAGCACCAAAGATAATATCATCAACATAAATTTGAACTATTAGAATATCATTTTTGTTATGTTTGATGAATAAAGTTGTATCAACTTTACCTCTGACAAAACCTTGATCAAGAAGAAATTTGCTTAGTCTTTCATACCAAGCTCTGGGAGCTTGTTTCAAACCATATAATGCTTTCTTAAGTTTGAAGACATAATCGGGTTTCGTTTTATCTTCAAAACCAGGAGGCTGTTCGACATATACTTCCTCCATAATATAACCATTTAGAAAAGCACTTTTTACATCCATTTGATAAAGTTTAAAACTTTTGATGCAAGCAAAGGCTAGGAGTACTCGTATTGCTTCCAATCTTGCCACTGGAGCATATGTTTCCTCATAATCAATACCTTCTTCTTGATTATAGCCTTTGGCAACCAATCTTGCTTTATTTCTCACAATGATTGCTGATTCATCAAGTTTGTTTTTGAAAACCCATTTGGTCCCTATAACCGTATGATCTTTAGGTCGAGGAACCAAATCCCAAACTTGATTTCTTTGAAATTGATTTAATTCTTCTTGCATAGCCATCACCCAATCATTATCAGATAAAGCTTCTTCTATATTAGAAGGTTCAATCTCAGAAATAAAAGCAGAAAATGTTACCTCATTGAGGATTCTATTTCTGGTTTTGACACCTTCATGAATATCTCCTATAACTTGATCAATTGGATGATCCTTCACATGTCTCCATGCTTTAGGTTGATCAAGATCATCAACATCTTCCAAATTTTGAAGATCATTTGTTTCAAAAACATCCTGTTTTGAAATAGATTTATTTTTCTTGATTGAATCCATTTCTTCTTCATCATTAAGTTTTGTCTGAGATTCAATTTCATCAAACACAACATGGATAGATTCTTCAATAGTACATGTTCTTTTATTGAAAACTCTATAAGCTTTACTTCTATTAGAATATCCTAGAAAAATACCTTCATCGGACTTTGAATCAAATTTACCTAAATTTTCCTTACCATTGTTGTGAATGAAACACTTACACCCGAAGATATGAAGATGAGCAATATTTGGCTTTCTTCCTTTGTAGAGTTCATATGGTGTCTTTCCAAGAGATTTACGAATATATGCTCTGTTTGAAATATAGCATGCAGTACTCATTGCATCTGCCCAGAATACTTGTGACATTTCTTTTTCATTAAGTAAAGCTCTTGCCATTTCTGTAAGCACTCTGTTCTTCCTTTCCACTACTCCATTTTGTTGAGGTGTTCTAGGAGCTGAGAAGTTGTGATCTATCCCCTCGTTGTTGCAGTAATCTTCAAACAATTGATTATCAAATTCTCCTCCATGATCTGTTCTAATAGAGACAATAGAAATACCTTTCTCATTCTGAACCTTTTTGGCAAACATAATAAATTCAGCAAAAGTTTCATCTTTTGAGGCAATGAATATAGTCCAAGCAAATCTTGTAAAATCATCTACAATAACTAACGTATATAAATTTCCTCCAAAACTTTTTACTCTTGCAGGTCCTACCAAATCCATATGAAGTAATTGTAAAGGTTTTGAAGTAGAAATTTCATATTTTGTTTTAAAAGATGATTTAGTTTGTTTGCCTTTTTGACATGCTTCACAAATCATGTTGTCTTTGAATTTGAGTTTGGGAAGCCCAACAACTAAATCTTTTCTGATCAATTTGTCAAGTTGATTCATATTGACATGAGCCAAACGCTTATGCCATAACCAACTTTCCTCTGATCGACTAAGAAAACAGTTTTCAGAAGAATTTGAATTTAAATCAATTGTATAACAATTACCGTCCCTTTGAGCTCGGATTTTTGCCTTGATAGTTTCCTTGTTTAGAAGTAGATCTTTCTTACTTACTATCAAGCATTCTTTTGAATCGAAAATCACCCAGTTATCTTTGTCAGTGCTTTGGCTTACGCTTAAGAGATTGTGGCATAATCCTTCAACATAATATACTCCATTGATTTGAAAGCCATCTGTTCTTCCCACTTCACCAATTCCAGCAATACTTCCGGATTGATTTCCTCCAAAAGTCACCTTTCCTCCTTCTCTAGGTTCAAACATGGTGAACTTATTTTTGTCACCAGTCATGTGTCTCGAACATCCACTATCAATATACCATTTGTTCGCTCGAGATGCTTTGAGACATACCTAGAATAAGATGATCAAGTTTTAGGTACCCACACTTTCTTGGGTCCTTTGTGGTTAGTATTTGGAAAATGTGTCCCTTTCGGAACCCATTTATATGTTCCAACAACTTTTCCCTTTTTGAAATAACACGATGAAGTATAATGTCCTTTCCTATTACAAAAATTGCATGACACAAATGGATTTGATGTATGCACAGAATTCCTAAAATATTTAAGATAGTCTCTACTACTCTTCTTATTCTTATCATGCACAGCATTATATCCAATTCCAGATTTATCAAAGGAAACTTTCTGAGAACTTAAGATAACCTTGAGAGTTTCACTTCCTTTAGTAAATTTTTCAACAATCTTTGTTAAGTCTTCTATTTTCTTATCTTTCTCCTTACACATTTCATGTGATGATATGACATTACTTTCTAATTCTTTTACTTTCTTCTTATAGCTAACCATTTCTTTAGCAACTTTAATGAACTCTGTATGCAATGCATTATATTCAGATAACAATTCATTATAAGAGGGTTCAGAGTCACTTACCTCAGAGTCTGATTCTTCTTCCTTAGCTACCAAGCATAAATTGGCTACTTCGTCGTTGTTGTTTTCTTCGTCTGACGAACTATCACCCCAAATAGATGATATATATGCTTTCTTTTTCTGCTTCTTTTTGTCTTTGTTCCTGAAGCATTCAGATTTGATGTGTCCTGGTTTTCCACATTCATAGCATACTATTTGGTGTTCTTTGTTTTCTTTCTTGCTTGGTCCTCCTTGATAATTCTTGAAATTCCTTTGTCCTCTTCTGTAGAATTTCTTGAACTTTCTCACGATTATTCCCATTTCATCATCACTAGGAACATCTTCATTCCCGGAAGTTTCTTCTTCTTCTTTAATAGCTTTAAATGCAACTCCCTTTTTCTTTCTATCATCGACTTCTTCAAGTTCCTTTTTGAATCTCAACTTACCTTCATATTCGGAAAGACTACCAAAGAGAGCAGCTACGGATCTCATAGACTCTCCTTTGGCTTCTTCGATAGCTGTCACCTTTGCTTCCCATTCTTTCGTAAGAATATTAAGAATCTTTCTTACCTGGGAATTTTGATCAAACGACTTTCCAAGAGCAGATAGTTGATTAACAAGATGAGTATACCTTAGTTCAAATTCTGATATACTCTCTCCAGATTTCATACGAAATAAATCATACTCTGTTATTAACGTATTGATCCTATTTTCTTTGATTCCAGATGTACCTTCGTGAGCAATTTCAAGAGCATCCCACATATCTTTGGCAGTAGGTAGAGTACATATACGAAAATATTCTTTTTGACTAAGAGCACTCTGTATCATTAAAATGGCTTTGCTATTTAATGTTACTAACCTCTTGTCATTTTCGTCAAACTCATCTGGACTCTTTTTAACTGCTCTATCTTCGATTTTCTTCACTGGAACATAGTCACCATCTTGTATAACATTCCATAATCCGTATTCGTTGGCCATCACAAACACTCTGAATTTGGCTTTCCAGAACGAAAAATGATCTCCAGCAAAACCAGGAGGTCTAGTGATTGAAGCACCGTCTGGAAGGATATTTTCACCCATTGTTGCCATTTGTCGGATCCTTCTCAAGCTGTTAGGCTCTTCGGAGAAGACGAGGCTCTGATACCAAATGAGAAGAGGCAAGCTTCACCCAAGAGGGGGGTGAATTGGGTGATGTTATAAATTTTTCATTTGAGGTGATGAAATGTAAATATAGTGACTAGAGTAGAGTAGAGAAGATTTGGACACAGAGAGTTATACTGGTTCGGCCTAACAACAATGCCTACGTCCAGTCCTCAGAGATCAAGACCTACTGAGCTTCTCACAATATCTCCAAGATTCAATGGGCTCTCAGAACGCCATAAGACAACAATCGTCCTTGAATGGACTACGAACAGAAATATTCTCTCAACAAGAAACTTCTCTCCCCCTTACGACAAGTCTTATGTGCAGAGAAACAACCTATGACTCTTCTCACTTGCTTATGTATACAAGACTTATGAGCAGCAACGTTTTCTTCCGCTTACACCTCTGTAAGTCTTATGAACAACAACGTTCTCACCTGCTTGTATCTTATAAGGCTTATGAGTGAAAGACACTACAAGGAATTCTCTCAACTGCTTCTCTCGTAAGGAATAACTACCCTCTCAAGATCCCAATATCTTGAGATCACACAAATATAGTATTTTGAGTTTGTATGAAGACTCTCTTACAGAGTAAATGGATAAACACTAAAGATCAAAAGTGTATACAGAGAAATTAGATGAAGAACAGAGAATTGATATGAGCTTGTGAATTCTTGTGCTACGTCGTTCTCTGCGTATGTGTATCTCTATCTTTTTGTTCTCCTTGAATTTCTGTATATATAGAGCCTCCTCAGTTTTTGCCCGTTTGAACACTCAATATTGGAGGAGCGGGTCTTTTGAAAATATTGGCAGGCACGTGCATGTTGAAATGGAATAAACTGAGTGCGGTAGGTGCCAGCGTGTTTATAATCATCTTGTCTGCCGTTGTATCACTTTTCTCATGTGGCTCAATTCAAACGTTCATATTCCTGTATCATCCTCTTAAAACATTCAAAACAATGTTAAACAAAGATAAAAAGTAATGATGATATGAATTAATAACAATAAACCATATTCGTAATGAACGTTGTGATACTTAGCATTTTCTGTGGCCAAACAGGGCATCACTCGAGCATGAAAGTCTCACCTCGAGTGATCTCCTATTTTCCTTCATAAGCCTCTGTTATCGGGTTGTGCTTGCATGGAAAAACAGAGAGAAAATATCTTCACTCGCGGGTGAAGAGAGGTCTCACTCGAGCACAAAATCTCTGCTCGAGTGATCTTTGCACTTTACACAGGGAATGTCTTCTCGGGTCATCACTCGCATATCATTTTGACAAGAGTGTGAATTTGCACTCGCGAGTGATATGGACCCTCACTCGAGCACACTTACCTCTGCTCGAGTGAGAAGCATATTCTCAAGGAATATGCTTTCTAAACCATCACTCGCACCAGAATTTCAGAGGGATAGAATTTTCACTCGCGAGTGATTTTGGCCCTCACTCGAGCACACTTACCTCTGCTCGAGTGAGAAGCATATTCTCAAGGAATATGCTCTCTTGAACAAGCACTCGCAACTGAATTGGAGAGGGATGAAAATATTACTCGCAAGCATGGACGAGTTACTCCAAGCATGGATGAGTGTGCTCGAGCACACTTGTACTTTTCTGAACTTCAAGACTCTCGGCCAAGTACTCGCAGTGCCTTTCTCGAGTGAATGATGGAAGCATACCTTAACTTGCTCTCGGCCAAGCACTCGCATGCCATGCTCGAGTGAGGAGAGGAAGCATGCCATTACTTGCTCTCGGCCAAGCACTCGCATGCCCTCACTCGCATACGTGCTCGAGTGAGAATGACTTCACTGCTCGAGTGCATCCCTTGTGCTTCAAGTGATCCATTGAATATAAAGGGAGAATCCCTCTCGGGTACTCACTTCCTGGCTTTCTCTCACACCTGCTCGAGTACAGAAGAGATTTGTGCTCGAGTGCAAATTTCATGCTCGAGCACTCAAGTGCAATTTCACAGCAGATATCAGCAAACTTCAAATATGCATTTGGTAACTTGGAATCTTTTCTTAACCTTCTAAAAACATGTTTTACCCATAATTGAATTATTGTTATCATCAAAACTTGGGATCTAACAATTGGTATCAAACCAATAGCGATTTATACAAGCTAAATCTTCTAATCGATAATTTGGCCAAAGAAAGAACTTTAAATTAATTAGTTTTTTTTATCTCTATCAAGATCTTTACTTGTAGCCAAAACTTGACAGCAATTATTCACTTTATTCTCATTGTAAAATGCCTTATTTCTATGCACACTATTTCTATTCTTAGGATTGAAACAAATTAGAATTCTCAATTCTCTACGACGTCTAGCGGATAAAATATTTTCAGGAACAAGCAAATCATAATTCTTTTTTTCTTTATTTTCAGTCAGCTTTTGATCTCTTGTTCTTGTAATGGATTTCTTAATAATTTGGTGCTTTCTCTTATGAATAAACGAAGGGCCTATGATTTGATACATATTAAATTGTTCATGGTTTCTTCTAGACAGACGAATTGGTTCGATACTCAATATTCCATTTTTTATCAATTCCGTATTTTTATTCAATTCTGTAAGAGTGAAATCCTTCTGATTCTGAATTTTCATAATATCTAGACTTAGTTCTCCTCTTTGAATAGAGGCTATAGTAATCTCTTTTATATTTTCCAGTCTAAGCAGGAGACAATATACTTGGATATTATTTATTATTCTTTCATTTAAGCAATGATGCCAGTTCAATTGAGAAGGCAAATACCCTCTTAGGAAGCAATTAAGTTCTGCTTCGGTGTTGTTCGTGTATCTATCTTTTTTTACACCCTTTTTTATGTCGGATCCTGCATAATCTTCTTTAACATCTTTCTCTTTCTTTGAAAGGGATGCTTCAAGATTTAGTTGACTTGCATATTCTGTTTTATTCTTTTCCGTGATCTTTTTCTTTTCACAAACATTTTGATTTACATTAAAATTCAAAAAAAGGAATTTGATTGGGATGATCCATGGGTTACTCGTATATGCATTATAAAATATCCAATTTTTAGAGAAGAAAAAAGATTCCCGATTCGCTATAGAACGATTTAGTATTTCTACATTCATTCCCATCCAATCAAAAAGGTTTTTTTTTATTGGCTGGGTTAATCTCTTGATGAAGCGTAAAATAATAATCGGTATCGATCAAACCCCCAAAATGCATTTTATTTCTAAGACAAAAATTCAGAATTCTCCAATCAAAACACTTTCTATCCAGATTTTTTTCCATATCTAGAATAGAATCTTCTACTATATAATTCTTGATAGGAATATCATCCGTCATATCCCTTTTTTTTTTTTACGCGTGTTGCAATTATAAGAAATCGCTTGGTTATTATTTGCTTGGAATGACGATCTATATCCATAAATATATGAGTCCTTCTTATCTGCATAATTAATAGATTTATATGATAAAAGATCATACCCATATTGTTTTTTCATTTTTTTTTGGATTTGTTAATGAGTCTATTTCTTGTTTTTTGTAAAGAATTAATCCGTTTTTTTCATATGAATGATATTTGGTTAAATCTTTATTTTGAGCCACATGGCGTTCATTCATTTTATTTCGCCATTTTGGGGATACTAATCTAGACCATCCATTCTGAGATAAATCGTATTGATAATGACCTTTTAACCAATTTGTCCATTGATTCATTACAGAATTGGGAGCGCTCTTATGTTTTAATTTGGAATGAGATATTCCTTGTACTCCAAAAAAATAATCCCTTATTTCATTCTTAAGAAAAAGAGGTGTTCCATGATATTCAAAAAGGGATCTTAATTTATACTTATCTAAGTTAATAACTTGGGTTTGTGATAATTTAAAAAATACATATGCTTGTGACAAAGAGGATACGTCACAAAAATTCTGTGAATTCGTATTCCTAATATTACAAATTGATTTTTTTATAGTAGAAATAAAGTGAATTAGACTTTGATCTTTTTTATCACTTCTTTTTCTTTCTTCATTTGCTTCATTATTGTAAATGTATTTATTAAGAATTTTTTTTGTTGATTCAAGAAAAAGTTGTACATTGATTTTGATTTTAGGAATATTAATGATACATAGAAAGATATCTATATATACCCTTTCTATGAAAAATTTAAAAAAATAATGTGATTTGCGGAATAATCGAACATTTCTTTTTTGTAATATCTGCCAAATATTTTTTTGTAATTCTAATCTTTTATCATCATAAGTTGTTTTCTTAGAACAAATATTTCTCTCTGAACCTTTTTTGTTGTCTTTTTGAAATTCTTCTATTTGTTTTATGATTTTCTTTGTTCTATCATTCAGATCTTTTATTCTTTTTTCTGTCAATGAGCAGTCTGTCCAATTAATAGATTGAATTGGAATGGCGGATTCGTAAATCATTGGATTACTCTTACTTTTTGTTGAATCTTTTTGAATTTCATTCAATTCATATATTCTTATTTTTATCAATTCTGATAATGATAGTTCTTTTCTTTTTTCTTTTAGAAATAGAATAATTTGGATGATCCATTGTGCTTTTTCTTTTTTGATATTTAGAAAGGATTTTGTTCTTTGAAAAAGATTCTTTTTCCAAATTCTTATTTTTTTTAAGTTCTTTAAAAATGGGATCAAAAAACGAACGTCGGTTTCAGTTTCGGGGAGAAGAAGAAAAGGGAAATTCTACTTCCATTCTGAAAACTGTAAAAAAGAAGAAATCCAAGTTTTTCACTTCTTTTTTCATTGGATCCTTTTTCTTTTGAGGGGATCGTAGCTTAGATCTGTATCTGTGCCAAGGTTTCAGAAGAAAAGGAAAAAGGACCTTTATTTGAATACCCTCAGTTAGCCAGTTTTTCGGAAATTCTGTTTCGGATAATGGAACGCCATTATAGGTGCACTTAATATACATTTCTCTATTCCAATCCTTTAAATCCTCTAACCATTCGGGAGATTGAAATAATAGTATACAAACGATATTTTTAGTTATTATCAATGAGGGTAATAGAATATATTTTCTAATAATCCAGTGGGCTACTAATAAAAGACCTCTTATTGGTTGAGCATTTTGAGTGTTTTCCCAGGCTTCCGCTATTTCCATACGGTCTGCTTCCTCTTTTTTCTTAATCTCTTTTTTACTTTTCTTTTCCTCTGTATAATCCGAAATTTTCAATTCTGTATTTTTCTTTTTCCACATCCAATTTAGAAAAAAGATTTTTATTGGCTCGAAAATCTCAAAAGAAAAGAAAAAGGATTTGTCAATTTTGTCCAAAAAAAGAGGAGAATGTGGACCTGCTTGAAGGATTTTCCAAATAACAGTTTTACGTCTTTGAACGCGTCTAGATCCTTTGATTATGTCTCAGGTAAAATCCTTTAGCTTCACTAAGGCTGACACCTCATGTACATTTTTGTCTACTTAAAACACTCCCTCACGTGTGTGTGTGTGTATGTGCGCTGCCATGTTTTTAAAGGAGTGTGTGTGCACGCGCGTATGTGCTGCCATGTTTTCGCGTGCACATTTAAGAAGGTGCCATGTGTCTAAAAGGAAAGAAGAATGAGTGATTAATGTTAGAGTATGCCAATAAGTTTATATATATACATATAGGTATATTTTTATCCCATCAATTACATAAACTAGGCCCAAATTTTTTCCTTTATCTAATTTAAGATTTTTTAAATTTCGTAGGTTCCATAATTTGACTTATTATCTAATTATTGTTCCTTAAATTTTTTTTTGGCTTAATTCCCAAAATTAATCTCTAACACCATTTAAATTTTCTTTTTTGAAAATTTAGCCTTTTACTAAATTTTGGGATATTACAATTCTCCCCTTGTAAAAATAAATTTTTTCCTTGAAATTTATTACACATCTTGAGTCATAAATACTAGGTACCACTTGCGCATGTGTTCCTCTGTTTCCCACATAGCTTCTCTAGGGGACAATCCCCTCCAAACAACTTTGATGAACGAGATACTCCTGCACCTGAGCGGTTTCTCCTGCCGATCAATGATTCGGTCAAGTGTGACTTTATACGTAAAATCATCCCGCACGCCTAACTCTTCATATTCAATCACATGTCCCAGGTCGGGTTGATACTTTTTCAGCTGAGACATGAAAGACATCATGTAGTCTGCTCAAACTTGGGGGTAAAGCTATTTGGTAGGCTACTGGCCCAATCTTAGACAGTATTTCAAAAGGACCAATGTACCAGGGGCTCAAATTCTTCACCATTAATGCCCTGCCAATGCCTGTAATACGCGAAACCTTCATAAACATATGATTCCCAACTTCAAACTCGAGGGGTTTTCGCCTCTTGTCAGCGTTGCTCTTCTGCCTGCTCTAAATAGGTAATAGTCTCTGCTTGATAAGCTTTATTTGCTCTGTGGTTTGATCGACTATATCTGTCCCATACATTTGTCTCTTAGATAGCTCTGTCTGACATTTCCTTCCATACAACACTTTATAGGGAGCCATTTGAATGCTCGAATGGTAACTATTTTTGTATGCAAATTCCGCCAAGGGAAGGAATTGATCCCAACTGTCATTGAAATCTATCACGCAAGCCCTAAGCATATCTTCTAGTGTTTTGATTGTTCTTTCCATTTATCCTTCTATCTGAGGATGATAGACTATACTAAAACGGAGCTTGGTACCCCAAGCCTCATGCATCACCTTCCAAAACTTGGAAGTAGATCGAGGGTTTCTATCAGATATGATATTCTTTTGTGTACCATGTAGACGCATAATTTCCTTGATGTAGATTTTCGTGAGTTTATTGGGAAAGTAGTAAATTCTGATTGGGAGAAAATGGGCTAATCGATCCACTATTACCCAAATTGCATTACGATTTCGGACCTTCGGTAATCCTGTCATGAAATCCATGGTGACGCTCTCCCTTTTCCACTCAAGAATTGCAGGATTTTATAGAAGTCTTGATGGTCGTTGATGCTTGGCTTTCACTTTATGGAGAGTAAGACAATGAGCAATGAACCTTGTCACATCTCTTTTCATGCCTGGCCACCAATATGTGGACTTCAGATTGTGATACATTTTAATGGCTCTTGGATGTAGAGTATATCTACTTTTGTAAGCTTCCTCTAGGATTTGCTGCTTCAATTCTATCTGCGGTGGAACATATATTCGCTTCTTGTATCTGACTAGTCCACTTGGTGACAAGTCATGTTCCTGAGTCTCTCCCTTTGCGATCATATCTCTGATAGATTGGGCATGTCCATCCTATATCTGAGCTTCTTCAATATTTGCTTTTAGATTATTCTCTACTTGACTGATATTGCTAATGTTGATCATAATTTGATTTAACAAGTTGAGATCTCTAAAGTTCTCAATTAGCTTTTACTCATTAATCATGAGGGCTACTACCTGTACTACTTTGCGGCTCAATGCATCTGCCACTATATTAGCTTTGCCTGGATGATACTTGATCTCCAGATTGTAATCTTTGAGCAACTCTATCCACCAACGTTGTCTCATGTTGAGTTCTTTCTGGTCGTACAAGTATTTCAAACTCTTGTGGTCGCAGTACAGCTCCAAGGTCGCCCCATAGAGATAACATCTCTAAATTTTTAGTGCGAATATGATCACTACGAACTCAAGACCGTGTGTGGGGTATCTTTGTTCGTGAGGCTTCAGCTAAACGAATGCATACGCCACTACTCAACCCTGCTGCATCAGAACACATCCCAATCCATGCCCATTGGCATCTATGTAGACTACGAAGATTAACTGCAGATCTGGGATTGTTAATACTGGTACTGTTGGTAATTTCTATTTTAGCTCTATGAAGCTTCTCTTATAACTGATGTCCCATACAAAATGTTGAGTTTTCCGTGTTAACTTTGTCAATGACAAAGCTATTCTGGAGAAATTCTGCATAAACCGTTGATAATAACCAGCAAGACCCAGAAAACTGTGTATCTCTGATACAATCTTTGGCCTCTTCCAGTTCAATATTTCTTCCACCATGTTTGGATCCACTAAGATCCCTTGCTACAAAACTACATGGCCGAGAAATTTGACTTATGAAAGCTAAAACTCACATTTGCTCAGCTTGGTATAAAGTTGCTTATATCTCAATATGTTCAGTATAGTCCTCAAATAGTGTTCATGCTCTGCTCTGTGAATATACCAGACTATCATCAATAAAGACTACCACAAATTGGTGCAGGTGTGAATGAAAAATTTGATTCATGTAGTCCTTAAACACAGCAGGTGCATTTGTCAGCCCAAATGGCATTACAAGAAATTCATAATGGCCATATTTGGTCCGAAAAGTAGTTTTCGGTACAACTTCTGCTTTAACCTTGAGCTAGTGATACCCTAATCGCAGTCAATATTTGAAAATACACAGGAACCAGCTATTTGATCGAGTAAATTATCTATTCTAGGAAGTGGATATTTATTCTTGATGGTCACCTTATTCAGCTCCCTGTAATCTATACAGAGTTATAGACTCCCATCTTTCTTCTTGACAAAGAGCACTAGAGCTCCCCACGGTGAGACACTAAGTAGAATAAACCCTTTATCTAGTAGCTCTTCTATTTGCTTCTTTAACTCTACTATTTCATTCAGAGTCATCCTATATGGGGCTTTAGATATTGGTTCCACTCCAGGTCTGAGATCAACTGTAAACTCTACTCCCTATTCGGAGGCAATCCGCTGATATCTTCCAGAAACACATCTGGAAACTCATTGGATACTCTCTAATGCTATTCCAGCTTCTGTTTTCATGGATAAAAATGCCATATAACCCTGACAATCGTTTTGCAAACATCTCTTAGCCTCAGCTGCTGAAAGAAAGTTAAGGTTGATTTTTGTATTGGCCTTTGATTGCAGATTGGGACAGATAACCTTTTTGCTTATGCATCTAGAAACAAGTCATTTACTGTTAGCCAGTCAATACCGAGGATTATTTCTAATCCTTGCAATGGTAGATAGGTCAAATCCACAGTTGACTCATGTCCCTCATTCTTTATTATACAATTCAGACAAACATCAGCTGTGACAACTCTAAAACCTGTGGGTGTAGATACAACCAGATCATATGGGAATTTGTGTACCCTCAAGCATAGCCACCTCACACAATCATATACAATAAATGAATGCCTAGCACCTGAATCATATAATACTTTCACTGAGTTATCATTAAGAGAAACCGTACCTTGTATTAGTTCAGGAGATTTTCTGGCCTCCTTCTGGGTTATCGTGTAAACTCTGCCCTGCACTTGTTGTTTAGGCTCCCTGGGTTCTTGTTGTTGCCCACAATCTATTTGCAAAAATGGCCTGGTTGATGGTAGTTATAACAAACTATCTGTCTTACTTGCCCTTGCCTACCCACATGTCTGACCAGGATGGTAAGGATTTTCACTGTATTTGCAAGTTTTGCTCCCAAGGGCCTTTTGGTTACTGCGGCTGTCAGGCTGGTATGACTTTTTATTACTACTTCTTGTTAGATCTCAAGTTTTGATGATAACAAAGAATGGTATGAAAAAGATTTGATAAACAAATAAGTTTGAACAAAGTAATAACAGGAAAAATCATCACTTGAAGTAAGCATTGGAGTAATGAAGAAAGGCCAAGAGAAAAAGCTGAGAAACTTGATCAGTGGTAAGTTTTCTAAAGGGTTACTCGAGTAGGTACTCAAGTAAAGAGACAGAAACTTGAAGTAACCAGCTCAACCTTCAAGTAACCTGCCAATGATACTCGAGTACGTACTCGAGTAATAAGGTAAATGACTCCAAGTTGCTCTTGGCCTGCCAATGTTACTCGAGTAGCTACTCGAATAACCAGGTAACTCACTGGCAGTTGCTCTCGGCTTGCCAACGTTACTCGAGTAAGTACTCGAGTAACCATGTCAAAGACTTCCAGTTACTCTCGGCATTGTCAACCCTGCCAAAGATACTTGAGTATGTACTCGAGTTACTCTGTTTCAAGAAATGTGTTGCTCTCGGCATTCTCAACCCTGCCAATGTTACTCGAGGAACTACTTGAGTAACTCACTGTGGTAAGGAAAACCTGAAGGTATTACTCGAATAACATGAAATGTTTTTCTCACCTTTCACTTCAAGTTACTACTCGAGTATGCAGAATTACTTAGAAGAAAAACTTCAAGTCACTACTCGAGTATGCAGAGTTAGTTGGAAGAGAACTTCAAGTCATTACCCGAGTAAGCTATGCATAAAAATTTATGTTTTCTCGAGTAAGGACTCGAGTAACAAGGTAATCAAACTTGAAGTGTTCTCGGCCTTGAAATCCTGCCAACATTACTTGAATGAAGCATCGAGTAACCTAAAGTTTATTTGAAGGTTTACTCGAGTTGATACTCGAGTAACTAATGAAGAAAAGTTTGCCATACCCGAGTAAGTACCCGAGTAAACAAGTATTTCCAAAGGTTTGCAATTTTATTTACTTCATGCACTACCCGATTAATGTTACGTTTGCTTATTAACTTGCAGTTTATCAAAGTTTTCCCGATGATACTCGAGTATGTACTCGAGTAGCTACTCGAGTATGCAAGTTCAGATTTTGAGAATTCATTCCAACATTTATTGATTTGTTTCCTCTATGATTAACCTTTCATTGTATTAGTATTCTTAGCATATCCACAGATAAATAATGAAGAGATCTTACCAAATAAGGAAAGTCAAATGCAACGTTCAAATGTCACCTACCGCCACCTACCACAAACGGATATTTTTCAAATACTGGAAAAGTCAACAGTGGCTGCGCACTCTCTAACAGACATGAAGAAAAACATTCCAACAATCATTACCAACGCATCTATATATACGGGAACATCCAAATAGAGAACATAGAACAAGAACACACACTAACGTATCATCAAGCTCATTACTCTGTTTTACATTATATTTGTAATTCTATGCTTCAGTGATTCTTATTCACTCTGTGAGAGAGATATTTCATTCAAACTCAATATTTGTTATTGAGGTAATTTAAGGTTGTGGAACCTTGAGTTGGGATTGGATTACAACTTGTAAGGGGGAGCGAGTGTCCAGGCGAAGGAACTTGCTTGTACTGAGGTGCCAAGAACCCACTGAATCTTGGAAGTTATAGTGAAACTCTCAGAGAAGCTCTGAGGACTGGACGTAGGTCAAAGTGGTTGTGGCCGAACCAGTATAACTCTCGGTGTACACTTCGGTGATATTTCTCCTTACTCTTTATTGCTTTATATTCACCGTCAAGTTTTTATATTTGCAATGAAATTTTAGTATCACCCAATTCACCCCCTCTTGGGTGAAACACTTGCTCTAACACTTCTTCCAGAAGGTCTGCCCTGATAACTATGCTTCTAAGAAGAGTTCCCACAACTAGTCATGTTCTTGCTACTAACTTATATGTGAGAGTATACATTCTGCAGATTGTGCTCTATGATCCGACACTCTTCAATTGCCTTATTGAATTCAGTGAAATGTTTAGAAACAAGTTTCTTTTTCAATTCTAGCTTTAGCCCTTATATCACTATGTCGGAACTCCATTCCTCATCATCCTGATATCTAAGATATGCAAAATATCGAGATAATCGGATATAGCGAGCCAGGTAATCGTCAAAGCTTTCTGTTTCATGTTGTTGTATGTTCAGAAACTCTTTCTCCTTCTCTAGTTTGATAGAATGGGGAAAATATTTCTCCTGAAATAATTTCCTTGTTACCGGAATATTCCTTCCTTGAAAAATCAGTTCATTATTCTTCCACCACCTATCAGTATTGCCTTCCACCTTATAAATTGCTAATAGGACTTTAACTTCATTAGGACATAATAGGATGTTGAAACTTTTCTCCATTCATGCTAACCAATCCTCCGCTTGCTGAGGATCAAATTTCCTTCGAAAAATGGGAGGTTGCTGCTTGCTAAACCTTTCCACCCAGATCTGTATGTCAGCCTCAGGACCCGGCAAAGAATCTTTCGGTTGAGGTCCCTTAGGTGGATTATCTTCTCCGTCTCCCCTTACCAGCTCCTTGAGGCAATCCTGACTTTGCTACACTTCTCGTAGCTCTTCCCGGATCTTATTCCTTGAGGCCCACTACTGTGTCAACATACCCATAATCTGTTGCTATATTGGGTCAGGTCTAGCACCTAGTTCTTCATCATTATTTCTATGTCGACCCCCAGCTCTACCTCCATTTCGTCTTCTACCTCTTGGTCCACCTCTTAGTCTCACCATCTTGATGTTTTACTATAAAATTTCACATAGTCATATATCAGTATACTATTCTAATATTGCCAAAACTGCATGCTTTGATATAAAAAAATGCCAAACCCCTTAACAGTTCGATATACGTAGAGTATTAAGCACATAGTTCCGTAAGGCATACAGAAATAGCAGAAATATACTGACATTAGGTATTTGTTTACAATACAGGAGAATCCCCATAGGGTTTGAAAAATATACACAAATGTACAAAGCATTCAAAAGAAAACTAAAGTATAAATATAGATAACCAGACGTTGCTCCAGAATGCACTGGGACTCTATTCACCGGTAGCCACCGCCTTGTTTTTTGAGCCACTAGCCTCAGCTGTAATGTTTTATTGTTTGAAAAAGGACGATATTCGAGCGAATCTCAGTAGTAACATGCTTTTCCAACATATAAAATGCAAAAATAAATATGCAATACACCATGTCATGTAAGATGATAAACTACTGCGTGATAAAATGCTATGTGCACACTGTCCAAAGCCAAAAGACATGTTTACACCCTAGCTTAATTCTACGCCTTCGTGACTTACCTCTGAGCCCCTGTTGGGTCCCATACCACAACTAGGCTAAAATGTGTGTCCAAGACACTATGCTCATGTTACAGAGAATGACATACTTAAACATATCATAATCACATAGTATATGCAAGAAAAAGTTACTAACTGACTTCTTTCTCAATTCCTCAGTCGGTCCTAACTTTGATTTCAGCTCGGGAAATTTCCAATTCCTGTCAAGATTAAAGTTAACAAGTAACTAGTTATTACTTTAACTATTATTGCCTTTAAATCAAATTCTGCTGGTTATCTAATTTAGTTATTATAGTTTTTGCACAGTGCAAGTTCACTGTTTCCATAAAACTGACAGATTTTTAGTCAACTTTGAGAATTCATAACTAATTCTAGAAAAATTGAATTTCAGTGATTCAAAGTCCTATGTGACTCTCATTAAGTTTAATTTTGTTAGGATCGGTAAGCACAGCGGAAGAATTTGAAAAAAAAAATTTTCACCGATCCTAATCGAGGATCTATCAACGGCATTTAAACCAAGTTGGAAGGATTCATACCTTTTTGATGATTCAGAGTTTTCACGATCTCTAGGAGCTAACACGTCAGGTCCGCTCCCTCTACCGGTATCCACACGAATGCTCTCCAACCGAGACTGCATGCTAGCGCCTCTAATGTTTCCAAGGGTTTAACTTGCGGCTCTCAATTCTGATGTACCCTGAGTCTATCAGCTCTATCAAGTTTATAACCCATGAGGGTTATTTTCAAATTTCAAAATTAATTATCATTAATTTCAAAATTAATTAACAATTAATTATCTTGATGAGCTAATTAAATAAATTCAGTTTAAATTAAATCTGTCCAACAGTTTTAATTTAACCTATTTATTTAATCTAAATAAAGAGCCATTAGATTTAATTTATCTTCATAAATTAAATCTGAGATACTATATCTCTATCATGTTAGTTATTAAATTTAATATATCTTAATAAATTAAATTTAAAACCAACACAATATAATAATATCATATAATATATATACATATATATATATATATATATAATATTTCGAAAATATATATATCTATATAATATTATTAAATATAATAATATAATATAATATATATATATATATATAAGATATATATTTCGAAAATATATATATATATATATATATCTATATAATATTATTAATGAATTTTATATTATATATATATAAATATAAAATTCATCCACCCTAAATCAAACATTATCTCGTGTTGGGCCATTCTTGTGTGCGACCCTGTAGGCCCATATGAAGTTGGCAGTGGGCTAATAACTACACTAACCCAAAAGCGGCCTCTAGCAAGACATTACGACTACCCAATTCATATGAGGATCGTTATCACGATGCAACCTATCATACAACCATGTCACGTCCCTTTTGTCACACGATATATCGATCAAGGATAAGGCATGGAAAATGTCATCCTCTTGTTCCTGACCATTACTTTCTCGATTCCTGAGTAGCCTGATAACAGAGACAGAAACTCCTTTCATCATAGTATGGCCATACATTTCCTCACTCATCGAGGGGCCCAGTAATATCTCTCTACTAACGTGAGGGACAAATTCCATCTTGATCATTCATATTCCTCTACATGAAAAACCACCAAGCCCGATGTAGCCTTTATCATCACCCGGTCAAAAGTGACTTTTGACTAGTTCAAAGCTTAGCAACTCTCATGTAGGAATCCATGATGACCTCAGGTCTAAGGGCATTGTGACGTGATTATACATGAGAAAAGCTTATGACTTGATCCATGTAGCTTTCTCATAGTGGGTCGGTCCAGCACCTTGTACTCTTACAAGTGCCTAAGACTTTGATTCGTATCTCCATATCTTATCAAAGTCATACTGGTCTTGTTTCATCTCTGCTCCCGCATAGATGACCGACCAGGGACATTTTTAGACAATCTTTATGAATTATCCAAGGATACAATTATCACAGTTAACATGCAAATAATATGATAACAGAATGGAGAAATTTCATTAAAATAATAATGTTTAAAGTACAATGATTGGCCCTTAGGGCACAATTTCCAACAAATTTAAGGTAAAAATATTAGTCACTTCCAATTACAGGGACAAATTTCCCAAAATCATCGAACAATATAACGAGTCTAGAAAACATTTTAAATTCAATGCCTAACTTTAAAAATTCATATCTCACAATCTACAAACCTAAATGACACCAATTATATATCAAATTAAAGCTTATCATATATATGTTTGTTCTGGAAAGCTTCATGGCCATTGAACAATCTTACATTAATAAAAAATATCACATAACCAAACTGCTAGAAACTGAACATCTAGAATTTCCCTTGTTTCTAACTTAAATTTCAAAAATCATAACTCTCTCTATAGATATTCAAATGATGAATTCTTAGACTTATTTTAAAGCTATGAATGTCTACTATATTCTTGTAAAATTTCATAAATATTGAATAAGGTTTGTCTAGTCAAATCTCAACATGAAGCTGACTGTCTTCCAAAAATGTTAGTTTTGACAGTCTGATTTCAAACATGAAGAACTCATTCATTTTCACTTTAAATTGTACTCTTCTTGATTCTATCATCAACTACACATCCTAAACTATCTATACAATAGGACCCAGTCAAAAACTCCATCTATAGCTTCTGTTCAAGCTTCGCAACTTTCAGGTACGTACTCTGTTTTTCGGACAGCAAAACAAGGTAAAGAAAACTAACATGTAACCATGAATTTATACTTTAAACCTCACGAATTACAACTCTATACTCTCCTACATATATGTCCTGAGGTTAATAATCAAATTTCAAAACCAAAACCCCAAAATTCGCCCTAAAATCGTCACACAATCACTGGTTTAAAACTTTTCGGTTGACAGAATTTTTCTGATGATTTTTCTACTGAAAGTTCGAAAGTAAAGTGCCTGGAGAGGTGAGGGAGTGTTTTAAGTAGACAAAAATGTGCACGAGGTGTCAGCCTTGGTGAAGCTAAAGGAAAAGCACGATGGAAATTTGTATGTTTGTGTTCGCGCGCGCGCATTTAAGAAGGCACCATGTGTCTAAAAGGAAAGAAGCAGAATGAGTGATTAATGTTAGTGTGTGCAGGTAAGTTTATATATATTCATATAGGTATATTTTTATCTCATTAATTACATATACTAAGCCTTAATTTTTTTCCTTTGTCTAATTTAAGATTCCTTAAATTTTGTAGGTATAATGATGTGTATGCTATAACGACTACACATCGGCCTTAACGACTACATTTCATGCATTACCATCTTGTGAGGAATAATTTGGGAATATCCTAACGTAGATGGAAAAACACAACAAGTCATCCTCGATTAACAACATGAGTTTCTTCATTAATAACTCCTATTCCTCCATTAACATCTTCAAAGCAACAAGTTAGAACGTAATCATGTAGATGAGAAAACACAATATCTATTTACATAATAACATCATTATCTTCGCTATTAACGACTCAACTTCCTCCATTAACATCTTCGAAGAAACAAGTTAGGAATGTGGTAATGTAGATGGGAAAACACCTCTCTTCCTGTAATAACATCGTCATCTTCGATATTAACGACTATACTTCTTACATTAACATCTTCAAAGGAACAATTTAGGAAAGTTGTAATGTAGATGGAAAAACACAACATCTCACCCCATAATAACATTATTATCTTCGCTATTAACGACTCAGTTTTCACCATTACCATCTTGTGAGGAATACCTGGGAAGGTTGTAATGTAGATGGGAAAACACAACATCTCTCCACGTATTACCAACATCAGATTCATTATTAACGATTTGACTTCCTCTATTAAGATTGTAGGAGGAACATGTTGGAATGGTCCAAATATAGATGGAGAAAAGTAACATGTTAGCCACAAGTAACAACTTTATTTTCGTTATTACCAACTCGACATCCTTCATTAATATCTTAAAAGGAATGAAGTTGCCAAATCACAAGTTCGATCCCAAAACAACACCTCACCCACAGTTAACAAGATCATATTCATTATTAATCACATTATTTTGTTGATTAACATCTGGCCAATAAGAAATGGGAAAGTTTTAGCGTCACTGCCCAAACGCAATATCTTTGACATCTTCCATTCACACAGACAACAGAAGACGTGTGTAGGAAAAAGTTTGTAAAAATAGATGTTCCATGGGTAATAACACCAAACTGCTCTATGTTAACAACATCGTTCTATTGATTAACACTTTCATATATTTATCAGTTGTCAGATCGCATATTTCATGACAAGTTGCTATCCGATTTGCTGCGAGACAGTCGACTCATCACCCTGCGCCACCCAACACCGTCAACTGAACCGGTTGACCACTGAAGCTCCGACAAAGGGAGAGCTGAACACACAACAGCACAATGCCTCGTTTGCCTTTGTCGACGACACCGCAAATCACCACCGACAACCGTCGACCCACCGTCCTTTGCGTCGTCTCTCCGTCTCCCCGAGCTTTACTATCACTCTCTGTTCTGACACCCTTTCAACTCTGCCTTCTCGTGTCTCTTCATTTCCCTTTTAGCTGTCACTTAGGAGGAGGGTATTTAGGTAATTGTCTTAAGATTTCATATTCCAGATTCCTCACCCCTCACTGATTTGGGATATGTGAATTTCACCCAACCTTTTTGTCTTTTTCTAATTTTCTTTGTAGTTTTCTGGAATTTTCCCTTTTATAAAAGCTCAAAGTAAGGAAGACAGGAAGAGCAAGACTTTTAATTTTGGCCACAGGCAGACAAAAGTATTTTATGTATAACTAGTCCTATACTTTTACTTCATGCCAGAGATAGAATATGGTAGCAGTTGGTTTCTCTTTAGCCATTCCTTCTTTTCCCCGCTCTTTTGGGAAAGGAAGAATCCAAGTTTAAGTGTACTGTTGTTGGAGATTATTACAGTGTTGGAATCTATGACGAATAATATTATAGAATGGTGTCTAAGAGCTTAAAAATATGATATGATTAAATAATTTATTAACTTCTATAATCTCTCAAAACAAAATCAACTATGTCATATTTAGGACAGAGGAAGTATTTAGTAATCCCATTACTTGAAGGACTAGAAAACCAGCATCCTATTTACTTAGAATTTTTCATATCCAACATTGACTTGTTTTAATTGGCTGTGAAATTTAACAACGTCACTCTCCTCCAACCTCCGTCCTCCGAACACATGCTTTGTTTTTGGCTGTGAAATTAATTCGTTGACTCCGTCAATCCTGACAAAATTAATCTCTATCTTGTGACAATCATAATGGGGAATTATTGTAGCAACTGTATTTTATGTCATAAAATATTTCTTGTGGGAATTACAATGAGGTCCCAATAAAGTGACATAATTACCCGTAAGCCCAATAACAATTAAAAGGCAGGCAACGACAACAATTTACTTGTTATTAGGACTTCTCGATAATTAATTTTCTTACTTGGGGACCTCAATGTAATTCCCCATCTTTCTTTCCCTTTTTTATATGTTTTTTTTTATTGTTGGTTTGTTGGGAGCATTTCAAAATATTTCAATAAAAAACAAAAGGGTGTTGATTAGTGATTACAAACATAAACATCATTAACGTTTCAATAAAATTAAAAGCTGCGTTTGATTCAATGAAATTGTAATGACTATTATTTATTCAATTACTCTTAATTTTTTTAATTAAAGGGCCATGCACTAACAGTCAAAGATTACAAACGGGATTGAACTCATGACCTCTTACTTGCTGCATAGCTCTTATGCTATTTATTCAATTACTGTTAGTTCTGAAAACCATCTGTATTTTATAGTTGTTTGTGAGGTTTTATCACGCATAGGCTTATTTTAAGGAAATCAAATCATTTGAGTAAATCAAAATAAAAACTTAAAACAAAATTATTGTTAAGGTTATCCAAATTAACAACGAGGAACATTATCATTTTGAATATTTCTTGGTATCATTCTACTTTTTCTTTTTGATACATAGGAAAACCAAAAGCTATCCCTTATGCGCTATTCGTATCAAGCAAATTAAACCGCACATCAAGACCAAGTAAGGTCAATCCTAGGCAATGATTAAGTGCCCCTTTTTTTTTTTTTTTTGAATTACTTCCTCCGGTATCCCACATCCAAAGATGCAGACTAATCCGGAGTCGCCCCTAGGGAGGGACTTCCCAGGGATCGAGCCCAGGTGGCGGGAGGGCATCTTGCGCTCCCTTGTCTCAACCACCGGACCAAGCCCCCCTGTGATTAAGTGCCCTTTTAGTCAGGAGGTCTTGCCATTGTGTTGCTCTCTCTTGCTATATACTGCAAATTCGGTTTGTACTTTCCTTGTATTTGGATGGAGAGAAACTTATAGGAAAAGAATACTAGAGAGGAAAACTCTAAAAAATAGTAAATTCTTTTATCATTTTTTGAAGTTTTCCATTCTAATAATGCCTCTTTCCCATTTTCTTTCCATCCAAACATAGCATTATATTTAACTTGTTAAATGTAATTCTTTTGTGTTCATCTTTAATGTTCCATTATTTCCTTTCCTTCTAGCTGAATTCAAGCATAAAATAATAGAAGAAAGACAATTACTAGCTAGCTAGTAGAAACAGAACAAAAATATTCTTCAAATAACTTAAATATAAAAATGGAGAACACACTAGAAGAATATCTTGCATAGTACAAAAAAGGGAACCGGACTGGTTGGTTCAACCAGTTGAACTGGTAACGGTCAGTGGTCTGGTCTGGTTCAGTCATTAGACCATCAACCGGTCAAAACGGTGGTTTACTGGTTAGACTGGTTTTCTTTTTCTTTCTTTTTTTTTTCAACTAATATCTCGCGTTATTTTTTAGGGAAATATGAAAAGTTGAAGATCAAGAGGAAGAGCATAGGCATCATAACTAATACTAATAGATTTTAAGCATTTTTTCTAAAGATCTTTATTTTTATCTATAGAAGTTTAAAAATATATTAATATATATTACCACTAATAAATTATAATATTTTAATATGACCCATTCGATCATCGGCTAGACCCCGATTGACCCATTGACCCTTGAACTTGTGCCGTGACCTGTATATTGCCCGGTTTGATTTTTAATTCCTTGATATCTTGGAATCCACCACCAAACAATATATGCAGCAACAATTATAATTACTCCTCTATCTGTATTCATAGTAGTAAATGATTTAGAATCTATATATTGGACAAGTTGAGAAATAAACATAGCAGTAAATATCATTCATTATATGAAATTTTTTTTATTGAAATACTGCATCTACCAATTTCAAAATGGGCTTAACAGGTATAAAGATCCTCTCATCCACTTGAGAATCTTACAAGGTCAATTAAGTTTCCAATCCAAGACATGAAGCCAATTGCAGCATAATACGCATATAACGTACAAAATCAGTCAATTTTGTCTTATCATGTGTCACTCCCGTTTTTCACCTTCCCACACTGCAGTGATGCCCTTCTCACATCCACTTGGCCAGCCTTGTCAATTCCATTCATCATCAATTCTTTGCTCAAAACCTATCAAGCAGCTGCAGACTGGGAGTTTAAATCCTAGCCAAGGATATTATCTAAAAGGGTCCCACCAATGGAAATACTTGTATGTGTGTGTATTATATTCTCCTTTCATAACTTCCCAGCAACATATGATTTCTTTCTTCCCTTATTTCTATTTTGTTTTACACTCTTGTCAAGACGAACAGGTGATAAAACTTGCATAGTCTTTTGATAGGGTTAAGGTGCAAATCCACCTCTCGGAAGTATTCAAAAAATCTTAATGTTGTACTGAAAATTTTTTCTTTTTTTGTCTTAGTGTCACTCGGGAAGTATAAAAACGTAGCAATGTTACCCCATTGTAAGCTTCACTAATGTTGACCGATAATACCATGCTTGTTTGGCCAAATTTGCTTGCATGGCAGCCACATAACATTCCCTTCTCTCCACCTCATCACCTTCTTTGTAACACCCTGCCTTTATTCTCGTAATTATAATTCGATATTTGGTAATTAAATTAGATTAGAGACCGCCGAATAGTTTAAAACTCATTTAAAATTCCCTTTAATAGTAGGGACGTTATGAAATTTTCAAAACTTCATTCCTTTTTCGGTCTCGAGTTCGATTATCGCATATAATCACCTGTGCAGTTTATCTACATTTACGTATGACAGAGTGTATAACTAAAATTCCGGCAAACCCCGGGTTCAACTACAAACCTAGAGTTTCAAGTTCCAAGTAGGGATTACAACCAAGTATTTCAAACTATATACATCTCCAAGATATAGTACATTAATCCCTATCCAAAATGAATAAACCAACAAAACCATACTAATGTCCCTAAAGAACTCTAACCGCTCCGAGTCACGCGCTTTTCCTTGGAGCCAGTCGCCCTGTCTGAAAGGTTAGTTCAAAGGAAAGAATGAGATTCAAAAGAATCCCAGTAGTAACTAAGCAATTATACCACACATAAGCACATAGCATGTAAGCAAATCATCATGCAGCAGCAGCACATATCACACTCCAGCCTCCTCCCCTTTCTCCGCCGGGAAGGCACACTGCCTAACCCGAACCGTTGTTAGCTACTCAGGGACTATTGGCGTGGCAGTGCATACATATACAGCCATATAGCCCATAAGCTATCTGGCTTCACAAACGGCTCGTCAGCCTCACAAATCGCCTTTCGGCTCACAAATCAGCCTTTCGGCCCACATAATCACACCTCATCCTCATCCCCTTTCTCCGCCGGGAAGGCACACTGCCCAACCCGAACCGTTGTTAGCTACTCAGGGACTATTGGACTGACGGTGCTCACAAATATCCACATAAGTCGCAACATACGAACTTATTCACAAATCAATGATACTACGCACATACAATGCATCACATATGGTACGAAAGAAAAGTCACTACCTGATCCTTTCCCGATATCTCTGGGCACAGTAGGCTCACGAGGATAGCAGATGTCAAATCCTATAATCAAAATAGGGACATTTGATTAATTTCCTTTTCCAAATTCTTACTTCAATAACACTCTAAGTTGGTATTCATTTGGACTCTTTAGATGGCCATTATATGCCTAAACATATGCCTAAAGGGTTGGGATAACTATCCCCAAAGATCTCTCACAAGAAAGCTAAATACTAAAATCTGGACCCCTCACTCGCATCCTCACTCGAGCACAGATGGCCGTGCTCGAGCACAACCCCCATTTTCACTAGAGCACCCGCGAGTGAGGCGCAGGAAGTGCTTGCCCGAGAGCAACTCCCGCGACCATTTCACACTCTCACTCGAGCACGCATGCGAGTGAGGCCTGCGAGTGACAACCCGAGAGCATCACTCAACATCTTCTTCCACCTTCACTCGAGCACAAATGCCTGTGCTCGAGCACTGACCCTCAGTGCTCGCGAGCACAAGCAGCGAGTGTCTGCCCGAGAGCACCCCAACTCCCAGGCAACAGACTCACTCGAGCACAACCCCAGTGCTCGCGAGTGATCACCCAATGCTCGCGAGTGCCAGGCGCACTCTTGACAAACACTCACGAGTGATACCCCGAGACGCTCACTCCCAGCACCAAAAAGGCACCCTCACTCGAGCACAACATGCTCACTCGAGCACGTTCTTCCTGTGCTCGAGTGAGTTCTTTTCTCACTCGAGAAATCACACCAGCAACCCAAAACGCAGCAACTGAGTTGATTTACCAGAATTCACCAATTGAATTCCAATGGTCCTAAAACTTGCACCATTACTTATTCTCACCCAAAACTTCATCACAAACTCATTGGTAACCCAAAATAACCCAAATTCAACTCAATCAACACACTCTCTCTCTCAATCATCAAACCACTCAAAAACCCATTCAACCAAATTCCTTCATTCAACTTCCAATCAATTTCAAATCACTCCCAAATGCCAAAACTGACCAAATGAATAGTGACCCACTAATCAATGCCTACCCTTCACTTAACATCATATTTAGGTCTAATTTCCAGATTTCTCATTAATTAAGCAAACATCTTGACACATATATCAAAATGCATTACAAACCTACCTCTTCAACTTGCTGAATTCAGAACTTGGATTCCTCAACTTTCAAATTCCTTCAATTGTCACACACCACCAATCCCAAGTCTGAAAACATGGAAGTATAGTTCTTCATCATTTGAACAACATTAAGGAAAGCAAAGTGAGCATTTAGAGTCAAATACTCACCTATAATTCAAGCCCTTACTTTCTCTTTCTTGCTTGCTCGCCGGAAATGGAAGAAATAGAGAGAGAATGAGTTGGTGAAAAGTGATGATCATTTGCTTCTCCTTTTCCCATGCAAAACCGACTAAGAGTGGAGAGTGAAAGAGAGTTTGAATATTTGACTCATCCAATGGCTCTTATTTAGCCACTTGGCATCATCTCCTTCCTCTTACCTTGATTTCACATAAACCCTTCCACACTTGATTCCACCCCTTGATCTTTCAATCTCAACCATTGATTAAGATTACTAAGGGTTTTCTCATCAACTACTAACCAGACGGTTGGTAAATTTACCATTTTACCCCTGATTAGTGCAATACACATCAAATCATTAATAATCACCTTCATATCACATTACACAATATATACTTCAAATATGCTTAATTAACATTAATTACATCATTTGAAGTTATTATCCCTTAACTAAAATCCAGGATGTTACAATTCTCCCCCCGAAAATTTAATTTCGTCCTCGAAATTGCTATACAACTTGAGCCATAAACTCCGGATATCTTCTTCGCAGGTCTTCCTCTGCTTCCCAAGTTGCCTCTCTTGGAGTCATTCCCTTCCAGACCACTTTCACATATGGGATGCTTCGGTGTCTGAGCCGTCGCTCCTCTCGGTCAATGATTTGTTCTGGCTCCACCGCATATGTGAAATTATCCTGTAGCTCAACTTCCTCATATTCGACTATGTGAGATGGATCTGGTTGGTACTTCTTCAGTTGAGAAACGTGGAATACGTCATGGAGCCTGCTCAAGCTTGGGGGTAATGCTACTCGGTACGCAACAGGCCCAATCCTCTCAAGGATCTCAAAAGGACCTACATATCTTGGGCTTAGTTTCTTTCTCTTAATTGCACGCCCAACACCCGTAACAGGAGATACTCTCAGAAAAATGTGATCCCCAACCTCAAACTCTAGAGGCCGTCTTCTCTTGTCAGCGTAGCTTTTCTGTCGACTCTGCGCTGCAAGTAACCTCTTTCGAATAATCTGAATCTGTGCTGAGGTCTGATCAACCAAATCTGGTCCATATAGCTTCCTTTCGGATAGTTCATTCCAGCATAAAGGTGATTGACACCTCCTTCCATACAACGCTTCATACGGAGCCATCTGAATGCTCGCATGATAGCTATTGTTGTAGGCAAATTCCGCAAGTGGAAGAAAGCGATCCCAACTTCCTTTAAAGTCAATAACACAAGCTCGTAGCATATCTTCCAACGTCTGGATTGTCCTCTCTGATTGTCCATCCGTCTGGGGATGATAAGCCGTACTGAACCTCAACTGAGTTCCCAAGGCTTTATGCAACGCTTTCCAGAATCTCGAAGTAAATCGAGGATCTCGATCAGAAATGATATTTTTCGGAACACCATGGAGTTTCACGATCTCATTAACATAAATCTCTGCTAGTTTATCAGGAGAATAACCAGCATTGATCGGTATGAAGTGCGCCGACTTCGTTAACCGATCCACAATTACCCAGATCGCATCATAGTTTCTGATTTTGGGCAATCCCACTACCAAATCCATGGTTACACTTTCCCATTTCCATTCTGGAATCTCAGGACTCTGGAGTAAACCAGGTGGTCTTTGGTGCTCAATCTTCACCTTCTGACAAGTGAGGCACCTCGCCACATATTTGGTCACATCACTCTTCATACCCGGCCACCAATACACCGATTTCAGATTATGGTACATCTTGGTCATACCAGGATGAAGGGTGTATCCGCTCTTGTGTGCCTCATCCAGAATCTTCTGTCTCAACTCCGCCTTAAGTGGAATACAGACTCTCTTCTGATAACGAACTAATCCACTAGGCGACAAATCATAACCTGGAATTTCTCCTCGTTCAATCCGAGTTAGATTGCGCTGTATCCAGTCATCTTGCCTCTGAGCTTCCTCAATCTCAGTTGTTAGCTCATTTTCCTCCTGGGAAACAGTATAGTTGGCACAGATGATCTGGTTTGTCAGATTCAAATCACGGAAATCTTCAATCAATTTCTTCTCTCGTATCATCATAGCTGCAACGAATACGGTCTTTCGACTAAGAGCATCAGCGACTACATTTGCTTTACCCGGATGATATTTGATTTCCAGGTCGTAGTCCTTTAACAATTCCATCCAGCGACGCTGTCTCATATTCAATTCTTTCTGGTCGTACAGATACTTAAGGCTCTTGTGGTCGCAGTACAGTTCCACAGTCACACCATACAGGTAATGACGCCAAATCTTCAAAGCAAACACAATGGCCGCAAGCTCCAGATCATGAGTGGGATAATTCAATTCATGAGGTCTGAGCTGTCGAGAGGCGTAGGCCACCACACGTCCCTGCTGCATAAGGACACACCCTAATCCCTGCCCACTGGCATCAGAATACACAACATATGTCAAACTGGGATCGGGTAAGATCAACACTGGTGCCGACGTCAACCTCTCCTTCAGCTCCACAAAACAATTTTCACATTTATCGTCCCACACAAACGGCTGATCCTTTCTCGTGAGCTTGGTCATTGGTAACGCAATACGGGAGAAATTCTGAATGAATCTCCGATAGTACCCGGCAAGACCCAGAAAACTGCGTACTTCCGCCACAGATTCTGGCCTCTTCCAGTTTAGTACTGCTTCCACTTTACTGGGATCCACAGAGACCCCTTCTTGCGAGATAACATGGCCTAGAAATTTCACTTCCGATAGCCAAAACTCGCATTTACTCAACTTCGCATATAGTTGCTTTTCACGCAAAATATTCAATACAACTCTCAAATGATGCTCATGCTCTTCCATATTCTTGGAATATATCAGAATGTCATCGATAAACACAACAACAAACTGATCCAAATATTGCCGAAAGATACGGTTCATGTAATCCATGAAAACCGCAGGCGCATTGGTTAGCCCAAATGGCATCACCAGAAACTCATAATGACCATACCGAGTCCTGAAAGCAGTCTTTGGAACATCTTCTGCTTTCACTCGCAGCTGATGATACCCTGACCTTAGATCAATCTTTGAGAATACACATGAACCAGAAAGTTGATCTAAAAGGTCATCAATTCGAGGAAGTGGGTACTTGTTCTTGATTGTAACTTTGTTCAATTCTCTGTAATCAATACATAGTCGAAGACTCCCATCCTTCTTCTTAACAAACAGTACTGGAGCTCCCCAAGGCGATACACTGGGTCTAATGAACCCTTTTTCAAGCAGATCTTCTATCTGTTTCTTTAACTCCGCCATTTCGTTTGGGGCCATACGATATGGGGCTTTCGAAATAGAACCTGCTCCAGGTACAATATCAATCGGAAACTGGACTTCCCTCTCAGGAGGCAATCCGCTAAGGTCATCCGGAAACACCTCCGGGAATTTACTTACCACGGGTATTTTACTCAACATTTCTTCGGTTTCCCTTTGTATAGAGAAAAACACCATATACCCCTGGCAACCCTTCTCAATATATCTCTCAGCTTTGGCCGTAGAAAGGAAATTCATACTGGTACCTACAGCTTCAGCCCTCTGAGAAACAGGATATACTATCCTTTTGTTCCCGCAATCAAGCAATACGTTATTTGCCGTTAACCAATTAAGACCCAAAATGACTTCCATTTGGTAAAGCGGCAAACAAATCAAGTCTACAACAGACTGATGCCCTTCCACAGATATGACGCAATTCAGACAAACTTCTGTGGTCAAGGCCTTAATACCCATCGGAGTCGACACTACCAAATCGAATGGTAACTTATGCACATGCATACCCAGGCGTTTCACACAATCATACGCAATAAAGGAATGACTGGCACCCGAGTCGAACAATGCTTGCAACAAATAACCATTTAGAGAGATTTTACCTTGTATCAACTCAGGAGATCTACGAGCCTCCTCATGGGTCATTGCAAACACTCGACCCTGAGTCTTCGGCCTTTGCTCGGCTTTCGGTTGCTGACAATCTCTAGCAAGATGTCCTGGCCGTTTACAGTTGAAACAAACCATCTCTCCCTGACAGTTCTGGCCATAATGTGCTTTGTTGCAGCGACGACATCTCCATTCGGTCGCAAATCTCTGAGGTTCACGACCTCCAGGCTGATAGGGCTTCTTATCACCGCCCCGATACGAAGAAGATCCTTGGCCTTTCCGCTTCTGGGGAACGTTGCCTTTACTAGGCTCACTGCGGTGGCCAGTAGCCTTACCAGGATACACTTCTTTTAGGTTGTTCTCCGTAATTCGACATTGCTCCACAGCCTTATTGAACTTCTTGAATCGGTGAGTAACCAGCCGCTTCCGCAACTCTCGCCTCAAGCCTCGTATAAGCATATCTGAACTCCATTCCCCGTCATCCTTGTACCGGAGGTAGGAGGAATACCGGGACAAGCGGATGAATCGGGACAAATAATCATCGAAACTCTCCATGTCCCCTTGCCTAATGTTGAGGAATTCTGTCTCCTTTTCAAGCTGAACTGACTTCGGGAAGTACTTCTCGTTGAATTCTTGTAGGAACAACTCCCAAGTCAGTGGCACATTTCCGCTCTTCAATGTTAGGGCGATATTCCGCCACCAACGATCCGCATCACCCTCGAGTTTATAGACCGCCAACCGTGGCTTCACATCATCCGGACACCCGAGGACCTCAAATATCTTCTCCAAACGATACAGCCAATCTTCTGCCACTTGTGGATCAAACCTCCCTCTGAACGCCGGAGGCAGATGTTTGCAGAATCTTGTGACCCAAAACTGCAGGTCTTTTTCCTCTCTAGGCGGCATCCCGTGAGATTCTTGATTCAAAGCAACATGAGGTGGAGACTCCTGAGGTCGTGCTGACCCCTCAGCAGTATCTTCATGTCGAGTTTCTTCTTGTGTTTCTTCCGGAGTAGACTGAACCGGCACTTCTTTGTTCTTTGCCTTCTCCGCTCTAAGCTCGTCTCTTAACTCAGTGATCATGTCCCGCTGATCCTTTATCAGACCCATTAACTCATGCAGAGGATCTGGTGGATTTTCATTATCAACTTCCACCACCGGGTCTTCACGCGGAATTTTGGGGCGTCCTCTAGTCTTCTTCATTCTACAAATAGCTTACCCCATTATTTAAGCAGCGACAGTATGCACATATAGTCACCAATCTCATGTATAATCCATATCAATAAACACACATGTGCATACACAACAATCATTAACAAACAATCCTCAATCCCTAGAACCAACTAAGGGATCTATCCTAGCAACCTCTACCCTTGCCAGGAACTACAGCTCTGATACCAAAATGTAACACCCTGCCTTTATTCTCGTAATTATAATTCGATATTTGGTAATTAAATTAGATTAGAGACCGCCGAATAGTTTAAAACTCATTTAAAATTCCCTTTAATAGTAGGGACGTTATGAAATTTTCAAAACTTCATTCCTTTTTCGGTCTCGAGTTCGATTATCGCATATAATCACCTGTGCAGTTTATCTACATTTACGTATGACAGAGTGTATAACTAAAATTCCGGCAAACCCCGGGTTCAACTACAAACCTAGAGTTTCAAGTTCCAAGTAGGGATTACAACCAAGTATTTCAAACTATATACATCTCCAAGATATAGTACATTAATCCCTATCCAAAATGAATAAACCAACAAAACCATACTAATGTCCCTAAAGAACTCTAACCGCTCCGAGTCACGCGCTTTTCCTTGGAGCCAGTCGCCCTGTCTGAAAGGTTAGTTCAAAGGAAAGAATGAGATTCAAAAGAATCCCAGTAGTAACTAAGCAATTATACCACACATAAGCACATAGCATGTAAGCAAATCATCATGCAGCAGCAGCACATATCACACTCCAGCCTCCTCCCCTTTCTCCGCCGGGAAGGCACACTGCCTAACCCGAACCGTTGTTAGCTACTCAGGGACTATTGGCGTGGCAGTGCATACATATACAGCCATATAGCCCATAAGCTATCTGGCTTCACAAACGGCTCGTCAGCCTCACAAATCGCCTTTCGGCTCACAAATCAGCCTTTCGGCCCACATAATCACACCTCATCCTCATCCCCTTTCTCCGCCGGGAAGGCACACTGCCCAACCCGAACCGTTGTTAGCTACTCAGGGACTATTGGACTGACGGTGCTCACAAATATCCACATAAGTCGCAACATACGAACTTATTCACAAATCAATGATACTACGCACATACAATGCATCACATATGGTACGAAAGAAAAGTCACTACCTGATCCTTTCCCGATATCTCTGGGCACAGTAGGCTCACGAGGATAGCAGATGTCAAATCCTATAATCAAAATAGGGACATTTGATTAATTTCCTTTTCCAAATTCTTACTTCAATAACACTCTAAGTTGGTATTCATTTGGACTCTTTAGATGGCCATTATATGCCTAAACATATGCCTAAAGGGTTGGGATAACTATCCCCAAAGATCTCTCACAAGAAAGCTAAATACTAAAATCTGGACCCCTCACTCGCATCCTCACTCGAGCACAGATGGCCGTGCTCGAGCACAACCCCCATTTTCACTAGAGCACCCGCGAGTGAGGCGCAGGAAGTGCTTGCCCGAGAGCAACTCCCGCGACCATTTCACACTCTCACTCGAGCACGCATGCGAGTGAGGCCTGCGAGTGACAACCCGAGAGCATCACTCAACATCTTCTTCCACCTTCACTCGAGCACAAATGCCTGTGCTCGAGCACTGACCCTCAGTGCTCGCGAGCACAAGCAGCGAGTGTCTGCCCGAGAGCACCCCAACTCCCAGGCAACAGACTCACTCGAGCACAACCCCAGTGCTCGCGAGTGATCACCCAATGCTCGCGAGTGCCAGGCGCACTCTTGACAAACACTCACGAGTGATACCCCGAGACGCTCACTCCCAGCACCAAAAAGGCACCCTCACTCGAGCACAACATGCTCACTCGAGCACGTTCTTCCTGTGCTCGAGTGAGTTCTTTTCTCACTCGAGAAATCACACCAGCAACCCAAAACGCAGCAACTGAGTTGATTTACCAGAATTCACCAATTGAATTCCAATGGTCCTAAAACTTGCACCATTACTTATTCTCACCCAAAACTTCATCACAAACTCATTGGTAACCCAAAATAACCCAAATTCAACTCAATCAACACACTCTCTCTCTCAATCATCAAACCACTCAAAAACCCATTCAACCAAATTCCTTCATTCAACTTCCAATCAATTTCAAATCACTCCCAAATGCCAAAACTGACCAAATGAATAGTGACCCACTAATCAATGCCTACCCTTCACTTAACATCATATTTAGGTCTAATTTCCAGATTTCTCATTAATTAAGCAAACATCTTGACACATATATCAAAATGCATTACAAACCTACCTCTTCAACTTGCTGAATTCAGAACTTGGATTCCTCAACTTTCAAATTCCTTCAATTGTCACACACCACCAATCCCAAGTCTGAAAACATGGAAGTATAGTTCTTCATCATTTGAACAACATTAAGGAAAGCAAAGTGAGCATTTAGAGTCAAATACTCACCTATAATTCAAGCCCTTACTTTCTCTTTCTTGCTTGCTCGCCGGAAATGGAAGAAATAGAGAGAGAATGAGTTGGTGAAAAGTGATGATCATTTGCTTCTCCTTTTCCCATGCAAAACCGACTAAGAGTGGAGAGTGAAAGAGAGTTTGAATATTTGACTCATCCAATGGCTCTTATTTAGCCACTTGGCATCATCTCCTTCCTCTTACCTTGATTTCACATAAACCCTTCCACACTTGATTCCACCCCTTGATCTTTCAATCTCAACCATTGATTAAGATTACTAAGGGTTTTCTCATCAACTACTAACCAGACGGTTGGTAAATTTACCATTTTACCCCTGATTAGTGCAATACACATCAAATCATTAATAATCACCTTCATATCACATTACACAATATATACTTCAAATATGCTTAATTAACATTAATTACATCATTTGAAGTTATTATCCCTTAACTAAAATCCAGGATGTTACATTCTTCACCAAAAGAAATCCTCTGGTCCCTTTGCTTTTCTTCCATACTCTTCTCCCAACCTTCCTTCTTCTCCCATCATCTTGCTTCCTAGTCTTAAAACTCAGCTATCTGATGGCTGCCCTTGAAGGCACGGAGGCCACCTACTGCACAGCCAGTGGTATGTCGGCAATATTGTCAGTGTTGCCGCTTTCTCTTTCTTCCTCCAGCAGCACAGTTCACTTTCTCCTTCTTACTAGTGATAGCAGCTTTGGGTGCAGATGAAGGAAGATGCTACTTCCCACACTACTATAGAAAATCGCAATATACAATGGTTATGAACTATCATATTTATGGGCGCTATAAAAGTTCTTCTTAGATACATTATGATTTTGAACCGTTATTTATTCCGAATCTATTATAATGGTTATAATATAACACTTGATATGTATTGAGGCTTGGCAAGGTCATGTTATGCCCATTACTATGATAATAATTAACAGACACATGTAAATAACTGTCATTGTATATGATAATGTTTGCATCATACACAACAGTTCTGCTTTAACAACCGTTATATATAGTTGACATAAATAACAGCTGTTAGAAAGCAACCTTGATTTATTGAAGCTAAATTTAAAAAAAAAAAATTGGGGGGGGGGGTGTTTTGCTTTCGATATGCCCTGCATATACATTTGTACAGAATGAATCACAATATATATATTTACATTTATTCATGTATAAGTATACACTATTAAAACCAAAACTTTAAAACAAACAAATCATCGGCCTCTAAAAATTTACAGTCATTCTATATATATTTACTTTTTCATTGATGTTGCGTGGATGTCGCCAACTCTTCAGCCACTTCTTTTGTTTGTGAGTTAATAAACATTGTGCAGGAGGCATTACAATACTGTGCGTAAAAGGAAATAAGATGGAAGTTAGATATTATGATATATAGCTAATCGAATGTGTATATGAACAAATGGAACATATAATATACCTTAGTTGTATCAATTTTTTCAGGACCGTGTGTGCTTATATCATTCATGTATTGTATCACGCAGTATCCACAATCGTTGTTTTTGTCTAGTTGCTTTGGGTACTAAAAAGAAATAAGAAAAGAGTATGGGATGAGAACTGTAGACAAGTTTACTTGAGAAGCGACTCTTTAGAATCAATTAAGTATATCAAAGATGGAAATAACAAGCTTTCATAATAACTATAATTTAATCATAGAAAGCCACTTTATGTTTAAACCGGAGTGATTGGTTGATTTTGAATATGTTGGAATAGAATAGAACTTTGAAACAGATGTGCTTACCAAATGTGTTTTAACTATGCCCCCTAAATTTCACTTGGTTCCTTTTAAATGATTTTTGTTTCTTTCTTTCTTATAATATAGATGGGTTTTTACTGATTTCTTTAGTTATATAAGAAAACTAAAGAAATACTTATGCATTTGAATTTTGTACATTGTAACATGAGACTCTGCCAACTCTTGATGTTTACCCTTGATCTTAGCCAAAAGGCCAACTCTTGATGTTTAAGCATTTATATTCAAGTTTGTAAATGATATGTACATCCTCATCCTCACACGAACCAATTGGTTAATTCACAGATTTTTTGACAACAGATAGAAACAAAGCTAAAATACCTTAACTGAAAATTTAAAAACATAAGGAAAAAAAACGTAGCGAAGTTTAATATATATACTCGAGAACAATACCACGATTTTCTTGATTGAAACTACTACTGATAATCTAGAAAAAAGCACAACTACAAACAAATTGGTAGATATATATAGAATGCAATATCCCAATTGGGGATTAAGGGCTAATGACTTTGAGATTAATTGTAAGTGTGTAATTAAGCACTTTTAGAATTAATGTGATGTAAATTTTATATAAATGTGTGTGGTATTTAAGATTAAGGGTTGAGATTCATTGTTTATGGGTTTATGGGTCGGAATCCTATGCTTTGCGGTTGTGTGAGCTCATTGTGGGAATGAATAAGATGTTGACATGTGGCATGATGGTGGCCATGGGATGTGGCACTAAGTGACAAAAAGCCACTTTTCTCTCTCCCTCCTCTCTCTTTTTCAGTTGTGTGTTGGGAAAGGGAAAGGAAATATTGCATCATCATCATCTCACCATCTCTCATATTCTCTCTCTTCTTCCTCCATTTTCGGTGCTCAAGCAAGGAAGAGGAATAAGGAAAGCTTCGATTTTGGGTAAGCAATGATCTTCTTAAGCTCAAATCCTCTTCTCTAATGTTGTGCATCTCATTGAGAGATTCAACTTGGTGATTTCAGAATCTTGAAAGGTGGTGGTTTGTGAGTTGGACGAAATTGAAAATTTGAGAATCAAGATTCTGGATTTGGCAAAGTGAAGAGGTAAGCCTTTAGTGCATTTTGATATATTGTTTGTGATTTTTGGGTAAGTTTGTGAAAATTTGGAAATTTGCCCTAGTTTATGCCTATTTTTGGATATATGAATTTCATTGTGATTGATGTTGGAAATGGTCTATTATGAAGTCATTTGAGTATTGGATATAGTTTGGAAGTTTGGATTTAAGTTGAACGAGATTGGGGTATTGTGTGTCATAGAGACCCAAAGGCATAAATTGTGGTAGAAGGGGTTTTGGAGTGTTTTGGAAGTTACCAATGTGTTCCTTAGGTATGGTTAAGTGTGTTTGAGCTTTGTGAGAAGTTTGGGAACCATTGGGATTGGATTTGACCATCTGGTATTTTTCTGTCATTTGCTGCGTTTCTGGTCTCTGATGCACAACACTCAAGTGAGGGAAGATCATGCTTGAGTGCTGCATGTGTTTTCACTTTTCTGCTTCGAGTTTTGCCTGGGTTTTATGAGTGGAGCTCGAGTGCACTTCTTGTCCGCGAGTGATGTTGGTGCTTGCTCGAGTGAGCAAGGGACTGCTCGAGTGTTGGTGTGAGTCCAGAGTTAGGGCTACTCTCGGGTTGTCACTCGCTGGCCAATGCTCAAGAGTGTGATTTGACACTCATGAGTGCAGGGCTCTCACCCGAGCACTGGGGGGTATGCTCGAGTGAGCTTGTCCCTCTGATATTGCTTGTGCTCTCAGGTTCTCACTTCTTGTCTTGCACTTCTGGGGATTCGAGCATATTTGGAGTCATCATCCGAGTGCAAAGTTTTATGCTCGAGTGATGTGAGCACTTTCTAGTCGTAGTAGTTGCTCACTATCAAACACTCGCGAGTGAGAATCGTTGTCACTCGGGCACGAGTCGCTCATCACTCGAGTGAGGTCATCTTCACTCGAGTGATCCAGCCTAAAATCACTGTTTTGCCTTCCAAAAAGGGGTTTTCAGGGTAGCTTCTTCCAACCCTTTAGGCATATGTATAGGCCTCTAATAGTCACCTAAAGAGTCCTAAATGATAACCAACTTAGAGTATTATGAAATTAAGAACTTGGAAAAGAGATTGACCGGTTGTTCCTAATTTGGTATAGGATTTGATATATGTCGCCCTCGTGAGACCACAGTACCAGAGCCAGTCAGGAAAGATACAGGTAGTGACTCTTTCTTTATACCATATGTGATACATTGTATGTGTGCTATATCATTGGTTGTGATGGATTCGTATGCTACAAGAATTGTGAAATTGTGTAAGCATCGCTCTACCAATAGTCCCTGAGTCGCTAATAACGGTTCGGGTAAGAGCTGTGTGCCTTCCCGGCCGTAAAAGGGGATGAGGTTAGGGTGTGATATATGTGATTATGTGGGCCGAAAGGCTAATTGTGGGCTGAAAGGCTATATGTGAGCCGTAAGGCTATTCGTATGCACTGCCATACCAACAGTCCCTGAGTCGCTAACAATGGTTCGGGTTAGGATGGTGTGCCTTCCTGGCGGTAAAAGGGGATGAGGGTGGAGTGTGATTTGTGTGGCTGCTGTATGTGGTGATTTGTTTACATGCTATGTGATTACGTGTGGTATGAATAATTTATTACTACTGAGATTCTTTAGAATCTCACTCTTTCCAAATGACTAACCTTTTCAAACAGGGAGAATGGCTCGAAAGGGAAGCGAACAACCAGGTATAGTTAGGATTACTCTGAGACTTTAGTAGTTGTTGGTTATCTATTTTGGGTTGGGATTACCATTTGTACATAAGATGTAAATGTTAAATTTTGAATATGTAATCCCCATTTTGGAAACTTTAAACCCATGTTATATATATACACGTAACCCGGGGTTTGCCGGGATTTTAGTTACGCACTCTGATGTTCATTAATGTGATTTGATTTCTCAAATAATTATATAATTATATTCGAATGTGAATGTGAGACCATGATGAATTATGATTTTGAACCGTTTTCCAGGAAACTCCATCTCTTAGATGAGGGATTGTAATCTATTACTTTATCTTATTAGTCTCTATTTCACTTAAATTTTATAATCCGAATGTAATTGTATCAAGACTGAACGGCAATTTTCCGTCGGATTATGACCATCCCATGAGTGAGGAGCCACATATTGTGGATGGACTGCACAACTGGGAAAACCGGAAAGGACCTCTTGATAATGGATTTAAATTTTGAGAAACAACAATCTCTACACAAAATTAGAAGCAGCAAAACAGATTTTACTAAAAATGAGAATCAGATCATTCAGCACAGCACTCTCATCAAATCAATAACATAATTTTATAATACAGCAGCCATATTAAAGGGTTCGTGCAACTACCCTGCACAAATTTTAAAGCTAATATGAAAGTATAGGAATACGCTTTCAATGGATACGAAAAGGAAAGACCAAAGAGAACAATCAATGAAGTTATTGTATAAGATAAAAATATCACACAACAATTATATTGATTTGAGTCTCTTTGGCGCAAGTGAAGTCCTCGAGTCTAACGAAATTTCTTCACCATCGAAACAATTACAATGGTTGGCTTCCAAGCTCATCATCAACCTGTACACAAGATTTATAAGCTCACCAACAACTTCAAGGTTTTCTTATGATCACTTAGAGCTAACAAAAGTCTAGGTTTTCACTAAACTCATCCTTAGCTGACTTCTCTCACTACGTAAATTTACACAGTTTGAAGATATAGACTTATACACACAAGATATATGCTCCAGCTCAAGTAAGTAGACCATTATCCTGGCAAGCCAGGCTAGTATTTGCAATGAATCCCCTATAAAGTAATCATGCATTATGATGGGAACACCCAATTCTCACTTGCAAGATGAACTAGATACAAATACAAGAAAAAGGAACAATATATTTCTATAATTCTATCTCCCCACAAAATTTGAGATAGTTAATTTATTGATGGAACATAATCCATTATTGCTTGGAGTTTGTTCTGTTGCACGAGACATAGTCTGCCTGAGGATAAATGCAGGTTGGCTTGGGGGAGGAATATCAACTATCTCGCTTTGAAGCATTGACATTACAGAGGCCATAGTGGGCCTATCTTTTGCAAGTTCTTGCACACATTAAAGACCTATATGTGTGCACCTCAATATATCCTTGTGAAAGTTTGGATCATATATTTGTGGATCTATTAGAGGTAAAACATTTGCATTAATCCATACTTTCCATGCCTGTGAAAAAAATTAAGAGAAATGATAGCAGTCAAACATCAATGTTGTTTTCATCTAGACAAAGGTAGTCAAAGGCTTTTTTAAGAAAGGATGGTAAAAATTGAAGAGGCTTACAAATCCTAAAAGTGTAAAAGATTCTGCATCTTAATAAAAGCTAGTGTTTTTTCTTCCACTAATAATCTCTAGTAGCAAAACACCAAAACTAAAGACATCAAATTTCTCCAAATAGAGTCCTTTAGTTGCATATTCTGGGGAAATGTATCCACTGCATTTAAACAATAAATCATTAAGCTCTCAATATGCTATTCATCTTGAACAAAGGAAGAAAAAGACTTACTATGTTTCTTTGCTTGATCTTGGCCACCTCCGAAAAGTTTTGTCATTCCAAAATCTGATATCTTTGGATTCATCCCTTCATCCAATAATATGTTACTAGCTTTCAAATCTCTATGTATAATTCTTAATCTTGAATCTCTATGAAGATAGATTAATCCTCTAGCTATTCCTTCAATTATGTTGAAGCGCCTTTCCCAATCTAAGTGTTTTTGTTGTAGCGGGTCTGCTAGAGATTATTTTAGGGGGAAAAATTAGGAAAGGCATAAACATTGAAAAGAAGATTCTTCATCACTTCCAACAATTTCCAGTAAATGGTTATAGGATTTGTCTACTTGGCATTGTGACTTGGTGGCATATACCTTAACGACTACTCTATAAATAAACTAGATAAAATGTTCATACACTCCGTTGAACAAACAGATCCAGAAAATACACAAACATGCATACGAAGAAACATGTGAAACTTACATAAGGTAAAATAAGAGTAGTACAGAAAACATGTGTTTCTTTGAATATTCAATAACAATATAAAGTTTCCGCTTTTGCTCTATTCCTCTTATGTAGTGCAGAGAAACATTGAATTTAGTAAAATATGTGTAGGAATATACACTCACCAAAGATATATGCATCCAAACTTTTGTTCCTCATGTATTCATAAACTAATAATATCTCTTCATCTCTTTCGATGCAACAACCAAGAAGTCTAACAAGATTTCGGTGTTGAAGCTTAGAAATCAACTCCACTTCATTAATAAATTCTTCAATACCCTGCCCAAATAATCTTGAGAGTCTTTTTATTGCTATTTCTTGTCCATCTTCAAACTTTCCCTGAAATAAAATGATAAAAGAAAAAACCTCATTTCTTGTGACTTGAAAAATGATTAAATCAAAAAAGAAAATGAAAAACCACCTTGTAAACTGGGCCAAAACCACCCTGCCCAAGTTTATTTGCTAAGTCGAAGTTGTTAGTTGCAATTGCCAACTTTCTAAAATCAAACAATGATAGATCTTGATCATGAGCTTGCTTCAAGTTTGAAAGCCTTTTTTTGTCAAGAATCTGCATCTGCGTTTCCCCTGTTTTTTTACAGATTTCCCCCTTTTAATTTCATTGAGAAACATATCGTGCTATTGTAATACTAGCTATAAATTAACTATCTACGGTTCTGATATAATTTGTATCAAACTTCTGAAACTCAAATGATAATAATGTTCTTTCCATCTCTTTTTCATGTGTGTGCGTGCACACTTAGGCACACAACCTCGGAGTTAACAACAATTTCTACACTGAAAAATTATTATCAAATTTTGTGATAGAAATATGCATTCAGTGACTTCTCTCTTTCTCTCTATATATATAAATGCACATTTACAATTCTTATATGCATGTGAAACAAGTGTTTGACTTACGTTTTTGCTTTGACTTTCTTTTCCATAAGAAATATCCAAAGGCCGTCATGAAAATTTTTCCTATCAGAGCTGATATTATAATAGGTGTTGTCATTTTCCTCCTGGCCTTACCTATATCAAAGAAAAGAAGAACATTCAGATAGTCTTCAGTTTCTGACAATACGATCAACACAGATGCACATATTATCATCAAAAGTGGATTTAAAAAAACAAAATGAAGTTCCCTAAGCAATTGTTATCAAATTCACTAATAACTATATAGCATGTGGACTTTTTTTGCAATCAAGCACCACATTAATTAACAGATTCCATCAAAGAAAGATGATCCCACATGTTATAATTTTATTGAACCTAATAACAAAGTTAATTGCACATAGGATAAAAAGTTCCAATGTACACATGGATATTTAAAATGACATGATATGATGAAATAGATAATGTTTAAATGAAATTTAAAGCTGTTACAAAGCCTATACAGGTTGAACAGAAAACAAGTGCGTTAGCAAGTGCTTTAAACTTTAAAGAGCTTTCTTTCATTAAAAGAGATACCTAGTTCTGAGCTGGCCAAACGTATGAAAAGATCAACTCCTCCAACTGAGAAGCTCTGTATGTCAAGTAAATCTGCAGTCCACACCATACAACCAAGGCTTTTGTCATAGGCATAAGCTATACATGAGCAATTCTTTGCGCATCGAGTTTGGCAATCAGCAGCATACTCAAATTTAAGTGGTAACACCTCTGCATGATCTGGTATTTTTACCCTCTCCAGTTTCAAAAACCCATCTGGTTCGCTAGCTTGAGAACCATTATTGTCTCTCTCACACTGAAGTGCTTCCCTTCTAATACAACCACTGGTTCAGTTTTGCCTTCTCCATTCTTCTCTGTTGTTTGGTTCAAACCCTCTCAAGCAGCTGCAGATTGGTGAGCTTAGCGAATTGCAGATCCCAAATGAGCCACATTTGCCATAAATATCACACACAGAATTCTCACTCACCCACTCACGTTCTCATAACTTTGTACGAGAATTCCAACGTTGTGTTTTTAGTTTGCCTTTATGACCTAACTTAAGAGTTAGCAATGCAGACTTGTCTGTGTGATGAAAATATAGGTCAAAACTCCCTCCCTGATCTCCTTTCATCTGAAACTCATTTAGCGACATAGATGAACTCTGAGGTACCCCAAGAAAGTGTGGGCCATTCCAGGGACCACTACGCCAATAAGGATGATTTTCCTTCCATACAAACACTTCAGTAACATTACGAGGCTCAAGGCTGCAAGAAAATCCTCCATAGGATGGATCATATGTACTTTTCCATGATGTAAGTTGCATTTTCTCGCCTGTTCTTTTATTAGTACTGAATTTCATGTTCTGTAGTAATGTATTATCAGGATGCTGGAAACTCTGTCACAGGAATGCCCCAGTAGTTCTATCAATGAGTACAATGTTGGCAGAATCTAAGAGTTGAACACTAGAATTTGATGCTATTGAGACATTTGTTGACCAAACAACCTGTTTTAGCCCATTCAAAACAACAAGATTGCCATTCCCTGATATTGTGAGAATCCCAGAAGAATCTGTTAGTGGGTCGTTTTTGTTAGCCACCCAAACAACAGAGGATTCAGACATAAACCAAATTCCTAAGTAGCGATTTGTGGAATTCCGAGGTCTGAAGAATCTCAGCGTGAACATGCCATTATTTGAGCTCACTGTCTCAGGTTCTTGGATCAACACAGATGGTGCGATGGTGCCCAAGCCACTAACCAGAAGCATACAAGTGAACAAATATATAAGAAAAGCAACCAAAAGCAAGCATTTTCACTAAATCCCATGAAAATCATGAAGCTTATTCGAAATATATAGCATTTCGAAGTACTTAAACCACTCTAAGCAATGATAGTAATATCATAAACATAATATAATACATAGCATTTCGAAGTACTTAAACCACAAAAATTTGGAATGCTCGTACCTCGCAGAGACTATAGCCAAAGACTTTTAAAACGGCTGAACCAATTTTTCTCCATACTGTACAACTATCGAATCTTCTCATTCACTGATCCTAGTCTTCTAAGCAAGGTGTGAACTATAGAATGCATACCTGTGATTCTCTCGTATTTCTCTGGTCTTTGCCCCACACGTTTTTTTTTTTTGGACAAAATCTTTGCCCCACACGTTTAAAATTGAAGTTGCCAGAGAGTTCGGCGTTCTGGTCACCGAATGAAAAGAAAGGTACACGACTTCAGTCTTTTCACACCCAAAAGAAAGAAGAGAAAATGTCAACTAGGTCCAAGGTACACAAATAATCTTAAAAAACTCCCTTTGAAAAGTTAAAGGTTAGAAAAATGTTTAGGAACTTTTCTGACATGAATTCCCTATGAGCAATTACAAAAATAATCCTGAGGAATTTAAAAATTGGAGCCTTCATTTTGGAAAGAAAACAATCGAGGGTCCGTGGTGCTCTGGTTCTGTGTCTCACGTCGGTGCCCTTCGACTTTGCGTCGCTGTCGTTCGACTCGACGTTGGTGACTCCTCCGGTCCCCAAGCGTGCATTGCAGTCCGCCGGCCAAGCACGCATCGCAGTCCGCCAACCAAGCACCCATTGTTCCTGGGCAGCGCCAGCATCGGCCAGTGTTGCAGCGGCAAAGAATCCAGCGTATATCCAACAACATCAGCCGCATCGCTCCTTCCAACACCCAGCGTCCCTCCATTGCTCCTCCGACGGTCAGTCGTCCGTATGCCTTTGATGTGTGGTTTTGTTTTGTGTGAAATAGCACCATTAATCTATTGGGTTGCCACTAGTTTGGGATTGGGGGAAAGCATTGATTCTTGGAATTTACTTGGGGAAATACATTGGTTAAGGAAGGTGGTTGTCGGGTTTAAATTTTTTCTTTGTTTGTGTGTCGCCGCTTTGTGATGGCTGAATCAGTGTTGTTGTTTTGGGGGGTATAGATGTTTGTTTATGAGTAACGTTCAAGGCCATGGAATGTTTTATAATGTGGTTTGCTGATAATGTGCTGCTGTAACATGGGGTTTGAGGTCAGAATCAATGGGTATGAGGCTAATAATGTGCTTCTCTAGAATTGGTGCATTTGGAAGTAAGTTACTGTTCATAATTGATGTTCTATTAATGCTTCTGTTTGTGTTGCTTATTACTGTTTTTGAGTGGTTCCAACAGAAGAATGGTCAGTATAGGAAGTAAAGTTGGCGTTAGGTACAACATACACCAATGTACAAAAATTGGTACTTGTTAGTATAGAATAGTTAGCAACCGTTGATAATAAAAATGGAATGTTGTGTGTGATGAGTTGCAGAAGAAAGTTTTCTTCATGACCTTTGTTTTGAAGCATGTGAAGTAAACTCTTATGCTTCATTGTTGATATATATGATTCAGTGATTGATATATATAAATATTGTCTAGATCACTGTGTTCTCTACATTGCTGATATGGAATTGCAATTAACTTCATAAATTACTTGTCCGTTATATATAAATGATTGGTTAATGTCTTATGTTTTTAGTGGTGGGTGAATAAAGTAGTAATTACGCTTAAGGTTAAGCAAAAAATGCCAAAGAGCAAAGAAAGGAAAGATGGAGAGGGAGAGAGGGTGAAAAAAGTTTTAGGGCATATATTGTTTACACAAGACTATTTTAAGAACAAGAAGAACAAGAAAGGGGAGTGCAAGACTTTAAAAGAGGAGACACAGTCGATGAAAGAAGCTTGGGACGCATTGAAAGATGAGGAGAAGGAGGCATATATGGTGAGGGTGAAGAATTTAAGGAGTGAGGCAAAAGGGACAAAATACGTGGTTCCATTCTTGACTCGTTGTGCTCCTAATCAATTTATGAAAGTGTGCAATAGTGTGCAAAATAGAGAAGATAGGATGGATCGGCTAAAGAAAGTCAGATTTGACAAGTTAGTTAACATATACTGCTCACAAATCCCCCGAGATCTATGTGGTCAGTTTATGTCTGCATTTGACCCTCCAACTAACTATGTTTTGATTCGAGGGAGGTCATTGAACATCCGTCGGGAAGATGTACAACAATTGATGGGCTTACCGTGTGAGGGGGGACATTGAGGAAAAAGTCAATAAAGAAGAAGAAGGTTTTAAACAATTGAAGACGTTGTATGGGACAGTCCTTACAAGACGATCGGAAAATGGCTAATTGAGAGTTACGAGGATCCCGAATTTGAATTCCTCTTTGTTATGTATGTGTTGGGAACTCTCTTGTGTCCCAGAGCGAGTATTAAAGTGAGTGATAGAGTGTTGAAGGTGATGGCGGTAACAAAAGGAGCTCTTGGGGAGTATGATTGGTCGAGTTTTGTGTTGATTGAACTATCAAATTCTCTTGCACAGTACAAGAAAAAAGTAATGAAAGGGAAAAATGCAGGCAGGATCAATGTAGGCGGATGTATATGTTTTCTAATGGTAAGTGCATGTTTTATCTATGTAACGTTTGTTGGCTTTGTTTAATTAGTTGTAAATTGCTGCATTAGATGTTGAATTCTGCTACTGTTAAGGTGTTATTTAATTTCTCTACAGGTGTTTGCTTGCAACATTTTCCCCTAGGCCAACTACATGCCTCTACAAGTGACAATGCGATTGCATTTTGGAATGACAACAACATCAAGAGTAGAGTGCAAATAGAGAAGGAAAGCAACCAAGGGTTGCTACATTCAGTCAGTAATGTAGTTGGATCTCCCTCTTCTGAATTGCATGAACAAACTATACTAACACACCCGATAAGATGTGAAATATGATGTCAGCCGCACATTCAGCTGAAAGTATTGAATTAATTTTTTGTCATGTCTAATTTGCAGGAAATCAAGAGAACATATGATTGAATTATGTCAAGGGTGGTGTCAATGGTGCAAGAGGAACTCGTTTCCCTTCAGGCGAGGCTGTTAGGCGGGGGAAACATAGATGAAGGGGATGAAGAGGTGCAAGATGTGAAATCTTCATCAGAAAGTGAAGATGATGAACATGTATTACTAAGTAAAGATGAGGGGGGTGACACAAGAAAAAGAGAAGACGATGAAGTGCAGTCTATAAGTGAAGATGAAGGGTTAAAGGAAGAAGTAGGAGGTGTACATGCTATGCGAGATAAGGAGGAAGTGGAATCGAAAGGAAAGCAAAAGGCATAATGGAGGAAATCTATAAGGGTTAAGAAACCTGCTATTGGCTTTCCTTGCGTGACAACAATGGGTAAGAAGAGAAGTCAAGATGACAAGGATAAGGAAGTTTTATATCAAATGTGCACTACATGATGTAATTCAGCAGAGGATGACCAGGAGTAAGTAATCACACTTCTTCAATCTCAATTGAGATGAATCATGAAAACTGACTTTGTGGGCTTGTTTCTCTATTAGGGAGTTTGTGGATATGTATGATTATTTCTTGACCCGTGGTGAACTATATTGTCTTCGTCCAAGGGAGTGGATTATTAACAGGATAAGTTATTTGAACAATAAACTCATACTATGTTCATTGAATTCTGCGAATTGCTTACTATTTTTGTAATGGTGCATAGTTTATGACCATGGTTGCAAGGACGTTAGTGGGGGATCAAGTACACAATAGCAGCTGGGTGACTAGACACATATTTTCTATAGAATTGATACAAAAAATGGCAGTGGCCCTAAACAACTGGTCATTGGAATCACATGCTGCAGAGATCTTGCCTGAACATATTGGTTACAACATTGGCGATTGTGACTTGATTTTTGCTCCTACCCTGCGCCTGGATCATTGGTTTTGTTACGTTTTGGAGACGAAGACAATACGGTTTTATGTGCTGGACTCATTGGTTGACCAATTAACATATGCAAGGGCACAAAAGGTAAAAGAAGATGCACGTTCAGCGGCTGACTATCCAACAAAACCCAAGAGATTGAGCAAAAGCCAAAAAGAAGATTTTTGAGCTAAAGAACGGCTCGCACAGCAGTATGTAAGTGCTTATTTCTGAAATGGTTTGTGTGCATTCGTTATTGTTGTTTTGTGACATAACATCTTTTTCGTACAACTTCTAAAGAGATTGCATCGTTAACATACTTTGTCGAATTAAACCTGAAGTATATGACATAGGGCAGGAAATAGCAAAGGAAGTTAATTGGGCAAAAGTGCATGTCCAAGCTGATACGTTAGTATTGTTTTTTTTCCTCCAAGTCTTTGAACTATAGCTTTTTTTACTCATTCAGTTGTTATAACATTGGAACTGTGTATATGGCAATTTGTTTTGCTGCGATACGTGTGGTGTTCATGTTCTATCATGGTTACATAGCTGGGATGGCTTTACAAATGACAAAGCAGGGTACACCATGCCTAAGCTTGTTGATCATCAGATTTGGCAGGTAAAGATGGATTGTTTATGGTGGCTAGTCGCACATGAGCAGAACAAACACGCTCAAAAGGTATTGTCCCTTCTCAATGGAAGTCAATAAATGAAGAGGAAGAAAGTCGTGTAGTATTTGACATATTCTTCTATGGATATGGCTAGTTCTAGTGTATTCGTGTTGATATTTTGTAGGAATGCCTGCTTGTAGCAAAAGGCACTAACGTATAGTTAGTTTACAACATCATGAGTTATTTTGGCAACATAATCAGTTAATTTTACAACATGTACATATGGAATGCTTTACTAGCAAAATTGCCAAGTGTGGACATTTACAACACATTATGCATATGTTCACAATATCTTTTTTGGTGGTTTGATCAGGTTGTTTGACAGGTGAAGGGTCCAAACTATTTAGACAATAAGGTCCCCAAACCGGTTTTTTCTTCTTCTTTTTATGGTTTACCAGTGGATATACATGTTTTCACAACAGTTGATGTCATTTTAACAAGTGTTTGATGTTTTTATGTTTTCACAAAGGTCATTGGATGCGTGCTTGTCCCACTAACTCTCAAAATCTCAAATAGTGTTTACAACATATTTAGTTACTATTACAACATGTACATAACGTGGTATGCTGTCATTGTTCACAATGTGGTTTGCTGTATTTACAACTTAATAAGTTACATTTACAACATGTAAGAAAGAAAGTGTGATGGTGCAATGTTACAACATATTTTGCTACGTTTACAACACGTTAAGTGATTTTTACAAGTCTTTAAGCTATGTTTACAACTATTTCCACCAGCGACACCAGGGCAGTAGCTTGTGCGACAAGCTACAACTTACACACCACTTTTTCTCTCATCGTTTACAACATGGTATGCTATATGTACAACATCGTAAGTCATATTAACAACTTAATAAGCTACGTTTACAACATGTACGAAAGAAAGCGTGATGGCTAAACCTCTGTTTGCTTCCCCAAAAATAGAGCACAGGTTCGGTATGTATTAACAACTTCTAAAGCAATATTTACAACTTCATATGCACATATTAACAACACGTTAACTACACGTTTTTTTCCTACACATGTTGTAACCCCCTCCGTAATTATATCCGAAATACACGATTAAAATGAAATAGAGACCAATAACAATCAAATAACATTTACTAACCCATCACATGATGCGGTTTTCAAAAATACCTTTCGAAATCATTTATAAACTTGGTCTCATATTCACATTTCGAATACAATTACTACGCGAAGATAAATCACATTCATTAAAATATCAGAGTGCACAAAATAATCATCCCGGCAATCTCGGGTACATACCTTCGCTAAAGATATACAGGGCATAATTGCCCATTTCAATTCTTCAAATGGGGATTACACAATCTCATCTCGAACAAGTCCTGCCGCTCCCTCCATCAGCCACTTGCCCTGTCTAAATTGTTGGTAAGGGATGGTGAGATTTGAGAGAATCTCAGTAGGGAAACATTATCAATATGCAGGCAAGATAAGTGTTTAATGCATGACATGCTTGCATCACATAACTCATGCACACATACAATGATAAATCTATAAGCTCAATGCTTCGAACGATACACATATGGCCATAACATATATTGAAACATAGCTTCAAATCATTCATACATGTTCCACATAATCAAGCAAAGTAATAACATGCATCAACACATTAATATAGTTATCATAGCATGCAGGAGAGATAAGTTACCTACCTTAACCCTTTTATGCCTCGAAACGTGTGCCTCAATCTACGTGCAAACAGCTCGGGGCTTCATATTCGATCCTACAATGTCAAATGTACTATTTAGACACTTCCATAGTGTTTCTGGGGGTTATATGAGGCTATATTGAAAATTTACTAAAATGCCCCCGGGGACCCGGCCCGGCCCCACCGTACCCGGTCTGGCTGTACTTTTCTCGAAATTTTGACATGGGCTATTCTAACATATTTTCGCCCAAGGAATCCATTTCTAGACTCAGAATTATCAAATTCAATGTCAATTACAAAATTACCCTTGACAGCCCCACTTTGAGGGTTTCAGGGGCGTTTTCGTAATTATGCTTTTTCGGCCTTTTCCGAAAAAGTGCCCAATTGTAACCCCACCTAATTTTCGCTCCTGAACTCAATGGAATCATCAAATTATTGAAAGTCCAACTCTAAGACCCATTTCTAGAGCTGGCCGAAATTCTCAAGTATTCCGGGGAAAATTAGGGTTTTTCGGTTTCGGCTCCGTAAACGCGTTCCTTTCCACTCCTAACCACTTTATTGACTATTCCATTTGGTTACAACTACTATTTAGTACCAATTTGGGCAGCATAACAGCCCCACACACCTATTTTCCATTTTTGAAACCAATGACAATCCGGCGAAATTTCACCGATTAAATTGTCCACAGCAGCCAGAATAGTCAATACACAAGAGTTGGAAGTTACCTCAAGATCCCACTAGCTTTTCTCAAGAGTGGCTGAAACCCTAGCCCTTCTTAACCATGAAAATTGAGCTTCCAACACCTTAAAGAACATGAAAGAGAAGCTTAGGAGCAAGGTTATACGCATTAGGAGCTAGATCGTCGGAGAAATCGGCTTACCTTGAGAGATTTCTCCTCTTTCTCTCTCTAAGAGCTCTCAAACATCTCTCTCTCTCTTTTCAGCTGAAACTCACGACAGAAATGAGAGAAAGAAGAAGATGGGAAATATTTTAATTCCATGATGATGTCATCTTTTATTTTGGTGATGTCATAATTCTTATTTTCGGATTTTCTGGCAGATTTTCTGCCCAAACTTTGAAAAATCATAACTAATTCTAGAAAACTCAAAATGAGGTGATTCCAAAGCCAAATGAAATATATTTAAGTCCTCTTCATAGGAAAAATATTGGCCATTACTAAAAATCACCACACAATTCCAGAATGACATAAAACTCATCACTGCCCTAAAACAGAGTTCAGTTTCCATCCCAAAGTTTGGACATTCATATCTCCTAGTTCACAAAACGAAATGGCACAAATTATATGTCCATTTTGAAGCTTGAGATGTGAAATATAAGACTGGAATGTTTCAGAATTTTTAGACACCATTTGCTCATTCAAAACGTTCACACAATCTGATTGCCCAGAATAGAGTTTCACTGGATAGAATTTCAGATTTTGCATCTTTGCTTCTATTGGTTCCATTTACATACCAAACATCATTCCCACATAAATTTTCACAAGGAATCCATTGGAACCACCAAATCAATCAAATTCACATCACATTGACATGTTTTCACAACAATATCAACATGTCAACACAATTCACATTCAATTCTTCCCTCTATTCTAAGTCAATTTGGATGTTAATCCACAATTGAACTCAAATACAGGGTTTCGGCGCTGTTCACAACACACACGAATCACATTCGAGTGCCAAATCACATCATATTCTCCAAAAGGGTTATTTATCACTAACCACATCCACTTTTGAAGTCATTAACCCTTAATCCCAATTTGGGATCTTGCTAAAATAAGGCTTAGCAGTCCACTCTCTCAGGCTTATTCTCTAACCTCGAGTCTCAAAATTCGGGGTATTACACATGTGCTTTTCTAATAACACAAAACACACTAACATTCAATCATACCCACTTAAAACAAAGCCAAACCTCTATTTGCTTCCCCAAAAATATAGCACAAGTTCGGTACGTATTAACAACTTCCAAAACAATATTTACAACTTCATATGCACATATTAACAACATGTTAACTGCACGTTTTATTCCTACACATGTGCTTTTTCTAATAACACCAAACACACTAAAAACAAGACCAAACCTCTGTTTGCTTCCCCAAAAATAGAGCACAACTACGGTACGTATTAACAACTTCTAAAGCAATATTTACAACTTCATATGCACATATTAACAACACGCTAACTACACTTTTTTTTCCTACACATGTGCTTTTTCTAATAACACCAAACACACTAAAAACAAGGTCAAACCTCTGTTTGTTTCCCCAAAAATATAGCACAGCTACGGTACGTATTAACAACTTCCACAGCAATATTTACAACTTCATATGCACAAATTTACAACAATTTTTTGTGTTCAATTCAGCATTTTTCCAGCAAAGAATACCAATTACGTTCACCATTCTCACTTTAAACACAGCAGCTCCTCTGTTACCATGCCACAAAAATAGAGCACTCTAACATAAACACAACCCACCCAAGGTGAAACCCTAACTTCAATGATCAAACTCATTTGTCTACCAAATTCTTAGCATTTCTTGTCTACCACTTACCACTTACTCCATTTTTTAGCCCAAGATCGAACCTTTCACCAACCCCTCAATCTCAATCTAACCAACTTTCACACAGAAAAAAACAAAATTTTCCAGTTTGTTTCTGTACGTTGCTACACGTACCTAGACGATGATGAAGATGATGTTCCCAGCCACATTAACACCACTTTGTATCCATTCAATGTTGCACCACCTACGCCCTTCGTCCGTGTATTTTTCTCTTTTTCCTTAATGCCCTGATCACAAAACATGCTTCCCTCCTCTCCTCTGTGTGTTTTCTTTTGTTATTTGAGTGGGGGTTATTTTTGTAATTGCTCATAGGGAATTCATATCAGAAAAGTCCCTAGGGACTTTTCTGACCTTTGACTTTTCAAAGGGAGTTTTTTGAGATTATTTGTGTACCTTGGGACCTAGCTGACATTTTCCCAAGAAAGAAAAATCTGATGTCCAAACTGTGTTTTTGGGAAAATTGGGGAGGGTCAAAGTTCATTTTTATTTCAAAAGTATTCTTTGAGGTTAATTTTATCCTGGAAGGTTTTTCACGCTCAATTTTATTTTAAAAGTGTTAAATTTGGAGTAATTTTGTCTTTATAATTAGTTGACCATTAGTCGGGATAAATTTACTTTTAAGTTAAAACTTCTAAAGCATTTTTTCGTCCTTGTCATTTTGTTAAGATACAAATTTATTTTGAAAATTTTCAGTTAGGAGCAAATTTGCCTTGACTAACAGTCAACTAACAGTAAGGGCAAAATTACTCCAAATTTGACACTTTTAAAGCAAAATTGTGCATCGAAAAAATTTCAAGACAAAATTAACCCCAAGTGAATATTTCCGGAACAAAAATGACATTTAACCCAATTGGGAAAAGTGCCAATTAAAGTTACAAGACCCAAGTCAGAGCAACGTTACTCCGCATATACAAATTTCACATAGCAATAATACTTTTTGCATATAAAAATATTCATATCCTAATCAGTGATAAATTTTTCACTGTGGGATTTCCCCCAAATTTATAACTTTCTCTTATTTTAACAAGTGTTTCTTAGATTTCGGGGGAAAAAAAAAGAGTACTTCTAAAAAAGAGTTTTTCATATTCATTATTTTATGTAATATATATATATATATAACTAATATGCAAGTTGCTATAATTTGTGTTGGACTTTGGGTCTAAGTCCGCCCTTGATGGGCCGGACTATTTGATTAGGAAATAAGTAGCCTAATCAAATAAGAATAAAATCAGCATAAGATGCAGATTTGGGAATATCTCAGCAATAATTATGGATTTGTTAAAAGAAGAACAAATCACCATAATTAGGGAATTAATTGAGAGACAATTAATTGCTGTCTTGGAGGGCAAGAAGGAGTGCATACGTTTCCTAATTAGTGGCCTCCATAAACCACTATAAATAGGGTGTGCCTCCTCAATTGCAATTCGCCCCGCCATTGAGTTTTCTGGCAATTCCCTTCTCTCCTACCATCTTTCTGGTTCTGGTGATATGCTGTGCAAATCACAATTAGGCTCTAGTAGTCTAATAGTTGTGTTGGCACAAGTATGGAGTATTGGAGCTTTGACCCAGATCCGAACATGGATTCGTCCAGGTACGCCTAATCTCCTATTAGTTAATAATATTTTTTTCCTACATTGGCATTAGAGCCATTTGATCCTTGAGGCTGTAATTTATTCTATGTGAATAATAATGTGATATAATTTGTTTATATCTTTCCATCATATTTTCCGCTGTGCTACTGAATTTTTTCAAGCTTTATATCTCTAGCCTCTATTGCTTGAAATTTTCGTTGTGCATGTTCTCTAGTTCATATGATTTTATCATTTGTTGATGTTTTTCATAAATCCAAAATGTTGAACATGTACATATATGTATTTAAGCTTCCGCATGTTTGAAAGCCTCACGCATGTACAGATGTATATATTTTTTTTGTTTCATATGATTGTATACAATGTTTTTGTCTCTGCTCCTCTGATTATTACATATTATACACGCATATATATATATATATATATATGTTTTCATGGTCCATATTCGTTCACATCTCTTCTCCTTATTTCTTCGATTTCTTAAAGGTTGAGTTTTTGGAACCTATGTGGAACCAAAAACAAGAGACATTAACTCTCAAAGGCTAGGAAAGCTTTTGAGATACACAGAGACACACATCCGATCGGTTTACATCCCGCCGACAACGTCGAGAAAAATTGGGTGTTTGAAACTCGGTGTTTTTTCCCAAAGTAAGGACATGGATGTGTAGATCTCGAAGAGACGATTCCAACGATGCTTTGAACGCGTCAAACGGAGTCCGGATGAGGGACAAACAAAGGAAAGAAGTTCACGGGTCATTAGTCACCGCCGCAACTTTACTCATGATTTGATCAATGAAACAGAGGTTTTAAGATCAAATAAATGCCATGTATTTGTAGTTCGCTGAACTACGATTCACACAATACCAAGAACGCGAAAAACGGAGCTAAAACGAGGGAGATATGGCCTCTCGAAGTTGGCGGGTCGCGAAGACCCGTCGGAGCTCCAACCGGGTCGGGTTGACCCGGCTGGAGGTTAAAGATGATGACGTGGTAGTCAACGCCACATCATCGGTCAACCAATGACATGTGGCGCCAATGAGCGGTAGCCATGTCAGCGTCAAACGCCACGTCAGCCTCGGTCAACGAGGCCACGTCATCCGTTGACCAGCCAAGTTGACCGAGACATGTCAGCGCCACGTCACTGACACGTCAGCGGTGACGGGTCACGGTTGACCAGTCAATGTTGACCGGTCAATGGTCAACAGTCATTCGTTGACTTTGACCAAAAAAAAGGAGGACACCTGGCGCATGGGGCCCACTGGGGTCTCCGTTTGACACGTGGCAAGCATCGTCGGAGAGAGGATGGTGCGTGGAGTCTTGGGACCCGGCGCGTGTCACCGGCGGACGGCCACAAGGCGGCGCGTGGAGGTCACGCGCTACCAGGGAGAGTGGCCAACGCTGGAATTTTTCAATTTTTTAGGATTTTAGGATTCAGAGACCTTCTAGGGGCGCGTGAGGGCGTGTGGATCCTCTAATTGAGACGTGGTTGGTTCCTAAAAATCCCTAAATTTGAGAGCTTCAATTTGATATATAATTTGCATATATTTGAAGCACATTTGGATCTGTTTTAAGTCAAAAAGGTGCTTATGTGCACTTAGAGGGTCCCAAAAACATTGGAATTGAATCAATGTTGGTTCTATTGTTTTTTGGGATAGGTTGGCTTATTTTTTAAGAGTTTTTTCAGTTGCAACATAAGGTTAAATACTGAAAGATTCTTTAAAAGAAAGGGATTATTCAAATGAGTTTTTGAATATAAAATCTTATTCAACCTTGACTCAAACTCTTAGAAATAAAACCTGAAAAATTGCAGCAACTTATATTGAATAATAATAAGTCTTCCCAAATGTTGAAGCAACGACTTCTAAAGGTCAACCTTTAATCACATATGTTGTGACAAAGGACAAGACAGGTAGAGATGTTAGAATCATCTCATCAAGTGGGAGGTATGCTGCAAATACATCCAAATGAGTGGATGTAGACATGGCAAAGAGGAGCTTGACATTGTAGCTAGATGCTACATGAGTTAATATGGTCAGAAGGGCCTATGAGAAGGAGAACCTAGTTAAGAGACAATGATATGAGGCTTAATTTTTTGAATGTTCTTGTTTTTCCATTGAATTTAAGATTAAATTCTCTGTTAGTTTATAGAATTGAATTCAGTATATTCTCTTCTTGTTTTCTTGAACATTCATGCTAGTTAGATGATAATGTGTTATTATCTTGTTAATATAATGCTCTTTGATTGAGTGGGAGTTTTCTGGAATGCGTCTAGAAATCCAAAGGGGAAAGTGTTCAAATGAAGACTGTGGTTAAAAGGGTGATGAGCTAACTAGTATGATTGGGATGGGAGTCAATATAGTTGTCTCCTGAACATGAAACTAGTGAACTTATTATCTAATTATCCTTTGTCTTATTTGAACAAATAAGATTTGTATACCATAATCGTCTGAGTGACCAATTATGACCAAGTCTATTTGACTGAGCTTATGAAGACAAGCTCAATAGAGATATTTGTGGAGTTAAAAACTCTCAAATCTCTTTCATTCAAGAAGAATGAGATGTCAGGGACATCATACCAACTAGTCTTCAGCATTTAAAGGTTGAAGCAACCGAAGGATACAAAAGGTTTATGCTATCAAGTATAGAAAGAACAACATTGCTTAAACTTATGTTGGTTTGAGCAATGTAACCTTATCCAAGCCGTGTGGATAGTGTTGGAAGATAGTGAAATAAGTGATCTTCTTCCATAAAGTTAAAACTAAATTAAGTTTTAACATAGTGTACTAAGTCCTAACATGTTGTTTAGGCAACACTTGAGGCAGATGTCAAACTAAGAACTTGAGACAAAACTAAATGCCAAGTTCTTTCTAACAAACAACAAATGTATGTTGTGATAAGACATCTCCCAATAAGTGGGAGGAAGCTATGTCTCCCAGTGAGTGGGAGTGAGCCATGTCTTCCAGTGAGTGGGCGTATACGAAAGTAAAGATTGCCTCTGATATGCAAATTGTAACCTTCAGCAATGTGATTCATCACATTGAACTTGAATGTGAAAGACTGAAGGATTCAAGATCCATCAGTCAGACGAACTTAGCGAAAGAGTGGGAGGATTCATCCTCTAAGCCCAAGGGCAAGAAACCTATGAGGTAAACTTTATCTAGAAGAGGTCAATAGTTTCTACAAAGATGAAAAGCTACGTTGATAATCCTTAAGGGTTGTAAAAGTAGCGATCCACATGAGTTGTGGATGTTTCACAGAAGCATATGGCTTCATATCAAAAGCAAAGCAATAAAGAGATAGAATCAAGGGATTGAAACTTGCACGTTAACTCAGTATAGATAAACCACCCTGATTCACTCCATGCAATTGCAACTGACAGAATCACATCTTTGCTATCTCTTTAGTTAAGGATCGATGGGACTATGATTCTCAAATCCTTTGTTGGATTTTGATGTTTCTTTCCTAGGGATAAAAGATTCCATTTCTTGCCACATGTACACCTTGATCAAAGGGAATGATCAAACTAGCAAAAGAGTATTTGCTAAACAACGTGTGCTAAAGGGTTAATACCCTTATGAATAAGTTGGAAACTTATTCTACCTGGCAAGAAAGACAAAGAAACATTTTTTGAGAAAATCCACTGCAATTGGCAAATTATGACGTTAGTGAACCAATGAACGTGAGGGCAAAACACAAAGAGCTTGGTGTTTCGTTAATGTTATGGACGTTTACTCAAAATACAGTAATGTTTACTTGATTTTTGGTAAGTGTGAAGCTGTTAGATGTTAGAACCGGCTATCACCCAAGAGGGGGGTGAATTGGGTGTATAATAAAAACTTAAGAACTTTAGAAATCTTTTCGTATCTTAATGAAAGCAGTAAGTATGAAGGTTTATAAATCAACAGTTAGATTAAATAATATATGCTGGAAATATAAGAGTTTAGGGAAGAGAATATGCAAACTGTGATTTATCCTGGTTCGGTCCAATCTATGATGACCTACGTCCAGTCCCCAGGCTCCTCCTGAGATTTTCAAATCTACTATCTTCTTGTTTAATCCAGGCACAAGAAAAGCCTTTACAATCTCACAAGTTTAGCCGGGTACTTGTGAAACCTTTTACAAATTTCTCACCAAGATACTCCCCCTTACGACAAATCTTACGAGCAGAGCAATCCCGAAGATCTTCCTCTCCTGCTTACTCATGCAAGTCTTACGAGCAGCAACGTTCTCTCCTGCTTACACCCCTGTAAGTCTTATGAGCAGCAACGTTCTCTACTGCTTGCACCTTGTAAGTCTTACGAGCAGAATGTCTTACGGCAATTCTCTCTACTGCTTCTCCGTAAGAAAATCAACCCTCTCAAGGTCCCTCTACCTTGAGATCAACTCAGAAATATAGATGAAAGTGTTTACAGACTCTCTCACAGAGTGGATATAATGCTCACTGAAGTACAATACAAATAATCACTCTCTCAATGATAAGTAATACTGAAACTGGAAAACAGAGAGAGTTTGGGTAGAAGCAGAGGATTCATGTTATTCGCATGTTGGTGTCGTTGCACTGTTTTCTCTGTCATTCATCAACGTTGAGTGCTCTCTTATTTATAGTTGATGAAGATGATGACCGTTGTGAGCATTCGTCCGTTGGAGTCATTTTGTCCGTTGAGCATATTTGAAAAACAAGCTACCATGAGATTTCCGTTGCAAAGCAGAGCATCACGTTGAGGAGCCGCATGTCTTATTTTGAGCTGTACATCACATTGTGGAGCGGGATGAATTCGTTTGAGTTTCCAAACATTCTCTCATGGTGGGTCAGTTACTTGTCGTGGTAGGTAGCTGATGCTCGGTGTGTAATGATGTCGCCCGCCATTCTTGACTCTTTCATTTGAATCTGTAAGCTCACCGTTAAATTTCCTGTTTCATACTGTAAAATACTTAATCACTAATATGATGAAGTATTAGTCATGGGTATGTTGGATCATTGGTCAAAAGATGATTTTCTGGCTTCTGTGACTCATCACGTTGAGTGAAGATATTCGCAGTGACCTCCGTTCTTGAAGATACAACCCAAATATTTAATCTCCTGTTTTACACTTGAAATATATGTTAGATAATGTTTAGAAACAATAACAAGTGAAAACATAATGATTGTATAACGTTTAACCATGTTTGGATTGATGGTTGTGAGGCTCTGTTTTGTTTGTGCATTCTACCACGTTCTGTCGGGTCCTCACTTCAAGTGCAATATGCCTCACTCGAGTGCAGTTCATATTTCCATGTTCTGACTTCCTCTCGGGCAAGCACTCGCTGCACTTCACTCGCATCTGCTCGAGTGAATTTTCGAATCACTCGAGCACAACTAGTCATGCTCGAGTGAGTTTCATGCTTCCACGTACAAACTTCTTCTCGGGTTATCACTTCCACGTCAAAACTTCCATGTGCTCGAGTGAGAAATCATCCAATGCTCGAGCATGGATCCTAGTGCTCGAGTGATGAAATTTCCTTCACGTTTCAGCTGCTTCTGGACATCACTCGCACAACTTTTTCAGAGAGTCAGTTTTTACACTCGCGGGTGATGTGGGGCCACTTTAGAAAAATTTTGTTTATTTGATTCAAATGATGTATCATAAGAAAGGTCTTGCCAAATGCATTCCATTGCAACAAGAATCAGCTCCAAACTCCTTGTATTCTGCAAGTTATGATCGAAAGAGTGTATATTTCGCTAGTCTGCACAAGCATCAACTTCCAGAAGGCATACCTCCTAGAATATACGTTCAAATTAGGAAAATTACCTATCCATGGAAAGCTCTTTGAGTCTACTTTCATTTTCCACTGGTCTCGTCTCAATCCAATGTGTATTTTGTACGTTACGTGCAAAATACCAAACCTGTGTCGAAAAGTGACGGTGATTTCACTGTCTTCTTCCACAGATTATATCTCCATCATTTGATCTTCTTTCAATGTGATCCTAGTGCCAAATTTACGTGTTGTGAGTCCTTTTTCATATGCCACCGGTTTCGGGTCAATCCGACGTGTGGTTTGAGAGATATGATCAAAATACCAGACCTCGCTCAGGCTGAATGTAAAACAGAGTAGAACAGAGTATACACCCCGTGCTCGAGTGAATCCATCTGTGCTCGAGTGTGTTCTTCCTGTGCTCGAGCATAACACCTTGTGCTCGAGTATAACACCTCTAGAAGTGCCAAAACTCATATATAAGTCATCTTAGCTTCGTATTAACCTATTCCAACCATCATTTGATCATAGAAACCTCCGGTATCATTATAGAAACCTCCAATATCACATCTAACAACTTGAATTTTGATATTAATGATAGATCTTCCAAGTTCTTCATTCTTCAATATCTTTCTTCTTGGTTTTCCTCTTGATAATAATTCTCCATAACCAAAGTAAGCATCTCCTTGACTATCTTCAATTTCTTCCTTCTTCTTCCTCTTGTTCATTTTCATTAATTCAATCTTCTTCATTCTTTGGTTGACTAATCTACAAAATATGTAACATTAAATATAGTAATTAGTCAAAGAAATACATTATATAAAATTTTTGCTCTTATCACTTCACAGCTATATTTGACATCATCAAAACTAATCATATCCAACATTAGATAATGGTTGAACTAGTCAGGAATCAGTTAAACTAAAAGGAAAAGATCTTTTTTGAACTAACAAGGGTCAGAGACACCCATGTGATTAGTTCAAACTGCTTTTGTGTACAAGAAAGGCATTATTAGGCAACTATCAATACCTAGAACTCTTCAACATAATAGAGTTGTTGAAATAGAGAGTTAGACCTCTCCTTTGATTTGATTGTGAACATAATGGCATCAATAAGGCTATCAACCATATGTTGGTAAGTAGACTTGCAGCTATTATATTCACACTTAACTAAATGCCCTCTATGTCAGTCACGACCTTACCCTATGAATCGTGGATGGGCCTTAGACCAGGGCCAAGTTCGTTAAGACCATAAGGGTCATCAACTTTATATTCACACTTCTTCCTATGAGTAAGGAAGATTAGGGCTAAGTATACAAGGTATCTCTTTGTTAGATGACAAGAGAATTTGCAATGACACGTCTTCATTAGTGAAAATGATGGCGGTTCAGTGACTGAGAGAAAACCTTGGGACATAACGTTCATAAAACCAGATTTTCTAGCAGGAAATGAGCATTAATCACAATAAATCTCTTTAAGAGGTTCACAAGTGACAAGGAATAACCAAGTGTTCCTAAGTTCACTGATCCGAGTGGGAGGATTGAGACCATTTTCATGACGAAAGGGGTAAGAGGTAAGTTACGAGAGAATTACCTCACTCATAGGAAAAGAATCCTATGAAATCCACCTCGGAGCAAATTGTCATCTAGCGAATGACTATAAGGGATAGATTCCCTAATGGATTGAATGCTCTCTTCATCATTTAGAAGGTGATGATAAGTACCTATAAGTGTCTGAAAGACACTAGAAGGACCTTCTAAGATGAATTGAAAAGTGTCATGCAGGAGGATTTGGATTTCTTTTAAGCCAAATACGTGTTTGGGTAATTTGTCACCTAGCCAAGAGACGATTGGGAACAAGTAGGTTCTCAAATCTGTTGGGGGCATGTAGAACCTAAAACATTTAGTGGCTAAGGGGTAATACAATGGAAGGTTGTCCATTGTGTGTTTTAACTCTGAACTTTGGCTATGACAACAAGCTTAGTCTTGAAAATTGCATCAAGATGATGTAAAGACCACCTTCCAATTTGGAATATTGGAAATTGGATGATAAACTCTACATGAAGCAACTTAAGGGCTTCGTAGAAACAATCACCCAAATAGTAGTATATGAGGTTTTTTCACAAAGTGAAAGCCTCACCAACTTCGAAATAATCGAAGAATACTACATAAGTCCCAAACGGTCTAGTGATGATTCTTTGTGAAGTCATCCTTTGTCAAATGACATATGAAACAAGTGTCAAGGGAGTCAAAGGAATAAAGGATCAGAGAATCCTTAAATTCTGAGTTGAGAAAGTCATGGGTTGAACAAATATCTTGAATGACAAGATAAATGGAGATTGCACAAGAAAGATACAGTCTTTTCCACCTAAGACATGTATAAGTGTAATCCTTAGACATCTTAGGATGTCAAAGTGCAAACCCATGGACACCCCTGAAGTCAAGGGCATAAACCTAAAGAGGTTACATGGCCTATGAGGAATCCAACATAAGAAAGGTGGATAGAGTCCCATGTGAGACTATAGTTGGTAATATGAATGTACACATTGGTGTACATAAGACCAAATGTTTTTGGTCAGACTTGGAAGTTGCTTTTTGGTCCTGCTATGAAATGGGTTATGAGAATAACCATGGATTAAGTTGTTAAGACAACAACTTTCCTTTTTGAAAGGATACTCCAATACAAGACCTAGGCAAATGGTGATGGAGTAAGGAAATATACATAGTATTCTTTCCTGTTATCCATGGAAATAGAACGCAGGGCGTGTTCTGCCGTCATTCAAAGTGCCATATGGCTAAAGTAATTCCTATGAGAGATTAGAAATGAGTGGTGGATAGAAGGATCCAAACGATAACATCTTATGATGAGGATCCTAAGTATCACAGCAAGGCGAAACATAACTTTTTGATACATCTCTATGAGAGATATGCTTTCAAAGAGGGAAAGCGATAGTTCAATGACCTTTTACTGACAAGATATTGGTAGATCCCCTTATTGAGCCCATAGCTTGATTTTCATTGAGTTAATGAAAATCTAGGGGCGCAAATAAAATATAAGGTTGTGAACTTCTTTTATATAAAGATAAAAGAAATGATATGTATGTTATGAGTAAATACATAAAGGTATAAAGTTTTGTATGTCGTACAGGTCAAAAGAGGTTGGTTCACTCACACGAACAACCGTCTTCCCATGTTTTGCAGGGGCATGGGAAGGTAAGACAAGCAAATGATCACCATGAGATGGTTGAGAAGAATCTTTGCGTTTGAGTCGCCTCAGTTAGATTGAGATGAGATCTACATGTGTGTATATACACAAAAAATGGATCGAAGCATGAATATAGACTTGTAGCCAGGCAAAGAACCCTTTTTCACAAATAAGATTGTAAAAGAGATATTGTGAAAAAGAAAGTTCTGGTTCAAATGTTGAGTACATTTTGGAACTAATGTCTGTACGGTGAAAGAAAAGAAATCGACGTACATCTCAAATCATTCACTGTAGCATGCAATTCATACTGCATGTGCTTGAGAGTTAAATTGCAACACGGGATGTGGGTGAAAGATCCCTAGTTCACCACAGTGTGAGTCCCAGGAAGGAAGAATACTTCCACGATGCCCTTAAGACTTAGGCAGCATCATGAAAGCTTGGTTTGGTGACAGCTACTTTAGCTGAAGCTCCATGATCACACTCTATGTGTAGCTAGTAAGTGTGGATACTATGTGCAGCTAGTAAGTGTGGATACTATGTGCGTGGAAGGCAATCTGAGTTAATCAACATATTAACCGAGAGGGATTAGATATGCCATGAGTAATATGTATGGGAGAATCTGGGGCATATGAGGCAATGAACATATAACTTACGGTTATAAATAAAGGGTTTCCTTGGATGCTGGTCCGATATAAAGGATTTCTAGTATCACAAGCACCAAATCTGAAAGACGTTTTTGCCCACGCAGTCACGGCAGACGCCAAGTATGAAACAAGAAAGAGTAATGCACGCACGATGGGAGGCCCATCAAGTGCGAGTGGGAGATGTTGGACTTTGGGTCCAAGTCTGCCCTTAATGGGCCAGACTATTTGATTAGGAAATAAGTAGCCTAGTGAAATAAGAATAAAATCAGCATAAGATACAGATTTGGGAATATCTCAGCAATAATTATGGATTTGTTAAAAGAAGAACAAATCACCATAATTAGGGAATTAATTGAGAGACAATTAATTGCTGTCTTGGAGGGCAAGAAGGAGTGCACACGTTTCCTAATTAGTGGCCTCCATAAACCACTATAAATGGGTGTGCCTCCTCAATTGCAATTCGCCCCGCCATTGAGTTTTCTGGCAATTCCCTTCTCTCCTACCATCTTTCTGGTTCTGGTGATCTGCTGTGCAAATCACAATTAGGCTCTAGTAGTCTAATAATTGTGTGGGCACAAGTATGGAGTATTGGAACTTTGACCCAGATCCGAACATGGATTCGTCCAGGTACGCCTAATCTCCTATTAGTTAATAATATTTTTTTTCCTACAATTTGATCTCATTTTTAATTAAGTCCATAAAGTGTTTCTCATTGTTGTCAGGTGCTTATAGTTTTGTTAATTATATTTATGAGTCTTGATACTCATAATTTATTACTTCCTTCAGTCTTTAATATAAGATATATTTACTTAATTTGATTAAATTAAGAAAGTCAGTTAAATTAGTGAATATGATATGTATTTTCTAAAACACCTTAATTATCTTTCTTAATTCACTCATTCCCTCTCCTCATTGACTATTTTTAAGGGAGCATCGATAGGGTAATTTATAAAAGTATTAACAAATATGAAAACTAAGTCTTATATTTAGAACCAGTATCAACTCCCTAAATATATCTTATATTAAAAAACTGAAGGGAGTAATTTGTAAAAAAACAACATTAATAATTAATAACATGAATTTAACTCTGCATATATAGATTAATTTTGCTACATAAATCTAAATAAAATCAAAATCAACCAAATTACTTACTCATGCGATTCTACATATACGACATAGTTTATAATGTAATTTTGCTATAAATTATGTTCTTTATTTAGAACCAGAATATATATATATATATATATATGCATGCATGGGCGTGCAAAAGGGGAAAGTGATAAGCATAATAATATTTTATTTTAGGTTCATTATAATAAAGTAAATTTTACTTGGAAAAATTCCAAACAAATATCCCTAAGGATTACCAAACCCAAATTAATGATTTGAATTTCACAAATGTCATATCAATATAGAGATATCAATTTGAAATTTTAAAATCTTATTAATCTACCCATATGCCCTCCTTCTTTCTCTCCCTTCTCTCCTTCTCTCTGCCTTAATTAGGTTTCACTAAAGACTATATATTAAAATTAAATAAAACTATATATAAGAAGGGATGAATTATTTGTTTCTTCTATATACACACGTTTGTGAATTTGGACATCCAAAAGTAGATTTCTGTGTGTGTGTTTTTCCCCCTCTCTTTTCAGGATGGGGAACAAACTTCACGACTCAAATCAAGCATAGACTATAAATTTTGGTCCAATTGGCGGGTCAATGAAGGAAATTCTTTTGTCAGAATATTGCATTAATTCTAATAGAAGGAACTTAAACATTTGACCATCAAGTGCTTAGGGTCCACTAATCCAATCAAAATCAATATATAAGGTATGCATTTTGACACTGGGCTTTTATTTTTTAAAAAGTCTAATCAGCATCAGCAGAAAATATTTTAGAAACAATATGCTGCGTTGAAGATGTTGGAAGTATTTTATCAAAAAAAAGAAGATGTTGGAAGTATATATTGACGAACATTATAATTTAATTTATCAGGTGAAAGCGAAATTGTAACAGGAAAAATTTTTCATTTTCTATAATGGCTAATGGGGCAACAACCTCTAGGTTCAATGGCACTGCACGCCTCCTATATCATATATATGTTTGGAATAGTTTTTTTTTTCGGAAAATAAGTGCTTATTACGTAAGCTGAGATAAAACTTCTCTCACATACTTATTTCGTATATCGTAAATCACGATTTATAAACATTTTTAAGTAAAAAAATAAGGTATCACAAACGAACACATAGAAAAGGCTATTGGTTCTATATCCTACGAAGCCAAAATAGAGGTGATGGTTGTGTATTATGATGATGTGTCGCTCCAATGTGGGGAGAGGGGAATTTAAATTATCTTAAAAAAAATGGTATAATGTGATGTGATTCTACAAAATTAATGGGTAAATCCTATGAAATACTATCAATTCTTGATATTATTTACACTTTCACATCATAAACAATATGATACAGCTCCCTAAAAAATGAATAATTTTATGTAACTCAATATAATTATTAAAAATCATGCTGACGAAACAATGAGACATATGCTTCATCCCCACTAAAAATTATTATGGGGAGCTAATTTATGCATATGGGATTACCTTGTTTGGTTGAAAACTTGTTAAAAACTCTTCGAGGTGACTAAATTAACTTCTACAAGACCATATCTATCTCGTGCTGGCATCTGATAAATTTAAATGATATATTGATTATTTATAGAAATTTATAATACAAGTCATGTTTGGATTTTTATTGATGACTTAGTATGTGAGCTTGTTACACATACATATGTCAAATTACAATGAAAAATGGGTAATACGATATCTTTTAATCTTATATAATGATAATAATGTTTTATTATAGGGTTAAAATGCATCCTGCATCCTAAATTATTTTGTGGTACATCCAACACCCTGAAGTATTTTTTCAAGCACATCCATCACCCTATAGTATTTTTAAAGCGTGTCCACACTAGTATAGAATACAGAATTAATGTCGCTCATATAAAAATTAGACGGTGGCACTTTTTAAATTTTTGCCTGAAATAACAGCAGTTAAAAATACTTTTTAAAGTCTGTCTTTCAAAAATGGAACTTTTTTTAGCGTCCGTTAAGTAAGATTTTAATGTTCGTGTTTGTAACAGGCGTTAAAAAAAAGGAACTTTTAACATCTGTTTCTTTAAAACAGACGTTAAAAACTTTTAATTTCTATTTTAAAGAAATAAAAATTTAAAAAAAAATCTCCCTCTCAAGTATCATCCTCTCCACCTCCATCACTCTTTGCCTTAATTTTAGAAAAACATTCCGTCACTCTTTTGTCTCAGCTTACGACTCCTCCTCCTCCTTCTCCGATATACTGCTCTTCTTCCTCCAACATCCTCCGTTTGCTCCTCTCATCTCTCTAGTCTCCATGATGCTCTCTGTTCTTTATGTGTTTGTTTTTGGGTAAGCTTTGTGTGTGCCTCTATTGTTGGCTTTTGGCATATTTGAGCTCATGCTTGGCCTTGGATAAGCTTTCCTGCCTATTAGCTTAATCTATTTCCTTCTTGTGTCCTTGTTAAAATTGTTGTTGGTTTCAAATGGCTACTAAGAATTTCAGGTTGTATGTGATTCTTTTGTATTAGTTCTAATTGAAATTGTTGCTGGTTCAAAATGTTATTAAAACACTATATTCTTGGGTATTAGTCTGACTTACAACGTTTGATTTTGAAAAAAAAAACAGACATTGTAAGTGTGACTTACAATGTCTATTTTTAAAAAAATAGACATTGAAAACACTTTTGACGTCTATTGCAAAACAGACGTCGATTCAAAACTTACAATGTCACTTATATAAACATTCACCTGAAAATAGACATGGAAGAGTTCAAAAAAAAGGACATTAAAAGTGTTTTCTGTAGCAGTACTAGCACCCTAAATTATTTTTTTTGTACATCCAGAACATTGAAGTATTTTTTTCAGGTGTATCCAATACCCTAAATTTCCTAAATTGTTACGTGAAAAATTGCACAAATAGTGCTTTAGGGTATGGATAAACCTGAAAAAAATACTTCAAGGTCTAGGATGCAACATAAAATACTTTATGCCACTGAATGTACCTGGAAACAATACTTTAGGGTGCTAGATGTATCATAACCCTTTATTATATTACAATATTTGTTTGAGTAATACTAATGTGCAAGGTATGAAACCCCGACCGGCCTCTAAACCGGTTAAGATAATAGGTCAAGGGTTAGTGGGTCAAATTAGAGTCAACTCAGGATTAGACTAGTGAGGAATGAAAGATTAAATTCTCATCATACCATCTAAATATTAAATATTAATTAAAAAATCATTCTTTTTTTTAAAAAAAAATCTTTGGAGCTTTAAAGATTGGGTTAGGGACTAAGGGTGCACCCAGTACCCTGGAATGTTTATCCAAGGGCATTCAGTGCCCTAAAGTAAGTAATCACTACTACAAAAAACACTTTTAACGTCCCTTTTTTAGGCCTTTTAACATCTGAAAACAGAGGGACGTCTATCTGAGGGTCGTAGAAAAAACTGTCAATAACGTCCCTAAAATAGGGGACGTCTTTTGGTCAGACTTTAGACGTCCCCAGTCGTTACTGGGGACGTCTAAAGTGTTTATGAACCACTTTAGACGTCCCCAGTTTGCACTGGGGACTTCTAAAGTCTGGACTTTAGAAGTCCCCAGTGCAAACTGGGGACGTCTAAAGTGGTTCTGAACCACTTTAGAAGTCCCCAGTTTGCACTGGGGACGTCTAAAGTCAGGACTTTAGAAGTCCCCAGTGCAAACTGGGGACATCTAAAGTGGTTCAGAACCACTTTAGAAGTCCCCAGTTTGCATTGGGGACATCTAAAGTTTTTTTTATGGCCTTTTATATATACATCACTGTCCGGCAAATTTAAACTACAGAAATTGGATAGAAGAAATATTGCATAAACCAGAATGGAAACAACAGCAGTTCAGCACTATCTAATAAACATGTTATCCAACAATCTAATAGTATGTACAACAACACAACTCTAAGTATCATTGTCATTTTATATAACAGCACAACACAACAATCTAATAAACATATTGGCGCTAGTTAAACTAGACTAACCTAAGCCAAACCAAATTCATTCCTAAGTATCATTGTCATTTTTTTAACTCATGTCTATATATATACATCACCGTGTTGAAGTCTGCTGACGAAAAAAACAAGTATGCAATAATGACAGTCCATTTCCATATCAAGCAAATTAGAAGTAGATTAAAAGTATGCATATACAAGTTACTCTGTTTTTCTAGTTTCATAATCTGATTTAAATTAACAGTTACAAGCATTTGTTCAATCATTTGTATCCAAAGTTGTGGGAGTGAGGAACAAACCTGTGGACGACGAAAATGGAGTTGACTCACGGTGCCACCAGCTAGGAAGATGATAGTTGTGAAAGGGAGACACAAACGATGGTGCTCGTCAAAGAAGAGAGAGGGAAAAATAGAAATATGTTTATGAGAAAGAGGAAGGCAGATAGGGAAGGAAGCACGGGAAAGGGAGTTGCAGCAACGAACTGAGAAAGAGGAAGGAAGACGGGAAAGGAAGCAAGGGAAAGAGGAAGACAGCTTGGAACGAAGCTTACGAGGGAAGACGGAATGAAGCTTGGGGAAGGAAAATAAAGCTGCTGGCCTGCTGCTGATGGGATGGGTGTCTGACAGGCTTTTTCACGTCCCCAGTCAAAATGGAGACGTCTAAAGTGAGGTTTAGACGTCCCCTGTCCAACTGGGGACTTCTAAAGTGGCACTTTAGACGTCCCCAGTCAGACTGGGGACTTCTAAAGTGGCACTTTAGACGTCCCCAGTCAGACTGGGGACTTCTAAAGTGGCACTTTAGACGTCCCCAGTCCGACTGGGGACTTCTAAAGTGGCACTTTAGAAGTCCCCAGTCCGACTGGGGACTTCTAAAGTATTAAAAAAAATTTGAATTTTTAAAAAAAAAAAAATTTGAACCACTTTAGACGTCCCCAGTCTGACTGGGGACGTCTAAACCTCACTTTAGACGTCCCCAGTCTGACTGGGGACGTCTAAAGTGGTTCAAATTTTTTTTTAAAAAAAATTCAAAATTTTTTTTTAATACTTTAGAAGTCCCCAGTCGGACTGGGGACTTCTAAAGTGGCATTTTAGAAGTCCCCAGTCCGACTGGGGACTTCTAAAGTATTAAAAAAAAATTTTGAATTTAAAAAAAAAAAAATTTGAACCACTTTAGACGTCCCCAGTCAGACTGGGGACGTCTAAAGTGAGGTTTAGACGTCCCCAATCTGACTGGGGACGTCTAAACCACACTTTAGACGTCCCCAGTTAGACTGGGGACGTCTAAAGTGGTTCAAATTTTTTTTTTTTTTAAAATTCAACCAGCGCCAATGTTTCCCGCTAAATATTGAACTTTGGGCGTCCCTAATTTAAAAAGGGACGTCCTTTAGGGTCGTTAAATGTAAAGTTTGTAGTAGTGAATGGTGCAATTTAATCCCTAATGTTTTAAAATAGGTTCAATTTCACCCAATGTTAATAGGTTAAAAACATTAGTTATCTTTTTTTTTGGGCATGGAAACTTCCTCCTTTTGAATGGTTTCCTATTTCTTCTACCATCGTTGTAGTTTTCATTTTACAGCAACTTCATGTCACTATGAGCTACTATCACAATTTTTTCATGTGATTGACTTGCAGATCTGATGGCATACCAAGAGGCGGTCAACTAGCTCAAGAAGAATTCATCCAGTTCGAGTCCTAACAAGCCCTCCAAGGTTTTCAAGAAGATCATCAAGTCTTGAAAATGCTTACATTGAGGCAGGCATGGATTATTGCTGGATGTTGACATGGACAACTACATATGTGACACTTGACATGACACATGACAAGGCATCTCCTAAGCCACCATGGCATATGAGTCATTGGCATTTGCTTACTTTTTTTTTTCATGATTTTTTTTCCATTTTGTTCTTTGGTTTTTTTCCCGAAGACAACATCACACTCTTTGTTTGTTTTTTGGTCATTAATGAGATGATCTTAGTTGACTCTTGTCAGCCCCTGAATATTTCGACATTTATTAGAGTGTTTGCGCTCAGTCCAGTGGGCATACAGAAAATGGCATATACATACTAATATAAAGTACTTGATTTTATTATAGGAATTCCCATAGGGTTTATACATGATATTTACAAATCCAAAAAAAAAATTCTATAGAAAACCAACGTCTTTACTTGAACTGTACCGAAACTTTCAGTTACCGGTATTTACATCTTTGCCCTTTGAGCCGATTCCTTCAATTGGATTAGTTATACATTTATAGAAAGGGTGAGATTCATGCGAATCTCAGTAGTAACATACTATCAATAATATAAAATGCGATAAATAAATATGCAATGCACCATATAGTGTAATAGAAAATTCATACTGTAACATGTTTGTGCACACTGTTTAGGGCCAAATGACTATTTGGACCCCTACTTGTCTATTGCCTTAGCTAGGTCCCAGACCACAGCTAGGTATTGTTCATACTATGTATATCATAATTGGGTCCCACTAGGCCGGCTGATACTTGTGCTTTTTCCATCGAACGGTACTTGTGCTTTTCCCGCTCCACAACTAGATATTGTGCCCCAAGCACTGTTTATATAACAAAACATGGCATACACACAACATATAAACAATCACATAGTTTATGAGATAGAGTTACTACCTGAATTGCCCTTTCCTTACATGTTTATCAGTCCACTATCCTTTGTTCGGCTTAGTCTATTGTCAAGTCCTAAAATTTCAAATTTTTAATAAATGAGTTATTAATCATTCATGTCTTATTCTAAACTCATGTTGTTGGTTATCTGTACTAAAAACACATATCGACCAAACTACCCCTAGGGGACCCGGTCTAAACCCTTTTGTACTTGATCTAACTGTACTTTACCAAAAATTATGACCCTAGCTATTCCTACAAATTTTTGCATTTAGAATCCATTTTTGACCTCATATTGGGCAAATTCACACTCAAATGACAAAAATGCCCTTGACAATCCCTATGTTAAGGTTTTAGGGGTAAAATTGTCATTTCACACCCTAAAGCCTTCACACTTCATATTTCACATGTTCCCTACACAACTTTCCATTCTAAACACAATGGAATCATTAAATCCATGAAATTCCAACCTGAACACCATGAATAGCTATTGGGCAAAAATCTAGAAAAAAATTGGGAAAATTGGGATTTCCATGATTCATTCAACAATACACCTTCTTTTCACCTTAAATTACTTGTTTAACCACTTATTTACACTTCCACATGATTAATCAAAATTTGGGCAGCACCTCCCCTTAGGGTTTGAGCTTCCCAAATTATAAAATCAACCAAACAAAGCCAATAAATCAACCACAACACCAACAATTAACAACCTTGAATCTCTTAAGATAACAAGGTTTTATGGATTTACCTTTGTTTCTCTCTTTTTCCCTTCAAAACCATGGCTATCTTCCTCTTGATTTGTGCTTGATACATGTGTGTTTCATGAAGGCATAGAGATTAGAGAGAGTTTTCATGAATTAAAAGGCAAGAATAAGTGGAAATTACTTGCAACTTACCTTGATTTTGCCTCTTGAACTCTTGTGCTTCTCTCGTGTTCTTGTGTTCTTTAAAACTTTCTCTCTCTCTCTCTCTCTCTCCCCCCTTTGCTCTTGGCTGAAATGGCCTCTTGAAAAGGGTTAAAAGCCCTTAAATAAAAATCCTTTTCCACCTCCTTAAAATATAATATTTAATTATATTTTTGCACATGATAATTTGACTTTAGTCTTCATATTTTTTTGTGGTTTATAATCGTTCCACATGGCATAATTTGTGGCTAAGTAAATATTTTCCATCTTTTTTTCCTTTTTGGCCAAAATATGGCCTAATAAAAGGAGAAAATTAATTTCTACTTGCTTTTTGGCCAAATGACCATTTTGTCCTTACATTTTTATAATTAAATTGGGCCTTCTCCCTTTTTCTCTTGTTTGGCCAAAATTCACATAGAACTTGGGTCAAAAGTTGTGTTCTCCCATTCTCCAATTTGGTCATCAATATTAAGCCTTTATTCCCTTAAAAGCAAAAATTTCTCCTTTGTGTCCAACATAATCATATTGTGTGTAACCACTAATTGAAATGTTTTGCCATTCTTCGAAGTGTGCCAAAATTCACCATTTTATTTCCTTTGAATGTCACAAAGGTGTAAGGAATTTTGGTGAATAAAATTTGGGATGTTACATTTATCTCCTAGTTAATAGAATTCCGCCCTCAAACTTTCGAATGTCACATATAATTGATTATCCTCGGGGGATCCCTTCTTAATATGCAACTTATCCCTGTCTTATACATACTCATAAAGCATGCATAATAAATTATCTGATATGTGTTAATGTGTTAAATGCCTATCAGCACTCGCACATTCTGTCTATTTTGTACTTAGGGAACCTACAGCCCATTACTGTATTGATTGTCCATAAGGTCTTACTACCAATATGATAAGCATTCATAATATTCATGCTACAAACATATCTGTCTATTGGCGTTCAAGATTAACTATCTGTTTATCCTTACTGACAACATTGTACACGCTGTTCAATATATCACAAAGTGCTTATCAGGCCTTACTGCCTAAGGACACTGCCCTATGCAAACATGCACATCAGGTCTTACTGCCTCTGTGTCTTTGACGCATGTTTTGTGCACTGCCTCTCAACCTATGGGCTACTTGTACTTTTCATTGGTGCAACTAGGACTATCATGTGTGACGTCCTAACCATGTCGAGAACTCCCGATCATGTGGTTGCTTAGCATGCTTTGATTGTATAACAATCTATTGGCCTGAGGACATACTTGCCCAACAGGTTTTATGATCTTGGGACACACATTCCAACCTCCATACTAAATGTATATCAGGACTTATAGCCTCAGGACACTTAGTTAACTAGTTTTGACTATTCTAGTTTTACTGTCCTGTACATGTTAGTTATGATTAGTTTTACTGATGTCAAATATAGATACTAAATATTGAGAGCTAAAAGTTTACATAATGCATTTATTTTATATTTTGACTAATTACTATGTTTAATGTGAAATATATTGTAGATTAGTCAAGAAAAGGAAGAATATATCGAGTTGTATTAATGAGAATGATTAAGAGAAAGAAGAAAGAAATTGAAGACATTCGTCAAGAAAACAAGAAGCAAATAAAAGGATTTTGGAAAATAACCAATAAGAAGAAAAGAGATTAAAGAAAGAAGAACTTGCAAAGATCAAATGGAAATATTAAGATTCAAGTTGTTAGATAAAATGTAATATTGGAAGTCTCCATGATCAAGTTTGATGTTGAAATGGCTTAATTGAAAGCAAAAGTGTCTTATATCATAGTCATATCAACCCCCACGTGAGTTATTCTTCATTTTGGCATTTTTAAGGCTGATCACTTGAGTGAAATACAATATCACTCGAGTGAATTACTCAGAACTCGAGTGATCTCTTCAGAATCACTCGAGTGATGTTGAAAAACACAATGCTCTATTTTTGTTTAGCATAAGCGAGGTTCAGTAATTTGATCATATCTCCCAAACCACAACTCCAAATGAGTTAAAACTAGTGGCATATGAAACTAGACTGCCAATGTGTCATTTTAACACCAAGATCAAGTCAAAAAAAGCTTAGATGGAGGAGGCATGAATTTTACAAAATAACACTCAAATCACTGTTATATTACAAACTAGCTTTGGTATTTTGGACATAACTCTCAAACTACACATCAGTTTGAGACGAAACTAGTGCCATATGAAAGTAGACTTGAAGTGCTTTCTATGGATAGGTAATTTGCCATATTTCAAGCTATATACTAAGATTTATGCCTTCTGGAATGTAATGCTCATGATTTCAAACATTGTCTAAGTATAGTAGACACTCCTTGAATCATAACTTTCTATATATAATGAGCTTGGAGTTGATTCTTATTGCTTTGGAATATAGATGATGAGAGCTTTCTGACGATATATTATTTGCCTTATTTGAAGTCAAAATGAACAGATCATGTCTGATGAGAATTTGAGTTAACTACTCATGCTCTCACAAGTGTTACACAGGAACTTATCTAGAAATTGAAGTTGTCACAAGAACTTGAGTTTTAGATGAAAACTTGAGTTATGGTCCAATATAAATTTGAGTTTGGAGGAAGCACTCGAGTTCTGGAAGTTGGAACACTCGAGTGTGGATTCACACTCTTGTAAGTGTTAGAAAGACGCTAGTTCTTGTGATGCACTCTAGTTTTGTTGGCAATTACACTTGAGTATTGGCAGAAAATGCAAACTACATATCCAGTGCACTTCTTACACTTCCAGTGAATTCTCAGTGCACTTGAGTGAACATCAAAATCACTTGAACTAATTATTAGTGAAGGCAAAAGTTTGAGAAGGTTTTGCTCAACGGGAGTGAAAGTGAAATTTAGTTGTAGTGATCTGATAGATCACTCGAGTGATTAGGAAATTAACTAGAGTGATATATGACTAGATGCAGATTACTCGAGTGATACACATCAAAAGCCAAATCACTTGAGTGAAAGGCTAAACCACTCGAGTGATGTATAATTCCAGAAAATAGAGCAGGCATCGTAACTTCAGAAATTCATTGGGATAATTGTAATTCATTCTTCTTGCTTCTAATCACTCTAACACTTCATTGAATTAGTGTTTAAAGTATTTCTCTAGGAAAACAATTAGAAGATCATACGAAGAGAAGAAGATCCACCTTATGGGAATGAAAAGTCCACTAAATGTAACGGCTAGTTTTTCAAATACAAAGAATGGTCCCACATAGCAACGAGACTCGAAAAATAAGTTGAAACACTCACAATGGTCATCTCCTATAAACTCAACTATCAATACAAAAGCATTCAAGCGGAGCAATAACAATAGAGAACCTATGCCTACAATATCAATATGCCAATACTCTAAATCTTACCAGACCGAAGCTCTGTAAATGTACTCCCATCTTGTACTTCAGTATTAATCATTATATACTTCAAATAGAGAGAAGTATGTTTTCATTGTAATCATTCTATCATTATGATAGAGTTAATCAAGATTGGGGAATCTTGAGTGGGAAACAAATTGTATCTTTACAATGGATGAAGGGGAGTCCTTATCTCAGTAAGAGAATTGTAAAAGCTTCACAAGTGCCTGGATCAAACTTGTGAGATTGTAGTGGTTCTCAAGTACCCGGTTAAACTTGAGGAAGATAGTGGATTAAAAATCTCAGGAGGAGCCTGGGGATTGGACGTAGGTCATTGTGGATTGGACCGAACCAGGATAAATCACAGTTTTCATATTCTCTTCCCTAAGCTCTTATATTTCCAGCATATATTATTTAAATATCTAACTGTTGATTTATAATTTATTACTTTCATCCTTACTGCTTTCACTAACATGTGAAAAGATTTTTGAAGTTATTAAGTTTTTATCTTACACCCAATTCACCTCTCTTCTTGGGTGTCAGCTGATTCTGACATTTGGTATCAGAGCTGGACTCTTGTTTAAAGGACTTGATCGTCTATTTTAGGTGTTATTTGCTTGTAGAAGGTTTTGACTATACAATTTCAATTATTTTGAAAAATATTGATTTTTGGTTTTGGCAAGCTAGAATGACTAGTTTTATTAAAGCATTTGATTTTGATATGTGGAATGTTTTTACAAATACCTTTGATTTCAAATAAAGAAAGGATTAGATAGAAAGAGAAAAGAAAATGTTTTCGTTAAACATTAGAGCAATGAAAATTTTGATAATGCTTTAACCGAAAATGATTTTGAGAAAATTAGATTTTGCTCTACTGTTAGAGATATTTGGGATATTCTTGATTCTATTTATACTTCTAACAATTGTGTTGAAGTTGAAAGTGTTGACAGTTCATGTGAAACCATAAGCTGTGCCTCTACAATGGATAAACAATTAGAAGTTGATGATGAAGAAGGAGAAATTATAGAACACTTCTATATAGTCAACATGGATAGACAAGAAGAAGAGGATTCCTGAAAACTTGAGGAAGATAGTGGATTAAAAATCTCAGGAGGAGCCTGAGGACTAGACGTAAGTCATCATGGATTGGACCGAACCAGGATAAATGACAGTTTTCATATTCTCTTCCCTTAGCTCTTATATTTCTAGCATATATTATTTAAATATCTAACTGTTGATTTATAATTCATTACTTTCATACTTATTGCTTTCACTAACATGCGAAAAGATTTTCAAAGTTGTTAAGTTTTTATCTTATACCCAATTGACCCCCCCTTTTGGGTGTTGTTCAGTTCTAACAGTACAAACATGTATACTAGGACTTACTGCCAACATGTTTATAAACATGATTGTCTGTAACTATGTATGTTTATTCGGTGTTCAGGATCAAATGACTATTTAACCCTTTAGAACCGACCGACATCCAAGAAGGGGTGAATTGGGTGTAAGATAAAAACTTAAGAACTTTGAAAATCTTTTCGCATCTTAGTGAAAGCAATAAATATGAAAGTAATGAATCATAAATTAATAGTCAGTTATTTGAATAAAATATACTGGAAATATAAGAGAGTTGGGAAGAGAATATGCAAACTATGATTTATCTTGGTTCGGTCCAATTCACAATGACCTACGTCCAGTCCACAGGCTCTTCTTGAGATTTTTAGTTCACTATCTTCTTGTTTAATAGATGCACATAAGAAGCCTCTACATTCCCACAAGTTTAGCTGGGCACTTGTGAAGCCTTTTACAAATCTCTTAATGAGTTACTCCCCTTTATGGCATGTCTTACGAGCAGAACAATTCCAAAAGATCTTTCTCTCCCGCTCACCTGTGTAAGTCTTACAAGCAACAACGTTCTCTTCTACTTATACCCTTATAAGTCTTACAAGCAGTAACGTTCTCTCCTGCTTGCACCTTATAGGTTTTACAAGCAGAAAGTCTTACTGGGAATTTTCTCTACAACTTTCCCCGTAAAGAAGTCAATCCTCTCAAGGTCTTATACCTTGAGATCTATTCAGAAATACAATTTGAAGTGTTTATAGACTCTCTTAGAGAGTGGATATGATTGTCATTGAAGTACAACACAAATAATCTCTCTCTCTAAGGTAAATGATATTAAAGCTAGAAAAGCAGAGAGTATTTGGGTTGAAGCAAAGGATTCATGATTTTATCATTTTGTCATAGTTGCTAGATTTCTCTATTACCCATCAACTTTGAATGCTCTCTTATTTATAGTTGATGAAGATCAATGACTATTGAGCTTTTCTTCTTCCCGTTGAGGCTTTTAAAATATGACTGTTGAACTAGTAGTTGGAAGTTTCTAATGAAAAAGTACTTTTTACAAGTTGTGTTTTAATCCATGTTTGATCACCTGGAAAATGATTAATCACTAATATGATGAAGTGTTAGAGTGATTAGAAGCAAGATGAATGAGTTACACAATCATTCTAATGATTTTCAGAAGTTACAAAGCGTTGCACTATTTTTTTTGGAAAAGTATCACTGGAAGTGATAGGTATATAGTGATAACTTTCAAGTGACTCTTGAGAGTGTTTGGAGAATTTTTGGCCAAACTCGAGTTCTCAGGTCTAACTTAAGTTCTCTGCATGAATTTTGAAGTTCCAGCATCTGTTTCTCTGAACTTGCAAGAGTTACTTTAAAGTTCTATAGTCCCAACTCGAGTTCTCCTTAGAAACTCAAGTTTCAAAGCTGTCAACATGACTTCAATTTGTCTCTGCAAAAAACTTGCAAGGGTTAACTTGAAGTGTTACAGTACCAACTCAAGTTCTTCATCACAACTTGAGTTTTCTAGATTGTTGTAATTTTTGATTTAGCTTTTGGACAAAACTTGCAATGCTTTACTTGAAGTTTTCAGACACAACTCAAGTTCTTTATCATAACTTGAGTTCTCTATAGTGTATAACTCAAGTTTTGATCCATCACTCGACTGTATCAGATTGTTTCAGCTTTTGGTTTTGCTTTTGGATAAAAGTTGCAAGAGTTGCCTTAAAGTGCCATAGTACCAAACTCGAGTTCCTTACCTAACTCGAGTTCTCTGGTGCATATCAAATTAATGAAGTTTTTGGTTTGGCTTCTGGCTGTGAGTTGCAAGAGTTGACTGGAAGTATTGAGGCACAACTTGAGTTTTATATCAAGTCTCGAGTTTTGATCTATAACTCGAGTGCATCACATTGTTTCAAATTTTGGTTTTACTTCTGGATGACACTTGCAAGATATCACCTGCTAAACTCGAGTTTTCTTTAGAACAGAACTCGAGTTTTTCAAGTAGTTCTAGTTTCTGACTTAGCCTCTGGATGAAACTTGCAAGAGTTATCTTGCCAACTCGAGTTCTTTTCATATCAGAACTCGAGTGTATATGTAAATTCTTATTTTTGAAATAGCCTTTGTATAAAACTTTAATTTCAAGCATCAACTTCCATAAGGTATATTGCTTAGCATATAATTCCAAATTTGACAAATGGCCTATCCATAGAAAGCTCTTTAAGTCTAGTTTCATATGCAACAAGTTTCAACTCCATTGGATATGTGGTTCGAGAGATATGTCGAAAATACTGAACCTACTTTGGAATACAATGGTGATTTGAATGTCATCTTTCAAAGCTCGTATCTCTTTCATTTCAACTATTTTTAACTTGAGCTTGGTGTCTATATGATGCATTGGGAGTCTATTTTCATATAAATCAAGTTCAACTAAACTGAAGTTGTGTTTTGAGAGATATGACCAAATTACCGATCTCTATCATGCTGAATGAAAACAGAGGATGGTCATCACTCGAGTTTTGGCATGAAACTCAAGTTTTAGATGAAAACTCGAGTGATTACTCTATTAAAGTTGGTATAACTTGCATATAAGTCATTTTAGTTTCGAATTGACCCATTTTAACCTCCATTTGACCATAGAAACCTTTGGTATCACTTCTAGAGCTTAAATCTTAATATTTCCATTGGATCTCGTAAATTGTTCTTTCTTAATTCTCTTTCTTCTTGATTTACCTCTTGATTATCATTTTCCATAACCCAACAATATAGCTTCTTTATTTCTTTGACTATCTTCAACCTTCCTCTTTCTTTGCTTGACTAATCTACAAGATATTTCACATTAAATATAGTAGTTAGTCAAAGTAGGAGATAAGTATATTATACAAATTTTTTTGCTCTTAATTTTGGCATCTATATTTAACATCATGAAAACTAATCATATCTAACATTCTTCCCTTTTTTTATGATTCCAAATCCTTAAAGAAAAATATGTGTGAATATAACTACACAAATTGAATGCAACATATTTTTCTTTCCTTTCTCTCCCTCTATTTGACATCAGCAAAAAGTTTGAAGTATAAAGAAGAAATGCTTATGGAAAAATGCCTTTCTCTCATTAATCAAGAATTTTCTCTCCCATTATTTAAAAGTGTTTTAATTTTAAATATTATGCAAATAAAAAGAAAGGGTTTTCATGAAAACTAACTTGAAAACAATTTAGAGAGGTTTTCAAGAAAACTTTCATAATAAAGGCGAATTGACATTAAAGATATGAAAAGTATTCTCGAAATATAAAGAGAGAGGGTTTAGAAATGCTCATTTGAATTTGACAAGATGATGATTGATCCATGAAGTCCATTGCTTTACTCTTTGGTAATGCTAGATCCATGATATTATGTTCACCACACATTTGCTACGCAACTCTGATATATATTCTTGTTGTTTCCAGGATGCTATTACCAAGTTGAGCTACTGTTCTATGTTTTATCACAATATGCTTAATGCTCCTTTGTATTGGCATAGATATTTGTTGTTTTGAATGTTGTAGCCAATATATTTCCCTTGAATAATCTTTAAAGCATATATCCTCAAAGTTGATATATTTTCTTTTTAGTGTGTTGAGTAATGATCTTGCATAGGGCAAATTCTCCTGCCATATGTTAAAAAAAACATTCTTAACATAGCAAACACACTAGGACTCAACTGAACACACATATTGGGTTTACACTTACGCTTTTGGGTACACAAATGTTTCAAGAATTTAGCACAAGTAGGCATTCCCTTCAACACATCAAGTAAAGGTAAATTAACTTCAATCTTGCTAAAAATATCCATCATATCAAGAAATTTCTTTTCATTTGAAACCTTCTTGCAAGCACATATGAATTAGGAAATGGAATTTCAAAGAGATTTACCTTTTCACCTTCCTCTTTGCTTGAAAAAGAAGAAGTTGCAAGGCCAATCACCTTGGTATTTGTTGGAGTTGACACTCTTTGCTTGCTATCTGGATTTGAAGTTGGACAAGAATGCCTTTGTAAAAGCTTCTATTCATCTATACTCTCAGATTTTCCAGTAGCAAGGTGAGTGTTTTGCTTGGAATTATACTACCATCAACATCTTCCACTTGTGGTTGCAATTGAACCTCTGTTAGATCCACATATTTTGATGATAACAAAGATTGGATTGATCATACAAAAGGTTTTGATAATAAACAAAAGAGATTTGAATAAAGTAACTAAGTCTTTGTTGGCAGGGAAAGCCATTACTCGAGTAACTCTTCAAGTGATAAAGAAGGACAAAGAGTTGCTAAACAGGAGAAAGCTTCACTGGTAAATTCTTGAAGGGATCACTCGAGTGACCACTCGAGTGATGATCCATCATGACTCGAGTGACCACTTGAGTGATGTGTGAAAAAATCATCCAGAGAAGTCTCTGTCAAGTTTTTGATGCTACTACTCAAGTAACCACTCGAGTGATGGCAGATGTTCACTCGAGGGACCCCTCGAGTGACAAGGTAAATTTTAAGTCAACAAGTTTCTACTAATATTTTGATAAGATTACTCGAGTAGGTACTCGAGTCACACCTCTGAATCACTAGAGTAGCCACTGCAGTAATGGATAATGATCACTTGAGTAACCACTCTAATGATCAAGTCAAAAGTCGTTGACTAGCTCTCTGCCAAGTTTTTCAATAGGCCACTCGAGTAATGGAGCATGATCACTCGAGTAGCCACTCGAGTAATGCAGTATAGAGAGTATGATCTTAATTTGTTGTTCATTGATTTGTTATCCATTTGATTAATCTTTCATTGTATTAGTTTCCTAAGTGTATTTATAGAGAAATAATGAAGAGATCATACATTGAGAGAAAAGTCAAACATATCATCCCTAACGTCCGAAATGCTCACCTACTGCAAACGACTAGTTTTCAAATTCAAAGAACAGTCAAACGAAGCTGCGCGACTCTAACGGACATGTTTGAAATGCTTCTAATGGACATTACAATTCATCTATATATATCAATTCATTCAATGAAAGAGACAACAACTGAGAACTCATGAACACACATCGATCAATATATTCTTAGTACTCTGTGTTCTAACATTCACTCTTTGTACTTCAGTGATTATATATTTGCTGTGTGAGAGATATTTTTATTACAAACTCAATATATGTTATTAAGACAACTAAAGGTCGAGGAACCTTGAGTTGGAGATTTGATTACAATGTGTAAGGGGAAGCGAGTGTCCAGTGAAGGAACTTGCTGTGTATTGAGATGCCAAGAACCCACTGAATCTTGGAAGATATAGTGAAACTCTCAAAAAAGTTCTAAGAACTAGATGTAGGTCAAAGTAGTTATGGCCGAACTGGTATAACTCCTAGTGTATACTTTGGTGATATTACTCCTATCTCTTGACTGCTTTAAATTCTCAGTCAATTTTTATATACAAAATGCTTGTTTACCACTTCTTAAGGAGATAGCAAGTACATCCTTAAGATTGATCACAGTGTTGGAAGGTAACCCTTGTCCACTTTTAGCTTGTTGGAAATTGAGGCTATTGGACATTTGAGTGAGGCTATCGGACATTTGAGTGACAAATGAAGTGAGATTAGCATTCGTAGAATCCAATAACTCTAACTTATTGAAGATTGTGTCAAACTTAGTCCCAATGTTAGAAAATTTAGAATTGATTTGACCTCTCTCTTTATTAAATCTCAAGGCTAAGTTACCCATGGAAAATGATACATTGTTCATACACTTAAGAAGTTGAGAGATGTCATCTTTAGTAGTATAAGATTCAGGTGTAGAAATCACTATCTGTTGGAAACTAGATTGGTTTGAAGGTTCTTGGTTTGGAGCTTGATTTGAAGAACTCCCTTGGAATTGATTCCGGTTCCTCCAACCAAATTGGGATGGGACCTCAAACCCTCATTGTATGTGTTGGAGTAAGGATTCCAAGGCCTTTGATTCTATCCTTGTCTCCCTTGGAAAACACTAAGACCTCTCTAAGTTGGTATGGGCAATTGGGAACAATATGCATGTGAGAGCTATATATGTCACAGCTAGGAGCCATTAGAGCTTAAGAATGTGACCCATGAATATTCACATTGTTTAGGTGAACCATATGCTTATTGAGGTCAGTTCTCATCTCTATCATTTGGGATGACAAATTATCATACTCTCTTGAAGATCTTGAAGCATATGAGACCTCATGAATTTGTCTAGCATCCAATCCTTCAAATTGTTGATGATTATTAGTTATCTTCTCAATTAAAGCCCATGCTTCTTCAAGAGTAAGCAATTGAATAGTACCTCCAGAAGCAGAATCCAAACTCTTCCTATCTTGAGGAATTAACCCACTATGGAAATATTACACAATCGAGCTTTTGGGATTTGATGATGTGGGCACTTGGCTAAGAGTTCTTGAAATTGACACCAATACTCATAAAAAGATTCATGGAGGCCTTGTTTAGCACTAAAGATTTCCTTGATGAGAGGTAAGTAGGAGTTGCAAGGTAAGAGCTCACCTTTTAGTAGAACAAGTTGGTATATCAATGAAGTAGTACCTCAAACTGTAAGTATGTGAGTAGAGTCACTATAATCATAACTTACAGAATGTGATAGCCACCCAAAATCTCAAGTTTCAACCAACAGCTTCCCAAGGATGAAGAATGCAAAGTTGCTCACCACAAAAACATAGCAAACCATACAATGGCCATTAAGAATATGATAGCAAAGCAACAAAATGCAAAAAATTTTTGTGAGAATTTTATATGTAAATGGAATGCAAAACAACTATGAATGTGAAAAATGACCTAAACCACGACCAAGCACTCCAACAATTAACAAATACCTAAGACAAATTCAAAAACACACTAGCAACCAAGAAAAATAGAAGAAAAACAACAAAAAAACAAACCTAATAAAACATCTGGAAAAATTCCAAAAAGAAATTCATAAAAGTATAGAAAACCTTTGAATTTGGCTAAAATCCTGCAGACCTAAAGCTTTGGCTATTAGTTTTGTTTAGAATGTTAAAAAACTTTGGCATGTCAAATTTCAGAATTTACTCGACAAGAATATTTTAGTTCTAGCAAGATAGTGCTATTTGAACTCAATTTTTTGCCAAAATTGAAATGAGTGCCACACACTTTTTACCAAACTAAGACACACTATGACAATTGAAAAGAATACTTAACTACTTAAAACCTTGGCAATCATCCTCCCCGTCAATGGTGCCATTCGATAAACCCATGTCGTGTGAGTTTTCAAAATAAACTAGGTTTGAAAATGTAGCGTAGTAGCTCAACCTAGGTCATTCTTGTGAGGAGATTAATTTCCAAGTTTCTAAATAGTAAAGTGATAAATACCTTAAAGTTGTGAGAAATTATTTTGAGAAATTGTTTATAAAACTAATAAAGTAATCTAATCTAATTCAATATTTTTGTATTTTTTGGTTTTCAGGATAAAAAAGCAAACAAAATCTAAATTAACAATAACAACAAGGTAAATTCAATAAACTAGTATAATGGTGAAATGAGATTCCCTTGAGTTGAGGTTTTAGTCTTCATTACTTGCTAATGATAAGAATTCAATAATATGAGTCAAGAGGATGGAACTAAGCTACCACTAGATCCATACTTGCAATACTCATTTAATTGATTCTATCGAAGTAATTAAATGAATATCACCAAATAAATCTGACTCAAGGAGATGGATAATTAACTTCCAATTTTAAATTATAATTACCATTACAAAAATTCAAAGTATTTAGTTTAGTCTTTTAAATCCACGCAACCGAGTCGAAATAAACAACTCAACCTACTTCTAATATGAATCATACAAAGCTTAATTAATCAACTTCTAGCTCAACCACCAAGTTTATTCACTTAGCATAAAACAATCTAGATCACAACCACATACTTAACCAAGCCATATAATTATGAACTAGAAAGAGAGCTTAAAGGAATTCCATTGAAGTTTAGAAGCTCAAACCATTACCCAACTCAAGGAAATCACCAGAACTTAGCTATTTATGGAGGAGGAAGATGAAGCTTGATGGAAGGATGAGCAATTAGCCATGGAGAACAAAGAAAAAGCACCGAACAGCTATTTAATTTAAGCACTGAGCAACTCTTCCAATCTTCAACAATCCATTCGGTCCTTCCTTTTTCAACTTCATTCGGTTAGCTCTATGAAATAAATCAGCTGCTTGCTTTTCTTCAAAAGCAAAGTTGACTTTTTTGGAGAAATTAAGAAAGCCAATTAAATTACTTTAGAGTGTTTATATTTTTAGTATCCTTAGATTATATATTATTTTATTAATTAAATTAATTAGTTTGGAGAAAAAAATAAAAATATAAATACTCTAAAGTAACTTAATTGGCTTCCTTAATTTCTCCAAAAAAAGCATCTTTATCTTATAATTAGGACCGGAGGGAGTTCATGCGCTTCCAAATAGCCACCACCCTCTTTCATTTTCTCAATCTTTAATCACTTCATTCAATTAACCATTTCGGTCCAGCAGCTTTTTCTTTTTTTCATTTCGTGCAGCCCTCCTTCTAATCTATTCGGTGCTCTCTTTTTTTAAAAAACTTTTCACAGCCGCCTCTCAAGACAACCATGGTCCCCCCCTTTTCCTTTGCTACTCCAATTGTCTTTAGATTAAAAAGTAAGTTAAGGTATGTTTGGATAAGAGGTAAAATCTCTTTTGGCATTAGGCACAAAATTACAACCACCAAACAAGGCCCTTACTCATTTAATTTCTTCTTAGAAAAAATGTGAAAATAAATTATGCATTTGTGATGTTCCACTCTTACCCTTCATTAAGCTTCAAAATGACATCTTTAACCTTGACCACTTGACAAAAGTTGTGCCACATCATCACCTACAAAATTAGATTTATAAAGGTAATATCTTTTGCTCACAATTAAGGAATAATGGGAATAACAAATATTAATTAAAAATATAACAATTTAACCACTATAATTCCCAAATTATCCTTTCACTAAAATCTTACATTAACACTTAATTATGCCCAAAATATTCAATTAGTTACTGCAAAAGCCTAAGATTAATTACGAAAAATATATAAATATTAAGCTTTATTAGTACTTTTTATCAGTATTTTTATGCTATTTATGTGTGTCCATTAAATTGCATGCAAACACTCTAATAAATGTTGAAATAAATAAGGGATTTGACATTTTTGGTAATGAACTATGTGCAAACACTCTGATGAATGTTGAAATAAATAAGGGGTTTGACAATAACTCAGAACGATTCTTCATTAAATAGAGCAAGGAGGTACAACAAAAGTCATCGATAAAGGTAATAAAATACTTAAAACTAGACTTGGACTCAAGATGCTACTTGAAAAAACCTTCTATAATTGCTGTATAATTAAACATTTCAAATAACTTATTAAAACATAAGGTATTACTATAGTAGTAAACAAAGAAACCAATATAAAAGACTACTATAGTCAGAAAATTTTCACTAAACATTTTGAAAAGGTCAACCATGGCACAAAGACATAAAACCAGACAACAAAAGTCTACCATGGTTAATGTGACTTAAACTTCTTAACAAAACAATTAAGGTCTTACCATGTGAGAAAAGACTCTACTATGGTAGGAAAATCTTTAACCACCTTATTGACACAATATAAGCACAATTAATACAATTCACAAATGGGCCAAGAAATTTGAAGCCCTCAATGTAATCATAATCACCATAGCCCATTATAGCAAAGATATCTCTGCATCCGAATGTTTAAATTTATTTCATGCACAAAAACATTTAGGCTCATCCTCAAATAAAGTTGCCACCACAATAAAACAGTGTATCAAAAGGGCTCAGCCTATACTATATATCCTAGTATGCAGTGGAAGATTTAAAATATGCAACATACACCAAAAAGGCCCTAAAGTTCGGCAAAATACATTAGACTACTCTCATGTACTAAACAAGGCATACAAGATTGATAAATCAAATAATGCCTCAAACGTCGTCCTCTTGGTAGCTCTACCTGAACTCTCGCCTGAAAAATAATAAATAACAATGGGATGTGTCATATGAACCCTATAACCACAATTCTAATTTAACAACTAAGTAGATAATGATTACAGGATAGTTCAGCGGGTAAAATATACGTTCATATAACATAACGTATAAATAGTTTTCCAAAAACATTAATAGTTCAAGAAACAATTCAATATGCAATACTTATAACCTCTTTATAATCGCTGATAGAACCCATGGGCTACAACACATAATAAGATTAGTCTCTTTGACAAGATTGCACCAAGCTCTCCTATAATGAGGTGTAACCTGGCTAAAGGCTACAGAACTCATATAAGATCATGGGTTCCCATTCCTTCAAATATGAAAAGGTGTCATGTCCCTTAAGCTGACTGATGAACCCATGTTGTGTGAGTTCTCAAAATAAAACTAGGTTTGGAAATGTAGTGTAGTAGCTCAACCTAGGTTGTTCTTGTGAGGAGATTAATTTTCAAATTTCTAAGTAGTAAAGTGATAAATACCTTAAAATTGTGAGTAATCATGTTAAGAATTTGATTTTGAAACTAATGAAATAATCTAAGCTAAAACAATATTTTTGTATTTTTCAATTTTTAGAACAAAGAAGCAAACGGAATTAAAACTAACAATAACAACGAAGTAAATTTAATAAACTAGAATAATAATGAAATGCGATTCCCTTGAGTTGAGGTTTAGTCTTCCTTGCTTGCTAATGATTTGAATTCCATAATAAGCCAAGAGGATGGAACTAAGCTACCACTAGCTCCATACTTGTAATAATCATTTAATTCATTCAACCGAAGCAATTAAATGAATACCACCAATTAATTGTGACTCAAGGAGATGAAAAATCAACTTCCAATTCTAACTTGTAATTACCATTACAAAAGTTTAAAGCATTCAGTTTAGTCATTTACAATCCACTTAACCAAGTTGGAATAAACAACTCAACCTACTCCTAATATCAATCATACAAAGCTTAATTAATCAACTTTTAGCTCAACCACCAAGTGTATTTACTTGGCATAGAACAATCTAGATCACAATTACATACTTAACCAAGCTACATAATTATGACCTAGAAAGAGAGCTTAAGGAATTGCATTGAAGTTTAGAAGCTCAAACCATTACCCAACTCAAGAAAATCACCAAAGCTTAGCTACTCATGGGGAAAGAAGATGAAGATTGATGAAGGAAGGAAGGAATAGCTACCGGATTGCAGCAGCCTTCACGCCTTGCTTTCCTTCTTTATTTTCGCCGCTCCCTCTTTCTCTTCGCAGCCGCTGTAATGCCCCAATTTTTAATTAAGGGCTCATGAGGATTAGTGTAGATATTTATGAATTTAAATGAGAATTATTATGTGTTTTATGGCTATTTTAATTAATACGTCATCATTATTGAAAAATTGGAAGAATGGAATTATTGGGCAAGTAGTTGGTGATTAATGAGAAAATTAATTACTAACTATGAGAGGAATGAGAAATGTAATTAGAATAGCTAATGGAGGGATTAAAGTGATTAATTGATTGTTTACTTTATGAGAGCAAATCAAATTCTGACATGTGTCAAGTGGAGATGAGGAGAGAGGTAATGGAAAGCCAAATTAACCATAAAATATTCAGTTTCTCTCTCTCTTTCTTCCCTCCATTCGGCTGACATAGGCATGGGGCCAAGAGAAGTGTGATCATTCCTTCTTCTTCAATACTCTTCATCTCTCCTCTTCCTCTCTCATGCGTCCTCCATTTCTACAGAAAAAGGAAGAAGAAGCTTGGTGAAAGAGGTAAGCTTTTGACCCTCTAAATGACCTCTAATGGAAAAATGCTCTTCTATAAAGTTGTTCCTTGTGTTGAGAGTTTCATTTTCATGGTTTTAGTTTGCCCATTTGGTGTTGTTTGAGCTCTCAAGAAATTTTGAAGTTTGGAGAACCAAGAAATCCCTTTGAGAACGTTGTTGAGGTGAGTGAAAGCCTCATTTTCATATAAGTTTTGTGGCCATTGGTTGAGTTTGGATTTTCTGGAAAATTTTCCTTGAATTTCGAAAATGAGGGTCATTGTGTTGTTGGCATGTTGTTGTCATGGAATTAGTGCCTTGTTTAGTGTTTTGATTGAATAGAATTGAATTGAAGCTTAAAGGTGAAGTTTGGGAACTTTGTGTTTGGTTTTGTGTATTGGTCAAAACAGGGCATGGTGATAGGTTGTGATTTTGGTCATTTTGAGGTTACGATTGTGTTCCTTATGGAAAATTGTATGGGAATAGGTTTGATTATTGATTTTGGGAGTCATTGGACACTTTGGTAGGAAATTGGAAATCTGTCAATGTGAACTTTGTTCTGGGCAGTCCGTTTACACGAAATTTTTGAATGACTAAATGGTGTCTAAAAATTATGAAAATTTCCAGTCTTAAATTTCACATCCCAAACTTCGAAATGGACATATATTTCATGTCATTCCGATTTATGAACTAGGAGTTATGACTGCCCAAAGTTTGATGTTAAATCTGGGATCAATTCTGGAGCAGTATGGACATTTCTTAAATTCTGTATTTTTGTAGTGATTTCTGGTATTAGTCCATATTTTTCTAGTAAAGAGGACTTAAATAGCTTTCATTATCCTTTAGGATCAACTCATTTTGATTTTTATAGAATTAGTTATGATTTTTTGAAGTTCAGCTATGAAACAGAATTTTCCTGGCCGCAACCAGAAGATTCTTGGTTGCAGCCAATAACCTTCGGACCACTATCTGGCCACAGCCAGAAAATTTTGGGCTGCAGCTAGAACACTTCTGGGCTGTTTTTGGCTACAGCTAGAAACTTTCTGTGATGTTTTTGGCCGCAGCCAACCCCCTGTTTTCAGCACCTTGTGATTTTGAACAGTGGTTTCCAACCCGGTGTTTGCGAATCCTTTAGGGCTTTTATTAGAGCCAATTGTAACTACTTAAAGGACATAAATGATACCCAAATCTAAGTATTATGAGGTCAATTGAGTATTGGAATAGAGAATAACTCTTTGTCCTTAATTATAATTATAGGATACGATATTTTCCCTCCTTAGGAGAGACCTGCAACAAAGCACGCACGGAACAAACCAGGTAGTGACTTTTCTCTCATGTTGTGTATGATGTTTTGGTATGCATAACTTATCATTGAACTGTGAACTACATGTGCCATGGTCCATTACGCCGTGAACACTTTAGCGTGAGCCGTTTAGTGATTGACGCAGGTCATCTCTAGTTTGGTTGTTGAACTGCCGTTGTAATCGACATGGACCTTGTGAATCCGACCCATGGGGGCGGTGTGTTGTGAATCCAGCCATGGGTTGTGTGTATGTCTTGCCTGTATGGCTCGTATTGTTTATCTTGCCTGGATGGCTTATGATGAAATGCTTTATATGAATCCCAGCTGTGGTGAAATATACTGTATGAATTGTGTTGCAATACAGCGTGAGCACTTCAGCGTGAGCAATCGTAAGGGATGACATGTGTCATACTAACCATTGTCGTTGTAGTTGCTTTGTGTGGATGATGATTTGCTTTCATGCCTTATTATTGTGCATACTATGATTGATTTGACACTACGGGGATTCCTTAGAATCTCACTCTCCCAAAATTAAACATTTTAGATAGTTCTGAAGGATCGAAAGGCAAGTGGGTGACGAAGAGCTGATAGAGCTCCGGTTTAGAAATATATTTTGGGTTATTGGTTATCATGTAAATTATTTGGATGTTTTTGGGAAACAGTTGTATATATTGGGGTTGGTGGTATAGTTTTTTGTAATCCCCAAGTTAAGGGTAATGAATTGTGGGCTTTGTGCCTTTGTAAAATCCTTATTAATGAATGGAACCCGAGTGTGTCGAGAATTTGTATTATACTCTGATATTTGTGAATGAAATCAACCTGTGCAGGCCATTTATGTATTTGTATTGTGAATATGAGACCATTGATGAACAAGTTTAGAAAAGTTTTTGCAAATCCAGTTTTGGGCAAAAGATTATTTCAATAAGCCTCAAATAATTTATGGTCTCTAATTTCACACTTAATTACGTATTTATGAACTTAATCTTGGCCTTGGTTGGAAGGGGGTTACAGCTGGAATACTCCTCTCTTCCATTTCATTTCGGTGCCCCCCTCCACTTTTGGTTCAGCATCTATTTCCTTCACATTCGGTCTCTCTCTTTTGGTTCAGCCTTTTCTCTTCTTTTCCTTCAAAAAATCTCATTCGGTCCAGCCCTCCTTGTTCTCTTCAACTTGGTCTCTCCCTTTCCTTATTGCAATTCAGCCACCACTCTCTCAAAAACCATGGTCCCCACATCATTTTCTGTCCTCAATTCATTAGGTTAAATGAGTTGAAGGTGTGTTTGGATAAGAGATAAAAATCTGTTTTGGCATTAGACACAAAATTGCAACCACCAAACAAGGCCCTTACTCATTTAACCTCAACTTGGAAAAAATGTGAAAATAAATTTTGCACTTGTGATGTTCCACTTTTGTCCTTCATTAAGCTCCAAAATAACATCTTTGACATTAACTACTTAAGTTGTGCCACATCATCACCTACAAAATTATATTCACAAAGGTAATATCTTTTGCTCACAATTAAAGAAATAATAGGAATAAAAATATTAATTAACAATATAACAATTTAACCACTATAATTCTCAAATTATTCTTTCACTAAAATCTCACATTAACACTTGATTATGCTCAAAATATTCAATTAAGTCCCATAAAAGCCCAAGATTAATTACTAAAAATATATAAATATTGAGCTCTATCACTAACCTATAACCTAGCCATAGGAAAGGTGATACCAAGGACCCTGAGAATGTCAAGCCATCCACAATGTGCACAATGGTGGCTATACCATATGGTATTAAAGCATCAAACATCCCACAACCACATCTCACAACAACACAAACTTCAACATCAATAATTTATTCTCATATATTCTACATTCAATGTTATGCATAATCAACATTGGAATCACAAGATAAACAAATCAAGCCCACTTAAATAAAAAGTTTACTCATAAACATACATTTCATATATGTAATTTTTCATATGTAAAATACTATAATATATACTTATATCCTTTGAAAATACCAACATACACTTATAATCACTTCAACAAGCATACAAGGTAAATTGGAAAGTGGTTACCTCAAGTTCTTGACTAAACTTGAGAGAATTCAAGTCCAACAAGCCAAATTAAAGTTCACCCTTAGCAAACACAAGAAGTCTCCATCTCTCTCTCCCCCTCCTTCTCCCCCCCCTCTTTTTCCACTCTCTCTCACTCAGTCCAACAAAGAAGGACCAGAGAGCACCTAATCAATTTTTGAATTAAGCGAGGGGATGGTTTCAGGTATTTAACACCCGCCCCACCCCCAATTCATTTAATGGTGATGGCAGCCACATGCCCCCTACCATTAAATGTTATTTTAAAAAAAAAACATATATATATATATATATAAAATAGGGATTTCCTATATATATATGTTCAAATTCTTTTTTTCCTCCCCCCTGAAATCCAAGTAATTGGATGAAGTTTAGGGTATTTTACTCAAATAAATTTTCACAATATTTAAGCAATTGTAATATATAACTTGGGAAAAATATTCTAAATACTTCTATTTAATCCTACCTAATTTTTTAATTTTATTTTCACTTTAGAATAATTTACTTCCATTTTGTGTGATTAAATGGTAATTTTAATTACCATAAATTAATATCATCCAATTATTACTTAAATCCTAGAATTAAAAATTGGGATGTTACAATACGAACCCCAAACATCATAATGAACTCATTTAAAAGGGGACGCATCCCCTTTGTTGACGCGAGGTACAAAACGAACATGATGATGTTGAGCAAACTGAAACAACTCACACTCCAAAGATGACAAATGATGGATTTGAGGATACATATTCAAAGAAGACAAAGACAAATGACTTAAACGACAATGTACTTCAAAAGAAGATGAACTAACAGAGCAAGCAACCAAACGAGGCACCCGATCATCAAGAAAGTAATAAGCGCCAAATTCATAGCCCCTACCAATAATTTGCTTCATTGTGAGATTTTGAGTCAAACATCAAACAATGATCAAGGAAAAGTGAGATGAAATAGTTTAATTGTTGAGTAAGCTTGAAGAGGGTAGAAGACTAAATGCAAGATCAATAACATTAAGGACAGAATATAAGAGAATGGATAGAGTAGGTCTAATAGTGCCAATCCAATAACACAAGAATAAATGCCTTTGTCAATTGTTATAGTAGAGGGATTGGCATAGGGCGCATATGCAAGGAACAAATGATGGTTACTTATCATATGATCAGGGGCATCATAATTAATGATCTACTTTGTAGAAGAATTAGCAAGGCAGAAATCACAGTTACATGTAGCTAGAGCACTTGATGTGTATAGAGCATGCTTAGAATTAGTATCATCAGAGGATAGTGTCATGTGAGCAGACCCAATGCGTTATATCTTATTTTGCAGTTTATGATAATAACGCTTTGTATGACTAGGTTACTTACAATAGAAGCATACAATCCTACTAGAATTTGGAGTAGCATTTCCTTGTCATGAGAAACTTTAGGCCCTATTATCAGTAGAGCCACGACTAGCTAAAGCACTAACATTGGGATTGGAAGGTAGTTGAGACAGACTATCAGCACGCAACACACAAGAATACACATCCAAAAGCGTAGTAAGCTCAGAGCTAGACAAAATCTGAGAGCGAATAATCTCAAAGGATGTTGGAAGGGCAGTAAGAAAGCCTATACTTGCTTGTTTTTCTAGCTTATCCACCTGTGCCTGAAGATCAGTGATAGGTGGCTTTAACATCTTCATTTCCTCAAATATGCGCTTAAAACCCATAAAGAAACTTTTTAGAGGATGATTTTGCATTTCATCATACTAAAAGCTTTACAAATCTCATGAATACGAGTGATATTCCCTTTACCAAAATAAAGAAACTCTAGATAATCCATAATCTCCTTAACTATATTGTAATCACTACTAGAAAAAAAATCCTTTTTAGACTGCCACATTTAGACCGGTTTTGGCGGATAAGGTCTTAAAAATTTGCGTGGTGGTAGTTTTGTAATTATATTGAACTTCTAAGACCGGTTCTTAAAAAAACCGATCTTAAAAAATTTATTTAGACTGGTTATAAATAAAACCGGTCTTAAAATGTTAAAATTTTTATGAATTTAAAATTTTTTAACATTTAAGACCGGTTTTTATGTAAATCGGTCTTAAATGTTAAAACATTTTTAATCTTAAAAATTTTAACATTTTAAGACTGGTTTGTACAAAAACCAATCTTAAATGTAAAACATTTAAGACTGGTTTTTCTACAAACCGGTCTTAAATGTGAAATTTCACTCTTTAAGACCGGTTTGTAATAAAAACCGGTCTTAAAGGTAAGATTTTTTGCCCGTATTTTTACTCCTGCCCCCATATCGCGCGCTCTATGTACCCTTTCTTCTCTTTTTGCCATTTCTCTGTGAGCTCTGTCCGTGCTTGTTCTGAACTTGTCCATAGCATCCCATCCCTTATTTGCTCAACTCTACTCTGTCATTACTGCTGCCGTTGCTGTGTTCGTCATCGCTGTTCTTTGATTATCATCAGTCTTCTCTGCCGCCACCTCTATTCTCCGCAGTGACCATTCTCCTCTGACTTGACTTTCCTTTATTAGTGCCGTAAATTTGAGGACTTCATTTTAACCTCAGTCGATGCTACCGTGACTTTGGGTTGAAGCTCACTCCTTGGTCTTCAATCAGGTTAGTGTTCGATCTATTATTTAGTTGTACGTTGTTCAATAATTAATAATGTTCTATGAAAAAATGGTTCTTGTTGCTTTGAGCAGTTAAACTTAATCTGGAAAAAATTAAATTGCACATTCTTGTTAGATATATGCGTGCTCTGACTTTTAATTACATCCCTGTGATATTTGGCTTGGATTAATACCACTCTATGTTCTGTTTTGATTTAGTGCAGTTGTTTGATTATTGTCAGTGTTATTGGTTTATTAAAATAATACTAGTTTCAAATAGTGCCTGTTAATTTTGTTGAAATATCTAAAACTCTATTGTTGTTGTTTTTTGTCTATCCTTTTATTGTTGGATATAGGGTGCTAGAAGTGTTGAGATAAATATGGATCATAGTTGGATAAGTGCTAAACGAACGAGTGTTTAATATGATAATAGGGTGAGGGGTTTTTTAGACTTCGCTAGTATAAATGCCGATGATGGTAGTAGGAAGTTTTATTGCCCTCGTGTAGTATGTTTGTATGAGAAGCGACTAAGTACTTCAGATATATATACACATTTAATTTCTGAAGGATTTTGTAAGATTTATACAGTGTGGGTATTGTAATATCCCGATTTGTGATTAGGGCTAATGGCTCTGATAATTATGGTAATTAGTGTAATTAAACACTATCGGGATTAATGTAATGTGAATTTTGGAATAAATATGTGTAGTATTTAAAATCAAGGGTTGTGATTCCTTGACCATGGGTCGGAATCCTATGCCTTGTGTGCATGTGAGCTCATAGAAGGAATTGAGTAGATGATGACAAGTGGCAAGAGGGTGGCCATTGGATATGGCACTAGGGGACAAAATCTCACTTTTCCCTCATTCTCTCTCTCCTATTCGGCTAGAGGCATGGGCAAGGGAGGGAAGATGTGTTTCTCATCATCATTTCACCATCTCACCATTTTCTCTCTCATCTTCCTCCATTGATTCCGGCGCTCAACCAAGAAGAAGGGAAAAGAGGAAGCTTGAATCTTGGTGAGTTGTAATCCTCTTTTGCTCTAATCCTTTTCCTTAATAATGTGTATCTCATTGAGAGCTACATTGTGGTGGTTGTAGAGTCTTGATTAGTGTTGATTTGGGCATTGATCCGAAATTGAAAGTTGAAGAAACAAGATTCTGGATTGAGCAAAGTGAAGAGGTAGGCATTTAGAGCATTTTGATATATTGTTTGTGATTTTTGGCTAAGTTTGGTAAAATCTGGAAAATTTGCCCTAATTATGCCAAATGTTGAAAATGTGAATTTTAAGGTGTTTGATAGTGGAAATGGTTTAATGATGAGTTATTTGATTGTTGGATATAATCTGGAATGTTGAAAATATGTTAAGGGAAATTGGATTATTGTTGTGATAGAGACCTTACTGAATGATTGTGGTCAAATTGGATTTTGGAGTGTTTTTAAAGTTGCCAAGGTGTTCCCTAGTTAGTGCTTAGAGTGTATGAGCAATTGGGAAGAGTTTGGGAACCTTTGGGTGAGGATTTGACCATCTGAGATTTTCTGGTTTTTGCTGCGTTTCTGGGTCTCTGATGCACATCACTCGAGGACGGGATGATCATGCTCGAGTGATGGGAGAGCTTTTCCCTGTTCTGCTTCGAGTGCGCCTGGGATTTATGAACAGTGCTCGAGTGAATGATGAACATGCTCGAGTGAGCTTGGGGCTGCTCGAGTAATGGTGTGAGTTCAGAGTGAAAGGTTGTTTTCGGGTCTTCACTTGCTGGTGGATGCCAAGAGTGTGCTCTGACACTCGCGAGCATAGCCTTCTCACTCGAGCACTGAGTGTCTGCTCGAGTGAGCTTGTGCCTCAGATGGGGGAGGGTGTGCTTTCGGGTTCACAAGTGTGCCTTCTCACTCGCGGGCAGGGGGGCTGTCTGCTCGAGTGAGCCGTCTGTGCTCGAGTACGGTGAGCCATTTGGGCTGCTGTGATTTCTCTTGTGCTCTCGGGCATGTGCTTTCTGTCTTCACTTCCTTGTGCTTGAGGTGATTTCCGTACTCGTGCTCGAGTGAGGATTTTGTGCTCGAGTGATCCTGGTCTTGGAGAGCGTTGTGTGCTCTCGGGTCCTCACTTCCTGGACTTCACTCGCAGGTGCTCGAGTGAGGCATTTGGCCTTGTGCTCGAGTGAAGTTCAGCGTGCTCGAGTGAACCTGTTCCTGGAAGCTTCTTTGTGCTCTCGGGTGTTCACTCGCTGTCTCACTTTCTCTTGTGCTCAAGTGATGTCCGTAGTTGTGCTCGAGTGAGAGCATCTGTGCTCGAGTGAAATGACCAAAAATCAGTGTTGTGCCTTCGAAAAAGGGGTCTTTTGGGTAGCTTCTTCCAACCCTTTAGGCATATGTTTAGGCCTATTTTAGCCACCTAAAGAGTCCTAAATGATAACCAACTTAGAGTATTATTGAAATATACATATGGAAAAGAGATTGATTGGTTGTCCCTAATTGATATAGGATTTGATATCTGCCTCCCTCGTGAGGCCACGGTGACGGAGCCAGTCAGGAAAGATACAGGTAGTGACTCTTTATTTATACCTTGTGTGATACATTGTATGTATATTATGTCATTGTTTTGAAATGAATATCGTATGCTGCAAGTGTTGTAGAAACTGTGGAAGCACCGCTTTACCAATAGTCCCTGAGTCGCTAATAACGGTTCGGGTGAAGGTCGTATGCCTTCCCGACGGTAAAAGGGGATGAGGTTAGGGTGTGATATATGTGTATATGTGGGCCGAAAGGCTATTTGTGAGCCGAAAGGCTATTTGTGAAGGCTGACGGGCCATATGTGAAAGCCGAAAGGCTATATGTGAGCCGTGAGGCTATTTGTATGCACTGCCACGCCAATAGTCCCTGAGTCGCTAACAACGGTTCGGGTGAAGGTCGTATGCCTTCCCGGCGGTAAAAGGGGATGAGGGTGGAGTGACGTGTGTTGCTGTATGAGATGAATTGTGTGCATACTCTGTGATTGCATGTGGTATGAAATTGTTGTTACTACTGGGATTCTTTAGAATCTCACCCCTTCCATATGACTAACCTTTTCAGACAGGGCGAGTGGCTCGAAAGGGAAGCGGACAACCAGGAGTAGTTAGGACTACTCTGAGACTTAGTGGATGTTGGTTATCTTAGTTTTGGATTTGGGATTGCCAAGTGTACATTTAATGTAAATAAATATTTTAGATATGTAATCCCCATTGTTGGGAAATCTTAAACCCAAGTTATCTATGTAAGTAACCCGGGGTTTGCCGGGATTTTGGTTTCCGCACTTTGATATTTATTATGTACTCTGATTTCTCAAGTAATTATATCCGCCCGTGAATGTGAGACCAGCAATAAGTATGTTTCGGAATCGATTTTCAAAATACCCCATCTCTTGGATGTGGGACTATAAATTGTTATTTCATCTTATTGGTCTCTATTTCACTTAAATTTCGTAATCCGGATGTAATTACGGTGAGGGGGTTACATTTTTGGTATCAGAGCTGCAGTTCCTGGCAAGGGTAGAGTTTGCTAGGATAGCTCCCTTAGTATGATTTTAAGTAATAGAAAACCATCCGTGAATATTTGTCGTTTGCATATATCTGTCTGGTTATGTGAATATATGTACTTTGTGGAAACTATGTGAATAGTATAATTGTTGGAATAATGGGGTAAGTTCTTTGTAGAATGAAAAGAACAACCAAAGGTCGCCCTAGAGTACAACAAGAAGATCCCGTGGTGGAAGTGGTCAATGACAATCCACCAGATCCTATGCAAGAGTTAATGGGCTTGATAAAGGATCAGAGGGATATGATTACGGAGCTTAGAGAAGAGCTCAGAGCTGAGAAAGCAAAGAACAATGAGGGTAGAGGCCAGTCTACTCAAGAAGGAACTCGAGGGGAAACCCGAGAGGAGACTAGACTAGAAGATACTGCTGAAGGGTCGGCACGACCACTTGAATCACCTCCTTGTACTGAAGTAGATCCAAGGCCGCATGGAAAGCCGGTCTATGAGGAAAGAGACCTTCAGTTTTGGGTCTCCAGATTCTATAAACATCTACCTCCGGCATTCAAAGGGAGATTTGATCCTCAGGCGGCGGAAGATTGGGTAAATCGTCTTGAGAAGATATTTGAAGTTCTAGAATGTCCCTCGGAAGTGAAAGCCAAGCTAGCAGTGTACAAGCTTGAGGGAGATGCAGACCACTGGTGGCGGAACATCGCTTTGTCGTTGAAAAGTAAGAATATGGCATCGACCTGGGAGGTGTTCCAACAACACTTCGATGAGAAGTACTTTCCTAAGTCGGTGAGGCTTGAGAAGGAAACGAAGTTCCTGAATATCAAGCAAGGGGACACAGAGTCATTTGATGAGTATCTGTCCCGATTCACCCGGTTGTCCCAATACTCCTCTTATCTTCAGAAGAGGGATGATGAGGAGTTGAGCTCGGATTTACTTATTCAGGGCTTGAGGCATGATATGAGAAAGAGGATAGCCACCCATCAGTTTTCTAAGTTCAACAAGGCTGTAGAAGAGTGTCGGATTATAGAAAGCAATCTGAGAGAGTTGTATCTGGCTAAGCCTACTGGTGGTTATAGTGAGCCCAGCAAGGGCAGTGCTCCTCAGAAGCGGAAGGGCTCAGGATCATCATCTTCGTTTAGGGGCAGTGGTAAGAAGCCCTTCCAGCCCAGAGATCGTGAACCTCAGAGAGTGGTGATTGAGAGGAAATGTCCTCGCTGTAACCAGTCACATTATGGCAAGAATTGTCAGGGCGAGATGATTTGCTTTAATTGTAAGCAACCCAGACATCTTTCTAGAGATTGCCAACGACCGCAAGCGGAGCAGAGACCGAGGGCTCAGGGCAGAGTATTTGCCATGACTCATGAGGAAGCCCGGAAATCCCCAAAGCTGATACAAGGTACAGTTCTTCTCAATGGATTTGTATTACAAGCGTTATTTGATTCGGGTGCAAGTCACTCTTTTATTTCGTGTGATTGTGTGAAGCGGTTGAGTATGAATGTGTATAAGTTACCATTCGAGCTGATTGTGTCAACACCGATGGGTGTAAAGGCTGTAACTACTGATGCCTGTTTAAATTGTGTTATAACCGTAGAGGGTCGTGAGTAGGTGATAGATTTGATTTGTTTACCGCTCTGCCAATTGGAAGTTATTTTGGGTTTTGATTGGTTGAGAGCGAATAATGTGTTGTTAGATTGTGGGAACAAAAGGATAGTGTATCATGTTTCTCAAAACATTGAGGATGGTAACATCGGTTTGAATTTCCTTTCAACAGCTAAGGCTGAGAAATATTTGCAAAAGGGTTGTCAGGGGTATATGGTTTTCTTTTCTGTACAAGGGGAAACCAGTGAAACTTTGAGTAGTATACCCATAGTGAATGAATTCCCTGAAGTTTTTCCAGATGATCTAAATGGATTACCTCCGGAAAGGGAAGTTCAGTTTCTGATTGATATTGTGCCTGGAGCGGGTTCCATATCCAAAGCCCCATATCGTATGGCTCCAAATGAAATGGCGGAATTGAAGAAGCAGATTGAAGATTTGCTTGAGAAAGGGTTTATTAGACCCAGTGTGTCGCCTTGGGGTGCTCCAGTTTTGTTTGTGAAAAAGAAAGACGGGAGTCTTCGGTTGTGCATCGACTATAGAGAGTTGAATAAGGTTACCGTCAAGAATAAGTACCCTCTCCCGAGAATTGATGACCTATTAGATCAACTATCTGGTTCAAGTGTGTTTTCAAAAATTGATCTAAGGTCGGGGTATCATCAGCTGCGTGTGAAAGCGGAAGATGTTCCAAAAACTGCTTTCCGGACTAGGTATGGTCATTATGAATTCTTAGTGATGCCATTTGGGTTAACCAATGCGCCTGCGGTTTTCATGGATTACATGAACCGTATTTTTCGGCAATACCTAGATCAATTCGTTGTGGTATTTATCGAAGATATTTTGATATACTCCAAGAGTATGGAGGAGCATGAGCATCATCTGAGAATCGTGTTGAATATATTGTGTGAAAAGCAACTCTACGCTAAATTGAGTAAGTGTGAATTTTGGCTATCGGAAGTGAGATTCCTAGGCCATGTTATTTTGCAAGGAGGGGTCTCTGTGGATCCTAGTAAAGTGGAAGCAATACTGAACTGGAAGAGGCCAGAATCTGTGGTAGAGATACGCAGTTTTCTGGGTCTTACTGGTTATTATCGGAGATTCATTCAGAATTTCTCCCGTATTGCGTTGCCGATGACCAAGCTCACGAGAAAGGATCAGCCGTTTGTGTGGGATGAGAAATGTGAAAATTGTTTTGTGGAGCTGAAGGAGAGGTTGACGACGGCACCTGTGTTGATTTTGCCCGATCCCAGTTTGACATATGTTGTGTATTCTGATGCCAGTGGGCAGGGATTAGGGTGTGTCCTTATGCAGCAGGGACGTGTGGTGGCCTACGCCTCTCGACAGCTCAGACCTCATGAATTGAACTATCCCACTCATGATCTGGAGCTTGCGGCTATTGTGTTTGCCTTGAAGATTTGGAGGCATTATTTGTATGGTGTGACTGTGGAACTGTACTGCGACCACAAGAGTCTCAAATATCTGTATGATCAGAAAGAGTTGAATATGAGACAACGGCGCTGGATGGAGTTGCTTAAGGACTACAACCTGGAAATAAAATATCATCTGGGTAAGGCGAATGTAGTAGCTGATGCTCTTAGTCGAAAGACTGTGCTTGTGGCAGCTATGATGATACGAGAAGAGAAATTGATTGCTGACTTTCGTGATATGAATCTGTCGAACCAGATCATCTGTGCCAACTTTAATGTTTCCCAAGGGGAAAGTGATCTGAGAGCTGAGATTGAAGAAGCTCAGAGGCAAGATGACTGGATACAGCGTAACCTGCCTAGAATTGAGCGAGGAGAAGTTCAGGGCTATGATGTGTCGCCTCGTGGATTGGTTCGCTATCATAAAAGAGTGTGCGTTCCATTAAAGGCGGAGTTGAGACAGAAAATCTTAGATGAGGCGCATAAGAGCCGATATACTCTTCATCCGGGTATGACCAAAATGTACCATGGTTTGAAATCTGTGTATTGGTGGTCGGGAATGAAGAGTGATGTGACGAAATATGTGGCTAGGTGTCTCACATGTCAGAAAGTAAAGATCGAGTACCAAAGACCGCCTGGTTTGTTGCAGAGTCCTGAGATTCCGGAATGGAAATGGGAAAGTGTGACCATGGATCTTATTGTGGGATTGCCCAAGATCAGGAATTATGATGCGATCTGGGTTATTGTAGACCGGTTAACGAAGTCAGCACACTTCCTACCGATCAAAGCTAGTTACTCTCCAGACAAGCTAGCAGAGATTTATGTTCGTGAAATTGTGAAACTCCATGGCATACCGAAGAATATCATCTCCGATCGAGATCCTCATTTCACTTCGAGATTCTAGAAGGCATTGCATGAGGCACTGGGTACTCAGTTGAGATTCAGTACAGCCTATCATCCTCAGACGGACGGTCAGTCAGAGAGGACTATACAGACCTTAGAGGATATGTTGCGGGCATGTGTTCTTGACTTCAAAGGGAGTTGGGATCGTTTTCTTCCACTTGCGGAGTTTGCCAACAACAATAGCTATCATGCGAGCATTCAGATGGCGCCGTATGAAGCGTTGTATGGGAGAAAATGTCAATCGCCATTGTGTTGGAATGAGTTGTCCGAGAGGAAACTCTATTGGCCAGATCTTGTTGATCAGACCTCAGCCCAGATTCGAATCATTCGTAAGAGGCTTCTGGCAGTACAGAGTCGGCAGAAAAGTTATTCGAACAAGAGGAGAAGGCCTCTAGAGTTTGAGGTTGGTGACCATGTATTTCTTAGAATATCTCCTGTCACCGGTATTGGGCGAGCAATCAAACGAAAGAAGCTGAGCCCGAGGTATATAGGTCCTTTTGAGATCCTTGATAGGATTGGGCCCGTTGCTTATCGTATAGCCCTACCTCCGAGCTTGAGCAAACTCCATGATGTATTTCATGTTTCCCAATTGAAGAAGTACCAACCGGATCCATCTCATGTCGTTGAGTATGAGAATGTGGAGTTGCGAGATAACTTCACGTATGCGGTGGAGCCAGAGTGGATAATTGAACGAGAGGAGCGTCGGCTCAGACACCGGAGCATTCCTTATGTGAAAGTGATCTGGAAGGGTATGACCCAACGGGAAGCAACTTAGGAAGCGGAAGAGGATATGCGGAGATGATATCCGGAGTTTATGGCTCAAGGGGTGTAGTAAATTTCGAGGACGAAATTTAATTGACGGGGGGAGAATTGTAATATCCCGATTTGTGATTAGGGCTAATGGATCTGATAATTATGGTAATTAGTGTAATTAAACACTATCGGGATTAATGTAATGTGAATTTTGGAATAAATATGTGTAGTATTTAAAATCAAGGGTTGTGATTCCTTGACCATGGGTCGGAATCCTATGCCTTGTGTGCATGTGAGCTCATAGAAGGAATTGAGTAGATGATGACAAGTGGTAAGAGGGTGGCCATTGGATATGGCACTAGGGGACAAAATCTCACTTTTCCCTCATTCTCTCTCTCCTATTCGACTAGAGGCATGGGCAAGGGAAGGAAGATGTGTTTCTCATCATCATTTCACCATCTCACCATTTTTTCTCTCAACTTCCTCCATTGATTCCGGCGCTCAACCAAGAAGAAGGGAAAAGAGGAAGCTTGAATCTTGGTGAGTTGTAATCCTCTTTTGCTCTAATCCTTTTCCTTAATAATGTGTATCTCATTGAGAGCTACATTGTGGTGGTTGTAGAGTCTTGATTAGTGTTGATTTGGGCATTGATCCGAAATTGAAAGTTGAAGAAACAAGATTCTGGATTGAGCAAAGTGAAGAGGTAGGCATTTAGAGCATTTTGGTATATTGTTTGTGATTTTTGGCTAAGTTTGGTAAAATCTGAAAAATTTGCCCTAATTATGCCAAATGTTGAAAATGTGGATTTTAAGGTGTTTGATAGTGGAAATGGTTTAATGATGAGTTATTTGATTGTTGGATATAATCTGGAATGTTGAAAATATGTTAAGGGAAATTGGATTATTGTTGTGATAGAGACCTTACTGAATGATTGTGGTCAAATTGGATTTTGGAGTGTTTTTAAAGTTGCCAAGGTGTTCCTTAGTTAGTGCTTAGAGTGTATGAGCAATTGGGAAGAGTTTGGGAACCTTTGGGTGAGGATTTGACCATCTGAGATTTTCTGGTTTTTACTGCGTTTCTGGGTCTCTGATGCACATCACTCGAGGACGGGATGATTATGCTCGAGTGATGGGAGAGTTTTTCCTTGTTCTGCTTCGAGTGCGCCAGGGATTTATGAACAGTGCTCGAGTGTATTGCCTTGTGCTCGAGTGAATGATGAACATGCTCGAGTGAGCTTGGGGCTGCTCGAGTGATGGTGTGAGTTCAGAGTGAAAGGTTGTTTTCGGGTCTTTACTTGCTGGTGGATGCCAAGAGTGAGCTCTGACACTCGCGAGCATAGCCTTCTCACTCGAGCACTGAGTGTCTGCTCGAGTGAGCTTGTGCCTCAGATGGGGGAGGGTGTGATTTCGGGTTCACGAGTATGCCTTCTCACTCGCGGGCAGGGGGGCTGTCTACTCGAGTGAGCCGTGTGTGCTCGAGCACGGTGAGCCATTTGGGCTGCTGTGATTTCTCTTGTGCTCTCGGGCATGTGCTTTCTGTCTTCACTTCCTTGTGCTTGAGGTGATTTCCGTACTCGTGCTCGAGTGAGGATTTTGTGCTCGAGTGATCCTGGTCTTGGAGAGCGTTGTGTGCTCTCGGGTCCTCACTTCCTGGACTTCACTTGCAGGTGCTCGAGTGAGGCATTTGGTCTTGTGCTCGAGTGAAGTTCAGCGTGCTCGAGTGAACCTGTTCCTGGAAGCTTCTTTGTGCTCTCGGGTGTTCACTCGCTGTCTCACTTTCGCTTGTGCTCGAGTGATGTCCGTAGTTGTGCTCGAGTGAGAGCATCTGTGCTCGAGTGAAATGACCAAAAATCAGTGTTGTGCCTTCGAAAAAGGGGTCTTTTGGGTAGCTTCTTCCAACCCTTTAGGCATATGTTTAGGCCTATTTTAGCCACCTAAAGAGTCCTAAATGATAACCAACTTAGAGTATTATTGAAATATACATATGGAAAAGAGATTGATTGGTTGTCCCTAATTGATATAGGATTTGATATCTGCCTCCCTCGTGAGGCCACGGTGACGGAGCCAGTCAGGAAAGATACAGGTAGTGACTCTTTCTTTATACCTTGTGTGATACATTGTATGTATATTATGTCATTGTTTTGAAATGAATATCGTATGCTGCAAGTGTTGTAGAAACTGTGGAAGCACCGCTTTACCAATAGTCCCTGAGTCGCTAATAACGGTTCGGGTGAAGGTCGTATGCCTTCCCGACGGTAAAAGGGGATGAGGTTAGGGTGTGATATATGTGTATATGTGGGCCGAAAGGCTATTTGTGAAGGCTGACGGGCCATTTGTGAAAGCCGAAAGGCTATATGTGAGCCGTGAGGCTATTTGTATGCACTGCCACGCCAATAGTCCCTGAGTCGCTAACAACGGTTCGGGTGAAGGTCGTATGCCTTCCCGGCGGTAAAAGGGGATGAGGGTAGAGTGACGTGTGTTGCTGTATGAGATGAATTGTGTGCATACTCTGTGATTGCATGTGGTATGAAATTGTTGTTACTACTGGGATTCTTTAGAATCTCACCCCTTCCATATGACTAACCTTTTTAGACAGGGCGAGTGGCTCGAAAGGGAAGCGAACAACCAGGAGTAGTTAGGACTACTCTGAGACTTAGTGGATGTTGGTTATCTTAGTTTTGGATTTGGGATTGCCAAGTGTACATTTAATGTAAATAAATATTTTAGATATGTAATCCCCATTGTTGGGAAATCTTAAACCCAAGTTATCTATGTAAGTAACCCGGGGTTTGCCGGGATTTTGGTTTCCGCACTTTGATATTTATTATGTACTCTGATTTCTCAAGTAATTATATCCGCCCGTGAATGTGAGACCAGCAATAAGTATGTTTCGGAATCGATTTTCAAAATACCCCATCTCTTGGATGTGGGACTATAAATTGTTATTTCATCTTATTGGTCTCTATTTCACTTAAATTTCGTAATCCGGATGTAATTACGGTGAGGGGGTTACAAGTATGGCATGGTGAAGAATTAGAAATGTCAAGTTCATCTCAACAGGGGGGAGTGAACTTTGATGATAATGACACGGATATGAATGATCGAATACAAGATATTATTCGTGATGTAGGAGAAGAGACTTTTGAGCAATCACATGCATATGGTAATATGTGTAGTGATTCCGAGATGCCGTTGTACTCGGGGTGTAAAAAGTACCAATTGTTGAAAGCAGTGTTGAAATTGGTAAGCTTGAAAGCACGGCATAGATGGAGCGATAAGAGTTTTTCATAAGCGCTTGAGGATTTTAAGGACATACTTCCAGATGATAATGTGTTGCTTTCTTGATACTATGATGCTAAGAAAATATTGTGTCCACTAGGGATGAAGCATAAAAAGTTTCATGTATGCCCTAATGATTGTATATTGTATAGAAAAGAGCATGAAGAGTAACAACAATGTCCAATATGTGAAACCCCGTGGTACAAATCAAATAACGCTCCTGCAAAAGTATTATGGTACCTTCTAATCATACCAAGGTTCAAGCGCTTGTTTGCTAATGAAAATGATGCAAGAAATTTGAGATGGCATGTGAATGAGAGGATATCTGATGGAAAGCTTCAACATCCGGCTGATTCTTCTCAATGGAAGAAAATCGATCAATTATTTCCTACCTTCGGTGAAGAGCCTAGGAACCTTAGGCTTGAGCTTAGCACAGATGTCATAAATCCTTTTGGTAGCCTGATTAGTATACATAGTTCATGGCTTGTTCTGTTGGTAATTTACAACTTATCTCCTTTGTTATGCATGAAACGAAAGTACATCATGTTATCTATGTTGATTTCGGGACCAAAACAACCCTGAAATGACATAGATGTTTACCTGGAACCCTTGATCGAAGACCTGAAAGAGTTGTGGGACAAAGGTGTTGATATTTTTAACGCAAACAAGAAGGAGGTTTTTAAAATGCGAGCCATGATCTTTTGTACAATAAATGACTTCCCTGCATATGAAAACTTGTTAGGCTATAGTGTTAAAGGCCATAAAGCATGTTCGATTTGTGAAGAAGGAATATGATACCATTAACTTCAACATGGAAGAAAGACAGTTTATCTTGGCCATAGGAGATTTCTTAGACGAGGCCACCTGTATCGCAGATTAAAGAAAGCTTTTTTTGGTGGACAAGAGTTTGAAGATGTTCCAAAGGCATTGACTGGGGGGCAAGTTTATGAAAAGGTGAAAGATATAAATGTTATCTTTGGTAAGACTATAAAGAATAGTAATGAGAAAAGTAAATGGAAAAAGAGGTGTGTCTTCTTCAATCTTCCATATTGGCCGAAGCTTGATGTGAGACACTATTGATTTCATGTATGTGGAGAAAAGCGTTTGTGATAGTATTGTTGGGACACTGCTTAACATACAAGGTATTTCTAAGGATGGCGTGAAGGCAATATTAGATTTGCAAGAAATAGGGATACAAGAAGACTTGCATCCAAAGCCATATGGTAAGAGAACTTTTTGTCCTCTAGCTGCTCATACTTTGTCTAAGGATGTGGAAAGAAGCTTTTGTGATTGTTTACATGACATCAAAGTTCCTTCAGGGTATTCTTCAAATGTTAGGAAGCTTGTGTCGATGAAAGACTTGAAGTTAGTGGGGCAAAGTCTCATGATTGTCATGTCTTAATGCAACAACTGCTCCCAGTAGCTATTCGAGGTATTGCCGAATATGATCTTCAACATATTTTAACTAGACTTTGTTTCTTCTTCAATTCTATTTGTAGTAAAGTCATTGAGACAAAAAAATTGGATGAACTGAAAAATGAAGGATATCTGATCTTGTGCCAGCTTGAGAAGCTTTTTCTTCCTTCTTTTTTTGACATCATGGTATATCTAATTGTTCATCTGTCAGGGAGATCAAGTTGTGTGTCCCTATCTATTTACGATGGATGTACCCAATTGAAAGAACTATGAAAATCCTAAAAGGGTATGTGAAGAACCCTAACGGGCTTGAAGCATCTATTGTTCATAAATATGTTTCTAAAGAAGCCATGGAGTTTTTTCAAGATTGCTTGTCAAATGTAGGACACATTGGACTTCCTGAACATCATGATGAAGAAGACGGTAGACGCGAGGCTTCAGTAAAGAGTATTGATCCTGATGAATTGCAACAAGTCCACTTACACAAGAAAATGAAGGATATGAGGTGTACGTCTTTGTGTAGATTCTCCGAAGCCAGGCCCGCTAGTGATTAATGTAATTTAATCTTTGATGTATGTACGTAAGTGAAAAGATAAGGAACTTGGTCAAAACAGCATTGTCATGGTTGTATGATTTCCTTGCATTATGATTCTGTCTATGATTGTGAGTTTATTATTCATGGTTGTTTTCCTTGCTTCTGTTTCTGCCAGCACTGTTTAAGCACAAGGGAGTTGAGTTTTAATATGTTCCAATAAGTTTTGAGTCTCTCACATGTCATTAAGATGTTAGTTATATAATCTGTAAGAGAAGAAGATTTATGTGAATGTCGTTGAACTGACTGCTGCTTGCTGAGTGAAATGTTTTAACAGGGGAAATTGCTTGCTGGATATATCTTTCAAACAAAAATTTAAAAAAAATCAACTTTTAAGATCGGTTCTCTCCAAAACCGGTCTGAAAAGTACATTTAAGATCGGTTTTAGAGAGAACCGGTCTAAAAAGTTACAATTTTAGACCGTTTTTCTGAAAACCCGGTTTAAAAAGTAATACTTTTAAGACTGATTTTGTATAAAAATGGTCTTAAAATTTCAACTTTTTAGACCGAGTTTTAGAAAACCAGTCTAAAATTTGAACCTGTTAGACCGGTTCCTCCGATAACCAGTCTAAAAATATTTAGTTTTAGACCGGTTTTATAATAACCGATCTTAAATTTTTGTAAGACTGGTTCTATAACCAGTCTAAAAAGTAGCAGACTTTTTAGACTAACTGTATCAAGACTGGATCAAGAATCGGTCTAAAAGGTACTTTTTAACCGGTCTTAAAATTGATTTTTCTAGTAGTGAATGATTGATGGAGGGAAGAATGTCGCTCTTAAAAGAATTCTTAATTTGAAAGAATAACCAGGCATCTGCCCTAAGCCAAGCTTTCTTAGGATCATCCTTATGAGGAGCATTAGTCAAATGGTCCTCCGATCCTTTTCAATACTCAGCAAGTACATGCGAATGGTTTTACTCCAATCCAAATAATTTGTCCAATTCAACTTATGATCAATTATTTTGTTAGCAACAGGGACAACCTCAGTAGTAACACTATTCTTAGACTTAGCAATAAACAATTCATAATCTGAAGAACCACACGTAAACAGCACTTGAAGTATCACAGGTATCTTAAAGGAAAATAAGCAACAAGCAGCCACAAAAGAACCAAGCAATAACCAAACATGTAGAGACAACAAGGAGCAACAACGAAAAGTGGGCTCAAACCACAAAGAAATAGTAAAGTACTTACCAAAAAAATGCTGAAACCAATAGAAAACAATAAATTTAGCTACACATCACAACCTTCAAAGCACAAAACCGGCTTATACTTGCCAAAAATAAAGAGTCGATGTGAGAGATCATAGTCGCTGCTGGAAAAAAGAACACATATGCCATCACACACTGAGGAGTGTGTTCTGTCTGCAAAGTGTGTGAGGCCCACGCACCGGCGAAACCCATGCTGGAGTGCAAAAGATGTCCGATCGAAGGATAGGGAAACCAAAGAGTAGGGCATTGACACACTCTACTTACCATGGAGGATCCCTCAAACTCCCTCACTCTCTTCGTCACTGTTCGCACTACAGTAACGTCATTACCATAAAAAAATAAACAAAAGAAGCCCTATGGCTCTGATACCTTAATAAAAAGGATAATCTGAATCCCTTGTATTATTTATGATCAGAATAGGTGTTTATATACAAGAACATGGAAACAAGGAGCCTTAACATTAATGGCTCATAATAATAATTAACCTAATTGTAACCCCTAATTATTCTCTATTTACATTCCTTGATTTATAGGTATCTACAACAATAATAATTCTTGATATTCCCTACTAGACAAAAATAATGGAACATGAAAAAAGGAAGCATGGGAATGGGACAATTTTCATTTTAAGTAAATAAAAATAGATTCATATAATCTTGGCAATGCATATAATTTTTTTATATTAACACGACCTACTTACTTCACTTTTGAAATTTGATTTTTAATTTCTTTCTTTCTTTCTTTTTTCCATGCCTTTGTGTTTCAAATTTTTCACTAGTCTAACCACATTTATGAGCCAATCATCACTTGGTCATTCCCTCTACTAGCTGATCGGCCAGACTGATCCGGTTCTTCGTACCATGTTTCTTATTAGTAAAAAAGGCATCTTATAAAAAAACTAGAGAGAAATAAGAAGAGCATTTCAATTTGCAATTTGGCATATATCGATGGATCCAATTAAGTGTGTGTATATATATGTATGTATGTATCCATGCATGCATGAATATGGTGAGGGTAGAAAACACAGAAATCGGGTGTTGCATTTATGATTAAGCATTTGATGAAGGGACGTGACCATAAATATTCATTAAACATGACAGAAAAAATATATTGAATGTCTAAGACAACATATGCTCCAAAACTTTGTAAAAATAAGGTTTAGATAGCTGTATATCTTGTTTAATTAAAAGTATGTCAAAGCAGAATATGTTTTAGATCTTTCGAATAAAGCAAAAAATCATCACAAATCCTTATCTATCTTCCCTCAAATTTTGAGAGAGTTACATTATTGATGGACTATAACTCATGATTATTTGGCGTTTGACTTGTAGCACAAGACATGATTTGCCTGAGGATGAATACAGGTTGGCTTGGGGGAGGAATATCCATAATCTCACTTTGAAGCATTGATATTACACAAGCCATAGTGGGCCTGTCTTTTGCAAGTTCTTGCACACATAAAAGACCTATGTGTATGCACTTCAATATGTCCTTGTCAAAGCTTACATCATATATTTGTGGATCTATTAGAGGTATAACATTTCCATTGATCCATAATTTCCATGCCTAGAAAAATTTACATGAAAAAAGAATGATGCTTGTCAAACTTCAATGCATTAATCAAGACAAAAGCATTTAAGACCATTTGCAAGATTGGTTGCATTGGGTCAGGTATAGCTTCTTGACCCTGCCCAATACCTGTATCTCTTAGCCTTATCATCTTTATGTTTTACTATATGGAAACAAAGAAGGGGTAAATATAATGTTACACCTTCACAAGGGCATATTTATCATTTCATATAGTTTTGGGTACACAGATACGCCTGAATTAACATATCACAGACATTTATAGTTGTCAAAAAAAGCCTGCAACAACATGCAGCCTCTGAACTACTACAAATTATGTGCTTGCCCTTTTTCATAATATGACATAACATGTGCAACAACTTCCCAAGGGGCCACTTATCCTAAAATTTCTTTAGGTTGAGCACGCTTAACTTTTATATACCCTTGAAGAAACACAGATGTTGGCTTTATCTATTTCTGATCAACAGTAACCCATGATTGCCCCTGTCTCAAAATCGTGCCAACTGTCTCTGGGCATCAAAATACTATGTATGGAATGCATATCAATGCCGATACATGTACTTAAACACTTACCCTGATATGTTCCATGTAAGTAATAAAGTTTGTCTTTTGCCCCTTACCACAGGTGATACTAGGTCATTCCAATAGCCTTTCTTTATACCTACTTCCTTGGGTTTCACAACATCCTTGTACCACCCTCAGTCCTGTATTGTGATACTGGCTACCCTTCGGGTATTCTTTGATCTTTCGGAGGCTGATTCACATAGGAGGGGTAATTCACTTCTCTAGTGCCCCATTCTTTGCATATTTCCTTTTACCATATAATCAAGACCTTATCAATATACTATCCTGTGGCCAGACCGCTTGCTCTGCTAGAACCGTTTGGTCTCTGATACCAAAATGTAAGACCCTTATGTTATTTCTACAGTTTTCAAAGTGCTTACGCGCAATTCAGTGGGCACACAGGAATAGCATAAATATACTGATAAAAAGTGTTTGATAACATAAATTCCCAATAGGGAATATACATAATAATTACAAATAATGTAGCCGCATAAGGCTACTAGGGTGTTTAAACCCGTTACAATAAAATGCAAACATCTTCCTATTTTCTTTCCACCACTGCATTTCATCTCGTGTAGTTCTTATCTTTGTTCTCAGCACACCTCCTAATTTTACCTGTCTAAATGGTTAGATGGAAGAGGGTTAGATTTGAGAGAATCTCAGTAGTAAACAGTTATCATAATGCATGCAAAATATATGCTATGTGCATGACATGTCAGGTTTAACTAGATGCATGCCCCATAATGACATTACAACATGCTCAATGTTTCGTGTGACATATCTATGGCCACAGTATAAATAGAAATAGAGCTCATTATTCAAATATACTCTACACAATCAAGTAAAGCAATCACACACATCACTACACAAGCAGAAATATCAAATACATGCAAATAAGATAAGTTCACTACCTCTTGTCTTTGGTTCTAGTGGCTAATTAAATTTCTTGAAGTCCTCTTTAAGGAAAAAATATCACAGAGCATCAATTACAACCACATATTTCCCAAAATTATTCAAACTCAGCTGTCACATATTTCATTCCAGAATCAAGGTCAAAATTTGAAAAATCATAACATTCAATCTACTTGTCCAAATGGCTCATGTTATCTATCAAATTAAAGCCTAGGACGTCTACTTTCATCTTGTAAAATTTCATAGCATTTGGACTAAGTTTGACTGATCAAAAACACATTGCAATTTCTCTGCCTCTAGAAAATGAATTCGGGCAAATTTGAACACAAATTCCGAAATCATCATAAAACCTCTTTTAACATCATAATCATTATCATATGAACATCAAACCCTAAAAGACTCCCTTTGGTAGAAATATAAGGTTTGGGTATCTCAAGAAATGCTCAATGAAATCACAGAATATTCATTTCAAATCGAAGTATGTACTTACTGGAACTCGAAACTGTGATCTGTTTTTTATTCCGGTAGCACCTCCTCTGGGTAGACGGAACCATACACCTTTGATTGAAAATTCAAAACCATAGAAATGTTGCTCTCCATGAGAGGAACAACGTTAGAGAAGACTCCAAAAAATAGAAATGCTGAATCGGAGATGAAATCGACTCCGGAACTCAAGAACTTTCATTATTCATCCTTTCTCTTTCCTTTAACTTTTTTTTTCTCATTTTTTCATGATTTTTCCCTTAATTTAGGGCAGCTAAACGAAATTAATAGAGAGAGGAGAGGTAATTGGCCAATTTCCCAATTTGCCCTTGGTTTGTGTAAAAATCACTAAGTTGCCATTTGGTTAGATTTTAGCCGTCCAGTTTTTTTTCTTTTGACTTTTTAAACTTCATTTTGTTTTTGCCATAAACATTTTCTTTTCTCTCTCTCATTTATCTTGGCCAAATAGAAAATTGACCTCATTTTTGTTTTTTGAATTGGCTTTTTTTTATTAAAATTCTTTAATGTTTCGGTTTCTGACTTGGAGCTTGGCACACAAGGCCACACCAAGCTGTGCCCCTTACTCAAGTAAGTGCCACATCATCCCTATGTTTAAGAAAATAATAATAAGAAGAAGAAGCTGAAGAAGTGCCACAAAATGTGCATCACTATTCCCTATTTTTGTAGTAGTGAATATTAAAAAAAGTAATTCATGCGGCTTTTTGTTTTAATTTATGGAAGTAGCGGCTGCCAAACTGCTACTGTTGGAAATTGTGCCCTAATGGCCAATCATTGTACTTTGAAAATTATTATTTTAATGAAATTTCTCCATTCTGTTATCATATTATATATTTAATAAATAGGAAAATGGAATACCAAAAAAATAAATAGGAAAAGAGATGCTTAAATGAATCGTTAAAACTTTTTCTTTTTTAACACAAGTGGAAAATACATTTTACCCTGCATTTAAAAAAAAAAAAAAGAGCAAGGGTAGAAAGTTAAATTCTGCTACGATTTATTTAAAGGAAAAAGAAAAACAAACCACCACGCTCGCCTTCAACAACGATTCCTTTTTAACAAGTGTAAAGGTCAGGTATAAAAAACAATTTTTGTGAAAGTAAAATGGATTTGATCAAGTGAGCTTTGGCAGCATTGATTTGGCCATCATCGCATCCGTAGAGAAGGGGACTTTCATTTACTTCAATATCCATTCATCTATTGATGATACACAAAGCACTTCCAATAGCACCCCAAGACACTTGGGGGAACCAATATCACGTTTCCTCTCTCAAGAGAAGGGCTAATATGCAACGTTTTCTTAAGTTTAAGGTGGACAATGCGTCACTTGGTAGGTGATCCAAAGAGAATTATTTGAAAATGAAATATCCTTTAAACGCTTTCTATGGTTTTAATACCTAAATGCACGTGGCAATGTTATTTTCCTGACAAAGTGTAGTATCCTTCATGTTCTTAATATGTATGACCTAATTGAGGAGTTGGTATTGGTCCTAGATGTAAAACTTATTTTCAATATTTTTGAATATTTTCTAATCTACCCATATTAATGTTCCATTGACAATATAATCAAGTAAGAGAGAGATGGATGCAATTAAAAAAGATGATTAGAGCATTTTAGAAAAAAACATATAATGTAAAGTAACTCAACTAACATTCTTAATCTAATCAAATTAGTTAAATATTTCTACATTAGTGAGCGTAGTAATAGTTTTCATTGCTATAACCCTTCTTTATTTCAGTGTGCCTAGCCTTTTATCTTAATTTAAAGGTTATGTGATTAAGGAATAAGGACTATTAATTTGGGGGATATACCATATATGTGAAGCAAGAAAAAGTTACATGGAAGAAATATACATCATGTCGTCCACACTTGAGTTCATGCTAAAACATATATGCATCATTATCATTTACAATGTCTTGAAAATCATAAAATCATTCACTTCACAAGTATTATAGTATAATAATTAGCATGACCAAGCATGTCAGTCATGGTTTTCAACGAGCTTCAACCACAGAAGTACTAATCTCATTTATTGAATTAACCCGTTCACCGTTTGATGGATTTGACTAATCAAAATTAGTTCTCTTGAAAAGAAATGCTGGTTGCTTTGGAGGAGCAAGAGTTGACTCATTATCCAACATGGAAACAACTTCTAACATAGTAGGCCTGTCTGTTGCATATTCTTGCACACACAAAAGCCCTATTTGGATGCATTTCAGAACTTCATGTTCAGGGCATGTTTCACCTCTTAATGATGGATCAACAATATCCATAGCTCTACTTTCTCTCCAAAGGTTCCAAATCTGAATTAATTGAAATCATTATATAGTTAACTATTACTAAAGTGCAAGCTTAACTCAAGTTGTTCATTATCTATACTTACATGTCCAACCAAAGTAGAAGAAATGTCATCATAATGACCACTGTTCTTTTTGCTAGTAACAATCTCCAAAAGTAAAACTCCAAAGCTATATGTGTCTGATTTTATTGAGAAAATTCCTTCCATTGCATATTCAGGTGACATATAACCACTGTAAAAGATTACTAAAATTTGTCAATATAATCATTTCAACTAAATATACTTAAACTGTTAAGTATTTGAATTTTGCTATTATTATTTCTACCTAGCACACACGCACACACACATATCTATCTTGACTTAATGGGGCATAGATAACAAACCTATCTAGTTCACGCTGAAATGTCATTTGAGGATGAACAATGGATTTGTAGTTAGCATCAAAATTTACATTATTTAATTGTAGATATTGATTGTATGTAGAAAGTCATTCAAACTAAATATTCAGTAGTTTGATTTTTACTAGTATTTTCTAAACTATGTAGTTGAGTACTTACTAGGTTCCAACAACACATTTTGTGTTTGCTTTAATTTGGTCTCCACCGAATATTCTTGCCATTCCAAAATCTGCAATTTTTGGATTCATTGCAGAATCTAACAAGATATTGCTGGCCTTCAAGTCTCTATGAATTATTCGTAATCTTGAATCATGATGAAGGTATAAAATTCCTCTTGCAACTCCACAAATAACATTAAATCTTTTCCTCCAATCTAATTGTAATTTTTTTTCTTGATCTAAATAAAAGATGTAAACTATTAAGAGTGAGTAATATTGCTTGATCAATTATTTCATTTTCTTAAATTGAACAAATTGGCAATAACTTGTGTGTGCGTGTGAAAAATGTAAATGATAAGAAGACACACCAAAAATGAAAGAATCCAAGCTTTTGTTGGGCAAATATTCATATATCAACATCTTCTCTTCTCCATCTGGGCAACAACCTAAGATCCTTACAAGATTTCTATGTTGGAGCTTTGCAATTAAAGTAACCTCATTTCTGAATTCTTCGATGCCTTGTCCAGAATACTTTGATAGCCTCTTAACTGCAATTTCCATTCCATCTTTGAGTAGACCCTGATGTCAAAATACATATAGTTAATTCATGAAACAAATGCTAGCTAGAATATTTAGAGAAAAATGTTAATTTAATTTATAAAATTTGAGACTAGTTACATACAAAAGTTACCTTATATACATAACCAAAGCCACCTTTTCCAAGCATGTTAGTGTCTGAGAAATTGTTTGTTGCCTCAACTACGTCCTTTAGATAAAATAGAGTTAAATTGGAATCGTTTTTCCAATCAAACGAATCTTTTTTGCGCATTCCTTTTGCTGTGTTAAACAAAAATTAAAAGCGAAATGTAAGAGACGAGTTGTAATACGGCCATTAATCAGTTAAGATTGAAAAGCAGACAAACCTTCAACCAATTTTATATATGTGCAGCGTATATATAGATTATATTAACTCAAGAACTTCATTTTGTGGGGAAATTGATAGACATAAAGCTTACCTTGATTCTTGTTCTTTACAAACCAATACACAAAAGTGATCACCATGAACGTTATCAGAAAAATAGAAATGACTACGAGTGTCACCATCTCCTTCTTGCCAAGAGAACCATAATGCTTCTTTTCATGTTTAGCTGCAGACAAGAATACTCCAAAGCGGAATTTATGTATGTTCAAACAAATCAAATTGAAATCATCATAGATATGTAATAAATAGTGATGAAGGATTTCTTTGTACTCTTGATGGCAAAAACATAAAAGAAGCGAAGTACAGAGTGTACCTAATTCATGTGCATCAACACGCACGTACAAATCTTGGCCAACATTTTCAAATGTTCTTATGTCTTCCATATCAGCATGCCACGTCAGGCATCCACTTTGTTTGACGTCGTCTACATTCGTATACGCCACACACGAACAATCCTTGAGGCACTTCTCCTCACACCCCTTCAAACTCATACTCTTACTCTCATCCACCCTTGCTTTTGATGTATTAGGCACCTTCACACGAGCCACTTTTACAAACCCCTCCCCACTTTGACAGGTGGACACATTCTTCTTCCTCACACACCCGCTTGACCCATTTCTCATATTCCACTCTTGCAGGTTCATGGGTTCGAATCCAGGCAAGCAAATGCACTCAAACTTGCCCCCATTATATGGGTCACACTTACTATTTGACCCGCACCAACCAAAGTGGTCACAATCCTCTGTTGGACCATACCATAGTTGGAACCATCTATTCTCTTTAGTTTTCCAGACACATCGTGTCACATGAGCAGTGTTGTCTAGCACCATTCTTAAGAAGACTGAAGGGTCCATGACTCGGGTTATGAAGCTAACTTCACTTGCATTGTCAACATGGGTGATGTTGAAGATGAAGTTGAGTGTCATTTGAGCTACACCGCTCCATCTTTCACCTGTCCAAGACCCAACACGCCAAAATGGAGTTCCATTTTTATAAACGAATATTTGAGCATAACCTTTTGGGTCGATTATGTAAGTCGCGTCCCCCAATCCAGGATCGTCTGGGGATTTCCATGATGTAAGGGACCAATTAAAACCGGTTTTCCGGTCCACTCCCATTTTCATGAACGCGACCGTTGTGTCACCAGGATAGTCAAAACTCTGCCATAGAACCTTTGGTCTTCCTTCATCTCTGATTAAAACCAAGTTTCCAGTGTCTTGAAGCTTAGCAAAGGTGTGACTAAAAGATGTAATGGTCGAAACATAGGAAGACCAAATGGTGCTAGTTCTGTTCAAATGGGTATCATTGTGAACGAGAACGATGTTTCCAAGGGTATTAATGGACAAAACTCCAGAAGAATCATAAAGAGGATTCTGTCTATTAGCAACCCAAAAAACGGTTGGCTTGGAGGATCTGTTATACCATATTCCAACATAGCGCTTTCTTGAATTGTTGCTGGGGCTGAAGAAACCGAGGGCAAAGGTTCCTCCATCGGAAAGCAAAACGTCACCGTCTTTTAGGGGTTGGCTTGGGGTTATTCTAGTAAGGGGGTGACAAGAAGAATGAAGCACCAAGAGAAGGAAAAATTGAATAATATTTATCAGAATTAGCTCTTTAGCAAAATAGAGCTTCATGGTGTGGTAACGGAGGAGCAAGAGATAAGGCTGGGGCTAAATTTCTCAAGTGGTTTACATATGTGGCTGAGTTAAGAGGGGACAGATATTTGTGATACCTCTTACATTAAAGTCTTCCTTTTGTTTGTGCAGCGTTGTTCTGTCTAAGAAGATTTATTTCGCGGGACCACTAGATTGTTTTGGTCTTAGGAGGGACATCTTAAGAACGTCCAGATTGCCGTATTTCGAGGTAATTAAAATGAGACAAATTAAGACTTACTTCCTCTGGTTTGAATGTAGAAATTAGTTAGGTATTTAATATGTTTTTGTCTTTAAATGTAATACTCCCTCCGGTCTATTTTATAAGATGTTTTTTAGAACATATTTTTTTATCATTTTATAAGATGTTTTTTAGTTTCAATGCTCATTAAATATTTTTTTGTATATTCCCAAATTAAATAAAGGAGACTAAAAATTGATATGACGTTGAAATTTATTATAATTATTAAAGGTAATACTAAAAATCGTTTGAGTTTTATGATATATTTATTGACGGCTTTTATTGGTACATGTGAATTAATTTGCAGAACATCATACAGTATAAAATGTACAGCAGGTGGTACATAACCTTCTTTATTTCTGACATTTATTATTTTTTTCATAAATTGCTTTCATTGAGCGATAGTTTTCAATTTGAGTTTGCAAAAAGATGGGTATTTTAGGAAAAATAATACTTCATCCGGTTCTAGCTATTTGTATGTAACTCTCTCTCATAGATGGGTTTGGTCCTATATATAAGTAACAATTTTACTTTATCTAAAAATTTAATACACTTTTTCTATTTTTACCATCAATTAATTGTATGTCTCTTTCATTTCTTTTTGGCACTCATTTTCCTCTCACTACTACAAAAAACACTTTTAACACCCCCTTTTTTAGGCCTTTTAACATCTGAAAATAGGGGAATGTTTATCTGAGCGGTGTAGAAAAAATTGCAACAATGTCCGTAAAACAGGGGACGTGCATAGTCTGGACTTTAGACGTCCCCACTTTAAACTGGGGATGTCTAAAGTTTTAGGATCACTTTAGACGTCTCCAGTTTGAAGTTGGGACGTCTAAAGTCTGACCTTTAGACCTTGAAATACTTAGACGCCTAAAGTTTTAGGATCAACACAATTTATAAAAGAAATATTCTAATAAAATATTTTAGACCTTATAAATAACAATTCTGATGATCACACAATTTATATTTAGGTATTTCAAGTGATTAGATGACAGAGTGACAAAAGTCACCGAACTGTAAACATAATCTCCAGCATATTCTACCAATTAAAAGTCTATGAATTCCACCATTTTGATTAACTAAAAAATAATAAATCTTTTAACGAATATAAATTCACCTTAGGTAGTAAATCCAGCCAAGCTTAACATAACTAATATCTTGATTTCAATAGGAAAATCCAAAATAATATCTTAATTACACGAAAGCATAACATAAAGAACTCATTCAAGATAGCTTGGTGGTCTTAAGAATGGTTCAGGGGAGCCTTCGCTTAACAATAAATAAAGAAGACGAATAGAAGATAATTCATGTTCATGCTAACAGAAGATCAGGAAAACTAAAATGTCAGACCAATATTTGCTTGCACGGGATACAGAATAAAGATGATGAAGGCAAGGTTGGAAAACAAACCTGTAGAGGACGCTTTAGAGGGAGAAAACACACAGTGGAGAGAGGGAGGATGACGGTGGCGACCATGAGAGCAAATCGAAGGTCAAGCTCCATAGCAGCAACGATGAAGAGTTGAGGCAGAACAAAATTGGTGAAGTGAAGGATGGAGGAGCAAGAAGAGAGGAGTTATAGGCCTTTTGGAGAAATAAGAAAATGAAAACGGAGAAAGGAGAAATTTGAGGCAGAGTGAGGCAGAGATGGAGAAAGGGAAAATTGAACTAGATGCAGAGTTCCATGCCTAAGAAGGACAGGAGTTTAGGCGTCCCCAGTCAAACTGGGGATGCCAAAACAGAATTTAAAAGGGCTTCAAATTTCCCACACCCATGTCACATCAGTGTACAGGAATCCTATAGAATCTTACACATTAACATGAACATGATCTCTCAGATAACAGTAATATTGATCAGGTTAATTAATAATCCTGTGTGTGTGTGAATTCAACTTTTGAAATCGCAAATACAATATTTAGGGAAGATATATATACACGTAGAACTGACACAGTCCGTGCTTGTGTGTTGACTAGTTGTGGAGAAAGTCCTGTATTTTTTGCTTGGTTTTTTTTTTTTAAACAGAATTCTTGCTTGGTTTTCAAAGGGTGTTTTATGCGTAGTTAAAAGTTGAGGGCCTCATATCTCTCTCTCTCTCTCTCACCCACCTACTTACTGGAAAGTTCCCTATTATCTTTGCCTTTAATTTGCGCAAGTTTTTCTGACAGAAGTCACATGCACTTATCATGTCAACCAGTACATGTCAATGTTTAGGCGTCCCCAACCAAGTTGGGGACGCCTAAACCAATTTTTTTTTAAAAAAATAATTTTAGGTGTCCCAAAAGTTCCCACTGGTATTGGGGACGCCTTAGGTGAAGTTTAGGTGTTCCCAGTTTGACTGGGGATGCCTAAACACCCACGCTAGTAGCTTTAGGTATCCCTAGTAAAACTGGGGACACCTAAAGCTTCCTTATGACGTGAAAATCAAATATTTTAAAGCGAAATTTAAAGTTTTAATGTTTTTGGCGTCCCTTTTTAAAAAATGGACGTCATTTATGATAGTAATATGTATATTCTGTAGTAGTGTCTCTATCTCACTCCTAATCTTCATAAATAAGGGTATGTTTGAATATTCATTGCTTTTAAATAATTTTAAGCATCGATTTATTTTACGTGATTTGAATAGTTGTTATATACTTATAAAAAAGACAAGAGGGAATATATATTTTTGCAAAAATAATTAACTTAACTAATATTTTTACTTTAAACGTGAATTAGTTATCTAATCCCTACATTTAATGTGTGAATATTTTTTTGCCAGAAGATCAGACGATATTAAAAAAAAAAAAAAACACGATTTAACGTGTAAAGAGACGCGTGCTGTATAATTTGGGGTTACGTGGGAGACTGTTCATCTTATCACAATTCACAAAGTCTTGAGGTCAATAATATCAATGGAGAGAATGCATGTCAAGTCTTCTGTCTTGCCAAAATTCTCCCCCCCCCCCTATATTTTTTTATCAGCGTTGGCCGTATCTTGAAATTTTAATTTGGAATATTAGGGAAAAGATAGTATTAGAGAGATTTTTTTTATACTACTCTAGTTTCGGAGTTCACAACTGCACCTCCCAAAACAGGTGCCTCCTCTACGAGACGAGATTGAGACTCAAAAAGATCTAACAGAGATGTACACTATTAAACCAACTCTGTGTTGGTGAGATTTAATGTAATGTAATTTATCTGTACTATTATTATTCCTGTAAATATTTAGAAAATCATTTATATCGTAAATGTGAGGATTCATGACTTGTACAACCTACCTGTCCATGCCATGAGGAATAATAATCAAAACTTAGTGTTGGAAAAAAAATCTGAAAAGACATTTAACAACCAACAACATTATACCCAAAGAAAAAAAAAAAACCAACGACTTTTGACAATATCAAGTAACGCCAAACCACCCTCATGACTCGGATTGGAGGAGGCAACAAATTTCCACGTAGTTCAGTTGAATTTTTGGGGATGAATAGTCAAATGTTTGAATGAACTATTCTTCCTATCCCTTGTCGGAAAATTCATTTTTCTGTTACCTACGGTCTTTGCTTGATGGCCACTCCAAACCAGTACCCACTTATGCACGATTTTTAAAAGTTCAAATAAATCTTTATATGACATTGTAGCAACCAATAAATAACAAGTGAGAGTGCGTTTATTGACAGGTTAAGGTATCACCGTTGACAAGTGTCACAACTCTATTCATATAATCATATTACATTACAATATCATTAATTGTTTCTAGAAAATAAATAGAATACCAAACATAAAATTCAACCAAGAAATTCACATAGAAGGAGATAAGGTATAAGCAAGGACAAGTCACTATTCTGCACAATGGAAGTGACAAGCTATGTACCAAGATATAACAAGTGAGATCGTAAGAATTAACATTAGGTGGGAGTGGGTAATAACAAGTGAATTTACTTAGAGATGTAACAGTATCATATTAATCCATATACTGCATTAAGGTTAATTAAATGTTTTACTCCTTCGTCATCTACAACAAGGCTCTTGTATAAAATATAATTATGAATTTCATAAGAATTATATTACTTTCTTTTTCAATAATTAATAATATCATTGTTCTCTCAACTTTTCATAGGTTTTGTTTTCCGTTATGGTTCTTGTTCTCATGCTAATTAATAATATCATTGTTCTCATGCTAATTAATAATATCATTGTTCTCCACCATTTACTAATCATCCCCCTATATTAAAGAAATTAAATATAATAGATGCTTATCATATGTGATAGCCATCTTTAGGGGCTGCTTGGTATGGAGAATTTGGAGAGGAGGTGAGAGAAAATTTTTGTGAGTTGGATTTTTACAAATTGAAGGAGTGGGGTTATAAAACTTTAACAAAGATAAGAAGCACCATGAGAGAATCATAAAAATTAATTAAAATTTTTTAACCCAGTTCTTTAATTGTTTTAAATCCAACTAAAAAAATTTCTCTCTTCTCAATTTCCCTTCTATTCCCCTCATACCAAACAGCCCCGTAATGTCAACTTGAACCATACAGTTATTGTTGACAACTAAACTAACAATATTAACAACTATCGCAGCATGTATTAACAACTAATGTCAACCTACACTATACATTTGTTATTGATGATTAAACTAAATATAGTAACAATTGTCATAGCATGTTTAAACAATTAATATCAACCTGTACGTACCACACACTTATTATTGAAAACTAAAATAACTATGTTATAGCAACTGTCGTGAAGTGTATATTAACAACTAAATTAATTAGTGAGGGTGACTTGGTAATTTAACAATTAGATTTTCTTACCCATAGATGTAACATCTCAAATTTTATTCACCCAAAATTCCTTACATTAAAGGGAATACATGGTGAGTTAAAGAGCACAGGAAATCACAAAATAAGGCAATTAGTGGTCACAAACACAACATGATTATGTTGGAACACAAGTTGAAAAAAAAAAAAACTAGATTTGCTGCCAGTGTGCTTTCCTACATGGCAGTCTGGTTGTGTGATAGTTTTGGATAATCAAATGATGTCCAATGAATTTGAAATTTTTCAAAATAAAAGTAGACTTATCAAGTTTTAATTTTATAGGACATATAAGTTATTTGGAGTTGTACACAAAGAGTTGTGTATTTTTGAAGTTAACCCAGTGAAACTGACAAGCTTTTGTGACAACGTCCAAAATGGAAATTTTGGGAGTTATGACCTTTCAGTTGGCTAAAGGCTATATTTTTCCCTAAAAATAGACTTAGTAAGGGTCATATAGCCTTTGAAACCATACCAATTGGACATCTGTACAATTAGATATGAATTTTCAAAGTTTGATGAAAATTTTGGCAGATTGAGTACAAGTGCGAAAATAGAAAAAATGTGAGGGAAAAATGGTCATTTGACCAATAAAGCAAGAAGCCAATTATTTTTTCCTTTGGTGGATATTTTCTACCAAAATATTAAAGGAGAAGGAAAATATTTACTTGGACATAAATTGTGCCATGTGGAAGGATTATAAGCCAAGTAGAAAAGGATGAAGAATAAAGTCAAATTACACATCTATTTGGCCATAAAATAGTATTATCTTAAGGAGGTGGAGAAATGATATTTTTAAAGCTCAATCTCTCTTTCCTAAAGGCATATTTCGTCCAAATATAAGAGCTAAGGAGAGAGAAAGAGTCTTGAAGCCCAAAAGCAAAGAGAAAAGAAACTGGACAGTTGAAATCCAACCAAATGGCCACTTGGTAATATTTACTATAGTGATTAAACCCAGACCGGACTGGACCGGCCGGTTTGGACTGGTAACTGCCAAAATGGGCTAAAAACCGGCCTAGCTACCTTATGAACTAGGGTCATACTGACCCAGTCAAACTGGACCAAACTAGTATGACCCGATGTTAACCCGACCGACTTGGCGGGTCAAGCGAGTCACCCTAGTTAATTGTTTTTCACTCTTAACAATCATTTCATCCTTCTTAAGTTTGTTTTAAAATTTGAGTTTAATATTCCTAATTTCCTATTCCCAATTGCGTTGGAGACCCACACACACCCATGTCTTCTTCTTCTTGTCTTTCTCAACTCTCAACTTCAATTGTCGAATGCCATGGGAGTTCTTGCTTGAGCTTGAGCCATATTCTGCTGCTGTTGGGTCATAGTTTTCCTCGTTGGAGTTGGCCATCATCGTTCATCTTCATTGTTGCTTGAGCTGTCATTGTTCGCTGGTGTTGCTCTTCTCATTGTCGGTGTCACCGTCGGACGCCATGGCCGGTTGTAAGGTCTAAGCTTTGGGGTCACAAAGGCGTCGACTTCGCTCCTCCATTGTTTCTTTGCCAAGTTCGGTGTTCTTCCAGATGATTACACTTCAAACACCCTTAAAGAAGGGTTTGCCAAATGGCTTTGGGCGACATAGTAAGCCACGGCCGGTTACAAGGTCTGAACTTTACGGTTTGCCCTCTATGCTCTCACTTCTTTTACCTCTATTTCTATTTCTGACACTCATCAATTTTTCATTGCCTAAGGTTTGTGTAAGTGATACTCAAAACTGAGTTTTCGACTAATGTGCTTTGTTTTTTGAGTTTATGGTGTTATTGGCTTTTTTCTTTCATCTTTGCCTCAATGTTGCTGATGTTATTGTATCTTTGATTATTTTCCAACTTGGTGCACATAATGTAACGCCCCAAATTTCAATTAAGGGCTAATGATGATTATTGAGGATAATTATTGAATTAAAGTGGATTAATTATGGGTCTTGGTGGCAATATTAATTGATATGCCATGATTAGTGGAAATTGAAAGAATGAAATTGTTGGGCAATTAGTTAGTGATTAATAGAGAAATTAATTACTAGCTAAGAGAAAAAAATGAGAAGGGTGATTAAATGGCTAATTGGTGACTTATTTTGGGTGAGCCAATAGCAATCTGACATGTGGCAAGCTGGTGAAGAGAGGAGGAGTTGGAAAAGTCAACTTGGGTTACTTTAATATTTTCTCTCTCCTCTCTTCCCTCCTCTTTCCTTGGGCAAGCATGGGTTTGGGAGGGATGTCATCATTTCTCATATTCTCTCACACTCCATCTCTCACTCTCGTTCTCTCTCTCCTTCTCTTCTCATTCAGCGCCATTATTGTAGAAAAGGGGAAGAAAAGCTTGAGAAAAGGTAAGGAAAATGGCTTCCATTGCTCAAACTCACTTCATTAATATTGTTCCTTGAGTTAAGAGCTTCATTTCCATGTTTATAGTTTGGCCATTGGTGTTGGTTTGTGCCCACAAGGAAAGTTGGGAGTTAGAGAATCAAGAAATCTCTTTGGCAAAGTTATAGAGGTAAGTGAGACCAACTTTTCTATATAAGTTTTGTGGCCTTTGAATTTGTTTGGAAATTCTGGCCTTGAATTCAAAAATGAGAGTCATTGGGTATTTGGTATGATATTGGCATGGAAATGGTATCTTATGGTGAGTTTGAGATAAATAGATGGATTTGGGATTAAAATGTCTTGTTTGGATGATTTTGGAATTTGGATGTTTATGTTGCCCAAAACCAAAGCATTTTAATGGAATAGGATTTTGGTAATTTGGATTGTTCCATTGAATTCCTTGGGTGTTTTTATGTGGGGATAGCTTTGGTTGAGAGTTTGGGATCATTGGAACCAATTGGGCAAATGTTGGGAGGTGCTGTCAGTTTTACTGCATTTTTTGGGTTCTAATAGCATCACTCGAGTGATCTAGGGTTCACTCGAGTGCGGGATGAATATCACTCGAGTGGTGATGGATTCCATTCGAGTGCGGTAGTGCAATTTTCCTTTCTGATCTTTGTTTCTATTGCACTTCTGTGGTTAAAGGTGAGAGTGCACCTTAACACTTGCGAGTGTTAATGTAACCCCCTGCCGTAATTATATCCGAAATACGTGATTAAAGTGAAATAGAGACCAATAAGAAACAAATAACATTTTACAAACCCATCTACCAGACAGGGTTTTCATAAATACCTTTCGAAATATAATACACCTGGTCTCATATTCACATTCCGAATACAATTACATTACGCGGAATATCACATTTATACAAATATCAGAGTACACAATGTAATCCCGGCAATCCCGGGTTCCATACATTAACTCAGCTTTATAGGGCACATTCGCCCATACAAGCCCTCATATGGGGATTACACAAATCCTCTTAAATACATCTACAAATATCGAATCCACATACATATATACACATCCAAATCTATATACTCCCAACTATGATAACCAACTACCGAATCTTCAACCCGAAGGAAGTCCTTGTCGCCCTTGATCACTTACTCCATCCTCGATCCACTACCCTGTCTGAAAGGTTAGTAGGGGGTGAGATTCGAGAGAATCTCAGTAGGTAAACAATATCAATATGCAAGTACGATAAATGTTTAATGCATGACATGCTTGCATCACACAACACATGATAACACAATGTCAATTTGCAAGCTCAATGCTTCGAACAATATACCTATGGCCATAGCATAAATTGAAACATAGCTTCAAATTACACACAATTATGCAAAGCTAAGACATGCACCAACACACTAACACATATATCAAATACAAGCAGAAGAGATATGTTCCCTACTCTCTTTCCACGTAAGCTCCAGCTCCGCTTACTCGCGATCAGAACGAATACCGAACCACGTCTAGGGCGAACATCAACCCTATTATCAAAGCAAGGACATAGGGCTATTCCCTTTTCCAATTCCTTAACTCTCAAACACTTAATGTTGGTTATCATTCATGACCTTTAGGTGGCTAATCAAAGCCTAAACATATGCCTAAAGGCTTGGGAAACACTTGACCAAAGATCACCTTTAAAAGTGTAAAATACTGATTTTTGGGGGTGGGCCGCGGCCCAAAAATCCATGGGCTACGGTCCAAAACTGCCCAGAAACATTTGGGCTGCGGCCCAGAATCCGCTGGCCGCGGCCCAGAAAATCCAGTTTCTTGGCTGAACTTCCAAAAATCATAACTAATTCCAAAAAAATCGAAATGAGGTGATCCCAAAGCCAAATGAAAGCTATTCAAGTCCTCTACACAGGAAAAATATTGGAGTTTACTATCAATCACCACAAAAATACAGAATTCCCAAACATTCAAGACTGTCCCAAAACAGAATCCATTTTCGACCTCAAACTTTGGACAGCTATAACTCCCAGTTCCAAAAACGAAATGGCACAAATTATATGTCCATTTTGAAGCTTAGGATGTGAACTTTAAGACTGGAAAGTTTCATAATTTTCTGACTTCATTTGCCCAGTCAAAACGTCCACACAACAAGACTGTCCAGAACAGAACTTCAAGGGACAGATTTTCAGTTTTGAACCAATGATTCCAATGGTTCCCAAATTCACACCAAATACCATTTCCACATAAATTTGCACAAGGAATCCATTGGAAACACCAAATCAATCAAATTCATATCACATTGACATGTTTTACAAATAATCACAACATGTCATCACAAAACCACATTTCAACTCAACATTGCACAACTTTCCATCTCAAGTTCCCAAATCAATTCCAATGACCAAATACCACAACATGGCACCATTTTCAACATAAAACACATGACAATTCATGCATTTCACAATTCCACCAAAATCAGGGCAAAAACCAAAATTCACAATACTCAACCACAAATCACAAAACTTAGATCAAAAGGCTTCAAATACTCACCTCTTCCTCTTTCCCAAACCAATTCCTTGATTCTTCATCTTTTCACTTTTCCTCAAGCAATCAAACACCTCCAATCAAGAATCTAAAACCATAGAGATGAAGCTCTCATCACTATGAACAACTTTATAGAAGGACATTAGAGCATTAGAGGACCATAAACCAACCAAAATCTCACCTCTAGTTTTCTCTTTCCTCCCCTTGTGCTTGGCGTCCATGGATTGTGTGAGAGAGAGAGGGAGTGAAGATGAAGATGATGATCAGTTTTTGGGGCCTCAAAAACATCCAAATAGAGAGGAGAGAAAATGAGTTGAATATTGACCAAAATCCAAGGGCTCACAAAGTGCCAAGTGTCACCATCTTGACACACATCCCATGAGCTCACATGAGCACAACCACATGGGATTCCACCCTTTAATCTCTACACAAATCAATCTCAACCATTGATCTTTGAGTTACCAATGAGCTTCCTCTTCGGTAACCGATCAATTGGTCGGTAACTTTACCGTTTTGCCCCTGATTATGGTGATTCCTCTTGAATCACCACCAAATACATATTCTCATTCATTTACACCATATTATGCGCCCTACCTCTATTTTAAGTCAATTTAGAGGTTAATCCATAATCGAACTTAAATACAGGGTTTCGGCGCTACTCAGAACACATACGAATCACATCGGATGCCAAATCACACCATAATCTCCAAAAGGGTTATTTATCACTAACCACATCCACTTTTGGAGTCATTAACCCTTAATCACAATTTAGGATCCTGCTAAACCAGGGCTTAGCAGTCCACTAATCTCAGGCTTATTCTCTAGCCTCAAGTCTCAAAATTCGGGGTATTACAGTTAAGCCGTCACTCGAGTACTTTGTGTTCCATTTGAGTGCTCTGCTTCATGGGAAACTCTTGTGCTCTTGGGTCCTCACTTTCTGTGTTTCACTTCCTGGTACTCGAGTGAGCATTTGGCTGTTACTCGAGTGTGGCATTCTAGACTTGAGTATTATAGCCTTTTGAAAGTTCTTGTGCTCTCGGGTGTATACTCACTGTCTTTCACTCTCTAGTACCCGAGTATAGACTGTTCCATCACTCGAGTGAGGTCTTCTTCACTAGAGTGTCTCAGTGAAAAATATCAGTTTTGAGCTTTCAAAAAGGGGATCTTTGGGGATAGTCTTCCAATCCTTTAGAACTATTGGTAGAGTAAGTCAGGGATACTAAAAGAGCAATAATGATAACCAAATTAAGTATTAAGAAGTTGTTGAACATTGGGAAAGAGAATAATACTTTGTCACTCATTATGAATTATAAGATACGACATTTGCCCTACTTGGGAGGGATCGGTGCTAGAGTGTGCACGGAAGGAACGAGCAGGTAGTGATTTCTCTCTCATATTGTGTATGATATCTGGTATGCATGATTGATCATTGTGTGATTGTGAAATGTGAATGAAAATGTGCCGTGGTCGATTGCAGCGTGAGCACTTCAGCGGGAGCCATCGTAAAGGGTTGATGCTTATCACACCTACCCCGGCTGTTGAACTACCATTGTAATAGACATGGATCTTTGAGAAACTGCTTTATGAATCCAGCCAGTGTGGCAGTGTATTGTAAAATGCTTGATATGAATTCCAGTTGTAGTGGAATATATTATATAAACTGTGGTGGTGCAAAACAGCGTGAGCAAGCATAAGGGTGACATGAGTCATACTTGCCTTTGCCGCTGTAACTGTTGTTGTAGTTGTAATGTGTTTGTGATGATTTGCTTTTATGCTTTATTGTTGTGCATACTATGAGTGATTTGACACTACGGGGATTCTTTAGAATCTCACTCTCCCAAAAACTAAATTTTTAGACAGGGCTGAAGGATCAAAAGGAAAGCGGGTGACGAAGAGCAGTTGAGCTCCAGTTTAGGAGTTTATTTTGGTTAATAGTTATCATGTAAAATTCATTGGATATTTTTATGGTGAATAGTTGTATATATTGGTGGTATTGTATAGTTTTGTGTAATCCCCTAGTAAAGGGAAAGAGATTATGGGGATTATTGTCTTGTAAGACCCTTTACTGATTAATGGAACCCGAGTATGTCGGGAATTTATGCTGTACTCTGATACTTGTAAATGGAATCAACCTGTTCAGGCCAATTGTGTATTTGTAAAGTGAATATGAAACCTTTGTGAACAGGTTTTAGAAAAGTTTTTATAGACCATGATTTTGGGAAGTTTGATTTTGTTTAAGTCCCAATCATTTAAGGTCTCTCATTTCACTTAATTGCTTGATTATAAACTTAATCTCGGCCTATGGTTGGAAGGGGGTTACACATAAAATGGTGAACTCTTTACCCTTGCAAATTCCTGTTGTTCTGTGAGCCAAACATAAAGCTTAGTAAAGTTTTGTGAGGCAAACAATATGGCATTGTGGGTTAATAATGTTTGGTTCTTTGGTGCATGTAGATGAGACTAAACGAGGCCAAGGTTGTAGCTTACAAGAGATTTTCATGAAAAGAAGATACTATGAAGTTGCAAGGCCTCAAGCACATGCTTGCTTCTGATCTTATATTCCCATGAAATTTTAACCACTTCTCAAAGTGGAGAGGGAAAGTGGGGCACACCACCATCATTTTCAAAAAACCAAAAAGCTAGCTTTTGAAGATTATTCATTATTGTACTTACATGTATATCTCTCTTTTAAGTGAACTGACATTATTAATAGTTTAAGTGACCTAACCAGTTAGCTAGTTAGGTGCTTTCATTGATCAATATATGCTATTCAATTTGGCAAGAAAGCTTAATCATTTAATAAACCATATGTATGACTTTTGCTACAACTTTATATCTTTGGTACAAGTGGATGACACTAAAGCTTATTTTTCTTAACACTTGCCTTGTCGTATGCAATGGAATGAGATAGCCATAGCCTGATATTTGATAAGAAATACTTCACAGTTTTGCTGTAATCTATATTTTTTCAATGATGCCATGTCTTTTCTTGAAAATATAGATGCTTGTGTCATTCTGATTTGTTAATGGAAGGACGTAATAAAGGAGCTGAGAAAGAAACCACTCCTAATGATAATTCTACCAATCCTTGTGATCCTATCAATAGTATGCCCACACCACAGTCATTACAGGGAGTGTGAAAAAAACAGACCCAGCTTAGCAATATGTTTCAGTTAAGAAAGAAGGGAAAGTAAATGTTTTTACATGTCTTTTATGTGGTTCAAGTTACAGGGCAGGTGGGATTAATAGGCTAAAACAACATTTAGCTGATGTTAGTGGTCAAGTGAGTTCTTGTAAGAAGGTTTCCCATGATGTTAGAGCTAGAATGCAAGAATCTTTATTAGAAGGTTAAAAAAAATGTTCATAATGATAAAGTAGAAGATGACATTGAAGTTATAGAGATTAAGGAACCAATTGCTTTAAAGAGGAAAGTTACTATGGCTGGGAAGGTTGACACTTATTTTGCACCTAGGACAACTCATTGTGCCAACCAAGCATAAAGAATGCATGGGCAAGTTAAGTAGCACAATATAATGCAAAAATGGCTTTCGCTTATTGGGCTTATGTGAATTGTGTTCCATTTACTGCAATGACTTGTTCCTTATTTGAAAAAGTTGTTGATGATGCAACTGCAATTGATCCTGGGTTTAAGGTCCCTAGTTTTCATGAGTATAGAGTCATCATGTTAAGAGATTGCAAAAAAGATCTTTAATTACTGATTGATAGCCATCGAGCTAAATGGAAAGAAAACAGTTGCATGCTCATGGTTGATGGTTTGACAGATGTTAGACAGCGAACTTTGATTAATTTCTTAGTTTATTCATTACATGGCATGGTATTTGTGAAATCAATTGATACCTCGGATTTAGTTAAAAATGCAAACACTTTATTCTCACTGCTCACAGAAGTTATTGAGTGGGTTGGTCCTAAAAATGTAGTTCATGTTGTTATTGACAATGGTGCTAATTATGTAGCATGTGGTAGATTGATTAAAAAAATATAAAACCATTTATTAGTTACCTTATACAGCTCACTGTTTAAATCTTATTTTGAAAGACATTGCATCCATGCCTCATATGTCAGACCTTGCAAAGAACGCATCTAAAATCACTATATTTGCATATAATCATATGGCCTTCTTGTCATGGTTAAGGAATAGACAAGGTTGGAAGGAAATTGTACATCCTGGTGCAACAATATTCGCCACCACATTTATCACCCTTCATAGCATATATTCGCACAAACATGATTTACAAGCTTTAGTTGTTGATCAGCATTTTATGTAACACATATTAGCAAGCACTGAACCTGGGAAAACTTTTAGTGCAATCATTCTAAATAATTAGTTTTGGGACGATTGCTTTGAAGTTGTGAGACTTGTGTTTCCATTGATAAGATTGTTGAGGATTAAGGATTTGGATGAGAAACCTTCAATGCCTTATGTCTATAAAGGCATGCAGAGAGCTAAAAATGTAATCAGGGACATGTTTCAGAGGAAGAAGGAACTATACAAGCCATACATGGATATTATTCAAAGTCGCTGGGATAAGCATTTAAAAAAATGAACTACATGCAACAATATATCTATTAAATCCTGCATTCTTGTATAGTCCTGACTTTGTTCGAAAGCATAGAATGATGGATGCTATGGTCAATTTGTTTGAGGCATACTCACCTGACAATGATGATCATTTTGTTACAATGATGTAACAAATCAATGTCTATCATGAATGTAAACAATCGTTCGATAATGTTTCATGTGAAAAAACTGCCCAAAAGCTAGCCCTCGTAAGTATATCAAGTTTTATATTTAAAAGCACATATTATGATTATTATTTATTAATACATAATAAATATCTTTTAGTTTATTTTGAAGATGAGTGGTGGTTGTACTATGGGGGTGCAGTACTAGAATTGCAACAAATTGCTATACATGTTCTTAGTTAAACTTTTTCTTCTTCTAGCTTCGAAAGAAATTAAAGCTTGTTTAAGCGTATCTATACTAAAAGAAGAAATAGATTGGAGCGTCAAAGGCTTAATGATTTGGTTTTCACAAACTACAATCTAAAGTTAAAGTTTAGGTAATCTTAAAAGTCATGACTTTGGAGTTTCAAATGGTTGTTATCTAGTTTTATTAAATATTGATCTTCCATCATGTTAGCATTATAGGAATCAATTGAAGAAGAAGAAAGATAATTATGAATCAATTGATAGACTAGACTTTTGGGTGCTTGAAGAAGATCCAACTCCTGAATTTGATAATATAAAAGTGACAAATCTTCAATTTGAACAGATGGCGAAGGATTATGGAGGTTTCTAACTATCTCTTCTATTATCTAATATTGTATTCTTATTTCTGACACAAAGGCATATAACCATGATTTTAGCAAAACTATTACTAATTTTATTCATTTGAAATATAAGTGATGATGATATTGCTAGGACTCCAACTTTAAATGTTGACTCTATTACTCCTAGTGCCTTTACTTTTCCTCCTACAGCTCCACCTTCTAAGGTCTCAGTACCTAGAGAGTTGAATGATGTAGTTGATGCTTATTTTAATGATGATAATTATTAGTTTACTAGTTTAGTGATTAAAGGTGGGAAATTTTTGATATCATAAACATGTTATGATATTTTATTATGATGAATATTTTGGGATTATGGGTTACAGCGGTTTCATTAGGTGGTATATATATGATGTAGTGATGCCAATTTGTTCAAGGAAATTCTAAAAATCATTTGATAACTATATGATTATTTTGATATTTTTAGTATTTTGTTAGCATTTTGAATTTGGATATATAGTATTCATAATTTAGATGGTGTGGTGAGAAAATTAGTCAAATTACATTATTTTTTAATTTTTAACTCCTCATCGATCTAGGCCCGGGTTAACTCTAGGTTGACTCCAGTTAGACCCATTGACCTTTGACCCAGTACCCCAGCCAGTTCAATGACCGGTCCGGGTTTAATTACCTTTATTTTTACCCAAACCAAGGGCAAAATAGGAAATTGGCCAATCACCTCTCCTTTCTCTTTATTAATTTCATTTAGCTACCCTAAAATAAGTGAAAAATCATGAAAAAAATGAGAAACAAAAGTTAGAGAAAAGAGAAAGGATGAATAATTAAAGCTCTTAATCTCCAGAGCCAATTTCACCTCCGATTCGGCATTTCCAGCTTTCAAAGTCTTTCTAACATTGTTCCACTCATAAAGAGAAATATTTCTATGGTTTGGGGTTTTCAATGAGAGGTGTTTGGTTCCGTCTACCCAAAGGAGGTATTGCCAGAATCAAGAGCAAATCACATATTTGAGTTCCGGTAAGTGTATGCTTCGATTTGAACTAAATATTCTGTGATTTTGTTGAGTATTTCTTGAGGTATGCAAACCTTAGATTTTTACCAGAGGGAGTCTTTTAGGGTTTGATGTTAATATGATGATGATTATGATGTTAAAAATGGTTTTATGATGATTTTGGAAGTTTATGTTTAAAGCTGCCTGAATTTGTTTTATGGAGGCAGGGAACTTGCAATGTGTGTTTGATTTGTAAAACTTGGTCCAAATGCTATAAAATATTTCAAGGATTAAAATAGACATCCTAGGCTTTAATTTGATAAGTATTATAAGCCATTTGGACTAGTGGATTGAAAGTTATGATTTTTCAAAGTCTGACCTTGATTCTGGAATGAAATATGTGACAGTCTGAGTTTGATGAATTTCTTGGAAATAGATGGCTATAATTAATGCTTTGTGATATTTTTCCCTTAAAGAGGACTTAAAGACCTTTAATTAGCCACTAGAACTGACCTATTTAGATTTTTGTAGAATTAAATATGAATTTCCAAGATTTGGTCAATAAAACTGGCAGATTGGTTTAACCTATGAATTTATGGCAATTGAGTTAAATTGTCATAAGTATTGGGCCAAATATAAGAGACATGTCCTAAAGGCCTATGTAGCCCTATTGGACACTCATTTATCATGGTTGTAATGATATGATTATATACCTAGGGTCATGTAGTGACAAAGAAGAAGCATCTTCAATGGTTGGAGAAAAGGTACAAGAGGACGACTTAAGACAAAAGGTAGTAAACTTACCTCTCTTGCATGTATTTGATATTTGTGCTTGTGTGCTGATGCATGTGATTGCTTTGCTTGATTATGTGAAATATATATGAATGATTAAAGCTTTGTTTCTATTTATGCTACAGTCATGAGTATGATGTTTGAAACATTGAGCACACAAATATGCCTTTGTGTTAGCAAGAGTTTATGTAAGGAAAGTATGTCATGTATTAAGTACTTATCTTGCATACATATTGATATTGTTTTCTACTGAGATTCCCTCGAATCTCACCCGCCCTTAACCAACCATTTAGATAGGTTATCATAAGAGGCATGCTAAGTACAAAGAAAATTACTGCACAAGAGGAATGCTGTGGTGGAACGCTGATGGAAAGATGTCCAGGTTTCATTAAATGGGTTTAAACACCCTAGCTAGTAGCCATGTGCGGCTACATTATTTGTAATTATTAAGTACAATTCCTGTTGGGAAAATATATAATGTAATCAAGTACCTTGTATCAATATATCAATATATTTATGTTATTCCTGTGTGCCCACCGAACTATGCTCAAGCACTTTGAAAAATGTGGAAATAAGATAAGGATGTGACATTTTGTTATCAAAGCTAAAAGCGGTTCTGACAACATGATAGCATATTGACAAGGTCTTGATTATATGGTAAAAGTAAATACTCACAGAATGAGGCACCAAAGAAGTGAATTACCCCTCTTCTGTGAATCAGCCTTGAAGGATTGGTGAATACCCAAAGGGCAGCCAGTATCATAATACCGGTTTGAGGGTGGTATAAGGATGTCACGGACACCAGGGAGCAGGTTCAAGTAAGGCCAGAGTATAGGCCTCATCCTAGAATAGTATACAAAGTACTTGGATGGTTTAATCCTAGTACAGTATGAGCAAGGTCTTTTAGATCTAGAAACTAGGATGACATTTGGATCTGCACAGTGATGTATGTCTTCCTGGATACTATATTTTGGGGTATGGGGAAAAAAGAGATTATAAAGTGGGATTCGAATGACAGCCTGGTGGACTGCAGGGAGCATATCCTAAAGTACATGTCCGAGTACATGTACTGGCACTGTTATGCAGTCTACACATAGTATTTTGATGCCTGGAGATAGTGGGCAGAATATTTGAGACGAGAGTAGTCATGGGGTACCGGCAGACAAAAGCAGTTAGAGCCAATATTTGCGTTTCTGTAGGGGTACACAAAAGTTAAGCCTGCTCAACCAAGGGAAATCTCAGAATGGGTGACCCCCTGGGAAGTTGTTGCACGTGTTATGTCATGTTATGAGAAAGGGAAAGCACATAATGTGTAGTACTTCAGAGGCTGTAGGTTGTTCATAGCTTTCCCTAAACTGTGATAACAATCTATGATATGTTGTTTTTGGAGTACTGGTGTACCCAAAATTTATGAAATGATAGATATGCCTTTGTAAATGTGTGGCATTTACCTCTTCCTTGTTTCCATATAGTGAAACACAAAGATGGTAAGGCAAAGAGGTACAGATGCTTGGCAGGGTTAAGAAGTTAGAACTGACCTAATGTAGCCAACTATAGGCATGTTAATATAACATCAAACAATGATCAAGGATCAAGGATTATAGTAATGAGCTGCGAGAGGTATAGTAAACACAGAAACACAAATAAGGGGAAGATTAGAAATCCACTATTATCCAGGAAAGGTCAATGTAGTAACACTTTCTTTCCTACATGATGCGACTATCTATATGCTTTGTATGCCATCTTTTGTAATATGTATGATACACAGTGCCTATGAGTACACTAATATGCCCAATCAGAGGACTGAGGTATGGAATAAGTAGGGGTTGCAACAGTGGTTGGCCCTGAATACATTTCGACTGAACTGAATTATGTGTTATTATAATATTGCATTATATGGTGCATGGCCTATGTATTATCGCATTCTCTAAGAATGATTGTGTGTTACTATGAAGGTCAAGTAGTACCCAACTGAGGAAGTAAGACAAGTGTGGGCAGACAGTATAGCCTCGCTTGTATTATATTTCACAGTGTGAAACATCAGAGTGGGCAGTGGAAGCATAGTGAATTTATTTGTAACTTTTGAGGATAACTGGAGAGGTTAACATTCATACCAGTGTTGATCATCCCAAGTCCAGATTAGATCCATGTGGTCTACAGTGATATAGCTTGTATGACATATAGTGATTTGCCCTGAGTAGTGAGGTAGCCCATCAAAGCACGTTAAAGATATGACTAATTAGTCTATGATCGGGCGGCTCTTAACCTGACATGGCCAGGTGGATTGCGCCACTCTGGTTGCTTGTAATCAAAATGTTGGACTTAAAACATGTGTGCTGAGGCTGTGTGGCCAACAGTATATATAGTTTGTGATGACACATATAAACAGAGATTGAGATGAGCCCTAGTGTAGTAGGGCAAAATGGTGGCGAATACTCTCCACAATATAGCCTCACAGAATCAAATACCCACTCATGTTGGTAGTGAGCCCCAATGTGTTTGTACAGGGCGGTAATACCTAATGGGTTGTAAGTCTTAAGGTTGTTAGTCTCGACATGTATTCAGTAAAGATGACAAACTGTATGTGCTTAGGCCATAAGACCTGATGGACATGTATGTCCTTTGAGCTAATAGAATGTTATGTATTTAAGAATGTTTACAAGTGAAGGCTTGAGGCAATAAGTCCCGAAGTGCTTGTAAGCATAAAGGTGATTCCCGGGCAATAAGACCCAATATGCAAGATTGCATGGGGCAGTATCGTTAGGCTATAAGGTCCTATATGCCAGTTATGTTATAGTGGACCAGTGTGTCCAAAGGCCCTATGTTAGAGCAAGCATTTCACCCAAGAGGGGGGGTGAATTGGGTGATACTAAAAATTTCTTCGGAAATATAAAACTTGATAATGAAATTAAAACAGTAAGGAGTAAGGAGAAATATCACCGAAGTGTACACCGAGAGTTATACTGGTTCGGCCACAACCACTTTGACCTACGTCCAGTCCTCAGAGCTTCTCTGTGAGTTTCACTATAACTTCCAAGATTCAGTGGGTTCTTGGCACCTCAGTACAAGCAAGTTCCTTCACCTGGACACTCGCTCCCCCTTACAAGTTGTAATCCAATCCCAACTTAAGGTTCCACAACCTCAAGTTATCTCAATAACAAATATTGAGTTTGAATGAAATATCTCTCTTATAGAGTGAATAAGAATCACTGAAGCATAGAAATATAATTTCAACGTGAAAACAGAGCAATGAACTTGATGATTCGTTTTTGTGTGATCTTATTGTACTATCTCTGTTTGGATGTTCCCATATATATAGATATGTTGGTGATGACCGTTGGAACATTTTCTTTCGTCCGTTGGAGGGTGCGCAGCCACTATTGACTTTTCAAGTTTTTGAAAAATATCCGTTGGCAGTGGTTGGCATTTGAACGTTTGATTTGACTTCCCTTTCTTGATATGATTCCTTCATTGTTTATCTATAAATATGCTAGAAATACTAATACAATAAAAGATTAATCATATAGGAAACAATTTAATGATCGTTTGAATGATTTCTAAATTTCTGGGTAAGCTTACTCGAGTAACTACTCGAGTATTACTTGAAGGTTATTCGAGTACTTACTCGAGTATCATCAGGAAATCTTTGATCAACTGTAAGTCAATGAATAAATACAAGATTACTCGGGTAGTGCATGGAATAACCAATTTTCAATCCTTTGGAAATATATGTTTACTCGGGTACCTACTCGAGTAATGCACTCACAACTTTATGAGTTACTCGGGTACCAACTCGAGTAAACCTTCAAATAAACTTTTGGTTACTCGATGCTCTACTCCAGTAATGTTGGCAGGATTTCTAAGGCCGAGAGAACTTACCTTGTTACTCGGGTACTGACTCGAGTAATGCACTCATTTTTTCATAGGTTACTCGGGTACCACCTCGAGTAAACGAGATCTTTGTGCATGACTTACCCTGGTAATGACTTGAGGTTTACCTTGAGAATATTTCTGCATACTCGGGTACTTACTCGAGGAATCCACTTAAAATACAACATTAGATACTTACATACTAGAGTAAGGACTCGAGGAATAATGAGATAAGATTATCAAGTTAATCAGGTACCACCTTCAAGTTTTAACTTACCTTAGTGCGTTACTCGAGTAGCTCCTCTAGTAACATTAGTAGTAGTACTAAGTGCCGAGAGCTCCATATTTTCATAAACAGAGTTACTCGAGTAGCTACTCGAGTATCATTGGCAACTTGAAGGCAACTGGAAGTTTTTCACATGGTTACTCGAGTCGCTCCTCGAGTAACATTGGTAGGCCGAGAGCAACTCCAAGTTTTTACCTGGTTACTCGAGTAGCTCCTCGAGTAACAATGGCAGGCCGAGAGCACCTTGAAAATACTTACACTATTACTCGAGTACTTACTCGAGTAACGTTGGTAGTTTACTGGAAGTTGTCTCTGGTTACTTCAAGTTTTGTCTCATTACTCAAGTAGCTCCTCGAGTAATGCTTTAGAAAACTTGCTTCTGATCAAGTTCCTCAGCATTTTCTCTTGGTCTTTCTTCATTACTCCAATGCTTACTTCAAGTGATGCTTGTTCCTGTCATTACTTTGTTCAAACTTGTTTATTAATCATTTCCTTTTTAAACCATTCTTTTGTTATCATCAAAACATGAGATCTAACATTCTCCCCCTTTTTGATGATGACAAAACTTGGTGATTTTGAACATGGTTTTTCAAATTGGAATCTCAATTAAATATGTCTTATTAAGTTTGAATTCATAGCATACACCTTGCATACACAATAACTTCATTAGTCCAAACATGTATCATAATTTAAAGCTTAAATGAACTTAAAATGAAATCATAACTTAAACACACTTGCATTAAACTTAAAGTTTTCAAATTACAAGATAAAGTTCAAAGAAATTCAAAATGCTCCCTAAAAACCCATGTACAACCAAATACCCCAAAGTAAACTAGGACACATCCACAAAATCACTCTTAAGCTCTTCTCCCCCTTTTTGTCTTCATCAATCAAGTGGAGGGCTAGGAGGCTTGACTATGAAAATGGGTGTCACTGGAAGGACCATAGAATCATCTGACTCCAAAGAATCAAATGAGCTAGAGGGAATTGGGTCAGGCAGATGAACTGGAGGGATATGGATGTCATCGCCGGGAGGAGAAGGTTGGAAGACAACCATAGTAGAGGTTTCTCCTTCTGGAGTGGTCTGAATCTCAGGAGTATTTTCAGTCTCCGGTGTATGATGTTCAGAAGAGGAAGAGGGAGATATTTCCTCTGTTTGGGTAGGAGAGGGAATAGGTTTAGGAGTGGTTTCTGGCTGTGGTTTGGGAGGTGAATCATCAATGATGATATGTGTGGTCTCATGAGTTTCAGGATCGTCCACTGTGAATAGAATATCTTTGCCTTGGGGCTCAAGTGGATCAGAGACCGGAGGAATAGATGGTTCAGCCTCAGGAATAGGAGTATAAGTAAGAGTTCTCTGGTGGAGGTGGTGTAGAAGAGGAGGGACCGGCAGAAGGTCCAGGACCCAAAGAGTCCAGTCGTGCCAGAATCAATCTCAAAGTCTCTCCCTGGGCACGTTGCTCTGCTAGCAACTCCTCATGCCTCTTGTCCATTCTATCAACCAACTCTCCCATCTTGGTATTCATGTGGGTTATCAGTTCGGCATTTGTGTTGGCGATGTCCACATGGAAACCTCTGAGCATGTTCTCCATGAAGTGCTGGAGAGTGGCATTGAGAAAGGATGGCGATGATGTGGTAGCAGCTGGAGCCGATGACTGAGTGTCATCCAACTTGCTGGTCTCTGCCTCTGTGGTCTTCCTCTTTTTCTTGGACCCAGACTCCAAAGGCTCTTTGAGAGGGATGTCAATGTTTAATTTCCCAATCTGAATTCTCCCCACCGGGGTCATCCTCTCAACTGGCTCCTTGCTATCCAAATACCATATCTTGTTTTCTTTTAAGATCAGTGACACAATCTGAGGATATGGCATTGGTGTTGTAGCCTTCCCATCCACCTTATATCTCTTCATCTCCGAGAAAATATACTCTCCCAGATCTTTCTGCTCCTTCAGGAGAAGTGAAGCAAACCACCTAAAGTCCCTATCGGAGAAGTGGGTATAGTTGTTGGCTTTGTTCACTAGGGACCTAGAGTAAATGTACCAAAGGATCCTATGATGATCACACATATCACTGGGCTTGAAATTTAGAGGGCCAACTAGCTCACCGGGTTTAAGGATAGTGAAGATTTCATTTGGCTCAAGTTGGGAATAGATATCATCTGGGGGGTTCTCAATTCCCAACCACAAATTAATCCTAGAGGGAGATATAAGTATCTTTTGGCCTCTCACAGTGGTGGTCATCTCTTCCTCAACTGAGGTTCGGTTAGGCTCATCTATGATCTCTAAGTTATAATAAAAGTGAGTGATTACCTTTGTGCAAAAAGGCAATCTAATGGATAACCAAGGCATAAAAGGATCTAGATATGGACTAAGGTCATGCTTAAATACCTCCTGAAGTAGCCTGAGATCCACATAGTGTGTCTTGCACACTTTCCTCCTAGAGAATTGGGATAGATATTTGGGAGACTCCACCAATTTGTTGACGTTGAACCCTTTTGGAGGGTTGGTGATCTCTTCTTCCGGCACTTTGGACTTCTTGGAAGATTGTCCCTTCTCCATTTGATCAATGATTCCAGCCATAGCCTTAGCCACATTCCTATCATATTTAGGCTTTTTGGTAGGCTTTGGAGTGAAAGAAGGGGTAGAGGAATCAGAGGGAGGAGCTGAGGGAGATTTGGCACTCTTCCCTCTTCCGGTTGAGGTACTCTTTTTAGATTGAGCCCTTGTAGCAATCGGCTCTTTAATCACCGCACCTTTGGGTTTCGGTTGAAGAGGAACTTTAGCTTTTGGTCTTGGGGTGAGTTTTCTTCTCTTCTTGGGAGTAGAAGAAAGAGGATCAGAGTGTTGTTGGGTTTCAAAGGAGTCTATAGGAGTAAGATTTTGAGTTCTCATCTTTCTGAAAGATTGAAAACTGAAATTTTCTGAAAAAAAATAGAGATACAGACGCGGAATAGGGCATAGAGATTCTGAGAAAAATAGGAGGTTTTTGGAGCTGAAATTTCTTGGGTTTTGACGGAAATGAAGCAAGGAATCACTTGTGAAAACTTTCTGTGAGAGAGAATAGTGATTTACTAGAGGAGATTTTGTGGAAATGACCGAGTTTGCGATAGATAAAGACCTAGAACCCGACTTTACTCGAGGCCTTACTCGAGTAAACTTCAAGTTTACTCGAGGCCTTCCTCGGGTGTTCATACAGAAAAATTCTAAAATAATTCATTTAAATTGCGTACCTGGTATGAATAATATAGTAATTATCCATGGATGTTCCCTCGATCATTTATAACCCATTTTGATCAGATTTGAGTCATTTTTCATCAATTTGAGAATCTGAACTCTGACATTACTCGAGGCCTTACTCGAGTAAGCTTCAAGTTTACTTGAGGCTCGCCTCGGGTAACCTGCTTTTCAACTTCTGACTCTTCATTTCTTTGAAAACTGAACCGTTAGATTTAAATTTCAAGTAACTTGATCCATTACTTCCAGTTTTGGGAGCCATTACTCGAGTACATACTCGAGTAAAGTGTTACTTTACTTCAAGTTGTTCCTCGGGTAATGCTTCACTGTGAGTCATTACTTCAAGTTGGTACTCCAGTAATGGTGTCCTCTGATAACCTCTGTTTTTGTTTCTCAAAACAGAATTTCTACCTTCCTGCAAAACAATTTTCTATATACTCTGATGCTTAAGTTAGTAATCATCAAAACTTTAACAAATGACTTCATCTAATATTATGAGAAACTGAAAATAACTTACAACTGATTGGGATTTACCATTCCCAATTCTCTTCTAATGTATAGAAATTGATCTTTCGCAAGAGGTTTTGTGAAGATATCTGCTAGTTAAAGATGAGTAGGAATGAATATCACTTTCACATCTTTCTTTTGAACATGATCTCTGATGAAGTGATGTCTGACATCGATATGCTTGGTTCTAGAGTGTTGAACTGGATTCTTTGCCAAGCTTATCGTACTAGTATTGTCACAATAGATTGGTATTTCTTTGAGATAAATACCAAGATCTTGTAGTTGTTGTTTTAACCATATTACTTGTGCACAACAGCTTGAGACAGCAACATATTCAGCTTCTGTTGACGAGAGAGACACAGTATTTTGTTTCTTGCTAAACCAAGATACAAGAGATCCTCCAAGAAATTGTCCTTGTCCGCTGGTGCTCTTTCTATCTGTCTTGTATCCTCCATGATTTGAATCTGAATATACAACAAGATATTCACTTCTTCCTTTGGGATACCACAGACCCAATTCGGGTGTGTCAGCAAGGTATCTAAAGATTCGTTTGACCGTTTCAGCATGTGATTCTTTTGGTGCTGACTGATATCTTGCACATATGCCAACACTAAATTGAATGTCCGGTCTACTTGCCGTGAGATAGAGTAATGATCCAATCATTCCTCTATACTTTGTTATGTTGAAGTCTTTCCCTTTGACATCAGCATCAAGTAACGTAGTTGAGCTCATAGGTGTGTCCGTGCCATTTGCTTCATCCATTCCATACTTCTTCAATAGCTCTTTCAAATACTTTGTTTGAGATATGAAGATTCCATTCTTTCTTTGTTTGATTTGCAAACCAAGAAAGAAATTCAATTCTCCCATCATTGACATCTCAAATTCTCCCTGCATTATCTCAGAAAATTCCTTACATAGAGATTCATTAGTAGCACCGAAAACAATGTCATCAACATATATTTGAACAATTAAAATATCATTGTGTTTTCGTTTTATAAAGAGTGTTGTATCAACTTTTCCCCATACAAAACCTTGATCAATAAGAAACTTACTGAGCCTTTCATACCAGGCTCTAGGAGCTTGTTTTAAACCATATAAAGCCTTTTTGAGTTTGAAAACATGGTCAGGTTTAGTAACATCCTCAAAACCTGGAGGTTGTTCTACATACACTTCTTCCATGATGTAACCATTTAGAAAAGCACTCTTAACATCTATTTGATAGAGTTTGAATCCTTTGATGCATGCAAAGGCTAAAAGTACACGTATGGCTTCCAATCTAGCCACTGGAGCATACGTTTCCTCATAATCAATCCCTTCTTCCTGATTATAGCCTTTGGCCACCAATCTTGCCTTGTTTCTGACAATAATTGCATATTCATCGAGTTTATTTTTGAATACCCATTTAGTACCAATGATCTGATGATCCTTGGGTCAAGGTACCAAATCCCAAACTTGATTTCTCTCAAATTGATTTAGTTCTTCTTGCATTGCTATAACCCAATCATTGTCTGATAGGGCTTCATCAATGTTAGAAGGTTCAATCTCGAAAATGAATGCAGAGAAACTTACTTCATTAAAAATTCTATTTCTGGTTTTGATCCCTTCATTCACATCTCCTATGACTTGATCTAAGGGATGACTTCTATTGTATTTCCAAGCTCTAGGTTGACCTAGGGATTGCTCTTCTTCCTTAGTTTCATCAACTTCTGGAATAAGAGACTTAGAAATAGATTGACCATTCTCTGGATTTAAAACAACTTCCTGTTCTTCATCAATGGTTTTGTCAGAGGATTCAAATTCATCAAATACAACATGAATTGATTCTTCAACAACACAAGTTCTTTTATTGAAAATTCTATATGCTTTACTTCGTTTAGAATATCCTAGGAAAATTCCTTCATCAGTTTTAGAATCAAATTTTCCTAAGTTATCTTTACCATTATTATGAATGAAACACTTACAACCGAAGATGTGTAGATGAGCAATGTTTGGCTTCCTTCCTTTGTATAGCTCGTATGGAGTCTTTCCAAGTTTCGTTCTGATATAGGCTCTATTTGAAATATAGCATGCTGTACTCATAGCATCAGCCCAGAAAACTTGAGACATGTTCTTTTCATTTAACATTGCTCTAGCCATTTCAGTAAGCACTCTATTCTTGCGTTCCACAACTCCATTTTGTTGGGGCGTCCTTGGAGCAGAAAAATTATGATCAATGCCATTAGTATCACAATATTCTTCAAAGGCTTGATTCTCAAATTCTCCACCATGATCAGTCCTAATACCTGCAATGGACATACCTTTCTCATTTTGCACTTTCTTGGCAAAAACAATAAATTCTTCAAATGTTTCATCCTTTGATGATAGAAAAATAACCCATGTAAATCTGGAGAATTCATCAACAATAACCAATGTATATAGGTTGCCACCAAGACTCTTTGCTCTTGCTGGGCCAACTAAATCCATATGCAATAATTGTAATGGTCTATTTGTTGAAATCTCATTTTTCAATTTGAAAGATGATTTAGTTTGTTTACCCTTTTGACATGCATCACAAATCAAATCGTTTTTGAAATTTACTTTGGGTAATCCAAGAACTAAATCCTTTTTGAGTAGTTTGCCTAATTGATGCTTGTTGACATGAGCCAATCTTTTATGCCATAGCCAACTTTCATCGGCATTACTCAGAAAACAGTTTTCAGATTCATTTCTACTAATATCTAAGGTATAGCAGTTACCTTCCCTTTTTGCTCTGAGCTTAGCCTTGATATTCTTCTTATCAAGTAGTAAGTCTTTCTTGTTGACAATCAGACATTCCTCTAAATCAAATATTATCCAGTTGTCTTTATCTGCACTTTGACTTACGCTCAGCAAATTATGACATAAGCCTTCAACGTAATATACATCTTTGACTTGTATTCCTTTGTCATTTTTGATTTCACCAATTCCTGCTATCTTTCCGGATTGATTTCCTCTAAATTTTACCTTTCCACCTTCCTTAGGTTGCAATGTGGTAAAACTTTCGAAATCTCCGGTCATATGTCTAGAGCATCTACTATCTATGTACCACTTGCTATTTTTGGATGCTTTGAGACATACCTGCAATCAAATGACTAAGTCTTAGGTACCCACTTTTTTTTGGGTCCTTTTGGGTTAGTATAAATGATTTTCTGAACATATGTGCCTTTAGGTACCCATTTGTAGGTTCCTATTGCTCTTTTCTTCTTATGAATGCATGAAGAGGTATAATGACCTTTTCTATTACAGTAATTACAAAATGCAAAAGGATTTGATATATGCACAGAATGCTGGAAATAGTTCGAATATGACTTACCTCCTACTTTCTTTTTACCTTTCCTTCTATCTGTTTTTGGATCATATCCAATACCAGATCGGTCATTTACAAATCGTTGTTCTTTTAAAATCACACTTAGCATCTCGCTTCCTTTAGTAAATTTTTCAAGAGTTTTTGTGAGATCAATGTTTTTCTTTTTCAACGAAGAACAATTTTCACAATTCTTTTCTGAACTTTCTTTAAGTTCAATTTCAAGAGCTTTGTTTTTCTTTTTGAAAACAATTAATTCTTTAACTACTTTGATGAATTCAGAATGTAAAGCATTATATTCAGAGAGTAATTCATCATAGGTAGGTTCAGAATCATTTACCTCTTCTTCTGTCTCTTCTTGAGCAACAAGACATATATTGGCTACTTCTTCTTCATCACTTTCTTCGTCAGAGGAACTATCTCCCCATATAGCAGATACAAAGGCCTTCTTTTTGTTGAAGAATTTTCTTTTCTCTTTTCTTTGCTCTTTTGATTCAGTTCTGGACATTCTGATTTGATATGTCCTGGTTTTCCACATTCGTAGCAAATGATATGGTCTTTGCTGCTAGTTCCTCCTTTTTGAAAGTGTTTGAAGCCTTGACCTTTCTTGTAGAACTTTCTGAATCGTTTTATGATTAAGCCCATTTCATCATCATCAAACTCCTCATCTTCATCTTGATTTTCTTCTTTCGCTTTTAGTGCTAGACCTTTCTTTCTTTTGTCACCGATGTCATCTAGTTCCCGTTTGAACTTTAATTTGCTTTCATATTCAGAAAGGCTTCCAAATAGAGAAGCAACTGATCTCATTGATTCTCCTTTTGCCTCTTCTATCGTAGTGACTTTGGCCTCCCACTCTTTAGAAAGAATATTCAAAATTTTTCATACTTGGGTATTTTGATCATAGACTTTACCAAGTGCTGCAAGTTGATTAACAAGATGAGTATATCTAAGTTCGAATTCAGAAATTGACTTACCTGATTTCATTCGAAGTAGATCAAATTCAGTGATCAAGGTGTTGATTCGATTCTTCTTTATTCCCGAAGTTCCTTCATGAGCTATTTCCAGAGCTTCCTACATTTCCTTTGTTGTTGGAAGTGTGCAAATTCTGAAGTATTCATTTTGACTCAAAGAACTTTGTAACATCAGAATTGCCTTGCTATTGAGAGTGATAAGTTTCTTATCATTCTCATCATATTCCGCTGGCGTTTTTGGAATTTTCTGAGAATCTACAGTCTTTGTAGGTTGATAGTTTCCACTCTCAATTACATCCCATAGCCCATATTCAGTAGCCATCACGAACACTCTGAATTTTGCTTTCCAGAAAGAAAAGTGTTCTCCATTGAAACCGGGAGGTCTAGTGATGGATGCTCCGTCGGGAAGAATTCCTTCACCCATGCTTGCCATTGGATCCTTCTTAGGCTGTTAAACCTTAACAAGAAGACCTATGCTCTGATACAAAATGTTAGAGCAAGCGTTTCACCCAAGAGGGGGGGTGAATTGGGTAATACTAAAAATTTCTTCAGAAATATAAAACTTGACAATGAAATTAAAACAGTAAGGAGTAAGGAGAAATATCACCGAAGTGTACACCGAGAGTTATACTGGTTCGGCCACAACCACTTTGACCTACATCCAGTCCTCAGAGCTTCTCTGAGAGTTTCACTATAACTTCCAAGATTCAGTGGGTTATTGGCACCTCAATACAAGCAAGTTCCTTCACCTGGACACTCGCTCCCCCTTACAAGTTGTAATCCAATCCCAACTCAAGGTTCCACAACCTCAAGTTATCTCAATAACAAATATTGAGTTTGAATGAAATATCTCTCTTATAGAGTGAATAAGAATCACTGAAGCATAGAAATATAATTTCAACGTGAAAACAGAGCAATGAACTTGATGATTCATTTTTGTGTGATCTTGTTGTACTATCTCTGTTTGGATGTTCCCATATATATAGATATGTTGGTGATGACCATTGGAACATTTTCTTTCGTCCATTGGAGAGTGCGCAACCACTATTGACTTTTCAAGTTTTTGAAAAATATCCGTTGGTGGTGGTTGGCATTTGAACGTTTGATTTGACTTCCCTTTCTTGATATGATTCCTTCATTGTTTATCTGTAAATATGCTAGAAATACTAATACAATGAAAGATTAATCATATAGGAAACAATTTAATGATCGTTTGAATGATTTCTAAATTTCTGGGTAAGCTTACTCGAGTAACTACTCGAGTATTACTTGAAGGTTACTCGAGTACTTACTCGAGTATCATCGGGAAATATTTGATCAACTGTAAGTCAATGAATAAATACAAGATTACTCGGGTAGTGCATGGAATAACCAATTTTCAATCCTTTGGAAATATATGTTTACTCGGGTACCTACTCGAGTAATGCACTCACAACTTTATGAGTTACTCGGGTACCAACTCGAGTAAACCTTCAAATAAACTTTTGGTTACTCGATGCTCTACTCCAGTAATGTTGGCAGGATTTCTAAGGCCGAGAGAACTTACCTTGTTACTCGGGTACTGACTCGAGTAATGCACTCATTTTTTCATAGGTTACTCGGGTACCACCTCGAGTAAACGAGATCTTTGTGCATGACTTACCCTGGTAATGACTTGAGGTTTACCTTGAGAATATTTCTGTATACTCGGGTACTTACTCGAGGAATCCACTTAAAATACAACATTAGATACTTACATACTAGAGTAAGGACTCGAGGAAAAATGAGATAAGATTATCAAGTTAATCGGGTACCACCTTCAAGTTTTAACTTACCTTAGTGCGTTACTCGAGTAGCTCCTCGAGTAACATTAGCAGTAGTACTAAGTGCCGAGAGCTCCATATTTTCAGAAACAGAGTTACTCGAGTATCATTGGCAACTTGAAGGCAACTGGAAGTTTTTCACATGGTTACTCGAGTCGCTCCTCGAGTAACATTGGCAGGCCGAGAGCAACTCCAAGTTTTTACCTGGTTACTCGAGTAGCTCCTCGAGTAACAATGGCAGGCCGAGAGCACCTTGAAAATACTTACACTATTACTCGAGTACTTACTCGAGTAACGTTGGTAGTTTACTGGAAGTTGTCTCTGGTTACTTCAAGTTTTGTCTCATTACTCAAGTAACTCCTTGAGTAATGCTTTAGAAAACTTGCTTCTGATCAAGTTCCTCAGCATTTTCTCTTGGTCTTTCTTCATTACTCCAATACTTACTTCAAGTGATGCTTGTTCCTGTCATTACTTTGTTCAAACTTGTTTATTAATCATTTCCTTTTTAAACCATTCTTTTGTTATCATCAAAACATGAGATCTAACACCCTATACTTAATAGACCAATGTGTCCTTAAGGCTGGCAGATGTATCCAAATTGTAATAGGTAGTGACCCAAGGATTTGAGGTAGAGACCCTCGACTATACATTTTATATGCCAATTATTTATGTTGCATACTGATTATTTAATGTCATTATGATGAGTGCGAATGCTGAATACTATCTGAGATCTGTATTAAGAATATAATGATGGTTTTGTTGCATGGTTTGTGAGCCTACACATAAAAGAGATAGACTGAGTGATAAAAAGGGATTCCCCAAGGTATAGATGATTCTATACGGTGTTCAAATTTTGAGGATGAAATTTATTGAACAGGAGGAGAAATGTAACACCCAAATTTTATTTACCCAAAATTCCTTACATTAAAGGGAATACATAGTCAGTTAAAGAGCATAGGAAATAGCGAAACAAGGCAGTTAATGGTCACACACACAACATGATTATGTTGGAACACAAGTTGAAAAAAAAACTAGATTTGCTACCAGTGTGCTTTTCTGCGTGGCAGTCTAGTTGTGTGATGGTTTTGGATAATCAAATGATGTCCAATGAATGTGCAATTTTCCAAAATAAAAGTAGACTTATCAAGCTTTAATTTTCTAGGTCATTTAAGTTATTTGGAGCTGTACACAAAGAGTTATGTATTTTTGAGGTTAGGCTAATGAAACTGGCAAACAACATCCAAAATTGGAAATTCAGGGAATTATAAGCTTCTAGTTGGCTAAGGCTATATTGTTTCCTAAAGATAGACTTAATAAGGGTCACATAATCTTTAGAACCATACCAATTGTACATATGTACAATTAGATATGAATTTTCAAAGTTTGATGAAAATTCTGGCAGATTAAGTACAAGTGCGAAAATAGAAAAAATGTGAGCAAAATGGTCATTTGACCAATAAAGCAAGAAGCCAATTATTTTTCCCTTTATTGGTGGATATTTTATGCCAAAATATTTAAGGAGAATGAAAATATTTACTTGGACACAAATTGTACCATGTGGAAGGATTATAAGCCAAATAGAAAAAGATGAAGACTAAACTCAAATTACACATGTTAATTGGCCATTAAAAAGTATTATCTTAAGGAGGTAGAAAATGATATTTTTAAGGCTCATCCTCTCTTTCCTAAAGGCATATATCATTCAAATACAAGAGCTAAGGAGAAAGAAAGAGTCTTGAAGCCCAAGAGCAAAGAGAAAAGAAACTGGACGGTTGAATTCCAACCGAATGGCCACTTGGTAATTTTTACACAAACTAAGGGAAAATTGGGAAATTGGCCGATTACCTCTCCTCTCTCTCTTTTAATTTCATTCAGCTGCCCTAAAATAAGGGAAAAATCATAAAAAATTGAGAAAAAAAGTTAGAGGAAAGAGAAAGGATTAATAGTGAAAGCTTTTGAGCTCCGAAGCCGATTTCACCTCCGATTCGGCATTTCCAGCTTCCGAAATCTTCTCTAACATAGTCCCACTCATAGAAAGCAATATTTCTATGGTTTTGGATTTTCAATAAGAGGTGTTTGGTTCTGTCTACCTAAAGGAGGTTCTACTGGAATCAAGAACAGATCATATATTCAAGTTTCTATAAGTGTATGCTTCAATTTGAATTGAATATTCTATGATTTTGTTGAGTATTTCTTGAGATACCCAAACCTTAGATTTCTACCATAGGGAGTCTTTTAAGGTTTGATGTTCATATGATAATGATTATGATGTTAAAAGAGTTTTTATGATGATTTCGGAAGTTTATGTTTAAAGCTGCTTGAATTCATTTTCTAGAGGTAGGGAAATTTCAATGTGTGATTTGTAAAGCCCCAAATTTTGATTAAGGGCTAATGACAATTATTGTGAAATGATTTTATAAATTAAAGTGGATTTGAGATCTGACTTTGTTATTGGGAATGCACAACACCCTGTATTTTAGCATAATTATGTGATGAAATAATTATTGTGCTAAAATAAGGGAAAATGGCGCACGAAAGAGGAAAAAGGATTTAATTATGAGCTATGTAGCAATTTAAATAAATGTGTCATAATCAGTGAGAAATTGAAAGAATGACAATTAGTTAGTGATTAATGGGAGAATTAATTACTAACTAAGGAGAAATGAGATAAGTAACTAAATGACTAATGGTGTGGTTAGAATAACTAATTAGTTACTTTATGAGAACCAATGGGAGTGGGAGAAGTGTTAAGTATGAAGAGAGTTGGTGGTAGAAAAGTCAAAGAACAATTTAAAAATAACTTTTTCTCTCTTTCCCTCTCTCTTATATGTATGGTATGGGCAAAGGGAGGCAAAAATTGGATCTCCTCTATCTTCATCTTCATCATCTCATTTTCTCTCTCTTCTCTCTCCATTTTCACCATTTTTGAAGGAAGAAAAAGAAAGGAAAGTCAAGATTTAGGTAAGATTTTGACCTTAAATACCAAAATCTCCTTCTTTAAAGTTGTTCCTCTTGTTAAGAGCTTTCATCCTATCACTATTACAAAAAAGTAAAGCTGTGGCGCTTATAATTACATTAACTGTGGCGCTAGAGAAGTGCTACATATCTGGACGCCACTAAAAAAAGCTGTGGCGCTTGGAAGCGCCACAACATTTTAAATTTTTTTTTTTTTAAAATACCCTCCTGTGGTGCTTGTTTGAGGAAGTGCCACAGGAGGGTCCCTTTTCTTTCTTTCTTCTTCTTCTTCTTCTTTTTTTTCCTGTGGCCTTTTTTTTATGCTTCCTGATTGTGAAGCTTTATATAAAATGAGTGGCTTTCATGTTTATCATCTCCACAAATTGTCAATCTTTCTATTTTATATTTCAACCTATTTTATATATATATATATATATATATATAATTTTCACATTTAAAATTCAAGCTCCCCAACAATAATATTCTTACATTAATACTCTCCAAAGCTAACATAAAAAATATCACAATACAAGAACTTGATATGTGAACACAGTACATCAACAACTAATTAAGTAAATTAAAATATTACTAAAAAACGTAAGCTTGTCGGCAAAAAAATTTAAACAAAGCAAAAAGGAAAGCGAAACAAGCTAGGTTTTCACTCTTTCCTATTAAATTAGGAACAAAAAGGCAAACGTTATATTACGGTTTATCTTAACTAAAAAAAATTAAACAAAGCAAGCTAGAATGAAACAGTCTTCTTCTTACAAATCTATTAATTGACCAGCGCAGGGAGGGGGAGACCACGTTGGTGACGCTAGCTTGAGTGACGAGTGAGCGTGTGGGTGTGTTTTTTAGTGTGAAGATGATAGGAAATGGAGGGAAGGGGCCGATGGATCCACTAAGAAGATGAGAAAGGGAAAGTAGTTTATTGGAGGAGAGAGTAGTTAAATAATTAAAGTGGAGTAGTAGTCAAAAAGAGAAGGAATGGGGGGCGGACACGGGACCACTACGCGGGAAATGAAATAATTAAAAACATTTGAATTTTTAAAAAGAGAAGGATACCATTTGAATTTTTTTTTTCTTAAAACATGGGCAAGTGTGGCGCCTAAATAGTTAGGCGACACACATTGCCATATATCAGCTGTGGCGCCTAATGCTTAGGCGCCACAGCTGATATATAATTTATCATGTGTGGCGCCTATTTATTTAGGCGCCACACATGATATTTGCTGCAGCTGTGGCGTCTGATGGGTTAGGCTCCACAGCTGCTTGCGTGGCCCCAAGTGTGGCGCCTGCTTACGCAGGAGCCACACTAGGCCTCCTTAATTGTGGCATTTAATCTATTAGGCACCACAGCTGGTACCCAAAATTAAAAAAAAAATTATAGAGGTAAAAAAAAAAAGAGAAGCTGGGGCACTTGTTTAAAGAAGGGCCATAAAATGTGCGCCACCTTTTACCCTTTTTGTAGTAGTGTATGGTTTTAGATTCTCAAGAGGAGGTGTTTTTGTATTTGAGAAAAGTTGGAGATTGAAGAATCAAGAAACAAGTTTGAGAAAGTAAAAGAGGGGAGTGTTAGCTCCCTTTTGATATATATATATATATATATATTGTGGTTGTTGTGGAGCATTAATTTTTCTGGAATTTTGCTCTAATTTTCGTGTATTATGGAGTGTAAGGATTGCATGATGTGTTGTGGTGGAAATGATGTTTGGTTGAGTCATTTGAACAATGAAAATAGTTTGAAGTCTTGAATGTGGAATTTGGCAACTTTGGGGTTTTACGTTGAAATGTGTCCCAAAGTAGAACATGTAATTGGGTTGTGATTTTGTTCATGTTGAGGTTACCATTGTGTTCCTTGTGGAAAATTGTATGGGAATAGGTTTGGTTAATGATTTTGGAGTCATTGAACACTTTGGTAGAAAATTCGAAATCTGTCAAGTGTGAACTCTGTTCTGGATAGTCAGTTTGCACGAAAGTTTTGAATGCCCAAATGGTGTTGAAAAATTCTGAAACTTTCTAGTATTAAAGTTCACATCCCAAGCTTTAAAATGGACATATAATTGTTGTCATTTCGTTGTGTTAACTGAGATTTATTCTTTGCCAAATTTTGGGACAAAAATTGGACTCTGTTTTGGAGCAGTGTTTAGTTTTGTGTAATTCTGGAATTTTGTGATGATTTCTAGTAATGTTCCATATTTTTCCTATGAAAAGCACTTAAATATCTTTCATTTGGCTTTAGAATCATCTTGTTTTGATTTTTCTAAAATTTGTTATGAATTTTGGAAGTTCAACCAAGAATCAGGGAATTTCTTGGCCGCGGCCCAAATCTTTCTGCCCTGATTCTGGCCGCGGCCCATGGGTGGCTGGCCGCGGCAAGTGACCTTCTGACCATATTTTGGCCACAGCCCAAGGGAGGGCTGGCCACGGCCAACCCCTGTATTCCAGCACTTTGAGTTTTTGAAAAGAGATCTTCAACCTATTGTTTCCCAACCTTTTAGGGGTTTTATTAGAGGCATTTGTAACTTCTTAAAGGTCATTATTGATAACCAAATCTAAGTGTTGAAGAGTCAATTAAGTATTAGAATAGAGAATAATGCTTCGTCCTTAATTATGACTTTAGGATTTGATATTTTCCCGGAGCGTAGAAGGCCCGTGCCTGCTCAAGAACGGAAAGACCAAGGTAGTAACACTTTATCCTATATCATGTATATTGCATTGCTTGTTTGCATTAATCATTGAATATAGTAAAGGGAACGTGGTGTAAGCTTGATCTCGAATACAGATACAGTTGATAGGACGTGGTGAAAGCCCAGCCTTGAATACAGATACAGTTGATGGGACGTGGCGTAAGCCTTGCCTCGTATACAGTGAAGGGGATATGGCAATATGCCTGGCCTTGAATATTGATTACTGCATTGTGATATATGTTTACTTCCTTTGTTTATATGCATCATATACATAAACTGTTGCTACTGGGATTCTCTAAAATCTCATTCTTTCTAAATAACATTTTTAGATAGGGCAAGTGGATTGAGGAACAAGCAAGTAGATAAGGGCGATTAGGACTGCCATCGATAGTCTTAGTTAGATATTTTGGTTTTATACTGAACTGGTTATCATTTTGGATAAATGTAAATATTGAATAGGTCATAACATTATAGTTTTGTGTAATCTCCGGTATGGATACTGAGATGGGTAATGATGCCTTGTATAAACCTTTGGATTAACGTTATTATCCCGAGTGAACGTCGGGAATTGTGTTTATACTCTGATATTATACATGTGACAAACCGAACAGGCCTATTGATTTATGAATGAATGAATGGAGATCTATTTATATAGGTGTTATAAAAAGTTTTTAATTATCCTGGATCTCTCATTCAATTATTAAACGTGTTTAAACACTAATTGTGGCCTTTATCGAGGCGGGGGTTACATGATTGATCGAACAAACTTGGTCCAAATGCTATAAAATATTACAAGGATTAAAGTAGACATCTTTGGCTTTAATTTGATAGGTATTATAGGTCATTTGGATTAGTGGATTGAAAGTTATGATTTTTGAAATTTTGACCTTGATTCTGGAATAAAATCTGTGACAGTCTAAGTTTGACAAATTTCTAAGAATAATGTAGCTGTAATTAATTCTCTGTGATATTTTTCCCTTAAAGAGGACTTAAAGATCTTTAATTAATCACTAGACCCAACCTATTTGGATTTTTGTAGAATTAAATATGAATTTCCAAAGTTTGGTCAATAAAACTGGCAGATTGGTGTAACCTACGAATTTATGGCAATTGAGTTAAATTGTCATAAGCAGTGGTCCAAATACAAGAGACATGTCCTAAAGGCCCATGTAGCCCCATTAGACACTCATTTATCATGGTTCTAATGATATGATTATATATCTAGGGTCATGAGGTGACAAAGAAGAAGCATCCTCAATGGTTGGAGAAAAGGTACAAGTGGATGACTCAAGACCAGAGGTAGTGAACTTACCTCTCCTGTATGTATTTGATATTTGTGCTTGTGTACTGATGCATGTGATTGCTTTGCTTGATTATGTGAAATATATATATATGAATGAAGCTTTATTTCTATTTATGCTATAGCCATCAGTCTGTTGTTTGAAACATTGAGCATGCTGATATGTTATTATGTTAGCATGAGTTTATGTAAGGCAAGCATGTCATACATTAAGCACTTATCTTGCATGCATATTGGTATTATTTGCTACTGAGATTCCCCAGAATCTTACCCTCCCCAACTAACCATTTAGACAGGTGATCACAGGAGGTGTGCTAAGTACAAAGAAGAGTATTGCATGAAAGGAATGCTGTGATGAAACAAAGACAGAAAGATGTCCGAGTTTCATTGAACGGGTTTAAACACCCTAATAGCCCTGTGTGGCTGCATTATTTGTAATTATTAAGTACAATTCCTGTGGGGAAAACCTATAATTTAATCAATAACCTTGTATCAATATATTAGTATATTTATGCTATTTTTGTATACCCATTGAACTGCACTCGTGCACTCTGAAAAGTGTGGAAATAAAATAAGGGCATGACAATAGATCCCTTAGGACTAGTTAATTATTTGACATTGTAGTAATAGTTTTCTTCCTTGGGACCTGAATGTAATTTTTCTTATATATATAAATATACATTTTGATTGGGTTAACAATACAAGTCATTTCAAATAACTTATTAAAAATTAGAACCAAGAAATGATAATTAATTCATTAAATACACATTTAATTCAAATTTTTTCCAACTTTACTCATATTAAATTTTGTTTTAAAAGAGAGAGAAATAAATAAAGTCACATTTAAGTATTAATTATATGGGAGAATTTACCAATAAGCATTAATTTAATCACTTTTTAAATAACTTGTTTCCCAATGTATTCTTCTACAAGTGAATTGTATTATTGACTGGAGGGATTTAAACTTATAGAATTTGTAAAAGTTACTAGTATATTTTGGGTCTTGAGTTATATGTGCAGCCCAAGTTGGCTTACTAGTTAGTAGTGCCTTGTATATAATGAACGTGTGTCTTGTAATCTATTTAAGATTGTGAGTCATTTTTTCATTTAATAGTATACAGAGTGTTTATTCTTTCACTGTGATAAACCTGGATTTCGCATGGTACTAGAGCTAGCTCGTTTAAGAAGAGCCTGTCAGAGTGGGCTTAACCTGAATAGGAAATACCAAAGAAGTCACCCGTAGCCCAATTCGACACTAAGGACTAGCAATTGAAGAAACAAATATGTGATCACAAGGTTAAAGATATGAAACCCTCAATCTTCGGCAAATCTCGATCTTCAACAACGATGGCGAAATGATCGAATCTTAGCTGTAGGGTAAATGACGAGATAAATGCCTCCAAATCTTGCCAAGATTGCTGAGTATCATTTTCTTGCTTCAATGATAGCATCAATTAGCTATAATATTGTGAAGAAACTTTAAGGAAGTCGTTCCTAAATTGAAAACTGAGCAATTTCAACATCAAATAGACGAGAGAGATAACAATTGTACTGTTGAAGCTACCTACAATTTTCTAAAATTTCCTTCAAGTTTACAGGAGAAGTTCTCAAGATTCTCAACAACAGGACATTGCTAACATTTTAGGCACTCTGACCAGCAAGTTGATGACTAGAGACTCAAGAACATTGCTGTGGAACTAACATGGTGGCAAACAAAGATGGAGATGATCTTGGCGTCGATGGCCTCAAATTCACTCATCCCTTATTTATTCACCCATCGAACACTCAAACTTCATCAATCATCCCCTAAATTCTCATAGGCAGTGAAAATTACACAATATGGAGTCAGGCTATGCGAATTGCTCTCAAAGGTAAACATAAACTTCGATTTGTGGATGGTTCTTGCAAAAAGGAGAACCAAGAAGAGAGATTACAGGATCAATAGGAAAGATGCAACGCCGTTGTTTTATACTGGTTATTTAATTCTATCTTGAAAGAACTAGCAAACATCATTATTTTCTTTCAAAAGGAATGGCTTGATTGGGAAAACTTATAAGAACGGTTTGACAAACTTACTGGTTCTCACTTATTCTCACTTCACTATGAAATTTTCTTGCTCCAACAAGGAAATGCCTCTGTATCCTCTTATTACACAAAGCTAAAAGAGTTATGTGAGGAACAATCTACTTGCTTCCTCTTCCATCTTGTAAATGTGACATGGACAAAATCTATACTGAGCATACACAACAGCATAAACTCCTTTAGTTTCTTATGGGCTTGAATGAAAATTATAATACTGCTAGAAGTCAAATTCTACTCATGTCTCCCTTTCCTACAATAAATCATGCCTTCACTATGATAGCTAAAGACAAAGCACAAAAATCCATCACAAATGATTGAAAGGATGATCTTAATGATAACAAAACGATGGCAGACAGAGGAAAGGGTCTTAGAAGAGGCAAAGGAAGAAGAGGTACTCTACTTGATTACTCACACTATTATAAGAAAGACCACATTAAAGAGAATTACTGGCACCTCATTGGATTTACTCCTGACTTCAAAGGAAACAGAGCTCGCCAGGAGAGAGAAACCAATCTAAGTCAGGCCTCTACAGAATCAACTCGACAAGGTAATAGGAACTCACACTCAGCAAACATTGTTTCCCCCATATTCACTTAGGAAGAATACCAATGTCTACATGAATTTTTGCGCAAAGATTTAGAGACAACTAACACAATCCACGCACTTACGGGTACAAGCTTGGCTAATTCCTCTAGTTTTTCTGAATTCTCACACACACACACTGGGTAATTCATTCCGAGGCCACAACACATTTAGTTAGTGATCTATCTCTATTAGACTATTACACCACCTATAAAGGGCCAATCACTAACATCAAAATACCCAATGGAAATAGAGTTCCCATCACACATGATACGAGTTCAGATGATCAATTAAATAGTGCAAGTGTACACTGTCGTAATCAAGTAATATAGAAGTGAGTAGAGTATTGTTCCCACAAGGATTGAGCACTAAGTACCAAAATGGGCAATTTTAATTCTATTTAGTCGATCGATTAGTTGGTGATTGAGAGTACAAAATAAAAGAAAAACAATTAAATATGAGTGCAAATGATATGAAAGCAAATATGAGAAAAAAGCCCTAGGGATTAGATTTCACTTCACAAATTCCGGATTGAATCACTTATCTATTCAAGCCCAATTTATTCCACATGATTGATAGTCGAGTTTCCCTAACTTAATTACCAGCCTCTTCCAAGGTCAAGCAATTCTATAATCAATTGCTAATCCAATATATTCCTATATGAATTTAAGCAGTTAATTATGCATTAAGATTTATGGAACTCAGTAAGACTACACAACTCATATGAATATATTCCTATTTCATATGCAAGTCTTGGTTTTAATTATAGGGTCTACACACATGTATCTCCTTCCGGTCTCAACATGCATATTGAAATCATTCAAAAGATGGCCAGTCAATCAAAAGTATTAAGAATAATAATTAAAACTCAATCATGAAGGAGAAATTCAAACTAGATTTAATAAGTTAAGATTCAATCCGTTATTAGTAAGCTACGTCATCATCCTAGGAAAATGAAAGTTTAGCACATTATGAAATTGAAAACAAAACCAAAATAAATTGACATTATATAAAGCTAGAATGAAAGCCTCAGAAATACTGTATAAACTTGAATATTAAATTCTCAAACATAAATATACAACCAAAAGATGAATGAAAGATGAAGAAATCTAGCCTCCATTTAGGAGGTAAAACCTTCCATGTAGGCGGTATGCAAAAAGTAATAAAATCCTAAGCCTTCCAAGATGGAGGCATGCAAAAAGTAATAAAATCCTAAGCCTTCCAAGATGGAGGCATGCAATACATGAAATTAAATCTAAAAAACAACACAAAGAACTCAGAAATGTCAGAGAAAGATCTCTCCCGGTCAGAGAAGGACCTCTCCCTGTCCGAGAAGAGCCTCTGCTTTTCTTCCTTCCTCCTCCTTTGAGCTTGGCATTGATCTCTATTTATAGGGGAAAAAACGTGTGCTACAGTACTGCTACAGTGATCTGGCGGGTGCTACAGTGCCCTGCGGCTGCTACAGTACCCCCCCGTTGACCTACTGCAGTCCCTGGCGGCTGCTACAGCACTTTTATTTTTTTTTATTATTTTTTTAAATACTGTTTATTCCAAAAATAATATTTATTTATCAATCACACCCAAATTTATTATATTAAACGCAAATATCGTCCATAAAATCATCATATAAGGGAAAATAAATATGCAAATATTTTACTTATCAAATTCCCCCACACTTAACTCTTGGACGACCTTGGACAAGAAGTAAATAATAAGTGCTTCCAACAAAATTAGAAGTGTCAGGTCATAAGTAAGAACACAATTGAAAAGTAAAGAGATCATAGTATTAATGAATCAATGAAAATATAAACTGGTAACTTTAATTGAAAATGAATAAACTGAGTTCGTACTTGTAGCTCATTCTCTCAATCTCTCAAGTGTTCAAGGGTAAGTGTTTCGCTCAAATTCAACCGAAAAAATTGCACTACCATAGGCTTGCTAAAAATCTCAATCTCCACTACCTAATTCACATGCATAATTCAAATCAAAAGGACTTATTAAGGGTTGTAATGGGGTTAAGGTAAAGGAATGTAAAACATGATATGAAAGGCTAAAGAAATAGAGCAATTGTAAAAATGGGCTACTTGTAAATTTATCTTATCACAACAACCCACAATTCAAACACTTAACATTTTTTTTTCTTCTTCTCTTTTTTTCTTCTTTTTTCTATTTTTTTTTCTTATTGAATTGCAACTGTAAAGTTGATGATAGATACACCCCCACACTTTGTCAAAAGCCCATTTCACAAAAATTTCAAATGCTCCACTAATCTTCCGAACAAGGTAAAAGCACTTGATATATCATTAAAACACATGTTAATGGATTGAAAAAAAAGAAACAATCAATTAGGCTCAAAGGGGCTTATCAACGGTATAATTGCAAGGTTGGCTATTTAACTCTGGCTAAAAAAAATGAATGCCTTTATCATGTTTGAATGTGCATGTGAGATATAATTTCAACCAGATTTAAAGCAAGTTCTAGAGTGACAACTTAATAGGTGAATATCACACACAAGAGAAATAATCATTATAGGCTCAGAAGCTCACGGCTAGGAATTTTTAAACTCAGTTCATTTAATCTCAAAATTTATCACCAATTGCAACAATCAGTTGTTCATTCATGCTATAAAATCTCTAAATTCAATTGATCCATACTTAAAACTTATATACTTCTTAAGATCATTACAAAGCACTTGAAAAAGATGTTTTTTTTAAAAAAAGATAAAAAAAATTCATGCAACTAATAAAACACAACTAATGAAATGCGTCTCAAGAGTTAAGAATAACTCCTTACTCTGCCATCTTTTTCCATACCCCATACATCTAATGGTTTTACTAACTAACAAAAGAAAAACAAATTTTTTTTTTCTCCTCCCCCAACCTAAATCAGACATTGTCCCCAATGTCTTCTAGAGCTTAGAGGAAGTGTTTTTGTTTTTTAACATAAACACACAATAAAGTAAAACCAAGAGATTAAGGAAAGTTACAACCAAAGAGTGGTCTCTGGGTTTTGCTTCTGACTGCTATCTGAAGATTGCCCACCTATTTGCTTGACAGGTAGATCTGGTTTAGGTTCATAGGTTTGCATTTGATCAAGTAGCTGATCAGCAGTTGGTGCAGCAATTATGGATTGGCGAGTCGCTTGGGGTATGAATCCTGTTTCCACAGCATGATCAAGAAAAGATAACAGATTATCATAAAAACCATTAACATTTAACAATCCTAATGGTTTTTTGTGATAGTTTAACTTAGCCTAATATGCAACACTAGAAATGCCATCCAATGTCTCCAAACCACCGGGGAGAGCAATAAAAGCTTGAGCATGGTAGAACATTACTCCCATCTGTTCAGGCAAGCTCGAAACCTGTAACTCTTGTCCTAAGAATAATTTTTAGTCTAGAATCTCTATGGAGATAAAGTAAACCACGAGCAATTCCTTTGATAATGTTCAAGTGGTTTTTCCAATCTAAGACCTTCTTTTTGATAGGATCTACATAAACAGCACAAGAGAGGTTACTTTATGTTCTACAGTAAGAAAAATTGAATTTTAATCTAAGTGCAAGATTTTGATTTAATTGGATAAAAAACTAAATCCTTTCATGGTTTCTCTAATACCATATTGCCTTGGGAGCAAAAAGACCGTCATCTATATAATAATAGAGATTGCAATTCTGCAGCTGCAAGGCAAATATGGACGTAGATAATTAAACAAAGAAGATGGGTTAACCATATATAAAAGCATCCAAACTCTTGTTAGGCATGTACTCATACACCAACATTTTTTCCTCTCCTTCAATACAACATCCTAAAAGTCTCACAAGATTACGATGTTGAAGCTTTGAAATCACAACCACTTCATTCATGAATTCTTCCAGCCCTTGCCTAGAAGTTCTTGAGAGTCTTTTAACTGCTATTTCCTGTCCATCATGCAATTCTCCCTAGTGCAATGCATAAATATGTATATATATTTATATATTATACGAAATGCAATAGGAGTCAAAAAATTATCTAAAAGAAGATTCATTTCACAAGATATAGGTACCTTGTATACTAGACCGAAACCACCCCGTCCAAGCTTATTAGCAATACTGATGTCGTTTGTTGCAGTTGCAAGGATTCTAAAATCAAATAGTGGAAGTTCTCAAGTTAGCAATTTTCAGGTCTCCAAGAGGGTTTTCTTCTTTGTTCAGCAACAATTTTGCCTTATTTTCCTTTTTTTCTTGCTGAATACAATTATATAACCAAAATACCCCGAAATAAATCAATAAAAGAAATCAAGACAGTAACTGGATTATGATTTCTTTTCCTTTTTCATTTGGTGTCTAAGATAATATAATTCTATTATTCGAAAAACATGGCAAAGAGAGACAGTATATCTGTGATCTATTTAGTTAAAAATGTTTACTAAAGTAACAAACCAATGAAGAGAACATGATTATTCTTGAAATAAACAGATATTTGGGAAACATACATGAATATCTAGCAGTTCACACCTTTAGGATATAAGCACATATGGCAATGACAATCACTCCTACTATCACTGTTATTGTGATAACTACTTTGAAGTCTTTCTTCTTCTTCCTATCTATATTGATTGCATTATAAACTCATTTAGAAACATCATAATATCAAATATATGACTCAAAATATGCTTACCACGTTCTGAATAGGCTTGGCGGATGCAAAGATCAATTCCTCCGCTGGCCAATCTTACTATGTCCGTTAAGTTTCCAGTCCAGTACATGCAGGAAAGAGCAGAAACATATGCATATGCTATACAATTGCAATTCTTTATACACTGAGTTCTGCATGCTTCCTCAGAAAAAAATAATGCCGTCGAGCGTTCTGGAACTTTGTCATCTGCAGCTCTAGAAACCAGTCATCTTTGCCTCCAGTACTTGCATACTACAGCGGTGTCCTCCTCACACACCCACTTGCCAATTTTGGTTATTCCATTCATTGGTTTTCCTTGGCTCAAACCCTTTCAAATAACTACAGGTTGCTGAATTATTGGAGTCACAAATCGTATATGCCCCATAGTAGTTTTAAGTATCACAGTTTTCTTGAACCTTTTGCTCTCCTACTTCGTTAGTTCTGGTGGTGTAAGCCAATTTTCTTTCAGAACGGTTTTTTCTTGAAGTACGTGTTTTCGGGTGGGAACTGATTGCCAAATTTGAGTAGTCTGTGTCACTTGGATGTTGGAAACTCTCCCATAATGTCTTGCCTGTCTGGTCTAGCAGCACAAGGTTACCGGAATTAAGAAGCTGGGCAGTGGAACTTGATGCTTTGTTTGACATATTTGATGACCAGTAAACCTTTTTCTTCCTATTCAATACTACAAGGTTTTTGTCCTCAGATATAGTAATGACCCCAGAAGAATCCTGTAATGGTTGGTTCCTGTTAGCCACCCATGTGACTTTGGAATTGATGGCATACCAGATTCCTACAAAGCGATCTATGGTATTTTGGGGGCTGAAGAATCCAAGTTTGAACGCAATGTTGTTTGAGCTTACAGTTTCTGAATCTTTGATGAATACAGATGATGAAATGGAGTTAGAGGAAGTGATAAATCCTACATCAACGATTAAGAGCATGAGAACTGTAACCCCTTCACGATTAATGCCGAGAATTACGTTCATGAGCACGTAATTAAGTTTGAATTAGAGACTGTAAGATGATTTGGGACTTATTCAAATTAAACATCCCAAAATCAAGGTTTTCAAAAACTTTTACAAAACCCTATCACAGCAGTCTCATATTCATCTTTCAACACTTAAATGGCCTGTACAGGTCGATTTCATTCATACATATCAGAGTACAGCATAAGTTCCCGACACACTCGGGTTCTATTAATTAATATAAAGGGTTACACAAAGGCACAAAGCTCACAATTCATACCCTTTACTTGGGGTTTACACAAAATCTAATATATACAATCGTTTCTACCAAAAATATCCAAATGGTATACAATGATAACCATTAACCAAATAAACTCCTAACACGGAGCTCTACCCGCTCTTCGTCACCCGCTTGCCTTTTGATCTTTCAGCCCTATCTAAAAATGTTTGATTTTGGGAGAGTGAGATTCTAAAGAATCCCTGTAGTAACAAATCACTCATAATATGCACAACATCAAAGCATGAAAACAAATCATCCATACAACACACAGCAATTCCAACAACAGTTGTAATGGCCGGGGTAGGTATAATGGGCATCACCCCCTACGACGGCTCACGCTGAACTATTTGTTGTATTGCACATCCACATGAACATATCACATATATCTCCACAGCTGGGATCCATATAAAATATTTCACAACACACAGCCCCACGGCTGGATACTCAACATAACACGCAGGCCCACAGGCTGGATCTCAAATAGGAATCTATGATTCCATAACACAGCCTCAGCACTTACAGCGGCAGATACAACGGCCGGGGTAGGTATTATGAGCATTACCCATCTACGACGGCTCACGCTGAACTGCTCGCACTATAATGCCCTATGGCCGATAACAAATTCACAATGATAAACATGCATACCAAGTATCATACACAACATGAGAGAAAAGTCACTACCTGAGTCATTCAGTACGTGTCCTGACACCGGTCTCTCCCGAGTAGGGCAAATGTCAAATCCTATATTCATAATTAAGGACGAAGAGTTATACTCTATTCCAAGACTTAATTCACTTCATAATACTTAATTGGTTATCATTATTCCTCTTTTAGAGTCATTACATACCCCTAACAAAAATCCTAAAGGGTTGGAAGAACTACCCTAAAGATCCCCTTTTGGAAACACAAAAACTGATTTTTCACTGCTGCACCTCGAGTGTAAATGGCCTCACTCGAGCATTGGTATGGACACTCGAGCACACAAGGCCTCACTCGAGCATTGCACGGATAGCACCTCAAGTGCTAGAAAGTGAGGACCGGAAGTACTTGCCCTAGAGCATAAAAACTTTCAAGGAAGAGGATCACTCGAGTGAAGAAGACCTCACTCGAGTGAGAACTCAACACTCGCAAGCGTTAAAGCGTATTCTTGAATTTTGGACGTGAGTGACAACCTGAGACGATAGATCAGCTAAAAAATACACCAGCACTCGAGTGAGAGAAGGCTCACTTGAGTGAGAACCCTCAGCACTTGCAAGTGAGGCAACACTCTTGCCTCTCGCCAGGAAGTGCAACATGAAAACCGACAGCCAGAGGGGAAAATACACTAGCGCTCGATTGAGTTCATCCTCACTCGAGTGAATGCACTCTCACTCGAGTGATGTTATCAGAAACCAGAAAATGCAAAAGGTAAGACAGCACTTCCAGAATTTTTTACCAAGTGATCCAAATGAACCCAAATACCAAACCAAAGCTACTCCCACACAAAAACACCTAAGGAATTCAATGGATTCATTAAAATGACCAAAATCTTACTCCATTATCATGCTTTGGTTTGAATCAACACAATTCATCAATTTTCCCAAAATCACTAAACTTAACATTTCAACCCCCAATCAATCTATCTATTCAAAACTCAGCTCAAAGCACCATTTCCACAACTATATCTTGCCAAACTACCCAATGACCCATATTTTCAAAAATAGGGCAATAATCCCAGAAATTCTAAACTTATTCATTTTGCATAAAACTTAGGTAGATAGATTAGTCTCACTTACCTCTTTCACTTTGCCAAAGAAACTTCTTGATCCACCAACCTTTAAAATTTTGGTGTGGCACAAATCAACACCAAATAGGCACACTATACATATCAAAATGAAGCTCTTAACCCATGGAGCAACATTAAAGAAAAGAATTTGAGCAAATGAGGCCATTTACTCACCCAAATCACAAGCTCTTCTTCCTCTCACTTGGCAGCCATGGAGGACGAATGGGAGAGAGAAAGTGAGAGAGATGGAGTGTTGAGGAAGATGAAGAATGATGATGACATACTCCCTCCCCCATGCTTTAGCCGAAAAGAGGAGAGAAGGAGAGAGAGAATGTTTAAAAAATTCAATTTGACTTTCCCACACTCCCTCCACATGTAAGCTTGCCAAGTGTCACACTACCATTGGCTCTCATAAAGGTAAACACCCAATTAGCCACTTAATCCCTCCATTAGCCATTTTAATTATACATCTCATTTTCTCTTAGCTAGTAATTAATTTCTCCCTTAATTACTAACTCATCACCAATAATTCCATTCTTCCAATTTTCCCTCCATTACCTTGGATCAATTCAGGAAACTTCCGGGCCTCCTCATGAGTCATGGCGAACACTCGACCCTGATTCTTGGGCCTTTGTTCTGCCAGCTGTCGTGGGTACTTAAAAGAAATGTAACCCACTTGCTTGCAGTTGAAGCAAATCACCTCCCCAGCACAAGTTCTTCCCGGATGGTACTTTCTACACTGATTGCACACCGGTCCCGCTGGAGGTCTCTGGTCACTACGACCCCCAGGTTGATAGGGCTTCTTGTTACCACCCCCATATGAGGATCCTTGCCCCTTCCGCTTCTGGGAAGTATTAGCCTTGCTAGGCTCACTGTGACTGCCTTTACCCTTAGTTGGGTACAAATCTCTCATATTGTTCTCAACATTCCTACACTGCTCCACTGCCTTGTTGAAGTCAGTAAACAGGTGAGTGGCCAATCTCTTTTTCAGTTTTCGCCTCAAGCCCCTTATAAGCATATCGGAGCTCCACTCCTCATCATCCCTATCCTGGAGATGTGTAGAGTACCAAGATAGCTGGATAAAACGGGAAAGATACTCATCAAAACTCTCTGTATCTCCCTGCCTGATAGCCAAGAACTCATATTCTTTTTTCAATCTCCCAGACTTGGGGAAGTACTTCTCATTGAATTTTTCTTGGAACACCTCTCAAGTCAATGGCATATTCCGGTTCTTCAATGACATGGCGATATTCCGCCACCATCGGTCTACATCCCCCTCTAGCTTATACACAGCTAGCTTCGCCTTTACTTCCGTAAAGCACTCCAGGACTTCAAAAATCTTCTCTAGACGATTCAACCAGTCCTCAGCAACTTGGGGCTCAAACCTCCCTTTCAACACCGGAGGCATATGTTTGCAGAACTTAGAGACCTAATATTGCAAGCCTCTCTCCTCACAAGCTAGAACCCCTAGGGACTCCTGATTAGGTATCGTGTGAGGTGGGGATTCATGAGATCCATTGGACCCCTCGGCTGTCTCCTTATGATGAGTCTCTGGTTGAGTTTCCTCATGAGTTGACTAGGCCCTTGCCTCATTCCGTTTAGCTCTTTCCTTTCTGAGCTCTTCCCTTAGCTCAGCGATCATATCTCTTTGTTCCCGGATAAGATCCATCATCTCTCGCATTGGATCAGGAGGATTGTCATTCAACTCCTCCACCTCAGGATCCTCTTGCCTGACTCTTAGGCGAACCATGTTGTCCTTTAACTCTACAATGATTCACCATGTCAGTTTCAAAGCAAATGTATACACATAATCCATAAGACTTAGATACATCCACAAACAGTAGAGATACTCATGTGTATACAACCAACAATTATCAATCACCAAGCTACCTTAACCCAAAGAACTAAGGCCAACTAAGGGAGCTATCCTAGCAAATCCTCACCTTGCCAGGAACTACGGCTCTGATACCACAAATGTAACCCCCTTCATGATTAAGGCCGAGATTTACATTCATGAACACGTAATTAAGTTTGAATTAGATACAGTAAGATGATTTGGGACTTATTCAAATTAAACTTCCCAAGATCAAGGTTTTCAAAAACTTTTACAAAACCTTATCACAGCAATCTCATATTCATCTTTCAACACTTAAATGGCCTGTACAGGTCGATTTCATTCATACATATCAGAGTACATCATAAGTTCCCGACACACTCGGGTTTGATTAATTAATATAAAGGGTTACACAAAGGCACAAAGCCCACAATTCATACCCTTTACTTGGGGATTATACAAAATCTAATATATACAATCGTTTCTACCAAAAATATCCAAATGGTATACAATGATAACTATTAACCAAATAAACTCCTAACACGTAGCTCTACCCGCTCTTCATCACCCCCTTGCCTTTTGATCTTTCAGCCCTGTCTAAAAATGTTTGATTTTGGGAGAGCGAGATTCTAAAGAATCCCCGTAGTTACAAATCACTCATAATATTCATAACATCAAAGCATGAAAGTAAATCATCCATACAACACACAACAATTCCAACAACAGTTGCAACGGCCGGGGTAGGTATCATGGGCATCGCCCCCTTACGACGGCTCACGCTAAACTACTTGCTGTATTGCACATCCACATGAATATATCACATATATCTCCACAGCTGGGATCTATATAAAATATTTCACAATACACAACCCCACGGCTGGATACTCAACACAACACGTAGCCCTACGGGCTGGATCTCAAATAGGAATCCAATATTCCATAACGCAGCCTCGGCACTTACAGCGGCAGATACAACGGTCGGGGTAGGTATCATGAGCATTGCCCCCTACGACGGCTCACGCTGAACTGCTCGCACTGTACTACCCTATGGCCGAAAAACATATTCACAATAACAAACATGCATACCAAGTATCATACACAACATGAGAGAAAAGTCACTACCTGAGTCCTTCCGTGCGTGTCCTGACGCCGGTCTCTTCCGAGTAGGGCAAATGTCAAATCCTATATTCATAATTAGGGATGAAGAGTTATACTCTATTCCAAGACTTAATTCACTTCATAATACTTAATTGGTTATCATTATTGCTCTTTTAGAGTTATTACATACCCCTAACAAAACTCCTAAAGGGTTGGAAGAACTACCCCAAAGATCCCCTTTTGGAAACACAAAAACTGATTTTTCACTGCTGCACCTCGAGTGAAAATGGTCTCACTCGAGCATTGGTACAGACACTCGAGCACACAAGGCCTCACTCGAGCATTGCACAGACAGCACCTCAAGTGCTAGAAAGTGAGGACAGGAAGTGCTTGCTCGAGAGCACAAAAACTTTCAAGGAAGAGGATCACTCGAGTGAAGAAGACCTCACTCGAGTGAGAACTCAACACTCGCAAGCGTTATAGCGCACTCTTGAATTTTGGACGCGAGTGACAACCCAAGACGATAGATCAGCTGAAAAAAACACCAGCACTCGAGTGAGAGAAGGCTCACTCGAGTGAGAACCCTCAGCACTTGCAAGTGAGGCAACACTCTTGCCTCTCGCCAGGAAGTACAACATGAAAACCGAATGCCATAGGGGAAAATACACTAGCGCACTCGAGTGAGTTCATCCTCACTCGAGTGATGTTCTTCCCTCACTCGAGTGAACGCACTCTCACTCGAGTGATGTTATCAGAAACCAGAAAACGTAGGAGGTAAGACAACACTTCCAGAATTTTTTACCAAGTGATCCAAGTGAACCCAAATACCAAACCAAAGCTACTCCCACACAAAAACACCCAAGGAATTCAATGGAATCATTAAAATGACCAAAATCCTACTCCATTATCATGCTTTGGTTTGAATCAACACAATTCATCAATTTTCCCAAAATCACTAAACTTAACATTTCAACCCCCAATCAATCTATCTATTCAAAACTCATCTCAAAACACCATTTCCACAACTATATCTTGCCAAACTACCCAATGACCCATATTTTCGAAAATATGGCAATAATCCCAGAAATTCTAAATTTATTCATTTTGCATGAAACTTAGATAGATAGATTAGTCTCACTTAACTCTTTCACTTTGCCAAAGAAACTTCTTGATCCACCAACCTTCAAAATTTCGTGTGGCACAAATCAACACCAAATAGGCACACTATACATATCAAAATGAAGCTCTTAACCCATGGAGCAACATTAAAGAAAAGAATTTGAGCAAATGAGGCCATTTACTCACCCAAATCACAAGCTCTTCTTCCTCTCACTTGGCAGCCATGGAGGACGAATAGGAGAGAGAAAGTGAGAGAGATGGAGTGTTGAGGAAGATGAAGAATGATGATGACATACTCCCTCCCCCATGCTTCAACCATAAAGAGGAGAGAAGGAGAGAGAAAATGTTTAAAAAATTCAATTTGACTTTCCCACACTCCCTCCACATGTAAGCTTGCCAAGTGTCACACTACCATTGGCTCTCATAAAGGTAAACACCCAATTAGCCACTTAATCCCTCCATTAGCCATTTTAATTATACATCTCATTTTCTCTTAGCTAGTAATTAATTTCTCCCTTAATTATTAACTCATGACCAATAATTCCATTCTTCCAATTTTCCACTAATTATGACATATTACTTAATATTGCCATAAAACATATAATAATTCTAATTAAATTCATAATTATCCACAATAATCATGATTAGCCCTTAATCAAAAATTGGGATATTACAAAAACAATAGGGAGTAATTTCTTATTACCATATGGGTCTTTCCCATTTCATAACAAGCAGGAGCATTTCCCCTATTACTATTGTCGAGCGTAAGCCTGACGTCAGACGAAGGTGCCAGAGGAAGCCTTGACCGTGGCCACCCCAAATTGTAAGTCTCTTTCTCTCTCTCTGGAAATTTTCTTACATGGTGCCATAAGGAAGACTGGAAGAGCAACGACTTTTAATTTTGGCCACAGGAGGACAAAAGGCTTTAATGCAAACGGGTCCCACACTTTCATCTCTAGCTGCGTGTCTCTTATCTCACCTCATCACATGTCATGAGGGATTATCACCATGTATGTATGTATGTATTTAGACATGCTCGCACACGTGCCATGCACACAAGGATGAAAGACTAACGACTAGTACTTCGTGCTGGAGCAAGAATCTGGTAGTGGTTAGTTTCTGTTTAGCCATTTGAATGACTTAGGAGGAGCTGGAGACGTACTAAATTCCCATATGGCTATCTTTTTGGCTAGGAAGAATCAAAGTTTAAATGTACTGTTGTTGGAAATTACAGTGTTGGAATCTTTGGCTAATAAGATTGTATTCAACAACAGACACAGAAGCTTAAAAAACAGCATTGACAAGTCTTATCCTACTATGTGTAGTCCGTTATTTGGATGGTACAGCACTATTACACTATGAATCACCAAACTTTTAGATGTACAGAGGCTTAAAATGTATGAGAAAAATATCTATTCAGTAGTCCCATTACTTTAAGGATCAGAAAACCAAACGTTCTATTTCCTTGTAGAATTTTCCTTATCTAATGTTTACTTGTATTCTTTCTGCTCAACGTTGGCTGTGAAATTTAATAACGTCACTCTCTTCCAACCTCCAAGCACAAGCTTTGCTTTATTGGGTTGTAATCTGCACTTAAAAGAGCACTGTGATATTAATTCGTTGACTCAGTCAATCCTGACAAGAGATTGGTCTCTATTTACTTGGTCATTGGTACTTTCCTTTGGCTTTCATAATGGTGAATAATTTTAGCAACTGTATTTTATGTCATAAAATCTTCTTTTTTTCCTTTTGTATGCTAAATGTTTGTTTGTTGGGTCCATTTCAAAATGTTTCAATCCAAAAACGATGTCAAAACGGTGATGGTTACACACACAAAACAAACAGTATTAAAGTTTCATTAAAATTAAAAGCTGCGTTTAATTTACTGAAATTGTAATTATTATTTATCCAATTGCTGCAGGCTCCAAAAACCATCTGTGGGCAGATGAGGAAGGGAAAAGAAAGAAGTATATGAGCGTTTACGGTTGGCCTCTATGCCCTTGTTTTACTAGCCAAATGAGCATCAATATAACGTATAGGCATATTTTAAGGAAAGCAAAAAATTTGAGTAAATTAAAATAAAAACATATAAAACAAAACCATAGTTAAGGGTATCCAAAAATAACAACTAGGAATATTTTGAATGTTTCTTTGTATCATTCTACTCTCACTAACCGCATTGATCAATCCCCTTAGGAGTATATGAATGCCTTGTAATCACAAATTCCCGTCCAGATTCTTCACTGCAATTCTCCCTATAAGAATATGTTATGAAGAAGCAGTTAATGACACTTTTTTTTAATACGCCCTCCATTGCCTTTTATAAGGTACAATTGTTTGAAACGGTATGTTTTTTTTACAAGATATATTTAATACTTTTTTTACCCTTAATTAATGATATAGCCTCTGATCATATTTTTCCAATCATTTTCTCTCATTAACTTTTCCACTCATTCTCTCACCCACCCACCTTTTTTATAAATAATGGTGTTTTTTTTTTTTGGAAAATGAGTTGCATTTTTTTACATATTTATTGTCTTTAACTAAGTTTGACTAACTTTTTTATCAACAAAATTCGGTTATTTGTATATTATAAAAAGGAATGGAGGGAGTGTTGAAAAAGAATTTGAACTTCACGTGATTAAGTTGCAAAACCAAAGTGATTAACCTTGTGGTTAGATTATCAAACAATTAATTTCAAGGAACTGCATCACAGTGATGCAACACCTAGGTCCTTTCTCAAGGATGCTAATTATTAGGATTTCAATCGGTTGATTTTGCCAATTAATACAAGTTAACAGAGTATAGAGACTTATGAGTGAAGTGGTTTGGTATCACCTTTTGTCTAGTTTTTTAATACAATATCTCTGATCTTTAATATAAGAGCTAGTTGTCATTTTATAGAAAGATTAAAAAAAACTAAATAAATTACTTAATTATAGCATATGTTGTGTATTATTAGATTATATATAAGTTTGTAAGTCAAACAAATCATCAATTTGGAGAAAAATGATAAGTATAAATATTTTAAAGTAACTTATTTAGCTTCCTAAATCTCTTTAAAAAAATTCAACTAGCTCTTATACCAAGGATTAGAGGGAGTACAATAATTACTTGAGAGTTGGATTTATTTAAATATAAGACCTTAATACACTTCATCTTTTAAATTAATAATTGTTTACCAAAATATCCTTATTGATATCTAAGGTAGTTATGAACTCATGAAGAAATAAAAACAAGACCTCAATAACTTACATTAAGCACTTCTTATCTCAGGGAGTTATGAACTTATGAAGAAATATAGTATTTTATGAAAACCAACATATATTATTTATAAATAACTATGCTAAGGCCATATAGGTTGAGGCTGGACAGGCTAAAGGCTGAAGAGGTCTAATTATGCAGCCATATGAGGGAAAAAATAGAGAAAGTGAAAATGCAGCTTCACAAGGCATGGATCGAGCTAAATTTGTTCAATAGGTTTAGAACTTATAGTTTGTCATGTTTGTAACCCCCTCCGTAATTATATCCGAAATACGAAATTAAAATGAAATAGAGACCAATAATAATCAAATAACATTTACTAACCTATCACATGACGGGGTTTCACAAATACCTTTCGAAATCATTTATAAACCTGGTCTCATATTCACATTCAATTCTTCCCTCTATTCTAAGTCAATTTGGATGTTAATCCACAATTGAACTCAAATACAGGGTTTCGGCGCTGCTCACAACACACACGAATCACATTCGAGTGCCAAATCACATCATATTCTCCAAAAGGGTTATTTATCACTAACCACATCCACTTTTGAAGTCATTAAGCCTTAATCACAATTTGGGATCTTGCTAAACCGGGGCTTAGCAATCCACTAATCTCAGGCTTATTCTCTAGCCTCGAGTCTCAAAATTCGGGGTATTACATTTCTCCCCCCGTTCAAAAAATTTCATCCTCGAAATTTGTCATACCACTTAATCCAAAAACTACGGATGCTTCTTCACGACAACTTCGGTTTCACAATTCATTTCATATTGGGATGGTCTCTTCTAGACCACCCTCACACACAAGATGCCACAATTTGATTCTCGCAAGAATCATAACCAATAAGTGCAACCCAGTTGCCATAAACTGCAATCGGCCCATTTCACGATTGCCACACAAACACATTCATCACATATCCAGAGACTCTAGATCATGAGCCATAATAAGACCTCGGCAGTTGGGCGGCATAGGCCACCACTCTGCTTAACTCAATTTAATCACCTCTTCCGGGCATAACTCATAACACACCGATTTATTCCACATAACATACAGCTTCCGCTGCATTCACATGTTCCTCAGCTTTCGACGTAGCCACTTTCATAGCACTACCCTCACCCGTACACCCACCAGTGACTCCGCTAGTGGTAACCGGGACTTTTGGGTCTCCCAACACAATATTACTTCACCGTATCAACTTTCACGGTGTCACCCTCACCCGTACACCCACCAGTGACTCCACTAGTGGTAACCGGGACTTTTGGGTCTCAACCACAATCACATCAAGTCACTCCGGAATCTCAATCTCTTCTATCCGAAGCACCCTACCATAACGGCCCATCTAGAATCACAGTCTCTTCTATCTAGGAGACTGGTCGAGAGTCTCAATATCCCAACACCACCCTCATCTTTTTTCTCAACTTGGGATGCACACTGCATACACCTAAACCGTTGCTAGGTACTCAATGACTATTGGTGTGGTCACATACCATCCACACCCTCTTTTTCCTTAGTGTCACTTGCTCTGTCTGAAGGTTAGTCAATGGAAAGAATGAGATTCAAAAGAATCCCAATAGTAACAAATCACTCATACAATATATAAACACATAGCATGTAAAATCATGTTCAACAGCATCATAATGATACATGGCTCACGCCACATACAACAGCACTTATGGCTGAAAACATTATGCATCAGCTTTCGCTGCGATAAACACTATGCGTCAGCTCTCGCTGCGATAAATACTATGCGTCAGCTTTCGCTGCGATAAACACTATGCTTCAGCTTTCGCTGTGATCTCAATGCTGTATACACTATGCGTCATCTTTCGCTGCGATCTCAATGCATGACAATGTATCACAAAATATTCACAATGCATGACAAACATACATACAATGTTTCACACACAGTATAAGAGAAAGAGTCACTACCTTATTCTTTCCGACGGTGTTCAGACAGAGGCTACTCAGTACCAGGGAAAATTTCAGAGCACCTCACATAGCTTTCATACCAACACACATCGCAGACTCTAATTTTACGCACCGCCTTTCGGCCTTGGGTCAACACCGGTGCAACCAGCCTGGTGGCTAGCCATGCTGGCCATGTCGGGGTAAGTGCCCTCAGAATTAAGAACCCCCGATTATGTAGTCGAATTCACCATCAGCTGAACTAGCTCTGCTCTATGGCCACAACCACACCTCAATCCCAGCTTGTTCATAATTGTCACACATACATGTTGCCTCACTGGCATACACATATCCTATTGCCTCTCTAGCAATCACAAAGCCACTCTGGCTTCCAGATAGTCAATCCCCTATAAACTACCGCCCCAGCAGAACGGTCCTCAACCATGGGTGTAATATACCAAATTTTGCAATACTAAAAACGTGTAAATATGGAATTAGAAGAATAAAATAAATATCGGTATTTACAATTAAAGGTAGAGTTACTTTCGTAATTCCCAGATATCATTGTGTCATTCACAGAAATCGAGAAGTTAATATTGTAAAAATACAAGTGTAAGAAGTCGGAGCAAAATTCGTCGGTGGCTGCAGGGTTCAGGGGCGTCAGTTGCGAGATCGGAGGAATTAGGGCATTTCGGGATGTGCCTCGATATGCGTACCATGGTCCCATGTGGAATTCCGGGTAATGCACCGATGGAGCAACTTTATTAAAAAGAACTTCCGTAAAGTATGTAATGACAGCTCATTATGACTCATGATGACACATCTTTCGTGTTGGCCAAATAAGGAAATGACAAATGTCCCGAAATTATTACAAAGTAAAAACATGTTTTTGTGTTGGCCAAATGAGGGGGTGACATGTGTCCCTCATCATTACACATCATTACACCCACTTTAAGCCTTTCGTGTTGTCATCTCCGGAGTACGCCACCTAGCGTCTGAGTCCGGGGAATTCACCGGTCTCCGGCCGGGTCGCTTACTTTTTGAGTCGAGCACCGAACCCAGGAGTCCGGGGAAATTGTCAGGCCTCCCCTTCCCCTGACCATTTATGACCCACCGAAGAAAGAGAAAAGTGGAAGACAAATGGTTGCATGACACGTGGCACTCTTAAGCATTTAACTTGTGACACGTGGCAAGATGAGATGAGATCATTTTATGTGATTAAATCACAACCATCCATGCCTAATTAAATGGCAAAATTTCGTGCAAGCATGGAAAGAGAAAGGGAAATCAGATTTCTTAAGCTTAAGAACACAAGAAGAGAGAAGGAGGAGTGAATAGTGAGTTTTCTTGACTACCGGAGCCGATTTCAACCCTGAATCACTGTTATTGTCCGGTAAGTCCTTCAGGAAACTTCCTTTACTCACTATAAGCTTCAATTCTATGATCTTAGATTTCTCATCTGAGGTGTTTTGTGCCAATTAGTCTACCAGAGTGCCGCCGGAATACCGAACCACTTGTAGAAACGCGAAGAGGTAGCATAGGCTTTCTTTTGAACCGAATACTTTGTGATTTCATTGAGTTTTTCTTAGCTCTTTAACCACCCATGTATTTCATTCAAGGGGTGTTTTTGAAGAAGGAAGATGTTTTAATCATATATATAAGGTGATATATGACGTTTGGAGAAGTATTAGACTTGTTGGTTGTTAAAATCACAAAGTGGAATTTTTGTTGTTTTGGGAGGCAGATTTCGGTTGGGGCCTAAATCTGGTAGAAATAATTTGATTTTGGTATTTTTGAGCTTTCCATTGGATTCTACACGAAAAATTGTGTGGGAATAGGCTCTGGTTATAATTTTTGACAGACTGGTTTAAAGAATCAAAAATTGGAAATTAAGTCTACTTGTGCAACAAAGTTGCCAGTGTGCGTTTTTGTCTGGCAGTTTTGTTGTGGCGAAAGGTTCACTGTCTAAACTTCATCTGTTGGTTATGAGATTTTCCAGAATTAAATTACACTTATAGACCTTTAATTTGATAGGTATTATGAAGGATTTCGATAAGTATACTAGGAGTTATGAATTTTTGAAGTAGACCATTAAAACTGGTCAGATTTTCTGGCAGCAGGGAGAAAACGAAAAACTGGGAAGTGTGCGCGATCTTTCAGCTACTGAAAGTATTTTTCCCTTAAAATAGACTTAATAAGGGTTATATAGAATTTTGGATCACCTCAATTCGATATTTCTAGGATTAGTTATGATTTTTCAAATTTCAGTGAAAAATCTGCCAGCTTTTGGTAATTGTGCGAAAATTCAAAGCAAAGAGTTTTTGTAATAAAATTGGACATTTAAGAGTTAAGTTAAGCATGTGGAGTAGCTTGAGCTCATTAGCTTCATTTTGGGCCTAATTTAGTGACCCTAATGGTAACCAACATAAGAGAATAATTTATGAAGAGTTAGATTAAGAAAAACTCATTGCCCGTAAATTATAATTTATAGGACTTGACACTTGCCCAGGACGTTCAAAGCACGTCAATCAAGATCAAGATTTGGAAAAATTATCAGGTAGTAACTTATCCCTCATATACTATGTGATATGTTATATGCATGTTTGTACCATTGTGAATTTAAAACATTCAGATGAGAAGGGCTCAGGCCCAGTAGAATTTCCCAGCGCTGTGGCAAGGGACGGTTGTCCTTGAATTGGTAACTTTATGCTTTCTGCATATTGTGAATTTATCTCTGAATGTTGAATATGTTGATTGTACTATAACTTTGGTTGACATGGCATGATATATGTGCATTTTATATGAGTGATATCTGTTACTACTGAGATTCATTGAATCTCACCCTATTTTTCCAAAACAAATTTTCAGCTCGGGCAAGTAGTTCCTCAGGCAAGAAGGTAAACACGGGCGAATGAAGCAAAGGACTTAGAATTTAGTTTCTGTTAGTTATCTATTTTGGAGATTGTATGTAATTTGTATTTAAGTATGGTCAGTCTTGTACTGACATGTATGTAAGCGCCTGTATATAAGCGAACGCGCATCGACATTCGTACCAGTAGTGGACAGCCGTCCACCTAGGGCCATTAATTAAGTATAGTAGCTTGGGTTTCAGCAAAGAACTTATTAGTAAACACTCTGATATGAAGGAATAAATATAAAACGGATGGCTTAAAATAAATCATATGAGACCCAATCTGAAAATGATTTTTGAAAACCCATTCAAGTGCAGCTCCACACTCTGCTTGAAGTTGGGACTTCCGCTGTTTACAAAAGATTACTGGTCTCCTTTTTAAAGATATTACTACACTTATGCCATCTATATGCTTTCAAAACACGGGTGTTACAATGGGAATCACCCCATACGGCCGCAGGTGAAAGACACACAAATATCCGTCACATCCCGAGCCTTTGCCTACCAGACGCAACCCACCGGACCAACCAGATCCAGCCCAACCGGGGAGATAGACTCACAATACAATCACAACAAGTTGGAACTGGCATCTTAATAGCTTCACCTTCACATCGAGAATTCTTTTCACCAAATCGGGATCTTTCAAGACCCCTTCTCACAAGATAATTTGGACTTCAGAGTTGTACTCTTCGAAGCCATCACAAACACATTGCACTTTCTGCAAACTTGAGCTCCTGCTCAGCTAAGTATTCAAACACATCACATTCACCACGCTTCCGCTACATACTCTGAGGTCTTTCTCCTCATTTGTGCTTTAACAATGTCAGGGTGATTTAATAGGAGTCCCATAGGAAACTCCCATTACAACTGACCACACTCACAATCTGTGCCCAATTTTGGCCTGATTCAACTCAAATTATTCAGAGCCATAACTAATACATCACGCCTTTTTATTGTCACACCCACCCCGATTTTACCCCCTCTAGGGATGCCCCGTGCCAGTGATGCCGACCCCGGTTTTACACCCCTCAGGGGATGCCCCGCTCCGGTGACTGGGATGGCTGGTCTCACCTCTATTGGGCTAACCCACTACCCAGGACTCACAGGAGTTCCCCATTCCCCAAGCGGGATTTTTTCCTCCTCCCCAGGGATCGAAGCTACTACCTAGGCGTAAGTAGCGCCTCACTGCATCCTTGGTACCATTGAGCTACATTAAGAACATGGGCTCTTATAGCTCTACTCTATGATTCAACGTCACGGTAACTACTTTCTACGGTTCGTTATCACGATGGCTGCACACTAGGGCTTATCGTCACGGCGGCTTTAATAAAGTCACATAGTCTTACTCCCCGTATGATACCGCCTGAAGGTATAGTCCTCCCACCGGAAGCACCGATGAGCCGCAGGTAGTAGACCCACACACATCCCCCGTATTCCACAGCCCCGAAGGCACGTTCCTCCCACTGTCAACACCGATGGGCCGTAGGTGAAGAAATAGCCTTACGGCTCACATAATCACATAGTCTCACCCCCTGTATGCTACCACCCGAAGGTACGGTCCTCTCACCGGAACCAACGATGAGCCGCAGGTAGTAGACTCACAAATAGCCTAACCGATCAGGTGTCACCGTAGGTAGCCCTCTCCGATCAAAACTCCCCATAGGTAGCGTTCTCCGATCCAAATCCTCCGTAGAGAACTTTCTTCCTGCGCTAGATTAACAACTAGAACCCTTAGGATACCTGATACACTTTTCAATTTAAGCCTAGTACCATGCTCTAGCACCACAGACCATCCAGGTCAAATCCAATTCCTAAGAATCAGCTCAACTAATTAAATCTGATCCTTGGATCACAACTCAACTATCAAAGTCTCAACCTCAATTGAACTGGGAATTCACTTCCCTGATTTCTATGGAGCATCATCAGCCCCAACACAAGTTCAAACATCTTTGCCAGCTTAAGGCACACTAGTCCCCTAGGTCTTAGGGCCTTTAAACACACAAATCTAGTATGACATGGCCAGTGATGTCACACCACCTGGGCTTTTACACCCAACATCTAGGCTTATCCCGATACCTAGACCCTTAATTTCACATACCTGAAAATCATTTCATCCATTCTCAAATCAGATGATGGGTCTGATTACCTCCACCTCTGGGTCTACACATCAAATTCTCGGGCGAACCATTATATCCTTCAATTCCATAATGATTCGCCACTACAGCATAACCAAATAATGTATACACATAGTCCATAATTCTCATATATCCACAATTAGCAAAGACTTTAATGTGTATACCACAAACAACCAAGTCATTCTCTATGACTTAAGGCAGCAACAACTGCCACCATCCGAGCAAAATCCATCTTTGCCAGGAACTGCAGCTTTGATACAAAAAATGTAACCCCCTCCGTAATTATATCCGAAATACGTGATTAAAATGAAATAGAGACCAATAATAATCAAATAACATTTACTAACCCATCACATGACGGGGTTTCACAAATACCTTTTGAAATCATTTATAAACCTGGTCTCATATTCATATTCAATTCTTCCCTCTATTCTAAGTCAATTTGGATGTTAATACACAATTGAACTCAAATACAGGGTTTCGGCGCTGCTCACAACACACACAAATCACATTCGAGTGCCAAATCACATCATATTCTCCAAAAGGGTTATTTATCACTAACCAAATCCACTTTTGAAGTCATTAACCCTTAATCACAATTTGGGATCTTGCTAAACTGAGGCTTAGCAATCCATTAATCTCAGGCTTATTCTCTAGCCTTGAGTCTCAAAATTCGGGGTATTACAATTTTCAACGGTGGGATCGTCGTATGGAGGCTTAGTGTGCGAGAAATCATATTCATGGTAAGGGACATTTTTTCTGAAATTTTCAGCTTCTTTGCTCCCTATTGTAATCTTGTAGCTTTCACTGTTTGACTGGGGTAATTGCATGTGTTTGTATATCTGGCTGAGACTCTCTTATATCTTGTTTTAATCATGGTGGATCATATTCTCATTGGTTTAAATGACCAGTGGTTTTTACTCTTGAATTTATGGTTTTTTATGTTAAAAATCATGGTGTCATAAACTCTCATAAGTGATAGAAAGATTTAACATCTACTGCATCATTGCTAACAAATTAGGGCAGATCTGAGCAGGGTGCCTACAACTCAGTAGGCCTGCCCAAACTCGTCTTAAATTTGCCCATTTAGGCTCACCCATAAAAAGCCCATGGATGGGGTGGGTTGAAACCCGCCCATTTAAAAATTAAATGGGTGGGCCTATGGGCACACCTTAAGGCTGCTCGTGCCTATCCATTTAATTTTATTATCCTATAGATTTTTTTAAAAATTTTTTTAACTATTATTCCTTCAGGCTATATATTATTCCTATAATTGATATATGTTGTAAGTTCTGTTTTACAATTAGATATGTGGAGTTTAAGTCTATACAAGCTTAAGTCTTGTCACTTATCTATATATGTTATTTCCAGACTTGATTACATATGATATTCAGAATTAACTAAAAAAAAGTTTCCTTAGTCGTTAAACAACTCTGATGGATGTGCATTAGAGTTTTGAAGAACAGAATATGAGTAAACACGTTGGAACAAGTTAAATCAATTATGTTAAGGCAAGTTAAACCAATCCATTGCACTTTTATTCTATCATGTTTCATATTTGTATCCAACATATGTGCTTCTTAACTTATTTTGGTTCTTATGAACTATTTTTATATTTTATTAAACTATGTAACTCACTAATGATAGTTGGCATTATTTGCTTTTATGGTTATCATGAATATAAACCTTACTGGGTCATTTTAAGATTTTTTTTTTGAGATGAAATATGCTTTTCTATTTAAGCTTTCCTATTTTCATACCAAATCATCTTTATTTTTGTTAAGTTTGATTTGATTTTGAAAAGACAAATGAGCATGACACAAGTTTCTTATATTTAAAGATAGTTGAAGCATTCATATGTGCCCAAAATTTGCTATAAAAAACTCCCTAAAATCAAGAACATTGATATTGATAATTTGAATAAAATACTTGAACTTTGAACTTTAAACTTTAAAGATTAGAAATTTATTATAATGAAATGGATTGATAACTATGTATAATATGTATAATTGTGGCCTTTTTTGAAAAAGGTCAATATCCAAATAGGTTTCCCCCTAGCCTGTTAGCCCCCCATTTATGTCTCAGCTTGTTTAACTCGAGGTTTAACGGGCTCGTGCATACCCATGCATCAATAAATGGGCAGGCTATGGGTTAGAGCATGGGCTACCCAACCCGCCCATTGCTTAACATCTAACAAATGTTATTTCCTAAATCTACACATTTTAGTTAACAAATTCTTATGTTAATGACCTTTTTTTAAGTGAATGTGTCACCAGGGACAAGAATGATAGAATCGAGTTGACTAGTTTTTAATTATAATTTCTTAATTATAACAATTTTTTATAATAACATATTTTTATTTTATAATAAAATATTTTAATGATAGCAATATCTTTTTATCATAATATTTTTCATTATAGGCATTATTGAAATATCACATAATATATAAGGTAGAATTGTTCAAAATTTTGGCTCCCCCTCCAAAACTCTCAATTTTAAGGGGAGCCAAAATAAGAGTGTAGGACAAGAGGGGATGGAAGGTTTGAGGTTTGGAGGCTCTCCTCCCCTTCAACCAAACACACCTTTGGTTCAATAGAGGTAAAGTTAAGTGAGGTTTATTAATGTTATGTTAGAGGAGGTTATGAGCTTTGTTTCATTCAAGAAGGGGGAGGGAGGTTTAGTTTCTTATTTGGTTCAGAAGGATAAATGAGGGAAGCTAATTATAAGTTAATAAATATACCCCCTTTTTTTTTGTTATCTATACACTACTACAAAAAAGTAAAGCTACGGCGCTTATAATTGCATTAGCTGTGGCGCTAGAGAAGTGCCACATATTAGGATGCCACTAAAAAAAGCTGTGGCTCTTGGAAGTGCCACAGCATTTTAAATTTTTTTTTAAAAAAAATACCCTCTTGTGGCGCTTTTTTGAAAAAGCGCCACAGGAGGTGGGTCTCCTGTGGCACTTACGTCAGCAAGCCCCACAGCTGACCACACCCTCCTGTGGCGCTTACGTCAGCAAGCGCCATAGGAGGGTCCCTTCCTGTGGCGCTTATTCAAAGAAGCGCCACCTAAAGTATTTTTTTAAAAAAAATATTTTTGTATTTTTCTTTTAGAACCCTATAATTATTTTTTTTATTAAAAGAATTAATTAAATTCATGGTCAGATTTGGTTGAGCAAAATATGCTCATGAAAATATACTTCTGGTTTTGGAATAAAAAAAAATTATCTAATTAAAGGAAGAGAAAGGAGAAAAAATTTGGAACAAGAAAGGTATCCCTATAATAAAATGCCTAGACACACAGAGAAGACGAATCCAGCGAGTTTCAACAAGATATAAGATAAAGCCCTTGTAGCAGCAGAAATTGGTATTTAATAAATATATAAAAAATATTCCTAAAGATGGAAGCTTAAGAAGAGAATCACTAAATATTTCGAGTACTTTGATCCAATCTTAAGAAGAGAATCACTAAATCGGGGAGAAGCAGAGCATACCGTATAGGACAAAACTTGTAGAGAGCAGCGAAGTTTCTGTTTCACCACTCAGTTTCAAACGATGGAACCTATTTTTTGAGGTTTCCATGAACCAAAAAACAGATCTAGAAGAGGATGATAATATAGCAGATCTAAAAACCAAATGCCTAGCAAAACCATAAAATACAGAGATCTAACTAGCTGCCACTAGGATGGTGAAGAAGAAGACCTAGAATTGGAGGAAATATGAAGAATGAAAAGTAAGAGGCGGTGCATATTAGAAAATCGAAACTGGAGGTGAAGGATAGGGGAGAAAGGGATGGCTTTGACTAATTGGATGATTGGTACTTGGTACAAATTAAGTGGTAGGAAAAGAAGGCGCATAGGAAAAGGAAGCGGGAAAAGAAGAAATTTGGGGTGTGTTTGTACTTTTCTCTTTTTTATATTTATTTAATCCCATCATTATTATATTGGGGGATACATTGCTTTAATTGTGCAGAACCCTCACGTGGGCTTGGAGGATCGCAGCTGTGGCGCTTGTTTGACCAAGCGCCACAGCTGGTCCTTAACATGCTTACGTGGTGTTTGTTTGATCAAGCGGCACGTAAGCAATCCCACAAGCTGTGGCCCTTATTTAAATAAGCGCCACAGCTTGTATATTTTTTTTAAAAAAAATAAAATGAAAGTTGTGGCCCTTTTTTAAAGAAGCGCCACACTATGTGCACCACTATTTTCTCTTTTTGTAGTAGTAATATATTTTTCTTCTTCTTTTATATTTTAATTTATAAATCTCAAAAACCCTATTACCTCAAGTATATATGATAAAAAAATTATATACATTTTAAAGGATATTTTATTGATTTTTACATATTATTTCATTGCTAATTACTTTTTCGGTTTTCCCTTTTATGCAAAAATAGGCATGAGCATTTTTTGATTAAAGTGGGACAAAATATTTTTAAACAAGAGGAGTAAGCTTGGAATATTCAAAAATAGGCATGGGCATTTTGGTCAAAGTGGGACACAATGTTTTTCTCCCTCCAAAACACCCCCCCCCCAATTTTGGAAGGCAGAGAGAGAAGGGGGGGGAGCAGAAAAAAGACAAAAGTTTTAACCTCTTTCTTTCAACCAAACACCCTTCCCTCATCTGACCCTTCCCTCATCTAACTTCCCCTCCAAAAACCTCTAACCAAACAATACCTAAGATGAGTCCTAGCTCATGGAGATAATGCTTCTAATAAGTTAAACAACTAGACTCAAGCCCTACGCCTTAGAGAGCCACTACAAATCCTCAAATCGATTGATTATGATGAAATCAAAAACATGTATTATATATGTTTGTTTGAAATAGTGATTAGAGTATTAAAAAATATTTTTTTAATTGTAATTTACGACATATAAGTTAAATATGTAAGAGGGGTGTTGTTTCGTATGCATATACATTTGTAAACTTTTAAAAAGCTCTTCCAAAAAAATCTAGCTTATAATAATCAATTGAAGAACTTTGAATACTGCAATTAACAAATCTCTACAGTTCAATCAGGGCTTGCAATCATTTTGGAACACAATTCGCCTCATGAATTCATATTATAGAACATGATCTGCGAATCACAAGCTGTAAGAATGAAATAGAAAACTTACAAGTAGTGCTTCGGCTATGGCTTTAGAGAATAAAAGATCTAGCCACTCATGCATTTGGTGGACAAGAGAGGAATCGAGATTGACGAAGAGCATGAGAGATCATAAGGTGTAGGCATGACGATCGATGTTCCCAAGTGGCTTATCTCCCGCTTCTTGATTCTAGCGCCAAGGTAACTCTCAGCTTTCTTACTTCAAATGACTGACCTACAAAATGGGCCACTTTTGTTGTTGGCAATTCCAAAAGCCCATCACCTTTGCCAGTATCACTCCCATTTTCCACCTTCCCACACATCTACTTGTCTAGTTTTGTCGATTCCATTCATGAACATTTCTTGGCTCAAAACCTCTCAAACAGCTACAGATTGAGGATTTTCTAGAATAACAGCTTCCAAATGCACTACGTAAGCCATAAATATCACAGGTTGAATCTTGGATCGTACGTCCAGGTGGTTAATACTAGTTTTCACTACTATAAAAGAGGGATTTAAAAGTGTTTATTTTAACAAATACTATGGCGTTTAAAAAATGCCAAAGCTTTCAGTGCTATTAAAAATACCTATGACGCTTCTTGAATTTATAGAAACGCCATAGATTAGTTTTCAAAATTAAATTAATAAATAAAAATTTATGACGCTTGTAGTAAAAACGCCAAAGGAGAAATGAGACCTCCTTTGGCGCTTCTTTAACAAGTGCCAAAAGAGGCTTGCCTCCTTTGGCGATTGTTCATAAAGCACCAAAGGAGGCCAAAGTAGGTCTCCTTTGGCGCTTTATGATCAAGCGCCAGCAAGAGGCCTCCTTTGGCGCTTAATGATCATGCGCCAAAGGAAGCAAACCTCCTTTGGCACTTGTTAAAGAAGTGCCAAAGGAGGGTGTCCTCCTTTATTTTTTTTAATAATTTTTAATAATTTTATTTTCTTGATAAAACACGTAAATTAGCTTCAAATGAGGGTATGTCTTTTTTTTATATAATTTTTTTAATTATTTTCTTTTCTTGATAAAACAAGTAAATTACAATACCATGGTAAAAAATGTAAAACATTAACTACAATGATTTGTATTACAACAAAATCACTACAATATTATCATATTTGCAAGCTTAAAAATTAAAAAACTAACAATTTATAGGAAGTTTAAGTAGATAAAGTTAAAACTTCAAATCAATACCTGAAAAATAAAAAATATAAGCAAACATATAAGAGTTATTACAGATTTTAACCAAAAAGAAAACATGGATCAAATGTTTAAAAAACAACGCTTACAAGTTAAGAATCTCCTACTTCTACATGCTGCCATCAAAGAGAGGAAGGAGTGGGGATAACGAATAAGAAAAGCTGGTAGACCAATGAAGTGGGAGAGTAATGGATCGAACTTATAGGAAATGACAAGCGGGAGAACGATAATGGCGGGATGTCAATGGTGGGGTTTTTAAATTTTGTAAACAGGGGAAGCTTTGGCGCTTCATAAAAGAATGTCATTGCTTCCCATTTTCAAAATAAAATTAAAAAAAAAAATGGAAGCTTTGGCGCTTCTTTAGGAAGCGCCAAAGCTTCTATTTTGTTTTTTATTTTTTATTTTTTCAATATGAAGTTTTGGTACTGTGTTTATGTAATTGGTTAGTTTAACTATATTTTATGTGTTGATTCTTTTTCTAACAATGGTCAAGTATATACTACTTTTACGCTTCATTATAAAAAAATTTGATGAACTTTATGGAGCTCACTCAGTTTTACGCTTCATTATAAGTGTAAGTTAATACTAGTGACAACAATATATTCAAGCAGATAATTTGGATCTATAAAAAGAAAGAGCAAAAAGTATGACAAACATATCATATAACTTTACGTTGATTGTAACTATTAAACCTTTAACAATCATAAATGTATAATAATATAATGACCCAAGTGAAAAAAAACACTTAATTTAAATTTACTTTATAGCTAGACACATACACAATCGAAGAAGCTAACTGAACCTTTTTTTAAAAAAAAAATACATAGGAAGCTTTGGCGCTTCTTTAGGAAACGACAAAGCTTCCTATTATAATATTTCTTTTTTTATTTTAGTTTTTTTTTTGTATGTGACCTTTTAAAAAAAATTAAAAATACATAAGAAGCTTTAGCGCTTCCTTAGGAAACGCCAAAGCTTCCTATATGATTTTTTTTTAATATTACATGGAAGCTTTGGCCCTTCATTAGGAAGCGCCAAAGCTTCCTATTTTCATTTTTTTTAAGCTTCTAATTCTTTTTTATATGTGGTCTTTTTTTAAAAAAAAAATTATGAACTTCAGGGAGCTCACTCAGTTTTACGCTTCATTATGAGTTTAAGTTAATACTAGTGACGACAATATATATCCAACCATTCGTTCAAGTAGATAATATTGGATGTATAGAAAGAAAGAGTAAAAAAGTATGGTAAACATATCATATAGCGTTACGTTGATTGTAACTATTAAACATTTACCAATAATAAATTTATAACAGTATAATGACCCAAATTAAAAAAGAAATTAATTTAAATTTTTTTTAAAAAAAAAACCTAATGCAAATATTATCGGCATATTACAGGGACTCGTAACCAGTTAGAAAGAAATTAAACTTCTTTTGCAAAGCATACGCAGGACTATAGGAAGATTAAAAAGAAAGACAAAAATAATATATTAAACTTCCTGTTATATATATATATATATATATTTAAAAAAAATATAGGATGCTTTGGCGCTTAGTAAGGAAGCGCCAAAGCTTCCTATTATATTTTCTTTTTTTTTAAAAAAAAATATAGGAAGCTTTGGCGCTTCCTTATAAAACGCCAAAGCTTCCTATTGTTTTAAAAAAAAAATGAAGGCCTTGTTTGGCGCTTGTTCAGGGAAGCGTCATGCAAGGTTAACGTCAATTATGACGTTTATAATTGTAAGTGCCAAAGTTTCTAAATAATTTTGATTTTTAAAAAATAAATAACTATCTTTGGCGTTTCATTAAAAAAATGCCACAAAAGTCACGCCACTAAAGCCCTTTTTTGTAGTAGTGTTTCTTTCTGAATTGAAAACAAAAGCATCAAAGAAAGATTCATTTGGCAAAGAAAATTTCATGAACAGACCCATTTTCTTCCCTTCCTATATTAGATATGCTGTAGCATACATCTTATCTTGGTCAGCACAATAAACACCTGACCGTTCCAAAGACTTGACTCCCAATATGGCCGTGTTTGAAGCTGCCAATGATAGGTCTTGTCAACACCCGTTTCAATTTCGATATTCAAAGAGTAATAAAGACAGAATTCAATAGGCATACAGAAAAGTATAGTCATACTGATAAAAATATTCGTTTACAACCCCACGTCGTTCGTCAACGAAATATGAAAAATACAGTGGAAACTTAATATTTACATAATTCTCCAAAATATCTAAACATAAATTAATTATAACCATGATCTTGTCCCTGCCTCGAGACATGTGCCAATCATTTCCAGGCATCTACGCCTTTGCCCTCTGACCCACTAGCACCCTTGAGATATTTATTTAAAAATAGGATGAGATTCCGAAGAATCCCAGTAGAAACATACTATCGTTCATAACATACTATCGTTCATAAATTAATTATAACCATGATCTTGTCCCTGCCTCGAGACACGTGCCAATCATTTCCAGGCATCTACGCCTTTGCCCTCTGACCCACTAGCACCCCTGAGAAATTTATTTAAAAATAGGATGAGATTCCGAAGAATCCCAGTAGAAACATACTATCGTTCATAGAAAATGCAAAAAGTAAATATAACATGCGCCAAGATATGCACCAATTAATGAACAATAAACACATCATCATCATGTATACAAGAGTAGGGCTCAGCCCCACAATCTACACTGATTGGACTTCTGCCAACTCCCAGTGTAAGTGCACACTGACACTAACTGCCTCTTTCTAGGCAATTCATGTTAATTAATAAAATACATTTACAAAAATTGGCATCCACTCAAGCATATAACTATGGCATGGTGTATGAAGGATAATTTTCTTACCTCAAAGCTTTATAAACCCCTTTTTAGAAGTGTCTCGTAAAATGTGTCATTCCGGCTTCCAACTTAGTCATAAAATATTAAATGTACAAGAAATATGTCATAATATATTTTAGTATCATTTTAGAATCTTTCATAGTGTTTCTTGTGGTTATATTAATCTATGGTGAAAATTTACCAAAATGCCCTCGGACCCCGACCCCATTGTACCCGGCCGATGACATGTTTTTTCAAAATTTTGACTAAGGCTATCCTGACGTATTTTCACCCAAGGAATCCATTTCTGAACTTGAAATCACCAAATTCACTGTCAAATTATGAAAATACCCTTGACAGCCCCGGTTTAGGGATTTCAAGGGCATTTTCGTAAGTATGCTTTTTCGGCTTTTTTCGGAAAAGTGACCAATTGTATCCCTACCAATTTTTTGCCACTGAATCCAATGGAACCATTTATTTCATGAAAATCCAACTCCTACCCCCTAAAATAGTGCTGGCCAAAATATTCAAGAAAAATGGAAAAATTGGAGTTTTGTGTTTTAGCTTCCAAAACTTATACTTTTCCACTTCTAATCCCTTATTAACTTATTTAAGCACATCTTAACCATGATTCAAAGAAATTTGGGCAGCATAACCCCTTAGGGTTATGGCTTTTCCAATTTTTCAACTCCACCATAAATCACCAAACTAACAACAAACTTTAAAACCAACTTCATATAAGTATATATTTGAATTTGGTGTAGTTACCTCTTAGGCTTCTTGGTTCCTCTCTCTCTCTTTATGTGTCCTCTCTCTCTTCTCCTTGAGCTAAGAATATGTCTTCAAGATCATAGATTCATGAAGAACAATAGTTTAGAGAAGGATTTAAGGAAATGTTTCAAGAAAAACTTAGGAAACCAACACTTACCTTATCTTCTCTTCTTCCTTCTCTCTAAAGCTCTCAAGGTCTCCAAGCTCTCTCTCTCTCTCTCTCTCTCTTTTCTCTAGTGTTGGACGAAATGAATGAAGGAAAGGGAAGAGAAAAGCTTCATAAAAATGCTCCATTGATCCTACACCATTGATCTCATCAAGGGTTGTCATGGTAACACATGTCATCCACCATACCTCTACCCATACCTTCACCCATACTCCCTTCATAATTTGACTTACTTGCTCCCTTAAGTCCCCTTTGGAAATGGACTAATTCTTCCCTTGGTTTGGCTCCCAAAAAAACGTGCTCCCTCTTGTCTTCCTAACCAAACCAGGTGTCCTTCCAACTAAACCAAACTTGCACTCAAGGTAGCATACCATTTCATCATTATTTGTCTATGTAGCATTATTATAATGCCATTTGACATGTGCTCATACCAATCCATTATAATTTAATCCCCTCCTCATATGATCATGACACTTGGCATTTTAATTCCATTAATCAATTTCTAACACCTTTTATTATAAATTTTCGGAATAATGCCAATTCTAGTAGATTTTCTGCCCTAACTTTGAAAAATCATAACTAATTTTGTAGACATTGTTTCGAAGCAATTCCAAAGACTATGGAACCCATATTGAGTCTAGTTTCAAGAAAAAATATGGAATTTAGCCAGCTAGAAGCATATCAATACCGGATTTCATTTCTTTGACCGCTGCTCCAGAGACTTTCCAGATTTTCTGGACTAAATTCAAAAATTTATAACTCTTTGCACATAGCTTCAATTGATTCACATGACTTATCAAATTAAATATTAGGATGTCTACTTTCTATTTGTAAAATTTCATAATTTTTTCTCATCATTTGTTCTTCCAAAACCACATGACAAACTCATTGCCTCACAGGCGATTTCACTGAAAGCACTATTCACCTTTCAATTTTCAATATTTAATTCCTTTTGTCTTAAATATTCACCGTTTTATTGAATTTCTCAATTAGTTACAATATATTTTTGGTGAATATAAAATTTAGGGTGTTACAGATCCAGAGTTCTAGGCTCAGGGAGAAGATTCCAAGGATATTATCTAAACAAGTCCAGTCAGCGAAAATACTTATATGCGTGTGTGTATTCTCCTGCTTTCATAACTTCCCATCAACGTGTGATTTCTTTCGTTCCTTATTTCTATTGTGTTTAACAGTTTTGTCAAGATGAACATGTGATAGAACTTGCATAGTTGTTATTTAACTACTGGCAACAACCATCCAATCCTACAGACTAGGTGTTGGGTGCATTTCTTATACAAACTAAACAAATCACATCTTGCATTTACAAACTAGCATTTGAAGGAGGGAATATGATACATAAATATTCATTAGAAACAGCGAACATTTTAAATACTTAGGACTGACAAGGCAGAAAAACAAGGTTTCTTCCTACCCTGTTGAAGATCTTGAAATTATATATCAATGACAAATATATTTTAGATCTTTCAAATGAAACAGAAACATCAAATATCCTATCTATCTACCCTCAAACTTTGAGATTGTTACATTATTGATAGAACATAAGACATCATTATTTGGAATTTGCTTTGCAGTACGAGACATGGTTTGCCTGAGGATGAATGCTGGTTAGCTTGGAGGAGAAATATCCACACTCTCACTTTGAAGCATTGCCATTACGGAGGCCATAGTGGGCCTATCTTTTGCAAGTTCTTGCACACATAGAAGACCTATATATATGTACTTCAACAACTCCTTCCCAAAGCTTGGATCATATATTTGTGGATCTATTAGAGGTACAATATTGCCATCAAGCCATAATTTCTATGCCTAAAAAATTAACAAAAAAAAAAATAGAATTATAACTTATAGTTTGATGTATTGTTCATCTTGGCAAATGCATTCTAGAGTTATTTTATGAGAGGAAGGTATAAATTGGAGAGGCTTACAAATCCTAAAAGCGTGAAAGATTCTGCATCTTCATAAAAGCTAGTGTTTTTCCTTCTACTAATAATCTGCCCAAAATCTGATATTTTTGGGTTTATTTGATCATCTAATAATATGTTACTTGCCTTCAAATCCCTATGTATGATTCTTAATTTTGAATCTTTGTGAAGATAAAGTAATCCTTTGGCTATTCCTTCAATTATGTTGAACCACTTCGCCCAGTCTAAGGAATTTTGTCATAGTAGATCTAGAAAAGTTTATTTGAAGAAAAAATGATGAAGGAATCTTGGAATGTATGGAAACATTCAATCTAGTAAACCACCATATGCATAAAAATACACACTAACCAAAGATATGTGCATCCAAACTTTTGTTTGACATGAATTCATAAACTAATATCTCTTCTTCTCCTTCAATGCAACAGCCAAGAAGTGTAACCAGGTTTTGGTGTTGAAGCTTAGAAATCAACTCCACTTCATTGATAAATTCTTCCATACCCTGTCCAGACGATCTTGATAATCTTTTTATTGCAATTTCCTGTCCATCTTCAAACTCTCCCTGCAACAAAATAATTAAAAAAAAGCTAATTGTTATGTTTTCAAAGATGATAAACTGAAAAGAAAAAAGAAAAAGAAAAAAAACACCTTGTAAACTAGACCAAAACCACCCTGTCCCCAAGTTTATTTGCTGAGTCAAAGTTGTTTGTTGCAGTTGCCAACTTTCTAAAATCGAACAATGATAGCTCTTGAATGTAGCCTGCCTTCAGGTTCGTTATCTTCTTGATGTTGTGAATTTGCATATGCATTTGCCCTGTGTTTTACCTATCTTAATCCATATAGTTTCATTCGAAAACATATATTGCTATTCTAATACCAGGTTATTACAGATGAGATAACCATACGAAGTTTTCATATAATCTGTATCAAAATGATGAAAATAGAATGTTCTATAGATTGGCTATGATTATGAAGTTTCTTCGTATCCTTTGTATATGAAAAAAATATGCTCTCTCTGTTTGTCTCTGTCTCCATCTCTCATTCCACCGCTGCCTCTATATATTGGGAGAGAAGGAGAGATATAAAACTAAAGGGAGAAATCTGACCTCAGTTTTCAAACAAGGATTTGTCCATCTTATTATTTCTTAAATATAAGTTAAAAACTAACAATAATTTCTTCCCTAAAAATTATTATCAAATTTTATGTACAATTTATTTTTCAGTGACTAGCTTGTTTTTCTCACCGTATGCTCTTATATTTTCATCAAGCAGGGGCTTAATAATCATAAACAAAACCATTGATGATCCTTTAAATGAGGTCTTACAGTGAAACTGAAACCCACCTTTTTGCTTTGACAATTTTTTCCATGAGAAATATCCAAAGGCAGTAATGAGAACTATTACTTTCAAAACTGATATTAGAATAGCTGTTGTCATTCTCTTGCTGTCTATACCTGTATCAAAGAGAAGAACATTCAGATAATCTTCGTTTTCTGATGAGACAGGTTCAACACTATGCCTCGTATTATCATTAAAAGAGGTTTAAAAACAATAAAGCTCCCCAAGTATTTGTTTCCAAATTCAGTCATAATCGTATTACTTTGAGCATTTTTTTTGGCAGCCAAGCATATGCTAGTTGACTCTCCGTAAAGAAAAATAGCCCTGTGCTACAAAACTTATGAAGAACTTAATATTACAAGAGGTGCCAATGTTTACATGGATATCTAACATGACAAGATATGTGAATTGTCATAAGATAAAACAGATAATGCTTGAATTAAATTTGAATGTTTGCTTTTGTGTGTCAAGGTCATGTTTGAGAGAGAACACAATACCTAGTTCTGAGTGGGCTAAATGTATGTAAAAATCAACCCCTCCGATTTGGAAGATTCCTAAGTCAATTAGATCTACATTCCAAACCAGACAACCAAGGCTTCTGTCATAGCCATAAGCTATGCAAGAGCAATTCCTTAGGCACAAAGTTTGACAATCTATAATATCCTCAGAGTTAGAAGGTAGCACTTCTGCATGATCCGGTAGTTTTATCTTCGCCAACTTAAAAAATCCATCATTTTTGTCTCCCTCACACTCAAGTGCTTCTCTTCTCATGCACCCACTGGTCCAATTCTGCCTTGCCCATTCTTGTTTGTTCTTTGGTTCAAACCCTCTCAAGCAACTGCAGATTGGTGAGTTCAGCGGATTGCAGATCCCATATGGGCCACATGCACCATAAAAATCACACTTAGAAAGAGGATTTAACATCCTCTTGGGTTCCCAAATGTTTGTCCTGGGATTCCAAATCATTGGTTTTAGTATACCTACAGGATCTAATATAGAAGTCTGCAAGGTAGGGTCTTTGAGATCATAAGATAGGTGAAAAATCCCTTCCTCATCTTTAATCTGAAACCCATTCTGATGGACAGATTGAATCATCCCAGGTATCCCAAGAAAGGCTGTGCCGTCCCAGGGACCAGACCTCCAATAAGGGTGATTTCCTTTCCACAAGAATAGTTCAGTGACATTACGTGGTTCAAGACTGCAAGAAAATCCTCCATAGGATGGATCTGATGTGCTTTTCCATGATGTAAGTTGTACTTTCTTGCCTGTATTTGTATCAGTGCTGAGTTCCATGCCTGGTAACAAAGCATTACTAGGATGCTGGAAACTCTACCACAAGAATGCTCCAGTAGTTCTATCTATGAGGACTAGGTTGCCAGAATCTAATAGTTGAGCACTAGAATTTGATGCAATTTGTGAGACATTTGTTGACCAAACAACCTGTTTTTGCCCATTCAAAACAACAAGATTGCCATTCTCTGATATTGTGAGAGTCCCAGAAGGATCCGTTAACGGATTGTTTCTATTAGCTACCCAAACAACTAAGGATTTAGACATGGACCAAATTCCCATGTAGCTATTTGTCGAATTCTGAGGTCTAAAGAATCCCAGTGTAAACATGCTATTATTTGAGCTTACTGTTTCATGCCCTTGGATCAGCAGAGATGATGTAATAGAGTCCAAGGCACAGGCCAGAACAATAAAAGAGAATATAAGAAAAGACATTAACAAGCAAGTGTTTCTACTAAATGCCCAAAAAAACATGATAACTTTCAAAAATGGAGGCAGAAAATAAGTTTGGGAATGCTATGAGGATAGCCCTCCAACTGTTTTGCTATGGTTCTCTGACACTACAAGTAAAGTAGGGGTGTTCAGGATTGGGACAGGATTGAGAAATCCCATTCCCAATCCCGAGAAGGGTTTGGAAATGATTTTCATTCTTGATCCCGATCCAGTCCCAACGAAATTTTCGGGATCTGGATCGGGAATTTCCCGATCCCAGATTTCCTTTTTTTTAAAAAAAAAAATTCTTATATTGAATTTTTTGTGTGTGTTTCTTTTAGTCTAGTATAAATATATAATTTATCTAATATTATCTTATATCAAATTAGTCCAATACAAATATATAATTAGTCTAATGCATGTTCAAAGTTGTCGATTCAGCTGCAAAAAGTACAAAGATAAGAATAAAAAATTTGAATTATTTAATAAATAATAAATCAAATTAACTAAATAAACTAAATGAATAAATATTACCTTGAGGGTGTTTGGGATTTTCACATTTTATTTTACATTTAATTTTGCTTTCTTAAATATTTTTTAAAAAAATTTACATATATAGATATATTTTCGGGATCGAGAAAAAGTCGGGATCGGGAAATCTCATTCCCGATCCAGAACAATTTTTCCCAATCCTAAATTTTTCCTGTCCTGAAAATTTTGAGATGGGAAAATCCCATCCCGATTTGCTTGGGATCGGGACGGGATAATGTTAAACACCCCTAACAATAAGTTTTAGCGAGAAGACAAGATAGGAAGAGACAAGGTTTTTATTTTACAAACCATTGGGCTTTGACAGCAAGCAATACTTGTATTGACTTAGTGTGTGTTTGGCAAAACCAAAACCATGGTTTGCACAACCCGAGATAAAACCCATCTCACATATTTACCTCGTAAATCGTAAAAGCTATTAAAAAAATTAATCCAAACACACACTTAGCCTCCTTAATCTTCTCAACCAGTGTAACTATTTTTCTTTTTATAATTTAACATTTTAATCCAAACACATACTTAGCCTCCTTAATGTTGAGATTACATATTCAAATGAAAGATTCAATTGTGGTAGGCGGCATCATTACACACCGAATATCGGCTACCTACCACGACAAAATAGTGACCCACCATGAGCAAATGTATGAAACACAAACGCTCCACAATTTAACGTACAGTTCATAATGAATCATCCCGCTCTTCAACGAGATGCTCCACAACGGACAGTGGCTAGTTATTCAAATGTACTCAACGGTCAAATGTTGCAATGAGACTCCAATGGACAAATGCTTATAACGGTTATCTTCTACAACTCATTTCTAAATATGGTAGCATTCAGAGAAGAGAAGATAATGATGAGAGCTTAACAATGCCACATGTTTATATCATGAGTCATCCACTCCAACCCAACCACTCTCTCTGTTCTTATATATTTGCTATATTATGTATATTAAAGAGAGAGTTAGTTATATTGTACTTCAGTGATCATTTTATCCACTCTGTGAGAGAGTCTGTGAACATCTTCATCTGTATTTCTAAATTGATCTCAAGATAGAGGGACCTTGAGAGGGTTGATTTCCTTATGGGGGAAGCTATAGAGAGAATTGCTAGTAAGACATTCTGCTCGTAAGACTTACAAGGTGCAAGTAGTAGAGAATGTTGCTGCTAATAAGACTTACATGGGTGTAAGCAGGAGAGAACGTTGCTGCTCATAAAACTTGCACGGGTAAGTAGGAGAGGAAGGTCTTCAAGATTGCTCTGCTCGTAAGACTTGCCGTAAGGGGGAGTATTTTAATAAGAGATTTGTAAAAGGTTTCACAAGTACCCGGCTAAACTTGTGGGATTGTAAAGGCTTTTCTTGTCCCCGGATTAAATAAGAAGATAGTGGATTTGAAAATCTTAGGAAGAAACTGGGGACTGGACGTAGGCCATCACAGATTGGACCGAACCAGGATAAGCCACAGTTTACATATTCTCTTCCCTGAGCTCTTATATGTCTAGCATATATTATTTAATCTAACTGTTGATTTATAATTTATTACCTTCATACTTACCGCTTTTGTTAAGATGCGAAAAGATTTTCAAAGTTCTTAAGTTTTTATCATGCACCCAATTCACCCCCTCTTGGGTGACAGCCAGTTCTAACAATTTATTTTGTGCTAAATTGGCAAAATTATGATTTTGCCATTACCTTTTTAATTTAATTCCTTTTCTCCTTTTTCTTTCGCCAATTTCTTTTCATTATTGGACTAAATATTACCCTATATTATTTTCCCATTTTTTGGCTTTGATATTGGGCTTTTTAAATTACCCAAATTTATTCAATAATTACACTTGCCCAATTTCTCATGAAAATCAAAATTTACAAAACTCATAAATTCCAAATTCATGAATATTCACCTCTTTATTGCATTTCTCGAATAATTACAATATATTTGGTGAATAAAATTTGGGGTGTTACATAACAGGCAGCCAACTATTCCCTCCATCGCTAATTATAAAATTCAAATAACTGATTTGTGTTTATCAAGAAAACAGTTAAAATTAGTGAAGAGCAATATATATACATTTTTTCCAACTATGCCCTTATTTGTAAAGAGGATAAGTGAAAGAGACAATAAATACAACAAATAGAGACAAGGGGTAAAATTGAAAAAAGAGCAATAAACACTTTGACAAACCTAAATTGAAGTTTATATTTTGGAAGGCATCCACTCACAAATTTTGAAGTTCATATTTTCACTACTACAAAATATAGATTTAACGATACTAATCTTATGGCACTTTTTCAAACAAGCGCTGAAAGAGACCTCAATTTTTTTTAAAAAAAAAATACATGTGGCAGTTATGACATTTGACCAGAAAAGCGCCGTAACTGACTAATACCTTGTATGGCACTTGGCTGGGGAAGCGCCATACAAGGGGTTATTTTTTTAAAAAAAAATCACTCCCCTTGTATGGTGCTTGACCAAGAAAGCGCCATATAAGGTATCAACTAACTACAGCGCTTTCCTGGACAAGCGTCATACAAGGGGTTTTACTAAATTCCAAAATCTCACCTTATAATAAATGCACTATTATTTGCAGGGAAATATAAGTCTGACTGTAAGTTTTTTTTTTTTTAATATAGAAGCTTTCTTCAATTAGCACTATGATTTTCTTTTTTCTTTTTTTAAGTTTAAAATCTGTCATGAATCTTAACTTATAGTTTTATGTGTGCTCATAAATTTTTTTTCTGGTATTAGCTTAAAGTTACAACTCTCTCTTAAACTTCCTATACATTATAAGTTTTTTAAATTTTTAAATTTACAAATATAATTTTATTAGTTGTTACTTATTTAATTTGATCAATTTCTTTTATATTTAACTTATTACTTAAAATTATTTTTTTAAAAAAAATTCTATATGCCTACTTACTTGATAAAATGTTGAAAAAGTCTTATAAAAAAACAACGTTGAAAAAGTCTTACAAAATAAATATTGAGAAAGGTGTATAAAGCCTTTAACAACACTTTCTCAAGGAAGTGCCATTAAAAGCATAGATTTAATACCTTTAATTGCACTTCATTGAGAAAGTATCATTAAAGGCTTAATACACTTTTTTAACGTCTTTTTTTGTAAGACTTTTCTTAACATTTTTTTTTTGTAAGACTTTTTCAACGTTTTCTCAAACAAGTAGCCGTATAGAAAATATTTTTTTTAAGAAAATAATTTTAAGTAATAAGTTAAATATAAAAGACATTGAACAAATTAATTAAATAAGAAACAACTAATAAAATTATATTTGTAAGCTTATAAATTAAAAACCTTATAATTTTTAGAAAGTTTAAGAGAAAGTTGTAACTTCAAGCAAATACTTGGACAAAAATTATAAGCACACATAAAAATATAAGTTAAAATTCATGACAGATTTTAAACTTAAAAAAAGAAAAGAAAAGAAAACCATAGTGCTAATTGATGAAAGCTTCTGTATTAAAAAAAAGTCTTACAAACAGTAGTGCCTTTAATGGCGCTTTCTCAACAGAGTGCCATTAAAGGCATATAATATATGCCTTTAATAGCACTCCCTTCAAAAAGTGTAATATCCCAATTTTTGATTAAAGGCTAATCATGATTATTGTGCATAATTATGGATTTAATTGGCATTATTATGTGTTTTATGGCAATATTAATTTATATGTCATAATTAGTGAAAAATTGGAAGAATGGAAATATTGGCCATAAGTTGGAATTAATGAGGAATTTAATTACTAGCTAAGAGGAAAAATGAGAAGTGTGATTAATTGGCTAATGGAGAGATTAGATAAGCTAATTGGTGACTTATTTTGGCGTGAGCCAATAGCATTGTGACATGTGGCAAGGAGAGTGTATGTGTGTGAAGGTCAAAATTGATTAAACAATCATTTCTCTCTCCTCTCCTCTCTCTCAATTTGGTGGCATAGGAGGGAGTAGCATCATCATTGTTTCCCTTCTTCCTCCACACTCCCTCTCTCACTCTTCTATCTCATTTCTTCTGCTATTTATGGCGCCCAAGCTAGCAAGAAAGAGAAAGATAAAGCTGGTGATTTGGGTAAGTAAATGTGTAACCCCCGTCCCACCTTAGGCTGAGATTAAGTTCTTAAACACGTAATTAAGTTAGAATTAGAGACCATATTTCAAATTGGGACTTATTAAGGTAATATTTTGCCCAAAAATTGGATTTGCAAAAAAATTTTCACAATGGTCTCATATTCACATTACAAAACAATAATGGCCTGTACAGGTGGATTCCACTTACAAATATTAGAGTGCAAAGTAAATTCCCGACTCATTCGGGTTCTATTCATTAAATAAGGGTTTATACAAAGGCACAAAGCCCACATACTTTTCCCTTATCTTGGGGATTACACAAAATTATACAATTGATCCAAAAATATCCAAATGATTTACAATTATAACCATTAACCAAAAAGGAACTCCTAACACGGAGCTCTACCCGCTCTTCGTCACTCGTTTGCCTTTCTATCCTTCAGCCCTTTCTAAAATGTTTAATTTTGGGAGAGTGAGATTCTAATCAATCATAGTATGTACAGCAATAAGACATGAAATCAAATCATTATCCACACAAAGCAACTACAACGGCAGTTACAACGGCAATGGTTAGTATGACACATGTCATCCCTTACGATTGCTCAAGCTAAATTGCTCATGCTGCATTGCATCACAACAATCCACATAATATATTTCATTATAGCTGGGATTCATATAAAGCATTTCATAACGTAAGCCATACAGGCAAGATCAACACACAGCCCACAGCTGGATTCACAAACGCCGCCCCACGAGTCGGATAAATAAAAATCCATGTTGATTACGACGGCAGTTCAACGACCGACCTAGAGATGACCAGCGTCAATCCCTATACGGCTCACGTTGAAGTGCTCACGCCGTAATGGACCATGGTACACCGTTCACAAAGTTCAATGATAAGTTATGCATACCAAAACATCATACACAATATGAGAGAAGAGTCACTACCTGAGTCCTTCTGGGCGTTCCTTAGCACCGGTCTCTCCCGCGTCAGGCAAATATCGTATCCTAGAATCATAATTAGGGACGAAGAGTTATTTCTCTATTCCAATTCTCAATATCTTCATAACACTTAATTGGTTATCATTATTGCTCTTTAAGTACTCAAGAATACCTCTAACAATAGCCCTAAGGGGTTAGAAGACTATCCCCAAAGATCCCCTTTTTGGAAACACAAACTGACATTTTCTACAGAGGCACTCGAGTGAAGATGGCCTCACTCGAGTGAGATTGTACGGATACTAGAGCGAAGGAAAACCTCACTCGTGTGATGGTGCGGTCTGCACTCTGGCATTAAAAAGTGAAGGATAGCGAGTGAACACCAGAGAGTACAAGGACCTTTCAGAGACTACAACACTCGAGCACACTGGACCTCACCCCTAGTGAAAGCCAAATGCCTCACTCGAGCACCTACAAGTGAAGTCTAGAAAGTGAGAACCCGAGAGCATAAGAGGAATGGCAGTAGCCCAGATGGCTCACTGCACTAGAGCACAACACAACTCACTCGAGTGAATACCTTATACTCGCGAGTGAGAAGGCACACTCTTGCACCATAACCGCGAGTGACAACCTGAGAAGCAAGTCCTTGGTGTCAAATACACCAATCACTCGAGCACGAGGAGGCTCACTCGAGTGATATTCATCCCTCACTCGCAAGTGAGACTATACACTCTTAGATTTTCCAGAAAGCACAACAGAAAAACTGAAGAGAAAACAGAATATACGCACAGCACTCGAGTGATACTCAACCTCACCTGAGTGATCATCATCTCTCACTCGAGTGAATCCCGAATCACTCGAGTGATTCTATCAGAACCAGAAAACGCAGAAAACATAGACATTTTCCCAACACTTGCCCAATTGATCCCAAAGGACACAAAACTTTGCCTAAAGCCACTCCCACAGAAAAACACCCAATAAACTCAATGGGATCATCAGAATCATCAAAGTTCTACTCCATTATCATGCTTTAGGTTTTAGGCAACTAAATCAACAAAATATCAATCTCGTCCAAACATCACATTTCAATCACCAATCAATCTATCTACCCTAAACTCATTCCAAGATACCATTCTCATGTCAAAAACATACCAAATGAACAGTGGCACTCATTTTCGGATTCAAGCCAAAATTTCCAGAAATTACAAACTACTTCGAATGGCATGAAACTTAGATAGATAGATTGGTTTCACATACCTCTTCAACTTCTCCAAAAACACTCTTTGATTCTCCAACAACCAGATTTTTGTATGGCACAAAACATCACCAAATGGCCAAACTAAAAACACCAAAATGAAGCTCATCACTCAAGGATCAACATTTATGAATTGTTTTTGGGCAAAGAAGGCCATTTTCTCACCTTAATCACCAGCTTTTCTTCCTCTCTCTTGCCCACAATGGCTGCCGAATGAAGAGGGAGAGAAAGAGAGAGAGAGATGGAGTGAAGAGGTGAAATGATGATCATGCTTCCCCATGCTTCCCTTGTCAACCGAACAAGAGAGGAGAGGGAAGAGAGAGAAATGATTGTTTAATCAATTTTGACCTTTACACACATACCCTTTCTTTTGCCACATGTCATAATGCTATTGGCTCACCAAATAAATCATCAATTTGCCATTTAATCCCTCCTTAGCCATTTTAATTTCACACATCATTTTTTCTTGGTTAGTAATTAATTTCTCCCTTAATTACCGACTCATGGCCATTAATTCCATTCTTCCAATTTTTCCACCAATTATGACATATTAATTAATATTGCTATAAAACATATAATAATCCCAATTAAATTCATAATTATCCACAATAATCATGATTAGTTTCAACCCCAAACTTTGGAAAATCATAACTCCCAGCGAACACATTGAAATGACATTGATTATATGTCCATTTTGAAGCTTTGGATGTGCACTATTAGAATGGAAAGTTTCAAAATTTTTAGACACCACTTGCTCATTCAAAATGTCCATGCAAACAAACTGCCCCAGCATAGAGTTTACACTTGACAGAATTTCAAATTTTCAACCAATGTGTCCAATGGCTCTAAAATCAACAACCAAACCTATTCCCACATAATTTTTCACAAGGAAACCATTGGAATCACTAAAACATCCAAATTCACATCACATCCATACATATTCTGTTTTGACCACATTGCAACCCAAACCACCAAATTGCCAACTTTCAATTCAATGATCCTAATTAATGCAAACCAATTTCATTGTTCAAACCATGCAACAAGACACCTATTCCACTACCAAAACACCATGCAATACACAAGACCCTAATGACACAAAAATTAGGGCTAAAATACAGAAATTTCAAGGTTCAACCAATGATCACATTATATATACCAAAAGATAGCTATTTCTCACCTCTTTCACTTTCTAAAGCTTGTTCTTTGATTCCACCACTTTTAATTTTTCTCAAGCTCTCAAACTCCTTCTTTCAAAAATCTAAAACCATAGAGATGAAGCTCTTATCTAGGTGATCAAGATTAATGAAGAGGTTTAGAGCATTCAAGATCATTTCTAAGGTCAAAACATTACCTTTTCTTTTCTCTTTCTTCCTTCACTTGGCAAAAATGGAGACTTGAGAGAGAGGAAATGAGATGAAGATGATGATGCAGATTTTGGGCCTCTCCCTTGCCCATTTGGCCAACTTGGAGGTGAGAGGGAAGAGAAAAAAATGAGTTGAATCTTTGACCCACATCTATGGCCTCTATGATGACACTTGTCATGATCTCCCAACTCCTCCCATGAGCTTGCAATCACATGATTCTTCCCTCTTGCTCTCCTTAGAATTGGTCACACCTCTTAATCTTTAAGTTACTAATGAGTTCCCTCTTCAGTAATTGACAAATGGGTTGGTAACTTTTCTTTTTCCTATTTTGCCCCTAATTATGGCAATAACTACTAAAACACCCCAAACACAGTTCCTCATTCTATTTTAGCATCCCATGCGCCCTCCTCTTCCCTTATGATTCATTTTAAGCTTTGTCACACAATTAAGCTAAACTACAGGGTTTAGGCACTAGTTATAACACATTTAACTCACAATTCACATCGTATTCTCCAAAAGTGTTTATTTAACATTAATTACATTCACTTTTGAAGTCATTAGCCCTTAATCACATTTTAGGGAATTACATATTTATAGTTAAATGATGATTTTGGAAGTTTATGTTTAAAGCTACCTGCATTCATTTTTTGGAGGCAGTGAGCTTGCAATATGGTCTTGATTGGTCAAACTTAGTCCAAATGCTATAAAATTTTACAAGATTAAAGTAGACTTCCTAGGATTTAATTTCATAGAAATATGAGCCATTCGAACTAGTAGATTGAAAGTTATGATTTTTCAAAGTTTGAACATGATTCTGGAACGAAATCTGTGACAGTCTGGTTTAACGAATTTATGGGAAATGTGTTACTATAATTGATATTTTGTGATATTTTTTTCTTGAAAGAGGACATTAAAATCTTTACACAAAAATAGAATCACTCAATTTGGATTTTTCTAGAATTAGTTATGATTTTTCAAAATTAAATAAAAAATCTGCCAACTTTATGGAAAAATGTGAAAATGAAAAAGTATTGGTATTTGGTAATAAAATTAATTTCCAAGTGTTAAGTGAAGCACTTGGAATTACTATGGGCCTATTAAATACCCATTGGGCCTAATGTGTTAACTTTAAAGGTAACCAGCCAAAGTGTTTTGAGTTATTAAAATTGGGACAAGTATAGGCCCAAATATAAGAAACATGTCTTAAAGGCCTATGGACCCACATTGGACATTCATTTGTCATGGCACTACTAATGTGGTATTTATTTAGGGCCATGAGAAGCCAAGAAAGAAGAAGAATGGAAAAATTTCCAAGAAGCTACAATGATTAGAAGAAAAGGGGACAAGAAGAAGGACCTTGTCAAAAAGGTAGTGAACTTACTTAACTTGCATGTATTTGATGTGTTTGTTGTGTATTGATTTGTATTATTGCTTTGCTTGATTATGTGAAGCAAGTATGAACGAAAGAAGCTTTGTTTCTATTTTTGCTATGGCCATACCTATATTGCATAAAATATTGAGCATGCAGAATATCATTATGTGAACATGTGCCTATGTAAGGCAAGCATTTCATGCATTAGCATTCATCTTGCATGTATAGTTAGTATTGTTTGCTATTGAGATTCCCCCAAATCTTACCCCCACCAACCATATAGGTACGGGAACTTGAATGAAGAAAATGTTTGAAGATAAACCAAAAGGAAGAATGATGATGAACAGAAGAAAGAGAGTTATACTTATTTTACTTCGTGTAAATTATTTACACTCAATAAAGAATCGAAGGAATATGCGTATAATCAAATTAAGCCGTAAATAAGTAAATCACTGCATGACGGACAAGTCAAATTTCCTAAGCACGGTAATTGAACTAGAAATGGGTAATCACACAGCATGAGTTCATTAGTTAAGAAAACTTCCACACATAAAAATGAATAAAGAATCACTCTGATTAAGATAATAAAGAGAGTTAAGGAAAGATGAGTCACAATGAGTAGGGAACCATGGTGAACAATATTTGAAAAGTTTTAAGTTATTTAGAAAATGGCCTTCAAGTACAGGTTCGAATCCTAGATTAGAGTTGGGATATGAAATTATTTACCAAGGAATATCACTTAGTGATTCCGATTCACTATGAAAGTCACATCAAAACGGTAATGTAACTAAGGTGTTACATTTTTATGGTATCAGAGCTTAGATTCTGTCATTTGTCTAGCATGCTTTATTGCTGAAAATAGGTATAATGATACCTTGATAGTGCTCCCGAGACTAAAATGAATTATGGGTGAAAGATAAACTCAAAAAAATAGAATTTTCCTCAACTACTAGTTGGTAGGCTAGAATAAAGGAAGGGGCAAAGCTATATATAGAGAATGAAATGGAGCAGTAGTGATGTATACCCAATAGAGAAGGGTATGAGCTATAGAGAATTTAATGTCAAGCTAGTCTGTGTCCTGAATTCTAGTAGAACTCTGTGATTAAGCGTGCTCAAACGAGAGTAAACTCGGGATGAGTGACCCCCTAGGAAGTAAAGTTTGTAGGGTTATGGAGACTTGAGGAATAGTGATTGTCTTAAGATTTCTCTATAACTACATATTATCTTAGTTAGATGAAATGTATTTAAAGACATATAGAATGAGAATTTAAACCTCAGGATTAAGGTTGATTCTTCAGTGAAGCTTAAGGTTAATACTTGAATATTGTAAAGGATAGAATTAGAGCTCTAAATCATGATGATTTTTAGCATGCATATTGGGCATGATTGAGGACTCAATTAACATTGAGGTTATAGACCAGTATGAAGTTAAGAATTGGATTGTGATGCAAGAATCTATTTTGAGCCTTAGGTTCTTAAGAACACTAAAATGGCTCATAGTTGTTTAAGACATAGAATATAATTAAGGATACTCAATTGATGATTGGGTATGACCTTGAGGTTAAGAAGCAATGAAAGAATGAAAGAATGTTATATATTGCTTCTTTACCTATAATGATGTTTTAATAATCTGAATAATAACTCGAGGTGATTCGAGGTGTTAAGAAAATGATTTAAAGAATATACTAGAATCTAGAAGCCTCTATAAGACAAATTGAATTTGAGGCAGAAGAATGTGATAGATGCTTGACCATATACCCCAGTGAATTGTAACCTAAGAATCAAATTATAGTTGAATTGATTCCTTAAGTAATTGAATTGAATTGAATGAATTGAGGTACCAGAATGGATTGAATGAATTGAGGTACGAGAATGACTTAAATGAATTAAGGTACTAGAATGACTTGAATGAATTGAGGTTCTAGAGGCTGCTAGTTGCTAATCCAGTATAGGGAAAAATTGTGATTACAAATATTCCCATAGAAAGAATAAATGAGAAATTTGTTCTCTAATGGAGCAAAGTAATAGAAAGAATAAGAATAGTCATGAATTATGGTCTCATAGTCAAGACAAAGAATAGAATGTACAAGTAGCTTACGGATTCCCTCTGCGACCTGGGTAGATTACCTTGTAGGTAAGGGAAGTAGAATTATGCCTAGAGTTGGATTGATATCAAAAGTCCATACAAAATGACCCCAGATGAGATGAAAAAATGTAGAATTGTTAGAAAAAAAGGGTTTGTATCCTTGTAAGTTGCCATAGGGTGCACCAGTACTATTGTGGAAAGAAAAATAAAAAAGAGGATTAAGAAGGAATTGGCTCGACAGAACAAGTCAAGTGAACTTTTGCTCTCGTATCCTATGTAATGGTTCTGCACGTATGTATATACCATCGACTGCATTTGTATCATGAATATATGGTGGGTAGTTAGACCTTTAGGGCTAGCATGTCCTTAGGCAGTCAAACCCGAAAAGTGTTTAGAATTAGAAGGGCAAAATCCCACAATCATAAGAACAAGAATTGTCGGGTAGCGTTCTGAAGAGGTTGTAAAGCCTGAGAATTATGGGCAGTGTCCTGGAAATGGCCCAAAGGCTAGAATTAAAATGGCAAGAAGTCTGAAATTGAAATGGCCAGAAGGTTGGAATAACAGCCGGAAGGCTTGAATAAAATGGACTATATGTCCTATGAATGCGAAACTTGACCGGTTAGGTCCTGTAAATGAATATGAATGCTTGAGAATGGATGGTTTTTTTTGCGTGCTTCATGAACATTATATCAGGGTATGAATAGTTTGAGTAGCAAGAGAGGACCTAGAATGTATACAGAATGAATGAACTTCTAGAATAGTTGTTTGGTTCCTAAGCATATGTGAAAATTGAATTTTGAACTGACCAATGCACCTGCTATTTTATTGAATTGTTTAAACTGAATTAAGAACAGAACATTTCAAGAATTGAATTTTTGAACAAAATTTTTGTCGAGTTTGTAGTAATCATTTTTTAACTATGTTGTCTCAAAAGAAGGGGTCCTCAGAGGAACCCAGAATAATGGAAACAGTATAGAACTGGAAGAGGCCAGAAACTGTTGCAGAAATACTCAGTTTGCTGGGTCTTACCAGATAAATTTGGAATTTTTCTGGAATCATTTTGCCACTCATTTGAAAGAGAATTTCTTAAGTGGGATGATGACTACGAGAGGATTTCATAGAGTTGTAAGAGAGGTTGAAACTCGCACCAGTGATGAATATTCCCAATCCTAGAATGCGACCCGTGTGTGGTCTATAAAGAATGAATAAGGAAACCTGTGTGGTCTGCAAAGAATTGCAACCTGTAAGGTTTGCAATTAAGCGACCAGTATAGTCTACAACAGAATGAGAAAGAAAGAAAGGACTAGGATATGTCCTGGTAAAGCAGGAATGAATGGTGTTGTGTGCCTCTCAATAGCTGAAGCCTCACTAGATGAATTACCCTACTTGTGAATTGAGTTGTTAGCAATTATGATTTCTTTGAAAATGTAACAGCACTATTTTGTATGGTGTGATTATGAAAACGTACTGCTACCACAGGAATTTTGAATATTTGAAACAGAAAAATGGAATGGAGATAATGTAGATGAATGGAAAAGTGGTGATGCAATTATCATCGTTGATACTTTGAATTGAAAAGAAATTCAGTTATCAGTCATGATAACACAGGAACAGAAACTGATAGGAGGGTTTAGAAATATAAACTTATTAAGTTAGATAGTACTTGTTAGCTATAATGCTAGTCGAGAGGAAAGTAGTCTGAGAGCTTAAATTGAAGAAGCTCATACACAAGATAGAAGAGTAAGGACAATAGAAACAAAATTGACTGAGAAAACCTCTAGAATTGAGGTATTAGGAAATTGGAGTATCCTCTAGAATTTGAGATGATCTCTAAATATTGAAGTGTTGATAGACCTCTAGAATTTAAGGTGTTAGAAAGGAGTAGTAGTAAAGAAATAAAACCCTAACTACAATGGTCCTTTTGAAGTATTATTAAGAATCAGACTAGTAGCGAATTGCAATGACGAAATTTATTGCACGGGAGGAGAATTGTAATATCCCTAATTTTGGGCCTAGGGCTTTGAGGATAAGCCTATATCAGGTAGACTACTAGCCCAGTTCAGGAAGAGTTCCAAGAATGTCGAGAGATAAAAAGACTCTCGAGGACTATGTGATCCAGCCCTAAAGGGCAAAGGGCCCAGTATGCATAGGACATATATGCCGTGCCTTTAGGTTGGTTGAAAAATGCCACCTAGCTATATCATAAGGTATGGGACAAGTTAATCGAGTAAAGTATGCCAATATATGAGTGCACAAGGCATTTTTAGGGCAGACATGTGTACCCTACGTTTTTTGGAATAGATACCAATGTGTGGCACCATGTGGAGCCCACACACATATCTTTGACCTGGCATCATTTGGCCTCCTCAATATACGTGTCTCATTCCCAAGCAAAACTCGAGTAGAGTCCCGAGTAAGTATCGATAAAGGAACTTGATTAAAGTAATGCTAATAAAGTACGCAACGATGACTCATGATGGCATACCTTTTTTGTTAGCTACAAAAGAGCTTGACATGTGTCCCTTAATGATGACAAAGTATAAAGCCACTTTTGTGTTGGCCAAATGAGGAGGTGAAGAGTGTCCCTCATCATTACACCACCTTTATGCCTTTTGTGTTGGCATTCCCGGAGAGCACCACCTAGCACCTGAGTCCAGGGAATCCACCGGTCATCAGTTTGGTCATGCATCTAACTTCCTGAACACTAAACCTGGGGGTACGGGGAAATTGTCAAGCTTCTCCCTTGCCTTGATAATTATGGTGCCACCTAAGAGAGAAAAAAGGGAAGACCAACTAGCTTATTGACACATGGCAATCCTGCACTCTAATCTTATACAGTTGGCAAGCTAAGGAAGGATCAAATTGCAAGATCAAATCTCAACCCTTCCCTCCCCTTTTAGTGAAATTTTGGCAAGCCATGAAAGGAAAAAGAAAAGAGACAAAAAATCACAAAAATATAAAGATGAGAGAAGGAGATGGAATAGTGACATTTCCTGAATACTGGAGCCGATTCCGACCCTGAAACGCCATTATCGTCTGGTAAGTCTTGTAGAAAACTTCTTCTACTCACTGTAAGGCTTAATTCTATGGTCTCATATTTCTCATTTGAGGTGTTTTGTGTCATTTAGTTAGCCAAAGTGCCACCAGAATACCGAACCGGTTGTAGAAACGTGAAGAGGTAAGCCTAAGCTTTAATTTGAACCAATTGATTTGTTGTTTGGATGAGTATTTTTTAGGGTGGGTACTGTTCATATTTCGGCCAAGGGGTGTTTTTAAGGTTTAATCATGTATTTATAGTTAAATGATGATTTATGATGATTTTAGAAGTTTATGTTTAAAGCTCCTGCATTCATTTTATGGAGGCAGTGAACTTGCAATGTGGTTTTGATTGGTTAAACTTAGTCCAAATGCTATGAAATTTTACAAGATTAAAGTAGACATCCTGGGATTTAAATTGATAGGTAATATGAGCCATTTGAACTAGTATATTGAAAGTTATGATTTTTCAAAGTTTGACCACGATTCTGGAATGAAATATGTGATAGTCCAAGTTTAAAAAATTTATGGGAAATGTGTTGTTGTAATTGATATTCTGTGATATTTTTCCTTGAAAGAGGATATTAAAATCTTTACACAAAAACTGGAATCACTCAATTTGGATTTTTCTAGAATTAGTTATGATTTTTCAAAATTAAGTAAAAAATCTGCCAACTTTTTGGAACAGTGCGAAAATGAAAAGGTATTGGCATTTGGTAATAAAATTAATTTCCAAGTGTTAAGTGAAGCACTTGGAATTACTATGGGCCCATTAAATACCCATTGGGCCTAATGTGTTAACTTTAAAGATAACCGGCCAAAGTGTTTTGAGTTGTTAAAATTGGGACAAGTATAGGCCTAAATATAAGAAACATGTCCTAAAGGCCTATGGTCCCACATTGGACATTCATTTGTCATGGCACTACTAATGTGGTATTTATTTAGGGCCTTGAGAAGCCAAGAAAGAAGAGGAATGGAAAAATTTCTAAGAAGCTACAATAGTTGGAAGAAAAGGGGACAAGAAGAAGGACCTTGTCCAAAAGGTAGTGAACTTGCTTAATTTGCATGTATTTGATGTGTTTGTTGTGTATTGATTCGCAGTATTGCTTTGCTTGATTATGTGAAGCATGTAAGAATTAATGAAGCTCTATTTCTATTTTTACTGTGGCCATATGTATATTGCATGAAACATTGAGCATGCAAAATATTATTATATGAACATGAGCTTATGTAAGGCAAGCATTTCATGCAGTAGCATTCATCTTGCATGTTTGGTTAGTATTGTTTGCTATAAGATTCCCCCAAATCTCACCCCCCACTAACCATATAGGTATGGGAACTTGAACGAAGAGAATGTTTGAAGATGAACTAAAAGGAAGAATGATGAAGAATAGAAGAAAGAGAGTTGTATTTACTTTACTACATATAAATTATTTACACAAGATAAAGAATCAAATGAATATGCGTATAATCAAATTAACCCATAAACAGGTAAATCACTACATAACGGACAAGTCAAAATTCCTAAGCACGGTAATTGAACTAGGAATGGGTAATTTCACAGCACGAGTCCATTAGTTAAGAAACCTTCCACACATAAAAGAACAAAGAATCATTCTGATTAAGATAATAAAGAGAATTAAGGAAAGATGAGTAACAATGAGTAAGGAACCATGATGAACAATCTTTGAAAAGTTTTAAGTTATTTAGAATACCCCCTTTAAGTACAAGTTTGAATCCTGTATTGGAGTTGGGATATGAAATTGTTTACTAAGGAATATCACTTAGTGGTTCTGATTTACTACGAAAGACTCATTAGAACAATAATGTAACTAAGGTGTTACAACACATGCTTGTCACATGGTATTTAAACTGAATTCTTCAATCTAGACTGCATATGGGCCTTATACATCATCATGTTGGGCTTACTGCTTTATGTTACACCAACTTCTTGGATCTTCATACTTTACAATGTGCTCAAGCTTCTATGTGTTGTACAAGCATGCATATGGGCTTGAATATGCATGGTTAAGGCCTCATTTGCATCCTCAACATATATACTACCGTTATGGGCCATTAATGAAGCAAATTGAAGCCTAAATGTTTTCTCTAGCCTCTCAAACATCTTACTCTTTTATGGGCTTCTAATAATTGGGGCCTTGATATCATGAAGAGGATATTGGGCTTGCTTAAATTCTAGTTGGATAATAGAGACAAAATCCTGTTCATTGTAGATGCTACTTAAGCTGTCATGTAGTACTTTGTCGCCACCTTGGATGCTAGCTTTGATGCTTTGTTGGACACCATATAAGATGCCACTTGCACCTTTATCATTTTCCTTCTCTTGAAGAAGAGCCATCCTCAACTCTTAAGGGTCATATTCACTATGTGGAACAATAATTGCCAAGTTATCATAATTCTGCTCCCATAGTGATGATAAAGTAACACTAGGAAAAGAATAGTCAATATCAAGAAAAGGTTCTTCTCATACATATTCTTTATCCTTATCTTCTCTCTCATTCTTTTTATTTTCACTCAAGTCACTGTCAATTATTTTTGTCACCTTAAACTCATTTTCTCTTTCACTCACAATTTTCTTTTCTCTTTATGCATATTTTCATTCACCTCTTTCTCTCTTTTTATCCTCTCTTTTGCTCTATTTCTCTCTTTTTTTCTTCATAAGTTTTTCTATCTCAATGGCTATAGAGACCATTCCATGAATATCACTATATGGGTACAACTTCATTTGTTTAGCAATGTCTAGATTAAGTCCATGTAGAAAGCGATCCATAGTTGCCTTTAAGCTTTCTTTGACTTTAGCTCAAAGCATAGCAATATGCAACTCATCAAAGTATTCTTTGATGCTCATGGGACCTTGCTTGAGCTCCTGCAATTCTTTATAAAGCGTAAAATGGGATGATGGCTTTAATTTGCACACCTCTATATCTAGGTTAGAAATGTCATGTCATGCTTTCCAAGAGCAACTTGAATTCTACAAGTCTTTCTTCATTACTTATCTTGAACCTGAAATGTTAGTTTGAGGAAAAAAAGTAATAACAGATCTCACCACTCTACTCATGTGTTTACACTCAGCAGTTGGCTTTTAACTTTATGTAACACTATTGCCTTTTACTACTCAAGATTGCCTTCTATAGTATTCTTGATTAAATTTCAACAAAATCAAGAGACAATATTAGTATGTGGTAATTTTCGTAACTATAAATTGTAAGAACTAGAGAATATGTGAGAAAGGGGAGAAATATGTGGTGAAAGAAGATGGGAAGGGAACAAAATGTGAATAATAATGGCAACGAAGAAGGGAAATAACAAGGGAAAAGGGAAAAAAGGAATCAAAAAAAGAAAGGGAAAGGAAATCAAAATAGGAAAGAAGGAAGAATTAGGAAATAAGAGTCTTACCGCCCAAGTTTGTAGATTTAGGAAACTTTTTGTGACTTGCAATAGAAGTTCTTAAATTAGGAAACTTGCCTTCAATCTTCCAATTTGCAAAACCTATAGCTCTTTCCCCTATTTTGTTTTTGAATTTTCTATTTTTTTTCTACGCAGTTTTTTTTCAACACATCACTTTTTTTGGCATGATTTTGTTTTTGTTTTTGTACTTAAAGAACTAACAAAGTCACACAACAAATACAAAATATATAGGTGGAAGAGTAGAGAAGAGAATGGGAAAACATGAGAAGGAAGGAAGACGATGGATACAAGGGATGAAGGAAAATTAAAGCAAAGAAAGAAAACATAAGGAAAGAACTTGAAATCTAGCAAACCTTAGGCTTTGACACCAATTGATATGATGGGGGGACGGACCAGTTAGAAAAAAAATTTGAAAACATGAACAGAACAGATGATCAAAGGTTGGACATTAAGAGAACCTGTCTTGTACACCCTAGCCATATAGACACCACAAGGATAACCAATAACATAACAGTAGTTGCATGAGAATACAAGGATGTAAGCAAAGCTCACATAAGAGAAATAAAATTTTCCAAGAACAAAGTCTTATTCATATCATTATAATTTTTTGAATATCAAATACAAAAAACGCAGCCTTCATATATAGGCCACAAATGAACACTCTAGAATTGAAAACCTAGACATAAATGCAATAAATGATGCCTTAATGATGATTGATTATCTTGGTTGGCACCATTCAAGCCTAAACAAATTAGGAAATTACTTATTCTCTAAGACTATGTCAGCTACCTAAAAATAGGAAATAAAAAAAAGTCTTCTTGAACAATCTTCGACCAAAAGGTCTTGTAAAATGCAAATAAAAATAGGAAACTTGCTTAAAATGAAATTAAACTTTAATTAATTAATAATGACGCCTTCTATGTGCTTCTTGAAGTGTGTTGGACTTCACTTAAGCTCCTTCTCCAAGGCACAAGCTTGTCACATGGTATTTTAACTAAATTCTTCAATCTGGATTGCATATGGGCCTTATACGTCATCATGTTGGGCTTACTGCTTTATGTTACACCAACTTCATGAATCTTCATGCTTTGCCACTAGCTTAAGCTTTTAGGTGTTGTAAAAGCATGCATATAGGCTTGAATACACATGGTTAAGGCCTCATTTGCACCCTCAACATATATACTAATATTATGGGCCATTAATGAAGCAAATTGAAGCCTAAATGTTTTCTCTAGCCTCTCGAACATCTCACTCTTTTCTAGGCTTCTAGAAATTGGGCTCTTTACGTCATGAAGAGAATATTGGGCTTGCTTAGAATCTAGTTGGATAATAGAGACAACATCTTGTTCATTGTAGATGCCACCTAAGCTGCCATATAGTACTTTGTCGCCACCTTATATGCCAATTTTGATGCTTTATTAGACACCATGTAAGATGCCACTTGCTCCTTTATTAATTTTGTAACATCCTAAATTTAAGTCACCAAAATTCCTTTGCACCTTGTGGATTTAAAAGGAATAAATTGTGAATATTGGTACACTTGAAATGGTCAAACAATGCAATTGGTGGCCACATGATTTTTGGGTCAGTACAAGACATGAAATGCAATTTTTGTCTTCATGAAAGTCTATTCTTGAAGCCCAAAATAATAAATGGAAGAACACAAGTCTTGGGCCCAATTAATTTTGATTTTTTCCCTAGAAGAGAGGAAAAGAAGAAAGCCCAATTTAATTCAAAAAAAAAAAATTGTATGGATAAAATGGTCATATGGCTAAACAAAAATTAAAAGCCAATATTTTTCCCTTTTCCTTGGGTGTTTGACATCCAAGAGAAAAGCAAAAGAGGGAATAATATTTGCTTGGTTCCAATTAAGCTTAATATGGTGAAATTATAGCCAAGTAAAAAGATGTGGAAAAGTCAACAATTATAGCTAAATTAAAAGTAATTTAAAGGAGGTGTAGGAAGATATTTTTAAGAGCTTCTTAACTCTTTTCTAAGCCTCCATTTTCATCACTTTTGACAAGAGGCAAAAGGGAATTAATAAATAAAATCCAAATGCCATAGTTGAGGAATTTTTGCCAAGAAAAAAGGGAACTTTGAAAAGTTAAAAGCAATTTTGTCATGAAAGAGCTCTTACATATTAATTACAAGGGAATGGATGAAGGAAATTGAAGAATCTCATTTGACTCCTTCAACAGCCCCCTTATACGTCAATTATCAAGAAAGAAAAGGGAAAATTTCAACCAAAAATTAATTAACCACACTTGGTTAATTAGCTTGGCTTGAGCCAGAAGAAGCATTTATGGCCACATATTTTTCTATGTCTCTTTAGCTCATTTTTGGCCAAGTAATTTTGGGACTGAAGTGGATTCATTTAATCACATATTCCCCTTCCTCATTCAGCTGCCAAGTCTTGCAAAAGGAAAGAAAAGAAGGAGAAATGAAAGAGGAAAGATAAAGAAGACAAGTGAGGAACAAAAAAGCAACGTAAGTGTTCTTGAATGATTTTCACCTTCCAAATCACCTTTCTAGCTCTTGAGGTCTTCATAAATGTTGTTCCTCTCATCAAGAGCTTTATTTCTATGTTTTTTTTCTCAAGGAGAGGTGTTTTGGTGCAGCCACCAAAGTTGGAGAAACAAAGAACAAGCCATAGAGAGTGAAAGAGGTAATCTTAGGCTTTGTTTTGAGCCTAGCATCTTGTGATTTGATTTAGTTTTGTGGATTTTTTGGTGCTTCCCTAATTTCTACCATTTAGGGTTTTGTAGGGTTTCATGATGCTTTGCACATATACATGAGGTTATGAGGTTTAGAAAGCATATGAACCTAGTTTGGTGGTTAGATTGTGAATTTTCAATTATTGTTTTTAAACCCTAATCTTGGTCAGAGTAGGGCACATAGAAGGATTGGGATTTTGCCAAATTTGAGGTTTTCAATGGATTCCTTGGAAATTATTTTGTGGGAATATGGTATTGTGATAGTTTTAGATGAGTGGGATGTAAATTTTCTAACTTAGAACTTGAAAAGTTTTTTGGTGAAAACTGCTAGATTTGAGGCAGGTTTGTTGTGACGAGTTTTTGTCTGACAAAATGAAGTCCAATGTTCATGAAAATTTCCATATTCAAATCATACATCTCAAGCTTTAATTTGACATAAATAATGCACAAATTGGAATAGTAGGAAGTTAGATATGATTTTTCAAAGTTTGACTATGAATCTAGACAAAATCTTAGACCAGTGTGGATTTGGTCATGATTATGGACTTCTATGGGTGGAATTGGCTCTGAGTAATATTTTATCTTTAAAGTAGACTCAAAAATCTTTAACTATAAATTTGAACCACCCCAATTGGAGTTCTATGGAATTAGTTATGAATTTTCAAAGTTTGGTCAAAATGCTAGTAGCTTTTGGCTACTATTCAAATTTAAGAAGGAAAGGGCCAAATGTAATTTCTTTGAACTTCAAGGGTTAAGTTGAGCACTTCGGGCTAGTGTAGCCATACTTGAGGTTCATTGGTCATGGCTCTAATAATGTCATTATTTATCTAGGGCCATGAAGTGACAAAGATGAAGCTACTTCAGTGGTTAGGAAAAGGTACAAGAGGAGGACTTAAAGACACAAGAGGCAGTGAACTTTCTTAACTTGCATGTATTTGATGTGTATTGATTTGCTTGATTATGTGAAGCATGTATGAATGAATGAAGCTTTGTTTTTATTTAGACTGTGGCCATAGATATGTTGCCTAAAACATTGAGCATGCAGAAATATCATTCTGTGAATATGAGCCTATGTAAGGCAAGCATATCATGCAATAGCATTCATCTTGTATGCATTGTTAGTATTGTTTGCTACTGAGATTCCCCCAAATCTCACCCTCCCCAACCAACCATTTAGACAAGTGAACATAGGAGGTGTGCTGAGAATAAAGAAAAGAATTGCATGAGAGCATTGCAGTGATGGAACGAAGACGGGAAGATATTTGCGTTTCATTGTAACGGGTTTAGGCACCTTAGTAGCCCTGTGCGGCTATATTATTTGTAATTGCTATATACAATTCATGTGGGGAATTTTCTATAATCAAGTACTTATTATGAATATTTTCATGCTATTTCAGTGTGCTTATCAAACTGCGCGCAAGCACTCTGAAAAATATGGAGATAAGATAAGGGTCTTACAAATTTTATTATCATCATCACGGTCATCATCCTTATTAATATCTCATCATCACTACCATCATCATTGGGATTTCATCATAACTACCATTATCATTATCAGTATCATCACCTTTATAATGATCATCTTCATAGTGTTAATTCCATGACTATCATATGAGTTTAAATGAATAGTGAATTGAACCACCAAGCCAGGGATTCTATCTTGGGACAAATATACCTTTGTAAACATTTATAAATCCTAACTTCAATAGGGTTTGGACCTAGAAATGAATGAGTGTTTCGGAGTATTTTAAAACTTTTCAAAACAGTTTCATAATGTCTCATCATTTCATTATAACTCATTGATTCTTAATTCTTTTTATTAGTATTCAAGTGCCTATCTGGTTATAAATCATATCACATGTGTTAGCCATTAGGCCTTTAGCATACAAATGCTCTATTCTATATCATTTACCACCTTAATAGGCAGTTACAGATTTGCTAAACATCTATAAGGCTACTGTCACTAGTACCACTACTGGTATTGTAGTTATATTCTCATAGGTATACACAACTTATACAAGATACAAAACAAACAACCAACAAAAATCCTAGACTTTTATCTGTATGCTTTAACCATCTGTGATTACCTTGTTACCCTTCGAGCCACTTGCCCTTGCTATATGTTAGTTATTGGAAAGGGGTGAGATTCACGAGAATTTCGGTAGTAACAACAATTACTCATATGATATGTAAATTCATAAAGCATGTTAAACATTCATCGCATAAGCATACTTATCATAACAACAATCAGATACATCAATATACAGTAATAACAGCAAACAATAGACCTACTTGTCTAATACCACAACGCTTGGCAATTCCGATCTTACGGCCCAAGGTCTTTACCCCATACAAGTTGCCCATATGAGTCTTATAGCCTCTGGTTACTACCCAGCTTAGGTCTTATAGCCCAGGGCCTCTGCCCTATGCAAATTTGTACTTACGAGTCTTGCTACCTTGGGACTCACTGTCCCCCATAAATCCTAATGATAAAGATATACATGCAAAGCAATACATAGTTATAAGAGAAAGAGTTACTACCTGAATGCCTTTCTGGAAATTTATCCAACTTGTTCTTCAGGCTCAGGCAAATGTCAAATCCAAGACAAAGATGGGTCATTAATCAATCCATTGCTAACAACATAATGAACATTATGTTTTTCTTGACCCATTCTTATCCTTGTCCTTAACTTTGTTGGTTATCTTTATGACTCTTATATTATGTAAAGTGAGTGTCTAATCTAAGAAATATTATGTATCTCTTGTCCCTTAGAACTTGAGTATCTAATGTGATCCCATTTCTTCCTAAGTCACACATTTATTCCCTATGATGCCACTTTTCACAATTCATTCCAAATTCTGCAATTTTGTAGGTCTACCTTAATCTGTCAGATTTATTGGTCAATTTCAAAAAATCATAACTTAATCTAGGAAATTCTAATTAGGGTGGTTCTAGCTCCTATTTAAAGCTCTCTAAGTCTATTTTAAAGGAAAATATCTCCTACTATCAAATATAAGCAAAAAATTCCAGAAACTTCAACCAATCCTTACTGCCACAAAAAATATTCCAGATTCAATGCCTAACTTTAACAAATCATATCTTACAATCTACTAACCCAAATAACATATTATATATTTCAATTTAAAGCTTAAGATATCCACTATCAATCTAGAAAATATCATGATCATTGGACAAAGTTTATCTATTCAAAATTTCACCATAAGAAATCTATCTCCCAGAAAACACAATCTGGCAGCAACTAACTCTAAAACATCAAATTCCAAATTTAAGTTTTTCTATCCAGTCATCTACAAATTGTAACCATAGGCTATTCCCACTTAGTTTTTCATGTAGAGTACATTGGAAACCTCAAAAACATCAAAATCATATTCCTTCCCTATGTTCTGAACCTGGCCGAAACCTACCTCTAGGTTAACACCAACCAATTTTGCAATTTCAACTACCAAAATAGTCAAATATTATCAATAAACCTTATCTATCATCATGATCATGTTCTTAACAACATTAAAGCCTAAAATCATGCCTTTGCCAAAATTAGAGCATATCCAAAGAAATTCATGAAGACTTAACAAATCCTCAAGATATTTGGCTCAAATTGAAGCTTAGGCTTACCTCTACGTGATGCTACAGCTAGTTCTTTATTTTGGCAGTACTTCCATCAACTAGATGGCACCAAACACCTCTAATAAAAAATCCAAAACCGTAGAAAGGTAACCCTTGATGAATAGAAGAAGGTTTGTGAAGGCTTAATTGGCTGAAAATGGGGATTCAGTCTTGAAATCCTCTTCAGAACACCCTCACTTTACTCTTGCTCTTCAAGAACACTACCTTCTCTCATCTTTCATTTTCCTCTATTTTTTACTTGTAGGCCAAAATTATAAGGGGCTTTGGAGTGTTAGAATATTAATTTTACATGGGTCAAAATCTTATGTTGTGATGTGTCTAAGTGATTAATCCTATGGTGCCATGTGTCCCTTATTAAAATTCAGTTCTCTCTCTTCTTTTTAGACATTGGCGGACTTCAATAGGTGAAGGGAAGAGAGGCCTAATGACTTCTTCCAACTCCAGTGTTCGATGTTCAAGAAAGTCTGACACGTGTCCTGATCGGAGACCAGTGAATTTCCCTGACTAATAGGGCAAGGTGGCACCCCATAAGAGTGCTAACACAAAAGTCCAAAAGTGGATGTAATGATGGTGGGACATGTGGCGCCTTCTTATGGTGTGATCACAAAAGCAAGGGTTACTTTATTAAAGCTACTTTATGGATATCCACTAAAATCATGCCAAGTGTCCATTTCCCCTTTAAATGGCGCCATGTGTCCTTAAAGGCACCGATATATTTCTTCTGACTAATTACCCATACAAAGCATTAGTGGTTACAAATTTCCATATGTTGCAACCCCTTACAATAAATTTTATCCCTGAAATTTGTTACAAATCTTAAAACATAAATTTCGGGAATCGCATCTTTATGTCTTCCTTTGCTTCCGAGGTTGCTTCCCTAAGTGATGGCCCCTTTCAAACCACTTTCATGAATGGTATACTTCTATGCCTAAGTTGTCTAACACCCGTCCCTTAACCCTTATGTATTGCATCACGGAAGCATTATCAGCTTAGGGAAACCTTACTTATGTCCCCAAACCTGAACTTTCAGTTTTTTACTCACGGTCACTATTTACTTGGTAAAGCCATTTTTACTAGATTACTTTATTCACAGGGTTGCTTTTCAATTCTTCGCTCCATTCAATACAATTAGAGTTTTTCTCTGCTTATTAATTCCTTTAACTAATGGACTCATACTGTGCGATTATCCATTCCTAGCTCAATTATCATTCTTAGGAAAAATATCCATCCGTCATACAGGTTATACAATTAACCATTTCAAATATTAATTATACATAATGGATTAGTGTGTCTTACTCTTAATCTCCTCATTGCAACTTTTTCATCTTGCATATTGTCCTGCACTCCTCTTCTATGCTTATATGCCTATATGGTTGGTTGAGGAAGGGTGAGATTTGGGGGAATCTTAGTAGCAAACAATACCACTTAGCATGTAGGATAAATGCGTAATGCATGACATACTTGCCTTACATGAATTTAAACTAACACAATGACATATCTGCATACTTAATGTATCATACATCATACTCATGGCCAAAGCATATATAGAAAATAGAGCTATAATTAGTCATATATGCATCACATAATCAAGAAAAGCAATTACTCACATCAATATAGAAGAATCAATATCAAGTACATGTAAGTAGGGTAAATCTACTACTTTTTGTCTTCGAGTCCCCTTTTTTGTACCTTTACTTCCTGTTAGAACCAACTGACACCCAAGAGGGGGGTGAATTAGGTGTAAGATAAAAACTTAAGAACTTTGAAAATCTTTTTGCATCTTAGTAAAAGCAATAAGTATTAAGGTAATGAATCATAAATCAACAGTTAGATTGAATAATATATTATGGAAATATAAGAGCTTAGGGAAGAGAATATGCAAATTATGATTTTTCCTGGTTCGGTTCAATCTGTGATAGCCTACGTCCAGTCCCCAGGCTCCTCCTGAGATTTTCAAATCCACTATCTTCTTGTTTAATCCAGGCACAAGAAAAACCTTTACAATCCCACAAGTTTAACCGGGTACTTGTGAAACCTTTTACAAATTTCTCACCAAGATACTCCTCATTATGGCAAGTCTTACGTGCTGAGCAATCCCGAAGATCTTCCTCTCCTGCTTACTCGTGCAAGTCTTATGAGCAGCAACGTTTTCTCCTGCTTATACCCCTGTAAGTCTTATGAGCAGCAACGTTCTCTACTTCTTGCACCTTGTAAGTCTTACGAGCAAAATGTCTTACTAGCAATTCTCTCTAAAGCTTCCCCCGTAAGGAAATCAACCCTCTCAAGGTCCCTCTACCTTGAGATCAACTCAGAAATATAGTTGAAAGTGTTTACAAACTCTCTCACAGAGTGGATATAATGCTCACTGAAGTACAATACAAATAATCACTCTCTCAATGATAAGTAATATTGAAACTGCAGAACAGAGAGTGTTTGGGTAGAAGCAGAGGATTCATGTTATTCGCATGTTGGTGTCGTTGCTCTGTTTTCTCTGGTTTTCATCGACTTTGAGTGCTCTCTTATTTATAGTTGATAAAGATGATGACCGTTGTGAGCATTCATCCGTTGGAGTCATTTTGACCATTGAGCATATTTGAAAAATAGGTCACTATGAAATGTCTGTTGCAGAGCGGAGCGTCTCGTTGAAGAGCAGAATGTTTCATTATGAGATGTACGTCAAATTATGGAGCGTTGGTGTTTGAATATTCAACAGTCTTTCATGGTGTGTCAGTTGCTTGTCGTGGTAAGTAGCCGCCATTCGGTGTGTAATGATGAAGTTCACCGTAATTGACTTTCTTATTTGAAACTTCAATCCGAACGTTTAATATCCTGTTTCACACTTGAAATATATGTTAGCTAACATTTAGAAACAATACCAAGTGAGAACACGATGATTCAATAACATGTAACCATATTCGGATTGTTCGTTGAGTGATGATATTTGCCATACGTGACCTCCATTCTTGAAGATGCAATCCTAATGTTTAATCTCCTGTTTCTCACTTGAAATATAAGTTAGTTAACGTTTAGAAATAATAACAAGTGAAAGTATAATGAATATATAACATTTAACCATGTTTGAGGTGATTGCTGTGAGGCTCTGTTTCATTTCTGGATTCTACCAAGTTCTCACTCGAGTGCAGTATGGCTCACTCGAGTGCATTTGATATTTTCACGTTCTAGCTTCCTCTCGAACAAACACTTGCTGCTCTTCACTCGCTAGTGCTCGAGTGCAATTCTGGACATCACTCGAGTGCAACACGTCCTGCTCAAGTGCGCCTCTTGTTTTCACATACATGCTTCTTCTCGGGTTAACACTTTCATGTCAAAACTTGCATGTGCTTGAGTGTAAAAGAGTCTGATGCTCGAGTGTGGATCCTAGTGCTCGAGTGTTGTAAATTTCTTCACGATTCAGCTGCTTCTGGACATCACTCGCACGACATTTTTCAAGAGTGCGTTTTTGCACTCATGAGTGATATGAGGCCACATTAGTCAAAATTTATTTATTTGATTCTAATGATGTATCATAAGAAACCTCTTGCCATATACATCCCAACACAAAAAGAATCAGCTCCAAACTCCTTGTATTCTGCAAGTTATGATCGAAAGAGTGTCTATCGCACTAGACTGCACAAGAGTCAACTTCCAGAAGGCATAGCTCCTAGAACATACGTTAAAATTAGGAAAATTACCTATCCATGGAAAGCTCCTTTAGTCTTGTTTCATTTGGCACTCGTCTCGTCTCAATCCGATGTGTCGTTTTTGAGTTATGCTTAAAATACCGAACCTGTGTGGAAAAGTGATGGTGATTTCACTATCAAATTCCATGGATCATATCTCCTTCATCTGATCTTCTTTAAATATGATCTTGGTGTACATTTTACGTTTTCTGAGTCTTCTTTCATATGCCACTAGTTTCGGGTCAATCCGATGTGTGGTTTGAGAGATATGGCCAAAATACCGGGCCTCTGTTAGGATGAACGTAAAACAGAGTAGAACAGAGTGTTCACCCGGTGCTCGAGTGTGTTCATCCCGTGCTCGAGTGAAACACCTCTAGCACTCGAGTGTTGAGCTCACACTCGAGTAAAACTCCTCTAGAAGTACCATAACTCACATATAAGTCATCTTAGCTTCGTATTAACCTATTCCAACCATCATTTGATCATAGAAGCCTCCGGTATCATCATAGAAACCTCCAGTATCACTTCTAACAACTTGAACCTTGATATTCTCACTAGATCTTATAACTTCTTCTTTCCTTCCATATCTTTCTTCTTGATTTTCCTCTTGATAATAATTCTCCATAACCCAAGTAAGCATCTCCTTGACTATCTTCAATTTCTTTCTTCTTCTCCCTCTTGTTCATTTTCATTAATTCAATCTTCTTCATTCTTTGCTTGACTAATCTACAAGATATGTAATATTAAATATAGTAGTTAGTCAAAGAAATACATTATATAAACTTTTTGCTCTTATCATTTCATATCTATATTTGACATCATCAAAACTAATCATATCTAACATTCTCTCCCTTTTTGATGATGACAAATCCTTTAAGAAAAATATGTATGAATGAAGTGCAACATACATATATAATGCAACATATTTTTCTTACATCATACATATATAATGCAATATCTTTTTCTTACATTTTCTCCCCCTACTTGACATCAGCAAACAGTTTGAAATATATAAAGAAGTAAGGCTTGTGAAATAAGGCAAGAAAAAAATTGACTCTCCCCCTTGTGAAAGTACTTTCATTTTTAATGAGAGGGAACTAAAAAAGATTTGGAGAGGTTTTCAAGAAAACTTTTATAATCAAGATAAATGAAATATATGAAACGTATTCTTGAAATGTAAAGAGAAAAGGTTTAGAAATGCTCATGTAGATTTGCAAAAAAAATGATGAAGCGCTCTATGAAGTCCGTTGCTTCTTTGGCAATGTTGGTGCATGCTGTTGTGCTTTGTACAACTCTGATGTATGTTCATGTTGTTGCCAAGATTCACCATTTGAGTTAAGCTTTTGTTCAGCATGTTCAATGCTCATTTCTATTGCTTTGAATGTTGTAGCCAATATATATTCCTTGACTGAGTGTTAAAAACATCCTCAACGTTGATAGAGTCTTCTTGTAGTATGTTGAGGAATGCTATTGCACAAAACAAATTCTTCTGTCATAAATTTAAATCTTTCTTTGCAAAGAGAATTGTTAGTTCAATCAAGTAACAAACTATTCCTTTCCATATGATATATTAAAATTAAGATCATGAAAAGAGCAATATAAGAATAACTCATCATCAAAACTAATTAAAAGATAGTGAATTCAGATGAGTATGTTAAAAGGATTTTCTTTCAAATAGGAGATGAGCTTTCAATAAATATAAAACACATGTAAATGTGAAGCTCCCCCTTAATTGATGCATGATTTTAAAAATTTTCATTTGGAAAACAGTTAATAACTCTTCTAGATTTGAGAAACCATTGGAAACTTTATAAAGAAAATGATTTTGAAAGTATGAAGATTTAGAGAGAAATTAAATGGCAATGCTAATAAGAGGTTTTAAGGGATACAACCTAATATCACCTGAGTGGTTACTTGAGTGATTCTACTCAATCATTACTCGATTGTATACTTAAGTGATACAACTCAAGGATTTTGAATGAAGCAAGAATACAAACCTCACTCGAGTAATATCGTAATCACTCGAGTTATAATCCTCTATAGTCTATTGATGCATCATGTCCTAGTCAATATTGGATGATGTGACTAGTACTGAGGGATTCTGAAGTGTAGTCTTCTGTGAGCACTTTAGGATACCAAGATGAGCTCAAAATAAGGCCTTGGGATTCTAGTTGATCAAGTCACAGAGTTGTCTAATCTTGCCATTCACAGAAGTGATGAACTTAGCATGTTTGTAGCAAGCTCTGTGTGATTGTTGAAGCTCCTCTCTCAGAAAGCCTTAGACAAATGGACCAAAGAATGAAAGATTAGGGAGACCAACTCTAGCAAAGTGTTGTCTCTCATTTATTCTTGAAGTCTCAGCTCTCATCCTCTATGCCACTTGTGTTAACTTGGAGTGAGTTTCAGATTTACTTGGAGTAATTGTGAATTACTTGAAGATCTACTTGAAGTAATTGCAGATCACTTGAAGTAATTTTATATTACTTGGAGTAAGTCTTGTAGAAGTATATATAGACCTCTTGTTCTCTGACAGACATGATCTTTCCAGTATTTCTCTCCTCCTTGCTTATAATATAGGCCATTATATGGTAATTCTTCTCAATGAAGTAAGTAAAGTTATTGGCCTTGTTCACCATAGCTCTAGTATAGGTATAGCAGATAATCCAGTAAAGATTAGACATAGAGCTAGGATAGTAGTTAAAAATCCTCATAGGCTCATTAAGCTTGATGATTCTGTGCATCTCAGCATCTTCCTTTGAACATCTTTGTTGGCTCCATATCATAGTGAAAATGTCTGATCACCTTGAAACGATAAGGAAGGTGGGTAGACAACAAAGATTCATATTGGATAAACTTATTCTTGGCCCTGTACTGCTTTGAAATAATCTCTGCTGGATCTACTAAGAGATCTTCTTTCTCTTTCTCTGATTGTATCACTAGCTAGTTATTTGCTAGTGATGGGGTGTCATTTGAGTAATGTCACATATTCTGCTTCAACTCACGCTGCAATACTATCAGTCTTGCCTTTTCTGTTAGCCTCTAACCTTTGTATCCAAAATAAAAGCATTTTGATCAACTCCTGTAAAAGTATAAACATATGCTCTCTGGTACCCATCTTCTTTTTGGTCCGTATAATATTAGACATAGCAACTCTTATGCTCTTATACAATTAAGCATATGATATTTGAGCAAAGAGTACGATAAATCAACAAAGATCAAAATATAATTCTTTACCCAATTAAATAAATTCAAGCAATTGAATAATAAAGAGTAACGAACAATTAATACCAAGAATGATGATTTCAAAGATCAATGACAATTTGTAAATACATTTTAAAAGATATGTCATTGATAAGATTTTCATGCAAGGCATGTAAGTCAGATCAAAAGAAAGTAGTAGATATATCCATAAAAGTTTTCATCAAGTTTTTCAAGAATGATAATGAAATATGCAAATTGATTCAAATCTCATATTTAATTTCAAATCATGACAATGCATTGTAAAAATGAGATTTTGAATATATGTAAAACTCATCTTTGAAATATGTTTATAATCAATGTTCATGTTGAAAATGGTGAAAGTCAACAGTTTAAATATACATATACCAGAAAGTTTCCTTTTTAGAGAACAACTAAGATAACATGTTAGACATTGGAGTTTAACATGTTTGAGAATTTTCCCAAGAGCAAAAGTCATATTGAAAATGAATTAGTAAAAAAGGCTTAGCTTCAAGGATGTATATAAACATACTGACTTTACTATTAACCAAGAGATAAACTTGACTCTTAGAGTTGTGTCTTGAAGAATAGGGATATTCAACTCAAGAATTTGAATAGAAGGCTCTAGTTACTCGAAAAATGGATGAAGACAAATGGTAATGCATTTGAGCAACAATATGAGTATTAGAATTTATGAATGATGAAGCACATATAGAATTCTTTTCTAGGGAATACACTTGAAACTCATATAGATAGTTAACTTATTAGACATAAGATCTAACTTGTTAGAAAATAAAGATTGAGGAGTTCAAGTAGTAACATGTTTAAGATTAAGAAACAAGTATGTGAATGATGAGGAAAACTCTAGTGGATGGATTTGAAGCATTTCTGACTTTCAGTATACATAAATATTAACTTCCAATTTTGAAACCGATTTAAATGCAAATAAAATATGAAAAATTTTCAAATAATGTGTATGCATTTTTATAAACAAGATGAATTTGGAATCTAGGTACATTTTTGAAATATGCATTTCGAAACTCAAATACATAGAAAGATTATGCACAATTTGACTTTCAGTCCATTTAGCAATCTAAAAACAATTTAAAACCCATAAATGATTGATTGCTAATGGTATACAATAATGAGCAAGTTATTCATTACCCAAATAAATAATTTATATAAGCATAATATCAGGTAAGAATAAAGAAGACAGTACCGCGCTCAAGTAATCTCGTAATTACATGAGAAATTATCCTTTGGAGTTCATTTATGCATAATTCCTTGACTTTTACCTTCCGATATTCCAATTGGTGTTATTACTTGAACATTCACTCCCAGTTGTCACGCAATGATAATGATCACTTGATTGGTTACTTGAGTGACGCTTCACTGTGCATCTTTTCTTCCTTCATTGCTAGCTAGGCACTTGCAGTGTTACCTCAAGTAATGCTTCCTTTTGTTTACACATTTAAGATGTAGCCTTAAGGTCCAACTTCACCAAGATTTGAGTGAAATTTTATGTAGTCATAATCTTGAGATGAAGCTCTTCCTTTCTTCTTCCTACAAAACCTTATAGATATTTTTCTTCCTTTGGTATCCAATTTTACTTGGATCCACTCATGGTTACCTTGTAGGAATCATAATTCACATGCTTTATGAATATAATTAATTTAAAACAATTGAGCATAATGAATTAAATATGTCTTTATGTATAAGAGAAATATTTTCTTTTCAAATCATTATACATGCATAAAGAATTAACCTGTTGAGCATTACAATCCCTTTATAAATAAATCTATTAAATGGCTTTTTAAGGGATGCGAAAACATAATTTCAAAATCATCTGCAATGCCTATTCCTAAGATTCCAAAATATAAAACCTCAATAAATATTACAGACAATAGCATAGGAGGTTTTATCACTGTATACCTTTGCCTTAGATAGGAGGATTGCTTTTGCTTACACATTGCATCTTTCTATGATGTTGATACTTTGAATATCTTGCTTTAGGTGCTAGCAACCTTCTCTCAAAATATATAGACTTCAGGAGTCTTTTATTTGATGCTTGAGAGATCCTCCTTTTCTTGTTCTCCTCAGGATAGTTGAATGGTATTCTGTGGTAGTTCATTCTTGAGGTGGAACTTACTCCTTTTATCCATTGCTTCTTTCTCTGGTTATACTGTGTGGCTCCAGCAATGGGTGCCTTGAGAGTTCTCCTTTTTGATATAAATAATATGAAGCTCTTTATTGGCGCATGAGAAACTCTTGGCTTCCTTTTCATCTTCTCCTTACCCTTATGTCCATTCTTCTTAAAATCAATCTGCACACATAAAGTGCTAGATGGACATTTTGACACCCACATATACTTGGGTCCTTGATTGTTAGTATTAACCCTTACATGTTTCTTCGGTACCCAAATATACTTATTTCTTACATGGGAATTTCTTCTAATATAGCATGTATGAGAAATATGACCGGATTTGCAACAATAATTGCAAATTGTATAAAGATATGCATTATGGGATATCATGCAAGTATTATGTCGATCATGAGAGTAGAAACTTGAATGGATTTTATTTGAATAATCTTTCTTCCCAACAAACTTTCTAGCATATTTGAAAGCATTTTTGCTTTTCTCAATAGAATCAACAATTGGTTGAGAAACAACTTTTGTAGACTTTGAAAATCAGTTTTACAAAAATCACACAAAGAATTGGAACTTTTTACCTTAAGTTCATCTTGAGCTCCGGAGAGTGATTTTTCATGTTCGTCCATAATGAGCTCTTTTCGGGAATCCTCTTCTTCTTGTCTATCCATGTTGACTATATGGAAGTGTTCTATGATTTCTCCATCTTCGTCATCAACTTCCAATTGTTCATGCATAGTAGATGCGTAGTGTGTAGTTTCACATGAACTGTCAACACTGTCAACTTCAACACAATTGTTAGAATCATAAATAGAATCAAGAGTGTCCCAGATATGTTTAGCATTAGAACAAAATCTAATTTTCTAAGAATCATTTTCGGTTAAAGCACTATACAGAATTTTCATTGCTCTAATGTTTAACGAAAACATTTTCTTTTCACTTTCTGTCCAATCCTTTCTTGGTTTGAATCAAAAACATTTGTAAAAACATTCCACATATCAAAATCAAAAGCTTTTATAAAACTAGTCATTCTAGCTTTCCAAAACGAAAAATCAATATCTTTCAAAAGCGGTGGGATTGTATAATCAAAACCTTCTGAAGTATAAAACACCCAAAGTCAGCCATTGTAACTCTTGAGACGGTTCAGTCCTTTAAACAAGAGCCCAGGCTCTGATACCAAATGTTAGAAACGGCTGACACCCAAGAGGGGGTGAATTGGGTGTAAGATAAAAACTTAAGAACTTTGAAAATCTTTTCGCATCTTAGTAAAAGCAATAAGTATGAAGGTAATGAATCTTAAATCAACAGTTAGATTAAATAATATATGCTGGAAATATAAGAGCTTAGGGAAGAGAATATGCAAACTGTGATTTATCCTAGTTCAGTCCAATATGTGATGGCCTACGTCCAGTCCCCAGGCTCCTCCTGAGATTTTCAAATCCACTATCTTCTTGTTTAATCCGGGCACAAGAAAAGCCTTTACAATCCCACAATTTTAACCGGGTACTTGTGAAACCTTTCACAAATATCTCACCAAGATACTCCTCCTTACGGCAAGTCTTACGTGCAGAGCAATCCCGAAGATCTTCCTCTCCTGCTTACTCATGTAAGTCTTATGAGCAGCAACGTTCTCTCCTGCTTACACCCCTGTAAGTCTTATGAGCAGCAACATTCTCTACTTCTTGCACCTTGTAAGTCTTACGAGCAGAATGTCTTACTAGCAATTCTCTCTACAGCTTCCCCCGTAAGGAAATCAACCCTCTCAAGGTCCATCTACCTTGAAATCAACTCAGAAATATAGTTGAAAGTATTTACAAACTCTCTCACAGAGTGGATATAATGCTCACTGAAGTACAATACAAATAATCACTCTCTCAATGATAAGTAATATTGAAATTGAAGAACAGAGAGTGTTTGGGTAGAAGCAGAGGATTCATGTTATTCGCATGTTGGTGTCGTTGCTCTGTTTTCTCTGTTTTTCATCGACTTTGAGTGCTCTCTTATTTATAGTTGATGAAGATGATGACCGTTGTGAGAATTCATCCGTTGAAGTCATTTTGACCGTTGAGCATATTTGAAAAATGGGTCACTATGAAATGTCCGTTGCAGAGCGGAGCGTCTCATTAAAGAGCAGAATGTTTCATTATGAGCTGTACGTCAAATTGTGGAGCATTGGTGTTTGAATATTCAACAGTCTTTCGTGGTGTGTCAGTTGCTTGTCGTGGTAGGTAGCCGCCATTCGGTGTGTAATGATTAAGTTCACCGTAATTGACTTTCTTAATTGAAACTTCAATCCGAACTTTTAATATCCTGTTTCACACTTGAAATATATGTTAGCTAACATTTATAAACAATACCAAGTGAGAACACAATGATTCAATAACATATAACCATATTCGGATTGTTCGTTGAGTGATGATATTTGCCATACGTGACCTCCATTCTTGAAGATGCAATCCAAATGTTTAATCTCCTGTTTCTCACTTGAAATATAAGTTAGTTAACGTTTAGAAATAATAACAAGTGAAAGTATAATGAATATATAACATTTAACCATGTTTGAGGTGATTGCTGTGAGGCTCTGTTTCATTTCTGGATTCTACCAAGTTCTCACTCGAGTGCAGTATGGCTCACTCGAGTGCATTTGATATTTTCACGTTCTAGCTTCCTCTCGGGCAACACTTTCAACTTCAACACAATTGTTAGAATCATAAATAGAATCAAGAGTGTCCCAGATATGTTTAGCATTAGAACAAAATCTAATTTTATCAGAATCATTTTCTGTTAAAGCACTATACAGAATTTTCATTGCTCTAATATTTAACGAAAACATTTTCTTTTCACTTTCTGTCCAATCCTTTCTTGGTTTGAATCAAAAACATTTGTAAAAACATTCCACATATCAAAATCAAAAGCTTTTATAAAACTAGTCATTCTAGCTTTCCAAAACGAAAAATCAATATCTTTCAAAAGCGGTGGGATTGTATAATCAAAACCTTCTGAAGTATAAAACACCCAAAGTCAGCCATTGTAACTCTTGAGACAGTTAAGTCCTTTAAACAAGAGCCCAGGCTCTGATACCAAATGTTAGAACCGGCTGACACCCAAGAGGGGGTGAATTGGGTGTAAGATAAAAACTTAAGAACTTTGAAAATCTTTTCGCATCTTAGTAAAAGCAATAAGTATGAAGGTAATGAATCTTAAATCAACAGTTAGATTAAATAATATATGCTGGAAATATAAGAGCTTAGGGAAGAGAATATGCAAACTGTGATTTATCCTAGTTCGGTCCAATATGTGATGGCCTACGTCCAGTCCCCAGGCTCCTCCTGAGATTTTCAAATCCACTATCTTCTTGTTTAATCCGGGCACAAGAAAAGCCTTTACAATCCCACAATTTTAACCGGGTACTTGTGAAACCTTTCACAAATATCTCACCAAGATACTCCTCCTTACGGCAAGTCTTACGTGCAGAGCAATCCCGAAGATCTTCCTCTCCTGCTTACTCATGTAAGTCTTATGAGCAGCAACGTTCTCTCCTGCTTACACCCCTGTAAGTCTTATGAGCAGCAACGTTCTCTACTTCTTGCACCTTGTAAGTCTTACGAGCAGAATGTCTTACTAGCAATTCTCTCTACAGCTTCCCCCGTAAGGAAATCAACCCTCTCAAGGTCCATCTACCTTGAAATCAACTCAGAAATATAGTTGAAAGTATTTACAAACTCTCTCACAGAGTGGATATAATGCTCACTGAAGTACAATACAAATAATCACTCTCTCAATGATAAGTAATATTGAAATTGAAGAACAGAGAGTGTTTGGGTAGAAGCAGAGGATTCATGTTATTCGCATGTTGGTGTCGTTGCTCTGTTTTCTCTGTTTTTCATCGACTTTGAGTGCTCTCTTATTTATAGTTGATGAAGATGATGACCGTTGTGAGAATTCATCCGTTGAAGTCATTTTGACCGTTGAGCATATTTGAAAAATGGGTCACTATGAAATGTCCGTTGCAGAGCGGAGCGTCTCATTAAAGAGCAGAATGTTTCATTATGAGCTGTACGTCAAATTGTGGAGCATTGGTGTTTGAATATTCAACAGTCTTTCGTGGTGTGTCAGTTGCTTGTCGTGGTAGGTAGCCGCCATTCGGTGTGTAATGATTAAGTTCACCGTAATTGACTTTCTTAATTGAAACTTCAATCCGAACTTTTAATATCCTGTTTCACACTTGAAATATATGTTAGCTAACATTTATAAACAATACCAAGTGAGAACACAATGATTCAATAACATATAACCATATTCGGATTGTTCGTTGAGTGATGATATTTGCCATACGTGACCTCCATTCTTGAAGATGCAATCCAAATGTTTAATCTCCTGTTTCTCACTTGAAATATAAGTTAGTTAACGTTTAGAAATAATAACAAGTGAAAGTATAATGAATATATAACATTTAACCATGTTTGAGGTGATTGCTGTGAGGCTCTGTTTCATTTCTGGATTCTACCAAGTTCTCACTCGAGTGCAGTATGGCTCACTCGAGTGCATTTGATATTTTCACGTTCTAGCTTCCTCTCGGGCAACACTTTCAACTTCAACACAATTGTTAGAATCATAAATAGAATCAAGAGTGTCCCAGATATGTTTAGCATTAGAACAAAATCTAATTTTATCAGAATCATTTTCTGTTAAAGCACTATACAGAATTTTCATTGCTCTAATATTTAACGAAAACATTTTCTTTTCACTTTCTGTCCAATCCTTTCTTGGTTTGAATCAAAAACATTTGTAAAAACATTCCACATATCAAAATCAAAAGCTTTTATAAAACTAGTCATTCTAGCTTTCCAAAACGAAAAATCAATATCTTTCAAAAGCGGTGGGATTGTATAATCAAAACCTTCTGAAGTATAAAACACCCAAAGTCAGCCATTGTAACTCTTGAGACAGTTAAGTCCTTTAAACAAGAGCCCAGGCTCTGATACCAAATGTTAGAACCGGCTGACACCCAAGAGGGGGTGAATTGGGTGTAAGATAAAAACTTAAGAACTTTGAAAATCTTTTCGCATCTTAGTAAAAGCAATAAGTATGAAGGTAATGAATCTTAAATCAACAGTTAGATTAAATAATATATGCTGGAAATATAAGAGCTTAGGGAAGAGAATATGCAAACTGTGATTTATCCTAGTTCGGTCCAATATGTGATGGCCTACGTCCAGTCCCCAGGCTCCTCCTGAGATTTTCAAATCCACTATCTTCTTGTTTAATCCGGGCACAAGAAAAGCCTTTACAATCCCACAATTTTAACCGGGTACTTGTGAAACCTTTCACAAATATCTCACCAAGATACTCCTCCTTACGGCAAGTCTTACGTGCAGAGCAATCCCGAAGATCTTCCTCTCCTGCTTACTCATGTAAGTCTTATGAGCAGCAACGTTCTCTCCTGCTTACACCCCTGTAAGTCTTATGAGCAGCAACGTTCTCTACTTCTTGCACCTTGTAAGTCTTACGAGCAGAATGTCTTACTAGCAATTCTCTCTACAGCTTCCCCCGTAAGGAAATCAACCCTCTCAAGGTCCATCTACCTTGAAATCAACTCAGAAATATAGTTGAAAGTATTTACAAACTCTCTCACAGAGTGGATATAATGCTCACTGAAGTACAATACAAATAATCACTCTCTCAATGATAAGTAATATTGAAATTGAAGAACAGAGAGTGTTTGGGTAGAAGCAGAGGATTCATGTTATTCGCATGTTGGTGTCGTTGCTCTGTTTTCTCTGTTTTTCATCGACTTTGAGTGCTCTCTTATTTATAGTTGATGAAGATGATGACCGTTGTGAGAATTCATCCGTTGAAGTCATTTTGACCGTTGAGCATATTTGAAAAATGGGTCACTATGAAATGTCCGTTGCAGAGCGGAGCGTCTCATTAAAGAGCAGAATGTTTCATTATGAGCTGTACGTCAAATTGTGGAGCATTGGTGTTTGAATATTCAACAGTCTTTCGTGGTGTGTCAGTTGCTTGTCGTGGTAGGTAGCCGCCATTCGGTGTGTAATGATTAAGTTCACCGTAATTGACTTTCTTAATTGAAACTTCAATCCGAACTTTTAATATCCTGTTTCACACTTGAAATATATGTTAGCTAACATTTATAAACAATACCAAGTGAGAACACAATGATTCAATAACATATAACCATATTCGGATTGTTCGTTGAGTGATGATATTTGCCATACGTGACCTCCATTCTTGAAGATGCAATCCAAATGTTTAATCTCCTGTTTCTCACTTGAAATATAAGTTAGTTAACGTTTAGAAATAATAATAAGTGAAAGTATAATGAATAATAACATTTAACCATGTTTGAGGTGATTGCTGTGAGGCTCTGTTTCATTTCTGGATTCTACCAAGTTCTCACTCGAGTGCAGTATGACTCACTCGAGTGCGCCTCTTGTTTTCACGTACATGCTTCTTCTCGGGTTAACACTTTCATGTCAAAACTTGCATGTGCTCGAGTGTGGATCCTAGTGCTCGAGTGTTGTAAATTTCTTCACGATTCAGCTGCTTCTGGACATCACTCGCACGACATTTTTCAAGAGTGCGTTTTTACACTCGTGAGTGATGTGGGGCCATATTAGACAAAATTTATTTATTTGATTCTAATGATGTATCATAAGAAAGCTCTTGCCATATACATCCCAACGCAAAAAGAATCAGCTCCAAACTCCTTGTATTCTGCAAGTTATGATCGAAAGAGTGTCTATCGCACTAGACTGCACAAGAGTCAACTTCCAAAAGGTATAGCTCCTAGAATATACATTCAAATTAGGTAAATTACCTATCCATGGAAAGCTCTTTTAGTGTAGTTGCATTTGGCACTGGTCTTGTCCCAATCTGATGTTTCGTTTTTGAGTTATGCTCAAAATACCAAACCTATGTTGAAAAGTGATGGTGATTTCACTATCAACTTCCAAGGATTATATCTCCTTCATCTGATCTTCTTTAAGTATGATCTTGGTGTACGTTTTACGTGTTGTGAGTCTTCTTTCATATGCCACCAGTTTTGGGTCAATTCGATGTGTGGTTTGAGAGATATGGCCCAAATACCGGACCTCTATCAGGATGAACGTAAAACATAGTAGAACAGAGTGTTCACCCCGTGCTCGAGTGTGTTCATCCCGTGCTTGAGTGCAACACCTCTGGCACTCGAGTGTTGGGCTCACACTCGAGTAAAACTCCTCTAGAAGTGCCATAACTCACATATAAGTCATCTTAGCTTCGTATTAACCTATTCCAACCATCATTTGATCATAGAAGCCTCCGGTATCATCATAGAAACCTCCAGTATCACTTCTAACAAATTGAACCTAGATATTCACACTAGATCTTATAATTTCTTCTTTCCTTCCATATCTTTCTTCTTGATTTTCCTCTTGATAATAACACTCCATAACCCAAGTAAGCATCTCCTTGACTATCTTCAATTTCTTTCTTCTTCTCCCTCTTGTTCATTTTCATTAATTCAATCTTCTTCATTCTTTGCTTGACTAATCTACAAGATATGTAATATTAAATATAGTAGTTAGTCAAAGAAATACATTATATAAACTTTTTGCTCTTATCATTTCATATCTATATTTGACATCATCAAAACTAATCATATTTAACCCTTCCAACCACTGAAGTTGCTTCCATTCTCTCATCTTTGTCATCTCATGGCTCTAGATGAATGGCCATATTATTAGAGCCATGACAAATAAATGTCCAATGGGCTACTTTAGCTTTTAGGACATGTCTCTTATCCTTAGACCTATACTTGTTCCAATTTTAATAACTTAAGACACTTTAGATGATTAACTTTAAAGTTAACACATTAGGCCCAATGGTATTTAATGGGCTCACATTAACTCCAAGTGTTTAACTTAACTCTTGAAGGTTAACTTAATTACCAAAAGCCAAAACCTTTTTATTTTCGCACAATTTTCAAAAGTTGGCAGAATTTTCAAGAAGCTTCAAAAATTCATATCTTTTTCTACAAATATCCAAATTAGGTGGTTAAAAATTCTCTGTGTCACTTATTAAGTCTATTTTAAGGTAAAAATATTTCCTCTAGTCAGTTCCACATAGAAAAATCCAAAATCACCAATAAACTCAACGTCACAGATTTTCACCAGTTTTATAGATCCAAATTCAAAAATTCATATCTCCTAATATATTAACCCAAATGGCACAAATTACCTATCAAATTAAAGCTTATGATGTCTACTTTAAATTTGAAAAGTTTCATAGCCATTGGATATCATTTGCTTAGTCAAAAATATGTTACCAATAGACTGCCTCTCTGAACTCAAATCTGGCAGTGCTTAAACTAGTCTTATTTTATCATTAAACACCATATATAATCATATATTCATGATTTAAAATATATGTCCTAAAAAACACCTCTTGCCAAAACATTAGGGTGGTCCAAGAGTTAAGAAAAACTCAACAAAATCACAAGGTATACATTCAAAACGATGCTTAAGCTTACCTTTTCACGATTCTACAACTGGATCGAAATTTTGGCAATACTCTGGCTAGATAGATGGCACCAACCAACTCTGATCAAGAATCCAAAATCATAGAAATTTTGTTCTCATTGAGTGGAACAACACTCATGAAGCCTTCGTTGGCAGGAAATGGCGATTCGGGGTTGGAATCGGCTCCTGAGCTCAAGAACTTTCACTATTCACAGGCCTTTTCTCTTCTTTCTATTTTCTCTACGTTTTTTCTCTATTTTTTGTGCCCTTGGCTGAAATCTTAAAAAAGAATAGAGGGTTGGGATTAAATCACATATATGATCTCCTCTTAGCTTGCCATGTGTTAAAGTGTGAGAGCTCGATATTTGCCAAGTGTCATCCAATCAACTTGTCTTCCTTTTTTCTCTCTTAGGTGGTGCCCTTTCACATTTTAGGGGAAGGAAGGACTGATGAATTCCCCAAACTCCTGGGTTCGGTGTTTGAGAAAGTCAAGTACCCAACCTGACCGGGGGCTTGTGGATTCCCCTAACTCAGAGGCTAGGTGGTGCCTTCTTGGAGTGCCACCTCAAAAGCAAAAAGAAAGTGCCATCATAAGGGACACTTGTCACCTGCTTGGCAAGCCAACAAAAAAGGCAATTTGAACTTTCTCATGATGAGAGAACACTTGTCACTCTCTTATTCATCCAATACAAAAGTTGTGTCATCATTAGCTATCATGGCTTACTTTATTAAAGCTAATTTAATAAAGTTCCTTTATCAGTATCTTCTACTTGGGTTTCACCCAGGACTTACTTAGGATTGCATCACGCGTATCGAAGCAGCAAGATGATGCCATGTCGGAGTATGAGTGTGTGGACCCCACATGGCACCACATTCCAGTATCTTTTCCTAAAAACGCAGGGTACTTATGTTTGCCCTGAAAATGCTATGTGCACACCTACACCGGCATATTTTATTTGACCAATCAGTCCCATATCTCATGACATAGCTGGGTGGCATCTTTCAACCAACCCAATGGCACTGTATATGTGTCCTATGCACATTTGTGCCGACACTTTGATCCTCCTACCTATACATACTGGGCTTTCTGCCTGGTAGGGTTGGATCATATAGTCTCTAAAAGTCTTTCTATCTCTCGATATTCTTGGGACCTTTCCCAAACTGGGCTTAGTAGTCTGCCTGATATAGGCTTATCCTCAAAGTCTTAAGCCCAAAATTCGAGATATTATAATTCTCCCCCTATTCAATAAATTTCATCCTCAAAATTTCAAACATCATATGGTACCATCTATACCTCAGGGAATTATCTCTAGATACTCAGTCTATCTCTTTCATTCTAGCTCTTTTATTTGCAAGCTCATAGAACATGCAACACAAAGATCATATCCATAGATCTCTGATAGTATTCAACCACCATCATACAACATTCTCATTCATTCTGTACCTAGTATATAGTATTCAAACACAGGACCCACTAGTTTATTCTCACAACGCTTGGTTTCTCAGGCCTTATTGTCGCTTTGGGACTCTCCCAGGTCACATTGTATGCATACCAGGCCTTCTAGCCTCTTCAAAACTCTTCCGGATACACTGTATGCATATCAACCCTTATGGCTTATTCTACCACCACAATGCTAGATATTCCAGTCTTACATCCCAGGGAATCACCCTTATGGATTGGCATCTCGGGACTTACTATCAAACTCCTTAACATTTCAATATTTTCCAGAGTGATAAAGGAATAGTTCTACAAGCATACAGAAATAGTAAAATATACTGATAAAGTGTACTTGTTTACAATACAGGAGTTTACCCGTATGGTTTGAAAATATATTTACAAATGTCCAAAACTGTCAAAATAAACAACAATAACCAACAGCTTTATCTGCTTGACCAGGACACCTTAGTTGCCTATATTTACCATTTTGCCCTTCGAGCTGCTAGCTTCTACAGGAATACTTTTAAGTGTAGAAAAAGGGTGAGATTCAAATGAATCTTAATAGTAACAGAAAATCGATCATATAAAATGCAACAAATAATAATGTCAGGTACTATATAATGTAATAGAATAAATACACTATGATTGTGATTATATTGATTGGAATGTGCACATGATTTCAGGGGTAACTACTGTTAGAACCTCTACTTGACAGTACCTCAACTGGGCTTTCAGTCACAGAATGGGCAGTGTAACTGATTGGTACTGAATTCTCATAACTAGATCCCCTTTTTGGGGTCATTGGGGTACTTGTGATTTCCCCCCAGACAGTATTTGTGATTTTCCCCTAGACGGTATTTGTGATTTTCTTGCACTGGTTAGAGTATGTGTTATACATATTATATAAGATGGCATACAGAAAGCACATTTAAGTTTACATAGTGTATGAAGGATAAAGTTACTACCTGAGTCCTTTTTTAGCTTTAATGTTCAATACTTTTGCTCCAGCTCGGGCTATTACTAATTCCTATAAATTAGAATTAACAAGTAATTGGTTATTACTTGCGTTACTACTGCCTTTTAATAATATTTTGCTGGTTATCTAGTGCAGTTATAATAGTTTCTGCATAGTACAAGTTCTGCACAGTGCATTTTCATAGTTTTCCAAAAACTGGCAGATTTTTAGTCAACTTTAAAAATTCATAATTAATTTTGGGAAATTCCAAATTGACTAGTTCCAAAGCCTATATGAAGCTCTTTAAGTATACTTTGATGGAAAAATATAGAAGTCTGACCATTATAGTCACATTATTACAAAAAATTTGCTAAACTTCCCCTGTTCCAGATTTCCTTCCAGAAACAAGGCACAACTTCAAAATTCCATTTCTTTTAATATACTAGTCAAAAAATCATGATCTGCCTATCAAATTAAAGCTCTATATCTCTACTATAATCCTCAAAAGTTTCATAACATTTGTAGTAGGTTGAACCCACGAAATTAATTTTACAACAACACTGCCTCCAGTGAAATTAATAAAACAACACTTCCTCTTAACTTCTATAATTTCCAGATTTGCATACAAACATCCAAAAATCATGAACACATATATTCCTACACAATTTTCCCTTATAAATCCAATGGAACCATCAAAATTTTGAAATTCTAGCTCCTCCCCTATGTTCTGTATCTGGCCGAAACTTAGGTTCTAAGGAAGGAAGTTGTGTTTTCTTGATTCCACTTGATTAAATACTTCCTTTTTACTTATAATCACATGATTAACTATTTAAACACTCAATAAATATGGTTCATGAAAATTTTGGCGGCATAACATCTTAGGGTTTTGTCGTCCCAATTTCACAAAATCAACATAACCAAACCAATATCAACAACAATCTAATAACCAAGAGGATTACGGCTTTTGAGATTACCTCTTGATTTCTTGGCTTTCTCTCTCTAGGTGTCACTATTCACTCCCTCTTCCCTCTTGATTTTGCTTGCTAAACATGATTTCCAAGATGAAGAAGAGGTTAGAAGAGGTTCCCAAGTGATTTAGAAGGCATAAGCACTTGAAATCAAGCTTCTTACCTTAGATTTTGGCTTCTTGAACCCTAGCTCTTGTTCCTTTGTTCTTGCTCTTTCTAAGACACCTTTCTCTATTTTCTTAGACTTGGCCAAAAATGAGAGCTAAGGAAAGAGATAAGAAGTATTGAAATATCTCTTGCAATATACTTATTTTAATATAATATTATCACTTGGCCATAATTTGTTTTTCCATCTTTTTCTTTTTACTTGGCTAAGATAATTCCTCTTTCCTCTTCTCTTTTCACACCATTATGAGTCTTGTATAGGCAACCAAGAGCTCTTGAAATATCTAATTCATCTCTCTTAACAATATATTATTTTATGCTAATTTTTACTTTTTACTTTTCACTTTTCAACTTTGATTTTTACTTAGCTACCCATTATTCCCTCTTAATTTAATTGAAGCCAAGCATCTTGTTTTCTACTTTCCTTCACTTTTTGGACATCCTAACCATAAGACTAAGGGAAAACATGGGCTTTTAATTTTTGTTATTCAAATGACTATTTTGCCCATACATTTTTGTGATTTATTGTATTAAATCATAGTTTCTTCTTTCCTCCTTATTTAGGCCAAAACTTGACATTATTATAGGGCCAATATTTGTGCTATTTTATACTCTAATTCGGACTTCCATGTTAGGCCTTTAAGGGACTAAAAGTTGCTCCTTTATGGCCAAACTTAATTATAGTGCATGAAATCACCAAGTGCATTATTGTGTCACTTTATATGCATATAAATTCACCATTTTATTTGATTGAATGCCATAAATATTTACAAGGCTTATTCATGAATAAAAACGGGGTGTTACACTTACTGCCTCGGCTATAACCTGGTACAATCTGAATATTTTGCCAGCCTTAACATATACTATGGACATACTAGTCCAGTGTCACCATGCTAGGGAACAACCACAATACTAGGTTCATAGGTCTTACTGCCGTCTAGTGACCTAGAACTTCTGCCCTTTATAACTTGCACACCGCTTTAGTGGTTAGCCGTAGCTTAGACCGTTACGATTTTGTTTCTCTAGAGTCTCAATCTCTTCTATCCAAAAAAATACATCTTTCCACCTCGAGCCTCTACTCATCATAATTCTCAAATACATAACATGTTATCGCCCTAAGGACATACTAGTCCATCACTTCTTATGGCCTTAGGACATACCGTCCATCATCTTTGCTGAATACATATCAAGTGTAGCTACCTAGGACACACAATCCACTAGGTATTTTGAATTCATTACAGGCTCTACATCTTTCTACTCAAACCATTCATACACTTGTGTAATGTTTTCAAAGCAAGAAAAAACAAACCATATAATAACCAACAATCATTCGGCATTCAACAATCACAAGACATACAGTCCAATGGGAAATCACAAGACACATCATCTATCATCAACTATCTAGTAGCCTACAAGGACTTATAGCCTAGGGAATTACCCCTATGCCATAGGTATATTGGGACTTATAGCCTTAGGCCTATGCCCATCTACTACGGATACTCATCAGGTCTTATAGCCCAGGGTAACTATTAGAAATTGTGCCCCGGGGGCCAATCTTTACACTTTGAACATTATTATTCAATCAACTTCTCTATTTTGTTATCATATTATTTGCATGTTCACTATGATAACTATCCTTAGATAAATCATAATGATTGTCCCAAATGCCCGTGGTCGGTCATCTATGCAGGAGCAAAGATGAAATAAGACCAGTATGACTTTGAAGAGGTATGGAAATACGAATTGAATTCCTAGGCACTTGTAAGAGTACAAGGTGCTAGACCAACCCGATATGAGAAAGCTGTATGGATCAAATCATAAACTTGTCTCATGTATAACCATGTCTTTATGCCCCTTTGACATGAGATCATCATGAATTCCTACAAGAGAGTTGCTCAGTTTGACCTAGTCAAAAGTCACCTTTGACCGGGTAATGATAAAGGCTATGTTTTGGCTAGGTGGGTGTCATGCAGAGGAATGTGAATGGTCAAGATGGAATTTGTTCCTCACATTAGTAGAGAAATATTACTGGGCCCTTTGATAAGTGAGTTTGAGAAATGTATAACCATACTACGATGGAAAGGAGTTTCCATTTCTATAGTTAGACTACTCAGGGATCGATAAAGCAATGATCAGGAATAGCAGGATGACATTTTCCATGCCTCATCCTTGATCGAAATATCGTGTGACAAAAAAGGACGTGATATGGTTGTATGACAAGTTGTATCGATTTATCGATCCTCATATAAATTGGGTAATCATAATGTCTTGCTAGAGGTCGCTTATGACTTATGGGTTAGTATAGTCATTGGCCCACTGCCAACTTCATATAGGCCTACAGGGTCGCACACAAAAATATCCCAACACGAGTTATAATGTCTAGATTCATTAAATCTAAGATATATCTAGATTGAATGAATGTAATGGTTAATCTAGGGTAGACGAATACATATATATATTCAAAAAGAAAATTAATAATATTAGATATACATATATGTATTTTTGAAATATATATATATATATATATATGATAATATTATTATATTATGTTAGTTTTAAACTTAGTTTTGTTTGATAAATTAAATTTAATAACTAGCACGACAAAGATATAATATCTCATATTTAATTTATAAAGATAAATTAAATATATTTCTATTGGCTTTTTATTCAGATTAAATAAATAGGTTAAATTAAAATTGTTGGACAGATTTAATTAAACCATATTTATATAAGTTGCTTATTAAAAGACAATTAAGTGTTAATTGATATGATATGGATTTCAAAATTAATTAAAATTATTTTTTTTTAAAAAATCCAATATCCATCATAAAATAGAAAGCCCTGACTAGTTATCTAAAAAGGTGAGCTAGGGTTTTTCACACGTGATGAAAAAAGCAAGATAGAGAGCCATGAGAAAAGAAAACTCTAGAGAGTGATGTTAGTGGTGCTAGCACGCTGTTCGTGTTGGATTCCTATTCGTGTGGATACCGGTAGAGGGAGCTTATCCAAGTTGTTAGCTCCTTGAGATCAAAAAGAAAGAGTGAACACATAAGAAATGTACGTTTCTCTACTATTCGATTTAAATGTTGTTGATAGATCCGCAGTTGGGATTGGAAAAATTTTTGAATTTTAATTTTCTATTGTGCCTATCAATCCTAACTGTGGCATCAGAGCTAGGTCACTTGTGCATTTAAGTTGAGTTTGAGTTTTCATCTTGAATATAGATTGTATATGTGATATATAAGTTGTATGTGATATATTGCTTTGGATTCGATTGATGGTGATTAATAAAGAAGGATAGGAGACCAAGGAAAACTTGGCCTAACTTTGGTACTCATGTGTTATGGAGTTGTTAGATTCAAAATCTCATGGGTAACATATTGAGTAGAAACATGTAGGGATCTCTTACATGAAATGTTAAGTATGAATAGATTAAGAAGATTCATAACTGTTATTGGAGACATGTGATGCCTCTACTGCTAGTGTCAAAAAACTTGAAAATCAAGCAAAATATGAGGAAGCTAGTATTATAGAAGCCAACCATACTAATTAGCATACCTCTTCCTTTCTAGTACTAATAGGATCATTCTCATTAAAAGTTGGGATCACTCTTAATTTCAATAAGGAATTAGTGGAACCGCCATGGCTAACGATTCATAGTGTGACATAATCATAACATTTATTGCTTTTCATATTGTATGAATTGTTATTTGTTGTAGTTTTAATTTTTAAAATTGTTTGGTATGGTGAACCATATGGCTCTAGTTTTACAACGGTTGTACATTTTTTTAAATACGGTATGTGTGCCATGCCTTCCTCTACATAGTTTGGATGTACATTCTCTTCTCATCTCACTCCCCTCGTATGTTTAAATGAGGTTTCTCAATGTATTTTCTTTTCTTATTAGAGAGGTCATCTCATTGGCTTAAGAGGATTTGGCTAGGTGAGCTATATTGTGTCACGTTTAAATTATGTTTCCTTTGATTAGATCATTACATGCATATTTTACATATATATGTATATTTATATGAGATAAAACCGCAATATATGTATTTATATAAATGAAATAATTAATTAAGCCCTCTAAATTAAATATTAAGTCATAATGCCATCAATTAATGAATGCTTGTCAAAATCTAGATCGCTTAATTATAGGTTCCACCAAAGTGGATACATTTGAGTTATCTTGGTGAGACAAGCGTGAGTAATAGTGCTACTCACAAAAATTAACTATTTTTTTAACTTAAAAGAGATTAACAAAATAGTTTTGGATCTGAAGTCATTAGATGGAATTAAACATGCTGGATCATATAATGATTGAATCCCATAAAGATCTAAGAGTTACATATGATATAATTGGTAAAGAAGTTACCTACCTAAATAACTTGATTTAAGAGTCCTACCAAAGCAAACTTAAATTTAAGTGAGATATAGATCTTATCCCACTAATTATTACATTGAGTGTTGTTAATTTAATGGGAGATTACTAACCAATTTTGCATATTTTATTGTAGAATCATATCGACTAGTAATATTGTTACTCTATCATTGTGATCAGTCCTTGAGAAAGACAAACTTAATGGGACAAACTTTCTTAACTGGTTTAGGAACTTGAGAATTGTTCTCAAATAGGAAAGAAAAGCATATGTCCTAGATCAACCCATTCCTGAGGAGCCTACAGCCAACGCTCCAAGAGCTCAAAGAGATGTTTACATGAAGTATAAGGAAGACTCTGTGGATGTAGGTTACTTGATGTAAGTTCCAAAGAGATCTGGAACTTATGGAGGCTCACGAGATGATTGTGCATCTCAGAGAAATTTTCCAGCAACAGGCAAGGCAAGAAAGGTATATGACCATAAAGGCCTTACATTCCTATAAGATGGCTGAAGGTGTATCAGTTAGTGCTCACGTGTTAAAGATGAAATGTTAGATTGATCACCTTGAGAAGCTTGGATTTCCCATGAGTTAGGAGTTAACTACGGATTTGATCTTGAACTCACTCCTGGAAAGTTATGACCAGTTTGTTATGAACTACTGTAATACCCCAAATTTTGAGATTTAAAGCTAGAAAATAAGCCTAAAATAAATGGACTGCTAAGCCCTGATTTAGCAGGAGCCCAAATTTATTCCCTAATGATTCTTTTATCTTTGGGGTATTAAAGAAAGTAAAATAGTGAATTTTGGAGAATACGATATAGGTTGTAATTCAAATGTGATATGAGCAGTGCCAAAACCCTATATTTAAGTTCAATTATGGATTAACATCTAAATTGACTTAAAATATAGGGAGGGCGCCTATTGTGGTTAAAAGTAAAGATAAGATGTGTTTTGTGGTGATTCATTAAGAATTACCATAATTAGGGGCAAAATAGGAAAGTTACCGGCCAATTGATCAGTTACCAAGAGGAAGCTCATTGGTAACTCAAAGATCAATGGTTGTGATTGATTTTTAGAGATTAAAAGGGTGGAATCCCAAGTGTTTGTGCTCATGTGTAGCCATAGAAGATGTTCCAAGATTTTGACATTTGTCACCGCATGAGCCATGGATTGGGTTAAAGTGTCAAAACTCATTCCTCTCTCCTCTCCTTCTCTTTAGGTCGGCCAAATGGCCTTTCATGCTCAAAAATCTGATTTCATTTCTCTCTCCTAAACCTCCATGGACGTCCAAGCTCAAGGGAGGAAAGAGAAACCAAAAGGTGAGATTTTAGCTTGATTGGTGACCTCTTTAGCTCAAATGATCTTCATTAATCTTGTTCATAGTAATGAGGGCTTTATTGCTATGTTTTAGACTTGTGAAAGAAGGTGTTTGTGAGCTTGGGAAAAATTGGAAAGAAGAGGAGTCAAGGAATTGGCTTTGGAAAGAGGAAGAGGTGAATATTTAATGTATTTTGACCTAAGTTTTGTAGTCATTAGTTAAGTTTTGTGAATTTCAAATTTTTCCCTGATTTTCATGTGATTATGAAATGGAGGAATTGCCTTGTGTACTGTAGTGCAATTGGTGTTTTGTTGTGTGTTATGGTCATTGGAGTTGATTTGGAATGTGAAATGGAAAGAAATGGCAATGTTGAGTTTGAATTGTGACTTGTGTTGACATGTTGTGATTATTGGTGAAACATGTTAATGTGATGTGAATTTGGTTGATTTGGTGTTTCCAATGGATTCTTTGTGAAAATTTGTGTAGGAATGAGATTTGATGTGAAAATGGGACCATTGGAAGCCAAAGTATGAAAACTGAAATTCTATCCATTAAAACTCTATGATGGGCAGTTTGTTTGTGTGAGCATTTTGAATAGGTAAATGATGTCTAAAAATTCTAAAACTTTCCAGTCTTAAACATTGCCAGCTTCAAAATGGATATATAATTCATATCATTTCATTTTGTGAACTGGGAGTAATGATTTTTCAAAGTTTGGGATTAAAACTGGAATATGTTTTAGAGCAGTATTAGATTTTGTACAATTTTGTATTTGTATGGTGATTTCTGGTAATGGTAGATATTTTTTTTAGTAAATAGGACTTAAATAACTTTCATTTAGCTTTAGAATCACCTCATTTCTATTTTTCTGGAATTAGTTATGATTTTTGGAAGTTGAGCCAAGAAATAGGACTTTCTTTGCCACGGCCCAAATGTTTTTGACTTGTTTTTGGCTGCGGCAACCCCCAAAAATTAGTATTTTGCACTTCTGAGAGGTGGTTTTTGGTATAGTTTCTCCCAATCCTTTAGGCATGTGTTTGGCTTCTAGTGTATACCTAGAGGTTTCAAATGATATCTAACTTTAAGTGTTTAAAGTTAAAGAATTGGAAAAGGGAATAACCCTATGTCCTTGATTTGAATGTCAGAATTCAGTAGTTGCCCTGATTGTGAGCAGACTATGCCAGAGCACACGTGGAAAGAATAAGGTAGTGACTCTTTCTCTTATACTGTGTGTAAAGCATTATATGTATATTTTATCATTGTTTTGTGATGATTTGTAATGCTGCTGTAATTACAGCTGGTGATAGTTGTCATTATACAACGTAAGCTGTCGTATTGTGAATTAAAACGAAAGCTGTCACCTTATGTTTATAGCTATGAGTGCTGTCGTTTGTGGTGAACGTCATGTATCTTTATGCTGCTGTTGCTATTGCTGATTGTGATTTACTTACATGTTGTGTGCTTATATATTGTATGAGTGATTTGTTACTACTGTGATTCTCTAGAATCTTATTCTTTCCATTGACTAACCTTTCAGACAGGGCAAGCAGTTCGAGAAAGAAGCAAGTATCCAAGGACGAGTTAAGCTCCTGGTTAGGATCATTAATTAGTAGTTGGTTATCATAGATTGAGAGTATTGTATAATTTATATTCGTCTTTGGATTTGAGATGTATATTGTGGAAAGATATTGTGTAATCTCCTAAATGGGAATTTGTATACCATTAGCAAAGGAATGGAACTCAGGATTTTCCAGGATTATTATGTTGTGCACTCTGATATGTTATGAATGTGATTTATTTTCGTGAGGTAATTATATTTGAAATATGAAAATGAGACCAAGTGTATTAGATTTCAAAAGGTATTTGTGAAAACCCTACCTCAAGGATGGGGATTTTAAATGTTTTTTGTTTGTCCGACGGTCTCTAATTCATTTTAACCACATATTTTGAATAATAATTACGGAGGGGGTTACAGCTACAACATGAACAATATGGAGAAATCAATTTCTAAACTACATGGGATGCTTAAAACTACTGAGCAAAACATTAAGAAAAAGCCCAGCACTATTTTAATGATTCAAAAAGGAAAGGGTATGAAAAGAAAATGTGAGGGCAAGGGGAAGGGTAAAGGCTCAGGTGGTAAGACAAAGAGTCAAACAAGCCCGAAACCAAGACTACACCTAAGAAGGCAAAGCCTCTAAAGGAAGGAGTATGCTTCTTCTGCAATGAACCCGGTCATTGGAAGAGGAATTTCAAACTCTACCTCGAAGATCTGAAAAAGAACAAGAAGGATAGTGGAGCTATCTTTTCAGGTATTTATGTTATAGACATTCATCTTTCTACTTCCTTTACATGGTTATTAGATACTGCATGTGGTTCTCACATTTATACAAATGTGCAGGCTCTTAAGGATAATAGAAAGCTGAAGAAGGGCGAAGTAGACCTATGAGTTAGAAATAGAGCAAGAGTTGCTGCTTTAGCTATAAGCACTTATAAATTAGTTTTGCCCAGTGGGTTTCTGTTAGTTTTGAACAATTGATATTATGTTCATGCTTTGAGTAGTAACATTGTTTCTCTTTCTTATTTGGATAAGGAAGTTTATACTTCTATTACTAAGGATGGTAAATATTCTATTTATCGTAATGAATTTTTCTATGTTAATAGTGATTTGCATGTTAGTCATTACATATAAAATTTGGAATATCCTAATAGTGGAAATATCTATAACGTAACTACCAAAAGGATCAAGTCAAATGATTTGAATCCGACCTACCTATGGCTTTATTGTTTAGGCCATATAAATGAGAAATGCATTTCTAAACTCCATTAAGATGGATTTCTTAACTCATTTGATTTTGAATCATATGATACATGTGAATCTTTCTTATTAGGAAAGATGACCAAGGCACCTTTTACTTGGCATAGTGAGAGGGGCATTGATTTATTGGGCCTCCAAGATACAGATGTATGTAGGCCACTGAATATAGCAGCTGCCAGAGGAGGTTATATGTATTTCATTACATTTATAGATGACTTTAGTAGATATGGATACATCTATCTAATGAAACATAAATCTGAATCTTTTGAAATGTTCAAAATATTCCAAAGTGATGTACAAAACCAACTTGGCAAAACAATTAAAGCACTTCGATCTGATCAAGGTGGTGAATATTTGAGCCAAGAGTTCATTGACCATCTTAGGAGTTGTGGGATAATCTCACAATTGACTCCTCCAGGAATACCACAATGGAATGGCATTTTTGAATGGAGGAATCAAACACTATTAGATATAGTTCGATCTATAATGAGTCAAACAGATCTTCCACCATCCTTTTGGGGCCATGCCCTAGAGATAGCTGTGTTCAAACTAAATCATGCTCCATCTAAGGCAATTGAAAAGACACCATATGAGATATGGACTAAAAAGAAACCTATTTTATCTTTTCTTAAAATTTGGGGATGTGAGATATATGTTAAGCAATAAGCCTTAGATAAATTAGCGCCCAGATCCTTAAAGTGCCTTTTCGTGGGGTATTATAAGGAAATGAAGGGATACTATGTCTACAATCCCACCAATAACAAAATGTTTGTTATTCGAAATGGTATGTTTCTAGAAAGAGAGTTTATCTCTAAAAGAACCAATAGGAGCAAGGTACATCTCAAAGAAGTTTAGGAGTCACAAGATAGCACATAACCATAGATGAAAATAGAGAAGACTCACAATAAGTTGCTGAGGCTTCTCAAGTAACATAAGGCCCAAGCAGATCTAATAGGACACGTTATCAGCCTCAGAGATATGGATTTCTAATTACTGAAAGCCGTGATGTGTTACTTATTGAGCAAAATGAGCTAACCACCTATCAAGAAGCCATAATGGGACTAAACTTAGAGAAATGGCTAAATTCCATAAAGTCTAAAATGCAATCCATATATGACAATCAGGTATGGACCTTAGTCAATCCACCTAAAGGTGTAAAAACTATTAGGTACAAATGGGTTTTCAAAGAGAAAACTAACATAGATGACAATGTAAATGTCTTTAAGGAACAACTGGTTGCAAAAGGATTCAATCAAACTCATGGTGTAGACTATGATGAAACTTTTTCCCAGTTGCAATAGACAAATCAATTAGAATCCTTCTTGCCATTGTAGCATATTATGACTATGAAATATGGCAGATGGACGTCAAAATAGCCTTCCTTAACGGAAGGCTGCTTGAGGATGTATACATGACATAACCTAAAGGCTTTATGCAATCAGAGGACTCTAGTAAAGTATGCATGCTTCAAAGATCCATTTATGGATTGAGGCAAGCATCTTGAAGCTGGAATCATTGTCTTGATAAAGTAGTCAAAGAGTTTGGATTCATTCAAAACATCGATGAACTTTATGTTTACAAGAAGGTTAGTGGAAGCACAGTTGTATTTCTAGTACTTTATGTAGATGACATCCTACTTATTGGGAATGGCATTCTTACCTTGCAGAGTGTCAAGTCTTGGTTAGGAAAGTCTTTCTCAATGAAAGACTTAGGTGAAGCCACCTACATCCTAAGGATTAAGATATATAGAGATAGATCCAAGAGACTAATAGGCCTAAGTCAGAGCACATACATAAACAACATATTGCATACGTTCAGTATACAGGATTTAAAAAGGGCTTACATGCCCATGTCTCATGGCATCTATCTTAGTAAGGATCTGTGTCCTTGTACACCTGATCAGTGAGATCGCATGAGTAAGGTTCCATATGCCTCAGTCATTGGATCCATCATGTATGCCATGTTATGTACTTGATTGGATGTCTTATTTGCCTTAAGTATGCTTAGCAGATATCAACAAGATCCCGGTAAGGGTCATTGAACTACTGTCAAGAATATCCTAAAGTACTTAAGAAGGACTAAGAACTTATTCTTGATATATGGTGGATTAGATAATGAGTTCTGTGTAACCGGTTACACAAATGCAAGTTTCTAAATAGACCAAGATGACCTTAAATTGCAATCTAGATACATATTCCTCCTGTATGGTGGAGCAATAAGCTAGAAGAGTTCCAAGCAGAGCATTGTAGTAGATTCTGCAATAGAAGCTGAGTATATAGCAACATTGGTTGCAGCTAAGGAAGCCGTTTGGAACAAAAAGTTCATTACTGAACTAGGGGTGTTGCCTACCATCTCAAACCCAATAGATTTATTCTATGACAATAACAGTGCTATTTCATAGGCCAAGGAGCCTAGGTCACATCAAAAGACTAAGCATATACTCAGGCAATTTCATCTCATTAGAGAAATCAATGATAGAGGTGATATAAAAATATGTAAAGTGGCAGGCGAAGGCAATGTTGCTAATCCTCTTACCAAGCCGCTTGAATAGGCAAAGCATGAGCATCATGTTAAGACAATAAGAATTAGGCAAATTAATGATTGTACCTAGTATAAGTGGGAAGATGTTGGAAATTGTGCCCTAGGGGCCAATCATTGTACTTTGAACATTATTATTCAATCTACTTCTCTATTTTGTTATCATATTATTTCCATGTTCACTGTAATAACTATCCTTGGATAAATCATAATAATTGTCCTAAATGTTCATGATCGGTCATCTATGCAGGAGCAAAGATGAAATAAAATCAGTATGACTTTGAAGAGGTATGAAGATATGAATTGAAGTCCTAGGCACTTGTAAGAGTACAAGGTACTAGACCGACCCGCTATGAGAAAGCTGCATGGATCAAGTCATAAGCTTGTCTGATGTATAACCATGTCACTATGCCCCTTTGACCTGAGATCATTATAGATTCCTACATGAGAGTTACTCAGTTTGACCAAGTCAAAAGTTGGCATTGATCGGGTGATGATAAAGGCTATGCTCTATTTTGGTGGTTTTCATACAGAGGAATGTGAATGTTCAAGATGGAATTTGTCCCTCACATTAATAGAGAGATATTACTGGGCCCCTCGATAAGTAAGTCTGAGAAATGTATAGACATACTACGATGGAAAGGAGTTTTCATTTCTATAGTTAGACTACTCAGGGAAAGAGAAAGTAATGTTCAGGAATAGGAGGATGACATTCTTTATGCCTCATCCTTGACCGAAATATCGTGTGACAAAAGGATGTGATATGGTTGCATGACAAGTTGCATTGGTTTATCAATCCTCATATGAATTTAGTAGTCGTAATGTCTTGCTAAAGGCTGCTTACGACTTATGGGCTAGTATAGTCATTGGCTTACTGCCAACTTCATATGGCACCAGTGGAAAAATGGCTTTTTAGACCGGATAAAAATGACTTTTTAGACCGGTTTTGGATCCGGTCTTGATACAGCAGGTCTAAAAAGTCTGTTATTTTTTAGACCGGTTAAGCAACCGGTCTTAAAAATCACTTTTTTAGACCGGTTGTTCGAAGACTAGGTCTAAAAAGTCCAAACTTTTTAAAAACTGGTATAAAATTTTTTTTTTTCAAGACTTTTAAGACCGGTTCTTAAAATAACCGGTCTTAAAAGTCATACTTTTTAGACCGGTTCTTATAATAACCGGTCTAAAAAGTACTTTTTAGACCGGTTATTATAAGAACCGGTCTAAAAAGTATGACTTTTAAGACCGGTTATTTTAAGAACCGGTCTTAAAAGTACTTTTAAGACCGGTTATTAGAATAACCGGTCTAAAAAGTGATATTTTTTTAAAAAAAAAATAAATGTGGATTTTTTTTGTAGTGCTATACCTGTATCACCCTTTTCACTCTAGACTCTGAACAAAGGGCAATGAGAAACAGAACAAAACAAAGAAAAAAAAAGAAAGAATAATCTTTTTATCATATTCACTCAACTTTTCTACCAATCCATATCTCTGAGATAAGAGCAACTTATCTTAGATTTATTCAATGTAATGAGTTCAAAATTTATTAGATGCTCATAACTTTATTCAGCTAATTTCACTTGACATCAAGAGTATAACACACATACAGTCATTGAGTTCATTTTATCACACATCAATAAATAATACAACTGCTTACCATCTAAATCTTCAGCAACATCTCCACCCTTATTAGTAAAGTTACGAGTTTCAACCTTCAATCAAAAAACAAGCATCATATTGCCCCCATATAATTATATATTCCAATAGCTTCGGCAGAGATTGTGTGCAAAAATATTCTACATAAATACTGAATGACTTACTGTCTTCTTCTTCTTCTTCTTTTTTAACCCAACAAATGGAGTCTCAGCCCCATCCGAAACTGCAAAAATGAGAATGAACCATGCATATGCACAGTTAGAGATAACAAAAAAAATTCCTTGCATAGCTAATCAAACGAAACATAAAGCAGAACAACGTTGTAAAATCATAAATAATTAAAGAGGGAAAGAAGAATACTAACTTCAGGAAACTCCTCCTTCTTATCATCACTTACAGTATACTAAAACTAAAAAGACGAAAAGATGCTTCCTTCGCAACAACGCAAGGTTGATGTTCTCTTCGTCAACCTTTTCTAAAATGTTGAGTCTGCAAATCACATTCATGGTACAAGTCTATGTGACCAAGCAAAGCAAGACCCATACTAGAGATAGAAAAGCAACTACAGTGAAAAGTCGCGACGAAGGAGATCAGAGCAAGCGAGGTTGTGGCGGCAACAAACTCATTTAGTGCGAGGGTGAGAGCACCGCAGCAACAAACATGAGAATGAGATTGAGCGAAGATGATCGAGCTCACAGAGTAATCGCACTAAGAAGAGAGGTTTCAGATTAAGAGAGCGAAAATTAGGCGCGACAAAGAGGAGATTCAAAAATTTAGGATCGATATTTTAGACCGGTTATAAATAAAACCGGTCTTAAAAGGGTGAAAATTTTTTTTAAAAAAATTTTCATATTTAAAAAAAATTCCATATTTTTTTTTAAAATATCACTTTTTAGACCGGTTATTAGAATAACCGGTCTTAAAAGTACTTTTAAGACCGGTTCTTAGAATAACCGGTCTTAAAAGTACTTTTTAGACCGGTTATTCTAAGAACCGGTCTAAAAAGTATGACTTTTAAGACCGGTTATTCTAAGAACCGGTCTTAAAAGTCTTGAAAAAAAATTTTTATACCGTTTTTAAAAAGTCTGGACTTTTAATGTTTGATATTTAAGACCGGTTATTCTAAGAACCGGTCTTAAAAGTCTTGAAAAAAAATTTTTATACCGGTTTTTAAAAAGTCTGGACTTTTAATGTTTGATATTTAAGACCGGTTATTATAAATAACCGGTCTTAAAAGTTTAAAATTTTTAATTTTTTAAATATTTTGATATTTTAAGACCGGTTTTATTTATAACCGGTCTAAATAATTTTTTTAAGACCGGTTTTTTTGAGAACCGGTCTTAAAAGTTCTATATAATTACAAAACTGCCACCGGTCAAATTTTTTAGACCTTATCCGCTATAACCGGTCTAAATATGACGGTCTAAAAAGGGAATTTTGTACTAGTGTGGGCCTAAGGGTCACACACAAAAATAGCCCAACATGAGCCATAATGTCTAGATTCATTGAATCTACGATATATCTGCATTTAATGAATGTAATGGTTAATCCAGGGTAGACGAATATATATATATATATTCAAATAAAAAATTAATAATATTATATATACATATATGTATTTTTGAAATATATATATATATATATTATATGATAATATTATTATATTATGTTATTTAAATTAAACCTATTTCCATTGGCTGTTTATTTAGATTAAATAAATAGATTAAATTAAAACTATTGGACAAATTTAATTAAACCATATTTATTTAGGTTGCTTATCAAAAGACAATTAAGTATTAATTGATATAATATGGATTTTGAAATTAATTAAGATTAATTTTAAAAAAATTCAATATCCATCATAAAATAGAAAGCCCTGATTAGTTATTTAAAAAGGGTGAGATAGGGTTTTCTACGGGTGATGAAAAAAGCAAGATAGAGAGTTGTGAGAAAAGAAAACTCTAGAAAGGGACGTTGGTGGTGCTAGCACATTATTCGTGTTCTATTCTTGCGGATACCCGTAGAGGGAGCTGATCTGAGTTGTTAGCTCCTTGAGATCGAAAAGAAAGACTGAACACATAAGAAATGTATGTTTCTCTACTACTCGATTTAAATGCCGTTGACATAGTTGCAGTCAGGATTGGAAATATTTTTGAATTTTAATTTTCCGTTGTGCCTACCAATGCCAAGGGTAACTCTCCATACAATGTGCACTCACGGGCTTTATGCCTCGAGCCTACCTAGCTCAAGACGTCTAGGGTAACTCCCCATACAAGATGCACTCATCGGCTTTCTGCCTCAATCCTACCTTGCTCAAGATGCCCTGGGGTAACTCCCCATACAAGGTGCACTCACGGGCTTTCTACCTCAAGGCTACCTAGCTCAAGACGCCCCAAGATAACTCCCCATACAAGGTGCACTCATGGGCTTTTTGTCTCAAGCCTACTTGGCTCAAGATGCCTCGAGGTAACTCCCTGTGCAACCTGTACTTACGAGTCTTATTTCCTTGGGACTAAATATCCCGTTATTCTCAGGTTTTACAACCTTTTTCGGGATAATGCTCAGAATCTCATGCATCAGGTTACTCCTGGAATCTCATACGTCGAGTTACTACAGAAATCTCAAGTTCGGATTGCTTAGCAAGTCTTACGACTTTTCTTTGAATGCATACTAGGTCTTACGGCCTAAGGACATACTAGCCCAATAGATCTTACTTCCTTGGGGCTTACTACCTATCAGGTCTTCCTACCCACCATATATTCATAACACGAATATACTCAATATTAAACACATATATGTAGAACCATTATATAAGATACGAGAGCAATAGTTGCTTTCCTTTATACCGTCGAGCCTGTTCTTCCTTAATTCCCTTTCTCATCTTTCTTCTCTACAAATAGCACTGGAACACCCCATGGCGTTTCACTGGGTCACATAAACCCTTTTCTCTAGCAGTTTTGCAATCTACTTCTTCAATTCCTCCATCCCTTTTAGGGTCATTCTAAATGGACTTTTGATATCAGTCCCGCTCCAAGAATAAGTCTACTTCCCTTACTGGGGTAATCTACCCACGTTATACACGGATTCCGGAAGCCAATAGTACAATCTATTCTCTATCTCAACTTGGAGACCGTAACTCGTGGCTACTCTCTGTTCTATCAAAGAACTATTCTCATTCAATCTTTCTAAAGGAAAATTCTATTATCAAGATATTTCCCTATGCTAGGTCAGCAACTAGCAACCTTAGAAAACCTTATATGCATTTCAACATATTCTAATACCTTGAATCATTCTATGCTATTTAAAATTCTTAAGGAAACAAAACTTAACAGTTGATTCCTAGGTTACGTCTCACTTGGTAAACCTTCTCGGGTTGTTCGATAGACATCCAATTTTTAGGTTCATCACTAACTCTAGAACCTTGACATCGCACAAATCAAAAATCATTTTCCTTAAATATACCCAATAGGCATGCTAAAATCATAATCAATATAGCATATTCTAACCTTCATGGTATTCAGGTACTATTCTCAAAACATTACTGAAGGTTCCACATTATCCATAAAGTTTACAAGGTTCAAACTTCCGTTATGGAACAGAACCATAATGCAACCTGATTCACATTTTGACCTAAGCACTATTTCAGCTTAGATTTAATTCAAGCCTATCCTCAACCTTTAGTATCATAAGATCGAATCCTCACAGCATCAGCATTGATCACGAGGTTCTAACTCTGCCTCAATCCTCGATATTATAAAGGCATATTCTAATTATCATTCTTTCACCTTAAAGTCAATCACTGCCAACTCTATATCATGAGTGGGATATTCTATCTAGAGAGACTTCAGCTATTGAAAGGCAACCATCACCATTCTGCCCTACCACACTAGGCACCTCCCAATCCCGTATACTCATTTCACTGCAACCTATACCGGTAGCTTCATTTGCAACATCATCAAGCAATATCGTAGTATACAACACAACACGCAGGCTGCCATATATGCAATAATCACATAGTCTCATCCCCATATTCCACCGCCCCGATAGCACGATCCTCCTACCGTCAACACCGATGGGCCATGGGTGAAGATTCACAAATAGCCTTTCAGCTTTTACATATAGCATTACGGCTTTCATATAGTCTCATCCCCCGGATTCTACTGCCCCGAAGGCACGGTCCTCCCACCATCAACACCGATAGGCTATAGGTGATAGACCCACAAATAATGATAAATCAACCATACCATATATCACATATAGTAAGGGAAAGAGTCTCTACTTTGTTCTTTCCGTGCGTACTCCGGCACAGATGGTTTACGATTAGGGCAAATATCAAACCCTATAAACCAAAATCAAGGACGATAGGTTATTCTCTATTCCAAATTCTTATCTTCACAACACTTAAAGGTGGTTATCATTTGAACTCTTTAGGTGGCTGCTAGAAGCCTAGACATATACCTAAAAGGTTGGAAGAATTATATTGAACACCCCTTTTTCAGACATATAACACTGATTTTTGACTCATTTACTCGAGTGAAGAAGGCCTCACTTGAGTGAAAACAAGATTTGCACTTGAGCATGGAAGCTCACTCGTTCGATTACTTGCCCGAGAGCAACCACAAAGACAGAAAGTGATCATAGCACCCGAGTCCGAACCACAACACTTGAGTGATAGCCTCAAACTTATCCTAGTCCTACAGAGTGAAGCACAAGAAGTGACTACCCGAGAGCAACAGAAACCCTAGAATGAGAAGTGCACCGTACCCAAGCACTCGTTGTAGCACTCGAGTGATAGCACAACACTTGCGAGTGCTAGCACATACTCTTAAAAAATGGTCTGCGAGTGACAACCCAAGACGCGGCCTCATAATGCAAAATACTCCCGCACTCAAGTGGAATAGGGTTCACTTGAGTGATATACCAAATCACTCGCAAGTGAGAACATACACTTTTGCTTTCACCACATGGGAGTGCAACTAGAACTGAAGGAAAAGAGAAAATATATTGCTGCACTTGAGTAAGGCTTATCAGAAGCCAAACGCATTAACTTACAGAATTTTTTAAACTTTCCACCAAAGTGTCCAATGGCTCCCAAAATCCACAAACTACCTTTCCCACACAAATTTTCATAAAGAACCCATTGGAGACCTTAAAACAACCAAAATCTCATTCTAGCAACAAGTTCTTACTTTGGACCCTATATTCTCACACACCAACCAATGACACCAATTTCCTTTCCAAAGTTCTAAATAACTTCTATTGACACCAAGACACAATATGCCACCAAATCCAACATCATATATTATCCAAATTGTCCATTTCAAAATTATACCAAAATCAAGGAAAAATCCAAAATTTACAAAACTTAATCAATGCTCATAATGAATATGTCAAAAGAGAGCTCTTTCTTACATCTTCATCTTTCCAAAGTTGGTTCCTTAATTTCTCAACTTTCAAATTCCTTCAAGCCCTCAAACACCACTTTTCAAGAATCTAAAACCATGAAGATATAGCTCTCATAACCATGAACAAGATTAATGAAGGTGAATTGAACATTCAAGGTCATATGGGACACAAACCTTGAGTTTTCTTCTTTCTCTTTCTTCCTTATGCTTGCACGACAATGCAGAATAGAGAGAGAAGATCAGAATGATGAAGATACAGATTTTTGACCCTTCCCATGCATGATAATTGACTTGGAGGGAAGGATAAGAGAGGAAAGGATATTGAAACTTTGACCTTGATCCAATGGCTTCCATGTTGCTACTTGTCATCATCTAATTTCACCTTTCTTGGCACACATAAGTTCACACACACATGATTTTACTCTCTTGACAATAAATCTCAACCATTGATCTTTGAGTTACTAAGGAGCTTCCTCTTTTGTAACTGACCAAGTGGTCGGTAACTTTCTTTTTTTACCCATTTTGCCCCTGATTATGGTAATTCCACTTGAATCTCCACTAAGCACATTTATATCATTCCATATCACCTTAATATGCACCCTCCCTCTTATTTAACTCAATTTAGATGTTAATCCTCAATTGAACTTAAATACAAGGTTAAGGCACTAATCAATACACATTTGGATCGTAATTCACATCATATTCTTCAAAAGTGTTTATTCAATAATTACATTCACTTTTGAAGTCATTAGCCCTTAATCCCAAGTTGGGGCATTACATTCGACGTCTCGACGCTTCACTTAGTCACTCAGTGGTCAGCCCCTCTGGTCAGAACCCTCTGTAAGTAGCCCTCTCCTGTTGGCCATCTCTCAATGTACGCACCATTGTAATGGGAACAAGTTCTTAAGAGAACCACATCCGAAAAACTAATAATTGAAGTTAGGGGGAACCCAAGGCATTATAAATCCTCTTTTCTCTAGCAGTTCTGCAACATACACCTTTAATTTTGCCATTTCATTTAGGGGCATTATATATGGACTTTCAATATCAGTCCAACTCCAAGCATAATTGCAACTTCTACTTCCCTTACTGGGGTAATTCACTGGAGCATAATTGCAAACTCTACTTCCCTTACCGGGGTAATCTACTCATGTCTTTTAGAAAGACCTCAAGGAACTCGTTAGCCACAAATATATCTTCTATTATCGGTCTCAACCATGAGAATATAATTCGTGGCTACCCCCTTTTTTCTATCTTCCACTTTATTCTATCAGGGAACGAACTCCCGAACAATCGTTTGGGATTATTCTATTATCAAGATCTTTCCCTATGCTAGGTTTAGTAGCTAGCAACCTTCAGAAAACCTCATACACATTTTTGTCATATTCTAGTACCTCGAACTACTCACCCCAGTTCAAATTCCTCAAGAATCAATTCAACTATTGAGTTGGATTCTAAGGTCTCAATTCACTTAATTGCAACCCTTCTAAACTTAGAACTTGAATATCAATTAAGTCAAGGAATCATTTTTCCTTAATCATACCCCACATGCATATTAGGGATCATAAATCATAATGATTCCTATTTTAATCTTCACAATATTCAATCTATCATCACCACAAGATCTATCAAATATTATCAATTTTTCCTCAATCACCAGACTCAAATCTTATATATCATAAGATCTTATTCAATAATTAACATATATCATACCTTAACACACTCAAACCTTTAATCAGAAGGTTTCAAATCCATAAACTTTAAACAACATACCTTTAGGCACTCTAACCCTTGAGTCAAAGAGTTTAACACGAGGACTTCCCAGGGGTCACCCATCCTAGCACTACTCTCACCTGAGCACGCTTAACTGCAGAGTTCTAATGGGATCTAGTGTATCAGTGCTGGTATGATCAAACCCATAAAGTCATAATATATCAAAAGCAGTTCTTTCTATATTGTTATTACCATAATAGGTTTATAGTGGTACAACCTATAATATTCCAAATTTTTGGATTAGAGGCTAGAGAATAAGGCTGAATCAAGTAGACTACTAAACCCAGTTTAGCAAGAGTCCCAAGGATGTAAACTTTATTGCTAGTGTGTTTTCTGGCGTGACAATCTGGTTGTGTGATGGATTTGGATAATAAAATTATGTCCAATGACTATAAAATTTTTCAGAATGAAAGTAGACTTATCAAGCTTGAATTTGATAGGTTATATGAGTCATTTTGGAGCTATACACAAAGAGTAATAAATTTTTTAATTTAGCTCAGTGAAACTAGCAAGCTTCTGTGACAGTGTCTAAAAATAGAAATTTTGGGAATTATGAGCTTCCAGTTGGCTAAAGGCTATATTTTTCCCTAAAAATAGACTTAATAAGGGTCATATAGTTTTTGGAATCATACCAATTGGACATTTGTACAATTAGATATGAATTTTCAAAATTTGATGAAAATTCTGCCAACTTTTGGTCTATATACGAAATTAACAAAGTGATGGCAAAAATGTATGGGCAAAATATTTATTTGGCTAAATAAAATCTAAAACCCATATTTTCCCCTTCCTTCATGACGTGGGATGTCCAAATGAGGAAGAAAAAAGGAAAATGAATAATTGTGGTAAATATGCCAAAGGTTGGAGCATTTGTGGCCAAGTAAAAGAATGGTTGAAAAGTCAACATTTGTAGGTTATTAAGTGTAACTTTTCAGGAGATAATTGAAGAAGCTATTTGGCTCATTCCCAAGCTTCATTTACGTCACTTTATGGCATGAGGCAAAGGGAATAATGATTGAAGTCCAAATGCCAAAGATGAAGCATTTTGGTCAAGCCAAGGTGAACTTTGAAAAGTCAAATATTATAACTCTAATTAAATTTATGTGGAAGAAGATCAAAGTGGTAATTGAAGATATATTATTACTCTTTCTCAAAGCTCAATTTCGGCCAAGTAAATGGCCAAGAGAAAAGATGATGATTAAATAGAAAAAAAAGGCATGTGATGAATTATGATAAAATACAATAAAATAGAGGAGGTGGAAGGATATTTTGTATAAGATCATTATACCTTCCAAAGGCCTCATTTTCGGCCAACTCAAGAGAAATAGAGAGAGAGGGAATTGGACGTAGAGAGCTAGAGAAAAGAGTAGCAAAAAGAGGTTCAAGCAAAAATCCAAGGTAAGTAGGTTGAAATATTGGTGTTTATGCCTTCTAGCTCTTGTAATACCTCTTCTAATCTCTAAATCTTCATGAACATGCCTTGTAGCAAGCAAAATCAAGAAGTTAGAGAGAGAGGCAGCCATGGTTTTTGAGAGAGAAAGAAGAGAAATAAAAAGTAATCATACTAAACCTTATTATCTGGTTGATTCAAGGTTGTTTGTTGTGGTTGTTGTTGTTTTATTGCTTTGGTTGGCTTATTTTCATGATTGGGATGCACAAACCCTAAAGGGAGGTGTAATATCCCAATTTTTGATTAAGGGCTAATCATGATTATTGTTGACAATTATGAATTTAATTGGCATTATTATGTATTTTATGGCCATATTAATTTATATGTCATAATTAGTGAAAAATTGGAAGAATAGAAATATTGGCCATAAGTTGGTAATTAATAAGGAATTTAATTACTAGCTAAGAGGCAAAATGAGAAGTGTGATTAATTGGCTAATGGAGAGATTAGATAAGTTAATTGGTGACTTATTTTGGGGTAAGCCAATAGCATTATGACATGTAGCAAGGAGAGTGTATGTGTGTGAATGTCAAAATTAATTAAACAATCATTTCTCTCTCCTCTCCTCTCTCTCAATTTGGTGGCATAGGAAGGAGTAGCATCATCATTGTTTCCCTTCTTCCTCCACACTCTATCTCTTACTCTTCTCTCTCATTTCTTCCTCCATTTCCGGTGCCCAAGCTAGCAAGAAAGAGAAAGATAAAGCTGGTAATTTGGGTAAGTAAATGCCCTCCATTGCTCAAACATCATTCATTAAAGTTGTTCTATGAGTGATAAGCTTTATTTTGATGGTTGTAGCTTGTCCATTGGTTGTGGTTTGTGATCACACGAAAATCTGGTTGTTGGAGAATCAAAGAGTGTTTTTGGAGAAGTTGAAGAGGTATGTGAAACCAATCTATCTATCTAAGTTTCATGCCATTTGAAGTAGTTTGTAATTTCTGGAAATTTTGGCTTGAATCCGAAAATGAATGCCACTGTTCATTCGGTATGTTTTTGGCATGAGAATGGTATCTTGGAGTGAGTTTAGGATAGGTAGATTGATTGGTGATTGAAATGTGATGTTTGGATGAGATTGGTATTTTGTTGATTTAGTTGCCCAAAGCCCAAAGCATGATAATGGAGTAGGATTTTGATGATTCTGATGATCCCATTAAATTTATTGGGTGTTTTTCTGTGGGAGGGGCTTTGGGTAAAGTTTTGTGTCTATTGGGATCAATGGAAAAGTGTTGGGAAAATGCCTATATTTTCTGCGTTTTTTAATTCTGATAGAATCACTCGAGTAAAGGATGAAGATCACTCGGGTGAGGTTGAGCATCACTCAAGTCTGTGCGTATATTCTGTTTCTCTTCAGTTTTTCTGTTGTGCTTTCTGGAAAATCCAAGAGTGTATAGTCTTCTTGCAAGTGAGGGATGAATATCACCCGAGTGAGCCTCCTCATGCTCGAGTGAATGGTGTATTTGACACCAAGGACTTGCCTCTCGGGTTCTCACTTTCTAGACTTCACTCGTAGGTGCTCGAGTGAGGCATTTGGCCTTCACTCGGGTGAGGTCCAATGTGCTCGAGTGTTGTAGTCTCTGAAAAGTCCTTGTGCTATTACGTGTTCACTCACTATCCTGCACTCTTTAGTACCCGAGTGCAAACCGTACCATCACTCGAGTGAGGTCTCTTTCACTCAAGTATTTGTACAATTTCACTCGAGTGAGGCCATCTTCACTCGAGTGCCTCAGTAGAAAATGTCAGTTTGTGTTTCCAAAAAGGGGATCTTTGGGATAGTTCTTCCAACCCCTTAGGGCTATTGTTAGATGTATTCTTGAGTACTAAAAGAGTAATAATGATAACCAATGAAGTGTTAAGAAGTCATTGAGAATTGGAATAGAGAATTGACTCTTCGTCCCTTATTATGAATATAAGATTTGACATTTGCCCTACGCAGGAGAGACCGGTGCCAAGGAACACCCGGAAAGACTCAGGTAGTGACTTTTCACTCATATTGTGTATGATGTTTTGTTATGCATAACTTATCATTGAACTGCATATGCCGTGGTTCATTACGGCGTGAGCGCTTCAGCGTGAGCTGTATAGGGATTGACACTGGTCATCTCTAGGTCGGCCGTTGAACTGCCGTCGTAATCGACATGGATCTTTGTGAATCCGACTCGTGGGGCGGCATTTGTGAATCCAGCCATGGGCTGTGTTTGTATCTTGCCTTTATGGCTTGTGTTATGAAATGTTTTATATGAATCCCAGCTGTGGTGAAATATATTGTGTGGATTGTTGTGATGCAATGCAGCGTGAGCAATCGTAAGGGATGACATGTGTCATACTAATAATTGCTATTGTAACTTCCGTTGTAGTTGCTTTGTGTGGATGATGATTTGATTTTATGCCTTATTGTTGTACATTTTATGATTGAATTGATACTACGGGGATTCCTTAGAATCTCACTCTCCCAAAATTAAACATTTTAGACAGGACTGAAGGATCAAAAGGCAAGCGGGCAACGAAGAGCGGGTAGAGCTCCGTGTTAGGAGTTTCTTTTTGGTTAATGGTTATCATTGTATATCATTTGGATATTTTTGGTAGAAACAATTGTATATATTGGATTTTTTTGTAATCCCCCAATTAAAGGGTATGAATTATGGGCTTTGTGCCTTTATGTAAACCATTGTTCAATGAATGGAACCCAAGTGAGTTAGGAATTTACTTTGTACTCTAATATTTGTAAATGGAATCTACCTGTACAGGCCATTATTGTTTTGTATTGTGAATATGAGACCATTGTGAATACATTTTGAAAATGTTTTTGCAAATCCGATTTTGGGCAAAAGATTATCTTAATAAGTCCCAATTTGAAATATGGTCTCTAATTCTAACTTAATTATATATTTAAGAACTTAATCTCAGCCTAAGGTGGGAAGGGGGTTACAGGAGGTGCTGCACAAATTTAGATTATGGAATTCAATCATAAAACTTCATTTTTCCCAAATTTATGTAAAGTTTCGGCCAGTTGTGGTTCATAAGATTACAGCATCTGTGTTGATCCAATAACCTGAAACAGTGAGCTCAAGGAACAACATGTTCACGCTGGGATTCTTCAGTCCTCAAAATTCCACTAATCGCTACGTTGGAATTTGGTACATGTCCAAATCCTGTATTGTCTGGGTTGCCAACCGAAACAACCCACTGACAGATTCCTCTGGGATTCTCTCAATATCAGAAAATGGCAATCTCGTTGTTTTGAATGGTCGAAAACAGGTGGTTTGGTCAACAAATGTCTCCCATATTGCATCAAATTCAAGTTCTCAACTCTTAGATCCAGGCAACCTTGTCCTTGCATATGGAATTACAGGAGAATTTGTGTGGCAGAGTTTCCTGCATCCTAGCAATACATTCTTACAAGGCATGGAACTAATTACTAACAAAACAACAGGTGAGAAAGAGCAACTTACATCTTGGAAAACTCCATCTGATCCATCCGATGGAAGATTTTCACAAGATTCGCTGATATATGATCCAAGCTTTCACAAGGATATATTGAGGTGCATACATATAGGTCTTTTTATGCGGAAAATTCTATCTGGATTTTTACTTTAGTTTCTCGAGGTATAGTAGAGCGAAGAGGTTGGAATTCCCAGACACATAGTTGGCAACTTTCGAGGACAGCAAGTTCTTCAGAATGTGATGTTTATGGCAAATGTGGCCCATTTGGGATTTGCAATTCGCAGAACTCCCCAATCTGTTGCTGTCTGAGAGGGTTTGAACCAAAGAACAAACAAGAATGGGAAAGGCAGAATTGGACCAGTGTGTGTGTGAGAAGAGAACCACTTCTGTGTGAAAGAGACAAAATGATTCTCAAACCAGCAAAATAGATGGATTTTTTATGGTGCAGAATGTAAAAGTACCAGATGATGCACAGGTGTTACCTTCTTATGCTCAGGATGCTGTAGATTGTCAAACTTCATGCCTCAAGAATTGCTCTTGTAAAGCTTATACCTATGAAAGAAACCTTGGCTGTATGGTTTGGAGTGCAGATTTACTTGACATACAGAGCTTCTCATATGGAGGGCTTGACTTTTACATACGTTTAGCCAACTCAGAAATTGGTATATATCTTAATTAGAGAAAGTTTTTTAAAATACCCAAGAACACAGTTTTTCTGCAAGTACTCAACAGGATTTGGTTCAAGTTTAAATTTCATTAAACATTATATATCGTGTATGATTATTTACACGTTATGTCATGTTATATATCTTTGGGAGCGATGTTACTTCTAGTTTATTTTGAATATATATTGTTCTTTATTTTTTCAACAGAATTATAAATTGTGGAGCAATTTTCTTTCAAGCAGTCAACTATCGCGGTGCTTATTTCAAAACAAGTTCAATGTTACGATAAAAACTTGGGTAGTTTTATTTTATTGAACTTTTTTTGACTTATTTTGATGACGATATATATGGCATGGTTTTGAAATTATTAATTGTCAGAAAATGAAGGCTCTCTAATGTTCTTCTTTTCTTTGATAAAGGCAAAGGCAGGAGGAAAATGACAGCACCTATTATAATATCAGTTTTGATAGGAACAATTCTCATTACTGCATCTGGATATTTCTTATGGATAAAATGCTTAAAGCAAAAAGGTGATTTTCAGCTTTACTTTAGGAGTTCATTCAGGGGATCAATTATTTTATTTCTAATTATTTATATATGATGCAATCTTAAATAGGTAATCTTAGACAATCTCTCCATCCTTTTTGTTTCATCATTTTGATACAGAATATGCGAGAACTTCGTATAGTTAACCCATTACTCTATGAACCTGGTATTATATTAACAATATAAGTTTTTCAAGGAAATGAAATGGACAAATTGTGTGAAACACGGGGGAAATGCAGATTCATGACAAAAGGATTATGACTTTGAAGCAAGTCCATATTCCAGAGCTATTATGGTTTGATTTTAGAAAGCTGGCAACTGCAACAAACAACTTTGACATAGCAAATAAACTTGGGCAGGGTGGCTTTGGTCCAGTTTACAAGGTGACTTTCATTATTTTTTTTAACTTTATCATCTTTCAATTCATAAGGAATTGATTATGGAAGTTTTTTATCATCTTATTTCAAGGAAAATTGGAAGATGGACAGGAAATAGTAGTAAAAAGACTATCAAGTTCATCTGGACAGGGCATGATAGAATTTATAAACGAAGTGGAATTGACTTCTAAGCTTCAACACCAAAACCTTGTTAAACTTCTTGGCTGTTGCATTGAAGGAGAAGAAGAGATATTGGTTTATGAATACATGCCAAGCAAAAGTTTGGATGCCTATATCTTTGGTTAGTGAACATCTTCTATGTATATGATACTTTATTAAATTGGATGTTTCTATGCTTTGCATGAGATTAAGAGATAGAGATAGAAACAGGAAAACTTCATCGAGTGTTCATAAATATTTAAGGAAATACGAGTTTGGTACTTCACAACTTATTATACTGCATGCAGCCACTTAGTTGACATTTCTAGAAATGTTTCCCCTGTTTCACAGTACAGTTGTGTTTTTGTATCTGTTGATTTGCAAGTTGAACGAAATTTTTATAGATTAATAGTTAAGGTGCAAGTAACTAAGTCACAAGAGGTCACCTTGCAATCCAAATATTAACACCATTTACTGTCATGTTGTAGGAAGCAAGTAAAAAGTCTTATTATGAACATTTGCCTTCATCACATATTTCCCAAACCAATCTTTTGCAGATCCACTCCAACAAAAATCCTTTGATTGGGAAAAGCGCTCCAACGTAATTGAGGGAATAGGTATAGGATTGCTTTATCTTCATAGAGACTCAAGATTAAGAATTATACATAGAAATTTGAAGGCAAGTAACATATTATTGGATAAGGAAATGAATCCAAAAATATCAGATTTTGGGATGGCAGAATTGTTTGGCGGCAATGAAGATAAGGCAAAGACAGAACAAATTGTTGGAACATAGTAAGTCCTCCTTTTACTTTGCCTGAGATGATAATATTAATGGTGATTGAGAACTCATTAGAGATGTAATGTTTAATTGCAGCGGCTACATTTCTCCGAAGTATGCAACTGAAGGACTCTATTCGGAGAAATCTGATGTTTTTAGCTTTTGTGTTTTGTTGCTAGAGATTGTTAGTGGAAGGAAAAACACTAGCTTTTATGAAGAGGCAGAATCTGACACTTTTAGGATTTGTAAGCCACTCCAATTTGTACATTCCTTTCTTGCAAAAGCTCTAAATTACCTTTGTACCAATGAATATAACATCAAAATTTAACAGCTATGATTTTTTCTTGCTTATTTTCCTAGGCATGGGAATTATGTAATGATGGCAATGTTATACCTCTAATAGATTCGCTGATATATGATCCAAGCTTTCACAATGATATATTGAGGTGCATACATATAGGTCTTTTATGTGTGCAAGAACTTGCAAAAGGCAGGCCCACTATGGCTTGTGTAATGTCAATGCTTCAAAGTCAGATGATGGATATTCCTTCCCCAAGCCAACCCGCATTCATCCTCAGGCATGCTATGTCTTGTGCAACGCAGGAAACTCTAGACAAGAATGAGTTATGTTCCATAAATGTAGTAACTATTTCAAATATTAAGGGGAGATAGACCGGGGTTTGTTGTGATTGCAGTATCATTTGAAAGATCTAAACTACATTCTTCATTGGTATATACACTGTCATGATATTCAATTGTGTAGCTGCAAACCTTATTTCTAGCTGCAATAAAGTTTCTATTTTGTTAACCCTTACTGTTTACTTGGTTTTCCTGTATGTAATGAATACTTGGGGGTCATGTTCCCTCCCTGGAATGCTCAATTGTAAATGCAAAAGTTTATTTATGTCTTTGCTCCGCTAACCTTTGTTGAAAGGCTTATTAATTAATATTTATAAGCGTATTATTTTCTTAATTATGTATACCATAGGTTGAGATATAGATATTAAATCTTATCCTATCTTATCTAAGATATTGGAGTCTTGTATTCTAGGGTTAACTTCAGTTTATTTTCTGCTTTCACCAAGTATGGCAGTGCTAATCAAACATGCTCTTCTTATTTCTACTGTGCATGTGTTGCAGAATCAGAAATGCGCCTAGCAGCAATAGTGTGTAGTATTGGGTGATCATTTCTTTCAAGTGAGTTATGCAAAATGGTTTGTTATCACCAAGAACTATGCAAGTTCTATCTCTTAAATAGGAAAGTAATAAATTTTAAATATATATGCAAGGGTATTTCAATTTACACTTACACGCACATATTTATCTATACTCTATGCATCATGTTTTTTTATTATTGAAGTACCACACTTCACTTAGGAGATTGCCTGTCTAGCTCTTCTCACCTCAAACTTTATACTTGTCAGACACCTTAGTGTGTGCCTTTGGCTACCTTGGACAGGGGAACACATGCAATTCATGGCACTAAACATTGAATCAGGGTCTGTAAAGTTTTAACAGTACCGGAGAAGAATGAAATAGTTTCAAAATTTCAGCACCCCTTGTTTCTATGGTAGCAAAAGATATTTAAAAGTATTGATAGCAGAATAAAGGTGCATGCATCTCTTTCTTGCAGTCTGTTAGTTTTAGTTTCAAAATTATAGTTTGTAAATTATGTCCAAATCTAGCATAAGGAAGTTGGATTTTTGATGATGGATTTTCTCACGCTGACTTTTGGTTGATGATAGCTACGGTTTTATGATAACGCAATCCTATTATAAAGAACACTGAAAAAGTGCATATATAAGTGCTAACATGAAATAAAATGCAAAAAGTATGGAAATCAAGTAAAGTACCAAAACAATACCTTAAAGTCTTGTGCATGGGAAGCGGGCTAAATCTAATTTATCTTTGGAATTGTTGTGGTAGAAATGATTTGTAGAAAGAATTCATTAAATATATTGGCATATATGTTAAGATTATTTATAAAATTTCTACTAGTTTTGTTACCACCAAAACAAAGTGATTCAACATTTATGCCACTGAACAAGTAGAGAAAATATTGCAGGTAAATTTCTACATTCCTTGCAACAATCAGACAAAAAGAAAAACGAACCAAACATTAAACAGAAATTCAGCACCTTTTCTTCTTGATTACAGAGATATGATTGATCGTTTAAGAGTTAACTATATTAGGTGAGTTCCTTTTGACCATATCCTATGTTGAAAAGCCATGTAAAATGTATTTAAAACCATGAATTCCAACGTTGTGGAGGAGATGCCAAAATTACAGAAAATGAAGGAAATCAAAGGATAATTTTGTTATTTTTGTTCCCCTATTTTGTTGATTCATGGTGTGGTTATTGATACATAGGCAGATTCAATTGCTCTTTTTCTGGTAATAGTTCAATTTCTCTTTACAGGGGTGAATGGAGAGAGAAGTGAATTGTGAAGGCTGCATGTGCCCCACTTAGTAGTTCACTTTGTTACTGCCCATGTCCCATCTTGGGGTTGTTTTTCTTTTCTGCTAGCCACTTTTTCTCTTCTTTTTAAAATCTAATTTTGGCATTTGTTTACGAAAAAAAAACTCCAGTTAATGAATCAAGTGTCCAAGTAAAACATCAAAAATTAAGAATTTTGAGAACTTGTCTATCTAGGTCGGATTTGACTGCTATTTCCTTGAACATATGTTGGAATTACCTGTAATTTACTTAAGACAAGAGATTTACGTGGTTATAAAAACATAATTTTCCTGGTTTCGTATATGCATAATTAGCTTTTTAAGAAGGCTCTTATTTTCTAGTCAGCACACCCCCACCCAAGATGTTCAAATATATTGCGCTTTCATTTGTCTTGTTACTTGGGCTGGAACATCCATTGGCTGGCAAGTTCGATGAGTTAATCACTTCGTAAAAGTTGATTCTTGGGCATAGATGTAAAATGGCCTTATTAAATCCGTCACAGTGCTACACAGAGTATTGTTAGAGTGAGAAAGCCTGAAGCGATTCCAACGTTAGAAGTGTTTTCCTCAAGAATGTGATGTTTGAAGATGCTTACCCCTATTTGTCCAAAAAAAAGATGCTTACCCCTATACCAAATTGTTAGTTTGTCTGTTCTTCTTCTTCCTTCTCGTCCTTTTCATGGTCTAATTAAATTTATTCCTGAAATGCAGATGGTTAATAAAATTAATTTAGATGCTTATTTTTTCCTTCAACTGCTTGAAAAATGGCATGGCATCTCATGTTGGGCTCTTTAAATCCCTGTATTCGTTGTTGAGAAAAATAAGCTTTTCCCAGTTATTACTGTAATAACAATTTTAATTGGGTTTAATTTTGTCTTAGTTTGCTGTTGATTATTCTGTGTACGCAGACTTGATAATTATTATTTGTATTGTTCTCATGCATATTAGTAATGTTAGTTTAAGGCTTGTTGTTTGATAATGTGCTAATGATTTGATTACTTCTGTGTAATGAAATAGTATTCTAATGAATGATATGCCACAAACACAATCTATTTCATACTTATGATTTAATGAAAATTAGATTATTTGACTTGTCAAAGGAGGTGACGATATTGGCTAATTATACTTATATAATTAATCATATTGATTATGATTCTTGCATGCTTATATAGAGCTTGGGATTTTTATTTTGACTGGATTAAGGACTTGTTAGGAAAAATGTGGTGTTGTAGGTACTGTTAAAAGTGTTCTGTGGAAGAAATTTTGAAGTCTTGCTGGTTAAAAATGTAATAACGGCTTCCGTGAATTAGAATTTCATTTTGAATAACAGCAATTATGTAAATACGTTGTTGTGCAATAGGTTTTAAAGAGAGATAGAAACCTTAATGATGATACGAAACTGTATATTTAACTGTCATGAAAATATGGACAATACAGTGCACTCTTTATAGACATGTTGCAGGGATACAAGTGAGCAGTGAAAGAATAAAATCCAGGATACCTAGCCCTAGCCCTTTTACTAGGATCTGGAAGATACAATCACAATGGGATGAACAATTAAATGAAACTAGTTCCCAAGAAGTTTAAAATATCTCCTTTGCCACCCGACCTAAACCCACTATTGACCTAAGACATTTTCATATATATAAAAAAGGACAGTCAAGTGCACAAGACTCCCATCAAATAGGATCTGAGGAAGGATAGATGTATACAGTCTTATCCTTATAAATAGAGAGATTATTTTCAGAATTTGAACCCTTGATATTTTCACATATAAAAAATAAAAAATATACGGGCAAGCATGAGTAGCCTGCGGGTGTGCCGCCCCATTTAAGCGGGTGTGCCGCCCCATTTTAGGAATGCCCCAGGTCATTTGAGCCCACCCCTCTTAGGGGCTAAATTTGGGCAGGTTTAACGGGGCAGAAAACCTTTGGGCTACGGGTGGGTCCATGGGCTGTGGCTATTTTGCTCAACCCTGTTCAAGGATGGAGACGTGTTATGGTCGAAACTGATGGATCAAAGGGTGTGCATCTAATAAAAGATGTGGTGAGCTCTCACCCGAATGCTGACCTTCTTCATGAGGCAAGCCGAATACTTGAGCGAGACTGGGCAGTGGACTGAACATCTACTGACTACATTGATCGTTTTTTATCTGAGGGCAAGTCGAATCTCTCTACCTGTATTGGTGAACGAACTCCTATAAATGTTGTTGGGTCTGCTAAATTTTTAGCTTCAAATACAAGTCTTCAGCATAATTATGTTCTTGTCGTACCTTCTTCTACAATGAATCTCATGAGTATCTCTAAATTAGTTGAGGATAATCCTTTGAATGTTGAGATTAATGAAACTTGTTGCTATGTGAAGGACCAAATCATAGGTCAACCTCTAAGGCACGGGAAGCCAATATAAAATTTCTACTAGTACTTAGTGATAGTGCAATTTCTGTTTCTCAAGCTAAAGATGCTAAAAGCTTGCTTTGCTGATTATGTTCCAATTTTGTTTTCCTTTAACGTTGCTGAGTGGCATCAAAAGCTAGGATACCCTAATAAAAAGGATGAAAAATATTTTTGTGAAGCTTTGTTAATATGGAAAATCAAAGCTATTGCCTTTTTTCTTTATCTGAGTTGCAGGAATTAATTCACACAGATATATGGGGACCATCCACTGTTCAGTCAACTTCTGGGCATCAGTTCTATCTTCACTTTATTTATGATTATGGTAGATATACATAGTTTTATCCATTGAAACATAATGGAGATGATGTCTATGTTTCTAAGCATTTTTGTGCTTTAGTAGAAAATCAATTTGACAGAAAAATGAAAGCAATACAGAGTGATATGGGGTCTGCATTCAAACCCTCAATTCCCATTGCTAATGAACAGGGGATTCAACTTCACTACACATGTCCATATATCTAAAACCAAATGGTCGAGTTGAATGTAAACATTGTCATATAGTTGAAATTGGATTTACAATACTTGCACATGCTAAAATGCCTCTTACTTATTGGGTCGATGCGTTTCAAATAGTTGTGTTTCTCATTAATTGATTACCCACTCTAATATTGAATGGCTCTACTATGTTTCAATTGTTCAAAACAGAGCTAAACTATAGAACTCTTCATCCATTTGGTTGTGCTTGTTATCCATGCTTGACTCCTGATAATGATCACAAGTTTCAATTCCACTATTAGAGATGTGTTTTTCTTGGTTATGCCTCTCAACAGAAAGGCTATAAGTGCTTGAGCTCCACTGGCTACGTCTTTATATCTCGGAATGTTATATTTGACCCCACTTTGTTTCCTTTTGCTACAAGTTTTTTGAATAGACAAGGTGATTCATCTCCATTAGTTTCTAACTCATGAATTATAAATCCTCCTCTACTTTCCACTGCACGTGTTATCAATAACAGAACCTTTGTTTTCTTCTGAGGTAATCACTACACCATATAATGTAAGAGCCAATGTTCCAGTCTCTAATGTCCATCGCATAACCCCACGGGCCTAAAGTGGTACTTTTAAGCCCAATCATCCTTTTGGTCGGCTTTTACATCATGAGGATTCATTTTCTCTAGACTTTCTTCATTTACTCAGCACTAGCCTTACCGCATTGGAGGAAAGCGATGGCAAAGGAGTTCAACACTCATTCAAAATCAGATTTGGAAGCTTGTCCCATATGATGGCACACAAAATGTAAGTAGGTTTTCAAGAACAAATCTAACAATGATGGCTCTCTTAAACAACGAAAGGACTGATTAGTAGCAAAGGGCTTTCGACAATCAATAGAGGTTGATTACCATGAGACCTGGAGTCCAGTCATAAAAGCTGCAACCTTAAAAGTGGTTCTCACTATTGATGTTTAATGTTTTATTCAATTGGGATATCTGATAGTTAGACATTAACAATGCACTTCTTAGTGGTTGTCTTCAAGAAAAGGTATTTATGCATCAACCATAGGATTTTATTGATTTATCTCGTCCTAATCATGTTTGTAAGCTTGTCAAGGCTGTTTATATCATGATTCATTGTTGTAGAAAAGATCATGTCATAGGCCGTAGAATCCTAGAAACATGACAGGATCCTATATAGTGAATCCTTTTAATTCTGACACTGAAGATTCCCAGTTCAAATGCACTGTTGTTTTAGCATACAGTGGTAGAATTTCTGATAAACCGAGATGAAATAATGGTGTCTAAGGACTAAAGTAATGCTAAAATATACACAAAAGCTAGAAATTACAAGCTGAACAAGTAATACATTTCTAAGTGATTCAAGTCCCATGATTATAAGGAGCACTCTTTTGTTGCAGCAACCTTGGTAGGCAAAGTCAATGGGACAAATAGGGAGATTTTTTTACAGAAAGGAATGACATGGTTTTGTTCTTTTTGTAAAAGATTAATGGAAAAAGACTAATGTTTGGATTAGCTTTTAAGGATTGGCTTCTTATGAATAATGATAAAAATAATTTCAGAAAATAGATTTTGAAGAATAGTTTTTCTAAAAGGTAGAAAACACTGGCTCGTGGAAAATCATGGTTTTCTTGTAAAATTGTGTATTTGGCTGGCTTATATTAAAACAATGATTTTGGTGGAAAAAATGATTGCGGGGAAAATGAGTGTTTGGGTTGTTTTTTTCCCAAACCATGGTCTTGGAGAGTATCCAAAGGGCCGGCCTAATACCAAATAGCTATGAAGTTTTTATAGAGATTCGTGGCATTGTACATATTTTCAAATCTTTTTGTCCAAGTTCCTTTCTCATTTCTGTCTACCTTCCTTTCAAGTTTCAACACATAAATTAATAGCGTTAATGATTTTTTAATATCAAACATTAAGTCGCTTTTTTTTTTTTTACCCTAGAGAAAGATTGATGAGGAAAGAAGTAGAGATCCAAAGAGTGCAAGTGTCAGCATACATACTCTAACAGATAAGTATTTTTCTATTGAGATTTATGAACAAAAGGTTGAAGTAATGTTGCTTTCCCCCACCACTAACCATCAGTGATTAAATCAAACCTTCATAAAAACAGAGTAAATGGGTCATTTTAAAAAACTATAATTATACGTTTTTATTTTTAAGTAACTTTTTTTTTTTTTCTAGAAGTTATAGTCTTACTGTGATTGATAATCTGTCCAGTAATTTGAGCTGCTAGGGTACATTGATATACTATATATCCAAAATCATTGAAGGGGCACCATCAATCTCTCATCCTCGTCTCTCCTCTTACTTTTATAACCACAAGATCAATATTCGAATGATTAATATTTAGTCCTATACAAAAGATTTTTTATTTTATTTTCTTTAGTGTATTATTAAATTATTCACATCAAAATTTAACAATTTTTTCATTTAATTAATTATTTTTGGGTTAATTAATTTTGACCGTTAGTTGACTAAATATGCTGAGCTAGCAGTCTACATGTCATTTTTGTTAAGTGTAAATTTGTCCTAAAAGTTTTGAATCTAATTTTGAAAAATAATGAAGTGGATGATATATGGACTTCCATGATAAATTTGCACATAAAAAAATGGTATGGATGACATATGGACTATTATCTCAGCATATTTGATCAATTAATGGCCAAAGTTAATTAGGAAAATGACAGAGATAAAATTGCCCTCTGAAAATGTTCCAAAACAAAATCGCCCCTTAGTGACAACTTTGAGGATAAAATTGCCCCCTTAACCTATTATTTTTAATAATTTTATATTTTGATAATAATATTATAAAAGATCAAAGTAAGCAACACGGAAAGAGCAAGACTTTTAATTTTGGCCACAGGAGGCAAAAGTCTTTAATGTATAACTAGTCCCGCACCATTGCTTCATGCCAGAGCTAGAATCTCGTAGTGGTTGGTTTTTCTTTAACCACTCCTACTTTCCCCCTTAATTTTTTTTTTGGACAAAACTTTCCCCCTTATTTTAGGCAAAGAAGAAGCCAAGTTTTTTTTTTTTAAAAAAAAAATTTTGGGGACTGAAAGAAGAATCCAAGTTTAAGTGCACTGTTGTTAGAGATTACAGTGTTGAAATCTATGACGAAAACACAGATTATAGAATGGTGTTTAACGTCCTATTCGCTTATAATTTTCCATATCCAACTTCTTTTATTTCCTGATTAATTGGCTGTGAAATGTAATAACGCCATTCTCCTCCAACTTCCGTCCTCCTAGCCCATGCTTTGTTTTTGGCTGTGATATTAATTCGTTGACTCAGTCAATCCTCTCAAATTGTGACAATCATAATGGTGAATTATTGTAGCAACTGTGTTTAATGTCATAAAATCTTTCTTGAGGGAATTACAATGAGGTTTCAAGGGATATAATTACCTATAAATCCCAATAAAACTAAAATGAAGGTAATGACAACACCTCATTTGTCATTGCCGCTTCTCGGCAATTAAGTTCCTTACTTCAGACCTCATTGTAATTCCCATCTTTCTTTTTTAATGTTTTTTTTATTGTTGGTTGATTGGGTGGATTTCAAAATGTTTAAATCCAAAAAAAATGTCAACGGTGTTGATTACACACAAACATCATCAACGTTTCAATAAAATTAAAAGCTGTGTTTAATTCAATGAAATTGTAATTACTAATATTATTTATTCAATTACTGCTGGTTCCGAAAATCATCTGTAGCAGATGAGGAAGAGAAACAAAACAACTATGTGAGGATTTACGTATAGGGTTATTTTATGGAAATCAAATAATTTGAGTAAATTAAAATATTAAACTTAAAATGAAATTATAGTTAAGGTTTTCCAAAATAACAACTAGGAATGTTATAATTTTGAATATTTCTTAGTATCATTATACTTTCACTGATTGCATTAATCAATCCACTCAGCCATTTCTTCTATTCCATAATAAATAATCTCCTTACTTTCTCCTTCGATTTCTCTTTTTATGCATACGAATGGGTAAGAGAAACTCATCCCCTGTGATCATAACTGATGCTGGTTAAAATCATGTGCAAGCTTTTGGCTTGTTTGGTGTGATTTTAAAGCCCCAAGATTGGGTTTAAATAATGTGAAATACCATTAAAATAAAGGTTAAGGTGCAAATTTACCAACGAAATTTTGTCCGGAGAGCGTCTGGCACTAATATCTTTTAGAAGGGGCAAAAATATCAATGAACAATTAAAAAGGGGCATCCACCACAAAAACCGTTAAATCCATACAAATCTGTACTAACGGCGTTAAATTATAAGAGAAGAAAACTTTAACGGCGTTAGTACGGATTTAACGGTTTTTGTGGTGGATGCCCCTTTTTAATTGTTCATTGGTATTTTTGCCTCTTTTAAAAGATATTTATGCCAGACACTCTTCGAATAAAACTTCATTGGTAAAATTGCACCTTAACCCTTAAAATAACCATACTTGAAAGTAACAACCCCTCGTCCAGATGCTCTTGAGAGCCTCTTCACTACAATTTCCTGTCCATCTTGCAATATTCCCCATAAGAATACGTTATTAATCCCCAATACGAGAGCTACTTAAAAGTTGGATTAATTCTAAATACAAGACTTCATTCTACTTTGTCTTCTAAATTTATAATTTTTTCCCAAAGTATCCCTGTTAATTGCAACATTAAGGAATATCTATAAAATGGTAGTTATGATGAAAGATGGAATTTTAATAAAACCAACTTATATTTATTATAAATAACTAAAATAACTAGTTTTCTTAATCTACTTAAATTAGTCTATTAGCTCTTATACTAATTACTGGAGGTAGTATTATTTGAAAAGTAGTTGAGATTCATGAGATTAAGTTACTAAAGTTTTTCGGGCGTACCTAGAATCTGTTGACTTGCTAAGTACCTACATGAGATCGGAACACTGATATAGACTTCGATCATGTTCATACGGCGGATTCACCATTAGCTAAAAAGAGAGAGAGGGGGGAGCGAGGTTTTTGGAAGTTTTTCTTGGGATGTTTTCTACTAACTCCCACCAAATGATTTTACCCCATATATCATTTACGGGAGTTATCATGATTTGAGTTTCAAATCACAAGGATAAAGTTGTAACCCCCTCACCGTAATTACATCCGAAATATGAAATCAAAGTGAAATAGTGACCAATAATTACCGATTGACATTTAGAATTACCAATCTTGGAGATAGGGTGTTCACAAAAACAATTTAAAACACAAGTAACCTGGTCTCTCAGTCACATTTGAATATAATTACCTGAGCAGTTCAATCACATTCATACATATCAGGGTGCAGAAATTAAAATCCCGGCAACTCCCAGGCTACATATATATATATAGGGTGTAACATTTCACAAAAGTGGGGATTACAAAATCAAAACAATATTTACAACCCCAAATATATACAGTAATCCTGTTCCAAAAATAGATAACCAACAGTCTTGATTAAATGTGTCTAAGAAGTCCTATCCGCTCTTGGTTATCCGCTTCTCCCTGGAGCCACTTGCCCTGTCTGAAAGGTTAGTCATAGGAAAGAGTGAGATTTAAAAGAATCCTAATAGTAACAAATCATTCATACCACACATAAACACATAGCATGTAAGCAAATCATCATACATCCGTAACGTAGATCACACTCTACCCTCATCTCCTTTCTCCGTCAGGAAGGCACACCGCCCTACCCAAACCGTTGTTAGCTACTTAGGGACTGTTGGCGTGGCAGTGTATACACATAGCCTTATAACTCACATAGCTACCCGGCTTTCACAATTGGTCCGTTGGCCTTTCACAATTAGGCTTTCACCTAATCACAAAGTCATACCTCATCCTCATCCCCTTTCTCTGCCGGGAAGGCACACAACCATTACCCGATCTATTGTTAGCTACTCAGGGACTATTGGTATGACGGTGCTTACGCATATCCACCAATGTTACAGCATACGAATTTTATCACAAATCAATGATATAAAACACATACAATGCATCACATATGGTATAAAGAAAAAGTCACTACCTTGTACTTTTCTGACGTCCTCTGGCATAGTCGGCTCATGGGTACAGCCAATATCAAAGCCTATAACCAAGAGTAAGGACATTGGATTGATTCCTTTTCCAAGTTCTTAATTTCATCTTACTTGATGTTGGTTATCATTTAAACTTCTTTAGGTACTTATTAGAAACCTAACATATGCCTAAAAGGTTGGGTGACACTACCCCAAAGTCCCCCCTTTGAAAGAAAAATGTTGAATCTTGGTCGCTTTACTAGAGTGAAGATGGCCTCACTCGAGTGATGGGGCACTCGAGCTCGAGTGAGAAGCATCCTCACTCGCGAGTGTTTGGCCGAGAGCAACATCTTTGGCTAAGAAGTGCTCGTTGCACTCGAGCACCAGGAAGTGCAACACCAAGAGTGTTTGCCCGAGAGCACAGACCATTTCCAAGGGAAAACCTCACTCGAGCACAGCCAAATGCACCCGAGTGAGGGTCCAACACTTGTGAGTGCTAGGACACACTCTTGGATATCCACTGGCGAGTGACTACTCGAGATGCAACCCTATAGCTCCAACCCTCATGCACTCGAGCATGCCCATGCTCACTTGAGTGGCATCATATCTCACTCGCAAGTCAGGAAGTGCACTCTTGCATTTCCACTAGAAAACACCACTGAAAAAACCAAGGAAAACAGAAATCTATTGCTGCACTTGAGTGAGCTCATCCTCCACTCGAGTGATATGCATCAGAAGCTAGAATTGCAGCAACCGATAAGGTTTTCCAAAGTGACCAAAACTGATCCCAACAGGTCTTAAACTTGTACCAAAGCTTATTCTCACCTAAAATTCCATAAGGAACCTATTAGTAATCTCAAAATACCCAAAATCACACCCCAAATACAATTTGCCCTTAGATCTCCACATTCCACTCAACAACTCAATAATCAACACTTTCATTTCCCACTTCTAAATCAATCCCAATCAACTCAAAATACCATAAGCTACCAATTCAACAGTGACACTCTCTCCAATTCCTACTTTCATTTAACACCAAGTTCAGGGAAAAATTCCAGAATTTACAAAACTTAGCCAACATTTAAAACATAACCATCAAAATATATCAAATCATTACCTCTTTCACTTGCCCCAACCAAATCTCTAATCCTCCAACTTTCAAATGTGCTCAAGAACCAAAACACCACTCCTCAAAATTCTAAAAACATAGCAAAGAAGCTCTCAACCTCTTGAACCAGTTTAATAAAAACCATTTGAGCATATGGGGACATTCACTTGCCCAAACTCAAGATTTTCCCTTTCTCTTTCTTGCTCAAAGCTTTACGAAAATGGAAGATGGAGAGAGAAAATGAAAGAGCAGATTTTTCCCTTCTCATGCCCCAAGAACCGACTTTGAAGGAGAGAGGGAAGAGAAATGGGTTTGAAAATTTGACTTTGATCTAAGGGTCCTCATAATGACACTTGGCACAATCTTGTTCATTCCCCTTGATTTCACATGATTTCATTTACATAGGATTCCAACCCATGGTTAAATCCTAGCTACGAATTCCTTTGACTTTTAATCTCAACCGTTGATCTTCAAGTTACCAATGAGTTTCCTCTTCGGTAACCGGCCAATCGGTAAGTGAATTTCCAATTTCGCCCCTGATTATCATAACCTTTGCCAAATCATCAGTAGACTCCAATATAAGCTTAAACATTACTTACAACATATTTACAACAATATTAACAATAATTACATCATTAAGATCATAATTAGCCCTTAATCACAAGTTGGGGCATTACAAAAGCTCTTTATTTAGACCCATATTTTTCATACTTTTATAATAGCCCCAAGTGAACTAGGTTTGAGCCCTGATCCACCAAAGGTGAACCAAGCATATTCCAACAGTTACTATATATAAAACCAAAGCCACCCCTTCCCAAGCGTATTAGTAGAATTGAATTTGTGTTGTTACAGTTGAAATTATTCCAAAATCAAATAGTTGCAGTTCCTCTAATTTAGTTGTTTTCATGTCTTCAGTTTGGTTTTCACTTTCCCTATGTTTAAATGGAGAGAAAATTAACAGGAAAGAATATTAGGGGGGAATCTTCCAAAATGGTAATTTCTTTTACCATTTTTGGAAGTCTACCATCTCCCTTAGATTCCCCCCAGTTTTCTTTCCATCAAAACATAGCCTTTGGTTTGTTAGATGAAATTCTTATGTGTTCGTCATTAATGTTCCATTATTTCCTTTCCTTCTAGCTGAATTCAAGGATAAAAGAATAAAAGAAAGATAGTTACTAGATAGCTAGGAGAATCAGAACATAAATATTCTTCAAATAAATATAGAAATGGAGAACACACCAGAAAAATATCTTCGTAGTCCACCACAAAACAATATATGCAGCAACAATGATAATTACTCCTCCATCTGTATCCATAGCAGTAAATGACTTTGAATCTATATGTTGGACAAGTTGAGAAATAAACATAGTAATAAATATCATTAAATGAATTTTTTTATTGAAATACTGTTGATAAGTAAAATATTTGCATATTTATTTTCCCTTATATAATGATTTCATGGATGATATTTGAGCTCAATTTAATGAATTGGAGTATAATTGATAAATAAATAATGATTTTGGTATAAAATAGAATTTCTTGAAAAATACTAAATTAGACCCTCTTTTAGTTTTTAGGCAATATTTGGAGCTCTAGATATCGGATTAGGATGTTCTATATATGGATAAAAAGATAAAAAAGAGCTCTACAACATTTATGTTGAGACCAAAACCCATTTCTATCTCCAATGGTTTCGAATTTTGCTTGGAAGTTGAGAGCGGAAATCATCTACCATTCCACCAACCATTTCATCTACCACTTCATCTACCCTACTCCATCCTTCCCTATATATAGCCATCCTCTCCTTCACATTTGATACAACAATTTCTCATATCCATTACTTTCCTCTCTTCTCCACTTACACACCATTTCATATCTATTACTCTCATCTCTTCTCCACTTACACCATCATCTTAGAATTAATTTCATGCATTGTATTTGTTTCTTGTATGCCTCCTACATAGAAAGTTTTACCTCCTACCTGGAAGGCTTAGGTAGTCCTCCTTTATGGATGGTATAGGTTGCCACCTACATAGAAGGTTTTACCTTCTAAAAAGACGGCTAGATTTTCTCCATTTTCATGCATCTTTTGATTGTATATTTATGTTTTAAAATTTGATATTCATGTTTTATGCAATGTTTATGAATTTTTCAATTTATTTTGATTTTGTTTTTAATTTCATCATAAGCTAAATTTCTCCTAGGGTGATGAAGTAGCTTACTAATAACAGATTGAATCTTAACTTATTAAATCTAGTTTGAATTTCTCTTTCATTATTGAGTTTTAATTATTGTTCTTAATGCTTTTAATTGATTGGCCACCGTTTGAATGATTTTAATATGCATGTTGAAACCAGAAGGAAATGCATATGTGCAGATCCTATAATTAAAACCATGACTTGCATATGAAATAAGAATATATTCATATAAGTTGTGTAGTCTTATTGAGTTTCATAAATCTTAATGCATAATTAATTGCTTAAATTCATATAGGAATATATTGGATTAGCAATTAATTATAGAATTTCTTGACCTTGGAAGAGACTAGTAATTAAATTAGGGAAATTCGACTATCAATCATATAGAATAAATTGGGCTAGAATAGATAAGTGATTCAAACCGAAATTTGTTAAGTGAAATTTGACTTTTTCTCATAGCTTCTTTCATATCATTTACACTCATATTTAATAATATTTTATTTTGTATTCTCAATCACCAATTAATCGATTGACTAAATAGAGTTAAAATTATCCATTTTGATACTTAGTAATCAATCCTTGAGGGAATGATACTTTACTCACTTCTATATTACTTGATTACGACAGTGTATACTTATACTATTTAATGGATAATTTATACTTGTAACAAGTTTTGGCGCCGTTACCGGGGATTGTTATCATTAATATCAATACCAAGTAATTTTAACACTAATTTAGTCTTCATGTAAAAATTTCAAAAAAAATTTTTAAAAATGGATTATTCACAACATTCATTTGGTTTAATTAGTGATAAATTGTCATACCTTGGTTCTTTTTGTGGAATGCATGTGGATGGAATGAGACAAAAAAATATAAATGCTGGTTGGATTGTGTAATCCCCTCACGGTAATTATATCCGGACTACAAAATTTAAGTGAAATAGAGACCAATAAGACAAAAATCATTTTTATAATCACTCATCTCTGAGAGATGGGGTTAACAAACCCAAACATTTAAAACAGAATTCATCTGGTCTCACATACACTTTCGAATACAATTACTTGTGCAGTTATATCACATAATAAATATCAGAGTGCGTAACCAAAATCCCGGCAACCCCGGGTTACTTATATATATATTGGGTTTAAAGGTTTCCCAAAATGGGGATTACATGACCAAAAATTCATATTTACATCTCATATACAAAGTAATCCAAAACGGATAACCAACGGTCCGAATTCCAGTATGTCCCTACTAGCCCTTACCACTCCTAGTTGGCCGCTTCTCCTTGGATCCACTCACCCTGTCTGAAAATGTTAGTCATTTGGAAAGAGTGAGATTCTAAAGAATCCCAGTAGTAACAAATCCTTCATACCATATGTAATCACATAGCATGTAAACAAATCACCATATAACAGCAGCAACACAAATCACACTTCACCCTCATCTCCTTTTACCGCCGGGAAGGCACACCGTCCTAACCCCGAACCGTTGTTAGCGACTCAGGGACTGTTGGTATGGCAGTGCATACGAATAGCCTTATAGCTCACATATAGCCTTTCGGTCCACAATTAACCTTTCGACCCATATAATCACATATATCACACCCTAACCTCATCCCCTTTTACCTCCGGGAAGGCACACAACCCTTACCTGAACCGTTGTTAGTGACTTAGGGACTATTGGTATAGCGGCGCTTTCACAATTTCACAAATCTTGCAGCATTCAAATCCATCATAAACCAATGATATAGCACACATACAATGTATCACATAAGGTATAAAGAAAGAGTTACTACCTGTATCTTTCCTGACTGGCTCCAGTACTATAGTCTCACGAGGGCAACAAATATCAAATCCTATACCAAATTAGGGATAACTGATCAATCTCTTTTCTAATACATCTTTGCATAATACTTTAAGGTTGTTATCATTTAAGACTCTTTAGGTGACTATTAGAGGCCTAAACATATGCCTAAAGGGTTGGAAGAACTACCCTGAAAACCCCTTTTTCGAAAGGCAAAACAGTGATTTTAGGCTGGCTCACTCGAGTGAAGATGACCTCACTCGAGTGATGAGACATTCGTGCTCGAGTGAGAACGGCTCTCACTCGCGAGTGTTTGACAGTGAGCAACCATCATGGCCAGAAAGTGCTCATCACACTCAAGCACATAGCTTTACACTCGGGTGATGACTTCAAACTCACTCGAGTTACCGAAAGTGCAAGACAAGAAGTGAGAACCCGAGAGCACAAGCAACATCAGAGGGACAAGCTCACTCTAGCATACCCCCTAGTGCTCGGGTGAGAGGCCTGCACTCGCGAGTGTCAGATCACACTCTTGATTATTGACCAGCGAGTGACAACCCGAGAGTAACCCTAACCTTGGACTCAAACCATCACTCTAGCAATCCCTTGCTCACTCGAGTGATCACCAACTTCACTCGTGGTTACAGAAGTGTACTTGAGCTCCACTCATAGAAACCCAGGCAAAACACAACGTAGAAAGGGAAAATACACGCAATACTCGAGCATGATCTTCCCTTACTCGAGTGTGGTGCATCAGAGACCAGAAACGCAGCAAATGACAGAAAATACCAGATTGGTCAAAATTGCTCCCAATGGTTCCCAAACCTCACACAAAGCTCCTTTCCACTTAAAATGACCTAAGGAACACATTGGTAACCTCCAAAACACCATAAAAACTATTTTGACTACAATCAAACACTTAGGTCTCTATGATACACAAAATGTTCCAATTCCTCTTAACACATTTCCAATATTTCAAACTAAATCCAATACTTAAATATCTTCACAATGAACTAATTCCAACATTAATCACAATGAAATTCCTATATTCAATATTTACACAAACTCAAGGCTAATTTCCAGATTTTCCCAGACTTATCCAAAAATCACAAATAATATATCAAAAATCACAAATGCTTACCTTTTTACTTTGCCAAATCCAGAATCTTGATCCTCCAACTTCCAAATTTCTCCAACACACAAACTACCACCTTTCAAGATTCTGAAACCATCACAATAGAGCTCTCAATGAGATGCACAACATTAGTGAAGAGGATTTGAGCATAGGAGGATCACAACTCACCCAAAATCAAAGCTTTCCTTCCCTCTTTTCTTGCTTGAGTGCCGGAAATGGAGAAGAATGAGAAAGATGATGAGATGAAGCAAATGATGATGATGGTGTACAACTTTCCCTTGCCCATATTCCCCCTTAACCGAATAGGAGAGAGAGAAGAGAGAGAAAAGTGAATATTTGTCTTCTAGTGCCATCCAATGGTCCACCAAAGAGCCACTTGTCACCATCTTGTCACTTCCACAATGAGCTCACACAAGCTTAATGCACAGGATCCCGACCCATATGCAACAAATCTCAACCATTGATCTTTAATCACTAAATACACATATATCAAATTTACATCACATTTCTCTAAAAGTGTTTAATTACACAAATTACAATCAATATCAGAGTCATTAGCCCTTAATCCTAAATTGGGTCATTACATATTACAAATTCTTCTCCTTATAATTGTTTTTCTGGTGCTTATTATGGAGAGTGTCATTCCTATGAGCATTATCCATATAGCACTACCAGTCATTATGTGATAGATGATTTCAATATGAACCAAATTTGTTTTGATCATTCCTTTTATCTTGGTGGAATTTTAGAGCAACAATAGTCTTTGGAGCCATATATCAGGTATTGTCCTAATCCTCCTTTCTACTATTATCCATATATTGAAGAATACACTCTTGAGTATAAGAAAAGTCTGATTTAGAAAGATTATGTAAGGAGTTTAGTAGAGAGCAAAAGGAACTTATCACTAATGTCGAGTCAAGTGTCCAAAATATTGGAATATATGTGAGTCAAATTATTTTGTCACTTGAGACTATGAGGCAAGATAATTCTTTAAGCATGATAATCACTTCTTGTATTGATGATGATTATTATGAGGAAGTTAAGGATGTGGAATTGAATGAAACTTTGGCTCTTGTAGAATGTGATAAGGAACATGAAATCACTTTTGAAGAGAATAGTGGGTGTAGTCGAGAAAAGGTTTCGGTTGTAGAACTTAATTCCTGTCATTTTGATATTGAAATTAATGTGGATGTCCCAAAAACTGTTGTTCTTGTCTGTCCTATTAAAGTATTGACTCTTACTGATAAGAGTCAAGTGGATTTTGTGGGATGCTCTAAAATTTTGGAAGCTCTTAAATCTGTTTGCAAATATATGCATGTTGTGCTTTATTTGAATTCAGTAAATACTTGTACTCTAAAATTGTCTATGATTGAAGAAGTATAAGTAATTACCTTGAATGATCATTGTTGGTGTCAGAAACATTGTCGTTTGAAAAAAAATGAAGACAAGGTAATTATGGTGTTTGATACTTTTAACTAGTAGTTTGTGTTTGGGAAGTCTGGCTTAAGACTATAAATTTAGTGCTGCTTGGGAGGCAACTCAAGGTTTGGTTAGAGGTTTTTTTGTGATTTTATATGACTTCTGATAGCCCCTAATGACAAGAACATCCAAAGAGTCAATGATGGTGCACTCAACACTTTGAAAACTGTTATCACATTTAAGGAACCAACAGGTAAGTCCTCCTTCTCGTAAAAATAAATAAATAAATAAATAATAAAAAATGGAAAAAAGAGAAGAGGGTTAAGTGGTTTGGTTTTTGTCTAGCTAAAGACGTTAAAGAAGGGCGGCTATTTGGGAAGCAACCCAAAACTTCTTTTTTTCTCTCTCATTTTTTTCCTACTCTCATATTTTGCTTTCTTACTTACCGAAACACACTACATTAAGTTAAGAATTTTAGTTTTTATCAGTTTCATTTTAAGTTACCATAGAGGAATCTCTTGCAAAGCTTAAGAACATGTTCCCCACTCTTCTTAAAGATGTGCTCAGGAAGCTCTATAGCTGTCGACTTGAAAGGATGAAGATATTCAAGTGCTTGGGCCTTCCTGAGGACATACACTGGATCATTGAAGCTAAGGTACGTTTAACAATTGAGTTTAATAAATCATTTGTTAAACCTTTGCCATGAATGAGAAGAAGTTCTTACTCCAAAAAGAGAAGAGTTAAAAGAATGAATGTCTGCTATAAATGTGCAAGGTGGACATGTGATCAGTACTATAGGAGCAAAGGTATGGTTTCTATAAATTGAGAAGATAAAATTAAATTTATAAAGGATGGACAGAGTAAGGAGTCACTAGATGATATCATTCAAACTCTTGTGACGCATCCGAGTGCTGATGTTCATCGTATTCTTTTTGATTTAGTGGATGTATTCAACCAAGAAAAATGGCACTGCTGTCTTAGGAATCTGACGTTAAAAGACCCTGTTTTCTAGTTTATAATAAAACTAGATGGGAAGCAAATCCTCGATTCATAAAAAGCATTTAAGCCATTACTAGACGTAAAACCAGAGGAAGATGTGAGCCAAAACCACAACTACTATACATAATCATGCTTTTATCTAATCTGTCTTATCTTTTTAGCATCGTTTGTTTAATCTGTTTTAGCTTTTCAATAACTTTTGACTTTCTTTCCTGTTTTTGTTAATTTTTCCCTGCAAATTATGCTGGTAATTCATGTCGGAAATTTTTCAAACTTATTTGAAAAATGCCTGATTTGCATGATCTTGTTGTCATATTTTTAGTGTTATATATATGTACTCTTCCACTTGTAAATATGTACTCTTCACTTGTAAATATGAATGGTCGGAGAGAAAAGAAGAGAAAAAGGGTATCACACAAAAATGTAGATTTACATCTATATGTATTTTTTGTGAAACTAATTCGGGCAAGGATGGAGAGTTTCTAGTTATAGCAAACGAACTTGGAAGTGCATTAGCTGCTAGATAGATCAACTTTGTATACGGGGGAGGCATCCAAGGCCTAAGGGGAAGTGTCATCACATTTGAGGAACCAACAGGTAAGCCCTCCTTCTAGAACAGAAAAAAATAAAAAATAAATAAATAAATAAAAGAAAAAAAATTTTGGTTTGGTTTTTGTCTAGCTAAAAACATTAAAGAAGGGCGACTATTTGGGAGGTAACCTAAAACTTCTTTTCCTTGCTTACTTCTTTTTCTCACTCACTGAAACACACTACACTGTGTTAGAGATTTTAGTTTTCATCATTTGCATTACAAGTTAACATGGAGGAATCTCTTATAAAGCTTAAGAACAGGTTCCCCATCTTCCCAAAGATGTGCTTAGGAAGATCTATAAATGTCGACTTGAAAAGATGAAGATATTAAGCCTTCCTGAGGACATACGCTGGATCATTGAAGCTAAGGTACGTTTAGCAGGTGAGATTCATAAGTCAATTATTAAACTTATGCCAGGAATGAGAAGAAGTTCTTACTCCAAAAGGAAAAGAGCTAAAAGAATGCAGGTCTGGCGTAAATGTGCAAGGTGGACATGTGATAAGTACTGTAAGAGCAAAGGTATGGTTTCTATAAATTGAGAAGATAAAATTAAATTCAAAAGGGATGGATGATATCATTCAAACTCTTGAGATGCATCTGAGCGGTGATGTTCATCGTATTCTTCTCAATTTAATGGATATATTCAACAAAGGAAAAGAACACTTTGTCTTGGGAATCTGACGTTAAAAGACTCTGTTTGCCAGTTTATAAGAAAACTAGATAGGAAGCAAATCCTCAATTCATAGAAAGTGTTTAAGCCATTACTTGACGTAAAACTAGATGAAGATGTGAGCCAAAATCACAACTACTGTTCATAATCATGCTTTCGTCTAATTTGTCTTATCTTTTCAGTAAATTTTGACTTTCCATCTCATTTTGTTTAAATTTCTTCACGCAATGGCCTACCGGTCATTCATGTCAGAAATTTTTTCAATTTTTTTAGTAAAATGCGTGATTTGAATGATCTGGTGTTGTTGTTTTAGTATTATATATATGCACTCTTTCACTTGTAAATATGTACTCTTCCACTTGTAAACACAAATGGTCTAAGAGAAAAGAAGAGAAAAATGGTATCACACAAAAAATATAGATTTATATCTATCTGTATTTTGGGTGAAACTAATGTTAGAACTGGCTATCACCCAAGAGGGGGGGTGAATTGGGTGTATAATAAAAACTTAAGAATTTTAGAAAACTTTCCGTATCTTAACGAAAGCAGTAAGTATGAAGGTTTATAAATCAATAGTTAGATTAAATAATATATGCTGGAAATATAAGAGTTTAGGGAAGAGAATATGCAAACTGTGATTTATCCTGGTTCGGTCCAATCTGTGATGGCCTACGTCCAGTCCCCAGGCTCCTCCTGAGATTTTCAAATCCACTATCTTCTTGTTTAATCCGGGCACAAGAAAAGCCTTTACAATCCCACAAGTTTAGCCGGGTACTTGTGAAACCTTTTACAAATCTCTTACTGAAATACTCCCCCTTACGGCAAGTCTTACGAGCAGAGCAATCCCGAAGATCTTCCTCTCCTGCTTACTCATGCAAGTCTTACGAGCAGCAACGTTCTCTCCTGCTTACACCCCTGTAAGTCTTATGAGCAGCAACGTTCTCTACTGCTTGCACCTTGTAAGTCTTACGAGCAGAATGTCTTACTGGCAATTCTCTCTACAGCTTCTCCGTAAGAAAATCAACCCTCTCAAGGTCCCTCTACCTTGAGATCAACTTAGAAATATAGATAAAAGTGTTTACAGACTCTCTCACAGAGTGGATATAATACTCACTGAAGTACAATACAAATAATCACTCTCTCAATGATAAGTAATACAGAAACTGGAAAACAGAGAGTGTATGGGTAGAAGCAGAGGATTCATGTTTCTATCATTTTTCACGTAGTTGCTCGCTGTCTCTGTTTTCTCCTTTTTTCTCAGTTCTTCATCAAAGTTGAATGCTCTCTCATTTATAGTTGATGAAGATGATGACCGTTGTGAGCATTCATCCGTTGGAGTCATTTTTACCGTTGAGCATATTTGAAAAATGAGCTACTGTCCGTTGCAAAGTGGAGCGTTTTGTTGAACAGCAGGAAGATTCTTTTTGAGCTGTAGTGACGTTGTGGAGCGGGACGAATACGTTTGAGTTTCCAGACAATCTCTCTTGGTGGGTCAAACTTTTATCGTGGTAGGTAGTTGATACTCGGTGTGTAATGATGCCGCCCGCCACAGTTGACTCTTTCATTTGAATCTGCAACCCGAACGTTTAATATCCTGTTTCACACTGCAAAATACTTAATCATTAATATGATGAAGTATTAGTCATGGGTATGTTGGATCATTGGTCAAAAAACTGAATTTCTGTCTTCTGGGACTCATCACGTTGAGTGAATATATTCGCCGTGACCTCCGTTCTTGAAGATACAACCCAAATATTTAATCTCCTGTTTTACACTTGAAATATATGTTAGTTAATGTTTAGGAACAATAACAAGTGAAAACATAATGATTGTATAACATTTAACCACGTTTGGATTGATGGCTATGAGGCTCTGTTTCGTTTCTGCATTCTGCCACGTTCTCACTTCGAGTGCAATATGGCTCACTCGAGTGAGGTTGATATTTTCACGTTCTGACTTTCTCTCGGGCAAGCACTCATTGTACTTCACTCACATCTGCTCGAGTGAATTCTCGAATCACTCGAGCACAACACGTCCTGCTCGAGTGCGTCTTCTGCTTTCATGTGCATGCTTCTTCTCGGGTTATCACTCTCATGTTAAAACTTGCATGTGCTCGAGTGAGAAATCATCCAATGCTCGAGCATGAATCCTAGTGCTCGAGTGATACAATTTTCTTCACGTTTCAGCTGCTTCTGGACATCACTCGCACAACATTTTCAGAGAAAGTTTTTGCACTCGCGGGTGATGTGGGGCCACTTTAGAAAAATTTTATTCATTTGATTCAAATGATGTATCATAAGAATGTTCTTACCATATGCATTCCAATGCAACAAGAATTAGCTCCAAACTCGTTGTATTCTGCAAGTTATGATCGAAAGAGTGTATATTTCGCTAGTCTGCACAAGCGTCAACTTCCAGAAGGTATAGCTCCTAGAATATACGTTCAAATTACGCAAATTACCTATCCATGGAAAGCTATTTGAGTCTACTTTCATTTGGCACTGGTCTCGTCTCAATCCGATGTGTAGTTTGTGAGTTATACTCACAATACCGAACCTATGTCAAAAAGTAACGGTGATTTCAGTTTCATTTTCCACGATTCTTATCTCCTTCATTTGATCTTCTTTCAATGTGATCCTGGTGCCCATTTTACGTGTTGGGAGTCTTCTTTCATATACCACCGGTTTCGGGTCAATCCGATGTGTGGTTTGAGAGATATGACCAAAATACCAGACCTCGCTCAGGCTAAACGTAAAACAGAGTATAACAGAGTTTTCATCCCGTGCTCGAGTGAACTCATCTGTGCTCGAGTGAGTTCTTCCTGTGCTCGAGCATAACACCTTGTGCTCGAGCATAACACCTCTGGAAGTGCCAAAACTCATATATAAATCATCTTAGCTTCGTATTAACCTATTCCAACCATTATTTGATCATAGAAACCTCCGGTATCATTATAGAAACCTCCAATATCACATCTAACAACTTGAATCTTGATTTTCATGATAGATCTTCCAAGTTCTTCATTCTTCAATATCTTTCTTCTTGGTTTTCCTCTTGATAATAATTCTTCATAATCCGAGTAGGCATCTCCTTGACTATCTTCAATTTCTCTTCTTCTTCTTCCTCTTGTTCATTTTTATTAATTCAATCTTCTTCATTCTTTGCTTGACTAATCTACAAAATATGTAACATTAAATATAGTAGTTAGTCAAAGAAAGACATTATATAAACTTTTTGCTCTTATCATTTCACATCTATATTTGACATCATCAAAACTAATCATATCTAACATTCTCCCCCTTTTTGATGATGACAAATCCTTTAAGAAAAATATATCTGAATGAAGTGCAACATACATATATAATGCAAAGTGCAACATACATATTATATATAATGCAACATATTCATGCTAGGATGGAGAGTTTCTAACTGCAGAAAAAGAACTTGGAATTGCATTAGCTACCAGAAAGATCAACTTTATATACCGGGGGGCATCCAGGGCCTAAGGGCAAGTGTGCCTATTTCTGCATCCATCAATAGAAGCAAGGGTTTGAGTGTAAGGGTGAAGGAGTTGGAAGATCACACCTTTTCCTTAGGACAAGAGTTACAGGTTTCAAACTTGCCTAAACGAATAGAACAAATGTTCTATCATGCTTAAGATTTTATCACTCTACCCGATGGTTTGGATACGTTAGATGGGATTTCTAGCGTTGCATATTATGCTAAGTTAAACTTTCACAAAAAGCCATTAGGATTGTTAAATGTTAATTGTTTTTATGATGATCTGTTGTCTTTTTTGATCTTGCTGTGGAAACAGGATTCATACCTCAAGTGACTCGCCACTCTATAATTTTTGCACTAACTGCTGATTAGCTGCTCAATCAATTGCAAACATATGAACCTAAACCAGATCTATTAGTCAAGCAAATAGGTGGGCAATCTTTAGATAGCAGTCAAAACCGGAATCCAGATACCACTCTTCGGTTGTAACTCTCCTTAATCTCTTGGTTTTACTCTTAGCATTTTGGTTTAATTTATTATGTGTTAATGTTTGTGAAAACAAAAAAAATTTTCTCTAAACTCTAGAAGACATTGAGGATAATGTATGATTTAGGTTGGGAGAGGAGTAGTAAAAAAAAGTAGTGAAAAAAAAAGTTTTATTTAGGTAGTTAGTAAAACCATTAAAAGCATGAGGTGTGGAAAAAATGGTAGAGTAAGGAGTTAGTCTTAACTTCTAAGGCACATTTTATTAGTTTCATGTTTTTGTTCTTTCTTAAAAAAAAGAAAAAAAATTCATCATGTTTAAGTGCTTTGTAATGATCTTAAGAAGGATATAAGTTTTGAGTATGGATCAATTGCATTTAAACATTTCATAGCATGAATGAACAACTGATTGTTGCAATTGGTGATGAATTTTGAGATTGAATGAGCTATATTTGAAAGCCCCTAACTGTGAGCTTTTGAGCCAATAATGATTATTTCTCTTGTGTGTGATATTCACCTATTAAGTTGTCACTCTAGAATTTGCTTTAAATCTGGTTGAAATTACATCTCACATGCACATTCAAAAATGATAAAGGCATTCATTTCTTTTTAGCTATAGCCAAATAGCCAACCTTGCAATTATATTTTCGTTGATAAGCCCCTTTGAGCCTAATTGACTGTTTCTTTGTTCTCAGCCCATTAAAATGTGTTTTAATGATATATCAAGTGCTTTTAGCTCATTCAGAAGATTAGCAGAGTATTTGAAATTTTTGTAAAATGGGCTTTTGATAAGTGTGGGGGTGTGTATATATCATTAACTTTAGAGTTGTAGAGTTTTATGCAAAAAAAAAAAAATAGAAAAAGAAAAAAATATTGGGTATTTGAATTAAAAGTATGAGTTGTTGTGATGAGATAAATTTATAAGTTGGCCCATTTTTCAATTGCTCTATTTCTTAAATGTAGCCTTTCATATCATGTTTTACATTCCTTTTACCTTAACCCCATTACAACCCTTAATAAGTCCTTTTGATTTGAATTATGCATGTGAATTAGGTAGTGGAGATTGAGATTCTTAACAAGCCTATGGTAGTGCAATTTTTTATGTTGAATTTGAGCAAAACACTTACCCTTAAATACTTGAGAGATAGAGAGAATGAGTTACAATTACGAACTCGTTTCATGCATTTCAAATAAAGTTACCAGTTTATATTTTCATTGATTCATTAATACTATGATCTCTTTATTCTTTAATTGTGTCTTGCTTATGACTTGACACTTCTGATTTTGTTGGAAGCACTTATTAGTCACTCCTTGTACGAGGACGTCCAAAAGCTAAGTGTGAAGGAATTTATAAGTAAAATATTTGCATATTTATTTTCCCTTATGTGATGATTTTATGGATGATATTTGAGCTCAATTTAATGAATTTAGGTGTAATTGATAAATAAATAAGGATTTTGGCATAAAATAAAATTTCTTGAAAAATCCTAAATTAGACCCTGTTTCAGTTTTTAGGTAATATCTGGAGCTCTAGATATCGGATTGAGACGTTCTTTATATGGATAAAAAGCTAAAAAAGAGGTCTACAACTTTTATGTTGAGACCAAAACCCAGTTTGATAAGTATATATTTTATAATTAAATAGGTATATATTTTGAATATATTCACTAGATTTATTAATATTTTGTACCTATTTAATTATAATTTATATATTTTTCTATCTTTTCATTAATAATAGGATAATAAGAAATTTTAACAGAAAATCTACTCATATCCTATTTTATTTTGTAGGACACATTATGAGTTTGAGGATAGAAGAAAAATAAGAAAAGAATATATATATATATATATATATAATGGTACGGACCCAGACATGGATTAAAGAATGAAAGCAATATCTTGAGGATCCACGTCACAAGTCAATTACTGAGAAGAATTCAACATGTATATATATATATATTATATTATTATATTGGAAGAGAGATGGAAATCATTGATAAGATTTCATACCAAAAACGTGGGCCCACATGAGAAAACGAGAATGAAGGTGCAGATCTGATCAAAGCATTAATATATGATATATCTTCAAATTCGGATAGCAAAGCGTGGACCCCACAGGCAGAAAAGGCAGCCCGAAAATACATCTATAAAAGGAACTAAATGCTGAGACACAAAGGAGGGCAGAGGCGCGAGACATAGGCGGACACAGCAGAGTTCGGACGTGAAGCAGAACCAGGCCAAGACGAGGACGACTGGAGCAGAGATTAGGGAGCTAGGGCTTGAAGATTCAAAGAGATTTGGATATGAACCGAATTATTATTTATGGTTTTAATTTGTTGATGAACATGAGTAGCTAATTTTCTCGTTCTGGGATTTTCTTGAACCTATTTATGGATTGAATTATTTATTTACTCTCTTTTTGCAACGAATGAAGTTTTTGTAGTGATTTTACCTTGCTCTTTATGCCTCTAAATGCCTGATCACCATTTAGTTGTTTTGTTCAATTAAATTAATCTTGAGAAAGATGATTTAAGTGTGGAACTTGGGTAAAATCATGTTAGACTTGAAGTTTAGGTATATTAAACGGATGGTTTGTTAGTATCATAGAGATATAGTTACTAACCTAGCATTGTCAGATTAAGATTGGTGTTTAAAGTTAGTCTTTATAAATTAATACAAGAGATTGATTATTTTATTATGATAAATATTTGGTTTTGACTCGAGAGAGCGTTATCGAATACTTTTGAATCTTAGACAAATACATACTTCGTTTTATTGCTTATTGAGGGTAAATCAATTAGTTCATGAAATAAATAGGGGATAGATAATCCTAGGTTCCTCCTGTCTTGAAGTTCTCGATTTAATTAATTAATTTTTTAGTATAAAATTTATTTCAAAATATTCTCACTTAACCTAATTGATAACTTAATTGAGATAATTAATTCATTTTTGTCATAGTCCTCGTGGGAACGATCTTTTTATATTACTTGCGACCCGTACGCTTGCGGTAAAGCTAAACGGCTAACACAGTTCTATCTCCAAGAGTTTCAAATTTTTCTCAGAAGTTGAGTACATGATTTGATCATAATTGGAGCTATAAATATTGAAATGAGGAGTATCCACTTACATCTTCAAGCTAAGATCTAGGGCTGCAACTTTCATGAAGATCAGAAGGTGAAATTCCACCAACCATTTCAGCTACCATTTCACCTAACATTCAACCTATCGTTTCATCTATCGTTCCACCTACCACTTCACCCACCACTTCATCTACCACTTCATCTTCTATTTCAACTACTCCATTCTTCCCTATATATAGCCATCCTCTCCCTCACATTTGCCACATACAATTTCATATCCATTACTCTCCTCTCTTCTCCACATACACCATCATCTTGGAGTTAATTTCATGTATTGTATTTGTTTCTTGCTTGCCTCCTACATGGAAGGTTTTACCTCCTGCATAGAATGCTAGATTTTTCCATTTTCATGTATCTTGTGGTTGTATTTTTATATTTTAGAATTTAATAATTACGTTTATTGCAATGTTTATGAAGTTTTCAATTTATTTTTTTTTTGTTTTTAATTTCATCATGTGCTAAACTTTCATTTTCTTAGGGTGATGTCGTAGCTTACTAATGACGGATTAAATCTTAACCTATTAAATTTAGTTTGAATTTCTCCTTCATGATTGAGTTTTAATTATTGTTCTTAATGCTTTCGATTGATTGGCCACCTTTTGAATGATTCCAATATGAATGTGAATGGATACTATAATAAAACTATGACTTGCAAATGAAGTAGGAATATATTCATGTGAGTTGTGTAGTTTTACTGAGTTTCATAAATCTTAATACATAATTAATTGCTTAAATTTATATAGGAATATATTGGATTAGCAATTAATTATAGAATTGCTTGACCTTAGAAGAGGCTAGCAATTAAATTAAGGAAACTTGACTATTAATTATGTGGAATAAATTGGGCTAGAATAGATAAGTGATTCAATCCGAAATTTGTTAAGTGAAATCTGATCCCTAGGGCTTTTTCTCATAATTGCTTTCATATCTTTTGTACTCATATTTAATCATCTTTTATTTCGTACTCTCAATCACTAACTAATCGATCGACTAAATAGAATTAAAATTACCCATTTTGGTACTTAGTGATTAATCCTCGTGGGAACGATACTCTACCCACTTATGTATTACTTGATTATGATAGTGTGCACTTACATTATTTAATAGACCATTTACACTCATAACAGAATCCTATGACTATAGGGATTAATTAAATCTATAGATTAGATAATGGCTAGGATACTATTTTCAATTTTCAAACCTAGAACTCATTAATAGATTTGAATAAACATAATCAAATTATTCTCCCATCTAATTATCTTCAAGGCATTAGAGCATCTTTGAAAGTAATCAGGTATTAACCTAGTTTTCTTTCCGGAGTCTTCAAAACTCCCACTATCGTCAATTTTACTGGGTCCATCGGTTCCGCTCATCATCCGGTCACACTATTGAGTATTGACCCCTGCCCCCTGTGATCGCTGCCTGGTCGTTATGTCATAGTAGGCCTTCCTCTTATAGTACCAAGCATCAACCGAGGCTCATCATCAACTAATAAACACTGATCTCATCGATCAATGCTGCTACAACGCCGATCTCGTTGATGACCGTTGACCTCCTTGTCTCGGTATCCTAGCACCGCTGCAATTCCTATCTCATTGATCAACGTCGATCGTCCGTTGACCTCTTCAATCAGGGTCATCAACTGTTGGCCTTCTCGTCTTGCTAGCAGTACACATCCAAGTTTGCAATTTGCTTCATCTAGGACCAATATGTCTTTTTGAAAATTTGTAGGATTAATATGTAATTTACTTCATCGAGGACCAATCTGTCATTTTGAAAATTCATAGGACTAAACTATTATTTCTGAAATTTGAAACCCTAAACTAACATTTTCAATTTTGTTTAGTGTGCCTATTTGTGACTCTTAGTTTGCCTGTTGAACATTTTGGTACTCAATAAATCTCAAGTCAGATTGTTCTACTTAATCTTATCAATATGTCTACAGATTATAATGCTTCCTCTTCTTCTATGCCACGAATTGGTGCTAATGACATCTCTACTGCTCTTCTTGTTTCTGAGAAATTTACCACTGAAAATTTTGGGGAATGGTCTCAATCTATGATTTTTGCACTCGATAGAAGGGATAAACTCGAATATATAACTAGTGAAGCAAAAATGTCCCAAAATCATAAATGAAGGCGTTTCAAACATGGAAATTTGAGAATGCATGAATCTCCACCTGGATAATCAATGCAATGTCATTGCTAATTAAGAAGAGTTTTATGTATCTTCCTTTACGAGGAAAATTTGGGAAGCTCTTTGAGAAATATACAGCCTCATAGGAAACAGGTCCAGCATATTTGATGTTAAGAAAAAGGTATGGGATCTAAAACAAAATCATAGGCCTATTGATGAATACTACCTTGCAAAGTCTGCTCTCTAGCAAGGGTTTGATGTTCTGAAGGATAAGGTTCATCATTGCTAAGTTGATGCTTCTGACGATTGCAAAGAAAAACAAGAGGAGCAAATATACGAGCTGCTGGTTGGTTTTAATATGATTTATGATAATGTTTGAGCTTGGATTCTCAGCCAGGAACCCTTGCTTTTTGTTTGTGAAGTCTACGCCATTATGCGGAATGAAGAGGATAGGCGTAAATCAATGCTTTAGAATACTTCCACTATGACTTTGACACCTCCTAAGGCCTTAGCTCTTGCTATTCGACCCATGGAATCAAAAGGTTCCAAAGGTTGACCATTTTGTGATCACTGTAAGAAATAGGGGCACACAAAAGATACTTATTGGGACATCCATGGTAAACCTGATTGGAAGCCTAAGAAGGGGAAAAGAAGTGGCAATGTGCCTGAAGCTTCAAAAGGTAGTGAGACATCCCAGAGTAACCAATTGAGTAAGATCATAAAAATCTTGTAGCACTTTAGACTACAAAATAGCCTACTGCCACAGTAAGAAGAAGAGGTTATTTCTTGCAAGCCTTGGCTGTAATAAAGGGTATTTGTAAAGATAATTGCTAGATTGTTGACTCAAGATCCTTCAATAACATGACTAATAATAGGACTCTTTTCTCATCCATTACTCCCATTTCAAAGGGAATGATTGTGCATATTGCTGATAACTTCAAAGCTGTTGTGGCTGAAGTTGGCTCTATTAAAATCTCCAATACACTTTGCTCTCTGTAGTGCATGTTCCAAAACTAAAATGCAACTTACTATCATTGAGTCAATAGCAAATAATGAATGATATCATGCTGACTTCATTTTTACTTATTGTCTTTTTCAAGATCTGGTGACTGGGACGACGATTGGGAGTATAAAGCAACTTGATGATCTCTATTACCTTAATGTGAGTGATAGTCATAGGATTAAATCTAGCAATAAAATGTCTCTCCTTAGGACTAGTGACTTGGAGTTATGGCATAAACGTTTAGGCCATCCAGGCTTCTAAACCCTTTTCCATGATTCACAGTGACTTATAAGGACCATCCTGCATACCAAACAAATCAAAGTCCAAATGGTTCATCCCATTTATCGATGATTATACACATATCAGCTAGGCTTACCTATTAAGATATAAAATAGAAGTATATCAAACCTTCCTTAACTTCTGTAACATGATTCAAACCCAATTCTAAACTCAAATCTAGATCCTACACACTGATAACAATACTGAATACTTCAATCAGGCCCTATCCACCTTCTTGACCAAAAATGGCATTGTTCACAAAATCACTTGTCCAAATATATCCCATCAAAATGGCATTGCCGAATGAAAGAATTGCAATATTCTCAAAACTGCTAAAGCCATTATGTTTAGTAATAATGTTCCTAAACATAATTGGGATAACACTGTCATTACCGCCACCTTTTCCATTAACCAAATACCGAGCTGACCATTATCTTATAAAACACCACTTCAGCTTCTACACAAATGCTATAACTTTTCACACCTTGATAACACTCTATAACTCAGTATGTTTGGATGCACATCTTACATCCACGTCCATCACACCAACAAACTTGATCCTAAAGCCTTTCTATGTATCTTCCTAGGCTATTGTAACTCACAAAAAGGATACAAGTGTTATGACCATATCTCCAAATGCCTCTTTATTACCTGTAATGTCACCTTACATGAAACCACCCTCTACTATCCCCTGTTTGTAATTTAGGGGGGAGACGATGAATTCTAGATAAAAGATCAACAAGAAGACTTGACCTTCACAATTTATACACCTAGTCATACCCTTGATACTCCTGATACCTCTGATAATCCTAATACACATGATAATCCTAATACTTCTAGTAATCTTACCCCAGGGGGAGACATAATCAAGTTGGATAATACCTAAAAAGGATACCATAAAAGAGGTAATGAGCCAGAAGTTATCAGTATTCACCAAGAGTCAGGATCGGAGGCATGTTATAAGGAAACAATGGTAACAAAGAGTTCTGATATTGATCTTCCCATTTTAGTAAGAAAGAAGCCTAGATTATATACTTAATATCCCATTAAGAGTTTTTTCCTATAAAGCCCTTTCACCAAAATATAGGGCATTTGTCTCTCATCTTGACAGTATTAGTGTATCAGACATGACTAATAAGGCCATGGCCATACCTAAATGGAGGTAAGCTGCCTTAGAGGGATGGAAGCCCTCAAGTGTAATAAGACATGGGAGGTAGTGGATCTATCACTAGAGAATAAACTCGTAGGATGCAAATAGGTATTCACTCCTAAGTATAAAGCATATGAAACTCTTGAGTAATACAAAACAAGACTGATTGTAAAGGAATTCATGCAGATATATAAGGAAGATTACATTGAAATGTTTACACCAATAGCCAAGTTAAATACAATCAGGATTCTCTTGTCCATTCAGTCAACCTATTAGGTCTGTACTAACTTGATGTGAAGAATGCCTTCCTGAACATAGAACTCAGGAAAGAGGTGTACATGAAGTTACCTCTAGGATTCCTAGGAAAAAAGGCTAATCAAGTCTGTAAGTTGAAAAGATCATTATATAGATTGAAGCAATCTCCACTTGCCTGGTTTGACAGCTTAGACCTACAAAAGATATAGATAGACTCAAGGGTAGAGTGATCATACCCTATTCTTTAAACATCATAATGGTAAGATGGCTATTCTAGCTGTATATGTTGATCAAATAGTCCTTACTTCCCTTTTCATAATCCTTATTAGATTAAACTTCTTGTTCATATTTGACAAATACCCAGCTAGCCTTTTTACTAGATGTTAAATGCATTTTGCATGCTATATCATTACTTGTACTTGAGGTGGAGGTAGAGGTTATGGAGGAGGGGAACGAAGTAGAGGAGGAGGAGGATGCCGTGGAGTTTCTAGCAGTATGGTGTTTTATCTTGGCAATTGAAAGAACAAAGGAGGATGATAAACATAAGGATATTGAGAATTTATATAGATTGGAAGTGATGGGTTTGAACTATCATTGCACACTTTGGAAGTTGAAGAGGAGTATTCGTATGAAGTGGAGGGTAATCAAAGGGTACTTGATTCTTTTTCTGATCATCGAAGAAAAAAGAATCACTGAGTATTCTCTTTATGAGCATGGGGAAAGGGAAAGGTTTGGATCATTTAGTTGACAGTTATTTAAGACAAACTGTTATGTTGTTTTTCTGATATAATATTGGAAGAAAAATTGATTGTTTGTTCATCCAACATTTCATGATGGTTTTACCATAAGAACCATCATTCTTGTGAGACAATATATAACAGTTAAAAAGTATAACCATTATGTATTTGTATGGCATTCTAATAAGTGATAGTTGTTACTTAGTAATTGTAATGTATATATCTTTTCTTTTTTAAATTTTAGTGGTTGATTATGCAACAACCATTTTACAATGAAAAAAAGATAAAGTAAATAAAAAAACTAAAAATAAAAAGTTACAGAGATGTTTTAAGAATATGATGCATTATCATATTCTTTATTCTCCAGTAACTTATCCACCTTCTCATTCCAAGAATAAATGAGATAGGTAAGTCTCTTCAAGCACTGGTCCATGTCCTTGCTCTTACAAATAAACTTGGACCATATGATAGAGCTCGTAGGTTGTGTAGATGAGACCTTTAATGGTTGTTGGCGGAGGGTATTCATCTTTCAGGTTTTTGCTATATGATGAATAATAAGTTATCTTGCATTTGTCTATGATGAACTAAAGCCAATTCCTTTATCTAAAGTCAAATAGGATCTAAAGCCTAACTTGGATCCAAAAAGAAGAAGAAATGACATCTTGGAAGAGAGAATAAAGAGGAATAAAATAACTAATGGCAATTTAATTAATACTGTCGTGATCAAGAGTAAAATAGACGTTTGCTATTTGATCTTGGGGTTAGAATCAGAAACCAAGATGAAGGGCTAGGGTTTGCTTTTAAAAATCAAGAGTAATCATGAATGATGAAAAGCAAATTAACTCCCTCCCCTTATATTATTCAAAATGTCCAAGAGGGTATAAATGAAAGAAAGAAGGAGTTTGTCCAAGTGTCAAGCTACTTTTGCAAGAAGACTTTGTCCAACTTTGATTACTTGCACCTTCAAGCTTTGGTAAACATTTCCTTCCCTTTTTGATGAAGCATTCGGTCAAAGACCAAGGGAAAGAAAGAGAATGTGACTTAAAGCCAATCCATGCCAATTGACCAAGCCAAAAAGGAAGTAACTTGGAAAGTTTGACTCAAAAGCAATATGTCAAGAGCAATTTGGTCAACATTTTCTCCCCTTTTTTGAAGAGTAATTTTGGTCAAGAAGAGGGAAGGAAGAGTGGAGTTGAATTAACTAAACCACCTTAGTTAATTAACTCCTCTACTTTTTCAAGAAGCCACAATAATATGACACCTCACACTCTCTTCCAACTCACTTAAACTTTTAGCCAAATGTTTAAGAAGAAAAGGATTGGATATTTAAAACACTTTACTCCTTTACTCTTACAGATTTTGGACGGCCAAGCAAGGTAAAATACTAGAGAACAAGAAAAAGGAAGGAGAAATAAGTGCTTTGAAGAACAAAGAGCAAAGGTGAGTGTTCTTATTTGATTTTCACCTTCAAGATCACCTTTCTAGTTCTTGAGGTCTTCATAAATGTTGTTCCCTTCACTTAAAGTTTCATTTCTATTTTTTATTTCTTAAGGAGTGGTTGTTTATACTACCAACAAAGGACTAAAGTTGGAGAAACAAAGAACAAGCCCTAGAAAGTGAAAAAGGTGAGCTTAAGCTGTCATTTGAACCATATATTGTGTTGTTTAGTTGAGTGTTATGGAATTTATTTGGCTACCCTAAAATAAAATTCAGTCGATATGAGAATTTACTGTTCAATGTTGTTTTAATCATATACACGATGTCATATGATGTTTAAAGAACATATGAGATTTGTTTGATGATTAAATTGGAAACTTGGTGATTACTGGAATAGAATGTCATTTTTTATCAGTGCAGGCAATGTAGGAGGAGTGAGAATTTGATAAATTTGATTGTACCAATGTATTCTACACAAAAAACTGTGTAGTAATAGTCTCTGGCTATAAATTCAGGATCACTGGAATAAAACACTGAAAACTGGTATTGAACACTATTCTGCCAATGTAGGTTTCTTGTGAGGTTGTGAGAATGTGGCATGTTTTTAGATAACAATTGATGTCCAATGAATGTGAACTTTTTAGAATGCTAGTAGACATGTCAAACTTTAATTTGATATGTCATTTACACAATTTGGATCTGTACACAAAGAGTTGTGAATTCTTGAATCTGGACATTTAAAACTAGAATGTTTATGTGACAGTGTGAATTGAAGTGTGGTTCTAGAATCCTGTGAGTGTAACAAGATGAGGGAGATATTTTCCCCTAAAACTAGACTTGATACGGATCACATAGAATTTTGAAACACCTAAATTGGATATTCCTAGAAAAATATGTGAATTTTCAAATTTTGTTGAAACTTCTATAAGCTTTTGGAAACATTCAAATTTAAGAAATTAAGGGTCAAGTGTAATAAAGTTGAATTCTAAGGCTAAAGATAAACACTTGAGGCTAGTGTAGCTACCTTGGATATTCAATTATCATGACTCTAATGATTTAATTATATATCTAGGGTCATAAGATGACAAGGAGGAGGAAATGGAAGGTTTCCTGAGCAACTCCAATGGTTGGAAGAAAAGGTATAGGAGGAGGACCAGAAGATAAGAGGTACTTAACTTTCTTGACTTGCATCTATTTTATATGTACATGCTTGTGCATTGATGTGTTTTATTGCTTTGATGAATTGTATGGATCATATGAGAATGATTGAAGCTCTATTTTACTTATGTTGTGGCCATAGGTATAATATGTAAAAAATTGAGTATGCGTATGTCATTATGTTAGCATAAATTTATGTAAGCAAGCATATCATACACTAAGCATTATCTTGCATGCATAGTAACCATTGTTAACTGTTGAGATTTACTCAAATCTCACTCCTTCCTCACCAACCATATAGATATATTAAGCATAGAAGTGAAATGTACTGCAGTTGTGCAGCGGAAGATATGATGGAAAACTGAAGAATGTCATTTGATGGCTTGATATGTATTAAGTATGGTTCTTTGAGAATGATTGTATAATCATGCATATGCATCTAAATGGATAATTGTCTTAGCACGATAATGAACTAAGAATGAGCAGAGGAATAATTTGGCTAAATAAATGAGCAGTGAATCACTCTGATTGAATTAAATAAAGATACGAATCAATAAGTAATAACAAAGCTATGAACCACTAGAATACTCTTCCACAATTATTTGAAATTTTTAGAAAACCCTACTCAACTACAGGTTATAATCTTGTCTTGAGGTTGGGATATAGAAAGAGTTTTGCAAAAGAATATCACTTAGTGGTTTGAATTCGTTGTGTAAAACTCATCAGATTGATTATGGAAATAAGGCGTTACATAGAGGGGCAACACCAAGAAGCTACTATTATTTGTATTTCCATGTAAGTGCAATATTTAGCGTTTCAAGGAAGGTTGATGTGTTATACTATGATTGAGATATGTATGAGATACCGATGCCTGGTAATACATGGATTTATGCCTACACTAGTGCTCCAGATCCCATTAGAACTTCACTGTTAAGCGTGCTTAGACAATTGTTATTCTGCGATGGATGACCCCTGGAAAGTTAAGTGGTAAGGTTATGGAGATTTGAGAAACAGTGATTGTTATCAGATTTCTCTATGACTAATAATCATCTTAGATGAAATTATATTTTAAGGCATACAAGTATGATAGAAAGTATAGAACTGGAAGAGGTCAAGAACTGTTACATAAATACGTAGTGTTCTGAGTCTTACCAGGTATTGTAGAGGAGATATCCTAACCACCAAATCACCTTGCATTTAATAGAGCTCATGTGAATAAAAGAATGAATTGTGTTAATGGGGTGATGTTTGTGAGAGGAGCTTCACAGAGTTGTAAAGAGATTGACATTCATACCAGTATTAATGATTCTAGATTATAGTACAGTTGGTATGGTTTGTAGTGATGCAGCCAAAGAGGCTGCAATGATGCAGCCTGTGAGGTTTGCAAGTTAAGCGATATGTAAGGGTTACAATGAAATGGTTATATAGGATTAGGACATGCCCTAGTACAGTAGGGCATAATGGTAGTAGATGCCTCTCGACAGATGAAGTCTCACAAGATAGGATACCCCACTAATGAATTAGAACTGGCGGCAATTGTCTTAGATTTGAAAGAATGATAATTTGAATAGGCATTTATGATATTGAGGATTGAAGTAGAATTAAAACCTCGTGAACAATAGTTGAATTGATTTGAGGTATTAGGATATGGTATAGATATATCTGAGGTTTCTTGAGGTTGGCAGTTGCTAATCTAGCATATAAAAAAAATCTTGATTATCAAATATTTCCCTAGAAAGAATGAATGAGAATTTGCTCTCTAATGGAACAAAGTGGTAGAAAGAATGAGAAAAACCATAGGTTATGGTCTCATGGTCGAGATAGAGAATAGAATGTATAAGCGGCTTATGAATTCCCTGTATGGCATGGCTAGATTACCTGGTATGGGAAGTTGAATTTCCAAATACACCTGGAGCTAGATTGATATCAAAAGTCCATGCAAAATGACCCCAGATAAGATGGCAGAATTAAAGAAAACATATTATAGAATTGCTAGAGAAGAGTGACCTTATAAGATTTAGGTTTCATGTTACAATGGAACTTCCATTTAGAGACGGCCAACCGGAGAGGGCTACCTATAGAGGGTTCTGATAGGAGGGACTTACTAGTCAAAGTAGAATGAGTAAAGCACTGAGTGAAGTACAATAGAGTAGAGCCACCATGACATTGAATTGTAGAGTAGAGCTACTGGGATGTCGACTCTCAAAGGTGGTGCATGGTAATGAGTCCTGCATTGGATAGATTTCCTAGAAAGAAGGGTTTATGTGACCCAGTGAATTGCCATGGGGTGCTCTAATTCTATTGTTGACAAAAAGATGGAAAATGGACTGCGGCGAAGCAAGCACGACAAGATAGGGAAGTCAAGTAACTCTTGCTCTCATATCTTTTGTAATGGTTCTGTATATATGTGTTTACCATCCAGTATATTTGTGTCATGAATATATAGTAGGCAGTAAGACCTATTGGGCTAGTATGTCCTTAGGTCGTAAGACCAAATGTGCATTCAGAGCAAGGTTATAAGACCTACTGTGCAATCCAAATTTGAGATTTTGGGAAGTGACTTGATGCATGAAATTTCGAGCAGTGACTTGATGCATGAGATTCTAAGTAGTGTCCTGAAGAGGATGTAAAGCCTAAGAATGATGGGACAGTTAGTGTAACCCCCTGCCTTAATTAGTGTAATTATAATTTGATATCACTTAATTAAATTGGTTTAGAGACCATCGAATAGTTCAAAACTCATTTAATACTCCCTTTTATGGTAGGGACTTTACAAAATTTTCAAAACTTCTTCCCTACTCCGGTCTCAAATTCAATTATCGAATATAACCACCTGTGCAGTTAATTTACATTCATTCATATCAGAATATCTAATAGCAATCCCGGTAACCCCCGGGTTCCATTCATTCACTAGAAGGTTTAAACTTCCCATATAGGGGATTACACAACTATAATCTGTTACTAAATACAGCCCAAAAATAATTTACAAGATCCCTGTCCAACAGGTTTAACCAACACATCTAAAAGTAAATGTCCCTATAGGGTTCTAACTGCTCCGGGTCATACGCTTCTCCTTAGAGCCTTTCGCCCTGTCTGAAAGGTTAGTTAAAGGAAAGAATGAGATTCAAGAGAATCCCAGTAGTAACAAAACATTTATACCACACATAAGTACACAGCATGTAAGCAAATCATCATACAGCAGCAGCAACACAAATCACACCCCACCCTCATCCCCTTTCTCCGCCGGGAAGGCACACTCTCCTAACCCGAACCGTTGTTAGCTACTCTGGGACTATTGGCGTGGCAGTGCATACATATAGCCTTATAGCTCATATAGCTATCTGGCTTTCACAAATGGCCAGTCGGCCTTCACAAATAGCCTTTCGGCCCACATAATCACATATATCACACCTCATCCTCATCCCCTTTCTCCACCGGGAAGGCATACAACCCTTGCCCGATCCGTTGTTAGCTACTCAGGGACTATTGGTATGACGGTGTTTACACATATTCACAATGTCGCAGCATACGAGTTTATCACAAATCAATGATAATACACACATACAATGCATCACATATGGTACGAAAGAAAAGTTACTACCTCGTTCCTTCCTGACGTTTGCTGGCTCAGTGGGCTCACGAGGACGGCAAATGTCGAATCCTATAAACCAAATTAGGGACAATAAATCAATCTCTTTTCCAAGTTCTTAATTCCATAGTACTTAAGTTGGTTATCATTTAGACTCTTTAGGTGGCTATTAGAGGCCTAAATATATACCTAAAGGGTTGGGAAAGGCTATACCAAAAACCACCTTTAAAAAGTGTAAAATACTGATTTTTGGGGGTGGGCCGCAGCCCACAATCCACTGGTTGTGGCCCAAAACTGCCCAGAAACGCTCAGAAACATTTGGGCTGCGGCCCAGAATCCGCTGGCCGCGGCCAAGAAAATCCAGTTTCTTGGCTGAACTTCCAAAAAATCATAACTAATTCAAGAAAAATAGAAATAAGGTGATTCTAAAGCCAAATAAAATCTATTTAAGTCCTCTTTCAAGGAAAAATATTGGCCATTACTGGAAATCACCACAAAAATCCAGATTTACCAAAAACCTAACGTTGTACCAAAACAGGGTCCAATTTTGATGCCAAACTTTGGACAGTTCAAACTCCCAGCTCAAAAAGCGAAAGGACACAAAATTTATGTCCATTTTGAAGCTTGAGATGTGACCTTTAAGACTGGAAAGGTTCATAATTTTTCAACATCATTTGCCTAGTCAAAACGTCCACACCATCTGACTGTCCAGAACAGACTTACATTGGCCAGATTTTCCAGATTTTCACATTTGATCCCAAATGATTCCCATTCCAACCCAAACACCATTCTCACACAATTTTGCTCAAGAAAACCATTGAAATCATCAAAATGACTAAATTCAACTCCCATTGACATATTACACAACAACCACAACATGTCTCACAATGTCACAACACAATTCACACATTGCCACACTTTCCAATCTAAGTTCCCAAATCAATTCCAATGGCCAAAATGTTCAACAAAAGACCAAATTCTACACAACACATAAGCCAATTCATTCCATTCGAAAATTGCACAAAATCAGGGCAAACTCATAAATTCCCAATACTCAACCAATAATTACAACAACTATACCAAAATACTTCTAATTCTTACCTCTTCTTCTTCCTAAAGCCAATTCTTCAATTCTCCAACTTCCAAATTTCCACAAGTTCTCAAACTTCACCAACCAAAATTCTGAAACCATAGGAATATAGCCCTCAACCTCATGCACAACATTAATGAAAGGCACTTGAGCATATGAAGGCATTAACTTATCAAAAACTCAAGCTTTTCCCTTTCTCTTTCCTTAGCTTGTTCAGCGAAAAATGGAGGAGGATGAGAGAGAAAAATGAGATATTGATGATGATGATTTCCCTCACACATACACACATAAACCGACTAGGAAGAGAGGAGAAAGAGAAAATGGTTTGAAAACTTGACTTTAATCCAAGGGTCCTTGTTTTGCCACTTGGCACCATCCTATTCTTCCTACCATGATTTCATATAAGCTTGCATGCATAGGATTTCACCTCTTGGTCTTTCAATCTTAGCCATTAATCTTGATTACTAAAAAGTGTTCTCAATGGTATCTAACCAGTTGGTCAATAAATTTACCATTTTGCCCCTGATTATCACAATGCACAAATATGCTTCAAAAGTGCTCAATTAATATTAATTACATTACTTTGAAGTTGCTAATCCTTGGTCACAATCCAGGATATTACAGTTAGTCCCAAGGCAATAAGACTCATGAGTATATTTTGCAAAGGGAGTTACCTTGGGCTGCAGCATAGAGAGTTGCCCTAAGTACATGACTTAAGCTAGGTAGGTTTGAGGCAAAAGGCCATTGAGTACACCTTGTATGGGGAGTTACTATAGGGTATAAGACCTAATGAATATCTGGTGGATGATGGGCAAAGACCCGAGGCCATAAGTCCTGATGTGCCTATAGCATAAGGGTGATTCCTTAGGCTATAAGTGTAACACCTATCCCTAGACTTCTTTATACAACACTGTGGAAGCATTATTGGCTTAGGGGGAAAAGTTACTTCAGCCCCTAAACCCGAACTCAGTCTTTCCCTCATGAGGTCACTATTCATTTAGTAAAGTGATATTTACCGGATTACTTTATTTTATTCATGGGGTTACTAACTTTTTCTCATTCTTTATTATCAAAGCTCTTCTTTATTCATTTTTATGCTCACTCTCCCTTATGCATATTTGCACTCACATATAAACACCATCCAAAATATGTTTATACAACCATTCTCATGTAGTGATAATTCACACAAAAATAATTATCACGTAACATTCTTCAGTTCCCCATCACATTCTCTTCTTGTGCAAATTCATGCACTCCTTGTAATATCCCAAAATGTATTCAAGAGCTAAATGTACAGAATAGATGGTGGGATTAACGACAAAATTACTTCTGGAAATTTTGTTATGACTTTAGTCAAGTTTCACATGCAAGATTGGCAATTAAATATTATATTGCAAGATGATATTTTACAAGATCATCTTCTTCTTCAAAAGGCCATGATTCACGTATGACAAGAGGGAAAAGTAAGAATAAATACATATTGGCTACTAAATATGACATAAGGAGACAATTTGACCAAGTTATAAAAGGATGATGACTTGGTCAACAATTGCAACAAAAGGCAATTAAATATGATAAATGGAAGAAATGCCAAGACATATTTTATAAAGCTTTAACCTCTTTCAAGCCTCCATATTTGGTCAAATTTTAAAGAGAGGAAGGAAAGAGAAATTTACTTCATACACTTCTTCAATTTTGTCTTTGAAAAGTCAAAAATTGCAACTAGAAAATTTGTGTAACCAATGGCTATGCAAGTTCATGCAATTGGTCAATATTTCTTCCTCCTTTTGAAGAACATGTTGGTCAATAATAATTCTCCATTTGTGCAGCCCATATCACATCCAAAAGCAAGAAGAGAAGAGGCAAGAGAAACCTTAATCAAATGACCAAAGTCAACATGGCATAAGCTTGTGTAAAAAGAATTATTTTCCACCACAACTTTTATTTCTCTTTGGGCCACATTTTTGGTCAGATATCAAGAGGATAAGGGAAGAGAAAGACTGATCATAAATCACTCTCTCACCTCTTCTCAAGGTCGGCCAAGTTCAGCAAGCTAAGAGAAAGTGAAGAACAAAGTTGAGGTAAGATCTTCTACATGGATTTTCACCTCCTTAACCTCATCTATGGCTCAAGTGACCTTCATGAAACTTGTTCCTCTCTTCCTTAGCTTCATTTCTATGGTTTTTGTTTTTGAAGAAGAGGAGTTTTCAGCCACCTTGCAAGAACAAAAGTTGAGGAATCAAGAAAAGAACACAAGAAGAAGCAAGAGGTGAGTAAGAGCATTATGTTGATGTATATGATGCTTTAATTGGCTGGGTTGTGGTGGGCTATTGTGACAGCCCTAATTTTTTTTGAGGGTATATTAGGGATCATGGAGCTTTCATCCTATATATGTGCTTATATGTTGGTTTGGAGGCAAATGAGCTAAGTTTAGTGATTAGATAGTGAAGTGGTTGTTTGTTGTGAAATACCCTAAAATTCTGCCAAAACAAGACATGGGGAATGAGTGGGAATTTGTTCATTTTGATGTTACCATTGTGTTCTACATGAAAAATTATGTGGGAATAGGTTTGGTTGTTGATTTTGAAGCCATTGGACACATTGGTTGAAAATTGGAAAAACTGTCAAGTGTAACTTTGTGCAGGGCAGTCCGTTTGTAGGGACATTTTGAATGGGCAATTGGTGTCTAACAATTCTGAAACTTTCCAGTCTTAAATTTCACATTCCAAGCTTCAAAATGGACATATGATTTGTGTCATTTCGGTTTTTGAGCTGGGAGTTCTAGTTGCCCAAAGTTTGATGTCGAAACTGGACCTAATTCTGGAGCAGTGTGGAATGTTGTGTAATTCTGGAATTGTGTGGTGATTTCTGGTAATGATTCATATTTTTCCTATGAAGAGGACTTCAAGAGCTTCCAATAGGCTTTGAGATCACCTCATTTTGATTTTTCTAGAATTAGTTATGATTTTTCAAAGATGTTGGAAAATTCTGGCAGATTGGTCACCTATGCGAAAATTGAAGATTTTATGGCATAATGTAATATTGTGGAACTTTGAGGGTAGAAATTAGCCTTTTAGGTTAATTGACCACTTTAGCTCCTTAGTTGACTTGATTAATTGACCATAGTGATAATCAACTTAAGTATTATAGAGATAAAACTTGGGAAAGAGATTGACGGGTTGTCCCTAACTTGGTTTACAGGATTTGATATTTGCCGTCCTCGTGAGCCCGCTGTGCCAAGAAACGTCGGGAAAGGATCAGGTAGTGACTCTCTCACTTATACTTTGTGTAATGCACCGTATGTGTGTTGTATCACTATGTTATGATGATTTCTGATGCTGTTGCGGTTACAGCTGGTGATAGCTGTCATTTACAGCGTAAGCTGTCGTGATGTTGATTATAGCAAGAGCTGTCGTATTGTGTATACAGCCGTGAGTGCTATCGTTTGTGGTGAAAACCATGTATCTTTGAGATTGTTGCTGCTGTTGCTGTTTGTGATTTATGTACATGCTTTGTGTTTATGCATCCAATGGTCTCTAATCCGATTTAAATATGTGTTATCGAATTATAATTACGTGTTTAAAGTCAGGGGGTTACACTCCTCTTTTGTGCTTCATACCTGTATGGTTGGTTAGGGGAGGGTGAGATTCAAGGGAATCTCAGTAGCAAACAATGCTAACTTATGCATGCAAGATAATGCTTACTATATGACATGCTTGCTTACATAAATTTATGCTAACATAATGACTTATGAATGCTCATTTCTTTATAATACACTCATGACTATAACATAAGTACAAATAGAGCTTCAATATTCACATATATTCCATATAATTCATCAAAGCAATAATACATATCATCACACAAGCATACACATATCAAATACATGTAAGTCAGGAGAGTTTAACTACCTTTAGTCCTTGTGTCCTCTTCTTGTCCCCTTTTCTTCCAACCATTGAAGCTTCTTAGGAAATATTCTATTCTTCTTCTTTCTTGACTTCTCATGGCCCTAAATAACTATCACATTATTAATACCATGAAAAATGAATGCCCAATGGGGATGCCTTATCCTCATAGGCTTACTTTTACCCTCTAAGTTCATACTAATTACATTTGGCACTTTTCTATCTCAAATTCGAATTGTAGCTAAAAGTTGTCAGCATTTTGACCAGACTTTGAAAAATTATAATTAATTCTATAGAACTCTAATTTGGGTGGCTCAAATTCTTACTTAAAACTATTTGAGTCTATTTAAATGATAAAATATTACTCAGAGCCAATTCTAGCCACAGAATTCCAGAATCATGACCAAAGCCACACTGGTCTAGGATTCTATCTAGATTCAATACCTATCTTTAAAAATTCATAATTCTTAGTGTACTGATTCAAATGAAACATATAACCTATCAAATCAAATCTTGATATGTATACTTTCATTTTGGAAAGTATCATGGTCATTGGATAACATTTGGTCATTAAAAATCTCACTATAACCAAGCTGGCTCCCATAAAACAAAATCTGGCAGTACTATGTTCAACTCCATTTTCTGGATTTCAAATCCATTATTTGTAAAAGTATACCAACAACCTATTCCTATGCAATTTTTCCTAAGGAATCCCTTGGAGACCTCAAAATTGGTGAAATCCTCTCATACCTGCCCTGTTCAAACAAAAAATTAGGGTTCTAAGCAAAACTTCACCAATTCACATTTTAACCACCAAACTAGGTTCATATGCTTCCCAAACATCATATAACTACTTATATATGATCAAAGCATAATGAAACCGTAAAATCATTAAACAACTGAAAATAGGGCAACAACAGAAAAGCCACAAAAATCCACTAACCAACATAATATATATACCAAATTGAAGCTTAAGCTCACCTCTTTCACTTTCTAGGGCTTGTTCTTGATTTCTTCAACTTTGGCATTTTGTAGATAGCATAAAACACCTTCTTTCAAGAAACTACAACTATGGAAATAAAGCTCTTGAAGAGGGGAACAAGATTCATGAAGAACTTTTGAGTCACAGAAGTGGTTAAGAAGGTGAAAATCAAGCTAGAATGTTACCTTTGTTTCTTGTCTTTCTTTTTCTCATTTCTTGGCTAGCTTAGCTGAATTGTGTCTGAGAGAGAGAGAGAGAGAGAGAGAGAGAGAGAGAGAGAGCATAATGTCTGATTTTTTTCTCTTTCCATGCTTTTAGTTTACTTGGACGAAAGTTGGCCCAAAGAAAAAGCAAAATATGTGGACACAAAATTCATCTTCTTGATAAGCCTACAATCAATTAACCATAAGTGGTTAAGTCCATTTTAGTGAAGCTTTCTCTCTCCTCTTCTCTTCTTTTTGACTGAAATGCCTCTCTTAAATCGGAAAAAGAATATTGATCAATCCTCTCTTCTTGCTTCCTTTGTGTCTTAGCCACAATTGTTGACTTTTTAAATGGAAAAAGGTGAAGAAGTGTATTAATTAAATTCCCTTTCCTTCTTCCTCTTCTTGGACAAAATGTTTGACATAAGGGGAGGGAGTGATTTGCTTTTTAACCTTCATCATTGCTCTTGCTTTTCAAGAGCCAACCCTAGCCCTTCATTTTGTCTTCCAATTTTAACCTCAAGATCAAGTGACAATTGTCTCTTTTGCCCTTGATTATGGCAATATTTTTTCTTGTTCCATTAGTTCTTTTAGTTCTCTTTTCACTCCTCTTTCTTTCTCCTTACAAGATGCCATTCCTTTTCTTTTTAGATCCAAGTTAGACTTTAGATAAAGGAATTGGGCAATTGTTTTTTGACTATTTGGAACTAAGTCCCATACCTTAGTTCCCAAATTAGTCATCCTCCTGATATAGGCTTATCCTCAAGTCTCTAGTCTCAAAATTCAGGATATTATAATAAGACCTCACAGGCTACCTGGATAGTAAATGATGGATAGTGTCCTTTGATTACCTAATGTACTATGTGTCATATGATTCCTAAATGTCGATTGACTGATTGTTAATGGATGGTTTGTTTTGCATGCTTTGTGAATATTACATAAGTGTATGAATGGCTTAAGTAGTAAGAGGTGAAGCCTAGAATGTATTCAGAGTACCTAGTCGACTGTATGTCCTAAGGTTGTAAGACCCGATATGCATTCAGTATGGATGTTGGACTGTGTTTCTTGAAGCCATAAGACCTATTAGACTAGTGTATCCTTGGGCTAGTAGATTGATAAGCAGAGGCTTAAGATAGTAAGACCCGGTGTACAAGTTTGCATGGTGTGGAGATGGTGTGTTGGCTCTAGGTCGTCGGATGGCAGTAAGACCTAATATGCATCTTGTATGGGTAGAGGTCATGGGTCATAAGGCATGTATGCCTAGCACTGTGGTTGTTGCTTAGTACTATGGATTAGACTAGTGAATCTAGAGAATGTGCTCTGATGGTTGTCAAATACTATATGGGATCTTAGCTAAGAATATGATGAATTGTGTTGAACACTCTATAAGCTTGCACACAAAAGGGATAGATTGAGTAACAAGAATTGATCCCCGGAGTATAGTTACAACTATACGATATTTGAAATTTCGAGGATGAATTTATTGAATGGGGAGAAAATTGTACTATCCCAAATTTTAGGCCTATAAACTTGAGAATAAGCCTAAGTCAAGCAGGCTGCCAGGCTTGGGTTTGGCAAGAATCTTAAGAATGTCTAAGAACCATAACGACTTTTAGAGACGAATTTGGAATTAAGTATGAGAATAGTTCCAGTTAGTTAAAGGAAATATCCAATTCATTTATCTAAAGTCAAATAGGTGATAAGTAAAATATTTGCATATTTATTTGTCCTTATATGATGATTTTATGGACGATATTTGAGCTTAATATAATAACTTTGGATGTAATTAATAAATAAATAATCTTTTTGGAATAAATAGTATTGAAAAATAAAAAATAAAAAAAGTGTGATAGTTACTATAGCAATAGAATCACTGTAGCATATGGTTACTGTAGCGGATGGAAGTACTGTAATGATGAAATCACTGTAGAGTCATGTGGATACTGTAGCTATTGACGACAGTCACTGTAGTAGCCACCGAATACTGTAACTGTTGTCGATAGTCACTGTAGCAGCCGCCAGATTACTATAGCACGTGGTTTTTTCCCTATAAATAGAGATCAAGGCCAAACTCAAAAGGGAGGAGAGGAAGAGAAGCAGAGATTTCCTTCTTCGACAAGGAGAGTCTTTATCTGACTGGGAGAGATCTTTCTCTAACATTTCTGAGTTCATTATATTAATTTTTAGATTTAATTTCATGCATTGCATTACATTTTGCATGCCTCCATCTTAGAAGGCTTTGGATTGTATTACATTTTGCATGCCTCAATCTTGGAAGGCTTAGGATTTTATTACATTTTGCATGCTGCCTACATGGAAGGTTTTACCTCCTAAATGGACGGCTAGATTTCCCCATCTTTCATGCATCTTTTGGTTGTATATCTATGTTTGAGATTTAATATTCAAGTCGTATGCATTGTTAATTTATTTTGTTTTTGTTTTTAATTTCATCATGTGCTAAACTTTCATTTTCCTAGGGTGATGACGTAGCTTACTAATAACGGATTGAATATTAACTTATTAAATCTAGTTTGAATTTCTCCTTCATGATTGAGTTTTAATTATTATTCTTAATGCTTTTGATTAACTGACCATCTTTTGAATGATTTCAATGTATGTTGAGACCGGAAGGAGATGTATGTGTGTAGATCCTATAATTAAAACCATGACTTACATATGAAATAGGAATATATTCATATCAGTTGTGTAGTCTTACTGAGTTCCATAAATCTTAATGCATAATTAATTGCTTAAATTCATATAGGAATATATTGGATTAGCAATTAATTATAGAATTACTTGACCTTGGAAGAGGCTAGTAATTAAATTAGGGAAACTTGACTATCAATCATGTGGAATAAATTGAGCTAGAATAAATAAGTAATTCAATCCAGAATTTGTTAAGTGAAATCTAATCCCTAGGGCTTTTTCTCATATTTGCTTTCTTATCATCTGCACTCATATTTCATTTTTTTTCTTTTATATTGTACTCTCAATCACCAACTAATAGATCGATTAAATAGAATTAAAATTACCCATTTTGGTACTTAGTGCTCAATCCTCATAGGAACGATACTCTACTTACTTCTATATTACTTGATTATGATAGTGTACACTTGCACTTTCTAATAGACCATTTATACTCGTAACAATAGAATCTAAAGCCTAACTTGGATCCAAAAAGAAGAAGAAATGGCATCTTGGAAGAGAGAATAAAGAGGAATAAAAGAACTAATGGCGAATCAATTAATATTGCCATGATCAAGGGCAAAAGAGATATTTACCTTTTGATCTTGGGGTTAAAATTGGAGACCAAGATGAAGGGCTAGGATTTGTTCTTGAAAACTAAAAGTAATCTTGAAGGATGAAAAGCAAATTAACTCCCTCCCCTTATATTGTTGAAAATGTCCAAGAGGGTATAAATAGAAGAAAGAAGGAATTTTGTAAAGCCACTTTTACCAGAAGACTTGGTCCAACTTTGATCACTTGCACCTTTAGGCTTCGGTCAACATTTCCTTCCCTTTTTCATGAAGCATTTCAGTCAAAGACCAAGGGAAAGAAGGAGAATGTGACTTAATGCCATTCCGTGCCAATTAACTAAGCCAAGAAGGAAGACAAGAAAAGAAAGAAAGAAAAGTCAACATGTCTTACAATTTGATTCAACTTGTAAAGTTTGACCAAAAAGCAATATGTCAAGAGCAATTTGGTCAACATTTTCACTCCCTTTTTGAAGAGTAATTTCGGTCAAGAAGTGGCAAGGAGGAGTAGAGTTGAATTAACAAAACTACCTTAGTTAATTAACTCTTCCACTTTTTCAAGAAGCCACAACAGTTTGACACCTCTCTTCCAACTTGTTAGACCCCATATGTTTTGATGATAACAAAGATTGGACTAATAATATAAGAGGATTTGATAACAAGCAAATGAATTTGAACAAAGTAACTGAAAGGCAGATAAAGACATTACTTGAAGTAAGCACTGGAAGTAATGAAGAAGAACTGAGAGACAAAGAAAAGGAAGGAGAGCATTGACAGATTTTATCTGTAGTTACTCGAGTGAGCACTCGAGTAATGGAAGCTGTTACTAGAGTAGCCACTCGAGTAACCAGGAAGAAAAACTTCCAGAGAAGTACTGCCAGAATTTGGATGAAGTTATTCGAGGGACCACTCAAGTAACATGAAAAGGTATGTGAGCAATTACTTGAGGCACCGCTCGAGTAATAACATGAGCAAAAGCTTTACTGGAGGGGCTACTCGAGTAATCTGCAGTTTTATTTGGAAGCTTACTCAAGTAACCACTCGAGTAATGCAGTTGGAAATACTTTCGGCTAAGATTTGAATGATATTACTCGAGGGACCACACGAGTAATCTGCAAAGTTATATGAATCATTACTCGAGTAACACCAAGAGAAAAAGTATTTACTCGAGTAGCTACTCGAGTAACAAAAGATTTTACTCGAGTAGCCACTCCAGTAACGAGAGCCAAAAATCTTCTAGTAGCTCTCGGCCAAGAATTGACTCACTTTACTCGAGTAGCCACTCGAGTAACCAAGTATGAAAAAGGCTTTACTCGAGTAACCACTTGAGTAATCTATAGAATTATTTGATCCATTACTCGAGGGACCACTCTAGTAATGAGAGAAGAATTAAGCCAGAAGCTCTCAGCCAAGATTTCAATGGCATCACTTGAGTAATCTGCAAACTTATTTGAAACTTACTCAAGGGACCACTGGAGTAACTTGTGAAGAAAAGACAAGCTTACTCAAGTGAGCACTTGCGTAATCAGGTATTTCCAAGGTTTGTGATATATCTCACTCCTTGTCTTACCCGAGCAATATGTCATGAAAAATATCGAATTACTTTCTGTCATGTTTTTAATAGGTTTACTCGAGGGACTACTCGAGTAATAAGCATGATTACTCGAGTAGCCACTCGAGTAAGGAAGTCCAGAAATCATGTTTTCAATCGAATGATTATTGATTTGTTATCTATATAATTAACTCTTCATTGCACTAGTATTCTAAGTATATTTACAGAGAAATAATGAAGGAATCATGTATATCGTCCATAACATTCGAAACACCTGACAACCATAACAGCTAGTTTTCAAATTTGAAGTACAGTCGACCGTTGCTGCGCCACTCTAACGGTCATGTGTAAATTGCTTCCAACGGACACTACAAATTATCTATATATATATGGAGCATTCAAAGAGCAGAGAATAGAAACTAAGAACACACGAACATACTGATCAACACATTCTTAAGTGCTATGTTTTTCTTATACTCATTCATTATACTTCAGTGATTATATATTTGCTCTGTGAGAGAGTTTTTCATTACAAACTCAATATTAGTTATTGAGACAACTTAAGGGTGTGGAACCTTGAGTTGGGGATTTGATTACAATGTGTAAGGGGCAGTGAGTGTCCAGGTGAAGGAACTTTCTGTGTACTGAGGTGTCAAGAACCCACTGAATCTTGGAGAATATTGTAAAACTCTTAGAGATGCTCTGAGGACTGGACGTAGGTCAAAGTGGTTGTTACCGAACCAGTATAACTCCCGGTATATACTTCGGTGATATTTCTCTTTGCTCTCAACTGCTTTAAATATTCTGTCAATTTATTTATACACAACAAAATTTCTGGTATCACCCAATTCACCCCCTCTTGGGTGAAACACTTACACTAACATTTGGTATCAGAGCATAGGTCTTCTTGTTATGGTATAACAGCCTAAGAAGGATCCAATGACAAGCATGGGTAAAGGAATTCTTCCCGACAGAGCTTCTATCACAAGAGCTCCAGGTTTCAATGGCGAACACTTCTCATTCTAGAAAGCAAAATTCAGAGTCTTTGTAATGGCTACTAAATATGGGCTATGGATGTGATTGAGAGTGGAAACTACAAACCTGAAAAGATTGTAGATTCACAGAGAGTTCCCAAGACACCAGCAGAATATGATGAGAATGACAAGAAACTCATCACACTTAACAGCAAGGTAATTTTGATGATTCAAAGTATCTTAAGTCAAAATGAGTACTTCAGAATCTGAATACTCCCAACAGCTAAAGAAATGTGAGAAGCCTTGAAAATAGCTCATGAAGGAACTTCGGGAATAAAAGAAAATCAGATCAATACTCTGGTTATTGAGTTTGATTTACTTAGAATGAAATCAGGTGAGTCGATAGCTGAATTTGAACTTAGATATACTCACCTTGTTAATCAACTTACAGCACTTGGGAAAGTCTATGATCAACATACCCAAGTACAAAAGATTCTGAATATTCTTTCTAAAGAATGAGAGGCCAAAGGCACTACAATTGAGGAAGCAAAAGGAGAATTGATACGATCAGTTGCTTCTCTATTTGGAAGTCTTTTTGAATATAAAAATAAATTAAAGTTCAAATGAGAACTAGATGATATCGGTGATAAGAAGAAGAAAGGTATAGCACTTAAAGCAAAAGAAGAAGAACAAGATAGAGATGAAGAGCTTGATGATGATTTATAAAGTTTTACAAGAAATGCCAAGGATTCAAAAACTTTTAGAAAGGATGTATAAGCAATAAAGAACACATCATCTGCTATGAATGTGGAAAGCCAGGACATTTCAAATCAGAATGTCAAGAACTGATTCATAAGAATAAAGAAAAGAGAAAAGGAAAATTCTACAATAAGAAGAAAGCCTTTGTATCTGCTATATGGGGGGATAGTTCATCTGACGAAAATAGCGATGATGAGGAAATTGAAAATATTTGTAGTTGCTCAAGATGAAACAGAAGAAAAGGTAATTGATTCTGATCCCACCTATGATGAATTATTTTTTGAATATAATTCTTTACATTCTGAATTCATCAAAGTAGTTAAAGAATTAGTTATTTTCAAAAAGAAAAATAAAGCTCCTGAAATAGAACTTAAAGAGAATTTTGAAAAGGATTGTGAAAACTGTTCTTCTTTGAAAAAGAAAAACACCGATCTTATGAAAACTCTTGAAAAATTCACTAAAAAAAGTGAGATGCTAAATATAATTTTAAAAGCTCAACGAGTTGTAAATGATCGATCTGGAATTGGATATGATCCAAAATCAGATAGAAGGAAAGGAAGAAAGAAAGCAAGAAGTGAGTCATACTTAAATTACTTTCAACATTCTGTTCATACATCAAATCATTTCGCATATTGCAATTACTATAATAGAAAAGGTTATTATACTTCATCATGCATTCATAAAAAGAAAAGAAAAATAGGAACCTACAAATGGGTACCTAAAGGTTCATACGCTCAGAAAATCATTTGTATTAACCCAAAAGGACCTAAAAAGATGTGGGTACCGAAGACTTAATAGTATTTAATTGCAGATATGTCTTAAAGCATCCAAAAACAACAAATGATACATAGACAGTGGATGCTCCAAACATTTGACCGGTGATTTCAAAAGCTTTACCTCATTACAACCAAAAGAAGGTGGGAAGGTAAAATTTGGAGGAAATCAATCCAAAAAGATAGCAGGAATTGGTGAATTCAAAAATGATAAAGGCATTCAAGTCAAAGACATTTATTATGTTGAAGGCTTATGTCATAACTTGCTGAGCGTGAGTTAAAGTGCAGATAAAGACAACTGGGTAATATTTGACTCATAAGAATGTCTAATTATAAACAAGAAAGATTTACAATGAGATAAGAAGAATCTCAAAGCAAAGCTTAGAGCAAAAAGGCAAGGTAACTGCTATACTCTTGATATTAGTAAAAATAACTCTAAAAATTATTTTCTAAGTAATGCCGATGAAAGTTGGTTGTGGCATAAGAGGCTAGCTCATGTCAACATGCACCAACTAGGCAAGTTAGTTAAAAATGATTTAGTGATTGGTTTACCCAAAGTGAATTTAAAAAATGATTTGATTTGTGACGCATGTCAAAAGGGTAAACAAACTAAATCATCTTTTAAATTGAAAAATGAAATTACAACAAATCGACCACTTTCATTGCTACATATGGATTTAGTTGGACCAGCAAGAGTTAAGAGTCTTAGTGGCAACTTATATTCATTAGTCATTATTGATGATTTCTCTAGATTTACATGGACTATTTTTCTATCATCAAAGGATGAAACTTTTGGAGAATTTATTGTTTTTGCCAAGAAAGTGCAAAATAAGAAATGTATGTCCATTGCAGGTATCAGGACAGATCATGGTGGAGAATTTGAAAATCAAGCTTTTGATGAATATTGTGATACTAACGGCATTGATCATAATTTCTTTGCTCCAAGGACACCTTAACAAAACGGAGTTTTAGAAAGAAAGAATAGAGTGCTCATTCAAATGGCTAGAGCAATTCTAATGAAAAAGACGTATCTCAAGTTTTCTGGGCCGATGCAATGTGCACAGCATGCTACATTTCAAACAGAGCCTACATCAAAACAAAACTTGGAAAGACACCATATGAACTATACAAAAAGAGGAAACCAAACCTTGCTGATATGCACATCTTCGGTTGTAAGTGTTTCATTCATAATAATGGTAAAGATAACTTAGGAAAATTCGATTATAAAGCAGATGAAGGAATTTTCCTAGGCTATTCTAACTTAAGCAAAGCATACAGAATTTTTAATAAATGAACATGTGTTGTTAAAGAATCAATTCATGTTGTATTCGATGAGTTTGAATCCTCTGACAAGACTATTAACGATAGGCAGGAAGTTGTTTTAAATCAAGAAAATGGTCAATCTATTTCTAATTCTCTCATTCCAGAAATTAATCAAACCAAGGAAGAAGATCAGTCACTAGGACAACCTAGATCCTGGAAATACAATAAAAGTCATCCCTAGATCAAGTCATAGGAAATGTGAATGAAGGAGTCAAAACTAGAAATAGAATTTTCAATGAAGTTAGTTTTTTTGCTTTTATTTCTGAGATTGAACCTTCTAACATTGACGAAGCTTTATCAGATAATGATCATGTTATAGCAATGCAAGAAGAACTAAACCAATTTGAAAGAAATCAAGTTCGGGAGTTGGTACCTCGACCTAAAGATCATCTGATCATTGGCACTAAATAGGTATTCAAGAACAAACTTGATGGATCTGCAATCATTGTTAGAAATAAGGCAAGATTGGTGGCCAAAGGCTATAATCATGAAGAAGGAATTGATTATGAGGAAATGTATGCTCCAGTGGCTAGATTGGAAGCTATATGAGTACTCTTAGCCTTTGCATGCATCAAGGGATTCAAACTCTATCAAATGGATGTCAAGAGCACATTTCTAAATGGCTATATCATAGAAGAAGTGTATGTAGATCAACCTCCAGGTTTTGAAGATGTAACCAAACCTAACCATGTTTTCAAACTCAAAAAGGCTTTATATGGTTTAAAACAAGCTCCTAGGGCATGGTACGAAAGGCTCAGTAAATTTCTCATTGAACAAGGTTTTGTACGAGAAAAAGTTGATACAACACTTTTTACAAAACGAAAATGGGATGATATTCTAATTGTACAAATATATATTGATGACATAGTTTTTGGTGCTACTAACGAAACCTTGTGTAGGGAATTTTCTAAGATAATGCAGGGGGAGTTTGAGATGTCAATGATGGGAGAATTGAATTTCTTTCTCGGTTTACAAATCAAACAAAGAAAGAATGGAATTTTCATATCTCAAACTAAGTATTTGAAAGAGCTATTGAAGAAGTATGAAATGGATGAAGTAAATAGAATGGACACGCCTATGAGCTCAACCACATTGCTTGATGTGGATGTTAAAGGAAAAGATTACAATATCATAAAATATAGAGGAATGATTGGATTATTACTCTATCTCACTGCAAGCAGACCTGACATTCAATTCAGTGTGGGTATGTGTGCAAGATATCAATAAGCACCAAAGGAGTCACACGCTGAAACCATCAAACGTATCTTCTGATATCTTGCTAACACGGTAGAATTAGGTCTCTGGTACCCCAAAGGAAGAAGTGAATATCTGTTGCATAATCAGACTATGATCATGGAGGATACAAGATAGACAAAAAGAGTACCAGTGGATAAAGCCAGTTTCTTGGAGGCTCTCTTGTATCATGGTTTAGCAAGAAACAAAATACAGTGTCTCTTTCGTCAACAGACGTTGAGTATGTTACAGCATCAAGTTGTTGTGCACAAGTATTATGGCTAAAGCAATAACTCCAGGACCTTGGTATTTATTTGAAGGAGATACCAATATATTGTGACAACACTAGCATGATAAGCTTAGCAAAGAATCCAGTTCAACATTCCAAAACCAAGCATATTGATGTTAGACATCACTTTATCAGAGATCATGTCCAAAAGAAAGATGTCAAAGTGATATTCATCCCAACTCATCTTCTACTAGCTAATATCTTAATAAAACCTCTTGCAAAAGATCAATTTTTGTATATTAGAAGAGAATTGGGAATGGTGAATCCTGATGAATTGAAAGTTATTTAGTGTTTACAATATGTTAGATAATGTTATTTATTGATCTGTTGATGATTACTAACTTAAGCATCAGAGTTTCTAGCAATTTATTTTGCAGGATCATGATATTCTGTTTTGGAGTATGAAAAGCAGAGGTTAACAGAGGACAACATTACTGGAGGGACGACTTCAAGTAACTAGCATTACTGGATGACACCTTGAAGTAATTGAAAGGATTACTTAAGTAGGCACTCGAGTAATGATCTGAAAATTATGACACTAGAGCATTAATTCAAAATAAATTCAAAAGAAATGGTACAACGGCTAGAAATAAATGGTCAGAAGGTAAAGAAACAGGTTACCCAAGGGAGGTCTCGAGTGAACTTCAAAGGTTACTCGAGTAAGGCCTCGAGTAAACTTCACTAGTTACTCGAGTAAGGCCTTGAGTGAACCTGGTTGCAAATCACAAATTTGCTGAGTTTCAGCTCAAATTTGTCTTAAAGAGCCATCTAATGATCGAGGGAATATACATGGGTAATTACAATATTATTCATGCCAGGTACGCATTTAAATTTACTGCATTTTGAAAATTCTGGTATGATCACTCAAGTAGCTACTCGAGTGAACCTGATGATCACTCGAGTAATCCCTCGAGTAATGTCGGGCCCTAGGTTTATTTTAGTCGATACTCAGTCATTTTTCATAAAATCGCCTTGAGTGATTCTCCTAGTGCTCTGACAAAAAATTTTCACAATCATTTTCCCTTGTCATTTCCATCAAACCCATTGATTATTACCTACCAAAACCTCCCAGATGGCTCAGAATCCTCTGCCCTAATCTCACGACTCTCGGCCTCTGTTTTCCAGAAATCCTTGTTTTTCACAAATCAAAATGGTGAGGACTAAATCTCCTAATCTTAGCACTCCTTCTGAGTCCTCTGAACAGCATCAACCCTCTAAATCACTTTCCTCTCATCCTACCAAGAAACGCAAACTATCTCCTAAACCAAAAGTAAAGACCAAGCCTCAACCTAAGCCTAAGGTAAAAGGGGTTGTCATTAAGGAATCAGTGGTCACAAGAGCTCAATTCAAGAAGAGTTCACCTCTAGGAAGAGGTAAAGCAAAAAAAGCACAATCTCCTCCTCCCTCTGACTCATCCGACACCCCCACTTTTTCTCCAAAACCTCTGAAGAAGCCCAAGTTTAATGAGAAGATTACTAGAGTCATGGTAGGCATGCTTGAAGAAGCTTTTCAATCTAAGGGAGCGAAGAAAGGGGAATCTTCAAAGAAACCAGAAGACAGAGATGAGGAAATCACATTTCCCCCACAGGGATTCAATGTGTACAAGCTTGAGGAATCTCAGAAGTACCTAAGTCACTTTGTAAGAAGAAATATGTGCATGATGCACTACATTGACTACAAGGTCCTTCAAGAGGTATTGAAATTTGACTTGAGTCCCTATCTTGATTCCTATATGCCCTGGTTTTTTGTTAAACTCCTATTTTACACCAGAATTGTGAGGCATTTTTACTGTAACCTTGAGCCCATAAATGACCCTCTCCAAAATGCCTTAGAAGAAGAAATGGTTACTAAGGTTAGAGGTAAAGAAATCATAATCTCACATTCCAAAATCAACACTTGGCTAGGAATAGAAAACCCTCCTGATGATGATTATCCTAATTATGATTCAAACCAGTTGTTTTCTATCCTTAGACCTGGTGAGTTAGTGGGACCTCTAAATTTCAACCTGAGTGAACAAATCCAATAACTTTACTCATTTCATTGAGAGGGACTTCAGAAAATTTACCTCATTGCTTCTCAAAGAACAAAAGGACTTGGGAGAATATATCTTTAATGAGATAAAGAGATATAGGTTTAAAGGAAAACCTACTACTCCAATGCCTTATCCTCAACTTATTTCCTTGTTTCTCAAGAAGAATAAGATTTGGTACTTGGAGAGTAAGGAGCCAATTGAGAGGATAACACCAGTTGGGAGAAATCAAATTGGGAAGTTGAACATTGAGATCCCTCTGAAGACTCCTCTAGAAGCAAGTCCTAAGAAGAAGAAGAAGACTGAAACTGCAACTAGTAGAATGGATAATACACAGTCTTCTGCTCCAGCTAACACATCATCTCTATCTTTCCTTGGTGTCATAATACAAACATCCATGGAGAATATTCTGAAGGGTTTCTATATCGATATTGCTAATACATATGCCGAGTTGGTAACCATGTGAATGAGAAAATGGGATAACTTGTGGAAAGAATGGATAAGAGGCATGAAGAGATGTTAGCAGAACAACATGCCCAGGGTGAGCTTCTGAGGTCAATTGTTGCCAGACTTGATGCTATGGCATCTGGCTCCCCTCTTCCTAGTCCTTCTGTTACTCCTGAGCCAGTACCAGTCTCTGAACCTAGACCTTCCCAGCCTAGCCCTCCTGATCCTATACATTCTGAGCATAGACCCTCTTAGCCTGGACCCAGTAATCTTCTGTTCTCTATGCTTGACCCAGAGACATCTGAGCCAATCCATATCACCACTGATAATCCATCTCAGCAAGTTAGCCTGACTCTATCCGACTCCCATTGCCTCACCTGCATACACTGAGGAGGTACTTGTGTCTTCACTTGTTGCTACAGAGGAAGTGGAAACTACTTCTCTTATTCCTTTCCCATCACCTCCTGTGAACCCTCCAGAGGATCTTCAGACACCCCCAGTGAACCTTCCTAAACCTAAACCATCATCTTCAGACTCTTCCAGTTTAGATGGCTCACATGAATCATTGCATTTCCTGTTACTCACATTTCAGCAGCCAAGCCATTCACTCCTCCTTATGATTGATCTCACCTTTGTGATGAAGACAGAAAGGGAGAGAAGAGGCTTGAGTGATTCTGTGATAAATTGAGTTAGTGTAATGGGGATATGGGTGTACAGGGCCTTAGAGAGCTTTTGTAGTCTTTAATTATGTAATGAACTCATATTGCAATTTGAATTCAAGTTATATTACATTGTGGGACTCATGATTTTTATTGTGTATGCAAGTTATGATCATTAGTTTAAAAAACAAAATTTCTCAAGATCAATTACTTTGAATTGAAAAAGACATTTACCAAGTTATTTCAAAAGAGTTTTCAAGTTTAAATTGAACAAGGATTTTATATGAAAATTATTTAAGAAGCATGTGTTTGAAAACTCAATTTCAAAAACTTTGTTCAAAATCACCAAGTTTTGTCATCATCAAAAAGGGGGAGAATATTGGACCCCAAATGTTTTGATGATAACAAAGATTGGACTAATGATATAAGAGGATTTGATAACAAGCAAATGAATTTGAATAAAGTAACTGAAAGGCAGACAAAGACATTACTTGAAGTAAGCACTGGAAGTAATAAAGAAGAACTAAGAGACTAAGCAAAGGAAATTGACAGATTTTATCTGTAGTTACTCGAGTGAGCACTCGAGTAATGGAAGCCGTTACTTGAGTAGCCACTCGAGTAACCAGGAAGAAAAACTTCCAGAGAAGCACTGCCAGAATTTGGATGAAGTTACTCAAGGGACCACTCGAGTAACATGAAAAGGTATGTGAGCAATTACTCGAGGCACCGCTCGAGTAACAACATGAGCAAAAGCTTTACTCGAGGGGCCACTCGAGTAATCTGCAATTTTATTTGGAAGCTTACTCGAGTAACCACTCGAGTAATGCAGTTGGAAATATTTTCGGCCAAGATTTGAATGATATTACTTGAGGGACCACTCAAGTAATCTGCAAAGTTATATGGATCATTACTCAAGTAGCCACTCGAGTAACACCAAGAGAAAACGTATTTACTCGAGTAGCCACTCGAGTAACAAAAGTCTTTACTCAAGTAATGAGAGTAAAAATCTTCCAGTAGCTCTCGGTCAAGAATTGACTCACTTTACTCGAGTAACCTGGTGAGAAAAAGGCTTGACTCATGTAATCTGCAGAATTATTTGAACCATTACTTGAGGGACCACTCGAGTAATGAGAAAAGAAATTAGCCAGAAGCTCTCAGCCAAGATTTCAATGGCATCACTCAAGTAATTTGCAAACTTATTTGAAACTTACTCTAGGGACCACTCAAGTAACCTGTGAAGAAAAGACAAGCTTACTCAAGTGAGTACTTGAGTAATCACGTATTTCCAAGGTTTGTGATATATCTTACTCCATGTCTTTCCTGAGTAACATGTTATGAAAAATGTTGAATTACTTTCTGTCATGTTTTTAATTGGTTTACTCGAGGGACTACTTGAGTAATAAGCATGATCACTTAAGTAGCCACTCAAGTAAGGAAGTCCAAAAATCATGTTTTCAATCAAATGATTATTGATTTGTTATCTATATGATTAACTCTTCATTGCACTAGTATTCTAATTATATTTACAGAGAAATAATGAAGGAATCATGTATATCATCCACAACATTCGAAATGCCTGACAACCGTAACAACTAGATTCAAATTTAAAGTATAGTCGATTGCTGCGCCACTCTAATGGACATGTATGAATTGCTTCCAATGGACACTACAAGTCATCTATATATATATGGGAGCATTCAAAGAACAGAGAATAAAAACTGAGAACACACGAACATACTGATCAACACATTCTTAAGTGCTCTGTTTTTCTTATACTCATTCATTGTTCTTCAGTGATTATACATTTGCTCTGAGAGAGATTTTTTCATTATAAACTTAATATTCGTTTTTGAGACAACTTAAGGTTATGGAACCTTGAGTTGGAAATTTGATTACAACATGTAAAGGGGAGCGAGTGTCCAGGTGAAGGAACTTTCTGTGTACTGAGGTGCCAAGAACCCACTGAATCTTAGAGAATATAGTGAAACTCTTAGAGACGCTCTGAAGACTGGACGTAGGTCAAAGTGGTTGTAACCAAACCAGTATAACTCCCGGTGTATACTTTGGTGATATTTCTCTTTGTTCTCAACTGCTTTAAATATTCTGTCAATTTATTTATACACAACAAAATTTCTGGTATCACCCAATTCACCCCCTCTTGGGTGAAACGCCTGCACTAACACAACTCACTTAAAATTTCAGCCAAGTATTTAAAGAGAAGAGGATTGAATATTTCAAACACTTCACTCCTTTAGTCTTACACATTTTAGATGGCTAAGCAAGGGGAAAAAAGAATAGAACAAGAAAAAGGAAGGAGAAAGAAGAGCTTTGAAGAACAAAGAGCAAAGGTGAGTGTTCTTGTTTGATTTTCACCTTCAAGATCACCTTTCTAGCTCTTAAGGTCTTCATAAATGTTGTTCCCCTCACTAAGAGCTTCATTTCTATGGTTTTTATTTCTCATGGAGAGGTTTTTTGTGTTGCCAACAAAGGACCAAAGTTGGAGAAACAAAGAACAAGCCCTAGAAAGTGAAAGAGATGAGCTTAAGCTTTCATTTGAACCATATATTGTGTTGTTTGGTTGAGTATTATGGAATTTGTTTAGCTGTCCTAAAACTCATTTGATATGAGAATTTAGGGTTCCATGTTATTTTGATCATATACACGATGTCATATGATGTTTAAAGAGCATGAGATTTGTTTGATGATTAAATTAGAAACTTGGTGATTGTTGAAATGGAATGTCATTTTTTGTTAGATCAGCGCATATAGGAAGAGTGAGAATTTAACAAATTTGATGGCACTAATGTATTCTACATGAAAAAACTTTGTAAGAATAGCCTTTGGTTGTAAATTCTATATCACTGGAATTGAACACTGTGCTGGCTGTGTAGGTTTCCTGCGAGGCAGTGAGAATGTGGTGTGTTTTTGGATAACAAATGATGTCCAATGAATGTGAACTTTTCTAGAATGCAAGTAGACATGTCAATCTTTAATTTAATATGTTATTTGCATAATTTAAATCTATACACAAAGAGTTATGAATTCTTGAATCTAGACATTTAAAACTGGAATGTTTCTGTGCCAGTGTGAATTGAATTGTAGTTCTAGAATCCTGTGAGTGTAACCGGCTAAGGGAGATATTTTTCCCTAATATTATACTTGAAAAGGATCACAGAGAATTTTGAATCACCTGAATTGTATATTCTTGGAAAAAGATATGAATTTTCAAATAAATGATCAGTAAATCACTCTGATTGAATTCAATAAAGATAAGAATCGATGAGTAATAATGAAGTTGCAAACCACTAAAATATGCTTTTGCAAGATTTTGATATCTTTAGAAAAACCCATTCAACTACAGGTTTGAATCCTATCTTGAGGTTGAGACATATAAAGAGTTTTGCAAAAGAATATTGATTAGTGGTTCGAATTCGCTTCGTAAAACTCATCAGATTGATTCCAAAAATAAGGCATTACATGTAATGTTAATTGAATAATCAACCACAACATTAACTTAGAACTGTTAAGTATGCTGGAAAAAATACTTTATGTTTCTTAATTAATAACCGTGAACTATTAATTTTTAACTTCATCTCCCTTCTCTAATGATGAGAATGTGGATGAGGATGATGAAGAGAAGGAGGAAGAGGAGGATGAATAGGAGGATGAGTATGGCAGTCATTCCTCATCCTCTTCATCATCATCATCCTCATCCTTATTCTCATCATCGGAAGAGGGAGATAAAGGCTGGCTCAGAGTATTATTACAAGCGTGTGGAAGGGGAAAGGTTTCAAACCATCATGACGTTCTTTGTTTCATGTTTGTTTTTGCTTAATAACCATTATTCTTGTGAGATAAAATAATTACCACCATTATTTATTTTCTTAGACTTCTATTAAGTGATAGGTTTTACTTAATAATCGTTATATATTTCAAGTACTGATGATCTTTGTAATGCCCCAACATGTGTATAAGGGCTCATGACTCCAAAAGTGAATGTAATTAATGTTGGATAAACACTTTCAGAGACTACAATGTGAATTATGACCTAAATTAGCAACAGAAAGTGCTCAAACCCTTTATTTAAGTTTAATTATGTGGCAGAGTCTAGGTTAGACTAAAAGTGAAAGGGAATGGCGCATAAAAGAGGATAAAGGGATAAAATAATGTGTTAAGTGGCAATCTAATAGAAATTGCCATAGTCAGGGGTAAAATGAGAAGAAAGAAATTTATCGGCCAATTAGTCAGCAATCGAAGAGGAAATTCAATCTCAGCTAAAAGAGTAAGAGTTGTGACTAAAATGCTAAAGGAATTAATTAGAATAATCATATGGTTATATGCATTTTAGGAGAAATCACAAGACCATGACACATGGCACCATAGGATTAAGTCAAATGTTCAAACTTTCCTTCTCTTCTCTCTCTCTCTTCTTCAAATTCGATCAAGGGCACAGAGGAAGCTAAAAAGTTTGATCATTTCATCACTTTTCTCTCTCTCTTGAAGCTCAAATTCGGCCAAGGCAAGGAGGAGGAAAGAGAAAGAGGTTCTAGGCAAGGTGAGTCCTTTCTTGTGGATTTTGACCTTGTAGATGACTTCTACTGCTCAAAACCTCTTCCCTAATCTTATTCCTCTTGATAAAAGCTTCATTCCTATGGTTTTAGATTTTCAAGAAGAGGTGTTTTGTGTACTCAAGAAAACTAGTGGTTGGAGAAGCAAAGAACAAGCTAGACATAGTGGTAGAGGTGAGCAAAAGCAACATTTTGACATATATGTGATCATTGTTGAGAGCTTTGGCTTGTGGATTTTTTCCCTAATTTTCATGTATATTGGGGTATAGAGATTTTGGGATGTCTTGATTGTTGTAATGGTGTCTTGTGTTGTGGTTTGAATAAATGGAATTGATTTGGGACTTGAATGTGAAGTTTGAAAAATTCTGGATTTTGTGTGTAAATTTTTGCCCAAAATAGAGCATGTGAAAGGAATGTGAATTTGGTTATTTTGATGTTTCCATTGGATTCTATGTGGAAAACCGTGTGAGAGTAGTCTTAGTTGCGCATGTTGGACCATTGGAAACACATACTGAAAAATTGGAAGTTTTGGCAATGAAAATTCTATGCATGGGAACTAGTTTGCATGGTATTTTTAAATAGCAAATGATATCAAAAAGTTATGAAATTTTTTGGTTAAGTAGTAGACATCACAAGCTTTAAAATGATATAAACTGGGTGTCATTTCAATGTGTATGTTGGGAGTTATGGTTGTTGGAAATCAGCCAAGAAACAAGCCAGTTTCTGACTGCGGCCAGGCATTTTAGCCGCAGCCAAAAAGAGTCTAATCATTTCTTGGTCGTGGCCCAAATCCTTCTAACCTATTCTTGGCCGGTACCTAAGGGTTCTTGGTGGTAGGCCAAAAGTGTTTGTCTTGTTCTTGGACACTGCTAGTGATTATTGGTTGTAGCTATAATATTTCTGACCATCTCTTAGCCACGGCTAACCCCCAAAATTCTGCATTTTGAACTTCTGAAAGATGGCTTTTGGTCTAGCTCTCCCCAACACTTTAGGCTTTTATTTGATCTTCTTAAAGCCACCTAAGGGACTTAAATGATAACCAACCCCAAGTGTTTTGGATTTATTTAAGAATTGAAATATGGAATAACTCGTCGTCCTTGATTATGATTTATAGCACTTGACATATGCCCTAAGCGTAAGAAACCTGTTCATGAGCAAGAACGGAAAGAACAAGTTAGTGACTCTTTCTCTTATATCATGTATAATGATTTATATGTAAAATTATTGAATTATGACAAATGTGTATACAACTGTAAAGGCTATCGTGAATGTGATAAAAGTCACGAATGTGTATATAATTGTGAAAGCTGTCGTGAATGTGACAAATATCACAAATGTGTATACAGCTGTGAAAGCTGTTATGAATGTGACGAATGTCACAAATGTGAATGCAACTGAGTATGCTGTTGTGAATGTTGCTTTATGATGATTTCTTGCATGCTCTGTTTATTATATCTCATATAAGTGAAATGTTACTACTGAGATTCATATGAATCTCACTCTTTCCAATGACTAACTTACAATCAGGGCAAGTAGATCGAAGGAGAAGCACGTAACTAAGGGCGGCTAGTGCTCTCGGCTAGGAGATTAGAGTTTTGTGTTGGTTATTAAATTATGGATAAATGTATAAGTTGTATATGATGTAAATGTAAGATCAATATAGTAGAGGAAATTGAACCTACCATAGGCTTGTATAGTGTTATGTAATCCCCGGTATGGGAACTAAAACGGGAGATTATGCCCTATAGACCTTTTTAGTAAATGAATGAAACCTGAAAATTCATCTGAAAATTTTGTTAAGCACTCCGATATTATGAATGGAACAACATCGAATAGGCCAAATAGATTCGAAAAGTAGAAGTGAGATCGTATTAAACAGGTTTTGAAAAGTTTTTGAAAACCCACTTTATCATAGGATCGAATCCTGTCTTGAAGTCAGGACCTTTAATGATTTTTGAATTATCCATTGGTATCCCATTTATTTTATGGCACATTTTCAAACTATATAAATGGTTTTCAAGGAAGGGAGTTACAATCTTTGTAACACCCCTCTTACTGTAATCATTTTAATGAGTTTTACGCACCGAATTCGAACCACTAAGCAAGATTCTTTTCAAGACTCTTTCAATTCCTATTCTCAAGACAAGACTTGAACCTATAGTTGAGTAGGTTTTTTCTGAATAATTTAAAAATTTTTAAAACTATCATAAAGTGGTTCGTAACGTCTCCTTGACTCATTGTTTCTTAATTCCCCTTTATCAGAGTATTCAAGTGTCTTTATGCTTATTACCCTTATATCGTCATTGGGTTATGGGCCTTTTGGTGTAGATATGCCATATTCTATTTTATTTACCAAGTTAGTGGGCAACTATTCTCTTACCAGACATCTGTAAGGCTGCCATCACCATTACACTATTTGTATAGTAGTTATGATCTTAAGTTATACACAACATATATAAGATACAAAACAAATAACCAACAGTAATTCTTAATCTTCTAGATGCATCCTTTACTCGTCCGTATCTACCTTCTTGCCCTTCGAGTAGCTTGCCTTTGTGTAAGTTAGTTATTGGAAAGGGGTGACATCCAAAAGAATCTCAGTAGTAATATCAATCACTCATATGATATGTAAATATATAGAGCATGTTAAACAATCATCGCATAGGCATACTTAATCAGCACATCAAACAGATTCATCAATATGCAACCATCACATCATACATAAGACCTACTTGGTCCACATGCATAGGACCTACCCATCCTCGCAATGCCAATGAGTAAATTATACATGCAAAGCAGTACATAAATTATAAGAGAAAGAGTTATTACCTTGGCCTTTCTGGTCTTGTTCTCATATTGATTTCTCGTACTCAGAGTAGATATAAAATCCTATAAATTAGAATTTACAGACGACTAGTTTTTACATGTTCCAATTATTTTATAATTCAAACTCTTATGTTGGTTATCATTAAGATCAATTCACTAAGTCAAACAATGTATTAAAGTAGTCAAACTATCCTAAGGGGCTAATTTCTACCCTGGGAGTTCAAAAAAAATTACATTGTGCCATTACTTTTTGATTTATGCACATTAACTGTAATTTGCAAGAATTTTCAACCTACTTTGAAAATTTATATCTTTATGTATAAAAGTCCAATTGTAATGGTTCTAAAGGCTATATAACCCTTACTAAGTCTACTTTCAGGGAAAAAATATTACCCTTAGCTAATTGGATGCACAGCATTCCAAAATTACTAATTATTGGACACTATCTAGAAACATGCTAGTTTTCATTGATCAACTTCAAAAATATATAACTCCTATTGTACAATTCCAAATTACCTATATGACCTATCAAATTAAAGCTTGATAAGTATATTTTCATACCGAAAAGTTTCATGGCCATTGGACTTCATTCATTTATTCAAAACATGCCATAATACATCTGACACACAGGAACCCTAAAACTGGTAGCACAATGTAAACTTCAATTTTATGAATTTCATTCCAATGATCCAAAATTCATAATTCAGTTGTAACCCCTTACTTAAAACCCTTGACAACAGTATGAAAATGTGTCAAAGTTAAATTGGAGACTAGAGAATAATTTATAACTTGCTCGAGGTCCCGACTTCAAGATAAGGTTCTCTCTTATGATAAAGTGGGTTTTGAAAAACTTTTCAAGACATATTTGATGAGGTCTCATTTCTACTTTTCAAATATATTTAGCTTGTTCGGTTCTGTTCCATTCATTAATATCAGAGTACTTAACAAAATTTCTCGACGAACTATCGAGTTACATTCATTGACTAATAGGGTTCATAGAGCCTAATCACCCGTTCTTAATTCCCTTACTGGGTTACATACATGTACTTGGTATGTATACCTTTACTAGATGTACTAGTCTTACAGTGTACTTATATATACACATCAAGTACAATATATACAATTTCTCCAAAAGTTTGATAACAAAGAAAAGACCTAACCCTTTATCAATGCGCACTAGCTACCCTTGTTTACCTGCTTATCCTTTGAGCTGCTTACCTTAGCTGTACGTTAGTAATTAGAAAGAGTGAGATTCATATGAATCTCAGTAGTAACAATTCATTAATACGATATATAATTTCATAAAGCATGCAAGCAATCATCATATAGTAGCATCCACAACAATCATACATTCTTGACATTCTTTGACAATCATAACATTCATAACAATTCTTGACATTCATAATAGATGATGATATGCACATACATATAAAGCATTATACATTATATAAGAGAAAAAGTTACTACCTTGGTCTTTTCGGTCTTATTCTTGCACTGATTTCTTACCCTCAGGGCAGATATCAAATCTTATAAATTAGAGTTAAGGATGACGAGTTATTGCCCATTTCAAATTCTTTAATAACTTCAAAATACCTGGGTTGGTTATCATTTGAGTCCTTTAAGTAGCTATTTGGAGTTCAAAGCCTAAGAGGGTTATGGAAAGCTAGACTAAACACCGCCTTTCATAAATAAAAAATACTGAAATTAGGTGGTGGCCACTACCAAAACTCCTCTAGCGTGGCCAAAAAGTGGTCAGAAACTTTTTGACTGCAGCCAAGAACTTCTGGCCATGGCCAAGAAAATTCCTATTTCATGGCTGAACTTCTAAAAATCAAAACTAAATCTACAAAAATCAAATGGAGTGATTCCAAGTCCTACTTGAAGCTTTTGAAGTCCTCTATATAGGACAAATATGAACCACTTCCATCTATAACCACAAAAATATAGAATTCAACTAATTTCTATACTATTCTATAATAAATTCCAGTTTCAACCTCAAGCTTTGGAAATGCATAACTTCCAGCTCACATATCCAAATGACACCCATTTTACATCAATTTAAAGCTTGAAGTGTCTACTATTAGACTAGAAAGTTTCTCAATTTTTGGATGTCATTTACTTATTTCAAAATACCATGCAAACTGACTGCCCTGCACAGGACTTTCACTTACAAAACTTTCAGCTTTTCAACATATGTCTCTAATGGTCCAGAATTTATAACCAGGGCTACCCCCCAAACAGTTTTTCATGTAGAAATCAAAGGAAACCTCAAAACAACCAAATTTCCACTTCTTTCATATGTTCTGTTTTAGCAGAAATAAAACACAAAATACTACAATTACCAAACTTCCCATTCAAGTCTCAAAATAGTTTCATATGTCCAAGAAACCATTAACACCATCAAGCCCCATGAGACTTCCAAAACCCTAAGTTATTCAAAAATATAGCAAAATTACACAATATATACATTAAAGGATTACTCTTGCTCACCTCTATTACTTCCTCTAAGTTGTTCTTTGCTTTTTAGCCTTTAGCTCTTCTTGCAATACACAAAACACCTCCTCTTGAAAAACTGAAACCATATAAATGAAGCTCTCATTAAGAGAAACAAGATTAGGAAAGAGGTCTTGAGCATTAGAGATGATCTACAAGGTCAAAATTCAAGTAGGAGAGCTCACCTAAACTTTAATCTTCTTTCTCTTTCCTCCTCCTTGCCTTAGCCGACTTTGAGAGAGCTTGAAGAGGGAGAGAAATGTGATTAAATGATTCAACTTCAGCCCTTCTTATCCTTCTAGCCAAAATTGGGAGGAGTAAGGGAGAGTTTGAATATTTGACTTAATCCATCAAAAGCAAGTAACTATTTAGTTACTTTAACTAATTCAATTAGTCATTTAGTCATACCTCTTGTTCTTTTAGTTAATGGTCAATTTCTTCTTTCAAGAGGAGAGGAAATTGCTGACTAATTGACTGATAATTTCTTTGTTCCCTTTTTGCCCCTAAATACAGCAATTTTAGTTAGATTGCCACATGGTGTATTATCTAATTCCTTTTTCCCCTTGCCATGTGCCATTCCCTATTATTTTAGTCCAATTTAGACTTTGTTATCATACTTAAACTTAAATACTAGGTCTAGGCACTTCTACTACTAATTCGGGTCATACTTAGCACTTTATTCCCTGGAAATTTTATCTAACATTCGTTACATTCTCTTTTGGAATAATTGCCCTTACATATATTTTGGGGCATTACATCAGTGGCTACTTCCATACAGTTTTTCATGTATAATCCATTGGTGACATTAAAATTATCAAATTCCTATTCCTTCTATGTGTCCTCTTTTGGCAAAAATGAGGCACACAATCCAACAATCACCAAACTTCTAATTAAATCCTCAAACTAGTTTTGTATGTTCTTTAAACATCACAAGACACCCTTTATACAATCAAAACACCACGAAACCTCCAAACCCTAATATAACCAAAAATTAAGGCAAAAATTCATATGCCAAAATCCTTAACCAATCAACACAATCCATAGCTCAAAATGAAGCCCTTACTCTCCGCTAGCTCTTTTTTGAGCTCTTTCTTTGATTCTCCACCTTTGGCTATTGTAAAATGGCTCAAAACACCTCTTCTTCAAAAACAAAAACCATAAAAATGAAGCTCTTGAAGAGAGGAACAAGATTCATACAGAGTATTTGAGCTAGAAAGGTGATTTACAAGGTGAAAATCAAGATAAAAAAACTTATATTCTTCTTTGTTCTTCTTTTCTCTTTCCTTCCTCTTCTTCTTCTTTTCTCAATTTTGTGTGCTTTGGATGACTTTAGCTAATGGATGAGGGTGAGAGATGTTTAATTGAATAAATATCCAATTGGTCATCTTGCAATTCACTTGGCCAAGAATTGTTCCCAAAAGGTAGGAAAAAAAATCCAAGTGTCATCCTTTTGTGTCTTCTTGCAAAAATGCTTGGTTAATTAACTCAAGATGTGTTTGGTAATTTGTTAAGCTCTCTCTTTCCTTGCCTCACTTATCTTGGACGTCCATGACACTCAAAAGGGAAGGGAAAAATATTGACCAAGTTCTCTCTCATTCTCTTACATTTTGGGTCAAAATTTCCAAGTTGTACCAACTTACAAGACTTATTGACTTTTCTTCTCTTCTTCTACATTTTCTTTTGACTTGTTAATTGATTATAAAGTAGCTTTAAGACTTTTCTCTTTCTTTCCCTTGGCTTAGATGAAAATGCTTCAACAAATAGGAAGAAAAATATCAACCAAGTATTCTTGCAAACCCACTTTTCAAGCTTAGCCATAATTGTTGACTTTTCACATGGAAAAGTGAAGAAGTGTATGAATTAAGTTATCTTTCCTTCTTCCTCTTGCCTTGGACTTTTTTAATGGCTTAAAGGGAGAGAAAATTTCCTTTTCATTCTAATAATTACTTCTTACTTTTGAAGAGCAAATCTTGGCCCTTCATTTTGTCTTCCAATTTTGACCTCAAGATCAAGTGGTAATTGTCTCTTTTGTCCTTAAGTATGGCAATATTATTTCTTATGCCATTAATTATTTTCTTTCTCTTTATCACTTCTTTATAGACACCATTTACCTTTTCTTTTGAAGGTTCTATGTCATTCTGATACATTTTAAAGGAATCGGGTACTTTCTTTTGACTAATTCGCACCAAAATTCATATTCTATTATGAGTGCACTTTCTATAAGCCATTCTATTTATTATGCATTCCTAGGACACTTGTTAAACTAAGGCTTAGCAGTCCATTCAATTCAAGCTCAATCTCAAGCTTCTAATCCCAAAATTTGGGATATTACAATCTTAACCATGTCGCCCCCTCCACTGTAGCCAGTGCCTTCGTACCCTCTATCGTAGCTAGTGGCTCTGCCCCATCCATCTATTGCACTAAATAATGGGATGGCATAAGAGAAAAGAGCACTAGAGCAGGGTCTTATTATCCTGAAGGAGGTCAAAAACAAATTACAAGAGAAAGGAGGAAACTTACTATGAAGTGGAACAAGAAAAGACAAATTGTGAACTTGTCATATTTCACAATTTGACCTTTCTTGTTCCATTTACAGGAAGTTTCCTTTCCTCTCTCTTAATTTGCTTTCTGGACCTCCTTCATGACAATAAGATCCTTCTCTAGTGCTCTTTTCTCTTGTGCTATCTTATCATTTGGTGCAATAGATGGATTGGCAGAGGGGGTGGAGGCACTAGCTATGATGGAGGGGATGATGTGGTTCGGATCCTCAGTACTTAAGCCATTTGTTGCCACCAACAAGCCTTAAGGAGGAAGGGGTGCCGCAAGAGGGGGTGGCTGCGGTGAAGTTCTGTAGGATCTTAACATGTTGAAGGAGAGAAAGAGAAGGCCAATAAAGAAAAGTAGGAAGAATCATAAGGGATAGTTGAGTTTAAATAGAGGTATAACGGGTTGCGAAAAGCTGAGTTATGACTTATGAAGGTCTGACGGGATTATGAATGGTTATGTTAAGTTATGACATTGAAGGTCTGAATGTTACGAAGGGTTATGAAAGAGTTAGAAAATGGTTGTTTTCGAAGACCTTTATGTTTTGTCTTCACTAATATAAGTATTTGGATGACGAATCATTTGTAAGTGTTACATGAAGGTTGTTTCTTCAGAATTATCATTTTTTCACTAAATAAATAAATAAATAATGGTTTTTAGCTACAATCGTTACTTTTGTGCTTTCACGAATTTTGCCTTGCAATATATGACAATGCCTATAATTAACCCTCATGTTTAAGCGTTATATATCCTTGCGCAACCTCTGCCTCGACATACATGATGTTCATTAGCTGTTATATATCAAGCGTTATAGATGCCCAAATCCATAGTAGTGATGAGCCCTAAGTCGAGTGTTTAATAGCACCATATATTCATAAGGAAGTCAAAAACTTTCTTTTTATTACAATACTTTTGTATTTAATTTTCTTATTACAAATTTATTATTTTTTTAGTAATAATCACTGGAAACTACTAGCCTTATTTATATGCATGGTTGAATAAGGTTGTAATATCCTAAAAATTTATTCATGGGCTAAATGTCCCAAAAAGACAACGTAAATAATGTTAGAGATTGCTTTGGGAATAAAGTATGGGATTTGGTTTGAATTAGTTAAAGGAAAATGTCCAAACCCTTTATCTAAAGACAAATAAGATATAAAGCCTAACTTGGGTTTGAAATAGAGGGAATGGCATCTTGAGAGAGGACAAGGGAACTAAACAAAAGACTTAATGGCAAATTATTAATGTTGCTATAAGTAAGGGTAAAACTAACATTTACAATTTGATATTAGGGATAGAATTGGAAACAAAAATGAAGGGTCAAGATTTGTCAATGAAAAGGCAAAGTATTCATGAAGATGAAAAAGCAAAACTAACTCCCTCCCCTTAAGATGAAAGGGACAGCCAAGGGTGTAAATGGGAGAGGGGAGGAGTTGGTCAAAGTTTTAAAGCATTTTACAAGAAGACCTTGGTCAAACTTGAACTCATACATATATGATCAATTGGTCAACACATTTTCCTCCTCTTTGCCTAGACAATTCTGTCAAGACACAAGGAAGAAGAAAGAGAGTTTAATTAAAATATTCCTTCACCTTTTTTTCAAGAAAGGATGGTTAGGAAAAAGAAAGAAGGGGGAAGTTTGTCAAACATTCAACTTAGTTTACATTAGGACACATGGCCATCCTTATAGCCAAGTATTCTTACACACATGAAATCAATTAATTCTCAATACTCTCATCTTCTAAATTCAATCAAAGCAAGAGAAGGAAGGGAAGAGTGAAGACAATCTATTAGACCAAACAATGCCTTAGTTAATTAATCATCTTGCTTTTTTTAAGAAGCCACAAAAGGTTGACATATCATCTCTCTCTCCACTCACTCTAATTTCAGACAACCACTTAAGAGGATGAAGAAAAATATCCAATCAACATATTTCCTCATCCTCACATACTTAAAGTCAGTTGAAAAGAAGAAAAGAAAGTGAAAAAAAGAAAGGGAAAAACTTGAAGAATGAGAGAAGAGGTAGGTGTTCTTGATTCATTTTCACCTCCAAGATCACCTTTCTAACTCAAATTTCCTTCACAAACCTTGTTCCTCTCACTAAGAGCAACATTTCTTTGGTTTTAGTTTATTATGGAGAAGTGTTTAGAGCTGCCAAGGAAGTATTAAAGTTAGAGGAACCAAGAAAGAGCCATAGCAAGGGAAAGATGTAAGCTTAAGCTATGATTTGAGCTTAATATTTTGAGATTTGGTTAAGTTTTTGATATATAATGGTGCTGCCTTGTTTTTTGGAAATAGTAACCTTAGGGTTTTGACAATGTTAAGAGCATGAACATGATTTTAAATAAGGTTTAGTGATGATATTTGATAAGTCTTGTGGTTGAAATTTCAAGAAACTAACTCACAGTGATTTAAGGTTCTATTCGACCAAACCAAAAACCCTAGGAAAGAAATTGATTTTGGTAAATTTGAGGATAAGTATGCATTCTCCAATGAAAATAGTGTAGGATTAAGGTGTGGTTATGATTTTGGGGGATTAAATAAGGAAACCCTGATTTTGGAACTTAAGCATAGTGCTGCCAGATTGAGGTTGCTGGGAGATAGATTGCTTGTGATGTGTTTTTGAATGGCTAAATATTATCCAATCGTCATGATATTTTTCCATATTGATATTAGATGTCCTAAGTTTTAATTTGATATATAATATGTATCATTTAGATTAGTACATTGTGAGATATGATTTGTTAAAGTTAGGCATTGAATCTAGAATGATTTCTATGGCAGTAAGGGTTGATTGAGATTTCTGGAACTCTTCACATAGGACTTTAAACCACCTCAATTGAAGATCTCTAGATTAAGTTATGAATTTTCAAAGTGAAGAGACAATTCTAGCAGACTATGTTTGACATGCGAATTTGAGATACTTGGAGTGAATTGTAATAAGTTTGACTTCCCAGGGTAGAGTTATGTACTTAAGGCTAGTGTAGACACATTTATTACTTACTTGGCATAATGCACTAGTCATAATGATAACCAACCCAATTATTTAAAGGTGTCAAAGAATTGGAATAATTAATAACTCGTCCGCTCAAGAATTCTAACTTATTGGATTTGATCTTTGCCTGGCTCAACCAAGAGACTATTAACCAAGACTGAACATTGGAAAGGCTGTCAGGTAGTAACTTTTTCTCTTACTTACTATGTATTCTTTTACATGCATGTTTTTACCATCGTGAATATTTGTATTATAAACATGTGTTAGGCAGTAAGTCTGGCTGGACCAGTGTGTCCTTGGATGATAAGGCCTAGTAAGCATTTAGATTGTGAAGGTCAGAGGCCTAGTATAATACCAAGCACTATGGGAATAGACCAATGTGCTATGAATGTATTTTATGCTGCATGTTGTGAATTGAATTGAATGTTTAATGTGTGATGTATTGTTAATATGGTGGTTTACCTGGCATGTTTTATGAACTTGCATTTTACATAAGTGATATATTTTACTACTGGGATTCTTTTGAACTCCTATGCTAAAACTCTCTTCTTTAATCTTGTTTCTTGGGTTGAGGGCTTCATTTCTACGGTTTTAGATTTTTCATTGGTGGTGGTTTGTGCCCTCAAGAAAATCTAGAGGTTGTAGAAGCAAGGAACAAGCTTGGGAAAGTTGTTGAGGTGAATATGATGAACACTTTCATATAAGTTTTGTGGCCATTTGATTAAGTCTTGAAATTCTAGGATTTTGCCCAATTTTTAAAAATAAGGGCCATTGAGATTATGGTATGATGTTGTCATGGGAATGATGTGTTATTGTGTGTATTGTGTAGATAGAATTGATTTGAAGCTAAATTGTGAAGTTTAGAGTTTTGGAGTTTTGTGTTAATTGTAGCCCTAAAAACAGAACATATTAAAGGATTGAGAACTTGGTTATTTTGATATTTTCATTGGATTCCTTGTGGAAAATTGTGTGGGAGTAGTGTTGGGTATGAAATTTGAACCATTGGAAACTTAGATATAAAAGTTGCAAGATTTGGTTAGTGAAAACTCTGTACAGGCAGTCAGATTTCATGGATGTTTTGGAATAGCAAATGGTGTCAAAAAATTCTGAAATTCTCCAGATTTTCAGTACACATTTCAAGCTTTCCAATGACATAAAGTTTGTGTCATTTTGATGTGTTTGCTAAAAGTTATGAATTTCCAACGTTTGATGTTAAATCTGGAAGCAAATCTGGAACAGCAAGGAGATTTGTGCAAGTCTGTAGTTTTATGGCTATATTCAGAAGTGATTCATATTTTTCCCATAAATAGGATTTAAATATGTTTCCATTGGCTTTGGAATCACATCATTTTGATTTTTCTAGAATTAGTTATGATTTTTCAAAGTTCAGCCAAGAAATAGAAAATTTCCTTGGCTGCAGCCCAAAACTTTCTGGGTAGTCTTTGGCCGCAGCCAGAAGATCATAGTTGTAGCCAAAAACTCTCTGTACTGTTTTTGGCCACAGCCAGAGATTTCTTGGCTGCAGCCAACCCCTATTTTTAGCACTTTATAATTTTGAAAAGTAGTTTCTAACCTAGTACTTCCTAATCCTTTTAGGCTATTGTTAGAGACTTTCGTAGCTACCTAATGGACTTTAATGATAGCCAAATCTAAGTGTTTTGAAGTCATTTGGGCATTGGGATAAGTGATAACTTGTCATCCTTAATTATGATTATAGGATTTGATATTTTCCTGGAACGTAGAAGGCCTATGCCTGAACAAGAATAGAAAGAGCAAGGTAATTACACTTTCTCCTATATCATGCTTAATGCATTGCTTATTTATATTTATCATTGAATGAACGATTGGGTTGTGGCGGGTAGCCCAACCTTGAATGCTGCTAATGTTGATTGAGTCACGGTGGGTAGCCCAGCTTTGAATGAATGATTGGGACACGGCAGTTAGCCCAGCCTTGAATATATGATTGAGTCACAGCAGGTAGCCTAGCTTTGAATGATCGATTGGGATGTGGCAGTTAGCCCAACCTTGAATGCTGTTGTAACCCCTTTCATGATCAAGGTTGAGATTAAGTTCATAAATCATGATTAAGTGAAATTAGAGACCATGATACAAATTAGGACTTAGAAAAACACTTTTTGCTCAAATTAAGGTTTACAAAAAACTTTTCTAAAACCTGTTTTATAATGGTCTCATATTCACATTTCAATACACAAATGGCCTATTCTGGTTGATTTTATTCATATATATCAGAGTACAAAGTAATTTCCCGACATACTCGGGTTCCATTCACTAAATAAGGGTTTACACAAGGTACAAATGCTCAACTAGTTACCCATACAAGGGGATTACACAAATACTATCCAAAATATACATGTAATTCCCAACAAAATAACCAAATGATTTATACATGATAACCAAATAACCAAAAAATAAGACTCCCAATTCGGAGCTCTACCCACTCTTCGTCTCCCACTTCCCTTTTGATCCTTCGGCCCTGTCTAAAATTGTTTTGGGAGAGTGAGATTCTAAGGAATCCTCGTAGTGTCAAATCACTCATAGTATGCACAACGATAAGGCATGAAAGCAAATCATCACACACACATTGCAACTACAACGGTAGTTATAGTGGCAAAGGCAGGTATGACTTATGTCACCCTTAAGCTTGCTCACGTATTGCACAACAACACAATTCACACAATATATTTCACTACAGCTGGGATTCATATAAAGCATTTCATACGCAAGCCATACATGCAAGATATATAACACACAGCCCATGGCTGGATTCACAACACGCTACCCCATGGTTGGATTCACAAAGATCCATGTCGATTATAACGGTAGTTCAACAGCAGAGCTAAAGATGACCAACGTCAATCCCTAAATGGCTCACGCTGAAGTGCTCATACTGTAATGGACCATAGCACATACAGTTCACAAAGATCAATGACAAGTCATGAATACCAAAACATCATACACAACATGAGAGAAGAGTCACTACCTTGATCCTTCTGTGCACGCTCTGGCACTGGTCGCTCCCGAGTAGGGCAAATATCGTATCCTATATTTCACAATGAGTGACGAGGAGTCAATTCTCTATTCCAATTCCCAATGAATTCTTAACACTTAATTTGGTTATCATTATTGCTCTTTTAGTACCTATGAATCACTCTATCAATAGCTCTAAAGGGTTGGAGCCCTAAAGATCCCCTTTAGAAAGCATAAAACGGATATTTTTTCACTGAGACACTCGAGTGAAGATGGCCTCACTCAAGTGATATTGTACGGATACTTGAGTGAAGAAGACCTCACTCGAGTAATGGTATGGTCAATACTCGGGTACCAAGGAGTGAAAGACAGTGAGTGCACACCTGAGAGCATAAGAACTTTTAGAAGGCTGCAACACTCGAGTCTAGAAAGCCACACTCGAGTGATAGCCAAATGCTCACTCGAGTACCAGGAACTGAAGCACAGAAAGTGAGGACCCGAGAGCACAAGAGTTTTCCACGAAGTAGAGCACTTGAGTGGAATACAAAGCACTCGAGTGATGGCTTAACACTCGTAAGTGTTAAGGCACACTCTTGCCTTTATCCACGGAAGTGCAACATGAACTGGAAGCAAAAGGGAAAATACACTACAGCACTCGAGTGAATCCTATCCTCACTTGAGTGATGTTCATCCCTCACTCGAGTGGACCCTAAATCACTCAAGTGATTTTATCAGAAACCAGAAAACGCAGCAAAACAGACCACACTTCCTAACCTTTGCCCAATTAATTCTAATAGGCCCAAAACCTCTACCAAAGCTACTCCCACACAAAAACATCCAAGGAATTCAATAGAACCATCAGAATTACCAAAATCCTATTTCATTATCATGCTTTTATTTTAGGCAAGATAAACATCCAAATTCTAAAATCATCTAAACATACTATTCTAATCCCAAATCAATCTATCTATCTAAAACTCATACCAAAACACCCATTTTTATACCAATAACATGCCAAACTACCAATGACCCTATTCCAACAAAAATAGATCAAAAAATCCAGAAATTCCAATCTTAATTATTTGGCATAACACATAGAAAGAATGATTGGTTTTACTTACCTTATCAACTTTCTCAAAGACACTTCTTGATTCTCCAACCTCCACAATTCTTTATGGTCACAAATCAACACCAATGGCCAAACTATAAACACCAAAATGAAGCTCTTAACTCAAGGAGCAACATTAAAGAAAAGAATTTGAGCAATGGAGATCATTTGCTTACACAAATCATAAGGTTTTCCTTTCCTTTTTTCTCCAATAATGGCGCAAGAGAGAGAGATAAAGAGTGCGAGAGAAGATGAGAAATGATGATGATCCTACTCCCTCCATGTCCAGCTGAAAAAGAGGAAGAGAGAGAGGAGAGAGAAATAATAAAATACTCCCCCATTTGACTTTTACACACATTCTCTCCACATGTGAGCTTGCCAAGTGTCACACTATCATTGGCTCTTATAAAGTAAACACCCAATTACCTTCTCTCATTAGCCATTCAATCACACTTCTTATTTTTCTCCTAGTTAGTAATTAATTTCCTCATTAATCACTAACTTATGGCCAATAAATTCCATTCCTCCAATTTTACACCAATTATGGCATATTAATTAAAATGGCCACAAAACACATAATCATTCCAATTTAATTCACAATTATCCATAATAATTGTCATTAGCCCTTAATCAAATTTTGGGGCATTACAATTCTTCCCCCGTTCAATAAATTTTGTCCCCAAAATTTGTTACACATATTGGGGCATAAAATTAGGAAATCGCTTCTTCATGTCCGCTTCTGCCTCCCTAGTTGCTTCTCTTTGAGACATTCCCTTCTAGACCACCTTCACAAACGATTTCCAATGTTGGGTTAGAAACTCTAGGTTGTATGATATTATATGCTAGTAAGGTTATAGTGAACTTGTGTGTCCGAAGGCCCTAAGACCTAGGGGACCAGTATGCCTTTAGGCTGGCAGATATAGTTAAACTTGTGTTAGGTTGGTGATACTCCGTAGAAATGAGAATAATGATTTCCTAGCTTAAATAATGTTAAGGTTTTAAGAGTTGAATTGTGATCCAAGGATCAACTCTATAATTGAACTGGTTCCTAGGAATTTGATTTAACTTGGAGGGTCTGAGGTACTAGAACATGATATTAAAATGAATTGAAATGTGTATGAGGTTTCTCGAGAATGCTAGTTGCTAATCTAGCATAGGAAAAGATCTTGATAATAGAATATTCCCATAGTGAATAAGAATAGTTCTCGATAGAACGAGTAGTTATGAAGTATGGTCTCACAGCTGAGACAGAAAGTTGAATATACATGTGGTTTTTGGATTGTTGTATTACGGGGGTAGAGTACCCCGATAAGGGCATTAGAAATTGTGAATATACCAGGCGTAAACTGGTAATGGAAGCCTATATTCAATGGCCCGGAATAATTTCAGTTGAAATAGGCAAAGAGCAAGCAAAGAAGAACATAGATTGTGAGTACCGTCAGGTGAAGTGGGATGTTCAAAAGGGACTCCTATTAACTCAACCTGACATTGTTGATGCATACATGAGGAGATAAACCTCAAAGTGTGTAGCGAAAGCATAACGAAAGTGATATGTTTAAGAATTACTTTGAGCAGAAGCTCGAGGCGGTAAGAACGATGTGTTAGTTATGGCTTCTGGAAGTAAAACTTCAGGGTCATGTTATCATGTGAGAAGGGGTCTCAGAGGATCCCAGTATAGTAGAGGTAATGCTAGATTGGCAGAGGCCAGAATCTATTATTGAGATGCGCAGTTTTGGGTCTTATTGTAATACTGGAGGATTCATTCAGAATTCTTTTCGGATTGTTTTGTCAATGATTAAGCTCATGTGAAAGGATCAGTTGTTAAGTAGGATGAATTATGTATGTGATGTGAGAAAAGCTCATGGAGCTGAAAGTGAAATTGCCGAGGGCACTAATTTTGAATATATCCAATACCATCTTGATTTTATAGTGTATTGTGAGGTGATGTAAATAAGCAAGGGTTAAGGTATGCCTTACCCAGCTTGACTTATGTTGTGTATCGTGATATGAATAACCTGGGATTACGGTGTGGCCGTATGCAGTAAAGCAAAGCTAGTTCAGCTAATGGCAAATTCAACTACATGATCGGGGGTTCTCACTTATGAGGGCACTTACTCTGGCATGGCCGGCATAGCTAGCCACCAAGCTGGTTGCACCAGTGTTGATCCTAGGCCGAAAGGTGGTGCATAAAACTTGACTCTACTGTGAGTCTGATATGAATTTGTAATTACCATACCAAGAGTCCTCTGGTAGCTAACAACAGCCGTGGTGATGACGGGGAAAGAGGATAAAGGTGGGGTGTGACTATGCCAAGAGTCCTCCGGTAGCTAACAACAGTCATGGTGATGGTGGGTAAAAAAGGATGAGGGTGGGATGTGAATATGCCAAGAGTCCTCCGGTAGCTAACAACAGCCGTGGTGATGGTGAGGAAAGAGGATGAAGGTGGGGTGTAGAGATTGAAACTCCCGGCTGGCCACCTAGATAGAAGAAACTGAGACTACAGGTGGGCCATTATAGTAGAGTGCTTTGGATAGAACAAATTGAGATTCTGGAGTGGCCTGATGTTGTTGTTGATGCCCAAAAGTCCTAGTTATCACTAGCAGAGTCACTAGTGGGTGTACGGGTGAGGGTAACACCATAGAAGTGGATACAATGAAGTGATATTGTTGTTGGTGCCTAAAAGTCCCGGTTACCACTAGCGGAGTCACTGGTGGGTGTACGAGTGAGGGTAATGCCGTGAAAGCAGATACGACAAAAAGCTATCGTTTTATGACTTGCGAGACACGCATTTATATGGAAGCTATTGTGAATGTTGTTAATGCCCAAAAGTCCTGGTTACTACTAGCGGGGTCATTGATGGGTGTACGGGTGAGGGTAATGCTATGTAAGTAGATACAACGTAAGCTAAGGTATTATTGCAAATGGCGAAAGCTAAGGTAATTTTGCAAACAACTAAAGTTGCCGCATTTGTGAAAACAACAAAAGCTGAAGTATTTGTGAAAACATCGAAAGCTAAGGTATATGTGAATACAGCCGAAGCTATCGTTTGTGTATAGTTAATCTGTGGTGCTTTGAGTTATTCCTGAAAAGGGTGACTAGATTAAGCAAAGTGGAGGCATATGCCTCCCAACTGCCGAGGTCTTATGAAATGAGCTAGCCACTCAAGATTTGGAGCTTGCAACGATTGTGTTCGTGCTGTGATTATGTTCCTGCAATGATTGTATTCGTGCAGTGATTGTGTTTTGCAGCGGTTGTGTATAGTGGCAATTACGGCTTTGGGGCAATTGTATTGTGTTAGTGTTGATGTCAAAGTTATGTTGCCATTGCCTGTATCGGGTGACGGTGGAACAATACGGTGACCATTAGTGTCCCAAGTATTGTTTTATCAGAAAGAATCGAAGGTTTGACAACATGAGTGAGTGGAGTTACTGGAAAACTCACAACATGGAGATCAAGGATCATCCAGGTGAAGTTAATATTGTCGCGGAAGTGTGTAGTTGGAAGATGATACGAATTGTTGCAATGATGATAGAGAACGTCAAGATTTAAATTTCTTGAATCAAATTGTATGTGTAAGTATAGTGTTCCCAAGGGGAAATGACTTAATGACTGAGATTGAAGAGGCTTGAAGTTGGGATGAACGAGTACAGTTTGTTCGAATTATGATCAAATGAGGTGAAAACCTCTAGTGTTTAAAAACTGAGATCATATGCTCGTGAGAGTGTGTCCGACTACAGGAATTGATAAAGTGATTAAGAGAAATAAACTAAGCCACGAAGTATTAGTCTGTTTAAGATTCTTGCAAAATTTGGACTTGTAGCATACCGTTTATGCAAGTAATCTAGATAGGACTGTCCCAGCGAGAAACAATTTGGGAAACGGAAGCCGTCATGAAGAAACGATTTCTAGAGATTATGCCCCAAGATATGTAACAAATTTTGGGCATAACATTTATTGAATGGGGGGAGAATTGTAATGCCCCAAATTTTGATTAAGGGCTAATTGCATTCACTGAGAATGTTATTAATGTGAGAAAGCATTTTTGGGAAATAAAGTTGATTTGAGACCGAATTAATTATTGGAAATACCCAACACCCTGTATTTTAGCATAATTATGTTACAAAGTAATTCTTTGGATAAAATTAGAGGGAATGGCGCTTGGAGAAGAAGAAAAGAATTAAAATATGTGTTATGTGGCAATTCAAGTGAATGTTCCATAATCAGGGGAAAAATTGAAAGAATGAAAAATTACTGACCAATTAGTCAATGATTCATGGAGAAAGTAATTACTAACTAAAAGGAATAAGATATGTGACTAAATGGCTAATGGAGTAGTTAGAGTAACTAATTAGTTACTTACTTTTCTAAGAACTAATGAGAGTTGGACACTTGGCAAGATAAGATGATGAGAGAGTGTCTTGGGAAAGTCAAACCCATTATTTAAGTATTTCTTCTCTCTCTTTTTCCCCGCAATTCGGCTAAGTAAGTATGGGCTTAGGGGAGCCATCATTTCTTCATCTTCTTCACACCCTTCTCTCTCATTTCTCTCTCCCATTTTCGGCTACCGTTTGAAACCAAGGAAGAGAAAGAAAGTGTAATATCCCAATTTTTGATTAAGGGCAAATCATGATTATTGTGGATAATTATGAATCTAAATTGAATTATTACGTGTTTTATGGCAATATTAATTAATATGTCATAATTAGTGAAAAATTGGAAGAATGGAATTATGGGCCATAAATTAGTAATTAATGGAGAAATTAATTACTAACTATGGGAAAAATGAGAAGTGTGATTAAATGGCTAATGGGGGGATTAAAGTGATTAATTGGATTATTACTTTATGAGAATAAACCAAATTCTGACATGTGTCAAGTGGAGATGAGGAGAGAGGTAATGGGGAGTCAATTAACCATAAAATATTCAGTTTTTCTCTCTCTTTCTTCCCTCCATTTTGCTTACAAGAGAGTATGGGAGGGTGTATGCCATCATCATTTCATCTTCAACCTCCTTCTCTCTCTCATTTTCCTCTCTCATGCGTCCTCCATTTCTGCAGAAGAAGAAGAAGAAGCTTGTGAAAAAAGGTGAGCATTTGACCCTCTTAATGGCCTCTAATGGAAAAATGTTCTTCTATAAAGTTGTTCCTTGTATTGAGAGCTTCATTTTCATGGTTTTAGTTTGTCCATTTGATGGTGTTTGAGCTCTCACGAAATTCTTGACTTGGGTGAATCAAGAAACTCCTTTGGAAAAGTTATAGAGGTGAGTAAGACAAACCTTTCTATATAGGTTTTGTAGCCATTGGTTAAGTTTGAATTTTCTGGAATTTTTTTCCCATATTCGAAAATGAGGGCCATTGGGAGTTTGGCATGTGTTTAGTATGGAATTGGTATGTTTGGAATGCATTTTGGATAGATAGAATTGATTGCGTTTGTAATTGTTAAGTTTGGAGATTTTGAGAGTTTAGTGTTTAATGTTACCCAAAACCAAAGCATGATAATGGAATAGGATTTTGGTGATTTTGACATTTCCATTGGATTCATTGAGTGATTTTGTGTGGGGATAGCTTTGGTTAGGGTTTTGGGTTCATTTGGATCACTTGGGAAAAGTTGGAAATCTGTCTGGTTTGAGCTCTGTTTTGTGCGGTCAGTTTGGATGACCGTTTTTAATGAACAAATGGTGTTGGAAAATTATGAAACTTTCCAGTCTTACAGGTCACATCCCAAGCTTCAAAATGGACATATATTTTGTGTCATTTCGTTTAGTATTCTGTGAGATATGCTTGTCCAAAGTTTGGGATTGAAACAGAACTCTGTTTTGGAGTAGTGTTTGGTTTTTGGTGATTCTGTATTTGTGTAGTGATTTCCAGTAATGAGCCATATTTTTCCTAGGAAGAGGACTTAAATACCTTTCATTTGGCTTTTGAATCAACTCATTTCGAGTTTTCTAGGATTAGTTATGAATTTTGGAAGTTCAGCCAAGAATCAGGGGATTTCTTGGCCGCGGCCCAAACCTTTCTGGCCTGATTTTGGCCGCGGCCAGTGGCCTTCTGACCATATTTTGGCCGCAGCCAACCCCTATGTTCCAGCACTTTGAGTTTTCGAAAGGAGATCTCTAACCTATTGTTTCCCAACCTTTTAGGGCTTTTATTAGAGGCATTTGTGGGCTCTTAAGGGTCAATTATGATAACCAAATTTAAGTGTTTCAAGTTAATTAAGTCTTGGAATAGAATATAACTCTTCATCCCTAATCATGATTCTAGGATACGACATTTGCCCTAGGCGGGAGAGACCGGTGCCAGAGTACGCACGGAAGGATCAAGGTAGTGACTTTTCTCTCATGTTGTGTATGATGTTTTGGTATGCATAACTTATCATTGAACTGTGAATTGCATGTACCATGGTCCATTACAGCGCGAGCAGGTCAGAGTGAGCCGTGTAGGGATTGACATTGGTCATCTCTAGGTCGGCCGTTGAACTTCTGTTGTTTTCGACATGGAACTTTGTGAATCTGACCCGTGGCGCGGCGTTTGTTAATCCAACCGTGGGCTGTGAGTTTTGAATCTTGCCTGTATGGCTTGTGTGATGAAATGCTTTATATGAATCCCAGCTGTGGTGAAATATATTGTGTGGATTGTTGTGATGCAATACAGCGTGAGCAATCGTAAGGGATGACATGTGTCATACTAACCATTGCCATTGTAACTGCCGTTGTAGTTGCTTTGTGTGTATAATGATTTGATTTCATGCCTTATTGTTGTACATACTCTGATTGATTTGACACTACGGTGATTCCTTAGAATCTCACTCTCACAAAAACCATGTTTTAGACAGGGCAGAAGGATCAATGGGAAAGCGGGCGACGAAGAGCGGATAGAGCTCCGATTTAGAAGTATATTTTGGGTTATTGGTTATCATGTATATCTTTTGGATATTGTTGGGAAACAATTGTAGATAATGGGATTGGTGGTATAGTTTTGTGTAATCCCCAAGTTAAGGGTAATGAATTGTGGGCTTTGTGCCTTTGTAAAACCCTTATTAATGAATGGAACCCGAGTGTGTCGGGAATTTGCTTTATACTCTGATATTTGTGAATGAAATCAACTTGTACAGGCCATTTAGTATTGAAATGTGAATATGAGACCGTTATAAAATGGTTTTGTAAAAGTTTTTGTAAGCCATGATTTTGGGAAGTTTGATTTTGTTTAAGTCCCAAAATCATCTAAGGTCTCTAATTCTACATCAATTACGTGTTTATGAACTAAATCTCGGCCTTAATCGTGAAGGGGGTTACATTTGTGGTATCAGAGCTGTAGTTCCTGGCAAGGTAAGGATTTACTAGGATAGCTCCTTAGTTGACCTTAATCCTTTGAGTTTAGGGTAGCTTAATGATTGATAAGTGCTTTTTGCGTATACACACAAGTATTTCTGCTAATTGTGGATTGAGATGTATTTTATGGATTATGTCTATACATTAGCTAAGGTACTGACGTGGTAAATCATTTGTAGTAATAAAGACGAAATGGTTCACCCTCTTACTAGAGTCAGGCAACAGGACCCAGGGGTGGAGGAACTTAATGACAATCATCTTGATCTAATGCGAGAGATGATGGATCTCGTACGGGAACAAAGGGACATGATAGCTGAGCTGAGAGAGGAAAGGGCCAAGCAAAATGAGGGAAGGGCCCAATCAACTCATAAGGAGACTCAACCAGAGACTCATCATGAGAAGACAGCGGAGGGTTCCAATGGATCTCACGAATCCCCACCTCACACGGTGCCTAATCAAGAGTCTTAAGGGGTGCCGGTTCGTGAGGAAAGGGACTTGCATTCTTGGGTCTCCAAGTTTTGCAAGCATATGCCTCCAGTGTTTAAGGGGAGGTTTGATCCCCAAGCTGCTGAGGACTGGTTGAACCGGTTAGAGAAGATTTTTGAAGTCCTCGAGTGCCCTACAGAGGTGAAGGCAAAACTAGCTGTGTATAAGCTAGAAGGGGATGCAGATCGGTGGTGGAGGAACATCGCCACATCATTGAAGAACCGGAATGTACCATTGACTTGGGAGGTATTTGAAGAACAATTCAACGAGAAGTATTTCCCCAAGTCGGTGAGGCTTGAGAAAGAGTCTGAGTTCCTGGCTATCAAGCAGGGAGATACGGAGAGCTTTGATGAGTATCTTTCCCGTTTTACTCGATTGTCATGGTATTCTGCCTATCTTCGGGAAAGAGATAATAAAGAGTGGAGTTCCGCTATGCTCATCCGGGGATTGAGGAGCGAATTGAAGAAGAGGTTAGCTGCTCATCAGTTTACTAACTTCAATAAAGCCGTGGAAGAGTGTAGAATTGTTGAGTATAACTTGAGGGAGTTGTACCCAGCTAAGGGCAGTGGCTACCGTAGTGAGCCCAACAAGGCAAATACATCCCAGAAGCGGAAGGGGCAAGGATCCTCATATGGGGGTGGTAGCAAGAAGCCCTACCAACCTGGGGGTCATAGTGATCAGAGACCTCCAGCAGGACCAATGTGTAATCAATGCAGAAAGTACCATCCGGGCAGAACCTGTGCTGGAGAGGTGATCTATTTCAATTGCAAGCAAGTGGGTCACATTTCTTCTAAGTGCCCACGACAGTCGGCAGAGCAAAGGCCCAAGAATCAGGGTAGAGTATTCACCGTGACACATGAGGAGGCCCGGAAGTTGCCTGAATTGATCCAAGGTAAAATTCTTCTTGGTGATAATGAGTTAGATACTTTGTTTGATTCGGGTGCAAGTCACTCTTTTATTGCCTATGACTGTGTAAAGCGCCTGGGATTGCATATGTATAAACTACCATTTGATTTGGTTGTATCGACGCCGATGGGTGTCAAGGCTGTGAAGGCCGAAGCCTGTTTAAATTGTGTGATAGTTGTTGAGGGTCGTGAGTCTACAGTAGATTTAATCCGTTTGCCACTTCAACAATTGGAAGTTATTCTGGGTTTCGACTGGCTAACAGCAAATGATGTACTGCTGGATTGCAGTAATAAGAAGATCACTTTTTGTAATGTACCGCGGGGGAATGGTGTGAATGCTAGTTTGAATTTACTTTCAACGGCTAAAGCTGAGAGATATCTTGAGAAAGGATGCCAAGGGTATATAGTGTTTTTCTCTGTTCAGGGAGAGTCAAGTGAAACTCTGGAGAGTATACCAGTGGTAAACGAATTCCCTGAGGTATTTCCAGATGATTTTAGCGGATTGCCTCCAGAAAGGGAAGTGGAACTCCCAATTGAGATTGTTCCTGGAGCTGGTTCGATATCGAAAGCCCCATATCGTATAGACCTGAATGAAATGGCGGAGTTGAAGAAGCAAATTAAAGAATTGCTTGAGAAAGGGTTCATCCGATCCAGTGTATCACCTTGGGGAGCTCCAGTGTTATTTGTGAAAAAGAAAGATGGAAGCTTGAGGCTTTGTATCGATTATTGAGAACTTAACAAGGTGACTGTTAAGAACAAGTACCCTCTCCCAAAGATTGATGACCTATTAGATCAATTGTCTGGCTCGTGCGTATTCTCCAAAATTCATATAAGGTCGGGATATCATCAGTTGCATGTGAAGGCAGCAGACATTCTGAAGACTGCTTTCAGAATGAGATATGGGCACTATGAATTCTTTATGATGCCCTTCGGTTTAACGAATGCACCAGCAGTATTCATGGATTATATGAATCGCATCTTCCGAGAGTATCTTGACCAATTCATGGTTGTGTTTATCGATGACATATTGATCTACTCCAACAGTAGGGAGGATCATGAGCAACATCTGAGAATCGTGTTGAGAATTCTGCGGGAAAAGCAACTCTATGCCAAACTGAGCAAATGTGAGTTTTGGCTTACGAAAGTAAGGTTCCTTGGCCATGTGATCTCTCGAGACGGGGTATCGGTAGATCCCAGTAAGGTGGAAGCAGTACTTGATTGGAAAAGACCAGAAACTGTTTCTGAGATTCGCAGCTTTCTGGGTCTTGCTGGTTATTACCGGAGGTTCATTCAGAACTTCTCGCGTATTGCATTGCCGATGACCAAGCTCACGAGGAAGGATCAACCGTTTTTATGGGATGAACGTTGTGAGCGGAGTTTCACTGAGCTGAAGGAGAGGTTGACAACGGCACCAATGTTGATTATACCTGATCCCAGTGAGGCTTACGTCGTGTACAGTGATGCGAGTAAGCAAGGGTTAGGGTGTGTCCTGATACAGCAGGGACGTGTGGTGGCCTATGCCTCTCGACAGCTAAAACCGCATGAGATGAACTACCCCACTCATGATCTGGAGCTTGCGGCAATTGTGTTTGCATTGAAAATTTGGCATCACTACCTATACGGTGTGACAGTGGAATTGTACTGCGACCACAAAAGTCTCAAATATCTGTATGATCAGAAAGAGTTGAACATGAGACAGCGTCGGTGGATGGAGTTGCTGAAAGATTACAACCTAGAGATCAAATATCATCCAGGTAAGGCTAATGTCGTCGTGGATGCTTTGAGTCGGAAGGCAGTGTGAGTGGCAACAATGATGATCCAGGAATGGAAACTGATAGAGGATTTTTGAGATTTAAATCTCTCGAAGGATATCCTATGTGCTAGTTATGGTGTGGTCTAATGGGAGAATGACCTGAGGACTGAGATTGAAGAGGGTCAAATGCATGATGAGCTAGCCCAGTTGATCCGAGCTATGATTGAGCGAGGAGAGACTCGAGACTATGACTTGTCACCAAGTGGACTGGTGCGTTATCAGAAAAGAATCTATGTACCACTTAAGGCGGAGTTGAGATTGAGAATTCTTGATGAGGCTCATAAGAGTCAGTATATTCTTCACCCCGGTATGACCAAGATGTATCACAATTTGACATCTATGTATTGGTGGCCAGGGTTGAAGAGTGATATGACGAAGTATGTGGCGCGGTGTCTTACCTGTCAAAAGGTGAAGATTGAACACCAGAGACCGCCAGGTTTGCTTCAGAGTCAAGAAATTCTAGAATGGAAGTGGGAGAGTGTGACCATGGATCTAGTGGTGGGTTTGCCCAGGATCAAGAATTACGATGCGATCTGGGTGATTGTTGATCGACTCATGAAGTCTGCACACTTCATACCTATCAATGCTAGCTATTCTCCTGATAGGCTGTCTGAGATTTATATCAAAGAGATTGTGAGACTCCATAGTACACCAAAGAATATTATCTCTGATAGAGATCCTTGGTTTACTTCAAGATTCTGGAGGGCTCTACACGAAGCTATGGGTACTCAATTGAGGTTTAGCACGGCCTACCATCCTCAGACAGACGGACAGTCAGAGAGGACTATCCAGACTTTAGAAGATATGCTGAGAGCGTGTGTCCTAGACTTCAAAGGAAAGTAGGACTACTATCTTCCATTGGCTGAGTTTGCTTATAACAACAGTTACCATGCGAGCATTCAAATGGCTCCATATGAAGCACTGTATGGGAGAAAGTGCCAGTCACCATTGTGCTGGTCAGAGTTGTCTGAGAGGAAGTTGTATGGGCCGCATCTTGTTGACCAAACTGCTGAGCAGATCCGAGTTATCAAGAAGAGGCTCCTTACAGCACAGAGTCGTCAGAAGAGCTATGCTGACAAGAGGAGAAGACCTCTTGAGTTTGAAGTGGGGGATCATGTTTTCTTGAAAGTGTCTCCGGTCACAGGCATCGGGAGAGCAATCAAGCGAAAAAAGCTAAGTCCGAGATACATTGGTCCATTTGAGATTCTGGCACGAATCGGACCTGTAGCATATCAGATAGCCCTACCCCCGAGTTTGAGTAGACTGCATGATGTATTCCATGTCTCGAAGCTCAAGAAGTACCAACCAGACCCTGAGCATATCATTGAGTATGAAGAGGTTGAGTTGCAAGATAATTTCACTTATGCGATGAGCCAGAGCATCTCATTGATCGAGAAGAGCGGAGGCTCAGGTATCGAAGCTTACCGTTTATGAAGGTGGTCTGGAACGGAATGTCACCAAGGGAAGCCACTTGGGAGGCGGAAGCGGACATTTGGAAAAGAGTTTCTGATTTTATGCCCCATGATGTGTAAGAAATTCTGAGGGTGAAATTTATTGAACGGGGGGAGAATTGTAATATCCCAATTTTTGATTAAGGGCAAATCATGATTAATGTGGATAATTATGAATATAAATTGAATTATTACTTGTTTTATGGCAATATTAATTAATATGTCATAATTAGTGAAAAATTGGAAGAATGGAATTATGGGCCATAAATTAGTAATTAATGGAGAAATTAATTACAAACTATGGGGAAAATGAGAAGTGTGATTAAATGGCTAATGGAGGGATTAAAGTGATTAATTGGATTATTACTTTATGAGAACAAACCAAATCTGACATGTGTCAAGTGGAGATGAGGAGAAAGGTAATGGGGAGTCAATTAACCATAAAATATTCAGTTTTTCTCTCTCTTTCTTCCCTCCATTTTGCTTACAAGAGAGTATGGGAGGGTGTGTGCCATCATCATTTCATCTTCAACCTCCTTCTCTCTCTCATTTTCCTCTCTCATGCGTCCTCCATTTCTGCAGAAGAAGAAGAAAAAGCTTGTGAAAAAAGGTGAGCATTTGACCCTCTTAATGGCCTCTAATGGAAAAATGTTCTTCTATAAAGTTGTTCCTTGTGTTGAGAGCTTCATTTTCATGGTTTTAGTTTGTCCATTTGATGGTGTTTGAGCTCTCACGAAATTCTTGACATGGGTGAATCAAGAAACTCCTTTGGAAAAGTTATAGAGGTGAGTAAGACAAACCTTTCTATATAGGTTTTGTAGCCATTGGTTAAGTTTGAATTTTCTGGAATTTTTGGCCCATTTTCGAAAATGAGGGCCATTGGGGTTTGGTATGTGTTTAGTATGGAATTGGTATGTTTGGAATGCATTTTGGATAGATAGAATTGATTGCGTTTGTAATTGTTAAGTTTGGAGATTTTGAGAGTTTAGTGTTTAATGTTACCCAAAACCAAAGCATGATAATGGAATAGGATTTTGGTGATTTTGACATTTCCATTGGATTCATTGAGTGATTTTGTGTGGGGATAGCTTTGGTTAGGGTTTTGGGTTCATTTGGATCACTTGGGAAAAGTTGGAAATCTGTCTGGTTTGAGCTCTGTTTTGTGCGGTCAGTTTGGATGAGCGTTTTTAATGAACAAATGGTGTTGGAAAATTATGAAACTTTCCAGTCTTACAGGTCACATCCCAAGCTTCAAAATGGACATATATTTTGTGTCATTTCGTTTAGTATTCTGTGAGATATGCTTGTCCAAAGTTTGGGATTGAAACAGAACTCTGTTTTGGAGTAGTGTTTGGTTTTTGGTGATTCTGTATTTGTGTAGTGATTTCCAGTAATGAGCCATATTTTTCCTAGGAAGAGGACTTAAATACCTTTCATTAGGATTTTGACTCAACTCATTTCGAGTTTTCTAGGATTAGTTATGAATTTTGGAAGTTCAGCCAAGAATCAGAGGATTTCTTGGCCGCGGCCCAAACCTTTCTGGCCGCGGCCCATGGGTGGCCAGCCGCGGCCAGTGGCCTTCTGACCATATTTTGGCCGTGGCCAACCCCCATGTTTCAGCACTTTGAGTTTTCGAAAGGAGATCTCTAACCTATTGTTTCCCAACTTTTTAGGGCTTTTATTAGAGGTATTTGTGGCCTCTTAAGGGTCAATTATGATAACCAAATTTAAGTGTTTCAAGTTAATTAAGTCTTGGAATAGAATATAACTCTTCGTCCCTAATCATGATTCTAGGATACGACATTTGCCCTAGGCGGGAGAGACCGGTGCCATAGTACGCACGGAAGGATCAAGGTAGTGACTTTTCTCTCATGTTGTGTATGATGTTTTGGTATGCATAACTTATCATTGAACTGTGAATTGCATGTACCATGGTCCATTACAGCGCGAGCAGGTCAGAGTGAGCTGTGTAGGGATTGACGTTGGTCATCTCTAGGTCGGCCGTTGAACTTCTGTTGTAATCGACATGGAACTTTGTGAATCTGACCCGTGGGGCGGCGTTTGTTAATCCCGCCGTGGGCTGTGAGTTTTGAATCTTGCATGTATGGCTTGTGTGATGAAATGCTTTATATGAATCCCAGCTGTGGTGAAATATATTGTGTGGATTGTTGATATACAATACAGCGTGAGCAATTGTAAGGGATGACATGTGTCATACTAACCATTGCCGTTGTAACTGCCGTTGTAGTTGCTTTGTGTGTATAATGATTTGATTTCATGCCTTATTGTTGTACATACTATGATTGATTTGACACTACGGGGATTCCTTAGAATCTCACTCTCCCAAAAACTATATTTTAGACAGGGCAGAAGGATCAATGGGAAAGCGGGCGACGAAGAGCTGATAGAGCTCCGATTTAGAAGTATATTTTGGGTTATTGGTTATCATGTATATCTTTTGGATATTTTTGGGAAACAATTGTAGATAATGGGATTGGTGGTATAGTTTTGTGTAATCCCCAAGTTAAGGGTAATGAATTGTGGGCTTTGTGCCTTTGTAAAACCCTTATTAATGAATGGAACCCGAGTGTGTCGGGAATTTGCTTTATACTCTGATATTGTGAATGAAATCAACTTGTACAGGCCATTTAGTATTGAAATGTGAATATGAGACCGTTATAAAATGGTTTTGTAAAAGTTTTTGTAAGCCATGATTTTGGGAAGTTTGATTTTGTTTAAGTCCCAAAATCATCTAAGGTCTCTAATTCTACATCAATTACGTGTTTATGAACTAAATCTCGGCCTTAATCGTGAAGGGGGTTACAGAAAGCTTGTTAAAAAGGTGAGTATTCGACCCTCCAAATTAATTCCCATGCTAAAACTCTCTTCTTTAATCTTGTTCCTTGGGTTGAGGGCTTCATTTTTATGGTTTTTGATTTTCCATTAGTGGTAGTCTGTGCCCTTAAGAAAATCTAGAGGTTGGAGAAGTAAGGAACAAGCTTGGGAAAGTTATTAAGGTGAGTAAAATGAACACTTTCATACAAGTTTTGTGGCCATTTGGTTAAGTCTTGAAATTCTTGAATTTTTCCCTATTTTCAAAAATTAGGGTCATTGAGAGTATGGTATGATGTTGTCATGGGAATGATGTGTTATTGTGTGTATTGGGTAGATAGAATTGATTTGAAGCTAAATTGTGAAGTTTGGAGTTTTGGAGTTTTGTGTTAATTGTAGCCCCAAAAGTAGAACATGTTAAAGCAAAAAGAATTTGATTATTTTGATGTTTCCATTGGATTCCTTGTAGAAAATTGTGTGGGAGTAGTGTTATATGTGAATTTTGAACCATTGGAAACTTAGATTTAAGAGTTGCAAGATTTGGTTAGTGAAAACTCTGTGTAGACAATCAGATTTCATGGAAGTTTTGAAATAGCAAATTGTGTCAAAAAATTCTGAAATTCTCTAGATTTGTAGTAGACATTTCAATCTTTCAAATGGCATAAAGTTTGCGTCATTTTGATGTGTCTGCTAAAAGGTATGAATTTTCAAAGTTTGATGTTAAATTTGGAAGCAAATCTGGAACATCAAAGAGATTTGTGCAATTCTGTATTTTGTTGGTTATAGTAAGTAGTGATTCATTTTTTCCCATAAATAGGACTTAAATAGCTTTCCATAGGCTTTGGAATTACCTAATTTTGATTTTTCTAAAATTAGTTATGATTTTTCAAAGTCCAGCCAAAAAACAGAAAATTTCCTTGGCTGCAGCTCAAAACTTTCTGGGCAGTCTTTGGCCGCAGCCAGAAGATCTTGGCTACAGCCAAACATTCTCTATGCTGTTTTTGGCCACAGCCAGAGGTTTCTTGGCTACTGCCAACCCCTATTTTCAGCACTTTGTAATTTTGAAAATTGGTTTCTAACCTAGTACTTCCCAATCCTTTTAGGCTAGTGTTAGAGACTTTCATAGCTACATAAGGGACTTTAATGATAACCAAACCTAAGTGTTTTGAAGTTATTTGAGTATTGGGACAAGTGATAACTTGTCGTCCTTAATTATGATTATAGGATTTGATATTTTCCTGGAACGTACTAGGCATGTGCCTGAACAAGAATAGAAAGACCAAGGTAGTGATACTTTCTCCTATATCATGCTTAATGAATTGCTTGTTTGTATTTATCATTGAATAAATGATTAGGTTATGGTAGGTAGCTCGACCTTGAATGCTGCTGATGTTGATTGAGTCACGGTGGGTAGCCCGACTTTGAATGAATGATTGGGACGTGGCAGTTAGCCCGGCCTTGAATTATGATTGAGTCACGGCAGGTAGCCCAGCTTTGAATGATCGATTGGGACATGGCAATCAGCTCGGCCTTGAATGCTGCTGTTGCTGATTGAGTCGCGGCGGGTAGCTCGGCTTTTAATGTTGCCGTGTTGCTGAATTATGATATATGCTTACATGCTTAGTTTAATTATGCATCATATATGTGAAATGTTACTACTGGGATTCTTTTGAATCTCACTCTTTCCAATTAACAATTTTAGCCAGGGCAAGCGGGTCAAGGGACAAGCAAGTGAACAAGGGCGACTAGGATTGCTAGTGGTAGTCTTAGCCTTTGGTTTTTTGTTATCATTTTGGACAATTGTAAATATATGTTGACCATAGAATAGTATTATTGTGTAATCCCTGGTATGGAAAACTGAGATGGGCAATGATGCCCTGTAAAACCCTTTGATTAATGGATATATCTCGAGTGAATGTTGGGAAATTTTCTAGCACTTTGATATTGTGTATGTGACAAACCGAACAGGCTAAATGTTTTTATTTAAAAATGAATGGAGATAGCATTATACAAGTTTTGTAAAAAGTTTGAAATTATCCTCGACCTCTTATTCAATTATAAAACACGTTTTAAACAATACTTATTGCCTTGAGGATGACGAGGGTTACATTCAACATAAAAGAAAATTTATGTATTCCTCACTATTTTGTCACAGGTTTACATCACACACATGCACACATACTGGACTTCAACTAAAAGCTACTTTTTCGGCCACAAAAGCACCTGAAATTAGCTTGTCTTAGAAGCTCCTTTTTTTTAGAAACCCAGTGAAAAAAATGCAATCCCAAATGGTGTTTCATTGTCTTAACTGGGCTTCTGGTTGCTTTTGTGAGGTATATGGGCTTTTTTTTCTCCACCATGTTCCCAAATAAACCCTAAATGGTGTCTACAAATTATGAAACTTTCCAATCTAATATTAGACATGTCAAGCTTTAAAGTGATACATAATGGGTTTCATTTTGATGTGTGTGCTAGAAGTTATGCATTTCCAAATTTAAGGTTGAAACTGGACTTAATTCTAGAACAATATGGAAATTCATTTAATTTTGTATTTTTGTGGTTGTATATGGCAGTAGTTCATATTTTTCCTATATAAAGGACTTAAACAGCTTCAAGTAAGACTTGGCATCACTCTATTTCGATTTTTATAGATTTATGATTTTCGAAAGTTCAGCCAAGCAACATGAATTTTCTTGGCCGCAGCCAAAAAGTGTCAGACCTGCTCTTGGCCGTAGCCAAAATTCCTGGCTACAACCAAAGAGCTTCTGACTTGTTTTTAGCCGCAACCAACCTCCAATTTCAATACTTTGAAATTTTAAAAGGTGGTTTGTGGTCTATCTCTCCCCAACCCTTTTAGGCTGTTATTTGAGCTTTTCATAGCCATCTAAGGGTCTCAAATAATAACCAACCCTAAGTGTTTTAGAGTTATTTAAAACTTAAAATAGGTAATAACTCAGCATCCTTGATTATGATTTATAGGACTTGACATCCGCCCTAAGCGTAAGACCTTATGCCTGTGCAAGAACGGAAAGAAAGAGGTAGTGACTCTTTCTCTTATATCATGTATAATGTTTGTATGTATATGCTTATCATTAAATTGTGACGAACGTGAATGCTACTGTAGAAGCTATTGTGGGTATCAAAAGTGTGACGAATGTCACGAATGTGTATACAACTGTGAAAGCATTCGTGAATGTCACAAATATGAATGCTACTGTGTATGCAGCTATTAATGATGTTGTGAATAATGCTTTGTGATAATTGCTTACATGCTTGTTTATTATATATCATATGAGTGAAATGTTACTACTGAGATTCATATAAATCTCACTCTTTGCAATGACTAAACTACAGTCAGGGCAAGTAGATCGAAGGAGAAGCAAGTAACCAATGGTGGCTAGTGCTCATAATTAGAAGATTAGAACTATGTGTTGGTTATCAATTTTTGGGATGAATGTATATGTTATATATGATGTAAATATAAGACCAATGTAGTAAAGGTGGGTGTATCCACCATAGACTTGTGTATTGGTGTGTAATCCCCGGTATGGGAAACTAAGAACAGGAAAATATGCCTTATAGATCCCACTAGTAATGAAAAACACTCGGAAATCTATAAGAAAATTTTGTTGAACACTCTAATATTTATGAATGGAACAGAACCGAACAGGCCAAATAGATTCAAAACGTGGAAGTCAAACTACAATAAACAAGTTTTGGAAAGTTTTTGAAAACCTACTTTATTTTAGGACTGAATCCTATCTTAAAGGCGGGTCCTCTAATGAGTTTTAAGTTATTATTTGGTCTTTTGTTTAATTTATAACACATTTTTGAACCATATTAAAGGCTATTTGTAACCCCCTCCGTAATTATATCCAAAATACGCGATTAAAATGAAATAGAGACAAATAATAATCAAATAACATTTACTAACCCATCACATGATGGGGTTTTCAAAAATAAATTTTGAAATCATTTATAAACTTGGTCTCATATTCACATTTCGAATACAATTACTACGCGAAGATAAATCACATTCATATAAATATTAGAGTGCACAACATAATCATCCCGGCAATCCCGGGTACATACCTTCACTAAAGATACACAGTGCACAATTGCCCATTACAATTCTTCAAATGGGGATTACACAATCTCATCTCAAATTCATAACCATATATTCAACCGAATCATATACAGTCTTCACAGCTCATTGATAACCAACTACCAACTCTCATCTCGAAGGAGTCCTAGCCCTCCCTCCACGAGCCACTTGCCCTGTCTAAACTGTTGGTAGGGGAGGGTGAGATTTGAGAGAATATCAGTAGGGAAACATTATCAATATGCAGGCAAGATAAGTGTTTAATGCATGACATGCTTGCATCACATAACTCATGCACACATACAATGACAAATCTCTAAGCTCAATGCTTCGAACGATACACATATGGCCATAGCATATATTGAAACATAGCTTCAAATCATTCATACATGTTCCACATAATCAAGCAAAGCAATAACATGCATCAACACATTAATACAGTTATCAGAGCATGCAAGAGAGATAAGTTCCCTACCTCCAGTCTTTTATCCTCGATTTACGTGCCAGCAACTCGGGGCTTCACATTCGATCCTACAATGTCAAATGTACTATTTAGACACTTCCATAGTGTTTTTGGGGGTTATATGAGCCTATATTGGAAATTTACTAAAATACCCCCGGGAACCCGACCCGGCCCCGCCATACCCGGTCCGACTGTACTTTTCTTGAAATTTTGACATGGGCTATTCTGACATATTTTTGCCTAAGGAATCCATTTCTGGACTTGGAATTATCATATTCAATGTCAATTTACAAATTTACCTTTGGCAGCCCCACTTTAAGGGTTTCAGGGGCGTTTTCGTAATTATGCTTTTTCGGGCTTTTCCAAAAAAGTGACTAACTGTAACCCCACCTAATTTTCGCTCCAGAACTCAATGGAATCATCAAATCATTGAAAATCCAACTCTAAGACCCATTTATAGCCATAACCAAAATATACAAGTACTCCGAGGAAAATTGAGGTTTTTCAGTTTTGGCTTCGTAAACGTGTTTCTTTCTACTCCTAACCACTTTATTAACCATTACATTAGGTTACAACTAACATTAAGACCCAATTTGGGCAGCATAACCCCTAGGCCATGTCATTTCCAAACTTTAAAACCAATGGCAATCCGGCGAAATTTCACCGATTAAATTGCCCACAACAGCCAAAATAAGCAATATACGAAAGTTTGGAAGTTGCCTCAAGCTCCTAATAGCTTCTCCTTGACTTGGCTGAAAACCCTAGCCTCTTGAACACCAAATTTGCTTCTCAAACACCTTAAATAACATAGAAGAGAAGCTTAGGAACAAGGTTATACGCATTAGATACGAATTCACCGAAGAAATCAACCTACCTTGTAAGTTCTCTTCTCTTTCTCTCTCTAAAAGCTCTCAAAATTTCTCTCTCTCTCTTGGCTTCTGGTTCAGCACGAAAATGAGAGCTGAAGATGATGAGAAAATGTTTTAATTTCCATGCTGATGTCATCTTTTATTTTGATGATGTCATAATTCCCATTTTCGGATTTTCTGGCAGATTTTCTGCCCAAATTTTGAAAAATCATAACTAATTCTAGAAACCTCAAAATGAGGTGATTCCAAAGCCAAATGAAATATATTTAAGTCCTATTTATAGGAAAAATATTTCCTATTACTAAAAATCACCACACAATTTCAGAATTACATAAAACTCATCACTGCCCCAAAACAGAGTTCAGTTTCCATCCCAAATTTTGGACAGTAATATCTCCTAGTTTACAAAACGAAATGGCACAAATTATATGTCCATTTTGAAGCTTGAGATGTGAGCTATAAGACTGGAAAGTTTCATAATTTTAAGACACCATTTGGTCATTCAAAAAGTTTACACAAACTGACTGCCCAGAATAGAGTTTCACTGGACAGAATTTCAGATTTTGCATCTTTGCATCCATTGGTTCCATTTTCATACCAAACATCATTGCCACATAAATTTTCACAAGGAATCCATTTGAAACACCAAATCAATCAAATTCACATCACATTGACATGTTTTCACAACAATCTCAACATGTCAACACAATTCACATTCAATTCTTCCCTCTATTCTAAGTCAATTTGGATGTTAATCCATAATTGAACTCAAATACAAGGTTTCGGCACTGTTCACAACACACATGTATCACATTCGAGTGCCAAATCACATAATATTCTCCAAAAGGGTTATTTATCACTAACCACATCCACTTTTGAAGTCATTAACCCTTAATCACAATTTGGGATCTTGCTAAACTGGGGCTTAGCAATCCACTAATCTCAGGCTTATTCTCTAGCCTCGAGTCTCAAAATTCAGGGTATTACACTATTAAGGAAGGGTGTTACATTGTTTGTATCAGAGCTAAGGTTCCTGGCAACGGGCATATACATATATGTTCCTGCTATTTGTTGGTATATGGGTTTTAAGGAATATGTGTATACATTCAATGTGTTATTGACGTTGTGAATCATTTGTAGAGTGAAAATATACAATGATTCACCCAAAGATTCGACATGAGGAACCAGAGGTGGAAGAAAAAAACCATAATCCACCTGATCCCATACAACAGATGATGGGTATGTTAATAGAGTAGCGAGATATGATCCATGAATTGAGGGATGAGCTCCGGGAGGTGAAAGCAAAATAGAATGAAGACAGAGTCCAATCAACCCAAGAAGAGACAAATCATGAAGAAATGGCAGAAGGGTCGATTCAACCTCCGAAGTCACCACTATATACTGAACCGAATCAAGAGTCACATGAGGTGCCAATCCAAAATGAGAGAGATCTACAGTTCTAGGTCTCATAATTCTGTAAGCATCTGCCTTAAGCGTTCAAGGGATGATTTGATCCCCAAACAGCTGAAGATTGGCTGGTTTGACTTGAAAAGATTTTTGAGGTGTTAGAATGCCCGACCAAGGTGAGGGTACGACTGGCCATCTACAAGCTAGAGGGAGACGCAGATAGGTAGTAGCAGAACATTGCCATAGCATTGCGAACCTGGAATGTGCCTTTGACCTAGGAGCTATTCCATAAAAAGTTTAATGATAAGTACTTTCCCAAGTCAGTTAGGCTCGAGAAAGAATCAAAGTTCCTATCAATAAAGCAAGGTGGTGAAAAGACTTTTGATGATTACCTGTCTTGATTCATCCAATTGCCAGATATTCCTCTTACCTGCGATGCATAGATGATGAAGAGTGCAGCTCTGACATGTTGATCCAAGGCTTAAGGCTCGAGTTAAGAAAAAGGTTAGTCACCTAACAATTTACTAGATTCAACAAAGCTATGGAGGAGTGCCGAATCACAGAGAACAATCTGAGGGATTTGTACCTAGCTAAGGGTGGTGGTCTTGGTGACCCCAGTAAGGGAAGTTCTTCCTAGAAGCGGAAGGGTCAAGGGTCCTCAACTAAGGACAGTGGTAAGAAGCCCTATCAACCTAAGGATCGTGAGAAACAGAAACCTCCAGCGACATGGTCATGATCTCGTTGTGGTAGGGCACATACAAACAAAACGTGTTTGGGGCAAGTGATTTCTATAACTGCAAGCAGCTAGGACATATTACTAGTGAGTCCAAGTGGCCGCCGGTAAAGCAAAGACTTAAGAATCAGGGTAGGGTATTTGTTATGACATACAAAGAAGCACAGAAATCCCCCTGACCTGATTCAAGGTAAAATCCTTCTCAATGGTAGTTTACTATAAGCTTTATTTGATTCGAGTGCAAGTCATTCCTTCATTGCCTATGACTGTGTGAAGCACCTGGGATTGTATGTTCATAAACTACCATTTAGGTGCAAGTTATTCCTTCATTGCCTATGATTGACTTGATTTGTTTGCCGCTCTATCAATTAGAAGTCATACTAGGTTTTGATTGGTTGACGGTGAATAATGTGTTACTAGATTATGGGAACAAAAAAATAGTTTATCCTACTCTGCAGGAGAATGACGATGTAGGTGCTAATTTGAACTTCCTCTCAATGGCTAAAGTTGAGAAATGCCTAAAGAAGGGGTGCCAAGGGTATTTGGCATTCTTTTCTGTGCAAGGAGAGATAGAAGAAACTCTGGAAAGTATACCTGTGGTAAGGGAGTTCCCTAAAATGTTTCCAGACGATCTTAACGAATTGCCTCTGGAAAGAGAAGTGGAATTTCTGATTGAAATTATGCCTAGAGCTGGTTCTATATCAAAGACCCCATACAGAATGGCCCCAAATGAGATGGCAGAGCTAAATAAACAAATTGAAGAGTTAATTGAAATGCGGTTCATTTGACCCAGTGTTTTGCCGTGGGGAGCTCCAAGCTATTTATTGAGAAGAAAGACTGGAATTTGAGACTATGTGCAGATTACATAGAATTGAACAAGATAACTGTCAAGAACAAGTATCAACTTCCAAGAATCGATGACCTTTTAGATCAACTATCTGATTCTTGTGTATTTTTGAAGATTGATCTAAGGTCGAGTTATCATCAGCTGCAAGTGAAAGTAGAAGATGTACTAAGACTGCTTTCAGGACTAGGTATGAGCACTATAAGTTCCTAGTAATGCCCTTTAGATTGACTAATGCACCTGCGGTATTCATGGATTACATGAATTGTGTCTTTTGACAGTATATAGATCAATTCGTAGTGGAGTTTATTGACGACATTCTAATAAACTCCAAGAGTAATGAAGAGCACGAGCACCATTTGAGAATAGTGCTGGAGATCTTGCGTGAAAAGCAACTCTATGCCAAACTGAGCAAGTGTGAGTTTTGGCTTTCAGAAGTAAAGTTTTTGGGCCATGTTATCTCGCAAGAAGGGATATCAATGGATCCCAGTAAAGTGAAAACAGTATTGGACTGGAAGAGGCCAGAAACTATGGCTGAGATACGCAGTTTTCTGGCTCTTGCTGGTCATTACCTGAGATTCATTCAGAATTTCTCCTGGATGGCCTTGCTGATGACCAACTCACGTGGAAGGATCAACTATTTAAGTGGGATGAACGTTATGAGAAGAGCTTCACTGAGCTAAAGGTGAGGTTGACGACGGCACCAATATTGATTATACCCAATCCCAGCCTGACTTATGTTGTGTACAGTGATGCAGGTAACTAAGGGCAGTTAGTGCTCATGGCTAGGAGATTAGAACTGTGTGTTGGTTATCAATTTTTTGGATGATTGTATATGTTCTATATGATGTAAATGTAAGACCAATGTAATAAAGGTGGGTGTATCCACCATAGACTTGTGTATTGGTGTGTAATCCCTAGTATGGGAAATTAAGAATGGGCGAATATGCCTTATAGACCCCACTAGTAATGAATATAACTTGGGAATCCATCAGGAAATTTTTTTGAACACTCTGATATTTATGATTGGAACAGAACCAAACAGGCCAAATAGATTCGAAAAGTGGAAGTGAAACCAGAATAAACAGGTTTTAGAAAGTTTTTGAAAGTCCACTTTATTACGGGATTCAATCCTATCTTGAAGGCGAAACCTATAAAGAGTTTTAAGTTATTCTTTGGTCTCCCGTTTAATTTATAACATGTTTTCAAACCATATTAATGGCTTTTAAGGAAGGGTGTTACAGATACTCGACTAGTACTTCCATCTACTCGGTTACTTCCTTATTATTGGCCTTCATCATGTTTTCCATATCTCATCCAGTACCTCCTCACAACATAATATTCAATAATATAAAATATAGTGCTCATATTTGTATATTAACTCTGTTATACTCAGTTTCATTAAATAAGAATCATCTCATTTATCACGTAAGACTGGGGTAGAGCAGAGCCATGTTTCATATTTGAAGACTAGAAGGATTAAAATGCATAAGCATAGTAACCTAGCACCAAAGCTAAGGGTCAGAAGATTCAACTTTAATGAGTCTTGCAACATGAATCATGCATCAACAACATATAGATGTTAGGCCTAAAATTTTATCCGCTAAATCAAACACTAAAAAGTCATCTAACTCCGTTGGAGGTGGGGAAAATGCAATCAAACAAAGTAAATCTTAAAAAAAAACTAACGTCGCAATTAAGATTCAATCAATAATAATCTAGCTGGGTTGTCTATTGAATTGATATTACATAATATAGCTTTTAGATATAATAAATCAATAGGGCTTTTGTGAAACAAAATAAAACATATTTTTTTTAAAAAAACAGCCCACCTTTCAGATTGGGTATAAAATTACATATACTAAAAAATGGGAATTTTTTATTTTAAATCGATACTCTTTAAGGTCAGTCAATAAAATAATTGGTCCTAAAAAGTAACTTTTTAGACCTGTTGTAAGAATTGTTTTAATAATGACAGACTTTTTAAACCAATTGATATAAGACCTAACATAAACTTGATTTAAAAAGTCAATTTCAACCACTTTTAGAAGTTTTTTTTTCTAGTTGTGTATCGTTACCTCAAAAATGATTTTCCCTATTATTAATTTCATAAGAGTTGTAGTGATTATTTTATAATAAAATTAGAATATGACATAAGAAACCCTTAAATATAATGGTTAATTATGCAAAACCTACTGAACTTTTGGGTCAATTGCATGTAACCCATAACATTTCAAATTTTAAATTTAACTCTTTGACCTTTTAGTTTTTTTATTATTAACTCCTATCATTAACTGACCGTTATCTTTTTAACGAAAATTCCCACATCAAATTAACGGATGACATGTGCCATCCTATCACTAGTACAGAAAAGGGATTTTAGACCGGAACACTTAGACCGGTTATATTAGATAAGGTCTTAAAAATATGATCGGTGGCATATTTGTAATTATGATCAAATTTTATACCGATTATCTTTAGAACTGGTCTTAAGATATATACAATTAAAAAAATAAATATATGTAATATATTTTCTAGACCAGTTCTAAATATAACAGGTCTAGAAAATATTATCTGAATTAAAGACAATTAAAAAAATAAAATTTTTATTATTTTTAAGACTGGTTGTAAATAAAAACCGGTCTTAAATATTAAACTTTAAGACCCGTTATTAATAAATAACCGGTCTTAAAAATTTTGTATTTTTAAGACCGGTTATTTATTAATAACTGGTCTTAAATATTACTTTTAAGATCAGTTTTTAATTAAAACGGATCTTAAAACTGACCTAAATTGCATAACGCGCCTAATTTTAACTCTAAAATATGATACTCAAGCACATCAGCAAAACTCCTCCGTCAATTCGTGGCAGCTCCTCCTTTCCCCTTCTCTCCTCCATCCTTAACCTTCGCTACCATCAATGCAGATCTACAGTTGAATACATTGCCATAAGGCTATCGTTGGTTGTTCCCTCTGATTGGTTTCGTTCTCAACCTCATTTTTATTGTCAGGTTTGTGTTTCAATCGCCAGGCGTTCAATTAAATTAATGGTTTCATTTTTGGGTATTTCATTGAAATTGTGAGATGACTTGGCTGCCATTTTCTTTGTTCGATTCTTGCAGCAAGTCATCAACCCACTTTTCAGAAGCGTCCATTACCTCCTACGTGAGACCTTACTTGATTCGTAAAGTGGCCAAAGATTGTTCAAATCCAGAGGAAGAAGAGGATCCTCAAGCAAAGGTTGAAGGTACCATTAATTATTCTGAAGATTTTTACTATATGCATGTGTCTGAGGTTAATGTCCTTATGCTTCTGTAGACCTAGGTTTATTTTGGTTGTGTATGAGAAGGGTTCATTGTTGTAAGTTATAATTCCTTGGACTTTGGTGTTGCTTCTGAGTCTGCCTCCTAATGCATTTAGGACTGTCTACATGTTCATGGTGCTTCATACTATATAAACTCTTACAGGAAGATTTTGATGAATGAAAACTTGCTTGTGTTCATATTGCCTAACTGTATAGCTTGGCTTCAATTCTAAATCTGTATTTGTGCATGTATGTTCAATATAGTAAAACTCTAGATTCATAGTGCTGATATTGCTTGATATTGGTTATCAACTTGTGCATTGCAATTAACTATTTGTTCATGTTTGCATAACTTGGGAATTGCTTTTGAACGATGCCTTTGTAGATAGTGCCGTGTTATAGCAATAAGCACCATGTAGCAAAATTTCCTTAAATCATCACTAGCTATCCTTAAATAGTGTCCTTAAAGTGAGGATAATGAGTCGTCCTAGTGAGGGTACTCCAGATTCTACTAATGTTAATCAAAGTAAGCCTAGCAATGCTCCAAGCCAGGAACATAGTGAGCCACGTAACCAACCTAGACGAAGGGGTAGGAGAGCCACCCGATTGAGAGACATTCCTCTCAATAGGAATATCAGGGAAAAGATTCCGATTGAGTTTGATAGATATTAGAAACCAATCGGGCCTAATGCCCAACAGTATAGGAGTTTTGTCGGCCTCCTTGCACGTAACAAGCTTAGCATCTTGATAGAGCAGTAGAAAAATGTGGATAAAAATGTGAAGCGACATATTTGGGAAACTATCCAGCTCACTTACGACATCCCTGAGAATGAAACCCTGTATAACAAGACAATGACGTATTGTGATGAACGATGGAGGAAGTTTAAGACAAGTCTAGCCAACAATTACGTGCATATCAAGGTAGAAGAAGGTCAGCCTTGTCCTAATCCGTGCGACCAATATTCTTATATTAACGAACACACTTGGCAAGAATTTAGATGGCTTCGGACTACTCTAGAAGCATTGGTAAGTTGACTTATTTTGCATTTAATTTACTTATGAATTGTGAATTGTCTTTATTGATTATACCTTAATTTTAATTTCTTATTTGTAGGAAAAAAGGCAAAAGGCTCAAAGAGTGGTAGAAAGAATGATTGCCCCCATACAATGTCTCGTGGGGGTTATGCGAAGGCCGAAAAAGACTTGTTGGCGGCCAAAATGAAGAGATTGGAAGAAGCAGCTCAATCCAATCCTTTTGTTCTTCTTTCTCCACTATCTCCTATATGTCGCGAAAAGAAGTGGTTATTCGCTCACCAAAAAAGGAGTGGGTCTTTTACGAGTGAACAATCTCGTACAGTTGGTGAGAAAATTGTAAGTATTGTTGTTGACTTGTTGTTATTAATTATTTAGTAAACAAATTTCATTACTAACATTTGTCATCTGTGTCTTATAGAAGGAACTTAAAAAAAAAATAAGCCAAGGGATCATTTAGGTTGGATGGAAGGAATGACATCCTGACCGTAGCTACAGGAAAATGTGAGCATCTCGGCCGTGTCAAGGGGGTTGGAGGAGGGGTAGGCATAAGGGATTATTTTGGAGCACCCCTACTCTGTTCCTTAAGTGGTATGGTGACTAGAGAGGAGATGCAACATTTATTGGGCACTGTGAGGGCGGAAGCTAGGGCTGAGGCAGAAGCATCATTTAATGCACGATTTGAAGAAAGGTTCAACAAGATGAAGGAGGAATAGATGATCATGACGAGTATAAGACAAGCAGATACCAGTGCTCCCCAGGCTCATTCCCTAAACCCTAAACAGAGCACTAAAGGGAGTTGTATTGGTTAGTCATCAGAGGGTCATGGAAAAGAAATTGGTGAGCCTTGTGACTTGTTTGTGGAGGATCCTCTGAGATGATTAGTTGCATGGGGGAGCGTGCACAACTTGGGATCAACTGTCCACTACCAAGAAATAAAGGATGATCAAGTCAGAGTGGCAACTGAAAAGGTGATTATTGCAGATACACCTCTCCCTATCCCTATTGATGACTTCAAGGTTGTGGGCAATGTCCTCAACTTTTTCATCTTGTGGTCAAAGAATCTTGTTTTTGATCGAGCTGAGGAATCCCCACCACCTCTATCTCTACCTCCCTCCACTCAAGATGTTTCATAACCTCCATTAAATGTCATGCAACAAGTGATTCTGATGGCATATGATACATCCTTTTGAACAAGAGATTGACCTACTAAGTCAGCTATTGGCAAGTCAGGGGTGCAATGCTATCTTGAGAGGGATGATTTAATGTCCCTGGCAGCTCCTCTACAACAGCTTATGATTTTGATTGTCCAACTCTTTTTAATGTAAGTATCTTCTCAAATTGGAAGTTAATATTTTACAAATTACACCATTAAACTTTGATTTGTGTGCTTGCATTATTGTAGGTACATGAATCGTAGGTTGGTTGACTCTGGCAAAACCAATAAATTTGGACTCCTATGCCCACATCAACTCTACGACAAAGGGACCACTGCTGCTATCAGACACACATACTTATCGCACAGGTTTGGTGAAACCCCAATTGAGTGTTTCTTAGCTCCATATTTGCATGGGTAAGAAACAAATTTATATTTCATAATATACATAATGTTTTATATTTGCTTAAAAGTCTTCCCTTTTTTTAGTGATCATTGGCAATTGGCTATTTTGTGCAAGAAGAGTTATTTTGTCATCCTCTTATGCTCCCTCCACCTCAGCAAGCCAACTAGTGAATCAAAAAAGAGCTTGAACTTGTAAGTTTTCTTGCATTATTAATTACCTTTCGTGTGCAAAATTTATGGAATTTGTGTAAAATAAGTAATCTTTGTGATTTTGATGATATAAGGCTATGCGGACATTCTAACACACTGCTTTTGGTAGGCCTATTCGTGAAATAAAAGAGCCTATATGGATATTGCCAAATATTAGTTACATAATGGTTTGTTTTAAGAATGTATTCAATAATAATTCATGTTTTAATTTTATATTTGTTTTAATGATATCATACTATTTTTCAGACCGTTAGGCAACCACCGGAGTCCAACTTGTATGGGTTGTATGTTCTGAGGCACATTTATAATATTATTACCCTAGGCATGACAGAATTTACTGAAGAGGTAAATGTATATATATTTCAAAAATTTTGTATTACTTTTATTTTTTTAAGTGAAGTTAATGTTTTGCCTGGCTTTGGTGTTTCAGATGTTTGAACTTGCTGACCCCTTTCCAGAAGAAGATATTGATCACATTTGCAATTGTTGTGTTGAATTCATTTATGAACTTTTACAACAATGAGTTCTTGTAAAACTGAGGAATTTTTTGTATATATTGATGAATTGACATATTGGTTGGTTGCAAATATTATTGGTTGCATGATTTGACATGTTTATTGTTTTTTTGATTATGTGCAACCATGCATTTATACATGTGAATCTGTTTGAGTCATATCATTAGCCTGCATGTGTTTTAAACAATTATGCATATATATATATATATATATATATGATGGTTTTAAACAACACATTACAATTAATAACTTTATGGCACTTAATAAGTATGGCATTGGAAGTAGCTAGCAATTCTAGGATGCGTTCTGGTAAATAACCTAATCACACATAATTAAAACAAATTATAATACTTTTAAGACCGGTTATAATTATAACCGCTCTTAAAAGTTATTTTAAGACCGGTTTCATATATAACCGGTCTTAAAACTAAAATTTTTAAGACCGGTTATATATGAAACCGGTCTTAAAATAACTTTTAAGACTGATTATAATTATAACCGGTCTTTAAAATGTTATGTAGTTATTTACAAAAGATATCTTTTAAGATCGGTGCTCATGGTAACTGGTCTTAAAATTTTTTACTTTAAAACCGGTTATCAATACAACCGGTCTTAAAAGCGAGACTTTAAGACAGGTTACCAAACCGATCTTAAAAGTGACATACTTTTAAGACCGGCTGTATCAAGGCCGGATCTAAAACCGTTCTAAAAAGTCAATTTTAACCAGTCTAAAAAGCCATTTTTCCATTAGTGTATATGGCTTCTAATTTCATAAAACCCCTGAACTTTGATTTGTTATAGATAACCCCTCTAAATTATGAATAATTACAAATAACTCTCTTAACATTTCAAAATTTAAATTTAACTTATTGAAAATTTTGATTTATAATATTAAACCACATGTTATTAATTTTATCATTTTAATAAGTTTATTAAGATTTTTACTATCATTTATCAAATAAAATAGTTTTTTATGGAAAAAAAATAGAAGAATAATATTAAAAAACTATAAAAATAAAAATGTCATCATTTGTAAAACATTTACTTATTTTCTTAGAATAATTGAACATTGAGAGTATAAAAAAGTCATCATTTGTGTTAAATATATTTTTGAGATAATTGATCATTAATAATTTAAATATTACATTTGTGTTAAATGATAACTTTTGCCCTCACTAATTCTTTATTAGTAATTCATATTTTTTTCTTGAACTAGAGGTTCAACATATTTTTTCTTGAACTAGAGGTTCAATGTTTATTTTTATATTTATCTAGATATTATTCTTCTAGTTTTTGCCATAAAAAAATCTATTTCAGCTGACAAATAATAGTAAAAATTTTAATAAATTTATTAAAATGATAAAAGTAACGATATGAGATTTAATATCATAAATCAAAATTTTAAGGGAATTAAATTTAAATTTTGAAATGTTAAGGGATTATTTATAACTGGTCCAAATTCAAGGGGCTATTTGTAACTGGTCAAATTTCAAGGGTCTTATGAAATTAGTAATTTACATAAGATGCTACGTATGATGTCATATGTCACTTGTTAATCTGATGTGACAGTTTTCATTAAAAAAATAATGGTCAATTAATGGTATGAGGTTAATAATAAAAAAAATAAAAAATCAAACATTAAATTTAAACTCTAAAATATAAAGAGGTTATATGTAGTTGACTCAAAGTTTCCGCCGTTTTGTAAATTTAGCCGGATATAATTGTGTGTTTGGATACCCAATGAAAAAGTGTTTTTCTGACAAAATCAAAGTTTTATTAAAAAACTGCCGAACACCCAATAAAATCTGAGAATCCCGTCTTTGGTTGAAACCTTGATTTTATGACAAAACCATGGTTTCAACTTCAAGCTAATTTTTTTTTTTTATGCTATGTGGGCTCCACTGCCTCTTTTTATAACCCTTTTTCACTGTGGGTCTCACACCACAGACACTCTCTCTCTTCTATTTTTTTTTTTAATTTCACCATTTTTCTCTTTCTTGTCAATCACTTTGTTTTTTTAAGGGATTTTAAAATTTTAATACAACCTTTTATCCTTAATATAAAATATATTTATCTGATTTGATTATATTAGAAAAGATAGTTAAGTTAATTAATATCATATATAGACAAATTTATTTCATTTTTTGTATTAATTATGAAACTTAATGTTAAATAATGGGTTAAGATGCATCATTTTTAATACCATTAGGAGTTTTCTTCTCTTATAATTTAACGTCGTTAGATAAAATTCAATGGTTTTGTTAAATTTACATCCTTTTTAATTGTTTATTTTTATTTTCCATCTTCCAAAATTTATTTGTACCAGACGCCCCTCAGAAAAAACTTGATTATTAAATTTGAAACTTAACATTTAAATAATACATAAAATATAATCTTATTCTTTATATGTAATTATTACAAAAGTTAATGTTCTGTTTAGTAATTTGACCATGAAAAAAAATATTATGATCACAACATCAAAACACTCTCATTTTATCAAAACCATGGTTTTCTATAATCTATTCTCCTCATAATTTATTCTCCAAAAACTATTCTTTATTTTTTTTTCAAGAATTATTCTTCAAAAACTAATCCGAACATACCTAATTAAGTGATTGACACATCATTTGACTCATTAATACGAGCGAGATATCATGAGAAATTCAAATCATTCCGGTACAGTGGCATGCCATGACTACTTGTCCATTACGCTATCGCATGAGTTCAATTTGAAGACTCCTCCGTATTCTACTCATAATAATAATTTAATTTTTTCTTAAATTTTGTCATCTTTTTGTCAAAGATAAACACATATATAATACATACTTTGAGACAAAGAGGACAGTGAAATATTTTTCCAGTTGCATCCCGACATTTTATAATATTAGTGCCTTGTGTGTATCTTGAAGCATGATTTTAAATACATTTATTATCTTAAAATATTTTTTTATGCAGATTTACACCTAACAATTTTAATAATTTAAGGTCTTAGATACTTCTAAAGAAATAATTTTAGGTGTTGGATGCATAAAAACTATTTTAATGTGATGGATCCACCTAAAAAAGTGATGTATACACACCACATAATATTTTTGGCTTTATGTATTTTAAAAAAAATTTTAAGATGATGGATGAATCTTAACCCAACCAAAAAAAAAAAAGAACATTAATAAAATATGATGCCGCTGAGGCGCTGACTTCATGCTAATAAAAAAAACGAAGATAAAACCGTATGTGAACAAAAGAAGACAATTTGAAATTTAGTTTTATTTGGGCAGTGAAAAAGACTGAAGCCGAACCGATGAAAAAGACTGAAACTGAACTTTCATTAATAACTCCGATTTCAAACACGCGGGATGAGAAAATCCAATAGCTGTACAGTGCGACGGAAAATTGGTTTAGCCGTTTCAGAATCCTTTGGCGACCAAGTTCCGGCGAGAATCCCAAATTTTTGTTGGTTTTTCGTTTTTTTAACCTCCTCAGTACTTCGAAACCCATTTTCTTGCTTAATTTCCGATAATCATCATGTTCTTCATGGGATTCAGTAAAACCTCTTGCTTGTTACTTGCCTTCCATATATGCTTGTTCTCTTCTACTCTTGTGATCTCGGCCTTGGACTCCATTACAGCATCTGTGTTTATCCAGGAACCTAAAACAGTGAGCTCAAGGAATAACATGTTCACGCTGGGATTCTTCAGCCCTCAAAATTCCACTAATCGCTACGTTGGAATTTGGTACATGTCCAAATCCTGTATTGTCTGGGTTGCCAACAGAAACAACCCACTGACAGATTCCTCTGGGATTCTCACAATATCAGAAAATGGCAATCTCGTTGTTTTGAATGGCCAAAAGCAGGTGGTTTGGTCAACAATTGTCTCCCATATTGCATCAAATTCAAGTGCTCAGCTCTTGGATTCAGGAAACCATGTCCTTGCAGATGGAATTACAGGAGAATTTGTGTGGCAGAGTTTCTGGTATCCTAGCAATACATTCTTACAAGGCATGGAACTCATTACTAACAAAACAACAGGCGAGAGAGTGCAACTTACATCTTGGAAAAGCCCATCTGATCCATCCAATGGAAGATTTTCTTTTGGTCTTGAAGTCCGTAATGTAACTGAAATATTCGTGTGGGATGGAAGCCGTCCTAAATGGCGCAGTGGTCCCTGGAATGGCATGATCTTCCTTGGGATAACTAGGAAAACTTCATCTAACTCCCAAAACGGGCGGCTTCTGATGAAAGGAGAGAAAGGGAGTCTTAGGCTTTCTTTTTATACAGAAAATTCTATCGAGATTGATACTTTAGTTTCTCAAGGTATAGTAGAGCAAAGAGGTTGGAATTCCCAGACGCATAGTTGGCAACTTAGGAGGACAGCAGGTTCTTCAGAGTGTGATCTTTATGGCAAATGTGGCCCATTTGGGATTTGCAATTTGCTGAGCTCCCCAATCTGTAGCTGCTTGAGAGGGTTTGAACCGAAGAACAAACCAGAATGGGAAAGGCAGAATTGGACCAGTGGGTGTGTGAGAAGAGAACCACTTCAGTGTGAAAGAGGCAAAAATGATTCTCAAACTAGCAAAACAGATGGGTTTATTATGATGGAGAATGTAAAAGTACCAGATGATGCACAGGTGTTAGCTTCTTATGCTGAGAATGCTGCAGATTGTCAAACTTCATGCCTCAAGAATTGCTCTTGTATAGCTTATGCTTATGAAAGAAACCTTGGCTGTATGGTTTGGAGTGCAGATTTACTTGACATACAGAGCTTCTCATATGGAGGGCTTGACATTTACATACGTTTAGCCAACTCAGAACTAGGTATTATTTTAATTAGAAGCTTTTTAAAATACCCAAGAACACACTTTTTCTGCAGGTACTCAACAGGATTTGGTTCAACTTTAAATTTCACTAAACATTATATGTCGTGTATGATTATTTACACGTTATGTCATGTTATATATCATTGGGAGCGATGTTACTTATAGTTTATTTTGAATATATATTGTTCTTTATTTTTTCAAAAGAATTATAAATTGTGTGGAGCAATTTTCTTTCAAGCAGTCAACTAGCGCGGTGCTTATTTCAAAACAAGTTCAATGTTATGATAAAAACTTGGGTAGCTATATTTTATTGAACTTTTTGACATATTTTGACGACGATATATATATGGCATAGCTTTGAAATTATTAATTGTCAGAAAATGAAGAAGGCTCTCTAATGTTCTTTTTCCTTTGATAAAGGCAAAGGCAGGAGGAAAATGACAACACCTATTATAATATCAGTTTTGATAGGAACAATTCTCATTACTGCATCTGGATATTTCTTATGGATGAAATGCTCAAAGCAAAAAGGTGATTTTCAGCTTTGCTTTAGGAGTTCATTCAAGGGATCAATGATTTTATTTCTAATTATTTATATATGATGCAATCTTAAATAGATAATCTTAGACAATCTCTCCAACATTTTTGTTTCATCATTTTGATACAGAATATGCGAGAACTTCGTATAGTTAAACCATTGCTCTAGAAACTTGGTATTATATTAACAATATATGTTTTCCGAGGAATTGAAATGGAAAAAATGTGTTAAACACAGGGGAAGTGCAGATTCATGAAAAAAGGATTATGACTTTGAAGCAAGTCCGTATTCCAGAGCTATTATTGTTTGATTTTAGAAAGTTGGCAACTGCAACAAACAACTTTGACATGGCAAATAAACTTGGGCAGGGTGGCTTTGGTCCAGTTTACAAGGTGACTTTCATTATTTTTTTTAACTTTATCATGTTTCGATTCATAAGGAATTGATTACTGATGGTTTTTATCATCTTATTTCAGGGAAAATTGGAAGATGGACAGGAAATAGCAGTAAAAAGACTATCAAGATCATCTGGACAGGGCATGAAAGAATTTATAAATGAAGTGGAATTGATTTCTAAGCTTCAACACCGGAACCTTGTTAGACTTCTTGGCTGTTGCATTGAAGGAGAAGAGATATTGGTTTATGAATACATGCCAAACAAAAGTTTGGATGCCTATATCTTTGGTTAGTGAACATCTTCTATGCATATGATACTTTATTAAATTGGATGTTTCTATGCTTTGCGTGAGATTAAGAGATAGAGATAGAAAAATGAAAACTTTATTGAGTGTTAATAAATATTTAAGGAGATATGAGTTTGGTACTTCACAACTTATTATACTTCATGCAGCCACTTAGTTGACATTTCTTGAAATGCTTCCCCTGTTTCAAAGTACAGTTGTGTTTTTGTATCTGTTGATTTCCAAATTGAACAAAATTTTTAGAGTAATAGTTAAGGTGCAAGTAACCAAGTCACAAGAGGTCGCCTTGCAATCCAAATATTAACACCATTTACTATCATGTTGTAGGAAGTGAGTAAAAAGTCTTATTATGAACATTTGTCTTACATTACACATTTTCCAAACCAATCTTTGCAGACCCACTCCTCCGAAAATCCTTTGATTGGGCAAAGCGCTCCAATATAATTGAGGGAATAGCTAGAGGATTGCTTTATCTTCATAGAGACTCAAGATTAAGAATTATACATAGAGATTTGAAGGCAAGTAACATATTATTGGATAAAGAAATGAATCCAAAGATATCAGATTTTGGGATGGCTAAATTGTTTGGGGGCAATCAAGATAAGGCAAATACAGAAAGAATTGTTGGAACATAGTAAGTGCTCCTTTTGCTTTGCCTAAGATAATAATGTTAATAGTGTATTGAGAACTCATTAGAGATGTGATGTTTAATTACAGTGGCTACATTTCTCCCGAATATGCAACTGAAGGACTCTATTCGGAGAAATCTGATGTTTTCAGCTTTGGTGTTTTGTTGCTAGAGATTGTTAGTGGAAGGAAAAACACTAGCTTTTATGAAGAGGCAGAATCTTTGACACTTCTAGGATTTGTAAGCCACTCCAATTTGCACATTCCTTTCTTGCAAAACCTCTAAAATACCTTTGTAGCAATGAATATAAGATCAAAATTTAACAGCTATGATTTTTTTCTTGTTTATTTTCCTAGGCATGGGAATTATGGAATGATGGCAATGTTATACCTCTAATAGATTCGCTGATATATGATCCAAGCTTTCACAAGGATATATTGAGGAGCATACATATAGGTCTTTTGTGTGTTCAAGAACTTGCAAAAGATAGGCCCACTATGGCTTGTGTAATGTCAATGCTTCAAAGTGAGATGATGGATATTCCTCCCCCAAGCCAACCGGCATTCATCCTCAGGCAGGCTATATCTCTTGCAACAGAGCAAACTCTAGACAAGAATGAGTTATTTTCCATAAATGTAGTAACTATTTCAAATTTTATGGGGAGGTAGAACGGGGTTTGTTGTGATTATGTATCATTTGAAAGATCTAAAATACATTTTTCATCAATATATATACTGTCATGATATTCAATTGGGTTTGTTGAAAGGCTTATTAATATTTATAAGCTTATTATTTCTTTAATTATGTATACCCCCGGTTTAGATATAGTATTAAATCTTATCCTAGTTTATCTAAGATATTGGAGCCTAGGATTCTAGGGTTAGCTTCAGTTTATTTTCTGCCTATGTTAAGGCTTGTTGTGTTCAAGTAAGTTTAAGGAATAAACGTGACAGAGGCGTTTTACCTCTGCTTTCACCATCAGATCTTCACCAAACATGCTCTTCTTATTTCTACTGTGCATGTGTTGCAGAATCAGAAATGCACCTAGCAGAGAAAGTGTGTGGTATTGGGTGATTATTTCTTTCAAGTCAGTTGTGCAAAATGGTTTGTTATCGCCAAGAACTATGCAAGTTCTATCTCTTGTTCCTCTGTTAAAAAATAGGAAAGTATTAAATTTTAAATATATATGCAAGGCTATTTCAATTCACACACATATTTACCTATACTCAATGCATCATGCTTTTTTATTATTGAAGTACCACACTTCACTTAGGGGATTGCCTATCTAGCGCTTTTCGCTCTATACATGTCTAACATCTTAGTGTGCTTTTTGCCTTTGGCTACCTTAGACAGGAGAACACATGCAATTCATGGCACCAAGCATTGAATCAGGGTCTGAAAAATTTTAACAGTACCGGAGGAAACAAATGACAATGAAATAGTTTCAAAACTTCAGCGCCACATGTTTCTGTGGTAGCAGAAGATATTGGAAAGCGTAGATAGCAGAATAAAGGTGAGAACACTCTCTTTCTTGCACTATTTTCTCTTACTTTTAAAGGAGGGTTTTAACTGTAAATTATGTCCAAATCTAGCATAAGGAAGTTGGATTTCGATGATATATGGATTGACTCATGCTGACTTTTGATTGATGATAGCTACGGTTTTATGGTAATGAAAGCCTATTGCAAAGAACAGTGAAAAAGTGCATCTATCAGTGCTAACATGAAATAAAATGTAAAAAACAGCGAGTGTTTTGGCCTTTATTTATTTTCCCCATTGATTCTTTTTATTTTATCCACATGCCACGATGATCGAGAGTATGAAAATCAAGTGAAGTACTAAAACAATGTCTTAAAAAGTCTTGTGCATCGTAAGGAGGTTAAATCTTAGGGAAAATTTCATCTAGCCCCCACTGTAGCTAAATATTTTCCAAGAGTCCCCATAACTTTCTGAAACACCACTGTAGAATTACTTTTTAAGTAATTTGTTTGCTTTTCTCACTGCATGCTCTTATATTTCTTGTATTTTTGTCAAGCAGGTGCTTAAAAATCAGAAACAAAGTCATTGATCCCTAGAATGAGCTCTTACGGTGATGCTGAAACCCTTTTTCTTTGATGCTTTTTTCCATAAGAAATATCCGGAGGCAGTAATGAGAACTACTCCTATCAAAACTGAGATTATAATAGCTTTTGTCATTTTCCTTCTCTCTATACCTGTATCAAAGAGAAGAACATTAGATAATCTTTGTTTTCTGTCGAGAAGTTGAACACTAAAAATATAAATTGCAAATAAGCTAAGGGGTGCCAGTGTTTACGTGGATATTTAACATGACATGATATGTGAATAGTCATAAGATAGAATAGATAATGCTTGAATTAAATGTGAAGCTATATTTGTTTTTGGGTGTCAAGCACATGTTGAAAAGAAAACACCATACCTAGTTCTGAGTGGGCTAAACGTATGTAAAAATCAACACCGCCAATTGGGAAGAATCGTAGGTCAAGTAAATCTACCTTCCAAACCATACAACCAAGGCTTCTGTCATAGGCATAAGCCATGCAAGAGCAATTCCTTAGGCACAGAGTTTTACAATCACCACAAAAAATGAAAAAAAACATCAAATTGCCAACAGAATTACCGACGGAATTTCAGTTTTCCGACGGAAACGGATTGCTAACGGAACTACCAATAGAATCTGTTCCATCACCAAAAAAAGCATTAAAACTACAGAGGCCATGGTGGACCTATCTTTTGCAAGTTCTTGTATACACAGAAGACCTAAGAAGACCTATTTGTATGCACCTCAACATATCCTTGTCAAAGCTTGGATCATATATTTGTGGATCTATTAGAGGTGTAACATTGCCCTTGATCCATAACTTCCATGCCTAAAAAAATTAACAAAAAAGAATTATAACTGTTATAGTTTTGACGTTTTGTCCATCTTGACAAAGGCATTTTAGAGTTATTTTATGACATGAAGGTTTGGAGAGGCTTACAAATCCTAAAAGCTTGAAAAGATTCCACATTTTTGTAAGAACTAGTGTTTTCCTTCCACTAATAATCTCTAGCAACAAAATGTCAAAGCTAAGAACATCATATTTCTCTGAATAGAGTCCTTTTGTTGTATATTCTAGAGAAATGTAGCCACTACATTTAAACAATACATCTTTGAGCTCACAAAATGCCATTGGCATTATTATCACGGGAAAAAGAAAATAAATACTTACCAAGTTCCAACAATTCTTTTAGTGTTTGCTTGATCTTCACCACCCTCAAAAAGCTTAGCTAGCCCAAAACCTGATGTTTTCGGGTTCATTCCTTCATCTAATAATATGTTACTTGTCTTCAAATTTCTATGTATGATTCTTAATTTTGAATCTCTGTGAAGATAAATCTAAGGATTTTTGTCATAGTGGATGTAGGAAAGTTTATTTGAAGATAAAGTGATGAAGGAAGGTGAATGTATAATATTGTAGTAACTGGTTGTAGTATTTGGTATGCTAGGTGATCCTTCTATGACTTAGTTCCTTGTACCTTAACTATCACTCTATAAATAGATTAAATGTTCATTCAGACCATTGAACTTGCACATCACGAGATACGATAACACACATGCACTAAGAAGCAAGGAAAGTATTGCTACTAAAGTCAACAATGTGGTAACATAATGTAAAATAAGAGTATAAAACATTTGTATCTTTTTATATATTGATAAACACTAAAATTTCCACTCTTTTTTTCTTAATATTGTTCTCTTATGGAAACTTGGAATGTATAGAAACATCCATTTTAGTAAACCAACATATGCATGAAAATATACACTAACCAAATATATGTGCATGCAAACTTTTGTTTGGCATGAACTCCATAAACCAACATCTCCTCTTCTCCTTCAACGTAACAGCCAAGAAGTGTAACCAGGTTTTGGTGTTGAAGCTTGGAAATCAACTCCACTTAATTGATAAATTCTTCCATACCCTGCCCAGATGCCATCTTCAAACTTTCCCTGCAATAAAATGATTTGAAAAAACAGCTAATTGTTGTGCTTTGAATGATGATAACTTTTAAAGAATGAAATTCACCTTGTAAACTGGACCAAAACTACCCTGTCCAAACATAGTCAAAGTTATTTTGTTGCAGTTGCTGTTAGGATCGGCAGGCACCAGAAGAATTTTAAAATTTTCGTCAATCCTAATAGATGATCAATCAACGGCGTTTAAACTGAATTAGAAAGATTCGTACCTTTTTCAATTCCGGGTTTTCGATCTCTAGGAGCCAATAGGTCAGGTCTGCTCCCTTTACCGATATCCACACGAATGCTCTTCAACACAGACTACATGCTAGCGCCTCCAATGTCTCCTAGGATTTCCCTTGTGGCTCTAAAATTCTCATCCGTATATGAGTATATCTGCTCTATCAAGTTTATAACCTATGAGGGCTATATTCAAAATTCAAAATTAATCTTTATTAATTTTGAAATTAATTAACAATTAATTATCTTGATGAGCGAATTTTTATTAATTTTGAAATTAATTAACAATTAATTATCTTGATGAGCGAATTAAATAAATTCAGTTCAAATTAAATCTGTCCAATAGTTTTAATTTAACCTATTTATTTAATCCAAATAAAGAGCCATTAGATTTAATTTATCTTCATAAATTAAATCTGAGATACTATATCTCCATCATGTTAGTCATTAAATCTAATTTATCTTAATAAAATTAAATTTAAAACTAACACAATATAATTATACATATATATATAATATTATTAACGAATTTTATATTATATGTATATATATATATATAAAATTCATCCATCCTGGATTAAACATTATCTCGTGTTGGGTCATTCTTGTGTCCGACCCTGTAGGCCCATACGAAGTTGGCAGTGGGCCAGTAACTGTACTAACCCACAAGTCGCAAGCGGCCTCTAGCAAGATATTACAACTACCCAATTCATATAAGGATCGTTAACATGATGCAACCTGTCATACAACCATGTCATGTCCCTTTTGTCACACGATATATAGGTCAAGGAACACAGTATGGCCATACATTTCTCAGATTGTCATGTCCCAATGTCATCCTCTTGTTCCTGACCATTACTTTCTCGATTCCTTAGTAGTTTGACAATAAAAATGGAAACTCCTTTCCATCATAGTATGGCCATACATTTCTCAGACTCACTCATCGAGGGGCCCAGTAATATCTCTACTAATGTGAGAGACAAATTCCATCTTGATCATTCATATTCCTCTGCATGAAAAACCACCAAGCCCGATCGTAGCCTTTATCATCACCTGGTCAAAAGTGACTTTTGACTACTTCAAAGCTTAGCAACTCTCATATAGGAATCCATGATGACCTCAGGTCAAAGGGCATTATGACCTGGTTATACATAAGAAAAGCTTATGACTTGATTCATGTAGTTTTCTCATAGTGGGTCGGTCCAACACCTTATATTCTTACAAGTGCCTAAGACTTTGATTCGTATCTTCATATCTTATCAAAGTCGACCAGGGATATTTTAGGACAATCTTTATGATTTATCCAAGGATACAATTATTACAGTTAACATGCAAATAATATGATAACATAATGGAGAAATTTCATTAAATTAATAATGTTTAAAGTATAATGATTGGCCCTTTTGGGCACAATTTCCAACTGTTGCCAACTTTCTAAAATCGAACATTGATAGCTCTTGAATATAGACTGGCTTCAGGTTCGTCCTTTTGAAAACAGGTAATGTCTAGCCTGTCACTTGGATGTTGGAAACTCTCCCATAATGTCTTGCCTGACTGGTCTATCAGCACAAGGTTACCAGAGTTAAGAAGTTGGGCAGTGGAACTTGATGCTTTGTTCGACACATTTGATGACCCGATAACATTTTTCTTCCCATTCAATACTACAAGATTTTTGCCCTCAGATATACTTATGACCCCAGAAGAATCCTACAAAGGTTGGTTTATGTTGGTCACCCACGTGACTTTGGAATTCAAGATAGACCAGACTCCTACGTAGCGATCTGTGGTATTTTGGGGGCTGAAGAATCCAAATTTGAACACGGTGTTGTGAGCTTACAGCTTCTGAATCTTTAATGAATGCAGATGATGTAATGGAGTCTGAGGCAGTGATCCAACCTACACAAGAGCTTAAGAGCATAAGAAAAATATGCAGTAATCCCATGAGAAAAGCCTGTCCCAAAATCTAAAGCAGGAGCATTTCGCCTATTAACATTGTTGAGCATAAGTCTGAGGTCAGATTGTAAGCTCAACATGGTGACATAAGGAAGACTGGAAGAGGAACGACTTTTATTTTTGGCCATAGGAGAACAAAAGACTTCAATAGAAACCAGTCCTACACATTTATTTCTAGCTGTGTGTCTCTGTCACACCCTAATACATGTCATGAGGTATGATCACCATGTATGTATGATCACACCTTATTACATTACTTTAGGGTCACTTGTAAGAGTTGTTTAGCCATTTAAGAGCTACATGTCACCCAATTAATACCCTTGGCCAGACTAAAAACTTGGAATTTTTCTAAAAGCTTAGGTACTATAAGGAGTAATGAATTTAAACTTTAACAATTCTTAACTAATTCAATATAACTCCAGGTTTGTCATACACTAACCAGAGATATGTGCAAAGAGTGCAAGTGCCAGCATGCATGCCCTAACGTATACATATTTTCTATGCAGAATCAAGGTTGAAATAGCGTGACTTTCCTCCAACCACCGACCACCAATGATTCAATCAGACATTGATGAAAACAGAGTAAGTGGGTGTTGTTTTTTCAAAAATAATAATTATTCCTTTCATTTTTAAATAAATTATTCAAGAAGTCAGCCTTACATGTTATTTGAACAAGAGAAAGATGGAATCAGCTGTATCTTGAGGATTTCACTGTGATGAGGAAGCCAATTTGGCTTCAAGCATCTTGCTTCATTGACCTGCCAATCATGAGAGAGATTAATCATCTATACATCGAAGGTGCACCTGTCAATCTTCTAATTGTGAAGCACTGCTTTTAATGTATGCATTAAATGTCTAATCCATAAAGATGGAAACGTTCAATGAACAATGCTTACTAACTGTTAAAGAGCAATATATTTTGGTTTTCTTAATTAACAGAGATACTGCAGCAGGTAAAACTTTTGAGTTTGCTAAATTAAAAATTGAGTCTTCTAACTTTATACGATGTTTCACTTTGATCATTTAATCTACTTTATACAAAGTTTTCTAACCCTAACACCGTTATTTTCTGATGATGATTTTTATCAGAATCATTATTTGTTAAAAAAATTAAACTTGATATACGAGCATTTGATAATGTTTAGTTAATATTTAAATTTTAATGTCAGCATTTTTTATTAATAGGATGAGTTAAACGACCGAAAAAAATACTTTATAAAATCAATGGCACAAATGACACCTTGTCTAATGTTAAAAACTATATGTACACTTTTGCATCTGATATTGTTCAATGTCATATGATCAATATATCATATATTACTCTTCCACCAAGCCATGTTCTTAACGGCTTATCTCTTGGCTTCTCACACAAAACACTGTTCACAAGCCGTCTCCCCCATTTATTGGGCTCTATGCCAGCCAAACCTGCTGACAGTGATGTTCATCTTCAAAATAAGGACGTGCTGCCATGTCCGCTTTGAATCCTAGCGGGTTTGAATTTTCCCGCCCACAGACGACCTTCATACTGCACTTCTGTATATGCTCTTCCAGTTGATTAGCATGTAGAATTTCTTTCTATGCTCTGCTTTTTGGATTTATGCCATGTTTAATAGTTGATATTTCCATGTTTCTGAATTGAATGACCCTCCATATATTTGCAGATCTGATATTTCTAAGGACCACCTTCTAAATTAAATAAATATCCTCACCCACGGACGACCTTCATACTGCACTGTCTGTATATGCTCTTCCACTTGATTAGCATGTTGAATTTTTTTCAATGATCTGCTCCATGTTTCTGAATTGAATGACCCTCCATCTATTTGCGGATCTGAATTTTCCCTGGACACACCGAATTTCCACCAGACACAAATATTCCTCCAGCTGTGGGCGCCGACAAGGTCAGACATAAGGGTCAGCTCTGTTTTCAGCGTTCTTCCTCCTTACTGGCAAGTCTGTCAGACTTACGCATGTTGACTTATTAGAAACCTATGCTTTATTGATTTATGATAGGTTGCATAGTTCTACCTCCTTGTCTTGATTTTTGCCTGTTTCTGAAATGAATGCCCTCTATCATTTCATTTTGTAGTGGTGAAGGTGAGACTGAAAATAAAGATGAAGGCTGCAAACTCTACTGGGTCATGTGTTTTTATTTTTTCCTCTTTCCTTTGATCTTTCTCCTGACCTATATGTAATTTCTTGCAGGAAAGCAGAGCACCCATCACCTCCAACTCATATTTCTTATTAAAACACTCAGTGGTATACGTGCGTGTTGTACTATCTAGGCTTTGTTTAATTTTTAACTACTGGGAAAAAGATTGCTATTGTCTGGTAGGTAAGCATGTAGTGATAATCATCTCATGATCTTAACTGTTGCTCATAATCATCTCACCTCGATTTGAGCATAAAGTGGAGAAGCAAATTTATATTTAACCAAGTTCATTTTGTGTGAGTTGTGAAAAGTTGCTTTATATTTGTTTAAATGGAAAAAAAAAGTCACTTTTCTATATTTGCCTAGCTACCGTACATAATTGAATCACTTTTTGTGTATCATGTCCAGGTTGTGAAAATATAGTAAAACCACTTCCCATGTTTGCCTTCTTCCTTCACGTTCTGTATTTGAAATCACACTCACTTCCCTTTCCTAACATCATCCCCTCCCTTCACATCCCAGGTTCCCTTTTTAGATAGCACATACACAAGTCATCCAGTAGTATAAGCACAAATATTCACAATCTTAATTTGTAAATTAACATAGCAATTCAATCTTGCATTTTAAAATATCAACAACTTCCATCTGACTTTCTATTTGCCTTTCTATTTAATGAAACCAAGAATAAGACAATTAGGACTCAAGAGAATAGAGGAAGTAGGCATTAAGGTTAGAAGTGTGTTGAGTAAAAGTAAGGAGGCATTTGGTTTATATTGCATGGGAATGAATAATAACAAAACAACACAGTAAAATATAAGTAATCACATTGTAAGTTATGATTACTACCAAGATAATACAAAAAAGTTGTATTTTTTAAAAGTTGCTCACAAAAGGATTTTGTGTGCTTTGTGAAAAATTGCTTGAAAAAGTGCTTGAAAAAATTGCAGGATTTTAATATTTATCCCATTTGTAGCACTCATAATATAACCAATTTGCATATTACTTTTTTATTCAACACGCACAGAAAATATTTATATTAACAATACTAATAATATTTGGACAACATAAATAATGTTGAAATAAACAGTTTGAAAAATATATACTACAGCATGAAATTTCAATCTTTATGAGCTCATAATTAAATTAAAATGAAGAAATGTGTAGGTTGAAAATCAAGACGACATGATAATGGAATTGCATGAGAATGAATAGAAAAACAAAACCCCACAGTGAAAGAAAATTAAGCATATGCCAAATTATAATCAAAATAATTGCTTTTATAAAAAGTTGCTCAAAAAAGTTATTACATGTGCTATTTAAAAAGTTGTTTGAAAAATTATGCTTGAAAAAGTTGCTGGATTGTAATATTTATCTCATTTGTAGTACTAATCATTAGTTTAAACCGGCATACAGCACATATTGGGGATGGGCAACGAAATATCTCTCTTTGGAATCAATTAAAGAGGAACGGCAAATTAATTGATAAAGAGGTGACATGATGATTAACACATAAAATACTATAAGATTAATTTTATTTTATTTTGGATGGGGTGACATGGGAGTACCGTCTTTATCAATCTATCCAGTGTAAGGCATGAGCATGACCAATCGTCACACACTGTTCTAAATGCATGAACGTGTACAAACATAGGCTAAAAGATGAATAACAATTGAAAGGTAAATATGATTATTACAAAATTTCTATGATTTAGAATCTATTACTTGCATTGTTCTGGCCATAAGTATGGGTTGTTTATTTCGCAATTTTCTTCTTTTTTTTTATACCAAGAATGAGACAATTATGAATCAAATAGCTTCTAATTCAGTTTTACATTTTTTCTTAGAAAATATGTATCAGTACTAGATTTCCCTTAAAAAAATATGTATTAGTAGCATGAGAAAGTTAACATACATATTATCATATTTATGCATACCTGAACTTTAATCGTCATAGTGTTACCAACCTGTCTAAATCGTTATGTGCTTTCTCATGCAAATGTGGGAAGTGAAGTCTTCCTCATTACATCCAATGCCTTGGCCTCTCGGAATCATTATGTGCTTTATCTTTCTTTTTTATCGGCAATTTCTGTGCTTTATCTGTCCATGCCATCTTTAGCATTTAATGCTCATTTTGTCCTCATCTGTTACTTTCCTTCCTTCTAAGCACTTTTAGTATCCGATCTTTGTGCAGTGTCTTCATTTGTCGGATGTGCACATGATATGCCTAAGGTTGGCCTCCTGAAGGTTTCTTTTCATTATGTGTTCATTGAAGTTCATATGAACACTATGCAATGTTATTCAACGAAAAGTAAGTTGCGGGCTACAAAAGCAAATGCCTGAACATTTTCATGCAGCAAGGTATGAATAGCCAAAGCAATCCTTTCTAAAATGATATCTTCATATCCGATTTTGTTATTCATATATGTTTGTTATTATTGGCAGATCCATCACCACCACAAACTCGCTTTTACTTTAGCCAAATTCCATGCTGCAACTGATGAAAACCAACACTACAACTCTATGACAGAAAATATGGCTACTCATCAACAAACCACCCCCACCACAAGCCCCTTATCCACAATGTGGGAAAAATGAACGCAAAAGACAAAGGAAGTCAACTACTTTGCAGGATATAACCAACATCCAATCAAATCTGTCTAAACGTCAGTAAGGTTATTGCTTTATCCATTAACATTTAAAATTCTGTGAATCTAATACTCCTAAATGTATTTCAAATGTCGAAACTAATGCTAAACCATTAATCTCAATACTGCTCCTGTGACCAACACATCTGTTAATCATGTTTCCAAATGAAAGAGTGCAAGATGCAGAGGGCTTGAGCAAATGCAAGAAAATATTGCTCCAACAAGAAGAAAGAGAAATCCAACAATCAAATTTATTGATACAAGTGTACGTTGTGCCTTAATACTTCGATGCACCTAAGCACATTCTTTTTTTCTAATAGGAGCTAAATAGCCACATTATTATTATTATTATTATTATTATTTTGCATTCATATATTCTGATAGGAGCTACATTAACAAACACTTGCCTTATATTTTTATTCAATAGTAGTTATGCTTTTTATTCAATAGCAAAGACTCTGCTTTTATTTTTTTTGTTATACATCATTATGACAGTAAAGCACAGTAAAATTTATTTATACAAGTTTTGTGCTTTAATACTATATCAGACCTCCGATGCACCTAATCAAATTCTTATATTCTTATATGAGCTAAATGGCCTCATCAGTATATGCAATGTTTTTCTTCTTATATTCTTATAGGACCTAAATTAACAAATGGATGTGTATTCATCTCCTTTGTTGCTTTAGTTTGCTGTTTTGCTGTTACATGTCTTTGCCTTGATATTCCCTGTGATCACCTGTCAAGCTGTTATCACCATAATTCTATATAATATTGTCATTTGCAATGACAATAAACAAAAGTCAAAGACAATCTTTGCGTCATGTGGGATTATATCTTTCAAAATCAATTTTCACACATGGTCAACTGTATGTTGCATTATTAAGAGCACGTAGCATTGATGGCTTCAATATTGTTTTGGATCAACATGCATGTGGAAGCAAACCAACAACCAAAAATGTTGTGTAAAAAGGAGGTCTTTTCTAATATTGATAGACTTTATTAGGAAGTAGACCATGATGTGTTTAAGTTAGTGTACCTTACTGAAGACTAATATGTTTGGTTTATATGTGCGAACTATTATTGTATTTTTTTTCTATATTAATTGCATGTTCATTTGATGTCTTTCTATTTAAAAATGTTATATCTGTGTAACACATAACTTGAACTATGCTTTCAAATCTTTATGTTGGGATTACATCGTACAACTTAAAGCATAATGTGATGCCATTTGGTTTCATGAACTCATGCTATACTTGCAGTGATAGCTTAATATTTTTATTGCCAGAACTTTGTCCAACTGTCGTTGCACATCGTTTAGTATAATCCCTTGTGCAACACACGGGTAGCACATGCTCGTTTTATATAATATTGTAGGTTAAAATTTATGAGACTTTGCCAACTCTTAATATTTAATAATCTATAAACGTTCTGGTCTGTGAATGACGGGTACATCCTTATCCTCACACGAACAAATTGGGTGAATTCAAAGATCTTTTAACATCAGATAGAAGCAAAGGTAAAATACTTTAACTAAAAATTTAAAAACATAAGAAAATCATCAAACAAAAAACATGGCAGAATTTAATGTGTGCAAGAACATTACCAAGACTTTCTTGAATGAACCCACTACTAAGAATCAACAACAAGGCACAACTAAAAGCAAATTGGTAGATATAAAGAACATAACTACATATATCCAAACTAAATGGCAATTTTCTTTGGGATTGTGGTCATTCCATGTGTGAGCCACAATGTGGATCAATGCCACGTCTGGGGAAACAAACTGGAAAGGATCTCTTGATGATAATGGATTCACAATTGGTAGATACAACATGCTCTGCACAAAATTAAACAAGAAGAAGCAAAACAGATCTTACTAAAAAGAATGAGAATTAGCTTATTCTTTATAGTATTCTCGCCTACATCAATAACATCATTTTATTAGAGCAAATTGTAACCCCTGCCTCAAAAACGGTAATTATGATTCGAAAAGGTGTAATTAAAATGAATTAGAGACCGACGGATAATTAAATTCATTTCAAACTCCCCTCTATACAGTAGGGTTTTCACAAACTCTTTCAAAATTTCATTCCTATTCTGGTCTCAAATTCAAGTTTCGAATATAATAACCCTGTGCAGTTGAATTGCATTCATACATATCAAAGTGTACAACAAAAATCCCAGCAACCCCTGGGTTTCATTCATTTACTAAGGGCTTACAGTTCCCATATGGGGGATTACCCAAAATCATTCCACATATATATAGTAATCCCAAATCAAAATAGATAATAACACCTAACATCAAAGATTTCTAAAGAGTCATAGCCGTTCTTGGTTGTCCGCTTCCCTTTGGAGTCACTTGCCCTATCTGTAGGTCAGTTCATGGAAAGAATGAGATTCAAAAGAATCTCAGTAGTAACAAGTCACTCATATAATATTTAAGCACACAACATGTAAGTAAATCATAAATAGCAACAGCAGTAGTAGTACAAAGATACATGGCTTTTACCACAAATGATAGCACTCACGGCTGTATACACAATGCGATAGCTCTCGTTGTAATCACAATCACGACATCTTATGTTGTAATCACAATAACGACAGCTTGCACTGTAAACGATAGCTTTCGCTGTATAATGACAGCTATCACCAGCTGTAACCGCAACAGCATCAGAAATCATCACAAAATAGTGATACAACACACATACAGTGCATTACACATAGTATAAGAGAAAGAGTCACTACCTAGTTCTTTTCGAAAGTGCTTTGGCACAGGTCGTTCAAGATCATGGCAAATGTCGAATCCTACAATTCCAAATGCACCATTTAGATACTTTCATAGTGTTTCTGGGGGTTATATGAGTCTACAATAAAAATTTATAAAAATGCCCCCGGGGACCCGGCCCGGCCCCACCGTACCCGGTCTGGCTGCACTTTTCTCGAAATTCTAACATGAGCTAAACTAACATATTTCCACCCCAAGGAATCCATTTCAGGATTCGGAATTATCAAATTCAATGTTAAATTACAAATTTATCCTTGGCGGCCCCACTTTAAGGGTTTCAGGGACATTTTCGTAATTATGCTTTTTCGGCCTTTTCCGAAAAAGTGACTAATTATAACCCCACCTAATTTTCTCTCCTAAACTCAATGGAACCATCAAATCATTGAAAATCTAACTCTAAGATCCATTTCTAGAGCTGGACAAAATTTATGTGTCCTCCAGATAAAATCGGGGTTTTGCTATTTCGGCTTCGTAAACGCGGTCCTTTATACTCCTAACCACTTTATTAACTATCTAATTGAGTTATTACTACCATTTGAACTAATATTGGGCAGCATAACCCTTAGGCACATACATTTCTAAAGTTTAAAACCAATGGCAATTCGGCGAAATTTCACCAATTAAATTGCCCACAATAGCCAGAATAATTAATATAAGAAGGTTTGGAAGTTACCTCAAGCTCCCACAAGCGTTTCCCAAATATGGATGAAACCCTAACCTAAATAACAACAGATTTTTGAGCCTCCAAACCTTAAAGAACAAAGAAGAGTAGCTTAGGGTCAGAGTTATACGCATTAAGAGCTAAATAGTCGAAAAAATCAGCTTACCTTATGAAATTTTTTCCCTTTCTCTCTCTAAACTCTCTCTCAACTTTCTCTCTCTTGATTCAGCTGAAAATGGCGTGAAATGGCCGAAGAAGATGAGCCAATATGATTAATAATCCATGCTGACATCATCTTTTAATAGGCTGATGTCATAATTCCCTAGTTTCCCATTTTTGGATTTTCTGGCAGATTTTCTGCCCAAACTTTGAAAATCATAACTAATTCTAGAAAAGTCGAATTGGGGTGATTCCAAAGGCTATAGAACCCTTATTGAGTCTAGTTTCATGGAAAAATATAGTCTTTTACTAGCTGGAAGTATATCATTCCCAGAGTTAATTTCTTTGACTGCTGCTCCAAACAATAATCAATTTCGCTGGGCAAACTTCAAAAATTCATAATTCTTAGCTCACAAATCGGAATGACACAAATTATATGTCTATTTTGAAGCTTGACATGTGAAATTTAAGACTGGAAAGTTTCAGAATTTTTAGGCACCATTTGCTCATTCAAAATTTCCATACAACCTTACTGGCCTGCACAGAATTACACTTGACAGGTTTTCCAATTTTCAACCAATGTATCCAATGGCTCCAAAATCAACAATCAAACCTATTCCCACACAATTTTTCACAAGGAAACCATTGGAATTACTAAAACAACCAAATTCCCATAACACATTCTCCAAAAGTGTTTATTCAACAATAATTACATTCACTTTTGAAGTCATTAGCCCTCAATCCCATTTTTGGGTCATTACACAAACATATTAAACGGTTAGTGCAGTTACCCTACTGAATATCTTGAAAGTATGTTTGTAAATGAATAAAACTTCTTAAATCTTTCAAATGAAAAAGGAAAAAAAATAAAAATCACCTCAAAACCCAGTCTATCTCCCTTCAAATTTTGAGATAGTTATTGTATTGATGGAAAATAATTCATTATTGTCTGTAGTTTGCTCTGCCGCATGAGACATGGTCTGCCTGAGGATGAATGCAGGTTGGCTTGGGGGAGGAATATCCACAATCTCACTTTGAAGTATTGACATTACAGATGCCATGGAGGGCCTATCTTTTGCAAGTTCTTGCACACACAAAAGACCTATATGTATGCACCTCAATATATCCTTATGAAACCTTGGATCATATATCTGTAGATCTATTAGAGGTATAACATTGCCATCGATCCATAACTTCCATGCCTAGAAAAATTTACCAAAAAAAAACGGGAAAGATTGATGTTATATATATTGGGACAAAATTATTTTAGAGTTTTTGCAAGAAACAAATGTACAAAATAGAGAGACTTACAAATCCTAAAAGCGTCAAAGATTCTGCCTCTTCATGAAAGCTAGTGTTTTTCCTTCCACTAATAATCTCTAGTAACAAAACACCAAAGCTAAAAACATCAGATTTCTCTGAATAGATTCCTTCAGTTGCATACTCTGGAGAAATGTAGCCGCTGTAATTAAACATTACATCTCTAATGAGCTCTCAATATATCACTAATGTTATTATCTCAAGCAAAGCAAAAGGAGCACTTACTATGTTCCAACAATTCTTTCTGTATTTGCTTGATCTTCATTGCCTCCAAACAATTTAGCCATCCCAAAATCTGATATCTTTGGATTCATTTCTTTATCCAATAATATATTACTTGCCTTCAAATCTCTATGTATAATTCTTAATCTTGAATCTCTGTGAAGATAAAGCAACCCTCTAGCTATTCCCTCAATTATGTTGAAACACCTTCCCCAATCAAAAAGATTTTGGTGCTCTGGATCTATAAAAGATTGTTTTAGGAAATATGTAATGAAGGAAAATGTTCAAAAAGGAATTTGCACTCACTTACTGCAATATGATAGTAAATGGTGGTAGTATTTGGCAATTGGCACACTAGGTGACCATTGGTATTCACTTAGTTAGTTGTACCATAACTATTACTCCATACAAACACAATTGAACTTGCACAAAATTTAGAAAAAAAGGGAAGAACTTCTAGAAAATGTCAACTAAGTAATAACATCTTGTAAAATGAGTTGAAGTACTAAGCTCCTATTGCCTTATATATTCATCAACATTCAATCACGTTTTCATCTTTTTCTTCTTCTTTATCTTATGCAAAGCATTTAAAGTTTTAAACATCCAATTTATTCATAAGCATGGAAGATGGGCACTAACCAAAGATGTATGCATCCAAACTTTTGTTTGGCATGTATTCATAAACCAATATCTCTTCTCCTCCAATGCAACAACCAAGAAGTCTAACAAGGTTTCGGTGTTGAAGCTTAGAAATTAATTCCATTTCATTTATAAATTCTTCCATACCCTGTCTAGATGATCTTGATAATCTTTTTACTGCTATTTCCTGTCCATCTTCCAATTTTCCCTGAAATAAGATGATGGAAAACATCAATTTTTTATGAATTGAAAGATGATAAAGTTAAAAAAAAAATAAAAGTCACCTTGTAAACTGGACCGAAGCCACCCTGCCCAAGTTTATTTGCTATATCAAAGTTGTTTGTTGCACTTGCCAGCTTTCTAAAATCAAACAAAAATAACTCTTGAATATGGACTTGTTTCAAAGCTGTCGGAAAAAATATTCAACTAATAAGGAGATTAGGCGTACCTGGACGAATCCATGTTCGGATCCGGGTCAAAGCTCCAATACTCCATACTTGTGCCCACACAATTATTAGACTACAAGAGCCTAATTGTGATTTGCACAGCAGATCACCAGAACCAGAAAGATGGTAGGAGAGAAGAGAATTGCCAGAAAACTCAATGGCGGGGCAAATTGCAATTGAGGAGGCACACCCTATTTATAGTGGTTTATGGAGGCCACTAATTAGGAAATGTGTGCACTCCTTCTTGCCCTCCAAGACAAGAATTAATTGTCTCTCAATTAATTCCCTAATTATGGTGATTTGTTCCTCTTTTAACAAATCTATAATTATTGCTAAATATTCCCAAATCTGCATCTTATGCTGATTTTATTCTTATTTGATTAGGCTACTTATTTCCTAATCAAATAGTCCGGCCCATCAAGGGCGGACTTGGACCCAAAGTCCAACATCTCCCACTCGCACTTGATGGACCTCCCATCGTGCGTGCGTTACTCTTTCTTGTTTCATACTTGGCGTCTGCCGTGACTGCGTGGGCAAAAACGTCTTTCAAATTTGGTGCTTGCGATACTAGAAATCCTTTATATCGGACCAGCATCCAAGGACACCCTTTATATATAACCATAAGTTATATGTTCATTGCCTCATATGCCCCAGATTCTCCCATACATATTACTCATGGCATATCTAATCCCTCTCGAGTTAATATGTTGATTAACTCAGATTGCCTTCCACGTACATAGTATCCGCACTTACTAGCTACACATAGAGCTAGTAAGGGGTCGACCACAGATACTAGTACATCTTATGTATCTAGGAGTAAATCTTCCTTTTTGACTAAACATCAATCCATCTTGACTTGGTCGCTTTCCTAGTTTTCACTCGTCTGACCGAATCGAGTGTGATCATGGAGCTTCAGCTAAAGTAGCTGTCACCAAACCAAGCTTTCATGATGCCGCCTAAGTCTTAAGGGCATCGTGGAAGTATTCTTCCTTCCTGGGACTCACACTATGGTGAACTAGGGATCTTTCACCCACATCCCGTGTTGCAGTTTAACTCTCAAGCACATGCAGTATGAATTGCATGCTACGGTGAATGGTTTGAGGTGTACGTCGATTTCTTTATCTTTTACCGTACAGACATTAGTTCCAAAATATACTCAACATTCAAACCAGAACTTTCTTTTTCACAATATCTCATTTGTGAAAAAGAGTTCTTTGCCTGGCTACAGGTCTATATTCATGCTTCGATCCATTTTCTGTGTATATGCACACATGTAGATCTCATCTCAGTCTAACTGAGGCGACTCAAACGCAAAGATTCTTCTCAACCATCTCATGGTGATCATTTGCTCGTCTTACCTTCCCATGCCCCTACAAAACATGGGAAGACGGTTGTTCGTGTGAGTGAACTAACCTCTTTTGACCTGTACGACATACAAAGCTGTATACCTTTATGTACTTACTCATAACATACATACAATTTCTTTTATCTTTACATAAAAGAAGTTCACGACCTTATATTTTATTTGCGCCTCTAGATTTTCATTAACTCAATGAAAATCAAGCTATGGGCTCAATAAGGGGATCTACCAACATCTTGTCAGTAGAAGGTCATTAAACTATCGCTTTCCCTCTTTGAAAGCATATATCTCATAGAGATGTATCAAAAAGGTATGTTTCGCCTTGCTGTGATACTTAGGATCCTCATCATAAGATGTTATCGTTTGGATCCTTCTATCCACCATTCATTCCCAATCTCTCATAGGAATTACTTTAGCCATATGGCACTTTGAATGATGGCAGAACACGCCCTGCGTTCTATTTCCATTGATAACAGGAAAATAATACTTTGTATATTTCCTTACTCCATCACCATTTTGCCTAGGTCTTGCATTGGAGTATCCTTTCAGAAAGGAAAGTTGTTGTCTTGACAACTTAATCCATGGTTATTCTCTTAACCCATTTCACAGCAGGACCAAAAACAACTTCCAAGTCTGACCCAAAAACATTTGGTCTTATGTACACCAATGTGTACATTCATATTACCAACTATAGTCTCACATGGGACTCTATCCACCTTTCTTATGTTGGATTCCTCATAGGACATGTAACCTCTTTAGGTTTATGCCCTTGACTTCAGGGGTGTTCATGGGTTCGCACTTTGATATCCTAAGATGTCTAAGGATTACACTTGTACATGTCTTAGGTGGAAAAGACTGTATCTTTCTTGTGCAACTCCATTTATCTTGTCGATCAAGATATTTGTTCAACCCATGACTTTCTCAACTCAGAATTTAAGGATTCTCTTATCCTTTATTCCTTTGACTCCCTTGACACTTATTTCATTTGTCACTTGACAAAGGATGACTTTACAAAGAATCATCACTAGACCATTTGGAACTTATGTAGTGTTCTTCGATTATTTCGAAGTTAGTGAGGCTTTCACCTTATAAAAACCTCATATACTACTTTTTAGGTGATTGTTTCTACGAAGCCCTTAAGCTGCTTCATGTAGAGTTTATCATCCAATTTCCAAAATTCCAAATTGGAAGGTGGTCTTTACATCATCTTGATGCAATTTTCAAGACTAAGCTTGTTGTCATTGCCAAAGTTCAGAGTTAAAACGCACAATGGACAACTTTCCATTGTATTACCCCTTAGCCACTAAATGTTTTAGGTTTTATATGCCCTCAACAGATTTGAGAATCTACTTGTTCCCAACCGCCTCTTGGTTAGGCTATAAATTGCCTAAAACATATACTTGGCTCAATGAGAATCCAAATCCTCCTGCATGACATTTTGCAATTCATCTTAGCTTTGTAATTCATCTTAGCAGGTCCTTCTAGTGTCTTTCAGGAACTTATAGGTACTTATCATCACCTTCTAGATGATGAAGAGAGCATTCAATCCATTAGGGAATCTATCCCTTATAGTCATTCGCTAGATGACAATTTTGCTCCGAGGTGGATTTCATAGGATTCTTTTCCTATGTATGAGTGACGTAATTCTCTCGTAACTTACCTCTTACCTCTTTCATTGTGAAAATGGTCTCAATCCTCCCACTCAGATCAGTGAACTTAGGAACACTTGATTATTCCTTGTCACATGTGAACCTCTTAAAGAGATTTATTGTGATTGATGCTCATTTCCTGCTAGGAAATCTTGGTTTTTATGAACGTTGTGTCCCACAGTTTTCTCTCAGTCACTGAACCGCCATCATTTTCACTAATGAAGACGTGTCATGTCAAATTCTCATATCATCTCACAAAGAGATACCTTGTATACCTTAGCCTAATCTTCCTTACTCATAGGAAGAAGTGTGAATATGAAGTTGATGACCCTTATGGTCTTAACGAACTTGGTCCTAGTCTAAGGCCCATCCGCAATTCATAGGGTAAGGTTGTGACTGACATAGAGGGTATTTGGTTAAGTGTGAATATAATAGCTATGAGTCCACCTACCAACATATGGCTGATAGCCTCATTGATGCCATTATGTTCATAACCAAATTAAGGAGAGGTCTATCTCTCCATTTCAACAACTCCATTATGTTGAAGGGTTCTAGGTATTGATAGTTGCCTAACAATGCCTTTCTTGTACACAAAACAGCTTGAACTAAGCACATGGGTGTCTTTAACCCTTATTAGTTCAAAAGGTCTTATCCTTTCAATTTCACTGATTCCTGACTAGATCAGCCATTATCTAACAGCTTCACACTTGCCAAAAATCAAGTAAACATTTGAGTAAACGTCCACAATGTCTACGAAACACCAAGCTGTTTGTGATTTGCCCTTACGTTCATTGGTTTACTAACGTCATAATTTGCCAACTGCAGTGGATATTCTCAACAATGTTTCTTTGTCTTTCTTGCTAGATAGAATGAGTTCTCAACTTATTCATAAGGGTATTAAACCTTTAGCACACTTTGTTTAGCAAATACTCTTTTGCTAGTTTGATCATTCCCTTTGATCAAGGTGTACATGTGGCAAGAAATGGAATCTTTTATCCCTAGGAAAGAAACATCAAAATCCAATAAAGGATTTGAGAATCACAGTGCCATCGATCCTTAACTAAAGAGATAGCAAAGATGTGATTCTGTCAGTTGCAATTACATGGAGTGAATCAGGGTGGTTTATCTATGCAGAGTTAACGTGCAAGTTTCAATCCCTTGATTCTATCTCTTTATTGCTTTGCTTTTGACATGAAGCCATATGCTTCTGTGAAACATCCACAACTTATGTGGATTGCTACTTTTACAACCCTTAATAGTTTATCAATATAGCATTTCATCTTTTGCATAAACCATTGATCTCATCTAGATCAAGTTTTCCTCATAGGTTCCTTGCCCTTAGGCACGGAGGATGAATCCTCCCTCTCTTTAGCTAAGTTCGTCTGACTGATGGATCTTGAATCCTTCAGTCTTTCACATTCAAGTTCAATGTGGTGAATCACATTGTTGAAGGTTACAATATGCATATCAGAGGCAATCTTTACTTTAGTATACGCCCACTAACTGGAAGACATGGCTCACTCCCACTCACTGGGAGACATAGCTTCCTCCTACTCACTGGGAGATGTCTTATCACAACATACACTTGTTGTTTGTTAGAAAGAACTTGGCATTTAGTTTGTCTCAACTTCTTAGTTTGACATTTGCCTTAAGTGTTGCCTAAACATGTCAGGACTTAGTACACTATGTTAAAACTTAACTTAGTTTTAACTTTATGGAAGAAGATCACCTATTTCACTATCTTCCAACACTATCCACACGGTTTGGATAAGGTTACATTGCTCATACCATCATAAGTTTGAGCAATGTTGTTCTTTCTATGCTTGATAGCATAAACCTTTTGTATCCTTCAGTTGCTTCAGCCTCTAAATGCTGAAGACTAGTTGGTAGGATGTCCCTGACATGTCACTCTTCTTGAATGAAAGAGATTTGAGAGTTTCTAACTCCACAGATATCTCTATTGAGCTTGTCTTCACAAGCTCAGTCAAATAGACTTGGTCATAATTGGTCACTCAGACGATTATGGTATACAAATCTTAGTTGTTCAAATAAGACAAAGGATAATTAGATGATAAGTTCACTAGTTTCATGTTCAGGAGACAACTATGTTGACTCCCATCCCAATCATACTAGTTAGCTCATCACCCTTTTAACCACAGTCTTCATTTGAACACTTTCCCCTTTGGATTTCTAGACGTATTCCAGAAAAACTCCCACTCAATCAAAGAGCAATTATATTAACAAGATAATAACACAATATCATCTAACTAGTATGAATGTTCAAGAAAGCAAGAAGAGAATATACTGAATTCAATTCTATAAACTAACAGAGAATTTAATCTTAAATTCAATGGAAAAACAAGAACATTCAAAAAATTTAAGCCTCATATCATTGTCTCTTAACTAGGTTCTCCTTCTCATAGGCCCTTTTGACCATATTAACTCATGTAGCTTCTAGCTACAATGTCAAGCTCCTCTTTCCCATGTCTACATCCACTCATTTGGATGTATTTGCAGCATACCTCCCACTTGATGAGATGATTCTCACATCTCTATCTCTCTTGTCCTTTGTCACAACATATGTGGTAAAAGGTTGACTTTTAGAAGTCATTGCTTCAATCCAAGTGGATCAATGTGGTTAGAAGCATGGGAAGACTTATTATTATTCAATAATCATTGAATAATTTTAAGTTGCTGCAATTTTTCAGGTTTTATTCCTAAGAGTTTGAGTCAAGGTTGGATAGGATTTTATATTCAAAAACTCATTTGAATAATCCCTTACTTTTAAAGAATCTTTCAACATTAACCTTATGTTGCAGTTGAAATTGCTCTTAAAAAACAAGCCAACATGTCCCAGAAAATAATAGAACCAACATTGATTCAATTCCAACGTTTTTGGGACCCTCTAAGTGCACATAAGCACCTTTTTGACTCAAATCATATCCAAACATGCTTCAAATATATGCAAATTATATATCAAATTGAAGCTCTCAAATTTAGGGATTTTTAGGAACCAACGACGTCTCAATCGGAGGTCCCATGCGCACTCACGCGCCCCTAGAAGGTGTCTAGATGGAAAAATTAGAAAAATCCAGAATTGGCCACTCTCGGAGGCGGCGCGTGACGTACACGCGCCGCCTTTCGGCCACCGGCCGGTGACACGCGCCGACCCAAACGACTCCACGCGTCGTCCTCTCTCCGACGGTGCTTGCCAAGTGTCAAACGAAGACCCTAGTGGGCCCCCACGCGCCATGTGTCACCGATGACGTGTCAGTGACGTGGCGCTGACGTGTCTCGGTCAACGTGGCTGGTCAACGAATGACGTTGCCTCGTTGACCGATGCTGACGTGGCGGTTGACGCTGACGTGGCGGCCGCTCATTAGCGCCACGTGTCATGGGTTGACTGATGATGTGGCGTTGACTGCCACGTCATCGTCTTCAACCTCCAGCCGGGTCAACCCGACCCGGTTGGAGCTCCGACGGGTCATCGCGACCCGCCAACTTCGGGAGGCCATATCTCCCTCGTTTTAGCTCCGTTTTCATGTTCTTGGTGTCGTTGGAATCGTAGTTTGGCGAACTACAAGTCTATGGCATTTATTTGATCTTAAAACCTTTGTTTCATTGATCAAATCACGAGTGAAGTTGCGGCGGCGACTAACGACCCGCGAACTTCTTTCCTTTGTTTCTCCCTCATCCGGACTCCGTTTGACGCGTTCTAAGCATCGTTGGAATCGTCTCTTCGAGCTCTACACATCCATGTCCTTACTTTGGGCAAAAACACCTAGTTTCAAACACCCAATTTTTCTCGACGTTGTCGGCGCGACGTAAACCGACGTGGATGTGTGTCTTTGTGTTTTAAAGGCTCTTCTAACCTTTAAGGGGTCAAGTCTTTTCGTTTTTGAATCCACATAGGTTCCAAAAACACCCAACTTGAAAGAGAACGAAGAAGTGAAGAGAAGACGAAGGAATTGCGCCATGCAATATACACACACACACATGCGCATATGTATATATAATACTCAGAGGAGCAGAGAATCTTCGACTAGTACGCATTCAACATATATTCATAACACCCAGTGAAATATATCATATCTGGAGCTTTAAAATATGTAGAAGCAATATATGTATATATATATTCACGTTTTTTGTTACATACAGATACGCATATATATACATATGGAGGCAGAGACACAAAGCATTGTATACAATCATATGAAACAAATATATATATACATGCATGAGGCTTTCGAACTAACTGGGAGTATCATTTTTTTTTTTTGTGCAGCGAAAATAATTTCATATTGGCACCCAAAAATATATATATACATATATATATTGTTGTACGCATTCGTTGGAAAAATTGAAGCAATATATAATTTTATCATCATATAATCTCATATATATATGATTGCACAGCGGAAATAAAAATCATGATGGGATATAATTAAAAAATTATAACACATGTTTATTCACATAGAATAATCACAGCCTCAAGGATTAAATGGCTCTGATGCCAATGTAGGAAAAAATATTCAACTAATAAGGAGATTAGGCGTACCTGAACGAATCCATATTCGGATCCAGGTCAAAACTCCAATACTCCATACTTGTGCCCACACAATTATTAGACTACTAGAGCCTAATTGTGATTTGCACAGCAGATCACCACAACCAGAAATATGGTAGGAGAGAAGAGAATTGCCAGAAAACTCAATGGCGGGGCAAATTGCAATTGAGGAGGCACACCCTATTTATAGTGGTTTATGGAGGCCACTAATTAGGAAACGTGTGCACTCCTTCTTGCCCTCCAAGACAGGAATTAATTGTCTCTCAATTAATTCCCTAATTATGGTGATTTGTTCCTCTTTTAACAAATCTATAATTATTGCTAAATATTCCCAAATCTGCATCTTATGCTGATTTTATTCTTATTTGATTAGGCTACTTATTTCCTAATCAAATAGTCCGGCCCATCAAGGGCGGACTTGAACCCAAAGTCCAACATAAGCCATGATCCTTTTGTCTTGAGTCTGCATTTCCCCTGTGTTCAACACATTTTGTCCATTTCAAAATGTATCAAAATGTTGAAATTCAAATGTTCAACAGATTATCTAAGACAACAAAGTTAAGATTGTATCATATATAAACAATCATAAACAAAATCACCGATCCCTTGAACGATCTCTTAGAGCAAAATGGAAAATCACCTTTTTGCTTTGAGCATTTTTTCCATAAGAAATATCCGGACACAGTAATGAGAATTGTTCCTAGCGAAACTGATATTATAATAGGTGTTGTCATTTTCCTCCTGCCTATGCCTGTTTCAAAGAAAAGAAAAACGTACAGAGAGCCTTCGTTTTCTGACAACAAATCCAAACCATACCACATGTATTGTCATCAAAAGACGTTAAGAAGTGCAGTAAAATAAATAAAGCTCCCCAAGGTTTTATCATGACATGAACTTGTTTTGCAATGAACACCAGGCTAGTTGACTCCTTGAAAGAAAATTGCCTCAGAAATTTTATAATTTTTTAAAGAACTTAAGATTTATATAGACTGAAAATAAACTATGAAGTGCATCACCCAGGGATGCATAACATGACATAGTATATAAATAATCAAATAGCAAGATAAATATTGCTTAGATGAAATTTCAAGCCGTACCAAATCTCGAGTGTGGTGGAAGAGGCCTTTTGAACAGAAAACAGGTGTGCTCTTGGGTGATTTAAAGAGATTTCTTTAAATTAAAAGTACATACCTAGTTCTGAGTAGGCTAGACGTATGTAAATGTCAACCCCTCCATATGAGAAGCTCTGAATGTCAAGTAAACCTGCACTCCAAACCATACAGCCAAGGTTTGTTTCATAGGCATAAGCTATACAAGAGCAATTCTTAAGGCATGAAGTTTGACAATCTGCAGCATCCTGAGCATAAGAAGGTAGAACTTGTGCATCATCTGGTACTTTTACATTCTCCATCATAAAAAACACATCTAATTTGCTAGTCTGAGAATCATTTTTGACTTTTTCACACTGAAGTGGTTCTCTTCTCACACACCCACTGGTCCAGTTCTGCCTTTCCCATTCTTGTTTGTTCTTTGGTTCAAACCCTCTCAAACAGCTACAGATTGGGGAGTTCTGCGAATTGCAAATCCCAAATGGGCCACATTTGCCATAAACATCACAACCTGAAGGACCCATTGTCTTCAAAAGTTCCCATACATGCATCTGGGAATTCCAAATTCTTCGCTCTACTTTACCTTGAGAAACTAAAGTAACAGTTGAGATAGAATTACCTAGATAAAAGGACAATCTAAGACTCCCTTCCTGTTCTTTCATCAGAGGCCTATTTTGGGAGTTAGATGAACTTACCCTAGGTATCTCAAGGAAGGTCATGCCATTCCAGGGACCACTACGCCATTTAGGACTATTTCCTTCCCACACGAATAATTCAGTTACATTACGGACTTCAAGACCAAAAGAAAATCTTCCATTGGATGGATCAGATGGACTTTTCCACGATGTAAGTTATACTTTGTGTCGCCTTTGTTTTGTTAGTAATGAGTTCCATGCCTTGTAACATTGTATTACTAGGATGCAGGAAGCTCTGCCACACGAATGCTCCAGTGATTCTATCTACGAGCACAAAGTTGCCAGTATCTAAGAGCTGAGCACTGGAATTTGATGCAACATTCGAGACATTTGTTGACCAAAGAACTTGTTTTTGCCCATTCAAAATAACAAGATTGCCATTTTCTGAAATTGTGAGAATCCCAGAAGAATCTGTTAGTGGATTGTTTTTGTTGGCAACCCAAACAATTGAGGATTTGGTCATGTACCAAATTCCAACGTAGCTATCAGTGGAATTTTGAGGACTGAAGAATCCCAGCGTGAACATGTTATTCCTCGAGCTCACTGTTTCAGGTTCCTGGATCAACACAGATGCTGTAATGGAGTCCAAGGCACCAACCACAAGAGTAGAAGTGAGCAAACATATAAGGAAAGCAAGCAACAAGCAAGCTTTTTCACTGAATCCCATGAAGAACATCACGATTATCGCAAGCATTGGATTTTGAACTTTTTAGTTTTTCTTAAACTGCGACTTCACTGGAAGAAGAAAAAGCCAGCAAAAATTTGGAATTTTCGCATGGACTTGGTCCACAAAGACTATGTATAACGACTGAACCAATTATGGGTCACATTGGACAACTATCGGATTTTCTCATTCATCGATCCTAAACTTCTAATTTATAAACAAAGTCGTAATCGAAAACGACAGTATTTTGGCGCATACCTCTAAAGTGCTGAGATTTTCTCAAATTTGCCTGCCCCACATTTTAGGAAAAAGTTCAGTCTTTTACACGTCATGATATCATACATTTTTACCTAATTTGATAATATTAAGGAAGTTAATTAAATTAGTTAATATAACATATGTGTTTTTAAATATCCTAATTATCTTCTTTAATTTTCTACTTTCCTTTCCTCCTGATTGTTATTGAATGAGCATCAATAAAGGTAAATTATGAAAAGATTGATAAATATACAAATTTTCTTATATTTAGAACAAAAATCAACTCTCAAAATGTATTTTACATTAAAGAATAGAGGGAATACCATTTTTAAAAAAAAAAATTTAACACTAGAATTTTTGTTAAAATCACTTGCTATAATGGTAAGGTATTGATTCTCACTTATAATAAATCTTCTTAGAACTTGTTAAAACCTCATCTGAATTTAAAAAATCATTATCAGAAGTAGGAATTAATACTTTGTCATTATAACAAATGGCGAATTCTAAATTGAAATTTGTGAAAATCTTATCAAAATTTGTTATTAAAATCTTATCTAAACTTGTGAAACCTTTAAGAAATTGATATCAATACCCTTTCAACAAAAAAAATAATAATAAGGAATTGATACGCTGCCATTGTAGCAATTAGTTATTTTTAAATTGGAATTTGTGAAAATCTTATCAAAACTTATTAAAATCTTATATGAATTTGTGAAACCTTTTATTAGAAGTGGAAATCAATACCTTATCATTATAATAAGTGGTGATTTTTGAATTAGAATTTATGAAAACCTTATCATAATTTGTTAAAAGCTTACCTAAACTTGTTAAACCCTTATAAAAAAATGTGACCATGCTTTTAAACTAAGAGGGACATTTTTATCATTTTTATTTAATTTTGAAAAGGACAAATCAGGTCCTCGTACCTCTCTGATATTATAAATATTCGAAATATTTTTTTTTGTTAAATAGTACTTTTAAAATTTTTTTTCAAAAATTTTGTCAAGGTGAAAAGCTTAAAAAATGTGATGAGAAAAATATAGGATGACTCGTCAAAGTCAACTGATGTGATAGACGAATAGTCACAGCCATTGTTGTCAAACTTATGAGTTGATTCTCCAAATTTACCGGCTTTACATTTCTAACTTATAAAATCGAGTTGAGTCATTAGTAAACTCATGACCTTTGTAAACTCGGTTAAATTCACGAGTTTATACACCGAAATTACTGTTTTTATGTTTCTAGCTTACAAAACTGTGTTAACGCACCCTTAAACTCGTGTTAACTTTTTCAATTTGATTATACTCAACTGCTTTATATGTGAATTTTATAAAAATTTCTTTGTTAAATAGGATAAATTATGAATATTGATATATTTAATTTCAATTATTTGGATTTAAAATATTTAAATCAAATTGTTGTCAACTTTTTATATTTTTAATTATTTAATTATATACTAATAATATCTATTTAATGATAAAAATAAACTTTTACGAGTTTATGATTCAAGTTCACGATACAAATTTACATCACTGTCATGTGTTTACTTAATCTCACGAGTTTAACAACCTTAATCACAGCATGCCACTTTACGATAATGACTTGGATTTCTGAACATTCATTGCAAATCTCTCTCGCAATTAATGGGTCAATCTCTCCCAATATCGTCCCCCAAAAACACTTAAATGCCCCTTGTTTGGATGGAGTAAAACCGCGTTAAAAGAAAACTATGGAGTAAAATGAGAGGAAAAATAGATTTTTCTAGGCTTGAATTGAAGAAAAAATGTGGGAGGAAGAAAAATAAAAGGGAAATTCATTCCCGCATTGCCCTAATATACATTGTTAATAGATGTTTTCCCTTGAGTGCAAAAATTTGGATTTTACCATGATGAGCGGGTAAGGGTTTTATATTTGAATTTCATAACTTTTATATGAATACAGTTAAAGGACCATTGGATATGATATCCAGAATTAATTTTAATAGCATTATTAGTGATATGTGTCAAACCCTTTAACATTTCAATATACATAGAGTATTTAATGCATAGTTTCATAAGACATACAGAAATAACAAAAATATACTAACATTAGGTATTTGTTTACAATACAAGAAAATCCCCATAAAGTTTGAAAAATATACAAAAATGTACATAACGTTCAAAAGTAAACTAAAGTATAAATATAGACAATCAGATGCTACTCCAGAATGAATCGGGACTCTATTCATCGGTAGCCACTACCTTGTTTTTCAAGCCACTAGCTTTAGCTGTAATGTTTTATAGTTTGAAAAAGGATGAGATTCGAGTGAATCTCAGTAGTAACATACTTTTCCGACATATAAAATGCAAAAATAAATATGCAATACACCATGTCATGTAAGATAATAGACTGTTGTGTGATAAAATGCTATGTGCACACTGTCCAGGGCCAAACGACATGTTTGCACCCTGACTTAACTCTGCGCCCCCGTTGGGTCCCAAACCACAACTAGGCTAAAATGCATGTCCAAGACACTATGCTCATATTACAGAGAATGATATACTTAAAAATATTATAATCACATAGTATATACAAGAAAAAGTTACTAACTGACTTCTTTCTCAATTCCTCAGTCGGTCCTAACATTGATTTCAGCTCGGAAAATTTCCAATTCCTATCAAGATTAAAGTTAGTAACTAGTTATTACTTGAATTATTATTGCCTTTAAATCAAATTCTATTGGTTATCTAATGCAATTATCACAGTTTCTGCACAATACAATTCTACACAATGCAAGTTCATTGTTTCCATAAAACTGGTAGATTTTTAGTCAATTTTAAAAATTCATAATTAATTCTAGAAAAATCGAATTGTAGTGATTCAAAGTCCTATGTGACTCTTATTAAGTCTATTTTAAGGTAAAAATATTAGCCATTTTCAATTACAAGGATAAATTTCCCTGAATCAACGTCTATAAAACATTTCAGATTCAATGCCTAACTTCAAAAATTCATATTTCACAATCTATAAATCTAAATAACACCAATTATATATCAAATTAAAGCTTATCATATATACATTTGTTCTGGAAAGTTTGATGGCCATTGAATAAGATTAGATTAATAAAAAACATCACACAATCAAACTGCTAAAACCTGAACATCAAGAATTTCCCCTGTTTCTGACTTAACTTTCAAAAATCATAACTCTCTCTATATGTATTCAAATGATGAATTCTTAGACTCATTTTAAAGCTATGAATGTCTACTATATTCCTATAAATTTCATAAATACTGAATAAGGTTTATCTAGTCAAATCTCAATATGAAGCTGACTGCCTTCCAAAAATGTCAATTTTGACAGTCTACTTCAAAAATCAAGATCTCATTCATTTTAACTCCAAATTGTACTCTTCTTGATTCTATCATCAACTACACATTCTAAACTATCTATACAAAAAGATCCAATCAAAAACTCCATCTATAGCTTCTGTTTAAGCTTCTGCAACTTTTAGGTTGGTACTCTATTTTTCGGACATCAAAATAGGGTAAAGAAAACTAGCATGTAATCATGAAATTATACTCTAAACTTTCAGCATCACCGTAAGAGCTAGGGATCAATGACTTTGTTTCTGATTTTTAAGCACCTGCTTGACAAAAATAGAAGAAATATAAAAGCATTCGGTGAGAAAAACAAACAAATCACTGAAAATGTAATTCTACAATGGTGTTTCAGAAAGTTATGGAGACTTTTGGAAAATATTTAGCTACACTGGGGGCTAGATGAAATTTTCTCTTAGATTTAACCTCCTTACGATGCACAAGGCTTTAAGACATTGTTTTAGTACTTCACTTGATTTTCATACTCTCGATCATCGTGGCATGTGGATAAAATAAAAAGAATCAATGGGGAAAATAAATAAAGGCCAAAACACTCGCTGTTTTTTACATTTTATTGTGGTTAAAAATATAAGGAAATCCAACTTCCTTATGCTAGATTTGGACATAATTTACAAACTATAATTGTGGTTAAAACCCTCCTTTAAAAGTAAGAGAAAATAGTGCAAGAAAGAGAGTGTGTTCACCTTTATTCTGCTATCTACACTTTCAAATATCTTCTGCTACCACAGAAACATGTGGTGCTGAAGTTTTGAAACTATTTCATTTTCATTTGTTTCCTCCAGTACTGTTAAAACTTTTCAGACCCTGATTCAATGCTTGGTGCCATGAATTGCATGTGTTCTCCTGCCCAAGGTAGCCAAAGGCAAAAAGCACACTAAGATGTTAGACATGTATAGAGCTTGAGGCGAGAAGCGCTAGATAGGCAATCCCCTAAGTGAAGTGTGGTACTTCAATGATAAAAAAGCATGATGCATTGAGTATAGGCAAATATGTGTGTGAATTGAAATAGCCTTGCATATATATTTAAAATTTAATACATTCCTATTTTTTAACAGAGGAACAAGAGATAGAACTTGCATAGTTCTTGGCGATAACAAACCATTTTGCACAACTGACTTGAAAGAAATAATCACCCAATACCACACACTTTTGCTGCTAGGTGCATTTCTGATTCTGCAACACATGCACAGTAGAAATAAGAAGAGCATGTTTGGTGAAGATCTGATGGTGAAAGCAGAGGTAAAACGCCTATGTCACGTTTATTCCTTAAACTTACTTGAACACAACAAGCCTTAACATAGGCAGAAAATAAACTGAAGCTAACCCTAGAATCCTAGGCTCCAACATCTTAGATAAACTAGGATAAGATTTAATACTATATCTAAACCGGGGGTATACATAATTAAAGAAATAATAAGCTTATAAATATTAATAAGCCTTTCAACAAACCCAATTGAATATCATGACAGTATATATATTGATGAAAAATGGATTTTAGATCTTTCAAATGATACATAATCACAGCAAACCCCGTTCTACCTCCCCATAAAATTTGAAATAGTTACTACATTTATGGAACATAACTCATTCTTGTCTAGAGTTTGCTCTGTTGCACGAGATATAGCCTGCCTGAGGATGAATGCCGGTTGGCTTGGGGGAGGAATATCCATCATCTCACTTTGAAGCATTGACATGACACAAGCCATAGTGGGCCTATCTTTTGCAAGTTCTTGAACACACGAAAGACCTATATGTATGCTCCTCAATATATCCTTGTGAAAGCTTGGATCATATATCAGCGAATCTATTAGAGGTATAACATTGCCATCATTCCATAATTCCCATGCCTAGGAAAATAAACAAGAAAAAATCATAGCTGTTAAATTTTGATCTTATATTCATTTGGTCAAAGGTATTTTAGAGGTTTTGCAAGAAAGGAATGTGCAAATTGGAGTGGCTTACAAATCCTAAAAGTGTCAAAGATTCTGCTTCTTCATAAAAGCTAGTGTTTTTCCTTCCACTAACAATCTCTAGCAACAAAACATCAAAGCTGAAAACATCAGATTTCTCCTAATAGAGTCCTTCAGTTGCATACTCGGGAGAAATGTAGCCACTGTAATTAAATATTACATCTCTAATGAGTTCTCAATACACTATTAACATTATTATCTTAGGCAAAGCAAAAGGAGCACTTACTATGTTCCAACAATTCTTTCTGTATTTGCCTTATCTTGATTGCCTCCAAACAATTTAGCCATTCCAAAATCTGATATCTTTGGATTCATTTCTTTATCCAATAATATGTTACTTGCCTTCAAATCTCTATGTATAATTCTTAATCTTGAGTCTCTATGAAGATAAAGCAATCCTCTCACTATTCCCTCAATTATATTGGAGCGCTTTCCCCAATCAAAGGATTTTCGAAGGAGTGGGTCTGCAAAGATTGGTTTGGGAATGTGTGATGTAAGACAAATGTTCATAATAAGACTTTTTACTCACTTCCTACAACATGATAGTAAATGGTGTTAATATTTGGATTGCAAGGCGACCTCTTGTGACTTGGTTACTTGCACCTTAACTATTACTCTAAAAATTTCGTTCAATTTGGAAATCAACAGATACAAAAACACAACTGTACTTTGAAACAGGGGATATCATTTCTAGAAATGTCAACTAAGTGGCTGCATGAAGTATAATAAGTTGTAAAGTACCAAACTCATATCTCAAATATTTATTAACACTCAATAAAGTTTTCATTTTTCTATCTCTATCTCTTAATCTCATGCAAAGCATAGAAACATCCAATTTAATAAAGTATCATATGCATAGAAGATGTTCACTAACCAAAGATATAGGCATCCAAACTTTTGTTTGGCATGTATTCATAAACCAATATCTCTTCTCCTTCAATGCAACAGCCAAGAAGTCTAACAAGGTTCCGGTGTTGAAGCTTAGAAATCAATTCCACTTCATTTATAAATTCTTTCATGCCCTGTCCAGATGATCTTGATAGTCTTTTTACTGCTATTTCCTGTCCATCTTCCAATTTTCCCTGAAATAAGATGATAAAAACCATCAATAATCAATTCCTTATGAATCGAACTATGATAAAGTTAAAAAAAATAATGAAAGTCACCTTGTAAACTGGACCAAAGCCACCCTGCCCAAGTTTATTTGCCATGTCAAAGTTGTTTGTTGCAGTTGCCAGCTTTCTAAAATCAAACAATAATAGCTCTGGAATATGGACTTGCTTCAAAGTCATAATCCTTTTATCATGAATCTGCACTTCCCCTGTGTTTAACACATTTTTTCCATTTCAATTCCTCGGAAAACATATATTGTTAATATAATACCAAGTTTCTAGAGCAATGGGTTAACTATACGAAGTTCTCGCATATTCTGTATCAAAATGATGAAACAAAAATGTTGGAGAGATTGTCTAAGATTACCTATTTAAGATTGCATCATATATAAATAATTAGAAATAAAATCATTGATCCCTTGAATGAACTCCTAAAGCAAAGCTGAAAATCACCTTTTTGCTTTGAGCATTTCATCCATAAGAAATATCCAGATGCAGTAATGAGAATTGTTCCTATCAAAACTGATATTATAATAGGTGTTGTCATTTTCCTCCTGCCTTTGCCTTTATCAAAGGAAAAACAACATTAGAGAGCCTTCATTTTCTGACAATTAATAATTTCAAAGCTATGCCATATATATCGTCATCAAAATAAGTCAAAAAGTTCAATAAAATAAAGCTACCCAAGTTTTTATCATAACATTGAACTTGTTTTGAAATAAGCACCGCGCTAGTCGACTGCTTGAAAGAAAATTGCTCCACACAATTTATAATTCTTTTGAAAAAATAAAGAACAATATATATTCAAAATAAACTATAAGTAACATCGCTCCCAAGGATATATAACATGACATAACGTGTAAATAATAATACACGATATATAATGTTTAGTGAAATTTAAAGTTGAACCAAATCCTGTTGAGTACCTGCAGAAAAAGTGTGTTCTTGGGTATTTTAAAAAGCTTCTAATTAAAATAATACCTCGTTCTGAGTTGGCTAAACGTATGTAAATGTCAAGCCCTCCATATGAGAAGCTCTGTATGTCAAGGAAATCTGCGCTCCAAACCATGCAGCCAAGGTTTCTTTCATAAGCATAAGCTATACAAGAGCAATTCTTGAGGCATGAAGTTTGACAATCTGCAGCATTCTCAGCATAAGAAGCTAACACCTGTGCATCATCTGGTACTTTTACATTCTCCATCATAATAAACCCATCTGTTTTGCTGGTTTGAGAATCATTTTTGTCTCTTTCACACTGAAGTGGTTCTCTTCTCACACATCCACTGGTCCAATTCTGCCTTTCCCATTCTTGTTGGTTCTTTGGTTCAAACCCTCTCAAGCAGCTACAGATTGGGGAGCTCTGCAAATTGCAAATCCCAAATGAGCCACATTTGCCATAAGCATCACACTCTGAAGAACCTACTGTCCTCAAAAGTTGCCAACTATGTTTCTGGGAATTCCAATCTCTTTTCTCTACTATACCTTGAGAAACTAAAGTAAAAATCTCGATAGAATTTTCTGTATAAAAAGAAAACCTAACACTCCCTTTCTCTCCTTTCATCAGAAACCGCCTGTCTTGGGAGTTAGATGAAGTTTTCCTAGTTATCCCAAGGAAGACCATGCCATTCCAGGGACCACTGCGCCATTTAGGACGGCTTCCATCCCACACGAATATTTCAGTTACATTACGGACTTCAAGACCTAAAGAAAATCTTCCATTGGATGGATCAGATGGGCTTTTCCAAGATGTAAGTTGCACTTTCTCGCCTGTTGTTTTGTTAGCAATGAGTTGCATGCCTTGTAAGAATGTATTGCTAGGATACCAGAAACTCTGCCACACAAATTCTCCTGTAATTCCATCTGCAAGGACAAGGTTTCCTGAATCCAAGAGTTGAGCACTTGAATTTGATGCAATATGAGAGACATTTGTTGACCAAACCACCTGTTTTTGACCATTCAAAACAACGAGATTGCCATTTTCTGATATTGTGAGAATCCCAGAGGAATCTGTCAGTGGGTTGTTTCTGTTGGCAACCCAGACAATAGAGGATTTGGACATGTACCAAATTCCAACGTAGCAATTAGTGGAATTTTGAGGACTGAAGAATCCCAGCGTGAACATGTTATTCCTTGAGATCACTGTTTCAGGTTCCTGGATCAACACAGATGCTGAAATGGAGTCCAAGGCCGAGACCACAAGAGTAGAACAGAACAAGCATATATGGAAGGCAAGTAACAAGCAAGCGGTTATACTGAATCCCATGAAGAACATGATGATTATCGGAGGTTAAGCAAGCAAATGGGCTTCGGAGTTCTGTGGAACTTTATTGTGTTTATACAAGAAAATGGTCGCCAAACACTTGAAACGGCTGAACCAATTTTTCGTCGCACTGTACAACTATTGGATATTCTCATTGACCGATCCTAATCTTCAAAACAAAAACTAAATTCTCAATTGTCCTTTGTATTTTTTTTATTATTTTTTATCAGCGAGAGAGATTTACAGAAAATAGGACTTGATATGGTCAAGAGGCAATTTCAGTTCATATACGAATCCTACCTTTTATATCCTGCCATTCGATTTTATCTTCGTTTTTTTAATGTTCTTTAATTTTCGGAGTTGAGATTAATCTATAGCATCGAATTATTTTTGGGAAAATCACACTTAGATTCCAAGAACAAAAAAATATAACAAAAAAGTTACAATGTAGATTTCCACATAAAAAAAGTCTATAAGGACCTCAGTGATATAAATTATGAATGTAAAATTACCTTCTTACTCTTAGTAATTGATATTTGGATATTACATGATATTAAGTTATATGATTAGATTCAGATATTTATTAATCATCATTTTAGGACTTATCAATTTTAGACATATCCACTTATCAACGAGAGCTGTTTTAATTAAAATAAATGGACTTGTTAATATCTATTTTATGACTTATCAATATAGTCACGTCAACTTATCAACCGAAGCTGTTTAAATCAAATCAATCATCAATCAAATATACTTCTTTAAAAGTGGTAGACGAACAGCGATTGGGACAGCTAATCGTCTGATTTGGCATGTTTTACGACAAATGATTGGTTTACTTGGTTTCTCACTCTTTCATATGTCCATGTGAGGGTCTTTTGAATTTTCCCTTTACGTTGTTGTGTAAACGTTGCAGTTGGTCTTAGGTATGCAGCTTTTCAAATTTTTGTATGCAGGTTCTGCAAAGATTTAGATAAGTGTTGGCCATTCCCCATGCTTTCCCGTTAACCGTATTGGTCATCACTTTTTCTACTGCTTTTTTGTTTTTGGGTGGTTGTGTTTTCATGCAACCATTAGCCATGATGGTGGCTGTGTGTTAAAAAATTTCAACCATTGGCCATGACAGTGGCAGTTTTTTTCTAAATGTTGATTTGAATTTGAATCTGCTTCAAATTCGTGATTCACGGAATATGAGATAAGTATGTGAGAGGAGTTTTGTCTCGACTTATGTAATAAGTGGTTATATCTAAGAAATAGTGTGTGTTTGGAATGGCTTATTTTTGTCCAAAACGTGTTTATAATTCGTGATTCACGGTATACGAGGTAAGTATGTGAAAGGAGTTTTTTCTCGGCTTGCGTAATAAGTGCGTTTTTCCTGTACAAAACGCTTAAACAAACAAGCCCATAAGCTATTCCAAACACTGACAGAATATGTTAGCGGTTGGTTTCTCTTTAGCCATTCCTTCTTTTCCCTGCTCTTTTGGGCAAGGAAGAATCCAAGTTTAAATGTACTGTTGTTGGAGATTATTACAGTGTTGGAATCTATGAAGAATAACATTATAGAATGATGTCTAAGAGCTTAAAAGTATGATATGATTAAATAATTTATTAACTTCTATAATCTCTCAAAACAAAATCAACTGTGTCATATTTAGGATGAAGGAAGTATTTAGTAATCCCATTACTTGAAGGACTAGAAAACCAGACATCCTATTTACTTAGAATTTTTCATATCCAACGTTGACTTGTTTCATTTCCTGCTTAATTGGTTGTGAAATTTAATAACGTCACTCTCCTCCAACCTCCGTCCTCCGAGCACATGCTTTGTTTTTGGCTGTGACATTAATTCGTTGTCTCCGTCAATCCTGACTAGATCAATCTCTAACTTGTGACAATCATAATGGGGAATTATTGTAGCAACTGTATTTTATGTCATAAAATATTTCTTGTAGGAATTACAATAAAATCCCAATGAAGTGATATAATTACCCGTAAGCCCAATAATAATTAAAGGGCAGGCAATGACAATATCTCACTTGTCATTAGGACTTCTCAGTAATTAATTTTTTTACTTGTTGACCTCATTGTAATTCCCCATCTTTCTTCCCCTTTTTTATATGCTTTTTTTTTATTGTTGGTTTGTTGGGAGCATTTCAAAATATTTTAATAAAAAACAAAAGGGTGTTGATTAGTGATTACACACATAAACATCATTAACGTTTCAATAAAATTAAAAGCTGCGTTTAATTCACTGAAATTGTAATGGCTATTATTTATTCAATTACTCTTTTTTTTTTTAATTAAAGGGGCATGCACTAACAGTCAAATATTACAAGCAGAATTGAACTCATGACCTCTCACTTTCCGCATAGCTCTTATGCTATTTATTCAATTACTGCTAGTTCTGAAAACCATTTGTATCAGGTGAGGAAGGGAAACAAAACAAGTTTGTGAGGATTTACAGTTGTTTTATCACGCATAGGCTTATTTTAAGGAAATCAAATAATTTGAGTAAATCAAAATAAAAACTTAAAACGAAATTATTGTTAAGGCTATCCAAAATAACAACGAGGAACATTATAATTTTGAATATTTCTTGGTATCATGCTACTTTTTCTTTTTGATACATAGGAAAACCATGCGCTATTCGTATCAAGCAAATTAGACCGCATATCAGGATCAAGTAAGGTCAATCCTAGGCAATGATTAAGAGCCCTTTTAGTCTGGAGGTCCGCCACTGTGTTGCTCTCTCTTGCTATATATTACAAATTCGGTTTGTACTTTTCCTGTATTTGGATGGGAAGAAACTTATAGGAAAAGAATACTAGAAAGAAAAACTCTAAAAAATAGTAAATTCTTTTATCATTTTTTGAAGTTTTCCATTCTAGTATTGCCTCTTCCTTATTTTCTCTCTATTCAAATAGAGCATTTAACTTGTTAGATGTAATTCTTTTGTGTTCATCTTTAATGTTCCATTATTTCCTTTCCTTCTAGCTGAATTCAAGCATAAAAGAATGAAAGAAAGACAGTTACTAGCTAGCTAGAAGAAACAGAACAAAAATATCCTTCAAATAACTTAAATATAGAAATGGAGAACACACTGGAAGAATATCTTGCATAGTATAAAAAACCGAACCGGCCAGTTTAACCGGTTGAACCAGTAATGGTCAGTGGTCCAATCTGGTTTAGTCATCAGACCGTGAACTGGTCAGAAACCGGTTGAACCGTTCAAAACTAGTGGTTTACTAGTTTGACCGGTTTTTTTTTTATTTTTCCAACTATTATCTCGCGCTATTTTTTAGAGAAAAATGAAAGGTTGAAGATCAAGAGGAAGAGAAAAGTAGGTAAAAAAAGAATAAATCTAAAAAAAAGAAAAATATGATAAAAAAATTATTCAAAAGGATATAATAATTATAGAAAAGGAGATATCATTGCATAAGTATATGCTTTATAACTAATACTAATAGATTTTAAGCATTTTTTCTAAAGATTTTCATTTTTATCTATAGAAGTTTAAAAATATATTAATATATATATTGCCATTTATAAATTGTAATATTTTAATATGATCGGTTCGATCACCGGTTAGACTCCAGTTGACCCTTGAATCTGTACCGTGACTAATTCATTACCCAATCTGGTTTTTATTCCTTGATATCTTGCAATCCACCACCAAACAATATATGCAGCAACAATGATAATTACTCCTCTATCTGTATTCATAGCAGTAAATGATTTAGAATCTATATATTGGACAAGTTGAGAAATAAACATAGCAGTAAATGTCATTCATTATATGAATTTTTTTTTATTGAAATACTGCATCTACCAAGTTCAAAATGGGCTTCACAGGTATAAAGATCCTCTCCTCCACTTGAGAATCTTACAATGTCAATTAAGTTTCCAATCCAAGCCATGAAGCCAATTGCAGCATCATACGCATATAATGTACAAAATCAGTCAATTTTGTCTTAGCATGTATCACTCCGGTTTTTCACCTTCCCACACTGCAGTGATGCCCTTCTCACACATCCACTTGGCCAGCCTTGTCAATTCCATTCAGCAGCAATTCTTTGCTTAAACCTCTCAAACAGCTGCAGACTGGGAGTTTAAATCCTAGCCAAGGATATCATCTAAAAAGGTCCCACCAATGGAAATACTTGTATGTGTGTGTATTAGATTCTCCTTTCATAACTTCCCATCAACATGTGATTTCTTTCTTCCCTTATTTCTATTTTGTTTTACACTCTTGTCAAGACGAAGAGGTGACAGAACTTGCATAGTTCTTTGATAGGGCTAAGATGCAAATCCACCTTGGAAGTATTCAAAAAATCTTAATGTTGTACTGAAAGTTTTGTTTTTTTGGTCTCAATGTCACCCGACAAGTGTAAGAACGTAGTAATGTTGCCTTATTGTAACCTTCACTGATGTTGACCGTTAATACCATGCTTGTTGGACCAAATTGGCTTGCATGGCAGCCACATAACATTCCCTTCTCTCCACCTCATCACCTTCTTCACGAAAAGAAATCCTCTGGTCCCTTTGCTTTTCTTCCACACTCTTCTCCCAACCTTCCTTCTTCTCCCATCATCTTGCCTCCTAGTCTTAAACGTCAGCTATCTGATGGCCGCCCTTGAAGGCATGGAGGCCACCTACTGCACAGCCAGTGGTACGTCGGCCAGATTGTCGGTGTTGCCGCTTTCTCTTTCTTCCTCCAGCAGCACCGTTCACTTTCTCCTTCTTACTAGTGATAGCAGCCGTGGGTGCAGATGAAGGAAGATGCTACTTCCCACACTACTACAAAAAATCGTGATATATAACGGTTATGAACCATCATATTTATGGGTGTTATTAAAGCTCGGTTTAGATACATTATGGTTCCAAACCGTTATTTATTCTAAATCAATTATAATGATTATAATATAACACTTATTATGTATTAAGGCTTGACAATGTCATGATATGCCCATTGATGTGATAATAATTAACAGATATACATAAATAACGGTTATAGTATATGGTAATGCTTATATTATACACAATGATTCTACTTTAACAACCATTATATATATTTGACATAAATAACGGTTATTAGATATCAACCATGATTTATTGAACCTAAATTTAAAAAAAAAAAATTGGGGGTGGGGGGAGTTTCGCTTTCGATATCCCCTTGTATATACATTTGTACAGAATAAATCATAATGTATATTTACATTCATTCATATAAAGAATAAAACAACAAATCAAAATATATTTATAATCATTCATGTACATGTATACACTATTAAAACCAAAACTTTAAAACAAACAAATTATCAGCATCTAAAAATTTGCAGTCATTCTATATATATTTACTCTTTCACTGATGTTGCGTAGATGTCGCCAACTCTCCAGCCACTTCTTCTGTTTGTGAGTTAATAAACTTTGTGTAGGAGGCATTACAATACTATGTGCAAAAGGAAATAAGATGGAAGTTAGATAGGAGTATAATATATAGCTGACTGAATGTATATATGAATGAATGAAATATATAATATACCTTAGTTGTATCAATATTTTCAGGACCGTGTTTGATTATATCGTTCATATACTGCATCACATGCTACCCACAATCATTCTTGTTATCCGGTTGCTTTGGGTACTATTAAAAAATGAGAAGAAAAGAGTATATGATGAGAACTATAGACAAGTTTACTTGTAAAGCAACTCTTCATAATCAATTAAGTATATCAAAGATGGAAATAACGAGCTTTCATAATAACTAGAATTTAATCATAGAAAGCCACTTTATGTTTAAACTTGAGTGGTTGGTTGACTTTGAATATGTTGGAATAGAATAGAACTTCAAAAGAGATATGCTTACCAAGTGTACTTTAACAATGCCCCCTAATTTCATCACTTGGTTCCTTTTAAATGATTTTTGTTTTTTTCTTTCTTATAATATAGATGGGTTTTAACTGATTTCTTTAGTTATATAAGAAAACTAAAGGAATACTTATGGATTTGAATTTTGTACGTTGTAACATGAGACTCCGCCAACTCTTGATGTTTACACTTGATCTCAGCCAAAAGGCCAACCCTTGATGTTTAAGCATTTATATGTATTCAAGTTTGTAAATGATATGTACATCCTCATCCTCACACGAACCAATTGGTTAATTCACAGATTTTTTGACAGCAGATAAAAACGACAATTTTCCGTAGGATTATGACCATTCCACGAGTGAGGAGCCACATATTGTGGATGGACTGCACAACTGGGAACACCGGAAAGGACCTCTTGATAATGGATTTAAATTTTGAGAAACAACAATCTCTACACAAAATTAGAAGCAGCAAAACAGATCTTACTAAAAATGAGAATCAGATCATTCAGCACAGCACTCTCATCAAATCAATAACATAATTTTATAATACAGCAGCCATATTAAAGGGTTAGTGCAACTACCCTGCACAAATTTTAAAGCTAATATGAAAGTATAGGAATATGCTTTCAATGGATAGTAAAAGGAAAGACCAAAGAGAACAATCAATGAAGTTATTGAACAAGATAAAAAGATCACACAACAATTATATTGATTTGAGTCTCTTTGGCGCAAGTGAAGTCCTCAAGTCTAACGAAATTTCTTCACCATCGAAACAATTACAATGGTTGGCTTCCAAGCTCATCATCAACTTATACACAAGATTTATAAGCTCACCAACAACTTCAAGGTTTTCTTATGATCACTACCTAACAAAAGTCTAGCTTTTCACTCAACTCATCCTTAGCTGACTTCTCTCACTACGTAAATTTACACAATTTGAATATATAGACTTATACACACAAGATACATGCTCAAGCTCAAGTAAGTAGACCATTATCCTGGCAGGCCAGGCTAGTATTTGCAATGAATCCCCTATATGGGAACACCCAGTTCTCACTAGCAAGATGAACTAGATACATATACAAGAAAAAGGAACAATATATTTCTATCTCCCCACAAAATTTGAGATAGTTAATTTATTGATGGAACATAATCCATTATTGCTTGGAGTTTGTTCTGTTGCACGAGACATAGTCTGCCTGAGGATAAATGCAGGTTGGCTTGGGGGAGGAATATCAACTATCTCGCTTTGAAGCATTGACATTACAGAGGCCATAGTGGGCCTATCTTTTGCAAGTTCTTGTACACATAAAAGACCTATATGTGTGCACCTCAGTATATCCTTGTGAAAGTTTGGATCATATATTTGTGGATCTATTAGAGGTAAAACATTTGCATTAGTCCATAATTTCCATGCCTGCGAAAAAAATTAACAAGAGAAATGATAGCAGTCAAACATCAATGTTGTTTTCATCTAGAAAAAGGTAGTCAAAGGCTATTTTAAGAAAGGACGGTAAAAATTGAAGAGGCTTACAAATCCTAAGAGTGTAAAAGATTCTGCATCTTCATAAAAGCTAGTGTTTTTTCTTCCATTAATAATCTCTAGTAGCAAAACACCAAAACTAAAGACATCAGATTTCTCCGAATAGAGTCCTTCAGTTGCATATTCTGGAGAAATGTATCCACTGCATTTAAACAATAAATCGTTAAGCTCTCAATATGCTATTGATCTTGAACAAAGGAAAAAAAAGGCTTACTATGTTCCAACAATTCTTTCTGTATTTGCTTGATCTTGGCCACCTCCGAAAAGTTTTGCCATTCCAAAATCTGATATCTTTGGATTCATCCCTTCATCCAACAATATGTTACTCGCTTTCAAATCTCTATGTATAATTCTTAATCTTGAATCTCTATGAAGATAGAGTAATCCTCTAGCTATTCCTTCAATGATGTTGAAGCGCCTTTCCCAATCTAAGTGTTTTTGTTGCAGCGGGTCTGCTAGAGATTATTTTAGGGGGAAAAATTAAAAAAAGCATAAACATTGAAAAGAAGATTCTTCATCACTTCCAACAATTTCCAGTAAATGGTTATAGGACTTGTCTACTTGGCATTGTGACTTGGTGGCATATACCTTAATGACTACTCTATAAATAAACCAGATAAAATGTTCATACACTAAGTTGAACAAACAGATCAAGAAAATACACAAACATGCATGCACCAAGAAACATGTGAAACTTGCATAAGGTAAATAAAAGTTGTACAGAAAACATGTGTTTCTTTGAATATTCATTAACAATATAAAGTTTCCGCTTTTGCTCTATTCCTCTTATGTAGTGCAGAGAAACATTGAATTTAGTAAAATATGTGTAGGAATATACACTCACCAAAGATATATGCATCCAAACTTTTGTTCGTCATGTATTCATAAACTAATATCTCTTCATCTCTTTCGATGCAACAACCAAGAAGTCTAACAAGATTTCGGTGTTGAAGCTTAGAAATCAACTCCACTTCATTAATAAATTCTTCAATACCCTGCCCAGATGATCTTGATAGTCTTTTTACTGCTATTTCTTGTCCATCTTCAAACTTTCCCTGAAATAAAATGATAAAAGAAAAAACCTAATTTCTTATGACTTATGACTTGAAAAATGATTAAATTAAAAAAGAAAATTAAAGACCACCTTGTAAACTGGGCCAAAACCACCCTGCCCAAGTTTATTTGCTAAGTCGAAGTTGTTTGTTGCAATTGCCAACTTTCTAAAATCAAACAATGATAGATCTTGATTATGAGCTTGCTTCAAGTTTGAAAGCCTTCTTTTGTCAAGAATCTGCATCTGCGTTTCCCCTGTTTTTTTACAGATTTCCCCCTTTTAATTTCATTGAGAAACATATAGTGCTATTGTAATACTAGCTATAAATTAACTACCTACGGTTCTGATATAATTTGTATCAAACTTCTGAAACTCAAATGATAATAATGTTCTTTCCATCTCTCTTTTTCTTGTGTGCGCGTGCACACGTAGGCACACAACTTCGGAGTTAACAACAATTTCTACACTGAAAAAATTATTATTAAATTTTGTGATAGAAATATGCATTCAGTGACTTCTCACTTTCTCTCTATATATATAAATGCACAATTATATTTCTTATATGCATGTGAAACAAGTGTATGACTTACCTTTTTGCTTTGACTTTCTTTTCCATAAGAAATATCCAAAGGCCGTCATGACAATTATTCCTACCAGAGCTGATATTATAATAGGTGTTGTCATTTTCCTCCTGGCCTTACCTATATCAAAGAAAAGAAGAACATTCAGATAGTCTTCAGTTTCTGACAATACGATCAACACAGATGCAAATATTATCATCAAAAGTGGATTTAAAGAAACAAAATGAAGTTCCCTGAGCAATTGTTATCAAATTCACTAATAACTACATAGCATGAGGACTTGTTTTGCAATCAAGCACCACATTAATTAACAGATTCCATCAAAGAAAAATGATCCCACATGTTATAATTTTTTATTGAACCTAATAACAAAGTTAATTGCACATAGGATAAAAAGTTCCAATGTACACATGGATATTTAAAATGACTTGATATGATGAAATAGATAATGTTTAAATGAAATTTAAAGCTGTTACAAAGCCTATACAGGTTGAACAGAAAACAAGTGCGTTAGCAAGTGCTTTAAACTTTAAAGAGCTTTCTTTCATTAAAAGAGATACCTAGTTCTGAGTTGGCCAAACGTATGAAAAGATCAACTCCTCCAACTGAGAAGCTCTGTATGTCAAGTAAATCTGCAGTCCACACCATACAACCAAGGCTTTTGTCATAGGCATATGCTATACATGAGCAATTCTTTGCGCATCGAGTTTGGCAATCAGCAGCATACTCAAATTTAAATGGTAAAACCTCTGCATGATCTGGTAGTTTTACCCTCTCAAGCTTCAAAAACCCATCTGATTCGCTAGCTTGAGAACCATTATTGTCTCTCTCACACTGAAGTGCTTCTCTTCTCACACAACCACTGGTCCAATTTTGCCTTTTCCATTCTTCTCTGTTGTTTGGTTCAAACCCTCTCAAGCAGCTGCAGATTGGTGAGCTTAGCGAATTGCAGATCCCAAATGAGCCACATTTGCCATAAATATCACACAAAGAATTCTCACTCACCCACTCACGTTCCCATAACGTTGTATGAGAATTCCAACGTTGTGTTTTTAGTTTGCCTTTATGACCTAACTTAAGAGTTAGCAATGCAGACTTGTCTGTGTAATGAAGATATAGGTCAAAACTCTCTCCCTGATCTCCTTTCATCTGAAACTCATTTAGGGACATAGATGAACTCTGAGGTACCCCAAGAAAGTGTGAGCCATTCCAGGGACCACTACGCCAATAAGGATTATTTTCCTTCCATACAAACACTTCAGTAACATTACGAGGCTCAAGGCTGCAAGAAAATTCTCCATAGGATGGATCAGATGTACTTTTCCATGATGTAAGTTGCATTTTCTCGCCTGTTTTTTTATTAGTACTGAATTTCATGTTCTGTAGTAATGTATTATCAGGATGCTTGAAACTCTGCCACAGGAATGCCCCAGTAGTTTTATCAATGAGTACAAGGTTGCCAGAATCTAAGAGTTGAGCACTAGAATTTGATGCTATTGAGACATTTGTTGACCAAACAACCTGTTTTAGCCCATTTAAAACAACAAGATTGCCATTTCCCGATATTGTGAGAACCCCAGAAGAATCTGTCAGTGGGTCGTTTTTGTTAGCCACCCACACAACAGAGGATTCAGACATAAACCAAATTCCTAAGTAGCGATTTGTGGAATTCAGTGGTCTGAAGAATCCCAGCGTGAACATGCCATTATTAGAGCTCACTGTCTCAGGTTCTTGGATCAACACAGATGGTGCGATGGTGCCCAGGCCACTAACCAGAAGCATAAAAGTGAACAAATATATAAGAAAAGCGAGTAAAAAGCAAGCATTTTCACTAAATCCCATGAAAATCATGAAGATTATCAGAAATAGAGGAAGAAAATGGGTTTGGTCATTCAACCCTCTAAGCAAAGATAGTAATATCATAACATAATATAATATATAGCATTTCGAACTACTTAGACCACAAAAATTTGGAACTAAGCAAGGTGTGAACTATAGAATTTTGACGCATACCTGTGATTTTCTCGTATTTCTCTGGTCTTTGGCCCACACGTTTTATTTTTTGGGTCAAAAACTTTGCCCCACACATTTAAAATAGTAATAAAATTGAAGTTGCCAGAGAGTTCGGTGTTCTGGTCAATGAAAAGAAAGGTTCACGACTTCAGTCTTTTCACACCCAAAAGAAAAAAAATATCTGATGTCCAAACTGTGTTTTCGGGAAAATTGGGGGAAGCGCCAATTAAAGTTTTTTTTTTTTTTTAAGTGAACAAGACCCAAGGCAGAGCAACGTTACTCCGCGCATGCAAATTTCACAGAGCAATAGTACTTTTTGCATATAAAAATATTCATATCCTAATCAGTGATAAAATTTTCACTGTGCGGGAAAAAAAAAAAGATTAAATTTTCCCTGTGGGATTTCCGCCAAATTTATAACTTGCTCTTATTTTAACAAGTGATTCTTAGATTTCCCGCCGCCCGGCCACTTCTTAAAAAGAGTTTTTCATATTCATTATTTTATGTGTTATATATATATATATATATATATAACTAATATGCAAGTTGCTATAATTTGATCTCATTTTTAAGTAAGTCCATAAAGTGTTTCTCATTGTTGTCAGGTGCTTATAGTTTTATTAATTATATGTATGAGTGTTGATACTCATAATTTATTACTTCCTTCAATTCTTAATATAAGACATATTTACTTAATTTGATTAAATTAAGGAAGTTAGTTAAGTTAGTGAATATGACATGTATTTTCTACAATACCCTAGTTATCTTTCTTGATTCCCTCTTCTCATCAACTATTGTTAAAGGAGCATCAATAGGGATAAATTAAAAAAATATTAATAAATATGAAAACTAGGTCTTATATTTAGAATCGATATTAATTCCCTAAATATAAGTTATATTAAGAATTGGAGGGAGTAATTTGTAAAAAAACGACATTAATAATTGATTTTTTTTATAGGCACATTAATAATTGATAACATGAATTTAACTCCGCATATATACATTAATTTTCCTACATGAATCTAAATAAAATCAAAATCAACCAAATTACTTATTCATACAATCCTAGATATACGATATAGTTTGTAGTGTAATTTTATTATATATTATATCCTTTATTTATGTAAGAATTTTGGGCGTATCTGGAATCCGACTGACTCGCTGAAGTACCCACACGAAACCGGAGCACCGATGCGGACCCCGATCACGTTACACAGCAAATACACCAAAGAAAGGAAGAGAAGAGAACTTGCTTATGAGAGAATCTTTTAGAGGGAGAATAGTAATATTCTTTATGTTATTTCTTCATTAGTCATCTCCCTTAATCCCACACATTATATATATAGTGTACGTATGGTTACATAAGAATAGATGCAACCCTTAAATGTATGGTTACATAGGAATAAATGTAACCTTTAAACCACAAAGGGTATTACTCTTTATAACCCGTGTCTTTCCATGAAGCCCTTTTGAATTGGGCTTGGGTCTTAATCCACAAAGGATGGACTAGTATATTCTAACAATTTAGAATCAGAAGTATCATATATATATATATATATATATGGGCGCGTGAGGGGGCGCACGCAAAAGGTGAAAGTGATAAGACAATAATATTTTATTTTAGGTTCATTATAATAAAGTAAATTTTACTTGGAAAAATTCCAAACAAATATCCCTAAGATTTACCAAACCCAAATTAATGATTTGAATTTCACAAATGTCATATCAATATAGAGATATCAATATGAAATTTTAAAATCTTATTAATCTACCCATATGCCCTCCTTCTTTCTCTCCCTTCTCTCCTTCTCTCTGCCTTAATTAGGTTTCACTAAAGACTATATTAACATTAAATTAAACTATATATAAGAAGGGATGAATTATTTGTTTCTTCTATATACACGCTTTTGTGAGTTTGGAGATCCAAATGTAGATTTCTGTGTGTGTGTGTGTTTTTTTTTTCTTTTTTTAGGGTGGGGAACAAACTTCACGACTTAAATCAAGCATAGACTATAAATTTTGGTCCAATTGGCGGGTCAATGAAGGAAATCCTTTTGTCAGATTCTTGCCTTAATTCTAATAGAAGGAACTTAAACCTTTGACCATAAAATACTTAGGGTCAACTAATCCAGTCAAAATCAATATATAAGGTATGCATTTTGACACTGGGCTTTTATTTTTTAAAAAGTCTAATCAGCATCAGTAGAAAATATTTTAGAAACAATATGCTGCGTTGAAGATGTTGGAAGTATATATTGACGAACATTATAATTTAATTTATCAGGTGAAAGCGAAATTGTAACAGGAAAAATTTTTCAATTTCTATAATGGCTAATGGGGCAACAACCTCTAGGTTCAATGGCACTGCACGCCTCCTATATCATATATTATATTTGGAATAGTTTTTTTTTTTTGGAAAATAAGTGCTTATTACGTAAGCTGAGATAAAAATTCTCTCATATACTTACTTCATATATCGTAAATCATGAATTATAAGAATTTATAAGTAAAAAATAAGCTATCTCAAACGAGCACATAGAAAAGGCTATTGGTTCTATATCCTACGAAGCCAAAATAGAGGTGATGGTTGTGTATTATGATGGTGTGTCGCTCCAATGTGGGGAGAGGGGAATTTAAATTGTCTTAAAAAAAAGGTATAATGTGATGTGATTCTACAAAATTAATGGCTAAATCCTATGAAATCTTATCAATTCTTGATATTATTTACACTTTCACATCATAAACAATATGATACAGCTCCCTAAAAAATGAATAATTTTATGTAACTCAATATAATTATTAAAAATCATGCTGACGAAACAATGAGACATATGCTTCATCCCCACTAACAATTATTATGGGGAGCTAATTTATGCATATGGGATTACCTTGTTTGGTTAAAAACTTGTTAAAAAATCTTCGAGGTGACTAAATTAACTTCTACAAGACTACATCAATCTCGTGCTGGCATCTGATAAATTTAAATGATGTATTGATTATTTATAGAAATTTATAATGCAAGTCATGTTTGGATTTTTATTGATGACTTAGTATGTGAGCTTGTTACACATACATATGTCAAATTACAATGAAAAATGGGTAATGCAATATCTTTTAATCTTATATAATGATAATAATATTTTATTATAGGGTTAAAATGCATCCTGCGTCCTAAATTGTTTTGTAGTGCATCCAGCACTCTGAAGTATTTTTTCAAGCGCATTCATTACCCTATAGTATTTTTTAAGCATGTCTACACTATTATAGAATACAAAATTAATGTCGCTCATATGAAAACTAGATGGTGGCACTTTTTAAATTTTTTCCTGAAATAACAGCAGTTAAAAATACTTTTTAAAATCTGTCTTTCAAAAATGGAACTTTTTTTAACATCTGTTAAATAATATTTTAATGTTCATGTTTGTAACAAACGTTAAAAAAAAAGGAACTTTTAACATCTGTTTCTTTAAAACAGACATTAAAAAACTTTTAACATCTGTTTTAAAGAAATGAAAATTTAAAAAAGAAATCCCCCTCTTAAGTATCATCCTCTCCACCTCCCCACTCTTGGCCCTAATTTCAGAAAAACATTCCATCACTCTTTTGTCTCAGCTCGTGACTCCTCCTCCTCCTCCGATATAGTGCTCTTCTTCCTCCAACATCCTCTATTTGCTCCTCTCATCTCTCCGGTCTCCATGATGCTCTCTATTCTTCATGTGTTTATTTTTGGGTGAGCTTTGTGTGTGCCTCTATTGTTGGCTTCTGCATATTTGAGCTCATGCTTGACCTTGGATAAGCTTTCTTGCATGTTAGCTTAATCTATTTCCTTCTTGTGTCCCTGTTAAAATTGTTGTTGGTTTCAAATGACTACTAAGAATTTCAGGTTGTATGTGATTCTTTCGTATGAGTTCTGATTGAAATTGTTGTTGGTTCATAATGCTATTAAAACCAGGGTTGTTAAACCCGGACCGGACCGGCCGGTCCAGCCCGGGAACCGGCGAACCGGCCGGTAAACCGGTCCGGTCCGGGTTGGTATTTTAAAAAAAAATTTTAATTTTTCCTTTAGAATTTCATACTATAAATTTAAAATTTTCAATTTTTTTACCGGTTTGGTCCCGGTTTAGCTTCAGTTTGGTCCCGGTTTGACCCACTGACCCTTAACCCAGTACCCCGACCGGTTCAATGACCGGTCAGAGTTTTAATACCTTGATTAAAACACTACATTCTTACGTATTAGTTTGACTTACAACATTTGTTTTTGGAAAAAAAAACACAGAAATTGTAAGTGTGACTGCGGCCGCTAACAATCTTCAGAAAGATATCCTGGTTGTTTATAATTAAAGCAGATCATTTTGCCCCGACTATTTCTGCCATAATGTGGTTGATTACAATGAGGACATACCCACTCTGACCCAATTCTCCGAGGCTCACGATCTCTAGGTTGGTAGGGCTTCTTACTAGTACCCCGGGAAGAAGAGGATCCCTAGCCCTTCTGCTTCTGGGAAGTAGTACCCTTGATGGATTCATTGCGGCTACCAGCAACCTTGGCCGAATACAGATCTCTCAGATTATTTTCAGTGATCCTGCATTCCTCCACCGCCTTATTAAACTCAGTGAATCGGTGGGTGCCTAATCTCTTTCTCAATTCTCGCCTCAACCCACGGATAAGCATATCTTAGCTCCATTCTTCATCATCCATTTTCCGTAAATAAGAGGAATATCGGGACAAATGGATGAAACGGGACAGATAATCATCAAAAGTTTCTATGTCCCCTTGCTTGATGGACAGAAATTATGTTTCCTTCTCTAGCCGCACTGACTTGGAAAAGTATTTTCCATTAAACTGCTGTTGAAACAGTTCCCAGGTCAATGGCACATTTCGGCTCTTTAGTATTAGGGTGATATTCCGCCACCAATGGTCCACATCACCCTCGAGCTTATATATGGCCAAACGTGCCTTCACTTTAGACGGGCACTCAAGAACTTCAAAGATCTTCTCAAGCCAATTCAACCAGTCCTCAGCTGCTTGAGGATCGAATCTCCCTCTGAATACTAGAGGCAGATACTTACAGAATTTTGAAACCTAGTATTGCATATCCCTTTCCTCTCTAACTGGAACCCCATATGATTCCTGATTTGGTCCAACATGAGAAGGTGACTCAAGTGGTCGCGCTGACCCTTCTGCAGTTTCTTCTCTATGGGTCCCCTCCTGTATGGACTGACCCGGTCTTCTTTATTCTTTCCTCTCTCTATTCTAAGCTCTTTTCTTAGCTCAGTGATCGTGTCTCGCGGATCCTTTATTAAACTCATTAACTCTTGCATTGGATCTGGTAGATTGTCACTAACTACCTTCACCTCTAGGTCTACTTGCTATACTCTGGGAGGACCCTGTCTTTTTCATTCTACAAATAATTCATTATGTCAGTTTCACAGATAATGTATACACATATAACCACAAAGCTCATATATATCCACATTAGCAACCAGACATATGTGTACAATAATTATCTACAAACCATCTTCTATCCCTATAGCCAAGACTAAGGGAACTATTCTAGAAACTCTACTCTTGCCAGAAACTACAACTCTGATACTAAAATGTAACCCCCTGCCTTGAAAACCGTAATTATAATTCGAAATTCGTAATTAAAATAAAATACAGATCAATAATTATCAAAATTCATTTATAATCCCTTCCTTACGGGAGGGTTTTCACAAATTCTTTCAAAACTTTTGCCCTTATCCTGGTCTCAACTCACGTTTCAAATATGATTATCCTGTGCAGTTAAATCACATTTAAACATATCAGAATGTAGAACAAAAATCCCGACAACCCCCGGATTTCATATACAAACTAAGTTTACAATTTTCCAATCAGGGGATTACACAACTGTATTCAAAATAATATTTACAAAATGATACAGTGATCTCCAATCAAAATATGATAACCAACAACCCAAAAATAAATCTCCCTAAGGAGTCCTATCTGCCCTTGGTCATCTCCCTCTCCTTGGAGCCATTTGCCCTGTTTGAAGGTTAGTCAAAGGAAAGAATGAGATTCAAAAGAATCCCAGTAGTAACAAATTACTCATACCACGTGTAATCACACAGCATGCAAGTAAATCATCACACAGCATAGCAGCACAAACACATATCACACTTCACCTTCATCCCCTTTTACAGCTGGGAAGGCGGTCCTTACTCAAACCGTTGTTAGCGACTCAGGGACTATTAGCATGACAGTGAATACACATAGCCTTTCGGCCCACATTCACAAGCTTTGCAGCATACGAAGTTTTCACAAATCAATGATAAATCAAACATACAGTGCATTACATATAGTATAAGGAAAAGGGTCACTACCTTATTTTTTCCTAGTGTGCATTGGCACTGGTTGCTCGCGATCAGGGCAGATATCAAAACCTATAAACCAAAGTCAAGGACGATAGGTTATTCTCTATTCCAAATTCTTATCTTCATAATACTTAAAGTTGGTTATCATTTGAACTCTTTAGGTGGCTACTAAAAGTCTAAACATAGACCTAAAGGGTTGGGAAAAACTACCCCACATATCCTCTTTTCAGAAAAATACTGATTTTTTGCCGACTTACTCTAGTGAAGAAGGCCTCACTCGAGTGATAGATGTCTTGCACTGGGTAAGGATAGCTCATACCCGTGAGTGTTTGACAGAGAGCAACAACAGAGACAAAAAGTGCTCGTTTACTCGAGCACAAACATCAACACTCAAGTGATAGCCAAACGCTTACTCGAGCTCTATAGAGTATGTCACAGAAAGTATCGACCCGAGAGCACAAAAAGACCTGAAATGGAACGTTCACTCGAGCACTACCCTTGGCACTCGAGTCAGGACACAACACTTACAAGTGCACACACACACTCTTGAAAAATGGCCTGCGAGTGATAACCTGAGACGCAACCTCAAAGTGTAGATTACACATGCACTCAAGTGACACTCTAAGCACTTGAGTGATACCCCATATCACTCGCAAGTGAGGAAGTGCACTTTTGCTTCCTACCTGAACACTTAACCAAAATGCTGAAAGAAAAGGAAGAATATGAAGCTGCACTCGAGTGAGTCCCTACCTCACTCGAGCGAGGCTGATCAGAAGCCAAAACGCTACAACTGACAGAATTTCCCAAATTTGATTCCAATGGTTCCAAAACTCGTACCAAAGTTCATTCCCCCACAAAATTTCACAAGAAACCTATTGGTAACCTCAAAACAATCAAATTCCCATTCTAACAAGAAGTTTGGGTTTTAACCTATATTGCACCACAACTACCAAAATCTCCCAACTTCCCAATTCAATTCCAAACTAATCACAATGGCTTAAAGTTACATTATAACACTAATTCCATCACAATACACTAAGCTATTCATCCATTCCAAAATGACTCAAATCAGGGCAAAATCATAAATTCTCAAAACCCAACCTATGATCACAAAACTTAGATTAATAGAGAGCTCTTTCTTATCTCTTCCTTCTTCCCAAAGTGAGTTTCTTGATTTCTCAACTTTCAAATTCCTTCCAACACTAAAACACCACCTTTCAAAAATATGAAATCATGGTAATGAAGCTCTTGTCACCATGAACAAGATTAAAGAAGATCATTTGAGCATTAGAAGGCATCTAGCAAGTCAAAATCTCACCTTTACACTTTCTCTTTCCTTCCCTTACTCAACGAAAATGGAGGATAGAGAGAGATGAGGTGATGATGATGATTGAGATCAGTTTTCTTGGCCTTCCCATGCCCCTAAACTGACTTTGAGGGAGAGAGGAGGGAGGGAAGAGTGTTTGAACTTTTGACTTAATCTATGGTTCACATTTTGACACTTGGCATGATCTTGTTCTATCTACCATGAACTCACATGAGCCTACATACACATGATTCCGCCCCACTTGATTCTTTGATAAGTGAATCTCAACCATTGATCTTTAAGTTACCAATGAATTTCCTCTTTGATAACTGACCAATTGGTAGGTAATTTTACCATTTTGCCCCTGAGTATCACAATGCTTATCATATCACCACCAAACACATTTATGCCCTTTATTTAACTCAAATATGCGCCCCCCTCATATTTAACTTGATTTAAATATTAATTCACAATCGTTCTCAAATACAGGGTTTAGGCACTGCTTGAAACTTATTCTGATCAAAATTCTCATCACAATCTTCAAAAGTGTTTTATTAACATTAATTACATCACTTTTGAAGTCATTAGCCCATAATCTTTTTTTTTTTTTTTTTTTGCCAATATTAGCCCATAATCACAATTTGGGATATTACACATACCAAGTCACAGCAAAGAAGACAAGAGGGATGAGAAAAATGAGGGCTTATACAATACTTCCTCCAATTCTTAATATAAGTCCACTTTATAGTCCAATTTCTTCGTTAAAGTGGATCTAATATTATTGACTGGAGGTAGAAACAAATTTTACCTGTTCCTCCTCATTGACACCTCTAGTAGCAGCCATATCATCATTGGAATCTGATGTATTGTCATCAGCAACTCTATCATCAAAAAAGCTAGAATTGTAGTCAAATAAATAATATATTTACATAACAGCTGTTATTCAAAATGAAATTCTTATACATGGAAGCTGTTATCAAAATTCTAACAAGCAATACTTTGAACTTTGCTCCACAAAAACTTTTAATAACAATACCTACAGCTACAGCACAATTGCTTTATGAAAACCATGACATTTCCTAACAAGTACTTAATTCAGTCAAACTAACAATTTGGTATAATTGGACAAGCATCTTCAAACATCCCATGGTAGAGGATAACACTTCTAATGTTGGAATCGCTTCAGGGCTTTCTTACTCTAACATTTAATGATGTTATAATTGAACACTTAATTCATTAACTGGTTTTTTTTTTTTTGGGTGAAAACAAACACTCAAATTAGATTTTTAAAAGAAGAGAAAAAGTGGCGAGCAGAGAAGAAAAACAACCACAAGATGGGACATGGGCACTAACAATGACTTCATTGACTACTGAGTGGGGCACATGTAGCCCTCATAATTGACTTCTTTCCCCATCCACGACCCCTGTGCCTCAGTAACAATAACCACATTCATAACAAGCAAGCAACAAAATAGTGAAATAAAAATATATGGTTAAAAGGAACTCACCAAATATAGCAAACTCTTGAATGATCAATCATATCTAAATAATCAAGAACAAAACGTGTTGAATTTCTGCTTGGATCAGTTTTGTTTTTGTCTGATTATTGACAGGACTGTTGAAATTTCACGGCAATATTTTCTCCATTTGAGGAATTCAGCAAATTGCAAATCCCAAATGGGCCACATTGTCCATAAACATCACACTCTGAAGAACCAATTATCCTATGAAGTTCCCATATATTTGTCTGGGAATTTCCCATATATTTTGTCTGGGAATTCAAACGCCATTGTTCTATTTTGCCTTGAAACCCTAACGTAAAAGTCCAAAGGGATTTGTCTTTATAAAAAGATAGGTCAAAACTATCCTCTTCTTCTTTCATCTGGAACCCAATTTGGGAGTTAGATAAAATAATCCCAGGGACCAGTCAGAAAATAAGGACGATTTTCTTTCCGCACGAATACTTCAGGTACATTACGCGTTTCAGCCATTGAATTGTATCAAAATGTTGAAACTCAAATGTTTGACAGATTATCTAAAGAAAACAAAGTTAAGGTTGTATCATATATAAACAATCAGAAACAAAATCACAGATCCCTCGAATGAACTCTTGCAGAAAATCACCTTTTTGCTTTGAGCATTTTTTCCTTAAGTAATATCCAGAAACAGTAATGAGAATTGTTCCTATCAAAACTGATAAATATAATAGGTGTTGTCATTTTCCTCCTGCCTATGCCTCTTTCAAAGAAAAGAAAAACATTCAAAGAGCCTTCACTTTCTGACAATAAGTTCAAAACTAGACCACATGCCTTGTCATCAAAAGACGTTAAGAAGTACAGTAAAATAAAATAAAGCTCCCCAAGTTTTTATCATAACATTGAACATGTTTTCCGATAATCACCATGTTAGTTGAATCCTTGAAGTAACATCGTACCCAAGGACATATATAATGTGGCAAGATATAATGCTTAGATGAAGTTTAAAGCTGTACCAAATTTTATGAGTGGGGAAGACATGTTGAACAGAGAAAACATGTATTATATATGTGTGTTCTTGGAAAGAGCTTTCTTTAAATTAAAATACATACCTAGTTCTGAGTTGGCTAAACGTATGTAGATGTCAAGCCCTCCATACGAGAAGCTCTGTATGTCAAGTAAATCTGCACTCCAAACCATACAGCCAAGGTTTCTTTCATGGGCATAAGCCTTACAAGAGCAATTTTTGAGGCATGAAGTTTGACAATCTGCAGCATCCTTAACATAAGAAGCTAACAACTGTGCATCATCTGGTACTGTTACATTCTCCACCTGTCCACCATAATAAACCCATCTATTTTGCTGGTTTGAGAATCATTTTTGTCTCTTTCACACTGAAGCGGTTCTCTTATCACACACCCACTGGTCCAATTCTGCCTTCCCCATTCTTCTTTGTTCCTTGGTTCAAACCCTCTCAAGCAACTGCAAATTGGGGAGTTCTGCGAATTGCATACCCAAATGGCCCACATTTGCCATAAACATCACACTATGAAGAACCAATATCCAAAGAAGTTCCCATATATGTGTCTGGGGATTCTAACGTCGTTGTTCTATTTTGCCTAGAGAATCTAACGTAAAAGTCCAGAAAGAATTGTTTGAGTAAAAAGATAGGTCGAAACCGCCTTCCTCTTCTTTCAGCTGGAACACATTTTGAGAGTTAGATGAAATTAACCTGATTATCCCAAGGAAGTTTAAGCCATTCCAGGGACCACTGCGCCATTTAGACAATTTCCTTCCCACACGAATCCTTCAGTAGCATTACGGACTTCAAGACCCAAAGAAAATCCTCCATCGGATGGATCAGATGGACTTTTCCATGATGTAAGTCGCACTTTCTCTCCTGTTTTTTTGTTGCTGCTGAGTTTCATGCCTTGTAATAATGTATTGCTAGGATGCTGGAAACTCTGCCACACAAATGCTCCTGTAATTCCATCTGCAAGCACAAGGTTGCCTGAATCTAAGAGTTGAGCACTTGAATTTGATGCAATATGGGAGACATTTGCTGACCAAACCCCCTATTTTAACCATTCAAAACAACGAGATTGCCATTTTCTGATGTTGTGAGAATCCCAGAGGAATCTGTCAGAGGGTTGTTGCTGTTGGCAACCCAGACAATAGAGGATTTGGACATGTACCAAATTCCAACGTAGCAATTAGAGGAATTTTGAGGACTAAAGAATCCCAGCATGGACATGTTGTTCCTTGAGCTCACTGTTTCAGGCTCTTGGATCAACACAGATGCTGTAATGGAATCCAAGGCACAGACCACAAGAGTAGAAGAGAACAAGCATGTATGGAAGGCAAGTAACAAGCAAGCGGTTTTACTGGATCCCATGAAGAACATGATGATTATCGGAAATTAAGCAAGAAAATGGGTTTCGGAGTGCCCAAATAAAACTAAATTCCAAATTATCTTCTTCTTTTTATATATGTGTTTTATCTTTTTTTTTTCATTAGCATGCGTCATATTTTAACGTTCTTTAATTTTCTCTTGGGTTAATGTCTAAAGTATTCTTCAAGGTACATCTAGTGCTTTCTCGTGCATTGAGTATTGAAATATTTTTTAAGTGTGTCTATCATTCTAAAGTAATCTGTCTTTTGCAATCCAATTACTTGAAATATTTTTTTTAGGTGTATCTGATATTTTAAATTATCTTAATGATTAAGTATAAAATTACACACAAAAATATTTTCAGAGTGATAAAGGCACCTAAAAAATATTCCAGGACACTAGCCTAGTCTATCCTTTTTCTCTCGGAGCATGTATTATATACGTGTTTATCCTTGACAAATAGATTGCAGCATTCAAAAATTTAAAATAATATATAGTCGTCTTCAAATTAGAGTGATGGGATAGTGGAATCAAGATATTAAAACCCGGACCGGGTATTGAACAGATCGGAGTACTAGGTTAAAGATCAGTGGGTCAGACTGGGGCCAAACCGGTGAGAAATTGAATATTTTAAGCTTATAGTATGAAATTCTAAAGAAAAAATTTTTTTAAATTTTTTTTTAAATTGTAACTCTGACCGGACCGGTCTACCGGCCGGTTCGCCGGTTTTCAGGCTGGACCGGCCGGTCCAATCCGGGTTCCACAACCCTGAGTGGAATAGTCATAAGCATAGCATGTCACCACACCGTAATGATTTGAATTTTTGAGAATACGTTATTAATCTCCCTCACAATTAATAAGTGAATTGATAGGTCAATCTCTCTAGCAATGTTTCCCCCACTTTTTCCAATGAAAGAAAACTTCAATATGGAAAATTAACAATTTGAAATTAAGGGTTCTTACATCATAGTTTAATTTTTTTTTTTAATACAATGGTCAGGCAAGCTTGGATATTACAAAATATTAGAGAAGACTAGACATCACAAAAGTTGAATAAGATCATCCTTCATGAAGGGAATACATCATGAATGGGGAATTGGTAAGATTACCATACTCTTAACTCCAACTCTTATAAAATTAATGTTAGATAAATGATGATTTATATTCAATTAGCTCCTTGTGTAATATTGTTGTAGATAAGGACAAGAGTGGTCCTACCATTATACACGTGTAACACTATAAGCACAACACCAATAATATGCTTTAGCATATTCCATTAGGTCAGAATCATTCTTTATATTTACCTCTCAATATATAAAGGAATGTGGGCTAGGCAATCAATATCGCCTTCCCTTTTATCATTTTGTCTATTTTGCTTTCTTGGTATCAAAGCGCGCTGCAAGACAAAAATGTCATCTTCGTCGTCTTCCTCTATTTCTACTACAGTAGGGTCTTCTGGTATGACAGCACCAGCAGATGCCAAGGCCTACGGGCTTTTTAATTCCTCAAGTCAGACAACCACTATCAAGCTTGACAGAGGAAATTTCCTTGTTTGGGAGACTGTAGTTCTCCCTCTAATTGAAGGAAACTGTCTTGAATCACATATTGATGGCACCGAAGTAGCTCTGTCATGGCTTACTCCTGGAGCAGCAAAAACACTCAACCCAGACTTTGTTGAATGGCAATCAGTGGACAAGATGCTTGTTGGTTGGCTTCGAAACACTATGTCTCAAGAAATAGGAGCTCAACTTCTTCATTGTAAAACTGCACGAGATCTTTGGATAGGAGCTAAAGATCTAACCAGTGCAACGAACAGAGCAAGGGTTATGGTTTATAAATAAGACCTTCACAATATCATAAAGAACAACTTGAAAATGGAGGAATATCTCTCCAAAATGAAGACACTATCTGATCAACTAGCTTTGGTCGGAGCACCTACATCTACCGATGAACTCATTATGCACACCTTAAATGGCCTAGATGCATATTACAATGCGATTGTAGTCAAGCTCATTGATCAAACAAATTTGTCATGGATTAAAACACAAGCCTCGTTGTTGTCGTTTGAAAGCAGGCTTGAACAACTTAATCAGTTCTCATCCCTCAGTATTCAACCATTAGCTAACATGGGTCAACAACGTGTGAATGATTTTTCAAGGTTAGATTCATTCCGCGGTTCATGGCGTGGCTCTAGAGGAGGGTCACGAACTCGTCCGTTCAGAGGACGACGAGGGAATTTCAATAACTACAATAGAGGCAGCAAACTGTACTGTCACTTGTGTGAAAAGACCAGTCATGTTGTTGCTAACTGCTATCGGCGATTTGATCGGAGCTTTAAGCCACCACAGTCTGATTCGAATTTTAATCTGCAAGCATTTTATGCAGATGCAAATACCATTGCTGATCCATCTTGGTATATGGACAGTGGTGCAAACTACCACATTACTCCCCACACTGATTAGTTAGGTCAAGTGACTCTAGTAGGTAATTCTATCTATCAACCTACACTGGTAAGAAAGCTAAAATCTCTAGTATTGGTTCTAAATCATTATCCAATTCTGGCATTCAGTTGAATAATGATCTAATTGTGCCATCTGCTACTAAAAATCTGCTTAGTGTTAATCAACTTGTCAAGGATAACAATGTTGATATTCAATTCACTAATGATAAGTGTGTTGTGAAGGACAAAACAACAGGGCAAACACTGATGCGAGGGAAAGCAAGACAAGGGATGTATCCAATGCTTAATGAACAAGGAGATGCTTGAGCATTTGCAGCAGTTACTACTACCTCTGTTGTGGACAATTTTAATGATTTTCTTCAGTGGTATTACATGTTAGGACATCCTAGTAATCAAGTTATGAAATATATTTTAAAGAGTTGTAATGAAAAGGTTGAATTTAATGAGAAGCTTGTTTGTGAAGCCTGTCAATTGGGCAAATCTAAGCATCTGTCATTTTCCAATTCTATAACTCATGCAAAATCTCCTTTAAATTTGATTCATATAGATATCTGGCGTCCATCTCCAGTTCAATATAGATATTACATACACTTTGTTGATGATTACAGTAGGTATACATGGATGTATCTATTGAAGAACAAGAGTGAAGCAATTCATGCCTTCAATGTATTTCGAAAACATATGGAAAACAAGTCCAACACCAAAATTAAAGTAATTCAGTATGATAGCGGTACTGAATACAAACCATTTATAGCTGTAACTCAAGAGGCTGGAATTTTGATGAGATACTCGTGTCCTTACACATCACAAAATGGCAGGGTCGAGAGAAAGCATCGTCATATTGTTGAAATGGGCTTGACTTTACTAGCTCAAGCTAGGATGCCATTAACATACTGGGTTGAAGCATTTTAGACTGCAGTCTTTCTAATTAATAGATTGCCAACTCCGGTTCTTCAGAACAAAACACCTCCGTTTCTACTGCACAAAACATAACCAAAATACAGAGAAATTCAACCATTCGGGTGTGCGTGTTACCCATGTCTCAAACCATATAATGATCACAAGTTTGCTTTTCATAGTCAAAAATGCGTCTATCTTGGCCCAGCCTCTCAACACAAAGGATATCGATGCTTAAGCCAAACTAGTCGTATATATGTATCTCAGCACGCTATCTTTGATGCTGCCACTTTTCCATTTGTTTCTGGTTTCTTAGACCGAAGAAACTCATCAGAGACTATTGGAGAACCAAATTACTCAATTCCAATGCTTATTGACGCTTCTCCGGTCATCACTACGCAAAAGCCGACTACAAGAGAGGAAGGTGCTCCAACACCTATGGTCACCACCTCACCACACCCGATGGAGCACCTGAACGATGTCGAATATAGTCCAATTCTTTCTGCTCATGAGTCCTCAAACTCAGAGCCCAATCAAGAAATAAGCAACATTCAACCAGCTGAAGCAGTTGGGCCTAGCCCAACAGAGTCCAGTCCATCAAATAAGCACCAAATGCTGACTCGGTCTAAGGCAGGCATCTTTAAACCTCGATATCCCTTTGTGGGTCTCATGAAGTCCGAAGACCCGATCGCTCTTTTGAAAATTGCAGAACCTAAGAATGTTTAAGAAGCACTCGCATCTTCATACTGGAGAGGAGCGATGAAAGAAGAATTTGATGCCTTGCAACAAAATTGCACCTGGATCTTAGTTCCGAGGAATCATGTTCACTCCTTGGTGGACTGCAAGTGGATATTTAAGAACAAATTCCGTGCAGATGGATCACTGTTAAAACCGAAAGCTCATCTCGTGGCCAAAGGATTTCAACAATCTCCAAGTATTGATTATGGAGAAACTTTCAGCCCAGAAATTAAACCCACAACAATTAGAATTGTTTTATCAATTGCCACCACTTTTAACTGGGAAGTAAGGCAATTAGATGTGAACAATGTGTTCCTAAATAGGCGTTTACAGGAGAATGATTTTATGAGGCAGCCCGAAGGCTTTCAAGATCCTAGTCGGCCAAATTTTGTCTGCAAATTGGTAAAAGCAATCTATGGTCTAAAGCAAGCCCCATGAGCTTGGTTCGATAGACTTTGATTGACACTGCTCAAATGGGGCTTCCACAATGCAAAAAGTGATATTTCTTTATTTCATCTCAAAACTCGCAATCTCAAGGTATTCATTTTAATCTATGTAGATGATATCTTGGTGACTAGTAACAATTCCAGCTATGTGCAAAAATTTGTTCAGCGATTAAATGCCTTGTTTTCATTAAAAGACCTAGGCCCTGTGTACTATTTCCTTGGCTTAGAAATATATCGGGATAGTACTGGCTTTTATCTGAACCAAGGAAAATATGCTTTAGATTTGTTGAGAAAATTTCATATGTTAGACTGTGCCCCTGTGTCAACACCAATGGTAGCAGACAGACATATTTCAGCTCAAGAGGGTGAACTCATGAAGGATCCATTGTTATATAGAAGAGCTATTAGGTCACTTCAGTATCTCACAATTACAAGACTAGACATTGCCTTTTCTGTCAATAAACTCAGTCAGTTTCTGAGCAATCCCACTGATGTTCATTTTCAAGGTGTTAAGAGGATTCTCAGATACATAAAAGGAACCTATAATTATGGTTTATTAGTTAAGCCATTAATTCTCTAAGTTTAACTGCTTTTACTGATGCTGATTAGGCAGTTGATGTCGATGACAGAAGGTCAATGGCTGGTTGTTGTGTCTATTTAGGCAATACCTTAGTCTCATAGGCATCAAGAAAACAAAAGGTTGTGTCTTGATCGAGTTCTGAGTCTGAATATAGATCTTTAGCAGATGGTGCATCAGAGGTGAAATGGTTGTATTCATTATTGTTTGAACTTGGTCTTATGCTCAAACAACCTTCAATCATCTAATGTGATAATATAAGTGCCAGAGCCCTTGCATCTAATCCTGTTCAACATGGCCGAACCAAGCATATCGAAATTGATATGCACTTTATTCGTGATTTGGTTCTCTCTGGTTTTCTTGATGTTCGCTACATACCATCCCCTCATCAAGTTGCTGATTGCTTCACCAAAGCTTTATCCTACCCCCAAGTTTTCTTACTTTAGAAACAAACTCAGGATGATGATTACACCCTCTCGTTTGAGGGGGGATGTTAGATAAATGATTATTTATATTCAATTGGTAATATTGTTGTAGATAAGGACAAGAGTGGTCCTGCCATTATACACGTGTAACACTATAAGCACAACACCAATAATATGCTTTAGCATATTCCATTAGATTAGAATCATTCTTTGTATTTACCTCTCAATATATAAAGGGATGTGTGCTAGGCAATCATTATCACCTTCTCTTTTATCATTTTGTCTATTTTGCTTTCTATTAACAATATGGAAAATTGTTCTTGAGGTACCTTGGGTCATTCAAATTTTATTTAGACAAAACTAATGGAAAATGAACAAAAGAAATATGGGAACAAGGCAGTTTTTATTTTAAGTAGATAAATTAAAAACAAAGTCACAAATTTCGACAATGCAAAGGTTTTTTTTTTTTTTTGATGTTACTACGACCTACCTGCTTCGCTTTTGAAATTTGATCCCCCCAACCCCGGCACGTGGCCCACAAAAAAACCCCCCAAAAAAAAAAAACTAAAAACACATCTATCCGAATCCTCAGCATGTGTTTCGAGTTTTTTCACCACGCTAACCACATTTACGGCCAATCATCACTTGATCATTCCACCCACTAGTTGACCGGGCGGACTGATCCGATTCTGCATACCATATTTCTCATCAGTAGAAATAAGAAGGGCATCTTATCATCCAAAAAAAAAAACAGAAATAAGAAGAGCATTTTTCAATTTGCAACTTGTCAGATATGAATCAATGGATTCAATTAGGTATATGAATAGATATGGTGGGGATAGAAAGCACAAAAATCGCATGCTGCATTTATGATTAAGCATTTGAAGAAGCATCCATGACCATAAATATTCATTAAATGCGGCAAAAAAAAAATTGAATTTTTAAGACAAATCAGGCTCAAAAAATTTGTAGAGACAAGGTTTAGGGAGCTATATATCTTGTTTAATTAAAATTATGTCAAAGCAGAATACATTTCAGATTTTTGAATAAACAAAAAACATCACAAAATCCTTATCTATCTTCCCTCAAATTTTGAGAAAGTCACATTATTGATGGAACATAACTCATCATTAATTGGAGTTTGGCTTCCAGTAGAAGACATGGTTTGCCTAAGTATGAATGCAGGTTGGCTTGGGGAAGGAATATCCATAATCTCATTTTGAAGCATTGACAATACAGATGCCATAGTGGGTCTATCCTTTGCAAGTTCTTGCACACATAGAAGTCCTATATGTATGCACCTCAACATATCCTTGTAAATGCTTGAATCATATATTTGTGGATCTATTAGAGGTACAACATTGCCATCTATCCATAATTTCCATGCCTAAAAATAAATAAGAAAAAATTATAATTGTCAAACTTCAATGTATATTCATCAAGAAAAAGGCATTTACGACCTTTTTGCAAGAAATGAAGGTAAATTGGAGAGACTTACAAATCCTAGAAGCGTAAAAGATTCTGCATCTTCATAAAAGCTAGTGTTTTTTCTTCCGCTAATAATCTCTAGTAACAAAACGCCAAAACTGAAAACATCAGATTTCTCTGAATAGAGACCTTCAGTTATATATTCTGGGGAAATATAGCCACTGCATTTAAACACATCTATGAGCTCTCAATATGCTATTAACATCCTTATTTAGGGCACAGGAAAAGGAGAACTTACAATGTTCCAACAATTCTGTTTGTATTTGCCTGATTTTGACCACCTCGAAACAGTTTAGCCATCCCGAAATCTGATATCTTTGAATTCATTCCTTCGTCTAATAATATGTTACTTGCCTTCAAATCTCTATGGACAATTGTTAATCTTGAATCTCTATGTAGATAGAGCAACCCTCTAACTATTCCTTCAATTATGTTGAAGCGTTTTTCCCAACCCAAGCTTTTTTGTTGCAGTGGATCTACAAAAATTTATTTTAGGAAAACGTGATGAAGGATAGAAACTAGTAAATGCTGATAGTATCTGGCATGGTAAGGACTTCTTTAACTTTGCTTCTTCTACCTCAACAACTGTTGAACTTTCACATCAAGAGATACAAAAACAAGCATGCTCTCTTTATGGGAAGCATTGTTACAAGTGTCAACAAAGAAATAACATGAGAGTTGAAGTACCAAAGACCTATTTCTTGAAATATTCAGAGATATTCAAATATGCTTTCTTTCTTTCTTTTTTCCTATAACTTCTTTTGCAAGGCATGAAGACATCTAATTTAGTAAAGTGGTTTCAAACACGTAGAAGATGAGCACTAACCAAAGATATATGTATCTAAACTTTTGTTGGGCAAATATTCATAAACCAGCATCTCTTCTCGTTCAATACAACAACCAAGAAGCTTGACAAGGTTTCGGTGTTGAAGCTTAGAAATCAACTCCACTTCATTAATAAATTCTTCAACACCCTGTCCGGATGATCTTGACAGTCTTTTTACTGCTATTTCTTGTCCATCTTTAAATTTCCCCTGAAATAAAATGACAAAAAACTCCTATAAAAATGATCAAAACCTTAATCTATTTGATTTCTGATGATTTGTAAGATGATGAACAAAAGACATAGTCAATAGCACCTTGTATACTGGACCAAAACCACCCTGTCCAAGTTTATTTGCTATGTCAAAGTTGTGTGTTGCAGCTGCCAACTTTCGATAAGCAAAGAATGATGCCTCTTGAATTTGCACATGCTTTAGTTTTGTAATCCTTCTTTTGTTGTGATGCATTTTGCCTGTGTTTTGCACATTCGATCGGTTTCATTAATATATCATCAAATTGATAACAAGCTACAATTTACAAGTCATAAGTAGTAACATTCATTCTTGAAATGCACAAGAAAGTGTGTTCAGTTTTATTTTTTTTTAAAGCTATATTTTTCTCATTAATGTGTTTTTGGGTATGGGGAGGGGGTTGGGAGCATCACTCAATCTCAAATCGTTGATGCCTTGAATGAATTCTTAGAGTAAAACAGAACATTACCTTTTCGCTTTGAACATTTTTTCCATAAGAAAAATACCGAGGCTGTAATGAAAATAGTTCCTGTCAGAACTGATATTACAATTGTTGTTGTCATATTCCTCTTGCTTGTACCTGTATCACAGAAAATAAGAAGAAAATTGTCAATTCTTATATATTATTAGGAATCCCATGATTATAGGGATTAATTAAATCTATAGACTATAGGAGATAATGGTTAGGATATTATTTTCAAATTTCAAATCTAGATCTCATTAACAGATCTGATTCTTTCTTGTGTATAAATGTAATCACCCTCTCATCTGAAAAGTACAACAAATTATTCTCTCATCTGATTATCTTCATGGCATTATAGCATCTTTGAAAATAATCAAAGATTAACCCAATTTTCTTTCCAATGTCGTCAAAACTCCCACCACCGTCAAGTTTCCCTGGATCCGTCGCTTCCGCTCACCGTCCGATCACACTGTCGAGCATTTACCCCTGCTCCCTGTGATTGCTGCCAGGTCGTTCTGTCACAGTCGGCCCTCCTCTCACAACACCATCGTTTGTCAACATCAACTCAGGCTCACCGTCGGCCAGTCAATGCCGATCTCGTCGATCAACGCTGCTGCAACGCCGGTCTCATCGATCACCTGAGACCCATCTACCTCCTCGTCTCACGATCCCAGCACTGCTGCAACACCTATGTCGTCAATCAACGTCGATCGTCCATTGACCTCTTCAATCTAGGTCATCAATCGTCGGCCTTCTCGTCTCACCGGCAATACACGTCCAAGTCTGCACTTTGCTTCATTGAGGACCAATCTATCATTTTGAAAATTCATAGGACTAATTTGCAATTTGCTTCATCGAGGACCAATCTATCATTTTGAAAATTCGTAGGACTAAACTATTATTTCTGAAATTTGAAGGCTCAAACTGACATTTTCAATCTTGGTCAATGTGCCTATTTGTGACTCTTGGCTTGCCTTTCGAACATTCTAGCACTCAAAAAATCTCAGGTCAGATTGTTCTACTTAATCTCATCAATATGTCTAGATTCTAACGCTTCCTCTTCTTCTGTGCTATGAATTGGTGCTTATGACATCTCCACTGCTCTTCTTGTTTAAAAGAAATTTACTAGTGACAATTATCGGAAATGGTCCCAATCCATGATTATTGCACTTGACTGAGGGATAAACTCGAATATATAACTGGTGAAGCAAAAATGTCCACAAATTGGGAATGAAGGAATTTTGAACATGGAAATCTGAGAATGCATTAGTGTCCTCATGGCTGATCAATGCCATGTCATCCCTAATGAAAAAGAGTTTTATGTATCTTCTTTCAGCAAGAGAAATTTGGGAACATACAACCCCGTGGGGAACAGGTCCTGTATATTTGATGTTAAGAAAAAGGTATGGGATCTTAAACAAAATAACAGGCCTCTTGATGAATGCTAACTTGCAAAGTCCGCTCTCTAGCAAGAGTTTGATGCTCTGAAGGATACAGTTCATCATTGCCAAGACGATGCTTCTGAGGATCGCAAAGAAAAAGAAGAGGGGCCAGTATATGAGCTGCTGGCTGGTCTTAATGTGATTTATTATGATGTTCGAGCTTAGATTCTCAACCAAGGACCCTTGTCTTCAGTTTGTGAAGTCTACACCATTATGCACAATGAAGAGGATAGGCACAAATCAATGCTTTAGAATACTTCTGCTGCAACACTGACAACTCCTGAGGCCTCGGGTCTTGCTGTTCAATCCATAGAATCAAAAGGTTCCAAAGGTCGACCATTTTGTGATCATTGCAAGAAATAGGGGCACACAAAAGACACTTGTTGGGACATCCATGTTAAACCTGCTGATTGGAAGCCCAAGAAGGAGAAAGGAAGAGGCAATGTGGCTGATGTTTCAAAAGGTCGTGAGACCTCCCAGAGTAACCAGCTAAGATCATAGAAATGCTTATAGCACTTCATACTACAAAAAAGCCTACTGCCATAATAGTGAGAAGAGGTAATTTCTTACAAGCCTTGACTGCAATAAAGGGTTTGTGTATAGGTAATTGCTGAATTGTTGACTCAGGAGCCTCCGATCACATGATTGACGATAGAACTCTTTTCTCATCCTATACTCCCTGTTTCCAAAGGAATGATCATACGAATTGCTGATGACTCCGAATCTGTTGTGACTAAAGTTGGCTCTGTTAAAATCTCTGCTGCATTTACTTTACACTTTGTATTGCATGTTCCAAAACTAAAATGCAACTTACTATCAGTGAGTAAATCAGCAAATAATGAACGATGTCATGCTAACTTCTTTGCTACTTACTATCATTTTCAGGATCTGCTGACAAGGGCAACGATTGGGAGTGCGAAGCAGCTTGATGGTCTCTACTACCTTGATGAGAGTGATAGTTGTAGGATTAAGTCTAGCAATAAATTGTCTCTCCCTTGGACTAATGACTTGGAGTTATGACACAAACATTTAGGTCATCTAAATTTCAATTATATGACTCAAATGTTTCCATATCTTATTTCTAATAAAAATGCATTTGATTTTCATTGTGATTCTTGTGAAAAGCCAAACATCATAGTACCTTAATTCTAGAAATCCTGTACTAGGCTTCTGAACCCTTTTCCATGATTCACAGTGACTTATGGGGATCATCTCGCACACCAATTAAATCAAAGTCCAAATGGTTCATCACATTTATTGATGAACATACACATGTCAGTTGGGTTTACCTATTAAAAGATAAAACAGAAGTATATCAATCCTTCCTTAACTTCCATAACATGATCCAAACCCAAATCTAGATCCTACACACTGATAACGGGACTAAATACTTCAATCAGGCCCTGTACACCTTCTTGACCAAAAATGACATTGTTCACAAAAGCAATTGTCTGAATACACCCCAGCAAAATGGCATTGCCGAACAAAAGAATCGCCATATTCTCGAAACTACTAGAGCCATTATGTTTAGTAGCAATGTTCCTAAATATCATTAGAATGATGCTATCATTACTACCACCTTTCCCATTAATCAAATGCCAAGTTGGCCACTATCCTACAAAACACCACTTTAGCTCCTATACAAGTATTATAACCTCCCATACCTTGAGAACACTCAACCACTCAAGGTGTTTGGATGCACATCTTACGTCCATCTCCATCACACCAACAAACTTGATACCAAAGCCCTTCGATGTATCTTCCTACGCTACTGTAACTCACAAAAAGGATACAAGTGTTATGACCCTATCTCCAAATGCCTCTTTATTCTCTGTGATGTCACCTTCCATGAAACCACCCCCTACTATCCTCTGTCTCTAATTCAGGGGGGGAGACAATGAATTCTAGACAAAAGATCAACCAGAAGACATGACCTTCACAATTTATACACTTAGTCATACCCTTGATACTCTTGATACATCTGATAATACTCCTGATACCTCAAAAAATCCTAATAATCCTGATACTCCTAATAATCCTAATAATTTTGCCCCAGGGGGAGACACAAATAAGGGGGGTGATACCTACAAAAAGATGTCACAAAAGCGGTAATGAGCCACAGGTTGCTAGCATTCACCAAGAGTTCGAACCGGAGGTAGGTCGAGAGTAAACAGTAGTAACAGATTTTTGATCTTGATCTTCCCATTACAATAAAAAAGAACCCAGATCATACACTTGATATCCCATTGAGAGGTTTTTTTCCTATAAAAACCTTTCAACTAAATATAGGGCATTTGTCTCTCATCTTGACAATATCAAGGTACCAGACATGATTGATGAGGCCATGGCCATACCTAAATGGAGGCAAGCCACCTTCGTGGAGATGGAAGCCCTTAAGCATAATAAGACATGGGAAGTAGTGGATCTACCACAAGGGGAGAAACCCGTAGGATGCAAAGGGTATTCACTTCTAAATATAAAGTAGATGGAACTTTTGAGAAATACAAAGTAAGACTAGTTGCAAAAGGCTTCACGCAAGTATATGGGGAAGATTATACTGAAACGTCTGCACCAGTAGCCAAGTTAAATACAATCAAGACTCTCTTGTCCATTGCAGTCAACCTAGATTGGGGTCTGCACCAACTTGATATGAAGAATACCTTCCTCAACTGAGAACTCAAGAATGAAGTATATATAAAGTTACCTCCAAGGTTCCCAGGGAAAAAGACTAATCAAATCTGCAAGTTGAAGAGATCTTTATATGGATTGAAGCAATCTCTACGTGCCTGGTTTGACAAATTTACTCAGGTCCTCAAAAGACATAGATGCACTCAATGGCAAAGTGATCATACCCTGTTCCTTAAACATCATAAGGGTAAGATGGTTGTTCTAGCTGTATATGTTGATGACATAGTCCTTACTGGAAATGATGAGACAGAGATCAGTCAAATCAAGAAAGCCCTTGCACGAGAATTCCAAATCAAAGACTTGGGAAAATGAAGTAGTTTCTTGGGATGGAAGTTGCTCAATTGAATGGAGGAATCTATATATCTCCCAAGAAAGTATATACTGGACCTTTTAAAGGATATAGGAATGATGGGTTACAGACCTAGTGATACACCAATACGGGTTGATAAAATAGATGAAGAAGCAAACCTCGGTAAAGTTGTGGACATAGGAAATTACCAACAAATTGTAAGGAAACAGATATACCTATCTCATACAAGACCGGACATTGCATTTGTAGTTAGTGTGGTCAGCTAGCACTCCCATGATCCTAAATAAAAACATTTGAATGAAGTGTACAAGATCATTCATTATTTGAAGGGATCTCCTGGACGTGCATTATAGTTCAAGAAAACCAATAAACGGAATGTAGAATTGTTTACAGATGCTAATTGGGCAGGCAAACAAGATGACCGGAAATCCACTTCTGGATGATGTACGTACGTGTGGGGTAACTTGATCACTTGAAGAAGTAAAAAGCAAAGTATAGTCACTAAAAGCAGCGCTGAGGCAACATACACATCTGTAACACTGGGCATTTATGCAGGCATATGGATAAAATGTGTTCTTGAAGGCTTGAGAAAATGCATAAATATGCCAATCAAGGTCTATTGTGATAACATGGTTGCAATCAATATTGCTCACAATCCAGTTTAGCATAGCAGAACGAAGCATGCCGAGGTAGAGAGACACTTTATAAGAGAGAAGGTTGATAAAGGTATTATAGACCTACGATCCATGTCATCTAAAGAGCAAACCACTGACATCCTTACTAAAAGACTACCCAGGGATAAGTTCGAATATCTCGTTGACAAGTTGAACATGAAGGATAACTATAGTCCAACTTGAGGGGGACTTTAGAATCTCATATATTATTAGAATATGTTATTAGGAATCCCATGACTACAGGGATTAATTAAATCTATAGATTATAGAATGAATTAAATCTATAGATTATAGGAGATAATGGTTAGGATATTATTTTCAAATTTCAAATCAAGATCTCATTAACAGATCTGATTCTCTCTTTGTGTATAAATGTAATCATCCTCTCATCTGAATAATACAACAAATTATTCTCTCATCTGATTATCTTCACAAATTCATATACACTTAATTTTTTGACAACAAGTTCAACGCAATGCTACATATATTGTAATCAAGGGAGGTTGAAAAAAATATAAGGCAATAAGGTTTTCAAGTATGTGCACATATAATTTAAATTCACCAATAATATATAACGCGTGAGTTCTTGCTTGCAATCAACGACCACAATAGTTAACTCATTAGAAGAACACAATATGTCAAAATGACAAAAAAATAGCCATACGATCAAATATATAATGCTGAAATGACATTTAAAGTTCAGTATCAAATCCAATTGAAGTATCAAACTAAGCTGGAATATCCTTGGCATTCCGAAGAGTTTTCACGAATTAAAAAATGTACCTAGTTCTGAGGAGGCAAGACGTAAGTAAAGATCCACCCCTCCAGGTAAGTTGCTCATTAAGTCAATTAAATCTACATTCCAAACCAAACAGCCAAGGCCTGGTTCATATGCATAAGCTTTGCAAGAGCAATTCTTTAGGCATGGAGTTTGACAATCTATAATATCTGTAAAGTTATCAGGTAACCTTTCTGCAAGATCAGGTACTTTTACACTTTCCAATTTCAAAAACCCATCTATTTGGCTACCTAGAGAACCATTATTGTCTCTCTCACAATGAAGTGTTTCTCTTCTCACACAACCGCCTGTCCAATTCTGCCTCTCCCATTCTTCTTTGTCCTTTGGTTCAAACCCTCTCAAGCAACTGCAGATTGGTGAGCTCTGCTTATTGCAGATCCCAAATGGACCACATTTGCCATAGGCATCACACTCAGAATCCCCAACTATCCACCCAACTTCCCATATATTTTTTTGGAAATTCCAACGTTGTTGTTCAGATCTACCATGAGAATCTAATTTATAAATCATCAACAAAGACTTGTCTATGAAACGAAAAAATGCTTCAACACTCCCTTCCTCCTCATTCACTAGAATCCCATTTCCAACCATAGACAATCTTTCGGCTACTCCTAGAAAGTTCCTACCATTCCATGGACCACTCCGCCAATAAGGACGATTTCCTTTCCGCACGAATACCTCTGTAACATTATGGGGTTCAAGACTGGAAGAAAATTCTCCAGAGGATGGATCAGATGTACTTTTCCATGATGTAAGTTGCATTTTCTCACCCGTTTGTTTATTAGTACTGAGTTTCATGCCTTGTAATAATGTATCACAAGGATGTTGGAAACTCTGCCACATCATTGCTCCATTAATTCCATCTACGAGGACAAGGTTGCCAGAATCCAAGAGTTGAGCACTAGAATTTGATTCAATATGTGAGACATTTGTTGACCAAACAACCTGTTTTTGCCCATTCAAAACAACAAGATTGTTGTTCTCTGATATCGTGAGAACCCCAGAAGAATCTGCTAGTGGGTCATTTCTGTTTGCTACCCAAACAATAGAAGATTTGGACATGTACCAAATTCCTAAGTAGCGATTTGTAGAATTCTCAGGACTAAAGAATCCAAGCGTGAACATGCTATTATTTGAGCTTATTGTTTCAGGTTCTTGGATCAGCAGAGGTGGTGTAATGGTATCCAGGGCACAGACCAGAACAAAAAAAGACAACAAATATATAAGAAAAGAAAGTGACCAGCAAGCAGTTTTACTGAATCCAATACACATATTGATTATCAGCAAATAGAGACAGAGAATCATGGGTTTTTTAATGCCGTGAAGGACAACTATTTGCCAGTTCTTTTACTAGTCCAAGGACTTGGAACAGTCGCATTCATTTAGCCGCCTAAGACTTAACATACTGTTCACTAACTTTTTAATATTCTCATTCATTGATCAATTTTTCTTGAAGTGGGACCATTTTCTAGTCTTCTAAGCAAGCTGTGGAAAGTAAGCAATCAGCCTTCGTTACACGCATTTGATTGTGAGATTTCTCCGCCCCACACAATGACAACTGATGCAACTGAAGTTATCGCTTAATTAGTCGCCAAGGACTATTAAACCAAGCTGATCCATTCGTTTTCAAAATTTGACACGTACTTCCGAATCCGTGATTTTGCCAACAAATTTGAATACGTCATGATATAAGAGACATAAGTTGAATATTCTCAAAAATGACCAGCATACATATGTTTTGCTTTCAGAACTTGAGAAGAAAATGATAGTACTTGGTAATATATCTATGGAAGACTTTGATCGTTTACTTTTACTTTGATCAATTATGATGGGCGACACATAATGCTTACCTTTTTTATTAGAATTTTTAATTTTAGAATTTAAAATTCAATGTCAGTTTTCATCTCATTATAAATTTGCAAGAAAAAACTATTTAATCTTTTGAAAAATGGAAAGATAGTAACTGGAGAAATAAAAAAGATAGTACACCGTCGACTAAGGACCTTGTTGATGGGCAATGTATTAAGAATTACAATTCCATTTTTGGGCCATAGTTTTTTCCTTTTTCTCTTTTGCTTTCTGTTTTTCCTCCCAGTGACTACTGAACTTCCCCTAGTAAGTTCAATTCAAATCATGTGGATGGAAACCTTGCTTTAGCGTCTTAATGTCAAAATATCTGATTATACTTTAGCATGTTTGAGGGATTAAATTATCAGGAATGGCTGGTCAACCAAGAGAGCTAAATTAAGTGTCTTAAAAAATTTTAGACACTTTATGCACAAAATAATTTAATAAAACAGGTGTAGCACAGCAGAAAACGAAGTATACTCCTATTAGAATAAAGTTCTTCACATAGGATCCATGCTTTTCAAATCCTATTCGAATAAAATTTATTTGAACAAAGTTAGTTGTTTAAAATTTAAATGAGTGCCTATAAATTAGTGACTAACAATTCAATGAATATGTTGTGAATTTCGTCGAGTTTCAACTTTCAAAGGAAGAAGGAAAAAGACTGTCATTAACATATTTTAATTTTGAAATAAGCTTTAAATTTTCACAAAATTCATATCGAACAAAAAACTCCATCAAAACTTCATTTCACTACTTTTGTTCTATGTTGACAAGCATACAAATGGAAAAGCAACTAAGCAGTACCCATACCAAGTCACAGCAAAGTAGACGGGAGAAAAGAAAAAGAATGAGAGCTTAAACAAAAACACATTTTACCTGTCCCTCCTCATTGAGACCTCCAGTAGCAGCCACATGCTCATTGGAATCTGATGCATTCTCATCAGCAACTGTGTCATCATAAAAGCTGGAATTGGAGTCAAATAATATATCCATTAATAAAATATCTAATTTTGCATTCCAGGAATTCCATAACTATTACAAAACAACATATTTACATTACAGCAGCTATTCAAAATGAAATTCTTATTCATAGAAGCTGTTATCAAATATTTAACAAGCAATACTTGAATTTCTTCCACAGAACACTTTTAACAATACCTACAGCTGCAGCATAATTGCGTTATGAAAACCTAACAAGTCCTTAATTGAGTCAAACTAACAATTTGGCATAATTGGACAAGCATCTTCAAACATCTCATGATAGATAGAGGATAACACTTCTACATGGGCACTAACAATGACTTCATTGACTACTAAGTGGGGCACATGTAGCCCTCATAATTGACTTCTTTCTCCATTCACGACCCCTGTGCCTCAGTAACAATAACCACATTCATAACAATGAATGTGGAAAGCAGAGAAGAAAAACAAACTACAAGATGGTACATGGGCACTAACAATGACTTCATTGACTACTAAGTGGGGCACATGTAGCCCTCATAATTGACTTCTTTCTCCATTCACGACCCCTGTGCATCAGTAACAATAACCACATTCATAACAATCAACCAACAAAATAGGGAAATAAAAATATATGGTTAAAAGGAACTCACCAAATATAGCTAGCTCTTGAATGATCAATCATATCTATGTAATCAAGAACAATACGTGCTGAATTTTTGCTTGGTTCAGTTTGGTTTTTGTCTGAATATTGACAGGACTGTGAAATTTCACCGCAATATTTTCTCCACTTGTGGAGTTCTGCAAATTGCAAATCCCAAATGGCCAACATTTTCCGTAAAGGCCACACTCTGAAGAACCAATTATCCTCTGAAGTTCCCATATATTTGTCTGGTAATTCCAACGCCGTTGTTCTACTTTTCCTTGAAACCCTAACGTAAAAGTTCAAAGGGATTTGCCTGCATAAAAAGATAGGTCAAAAGTCTCTTCCTCTTCTTCTTTCATTTGGTACCCACTTTGGGAGTTAGATGACATAATCTTAGGTATTCCAAGGAAGTCTATGCCATCCCAGGGACCACTCCGAAAATAAGGACGATTTTCTTTCCACACGAATACTTCACTTACATTACGCGTTTCAGCCATTGAATAGTATCGTTCATCGATCCCAGTCTTCTCAACAAGGTGTAAACAAAAGAATTTGAACGCATACATCTGCAGTGCAGTGATTTTTCCAAATTCCTCTGCCCCACAAGTCGTATAATTGAATTACCTTGAGAAAGTTCCGTCTTTCCGGGTTTTTAAGAAAAGGGACATTAATTCCTGAATTTGAAAGTTGGAAAAAAAAACGGACATCTCGTTGTCAGGCCAAAAAAACTTGGAAAACAAGAAATGACAGAGAGATGTGGCCTTTAAGGCCTGTTTGGTTGAAGGGGAGCCTAGGGGCGAAAGAATATAACCGAGATATAAGATTTTTTCAAACTGAATTAAAATCGAATAAGAGAAGGTAATCAAACCGAAATAACCTAAATAATTCGGTTTGATTTCGGTTTTTAGGGATAAAATCGAAATTTTTTTGTCTTCCTAATTAAATTAGAATCTATGAATTTTCAACTAATAAAACTTAATACAAATTATAAATTAAATAGCAACAACAAGATTTAAGGAAAGATGATACAAAGTATAACAACATATATGATCAATGTAGTATTGACACTTAATTAAATCAGAGAAAAAATGTGAAAAAAATATTATATGGTGTATTTTTTACATTATTCAGTTTTTCGGTTAAAACCAAATTTTTCTTAAAGAATCAAACCAAACCAAAACACTGAAAAAAACTAAAAAAAAAAAGAACCAAACATGCACCAAACACCGAAAAAACCAAAATGGATTTGGTTTGGTTCGGTCTTCGGTTTCGGTTTGATTTTGCTCATTCTTAGGGGAGGGGATGGAAAGGGATGAAAAATGAATCTCATCCCTTATTTGGTTTGAAAATTTAGAGGGGGAGCGGAGCCAAAATATGGGCTCCAAATTCCTCCTCTCCCCTCATTTTTGTTCTCTCTAAATTAGGGTGTTTTGGAGAGAGGTAAAATATTGTGACTAATTTGCCCCCATTACTTTTTGATTTTCCTGAGGAAAAAATAAAAACACACCGTATTTTTACAGACTGGAATTCAGGAAACACCAAGCCCATTGCAAGTTTCAGTATCCGCCACATCTGAAAATGACCCCTCTAAAATTGCTTAACCAGTGGTTCCAATTGTTGCATCTGTGTCATTCTCTGAAGCTCAACGTCTCATATCGTTGTTTTTGGTTTTATGCACAAAGGTTTCTATTTCCATTGAATGAAATCTGTTATTATTGAAGTCTGATGATTCTTTTACATAAAATTGTAATATTTATTTATTTTCTTTTATCAATCATTATTTTATTAATTCCAACAATATAAGTTAAAATAAATTTGTGTCCGCTTGATAAAATAAATTTGAATTTTCATAATTTATTTAATTTATATTGAGGTATAAACTAATTTAAATAATTTTCATTTCAACAAAACTAATTTAAATCATTTAAATAAGCAAAAAAATGTAAAGTAAAATATGAGGGTAAAATGGTAAATTAGTTATTATATCTCCTCTCATTCCCTCTTGAACCAAATAAAGGATTATTAAAAAAGCTTCCCCTTCCTCCCCCTTCAATCAAACCAAACAAGGTGACTCTCTATCTTTTCCTTCCATCCCCTCCCTTTGAACCAAACAAGCCCTTAGTGAAGAGTGAAGAAGAGGCATGTTGAGCTTGGGAAAATAAGGGTCTGTTTGTTACGTGGAAAGTTGAGAAGGGAACAGGAAGATTATAATGTTCCAACCCAAAAACCGTGTTTGGCACTGAAAACTGATTGCAACTCACATTCCTACCTCCTGCCATGTTCCCTTAAACATGGGATCTTCATATCCCTCCAAAATGGTGAGATCTTAAATTGTTCATGGGAAAGTGAAATCGTGGGACGATACCCCTGAAGGCAAAGCATTCATGAGCCGAAGGACGAGCTGAAGACCAGAAATTCGAGCTAAAGGTAATTTCTGGTTTGAATTTGAGAGTGGTCTCGCTTCATGAGTTTCGGCAGTGATTCGAAGCTCCGAATTCAAGTTTCGAACCATCGACTTGATAGCTTGAAGAAGACAAGGATTAACCTCCGGTGAAGCAAAGTTTCTGACTTTCTCTATCAAAGACATCACCTTTATCCACCAATCCCTTCGCTCATAGAACAAATGTAACACCTCATTTGAAACGACATATAAACTTAACGTTCAATCCATTAAAAGTCACTTATGAACTTAGGGACTCTATCTGAACAAAACTTGAGCAATACTTGATACTTTTAGTTGAAAGTTACTTTTAGTTGAAAGTTTTTATTTCAAACAAATATTTATCAACCAAAATATTTTAAAACATAAAAAATAAATCCTAGTATCATGGCAATTAAATATAAAGTGGCATAAAAGTGCACAAGGAGCCTAGAAAAGCCTTCAAGGCTCGCTCCACAGGTGCCTTACTTTGCTTCCTACTAGGACATTCACCTGAAAAATGTTAATATAATGGGATGAGATTTCATGTCTCAGTAACTACTGAAAGTTTCTACCGTACACAAGCAAACCACATATGATAAAAAGAAAGAACTTATTACATATATATATTTGTATATACTATGATCCTCATACAAGACAAAACCAAGTTTCATCATCATCAAGTCAATTTGTATTTTCATCACAACATGTAATACACGATTATGCAATATGCAATATGTAAGATGGAAGCTCCCTTATATCACCGTCTATCCTTATTCCGCTGACTGGAGTCATAGGCTAACACATAGTCCAACAGAAACCCATCCATTTGATTGGATTGTTCCAAGCTCACCAGTTCTTAAGATACACCCGGCCAAAGGTGTAGAGCTTAAGTCTGGACTATGGCTCCCCTCCTTAAAAGAACACAACTAAGGAGATGTCACATGTCCCACAGCTCCAATGCAATCCCGGCCAAAGGAAAACATGAAAGAAGGGGCCCTGACAAGTACCATCCACTGTGCACTAAGTGATGACATATCACATGGTAAAAGATCTCAACATACAAATTCATCCTTACTCCAACCCATCACAAATGCATCCGCCATGACAAGTATATTCTATCACCAAAATATATAATTAAAAGGCAAGGTACAATAAATCATGCTTTCATTCGTATAAAATATCATCACATATTTAAACATTCCTAAAAGGAAACAATGATCCAACAATACATTAATTATAATTAAATTATTTACTATGTGAATAAAGTGAACTATAAAGAAATTTTCTTGTAACATTATTTACTTGGGAATTTATAATACATACATATATACACATGATTTAGTTCATTTTTTTTTAATAAAAGGTAGTCATTCACAATCATACACAATTCACAAGTATATGGAAGAATATTCAGAGTTACCTATTATTCCTTAACTTAAAAATAATTACCAAAGAGTTACTCTAAAGCTCTAAATGAGAGTCTACAAAATCACACATAAATATCTATGAATACACTAATTAAAACTACTCTAAAATTACCTTAAAGCTACTATAGGTCTTAAAAGTTACCCTCTAAAAATTAATATTATGTGTATCCATATTCATTAATTAGCTACCACATATCAACATCTATATGGAGATTTATTATTAGTTGAAAATAAAAATGATTACATAAGGTAAAGGATTTATGCATATGTGGGTGCGTGCTTTGTATGGAGAGAAATATTTCACTGGCCAAGGAGAACATGGTGTGGGTGTATTCAGGAAGATAGGAGTGCTGTAAATATATATATATATATAATATGGGAGCATTGTATATAAATATATATAAGAAAGGATTTGAAAGGGTGAAGTCCAAAGTGAGTTGTCTATCTACAAAGGAGTGAGAAGAGTTTGAAGGATTAAAAAAAAGGTTTTCTTTTTAAATGTTGACCCTCAAGATTCGCTGGGCTTGGCAATAAAAAGAAAGAAAGAACATCAATAATTAGATCTTAAAGTAAACATGTATACATCTGCGCATCAGAAAGGACAAAGGGTTTTGAACAAAGTATAAAAAAACCAACATATGTTTACACGCCCCAATTTCATTGGTTGGAAGAGGATCTTGGGGTCATAATTTATTGTTGAAATGTTTGAGAAAGAAGAAAATGCTCACAAGGATAAGACCAGAGGATAATACAGGTTGATGAAGTATGGGGAGGATGTGTGTATAGTAGACCGTATCAATGGCAAAGAGGTGAAGATATGAGGAAATAATTAATAAAATATTTATACAACAACAGCAATGTGGGGTATGAAATTTGAATTCAAGAAATATACATATATATGAGCCACACGTTTAGCAGAGGTATTGGTGAGAGAAATTTATAGATTTGACATGATAAGACTAAAATAGTGGAGAGGGAAGGAAGTAATCTAAGAAAATAAACCTTGATGAGACATCATATGAGCAGAGCAACAGTAACAGTAGGGATGGGGAAGAAACAGAACACGCACTTATAGCTGATGGAGTCGGGGTGCGGCGTGGAGAGCGTATGGAGTGTGTGAAGGAAGAGATCTTATATAAAGGTTAGGGTTTGACTCATTTTCTTAAAATAATTTTTTTAATAATAAATAATAGTTGTAATATTCAAACAGCATTTTTTTTATATTATTTATTTTCATACCAAGATATATTTGTACACGCATACTCATATATTTAAAATAATTATTTTAGGGTGGTATTTTATCTCTATCATTTTTTGTTTTTGTTTAGAATGATATTCAGAACTTGATGCTTCTTTGACATTATTAATTTGTCATATACTCTTGACTAATTAAAACTTAAACCACAACTAACTCTAAAGTGTTAGTAAAAAAATTAGGATGTTACAACAAAGATGAGTTCTTTTGATCTCGGAGTTTAGCGAGGAAGACGATGAACAGTGAAGATGAGGTTGAGTTCGAAGTGGAGTTATTAAGTTTGATCTGGGTTATTAAGTTCGAATTGGAATGTTAAGTTCGAACTTGAACTTTTAGTGAAGTTAGGGGTATTTTAGGTTTTTCACACAATCTTCCTACTTAAACCACTTTCTTTTCTTCCAATCAAACATCTCATCTTCCCTTAACCTATGTTCCTTTCTCATGTCTACCAAACGGCTCACTCTTTTAAGTTCCATCTCAATCTTCCTTTTCTCTCCATTCACTTCCCTTCTTTCTGTTCCCTTATAAAATGTTCCTTGTACCAAACAAGCCCTAAGGAAAATGCATGTTGAGGGAACATTAATTCCTGAATTTGAAAACCTATGAACAACTTCATAGTTCATTTTACCAATTTTGAAATATAAATTCACATCTCAATATTTCTATTTGGAAAAATGAGGAAAAAACATGTTTGTAGGAAATGATTAATTCCTAAATTTGAGAAGCTATTAACAACATCTTAATTCAGTTTACTAATTTTGGAACTGAAATTCACAACTATTAATTTCGGGACTGGACTGCATAGCTCGCAATTTCAGCATGAACACTTGGGAAGATGAGAAACAATCATGTTTTTCTGGAAATGGTTAATACGTAAACTTGCAAAACTATTAACAACCACTCAATTCATTTTACCAATTTTAAAAATAAATTCACAACTCGAGATTTTTGTTTGAGAAAATGAGGAAAAGGCACGTTGTAGACTGTAGTAAAGGAATAATTCCTAAATTTGAAAAAGCTATTAACAACTTATCAATTCATTTCACTAATTTCGGAATTGAAATTCACAACCCTCCATTTCAATTTGAACACTTGGGAAATGAGAAACAATCATATTTTTTGAAAATACCTAATACCTAAACTTGAAAAGGCTATTAACAACTTCTTAATTTATTTTCAAAATATAAATTCACAACTCGATATTTCAGCTTGAAAAAACTGAGAAAAATGCATGTTGTGGGAAAGGGTTAATTCCTAGACTTGAAAAGCCATTAACAATTTCTCAAGTCATTTTACCAATTCTGGAATTGAAATTCACAACTTGTGATTTTAACTTGGGAAAATGAGAAACTGTCATATTTTCTGAAAATACTTTATAGCTAAACTTGAGTAGCTATTCACAACTTTCAAATACATGTTACCAATTCTGGAGTATAAAATCATAAATCCCCGTTTCAACTCGAACACTTTGGAAAATGAAACAGACAGGTTTTTTTTTTTTTTTTTTTCTTGGTGCAAATGCTTAATTCCTACACTTGAGATTAGGGATGGAAATAGGCCAGGCCCCTAACAGGGGCCTACGGCCTAACCTACATAAAGCCTATTCTAGCCTATTTAGTAAATAGGTCAGGCTCAGGCATATTGCTAGGCCTATTTAGATAAACAGGCCAGGCCTATTTTTATAAGGCCTAGCCTACAGGCCTGGCCTATTTAATTTTTTATTTTAAAAAATATATTATTATATAAGTATATATAATATCATCTAAATAATTTTATAAATTTACCAACTTAATCTTAATTCTAAATTCTAAGTTTCATATTTCATCGTTATTATACTCATCCCTTGTTTTCGCATAAATCATTCACCTCTACATCTCTTCTCTTCGATCGCTCGAGATGGCAATACTAACTCACTCTCTCCCCTAATTTGTGCCCTCCACTAAAGCATTAAAAATGTTGAGTTTATTTTAGTGTCAAATGAAATATTTTAATCTTAACAAGAGGAGTTTGTCCCAATTTACGTGGAAAGAATAAAATAGGTAAAAATTTAGTTTTACATGTTATTTGTTATGCTTGGTCGATTTTAAAAAATATATCTCATTAGTCAACAGTCGATTAATTTTTTTTATTCCTATTTGCTCGATTTTCTTTTCCTTACTAAGCCTTAATATTACTACAAGAATAGATGTTAGGCTTTTAAGACATAATGTAGGATTGTATATAAGTATGAAGGGTTATATATGAATTTGGCAGTATAGGCTTTAAAGGCTATTTAAAGTCCTACATTTTAAGTAGGCTTTTAAACAGGCTTCAGGCCTTGACAGGCCTTCTGAAGGCCCAGGCTCAGGCCTAAAAAAAAGCCTACATACAGGCTCAGGCCCAGGCTCAGGCTTTGAATCTTTGTTACAGGCCCAGGCCTATTTAGACAAAGCCTAGCCTAGCCTAGCCTATTTCCACCCCTACTTGAGACCATCACGAAGTTTTAAAACAAAACACAAAAGAGATTAACAACTCTCGAATGGGCTTTAACCGTTTTGGATTAACCATGTACACTTGAATTAAAATTCACTATTGTTGTTTGGAATTGTTCAACACTTTTAAATTTCGTGTGTGTTTGGGATAGGGGTAAGAAAAATATTTATTATGATTCTGATATATTAAAAATGACTTAATAAAAAAAATCAATTTTTATAATATGATTTATATTTGGATGAGTAATTGAATAAATGATTTTTCATGAACGTGGGAAAAAGTAAAAAAAAAAAAAATCTGTGCCACCCTGAAAATAAAAAATGTTTTCTTTGGCAACATGAAATACAGCCAATCTCATCATCAGGAAAACGACAAACAGAATAAAGAAAAAAAACGCAGACACGAGAGTAAGGGAAAAATCTCAACTTCTCATCTCTTCTTCTTCCTCCTTCCTCCCACTTTCCTCTTGCATTTTTGTCTCCAAACCACTTTGCCTTCTTCAACATCATCCAATCATCTGACTAACCTCACCTTGCTTCACCATCTTTACCTGCTGCTTTGGATTTTAGTGTTTTTCATGCCCTCAACTCTCAAGGTTCTTGCTTTCTCTGTTCTTCACTCTTTTCTTAGCTAATGTATCGCTCAATCGATTGAGATTTCTTCAGGGTTAGTTTTTTTTCCCCCACCTAAAATTGTGTATGATTTGTAATAATCTAATTGGGGATTTCAGCTATGGCTGCTATTTTCCTTTGAATTTTTGATAATTCGGCTCTTGATTGTGTTGTGTATTGTGCTGGTTGAATAGGAGGTTAACGGAGAAGGGTCTGATGAGTTCAACTCCGAACCCACTTTCCGAAATATCCCCATCGCCGTGCCCGTCGTTTAAGACGGCGCGGGCTTTGGTTTTGTCAAACTCCAGCAAGAGAATCGACCAGGTTGGGAAGAAGAAGTACGTGAAGCAGGTGATAAATCAGCTTTCGACCAAAAAAAAAAAAGCTCGTGTAATAAGTTGGCATATGGGGCTTTTTCAAAATGCTGTCAATTCGGGCCTTTTTTTTTTTTTTTCAGAATAAGCTCAGCCAAACACTCTAAAAATGGGTTACATTCTTGTTTTGGGCTTATCACAACAATTTGGGCTTATTGGCTTCATTTAAGCCAAACCAAACACACACTTCATCTCTTGTTATATATAGGTCCATAAATAAAAGCAATTACAAAAGTAGCAGAAAAGACACAAACTACCTATGAAAAGTACAAAGTTCTCTTATTAGCGTGTGTTTGGCTCCTCTCTTAAAACTATGGTTTAGTTGTCAAACATCTAAAATTTTGTCAAACCATGGTTTTAGGAAAATCTTTTTTTTTGTTTTTTCCTTTATGTGGGCCCCACCCTCTCTCTTTCATTAGTCATTTTTCCTTATGTGGGCCCCATCCCCTCTCTTTCTCACTGATCCTTTCTCATTATGTGGGACTCATATCATGAAAAAAGCTATTATGACCACAATATCCAAACATTCTCATTTTATCAAAATCATTTTTTTCTCATAATCTATTCTGCTCATAATCTATTTTCCAGAAGGTATTCTCCACTTTTTCTCCAGAAGCTATTCTCCAAAAGCTAATCCGAACACACCCTTAATATCCCTTGTGACTAAGGGTGTGTTCTTTTTAGCTTTTGGAAAATAACTTCTAGAGAAAAAAATGGAGAATAGCTTTTGGAGAATAGATTATGAGGAGAATAGATTATGGGAAAAAAGTGATTTTGATAAAATGAGAATGTTTGGATGATTTTATCAGAATAGCTTTTTTCATGGTCAAATGACTAAAAATGACATCAACTTTTATGATAATTACATGTAAAGAATAAGATTATATTTTATATATTATTTAAGGGTTAAGATCCAAATTTAACATCCAAGTTTTTCCTAAGTGGTGTCTGGTACAAGTAAGTTTTGGAAGATAGAAAATAGGGTTAATATAACTTTTAGTCCCTGAAGTTTGATCCAATTTTGGTTTTGGTCCCTCAAGTTTGAAATCAGTGGTTCAGGTCCCTGAAGTTTCACCCAAATTTGGTTTTAGTCCCTCAAGTTTGAAATCGGTGGTTTTGGTCCCTGAAGTTTCACCCGATTTTGGTTTTAGTCCCTCAAGTTTGAAAAGGACTTGGCGACCAGTTTTTGAAACCCGACCCGACCCGGAAAAAACCAAGTCATTTTCAAACTTGAGAGACCAAAACCAAAATTGGGTGAAACTTCAGGGACCAAAACCAAAAGTGGGTTAAACTTCAGGGACTAAAACCACCGATTTCAAACTTGAGGGACTAAAACCAAAATTGGCTCAAACTTCAGGGACCAAAAGTTATATTAACCCTAGAAAATAATAATGAATAATTAAAAAGGATGTAAATTTAACAAAACCATTAAATTTTACCTAACGATGTTAAATTATAAGAGAAGAAAACCCCTAACGGCATCAAAAATGATGCATCTTAACCCATTATTTAACATTAAATTTCATAATTAATACCAAAAATGAAATAAATTTGTCTATATGTAATGTTAATTAACTTAATTATTTTTTCTAATATAATTAAATTAGATAAATAGATCTTATATTAAAGATAAGAAGGAGTATTAAAATTTTAAAATCTTTTTTTTAAGTGACGGACGAGATTGAGAAAAATTGTGAAATTTTTTTTTTTAAAAAAAAGAAGAGACAGAGTATCTGTGGTGTGGGACCCACAGTGAAAAATGACCAATAAGAAATAGGCAGTGGGGCTCACATAGCATGAAAAGCAAAAAAAAATCAGCTTATGGACAAAACCATGGCTTTGGTAAAAAAACGGGATTGTGCCTTTTTGCTGGGTGTTCGGTGACTTTTTGCTAAAACCTTGGTTTTGGATAAATAATCGCTTTTCAATATCTATCCGGACACACTCTAAGTGTGTGTTTGGATTAGTTTTTATAGAATAGCTTCTGAAGAAAAAGTGGAGAATAGCTTTTAGAGAATAGATTATGAGTAGAATAGATTCTCAGAAAAAAGTGATTTTGATAAAGTGAGAGTGTTTGGATGTTATGGTCAGAATAGCTTTTTTCATGGTTAAATTACTAAAAAGGACATTAATTTTTGTGATAATTACATGTAAGGGATAAATTTATATTTTAAACATTATTAAACACTAATTGTATAATATATACAAAAATTTTGAAATAAATGTAAAAAAAAATTTCATAATTATAAAATTAGTCAAATATATACTATCAAAAAATATATAAAATTTTTTTATAAATTATATTATTAGTCGATTATGTGGTTTAAAAATTTGGATCAAACATACATATGTGTGTGTGTGTGTGTGTGTATACATGTATAGTAATAACTTGTGTAACAAAAAATCATGTATAAGTAGTTAGGATATAAAATAATCTACTACAAAATACCAAAGTACAAGTTCAGAGTAGGGATACGCATACATTTCACTGCTTGTCAAAAATAGAATACGTCAAAATATAATGCAATAACATTTAACAGATTGTCAATAAAAGCGTATGTAAAAATAAGGAAACAATACATGACTAAGCTTCGTGCATATAATAAATGATTTGATCTCTTATAGAATCACGAAGAGAAGCCATGCCAGATGAAGATGCAATTGATGAATGTATTATTGAAGATTCTATATCGTCATCTGCATCAGCATAACACAAAATACCCTCTTGATCATGGCGCTGGAAGTCAGGATCAGAAATAGATGTTCTTCTAATGAAGTTGTGTATAGCCATTGTAGCACAAACTATTCTAACCTGTGTGGGGAAGCTATAGCTACGCATTTTCTGTAATATTTCAAACTTGTTCTTCCAGACGCCAAATGTTCTTTCTATTGTGCACCTAAGACTGGAATGTAAGTAATTGAAGGTCTCATTGTGGTTTTGAAACGTAGATCACCTATGAAAGTCCGGGAGATGGTAACGCTCGGATCTGTATGGACCAAGGTATCCAGTCAGGGTGGGATAGCCAGCATCCTTCAAATAATATTTATCTTTACAAAATAATTAGGTTAATGTCAATAAATATGTATATAATTAATAATAATTAAAGTGTAGGAGTTATAAGCATACCTTTTGGAGGATGTGGAAAATTCATCGACGGCGTTGTCAGTGCATGATCAAATATGCGCGCATCATAGGCTGTTCCTTCCCATCCAGCCAATACAAAGGAAAAACACATGTCCCAATCACAAACTGCCATCACATTTTGTGATGTAAATCCTTTTCTACCAATGTATTTTGTTTTTTCCTTTGCTTTGACCTTGCATGGAATATGCGTGCCGTCAATTGCTCCAATAGCATTTTTAAAGAAAGGGCAGTATCTATTGCTGAGTCGTATCTTTGAGTGAATGGTCTCAAACTTAGGATCCTGTGGTTTGATGTTACTCATTGCAAGATGACAACATGCGTTTAAGACAGCATGCAGAGCCCTATGAATTGTCTCTCCTGAGCGCTGAAACCTTTCCTGTTGCAGCCTACTTGATGCCGCAAATCCAACTGTGTTCAAAAATATTGCAACCATTTCATGTACACCCACATTTCGAGTCTCCGTCAAACCATGTCGTTGCAGTTCAAAGCAAAGCTCGTGAAAGACATGCAATTGCATTCTAAACATGTCATAACAACAGTTAGAATTACCGCTTAAGACTTCACGCACCCATTTAGCACCTGTAAAGTCACTTGTGTGCCACTGTTCTTTACATAAATATAGCTGAGCATATACACCAACATATGCTGCCACTTTCTGGACTCTTTCTTTGCGCCGTTCCCTATGATTTGCCATAATTTTCAATGTGTTGTCCATACCTACCCCCACTGTTGACATATATATTAAATGTTATAAACGGTAATGACAACAATTATATAGTCATAATATGCACACACATAACATTCAACTATAAATCAACAATGTTAAGAGACAAGTGAGATAACATCTAATTGAAAATTAACAATGTTAAGAGACAAGTGATCAATGTCGTAATTAAACATAATTCCTATAGAAAAAGTAAATATAGCAATACATTTCACAAACTTCCACAACATTCATGCTTAAGAAAATCAAGGAGTTGGTGTGGCATATCCTTCATTGCTGCATACATTTCCCTAGCAAGAGCATAACTAGGAACTCTTTCCTCCCTAATTTTGCCAACCAACAAGACAATCAAGAGAATTCACATTTCAATAAATGTAGGGCATGTAGTGAGCACAAAATTAACAACAGTAGGACCAATGCACAACGTAGTAAACTAATAATTTAGGAATACAAAAAAAAAAAAGAGACTGTGGGGCTGAGAATGATATTTGCAAACCAATTAATCAAGTCAAAATAAGGAGATAATCATTAAACCAACAAATTAAGGAATCTAATACCACAACATATATGGTTAAGATTACGTTGCCAAAAAACAACCAAACCAGTGCTAAGCTAATTCAGTTCGTAGAAGGGAAGCAAAGACATACAAGAGGTTTTCAAAAAACATAGATATTCTATCATTGAAGTGCCTCAATATAAAGGAAGCAATAATGAACATGAGAAATTATGAGGGAAGCGAAAAACAGAACACGCAAATTTGAAGCAACAATTCAAAAAAAAAGAACTTGTGCGAACCGAACGACTCACCGGACAGCTTTTGCAACAGCGAAGAGGAGAGGGAGTTTTGAGTTGTTGAGCACTGAGAGACGCACCGACACCCACCACCACCGTTCTCTCTTTTCCGATGGACGACAGAGCACCGCCACGCACCACCTCCTCATATCGGACCTGATTTGTAGTAGATAGATGGCGAGAAATGGGGACCGTTTACAACTCGAAACTCTGCCACCGTCCACCACCAGCCAACCACAATTTCGAAATAGGCCAAATGGTGAGCCAAAACGCCGAAGATGGGGAGACCGGATGGGGAAAAACTGTCGACGGGATCTGGAAGAAAAGGAGCCGAAAATGTCAAAGCTTCGACGGGATCTGGAAGAGAAGCACATGGACGATTTTCGACGGGAATCAAAGCTGAAAAGGAAAGAAGAAAATGGCAAGATGGGAGACACACACGAGGAGCAGCAAGACCGGAGGTTCAGAGGAGGAGGAAACTCGATGGAAAAAGGAGAAGGGAAAGAGAAAAGAGAGAGAGAAAAATGGCAGGGGTAATAATTACTCCACAACGGTCACAAAGGGTGCACATGGGTGTTCAGAATAGCTTTTCACCAAACCAAGGTTTGCCCTCTCAAAACCTTGGTTTCAGCTGAGAATGGATTATAGGATAAATTTGGGTGTTTGGATATTTTTTGCCCAAACCATGGTTTGGGCTGAAAATAGCTTTTTTTCAGTGATGCCAAACACTCTCTAATTTGCAATTTGCTTCATCGAGGACCGATCTGTCATTTTGAAAATTTACAGGACTAAACTGTTATTTCTGAAATTTGAAACCCCAAACTAGCATTTTCAATTTTGGTTAGTGTGCCTATTTGTGACTCTCGGCTTACCTGTCAAACATTCTGGTACTCAGTAAATCTCAAGTCAGCTTGTTCCACTTAATCTTATCAATATGTCTACATATTTTGATGCTTCCTCTTCTTCTGTGCCCCAAATTGGTGCTAATGACATCTCCACTGCTCTTCTTGTTTCTGAGAAATTTACCAGTGACAAATATCGGGAATGGTCTCAATTCATGATTCTTGCACTCGATGGAAGGGATAAACTTGAATATATAATTGGTGAAGCAAAAATACCCCCAAAATAAAAAACGAAGGTGATTCGAACATGGAAATCTGAGAATGCATTAGTGTCCTTCTGGTTGATCAATGCGATGTCATCACCAAATAAGAAGAGTTTTATGTATCTTCCTTCAGCAAGGAAAATTTGGAAAGCTCTTCAAGAAGCATACAGCCCCATGGCGAACAGGTCCAGCATATTTGATGTTAAGAAAAAGGTATGGGATTTGAAACAAAATCATAGGCCTATTGATGAATACTACCTTGCAAGAGTTTAATGCTCTGAAGGATAGTTCATCATTGCCAAGATGATGCTTCTAAGGTTAGCAAAGAAAAAGAAGAGAAGCGAGTATATGAGCTGCTGGCTGGTCTTGATATGATTTATGATAATATTCGAGCTTGGATTCTCAGCCAGGAACCCTTGCCTTTTGTTCGTAAAGTCTACACCATTGTGCTAAATGAAAAGGATAAGCGCAAATTAGTGCTTCATAATACTTCCACTATGACTCCTATTACGTGTGTAAATGGTTTATGAAAAAATGCAAGTGCACACTGTCATAAACAAGTAATGCAGAGGTGAGTAAAGTATTGTTTCTTCAAGGATTGATCACTAAGTACCAAAATTGGTAATCTTAATTCTATTTAGTCGATTGATTAGTTGGTGATTGAGATTACAAAACAAAAATGATTAAATATGAATGCAATTGATATGGAAATAACTATAAGAAAAATCCTAGGGATCATATTTCACTTAGCAAATGTCGGATTGAATCACCTATCTATTCTAGTCTAATTTATTCCACATGATTGATAGTTAAGTTTCCCTAATTTAATTACTAGCCTCTTCCAAGGTCAAATAATTTTATAATTAATTGCTGATTCAATATATTCCTATATGAATTAGAACAATTAATCATGCATTAATATTTATAGGACTCATTAAGACTACGCAACCCATATGAATATATTCCTATTTCATATGCAAGTATGATTTTAATTATAGGATCTACATATATGCATCTCCTTACGGTTTCAATATACATATTGAAATCATTCAAAAGATGGTCAATCACTTGAAAGTATTAAGAACAATAATCAAAACTCAATCATGAAGGAAAAATTAAAACTAGATTTAATAAGTTAAGATTCAATCCATCATTAGTAAGCTACATTATCACCCTAGGAAAATGAAAATTTAGCTCATGATGAAATAAAAAACAAAGCCAAAATAAATTGAAAATTTCATAAACATTGCATACAACTTAATTATTAAATTCTAAAACATAAAGATACAACTATAAGATGCATGAAAATGGAAAAATCTAGCATTCCTTATCGGAGGTAAAGCCTTTCATGTAGGTAGCAACCTATAACATCCATGAAAGAGGTCTATCTAAGCCTTCCAAGAAGGAGGCATGCAAGAAACAATACAATGCATGGAATTAACTCTAAAATTGTGTCTCTCCTTGTGTCATCCACTCTATTTCAATCAGGTCCCATCCACCTTCTTGACCAAAAATGGCATTGTTCACAAAAGCACTTGTCCAAATATACCCCAACAAAATGGCATTGCCGAACGAAAGAATCGTCATATTCTCAAAACTGCTAGAGCCATTATGTTTAGTAACAATGTTCCTAAATATCATTGGGATGACGCTATCCTTACTGTCACCTTTTTCATTAACCGAATGCCAAGCCGACCACTGTCCTACAAAACACTACTTCAGCTCCTACACAAATGCTATAACCTCTGATACCTTGATAACACTCTACAACTCAGCATGTTTGGATGCACATCTTACGTCCATCTCCATCACACTAACAAACTTGATCCTAAAGCCCTTCGATGTATCTTCCTAGGCTATTGTAACTCACAAAAAGGATACAAGTGCAATAACCTTATCTCCAAACTCCTCTTCATTACCTGTGATGTCACCTTCCATGAAACCACCCCTTACTATCTCCCTGTATGTAATTCAGGGGGAGAGAGACGATGAAGTCTAGACAAAATATCAACAAGAAGACCCAACCTTCACAATTTTTATACACCTAGTCATACCACTGATGTAACACCTGTCTCTAGGCCCCTTTGTATTGTACTGCAGAAGTATTACCGATTTAGGGGAATATTGCTTAAATCCCTAAACCCAAATTTACATTTCTCTTCTCGGGGTTATTATTCATTTGGTAAAACTGTATTTACCAAATTAATTTATTTACGGGGTTACTTTTCACTTTAACTCATCAGTTTTTCCATTCATTACTATCAAAGTTTTCTTCGCTTATTAATTCCTCTGCTTATTTAATTAATGGACTTGAACCATGCGATTACCCATTCCTAGTTCATTTACCGTGCTTAGGGAATTTAATTCATCCGTCATACAATGATATACAATTAATCACTCATACGTCAATTACACAACGGTACGACGCATAAATAATTCTTCTCTTCTTCATTGCAACTTCTTTTGGCACAACGTCCTACACTCCTTTTCTGTGCTCAGCTACTTATATGGTTGGTTGAGGGAGGGTGAGATTCGGGAGAATCTCAGTAGCAAACAATACTAACAATGCATGCAAGATAAATTGTTAATGCATGATATACTTGCCTTATGTAAGCTCATGTTGACTTAATGACATATCTGCATGCTCAATGCTTCACATTTCTTATATATGGCCATAGTATCAAAAGAAACAGAGCTTCCATCATTCAACTATGTTACACATAAACAAGCAAGGCAATCATGCACATTAACGCACAAGCATACAGATCAATACACGCAAGTAGGGTAAGTTCACTACCTTTTGGACTTAGGTCCTCATCTTGTACATTTTCTTCCAACATCTGAAGTTGCTTCTATTGCCTCTTCTTTGTCATTTCATGGTCCTAGATAAATGACCATATTAGTAGAACCATGACAAGTAAATGTCTAATGGGCTACTTTAGCCTTTAGGACATGTCCCTTATCTTTGGACCTATACTTGTCCGAATTTTAATAACTCAAGACACTTTGGTTGGTTAACTCTAAAGTTAATACATTAGGCCTAATGAGTATTTAACGGGCCCACACTAACACCAAGTGTTTATCTTAACCCCTGGAGGTCAACTTTATTACCAAATGCCATAACCTTTTTATTTTCGCACAATTTCCAAAAGTTGACAGAATTTTCAAGAAATTTGAAAATTTATATCTTTTTCTACAAATATCCAAATTAGGTGGTTCTAAATTCTATGTGTCACTTATTAAGTTCATTTTAAGGGAAAAATATCTCCTTCAGCTAGGCCCATGCTGTAATACCCCAAATTCTGAGACTTGAGCTTAGAGAATAAGCCTGAGATTAGTGGACTGTTAAGCCCTGGTTTAACAGAGTCCCAAATTGGATTAAGAAATATGAAAATATGTTTGATGGTGATTCCAAGTGAATTGTCATAATCGAGGGCAAAATGGTAAAGTTACCGACCAATTGATCGGTTGCCGAGGAGGAAACTCATTGGTAACTTCAAGATCAATGGTTGAAATTGATTTGTGAGAGATCAAAGGGTGTAATCTCATATGGTTGTGCTCATATGAGCTCATGGGATGTGTGTTGAGATGGAGACAAGTGGCATGATGTGGCCCTTGGATCAAGTCAAAGTTTCAAAAGCTCTTCCCTCTCTCCTCTCTTCTCAAGTCGGCTTGTGTGCCTTGGGGGAGCCAAATTCTAATCTTATTCTCTTTCTCCTTCATGCTCCATGGTCGCCATGCTTAAGGGAAGAAAGAGAAATGGAAAAGGTGAGATTTGGTTAACTTCTTGGCCTCCTTAGCTTAAATCATCTTCTTTAAAGTTGTTCATAGTAATGAGAGCTTTATTGCTATGGTTTTAGATTTGGGAAAGAAGGTGTTTTGAGAGTTTGAGGAATTTAGAAAGATGAAGAATCAAGGATTTGGCATTGGGAAGAGGAAGAAGTGAGTATTTGTATCCCTTTTGATATATTATTTGTGATTTTTGGTTGAATAATGTGATTTGTAGTTTTTGCCCTGATTTGGTATAATTGTGGAATGATAGTGTTTTGTGGTAAAAATGGTGTCAAATGATGGTTGGATGCCATTAGGTTTGATTTGGAAGCTTTGGATGTAAAGTTGGTGAAATTGGGTATTGTGTGTGATTAGTGTGACCATAAGGGGAAAATGCCATTGTGATATGATTTTGGGTATTTTGAGGTTACCAATAGGTTCCTTATGGAATTTTAGGTGAGAATGAGCTTTGGTGCAAGTTTAGGACCTATTGGGATCAGTTTTGGTCACTTTGGGAAACTATATCAGTTGCTGCGTTTTTGGCAATCTGATAGCCTCACTCGAGTGAGAGAAGAACATGCTCGAGTGATGCCATGCGTTTTCCCTTTCTGCTTTGTGTTTTGCCTGAGTTCTCATAGGGAGTGCTCGAGTGCACTTCTTGACTTGCGAGTGAGATATGATCCTGCTCGAGTGAGCATGGGCATGCTCGAGTGCGAAAGGGTAGGAGCTGTAGGGCTTACTCTCGGGTTAACACTTGCGGGCAATTTGGCAAGAGTGTGAGTATGCACTCGAGAGTTGTGTGCCATCACTCGGGTACTGGGGGTAGTGCTCGAGTGAGCTTACCATTTTAAGGGTTCAGTGCTCTCGGGTTGTCACTTCTTGGGCTTCACTCGATGGTGCTCGGGTGAGTATAAGTCCATCACTCGAGTACTTGGATCAGTGCTCGAGTGAAGTGATCATTTTTTGTCTCTGGTGGTGCTTTCGGGCAAGTGCTCGCGCGAGTGAGCCGTCCTCACTCGGGCACGAGCCGTACATCACTCTAGTGTGCCATCCTTCACTCGAGTGATGAAGCTAAAAATGGGTTTATGAGGATTCAAAAGATGGTCTTCGGTCAAGTATTTCCCAACCCTTTAGGCTTGTGTTTAGGCTTTGGGTAGCCACCTAAAGGTCATGAATGATAACCAACTTGAGTGTCTAAAAGTTAAGGAAATGGAAAAGGGATTAATCTTATGTCCTTGATTTTGGTTATAGGATTTGATGATCACCCTGATCGTGAGCAGCCGGAGCTGGAGCTTACGCGGAAAGAGTGTAGGGAACACATCTCTCCTGCATGTATTTGATATCTGTGTTAGTGTGTTGGTGCATATCTTAGCTTTGCATGATTATATGTAATTTGAAACTATGTTTCAATTAATGCTATGGCCATTAGTATGTTGTTTGAAGCATTGAGTTTACAAATGTGTCATTGTGTGTGAGCATGAGTTATGTGATGAAAGCATGTCATGCATTAAACATGTATCGTACATGCATATTGATATTGTTTTCCTACTGAGATTCTCTAGAATCTCACCCTCCCCTACTAACCTTTCAGACAGGATAGTGGATCGGGAATGGAGTAAGTAATCAAGGGCGGCAAGGGCTTCTTTCAGTTTGAAGATTTGGTAGTCGGTTATCATAGTTGGGAGTATATAGATTTGTTTGTGTATATATGTATGTGGATGAGGATTTGTATGTATGAGAAAGATTTGTGTAATCCCCATATGAGGGCTTGTATGGGTGATTGTGCCCTGTAAGGCTTTGATTAATATATGGAATCCGGAATTATCGGAAATTATTATTGCGTACTCTGATATTTATACTGAATGTGATTTATCTTCGTGTAGTAGTTATATTCGAAATGTGAAAATGAGACCAGGTAGTTATGTTTTGAAAGTGTTTGCGAAAACCCTATCGTGAAGATGGAATTATGAAATGTTATTTGTTTCTTATTGGTCTCTATTTCACTCTAATTGCGTATTTCGGATATAATTACGATGAGGGGGTTACATTTTGGTATTAGAGCTGTAGTTCCTGGCAAAGGAGGATTTTGCTAGGATCGGAGCTGCAGTTCCTGGCAAACATAGGAATTTGCTAAGATAATGGCAGTAGTTGTTACCTTAAGTCATAGGAGATGACTTTGTTTGTTGTGGTATACACATTAAGGTTCCTACTGTTTGTGGATATATGAGTTTAAGGGAATGTGTGTATACATTATTTGTGTTGTGATTGTGGTGAGTCAGTATGATTCGCCCAAGAAATTAAGGTGTAGACTCAGAGGAGGAGGTAATCAGACTCCTCGTCTGATTTGAAAACCGAGGAAAATGGTTTCTGAGATGTTTGATATTGAGGTTCTAGGTCTCAGGATAAGTATAGATATTGGGTGAGAAACCCAAGGTGGTATGATGTTACATGTAGTGATGTCATACTGAGCTTTTGTGTGTAAAGGCCTTAAGACCTAGGGGACCGGTGTGCCTTAGGCTGGTCGAGATATTTGAACTTGTGTGGGAGTGGATGATACTCCATGGAAATTAGGGAAGTGATTTCCCGGTTCAACTAAGGTTGAGGTTTGGACAAGATGAGTTGTGATCCAAGGATCAGGCTCAATAGCTGGGCTGATTCTTAGGAATTTGATTTGACCTGGATGGTCTGTGGTACCAGGGTATGGTACTAGAGGTGGATTGAAATGTGTATCAGGTACCCTGAGGTTGCTAGTTGGTGATCTAGCACAGGGAGAAAGTTATCTACGGAGGATTCGAATCGAAGAGTACTACCTACGGGGAGTTTTGATCGGAGAGGGCTACCTACGATGACGTCTGACCGGAGCGGCTATTTGTGAATTTATCACCTGCGGCCTATCGGTGAGTCCGGTAGGAGGACCGTGCCTTCGGGGCGATGGAAATACGGGGGATGTGTATGTGTCCCTTACTTTAATAAAGGGGAAGGAAGGACTTGATTTGTGCCATGTGTCCCTTACTTTAATCCAATGGTGCCAAAGCGTGCCATGTGTCAAATTTACATCATCTCCTCTCTCTCTCTCTCTTCTCTCCTCTTAGGCGTCTTTTTAGTTAGGGGAAGGAGAGTCCTGACAATTTCCCTGAATTCCCGGGTTTGGTGTTTAGAAAGTCAAGTACGCAACCGGCTCGGAGACCGGTGGATTTCCCTGACTCAAGTGACATGTGGCGCCTCATGAGTGTGCTAATACAAAAGGCAAAAAACAAGTGTCATCATGACGGACACATGTCACCTTCCTATCAAGCCAACAAAAAAGGCACTTGGTACTTTATAATGATGAGAAGACACTTATCACTCTCTTATAAAGCCAACCAAAAAGTAGTGTCATCATAACTTGCTTTATTAAAGTTACTTTAATAAAGTTACTTTAGTGTTACTTACTCCAGATTCACTTGTGATTGCTTCATGTATACTGAGGCGCGCGCCAAATGACGCTAGATTAGAGAGTGTGTGTGGGCCCCATATAGCGCCACATACTAGTGTTTTTTTTCAAAAACGCATCGTACACATGTTTGCCCTAAAAATGTCATGTGAAACCTATACCGACATATTTTGCTCGACCAATCAGTCCCATATGTGACACCCCAAATTTTATTCACCAATATACCATGTAATTATTTGAAGTATTTAATCTAATGCCCCAAATTTTGATTAAGGGTTAATGACAATTATAAATGTTTTGTGGAAATAAAGTTGATTGAGACATGAGTTAATTATTGGAAATGTCCAACACCCTGTATTTTAGCATGATTATTTGATAAAGTAATTTTTAGGGCTAAAATGAGGGAAGGGCGAATGGAATAGAGAAAGAAATGAGAAAATGAATTATGTGGCAATTTAGTAAAAATTTCCATAATCAGGGGAAAAATTGAAAGAATGGAATTTATCGGTAAATTAGTTAGTGATTAATGGAGAAATTAATTGCTAACTAAGAAGAAATGAGAGGTGTGACTAAATGGCTAATGAAGTAGTTAGAGTAACTAATTAGTTACTTACTTTATGAGAGCCAATAAGAGTTTGACAAGTGGCAAGAGGAGATGATGAAGGAGTAGTGAGAAAGTCAAATAAATCATTTTATAATCATTTCTCCCTCTCCCTCTCTCTTTGTGCGTATGAGTAAGGCATGGGGGCAGAAAATTCTGCCATTCTTCATCATCATCATCTCAAAACTCTCTCTCTCCAAGTTCTCTCATTTCGCCATTTTTGAAGAAGAAAGAGGAAAGAAAAACTTGAGATTAAGGTAAGACCTTGACCTTCAATGCCAAAATCTCCTTCTTTAAAGCTGTTCCCCTTATTGAGAGCTTCCTTTCTATAGTTTTAGAATCTCAAGGAGAGGTGTTTTTGTGCTTGAGAAAAGTTGGAGATTGGTGGAACAAGAAAAAAGTTTGGGAAAGTGAAAGAGGTGAGTGATAGCTCCCTTTTGATATATATATATATATATATATTGTGGTTGTTGGTTGAGCATTAATTTTTCTAGAATTTTGCCCTGATTTTCGTGTATTATGGAGTGTGAGGACTACATGATGTGTTGTGATGGAAATGATGTTTGGTTAAGTCATTTGAATAATGAAAATAGTTTGGAGTCTTGAATGTGGAATTTGGCAACTTTTGGGGTTTTATGTTGAAAGGTGTCCCCAAGTAGAACATGTCAATGGGTTGTGACTTTGGTCATTTTGAGGTTGCCATTGTGTTCCCTGTGAAAAATTATGTGAGAATAGTGTTGGATGTGAATTTTGGAACCATTTGGAACTTAATTTTAAAAGTTGCAAGTTTTGGTTAGTGAAAAACTTTGTGCTGGCAGTTGTTTTACATAGACGTTTTGAAATAGCAAATGGTGATGAAAACTTCTGAAACTTTCCAATCTTAAATTTCACATCCCAATCTTCAAAATGGACATATAATTCATGTCATTTAGATTTGTGAGATAGAAGTTATGATTTTTCAAAGTTTGGGGTTGAAACTGGAAGCAATTCTGGAGCAGTAGGGGATTTCATGTAATTCTGTATTTTTGTGGTTATGGACAGCCTTGATTCATATTTTTCCCTTGTAGAGGACTTAAATATCTTTCAATAGGATTTGGGATCACCTCATTTTGATTTTTCTAGAATTAGTTATGATTTTTGGAAGTTTAGCACAGAAACTGAAAATTTCCCTAGCTTCACCTCATTACTTCCGCTTGAGGCGGAAGCAAAGGTTATGGAGGAGGGGAAGGAGGTGGAGGAGGAGGAGGATGCCGTGGTTTTGCTAGCAGTATGGTTTTTCATCTTGATGATTGAAAGAACAGAGGAGGACAATAAACATAAGGATATTGGAAGTTTATATAGATTAGAAGTGACGGGTTCAAACCATTATTACATACGTTGGAAGTTGAAGAGGAGCAGTCGCAAGAAGTGGTGGGTAATCAAAGGGTACTTGGTTATCTTGCTGATTATCGAAGAACGAAGAAGCACAGAGTATTCTCATCATGAGCATGGGGAAAGGGAAAGGTTTTGACCGTTTAGTTTACGGTTATTTAAGAGATACCGTTATGTTTTTTTTTCTGATATGATGTTGGAAGACAAATTGTTTGTTTGTCCATCCAACATTTCATGATAGTTTTACCGTAAGAATCGTCATTCTTTTGAGACAATATATGATAGTTACAAAGTACAATCGTTATGTGTTTGCATGGTATTCTAATGAGTGACGGTTGTTACTTAATAATCGTAATGTATATACCTTTTTTTTTAAATTTTGGTGGTTGATTATGCAACCACCATTTTACAAAAAAAAAAAAAGATAAAGTAAATAAACAAACTAAAAATAGAAATTTATGGAGATGTTTTAAGAATATGATGCATTATCAGATTCTTTATTCTCCAGTAACTTATCCATTTTCTCGTTCAAAGAACAAATGAGATAGGTAAGTCTCTTCAAGCACTGGTCCATGCGTCCTTGCTCTTGCAAGTAAACTTGGACCATATGATAGAGCTCGTAGGTTGTGTGGACAAGACCTTCAATGCTTGTTTGCAAAGGGAGTTCATCTTTCAGTTTTTTGATACATGATGAATAAGAAGTTCTCTTTCATTTGTCCATGATGTTTTGTTGAATCAGAAGTTGGCTTTGAGAATTTGAAATGGAAGTAGAGAAGTGGAGTTTAGTTTTTGGACATTTATATAGAGAGGGTTTCGTGGATTATCGAGCTATTGCGTCTTTTACTATTAAAGATCATTATACTTTATAAATGGTGACAAGTTAATTTTTAATAACCGTTATATGTTTGACAATTTTTTTTTTAATTTCTTGGTGTCTATTGTTAATTTCATAATCAACCACAATATTAACTTAGAACCGTTAAGTACGCTAGCAAAAATATTTTACGGTTCTTAATTAATAACAGTGAACTATTAATTTTTAACTTTATCTCCCTCCTATAATGATGAGCATGTGGGTGAGGATGATGAAGAGGATGATGAAGAGGAGGATGAACAGGACGATGAGAATGGTAGTGGTGACTTATTATTATTTCCACCTACTTGGTTAAGTCCTTATTATTGGCCTTCAGCATGTTTTCCATATCTCATCCAATACCTCCTCACAATATCATATTCACTAATATAAAATATAGTTCTCATATTTGTATATTAACTTTGTTATACTCAGCTTCATTAAATAAGAATCTTCTCTTTTATCACCTAAGATTGGGATAGAGCATAGCCATGTTTCATATTTAAGGTCTAGAAGGATCAAAATGCATAAGGATAGTAACCTAGCACTAAAGCCAAGGGTCGAAAGATTCAACTTTAATGATTCTTGCAACATGAATCACACATCAACAACATATAGATGTCGGGCCTAAAATTTTATCCACTAAATCCAACGCTAAAAAGTCATCTAACTCCTTTAGAGTTGGGGAAATGCAAGCAAATAAAGTAAACCTTAAAAAAAAAACTAATGTCGGAATTAAGATTCAATCAATAATAATCCAACAAGGCTGTCTATTGAATTGATATTGCATAATATAGATTTTAGATATAATAAATCAATAGGGCTTTTGTGAAACAACATAAAATGTATATTTTTTTTAAAAAAAAATAGCTGCCCACTTTTTAGACCGGGTATAAAATTACATGGTTTAAAAAATGGGCAGTTTTTATTATAAATTGATACTTTTTAAGGTTGATCAATAAAATAATCGGTCTTAAAAAGTAACTTTTTAGACCTGTTGTATGACTTGTCTTAATAATGACAGACTTTTTAAATCGGTTAATATAAGACCTAACACAAACTTGGACTAAAAAGCCAATTTCAACCGGTTTTAGAAGCTTTTTTTCTAGCAGTGTATCGCTACCTCAAAAATGATTTTCCCTATTATTAATTTCATAAGAGTTGTAGTTACTATTTTATAATAAAATTAGAATATGATGTAAGAAACCCTTATATATAATGGTTAAATTATGTAAAACCTACTGAACTTTTGGGTCAATTGCATGTAACCCATGATATTTCAAATTTTAAATTTAACTCTCTGATCTTTTTTTTTTTTTTATTATTAACCATCGTTAACTGACTATTATCTTTTTAACAGAAATTGCCACATCAAATTAACGGACGACATCTGCCATCCTATGTGGCTTCTAATTTCATAGAACCCCCAGAACTTTGATTAGTTACAGATAACTTCTCTAAACTTTGATTAATTACAAATAACTCCCTTGACATTTCAAAATTTAAATTTAACTTCCTTAAAATTTTGATTTATAATATTAAACTGCATGTTGTAAATTTTATCATTTTAATAAATTTATTAAGATTTTTACTATCATTTGTCAAATAAAATAGTTTTTTATGGCAAAAACTAGAAGAATAATATCAAAACATTTACTTATTTTCTTAGGATAATTGAACATTGAGAGTATAAAAAAGTCATCATTTGTGTTAAATATATTTTTGAGGTAATTGACCATTAATAGTTTAAATGTTACATTTTTATTAAATGATAACTTTTATTGTTTTCATTAATTCTTTATTAGTAATGCATATTTTTTCTTGAACCATAGGTTCAATGCTTATATTTATATTTATCTAGAGATATTATTCTTCTAGTTTTTGCATAGAAAAAGCTATTTTAACTGACAAATAATAGTAAAAATCTTAATAAACTTATTAAATTGATAAAAGTAACGACATGAGACTTAATATAATCAAAATTTTAAGGGAATTAAATTTAAATTTTGAAATATCAAGGGGTTATTTGTAATTAGTCAAAGTTCAAGGGGTTATCTGTAACTGGTCAAAGTTCGGGGATTTTATGAAATTAGTAATTTATATAGGATACCACGTATGATGATACTTGTCTCTTGTTAATCTGAAGTGACAATTTCCGTTAAAAAAGATAATGGTCAGTTAACAGCATGAGGTGTATAATAAAAAAAATAAAAAGTTAGAGGTTAAATTTAAACTTTAAAATATAAAAGGGTTATATGCAATTTACTCTAAGTTTCAAAGGTTTTGTAAATTTAGCCAAATATAATTAGGCGATTGACCCATCAATTGACTAATTAATGTGAGGGATTGATATACTGTATTATGAGAAATTCAAATCATTACGGTACAGTGACATGCTATGACTAGTCGTCTATTCCTCTATCGCTCGAGTTCAATTTGAAGACTACTCCGTATTTTTCTCATAATATTAATCTAATTTTTCCTTAAATTCTGTCATCTTTTTGTCAAAGATAAACACATATATAATACATGCTCCGAGAGAAAGAGGATAGTGAAGTATTTTTCTAGTTGCATCATGTGATTTAAAGTATTAGTGTCTTGTGTGTATCTTGAAGTATTTTTTTAAGGTGCGTATATCATCCTAAAATATTTTTTTATACAAATTTACACTAAACAATTTTGATAATTTGGGTTGTTAGATACATTTAAAGAAATATTTCCAAGTGCCGGATGTACAAAAAAACTACTTTAGAGTGATGGACACACCTAAAAAAGTGGTGAATGCACCCCACAATAGTTTTGGCCCTGTATGCATTTCACAAAATTCTTCAAGATGATGGATGAATCTTAACTCAACAAAATAAAGAACATTAAAATATGATGCCCGCTAACTCCATGCTAATAAAAAAAAAACAAAGATAAAACCGTATGTAAACAAAAGAAAACAATTTGGAATTTAGGGTCTGTTTAGTTCGATCCCATTACACCCTGCAATGTAATGCAATGTTATGCAATAGTAATGCAATGCAATATTAATTACAGGGCTAGTGTTTGGTTTGATTTTTAAGTAAGGTGCAATAAGTTATTTTTTAATAATTATTTAAAATTAATATATCACATAAAGTCTATTTTACCCTTAATATAATCTTTGTAGAAAAAATAGTTAAGAGTCACTGTGTTGTCTCATAATAACCGTCACGCTATCTCGCCGATGATCGTCCGATGTCAATGGTTGTGGTGGTGGAGGCGACAATAACAATGATGTGGTGGTGATGATGGCAAATGGTGACAACTACAACGGTGGAGGAGGAGGAAGTGGTGGCGGTGGCAGCAACGATGGTGGCGGCGACAGCGATGGGTGGCAGTGGAGGAGGAAGAGGGAGTGGTAGTGGCAACGACAAAGGTGAAGGTGGCGACAGTGGGCATGGCAATGATGGCGGTGGAGGAGGAGGAGGAGGTAGTGGCGGCAGTGGCAACAATAGTAGGTGACGGCGACGAAGGAGGAGGAGGAGGTTGTGGTGGCGGCAGTGGGGGGGAGATAGTGGCAACAATAGGGGTAGCAAAGATGGTGATGAAAGAGGAGGAGGTAGTGGGGGCAGAAGCAATGATGGAGGTGGCGGCGGTGGCGTGGGGTGGTTGTGGTGTTGTGGGGTGGCGACGACGGCAGTTGTAAAATCTTTTTCTTATTTACAAAAATTTACTATGGATTTGATAAAACCATTTTTTTAAAAAAACATTATTATAACCATCTGAAAACTCTACCATAGTAATAAAAATATTACAACTCATCTTTCAAAAGATTACCGTGGTAGAAAAGAGTTCAACTAATCATTTGAAAACTCTTTAATTGAATAATATCTCATCATATATTAAAATATCCATATCAGACCAAATTATGGTTCCATAAATTCAAAACACATCATAAGGCTTGTAGGTCATCCAACATCATCAGGAGTAATTAAAAATATATAGTTAAAATATCAAATCTCCAAAATAGATCAAAGTATGCAAAATAAGCCATAACGTGGCATTATACAATAATCCAACATATACTAAAAAGATAGAAGCACTACTTTTAGCAGAAGTAGTTTAAGCTTCCAGAGTTCTCCCTGATGGATCTGCACGACAACTATCATCTAGAAAAATGTTAAATCAACGGGGTGAGACAAAATCCTCAGCAACCGACAATCCATCTCATTGAGTGTAACCCCCTTCACAATCAAAGCCGAGATTAAGTTCACAAAAAGTGATTATGTGGAATTAGAGGCCATAATACCATTTGGGACTTAATAAAATTAAACTTCCCAAAATCAGGGTTTTCAAAAAAATTTCTAATACCTATTCAATAATGGTCTCATATTCACATTTCAATACATAAATGGCCTATACATAGTGATTTCATTCATAAATATCAGAGTACAACATAAATTCCTGACACACTCGGGTTCCATATATCAATTAAGGGTTTACAAGGCAACAATGCCCATAATTCATTTCCCTTAACTAGGGGATTACACAAAACTATACTATAATACCAATACAATTGTTTCCCCAACAAAATATCCAAAATACAAAAGTATGATAACCAATTTATCCAAAATAAATTCCTAGACCGGAGCTTTATCCACTCTTCATCACTCGCTTTCTTTTAGATCCTTCGGTCCTGTCTAAAATTGTTTTTGGGAGAGTGAGATTCTAAGGTATCCCCGTAGTGTCAAATCACTCATAGTATGCACAACCACAGAGCATGAAAGAAAATCATCACACAACACATAGCAACTACAACGGCAGTTACAGCGGCAAGGGCAGGTATGACGTGCGTCACCCTTACGTTTGCTCACAATGAAGTACTTATGCTGTATTGCACTACAACATGTTCATATCACATATATCACCACAGCTGGGATCCATATACAATATTTCACATACACACAGCCACCCTGGCCGGATACTCAAACAAGAATTCACAATTCCATAACACAACCCTGGCAATTACAACGGCAGATACAACGACAGGGGTAGGTGTGATAATCATCACCTCCTACGACTGCTCACGCTGTAATGCACTATGGGAGATAACACATTCACAATACCATAATGATAAGTCATGCATACCAAGCATCATACACAACATGAGAGAAAAGTCACTACCTTGGTCCTTCTGTGCGTGCTCTGGCACTGGTCTCTCCTGAGGAGGGCAAATATCGAATCCTATAATTCATAATTAGGGACGAAGTGTTATTCTCTATTCCAATACTTAAATAACTTCACAACACTTAGATTGGTTATCATTAATGTCCTTTAGGAAGCTACGAATGCTTCTAACAAAAGCCCTAAAGGGTCAAAAGAACTATTCCAAAGATCCCCTTTTTGGAAGCACAAGTACTGGTTTTTCACTGTTTCACTCGAGTGAAGAAGACCTCACTTGAGTGATGATGGACTTGCACTCGAGTCCTGGAAGCAACACTCGAGTGATAGCCAAATGCTCACTCGAGTCCTAGGAAGTGTGGTACAGAAAGTGCTCACTTGAGAGCAGAAAGGAATGACAGAAGCCAGAAATGTTCTATGCACTCGAGCATAAACCAAATCACTCGAGTGGAAGCCTAATGCTCACCCGAGTACCCCAAAATGAGGTTCAGGAAGTGCTCACCAGAGAGCACAAGGGACTTTTAGAAGAGATTCACACTCGAGCAGGGATATTTCCACTCGAGTAACAGCTTAGCACCCGTGAGTACTAAGGCACACTCTTGAAAAATGGCCACGAGAGATAGCCCGAGACGCAAGTTCATAGTGTCAGATACACCCACATTAGAGTGAGACAAGGTTCACTCGAGTGATAACCCGCAATACTCGCAAGTGAGGCAATACTCTTGGATTTTGAACATGGAAGTGCGGGTGAAACACTAATAGGAAAACTAAGATACCCTGCTTCACTTGAATGAGACCCCATATCACTCGAGTGAACCATAGTAGAACCCAAAAACACAGCAAAACTGACAGCACTTTCAAATTTTTACCCAAGTGTTTCAAATTTTTAACCAAGGCTACTCCTATATAAAATTGCATAAGGAATACATTGGAAACATCAAAATGACCAAATTCCTATTCCATTATCATGCTTTGTTTTGGGCCACATTCAACACCAAACTCCCAAAATCACCAAGCGTAACATTTCAAACCCAAACCAATTCTATTTATCCAAAACACCTCAAGACAACATTACCATAACCATATCATGCCAAACTACCAATGACCCTAATCCAACAAAAAATAGGCCAAAAATTCTAGAAATTCAAAGCTTCATTATTTGGCACAAAATATAGATAGAAAGGTTTGTTTCACCTATCTCAACAACTTTCTCAAAGGAGTTCCTTGATTCACCAATCCTTAGTTTTCCTTAAGAGCTCAAACCTCCACCAATGGACAATCTAGAACCATAGAATCAAAGCTCTCAATCTAAGGAACAATATTAAGGAAGAGAGTTTTGGCATTTGGAGTCATTTGCTTACCTTAAATCAAGCTTTTCTTCTTCTCTCTAGAGCAACAATAGAGGACAAACAAGAGAGGGGAAATGAGAGAGAAGAGTATGGAAGGAGATGAAGCAGAGATTATACTCCCATCCCCATGCCTTGCTCAGCGAAAAGGAGGGAGGGAAGAGAGAGAAAGAATGTTTAAAATATCTCCATTTGACTTTTCCTTATTCACTCTCCCTTCACACTCACTTACCACATGTCAACCTCTTATTGGTTCTCATAAAATAAGTAACTAATTAGTTACTCTATCCACTCCATTAGCCATTTAGTCACACATCTCATTTCTTCTTAATTAGTAATTAATTTTCTCATTAATCATTGACTAATTAACCGACAATTTTTCCATTCTTCCAATTTTCCATTGATTTTGGCACGTTTACCGAAATTGCCACAAAACACAAAATAACTTAGATTTAATTCACAATTCATTCTCAATAATTGTCATTAGCCCTTAATCAAAATTTGGGGCATTACATCGAGCATACGAGTAAGTGCCTATGAGGTGCTAAGTGGGATAGTTATAAAATCATAACATTATTAAAATGTCACATGTCCACATGTATTTATACATATTAATTCACAATATCATAATCTCATTCTCATATTTATCACATAAGTGTACAAGAATTAATGCATAGTAATTTATCCTTTATCCTCCCTTATTTCCTCTGAATAAACTCATAGGCTAGCACTCACCTATATGACTGGTAGTTTAATTCAACAAGCTCACCACCGATCAAGTGATATGGACCGGCCAAAATCCGCAGAGGACAAGATCGGACCATGGATTCCCCCTCTAAATACATTAGTGGGGTGTCAAGGCCCTACTAGACACAAATGGGCTAAAGGACTAACCAGCATACACCTGAAAGCCTACCATGTTATTTCCTCTTTTTGTACAAGAATTCATCCCCTTATTTCCTCTTTGAGTAATTTTCCATCAAATTCACATCCACCATCCCCTCTCATATCAATATTGTGTGATTATAATATATCATTATCAATTCACAATTATCAAAAGGAACTTTCCAATTTTATAAATAAATATCAATTGGTATAATATAATATCACTAGTCATTTTCTCAATGAAAATAAGTCCCACAAGATAATTTCATTAACAACATAGTTTCAAAGTCCACATCACATATCAATAGCCAAATTTATAATTCTATATAGTTAAAAATCACTTACAAACATCATACAAGTATGCATAACATGCATAACAAGAGGAAAGTGGTTACCTCTCACCAAAGCAAATTATAATCACAAGGCTCCTAATCCAAGAGTTCAATTACACGCCAAAAATCTATCTACAACAACCAATTTATTATATATTAATAACTCTTTGAGTTATTAGAAAAATAAATTTTCTTAACTTAATTCTATAATTTTAAAGTTTTAAATTAATTACTCCCAAAAATTCCAATTTCACACTAAAATCTCGCTTATTAATTTAAATATTTTTCTTAACTCAAATAACCTATTCAAGTCATTGATTATGATTAATTGCATTCCCTTACATAAAATCCCCAATTTAAAGGTTAGGACATAAAATAACTAAATTATAAATCTTCATCTTAAAAAAAAAAATCTAAACCGATTAAAACCTCAAGAATACCCCCAATAATATAAATAAATCATTTAACCCCAAATTTAATAGGTTAAAAAGTCCAAGAAAGAATTATTTATAGATTGATTATATAGAAAATTCATTATAAAATCTTATACCAATTGAATAACAAAAATAAACTAATTAAAATTCACTATTAATTTGTTGGAAATTGTGCCCTAAGGGCCAATCATTGTACTTTAACATTATTATTTTAATGAAATTTCTCCATTCTGTTATCATATTATTTGCATGTTAACTGTGATAATTGTATCCTTGGATAATTCATAAAGATTGTCCTAAAATATCCCTGGTCGGTCATCTATGCGGGAGCAGAGATGAAACAAGATCAGTATGACTTTGATAAGATATGGAGATACGAATCAAAGTCTTAGGCACTTGTAAGAGTACAAGGTGCTGGACAGACCCACTATGAGAAAGCTACATGGATCAAGTTATAAGCTTTTCTCATGTATAACCACGTCACAATGCCCTTAGACCTGAGGTCATCATGGATTCCTACATGAGAGTTGCTAAGCTTTGAACTAGTCAAAAGTCACTTTTGACCGGGTGATGATAAAGGCTACGATCGGGCTTGGTGGTTTTTCATGCAGAGGAATATGAATGATCAAGATGGAATTTTGTCCCTCACATTAGTAGAGAGATATTACTGGGCCCCTCAATGAGTGAGTCTGAGAAATGTATGGCCATACTATGATGAAAGGAGTTTCTGTCTCTATTATCAGGCTACTCAGGAATCGAGAAAGTAATGGTCAGGAACAAGAGGATGACATTATCCATGCCTTATCCTTGATCGATATATCGTGTGACAAAAGGGACGTGACATGGTTGTATGACAGGTTGCATCGTGATAATGATCCTCATATGAATTGGGTAGTCGTAATGTCTTGCTAGAGGCCGCTTGCGACTTTTGGGTTAGTATAGTTATTGGCCCACTGCCAACTTCATATGGGCCTAGAGGGTCGCACACAAGAATGGCCCAACACGAGATAATGTTTAATTTAGGGTGGACGAATTATATATATATATATATATAATATAAAATTCATTAATAATATTATATAGATATATATATTTTTGAAATATATATCTTATATATATATATATGTATATATATATTATATGATATTATTATATTGTGTTAGTTTTAAATTTAATTTATTAAGATATATTAAATTTAATAACTAACATGATAGAGATATAGTATCTCAGATTTAATTTATGAAGATAAATTAAATCTAATGGCTCTTTATTTAGATTAAATAAATAGGTTAAATTAAAACTGTTGGACAGATTTAATTTAAACTGAATTTATTTAATTAGCTCATCAAGATAATTAATTGTTAATTAATTTCGAAATTAATGATGATTAATTTTGAAATTTGAAAATAGCCCTCATAGGTTATAAACTTGATAGAGCAGATATATTGATACGCACATGAGAATTGAGAGCCGCAAGTGAAACCCTAGGAGACATTAGAGGCGCTAGCACGCAGTCTCGGTTGGAGAGCATTCGTGTGGATACCGGTAGAGGGAGCGGACCTGACGTGTTGGCTCCTAGAGATCGTGAAAACTCTGAATCATCAAAAGGTATGAATCCTTCCAACTTGGTTTAAACGCCGTTGATAGATCCTCGATTAGGATCGGTGAAAATTTTTAAAATTCTTCCGCTGTGCCTACCGATTCTAACATAATCATCCTCTATATTCCTACAGTCATATACTGATAAAACTTAAACTTGTCCAAAATTCAAATCCTAAAATATTCTCTAATCATCAAGAAATTATATCATAAGAAAGAGAAAATTATTTAAAACATTTTTCATGAAAGAAATTTTGTGATTAGAAGTGATTTTGAGTACCTTATTGATCCCCGTCTATGGAGCCCAGAGATGATTCTTGCGCGATCACGTGCATGTCTTTCCTGGGGAGTTGGGACCACAGCGGCTTCTTTGCATGAGGGGCGCTCTCGGTCTTACTGGTGCCCTCCTCCATCAAATGTGTTGAAGTACAATGTCGATGGCTCTTATGATGCTACTTCTGGCCTGTGCACTTGTGGTGGTGTCATGAGGGATAGCCAAGGGAACTTTATCCAAGGCTTCGGATTTTGGGTGGGCCAAGGCACCGTTATTATAGCGGAAGTATGGGGAGTGTTATGGGCTTTGAAGCTGGCATGGGACCAGGGATGCCTTTCTCTTATTGTGGAGAGTGATTGCCAGGAGGTCATTGTTGGAGTTATGTCCTCTGTTAATGATGACCACCCTGACTATGCCGTGTTTGCCGAGATACAACAGCTGCTGGGAAGGACGTGGAATGTTGAGTTTCGTCGTTGTAACTGGGATGCTAATTCGGTGGCCGATGCCATGGCTGCCAACGCGAGGAACATGGCAATGGATATGCAGATCTTTAGAATACCACCTGATTGCATACGCGATGGTCTGTGCTCGGAGTTGGAGGGATTATCTGTAGTGAATTAATTTGTTTTTGCTTTCTTCCTTCTATTATAAAAAAAAAAAGAATTGAAAATACCTCTACCAACGTCTCACCGTCCGCCCATCGACCAAAGAACAAAAACCCGGACCAGACCGGCCGATTCGACCGGTTGAATCGGGAACCGATCAGTGGTCTGGTCTAGTTTGCTCATTGAACCGTGAGACCGCTTGGACCGGTTTGAATCGGTTAAAACCAATTTTTCAACTGGTTGGACCGATTTCATCTTTTTTATTTTTAAAATTTTAATTTTGTGCTAATTTTTAGGGAAAAATGGAAGGTTGAAGATCAAAATAAAGAGAAAAGTAGGTAAAGAAAGAACAAATCTAAAAAAATGAAGAAGATAATGAAAAAAATTATTTAAAAAGATATAATAATTATAAGAAAGAAAATATTATTGCATAAGTATATGTATTATAACTAATACTAATAGATTTTAAGTATTTTTTTCCCTAAAATATATTAAGATATATTGCCACTAATAAATTATAATATTTTAATATGACAGGTTCAACTGTCGGTTAGATCCCGGTTGACCCATTAACCCTCAAACCTATGTTATGATCGATTCATTACCCGGTCCGGTTTTTCGTTCCTTACCAACACTTCAGTTGCGTGAAGTGCTGATTCCCCCTTCATGCACAGCGCGCGCTCTCTCACACACACATATATATTAGGGAGAATTACACTAAGGTCCTAAAGAAGAAGAGAAATGAAAAAATGGTCCCAATAGATTGCAAAATGAAAAAATGGTCCCATGAAGTTGTTAATACATGCTCCTGGAGTTGTTAACGAATTGTCAATACAGGCTCCTGGAGTTATTAATGGGACCATTTTTTCATTTTCCAATCTATATGGACTATTTTTTCATTTTTTTTTTCTTCCTTGGGACCTCATTGTAATTCTCCCTATATATTATGAATAATGGCGTCATTTTGGTGGGTGGCAACAATCATTAATGAAGGAAGTGATATAAATTCAGAACCGACAGAGTATACAATGTTATGAAGATCGAAGAAAAGGAAAAGAGGGGACAAATAAGAAAAGAAAGGTGTGGATGAAATATGGAAGGGAGTGAAGTAGAGAAGAAAAAGACAGGTTAACCCAACCACTAACCCAGACAAACTAAATGGGAAATTAGGTGGAAGGATAACACTAGATTACAGTTATCCACCTAGCATTATCATCTTAGCTCGTTGCCTTACTTGTGATTCTTTTTATTTATTTATTTTAATATATATATATATATATTTATATTATATATTATTATTATTTTATTTAATAATCATTATGTTTCCTCTTTAATCATTACACCCTCTTTTTTTTAATAATTATGTTCAAATTATAGTGATATCTTAAAAATAAAAATGAGAATATTACAGCAATGAAATAGGAGGAGACAGCAGCGGCAACTGTCAGCGACAGCCGTAGAGGAGGGGCAGTGTGGTATGGTATGACAACTAAAACAAAAATAAATAAAATTTAAGGATAAATTAGAATTTTTTAACCATATAATAGAGTGATAATGAGTATTTATAGAGAGAGGGGTATAAAAAAAGATTACTAATTTTTTTAGTAATCATCATTATTATAATAAACTATATTATGATATTAAAGAGCAACCAAATATTCTTAATAATATAATCATGATTTTTATTATTATAATTACCATTGTAATATGTATGCGATTGAACCAAACAGCTTAATATCAAGAACGCGGGATGAGAAAATCCAATAGCTGTACCGTGCGACGAAAAATTGGTTGAGCCTTTTCAGAATCCTTTGGCGACCAAGTTCCGGCGAGAATTCCAAATATTTGCTGGTTTTTCGTTTTTTTAACCTCCTCAGTACTTGGAAACCCATTTTCTTGCTTAATTTCCGATAATCATCATGTTCTTCATGGGATTCAGTAAAACCGCTTGCTTGTTACTCGCCTTCCATATATGCTTGTTCTCTTCTGCTCTTGTGGTCTGGGCCTTGGACTCTTTTACAGCATCTGTGTTGATCCAAGAACCTGAAACAGTGAGCTCAAGGAATAACATGTTCACGCTGGGATTCTTCAGTCCTCAAAATTCCACTAATCGCTACGTTGGAATTTGGTACATGTCCAAATCCTCTATCGTCTGGGTTGCCAACAGAAACAACCCACTGACAGATTCCTCTGGGATTCTGACAATATCAGGAAATGGCAATCTCATTGTTTTGAATGGGCAAAAACAGGTGGTTTGGTCAACAAATGTCTCCCATATTGCATCAAATTCCAGTGCTCAACTCTTGGATTCAGGAAACCTTGTCCTTGCAGATGGAATTACAGGAGAATTTGTGTGGCAGAGTTTCTGGTATCCTAGCAATACATTCTTACAAGGCATGGAACTCATTACTAACAAAACAACAGGCGAGAAAGTGCAACTTACATCTTGGAAAAGTCCATCTGATCCATCCAATGGAAGATTTTATTTTGGTCTTGCAGTCCGTAATGTAACTGAAATATTCGTGTGGGATGGAAGCCGTCCTAAATGGCGCAGTGGTCCCTGGAATGGCATGATCTTCCTTGGGATAACTAGGAAAACTTCATCTAACTCCCAAGACGGGCGGCTTCTGATGAAAGGAGAGAAAGGGAGTGTTAGGTTTTCTTTTTATACACAAAATTCTATCGAGATTTTTACTTTAGTTTCTCAAGGTTTAGTAGAGAAAAGAGGTTGGAATTCCCAGACACATAGTTGGCAACTTTCGAGGACAGCAGGTTCTTCAGAGTGTGATGCTTATGGCAAATGTGGCTCATTTGGGATTTGCAATTTGCAGAGCTCCCCAATCTGTAGCTGCTTGAGAGGGTTTGAACCAAAGAACAAACAAGAATGGGAAAGGCAGAATTGGACCAGTGGATGTGTGAGAAGAGAACCACTTCAGTGTGAAAGGAACCACTTCAGTGTGAAAGAGACAAAAATGATTCTCAAACCAGCAAAACAGATGGGTTTATTATGATGGAGAATGTAAAAGTACCAGATGATGCACAGGTGTTAGCTTCTTATGCTGAGAATGCTGCAGATTGTCAAACTTCATGCCTCAAGAATTGCTCTTGTATAGCTTATGCTTATGAAAGAAACCTTGGCTGCATGGTTTGGAGCGCAGATTTACTTGACATACAGAGCTTCTCATATGGAGGGCTTGACATTTACATACGTTTAGCCAACTCAGAACGAGGTATTATTTTAATTAGAAGCTTTTTAAAATACCCAAGAACACACTTTTTCTGCAGGTACTCAACAGGATTTGGTTCAACTTTAAATTTCATTAAACATTATATATCGTGTATGATTATTTACACGTTGTGTCATGTTATATATCCTTGGGAGCGATGTTACTTCTAGTTTATTTTGAATATATATTGTTCTTTATTTTTTCAAAAGAATTATAAATTTTGTGGAGAAATTTTCTTTCAAGGAGTCAACTAGCGCGGTGCTTATTTCAAAACAAGTGCAATGTTATGATAAAAACTTGGGTAGCTTTCTTTTATTGAACTTTTTGACTTATTTTGATGACGATATATATGGCATAGTTTTGAAATTATTAATTGTCAGAAAATGAAGGCTCTCTAATGTTCTTCTTTTCTTTGATAAAGGCAAAGGCAGGAGGAAAATGACGGCACCTATTATAATATCAGTTTTGATAGGAACAATTCTCATTACTGCATCTGGATATTTCTTATGGATGAAATGCTCAAAGCAAAAAGGTGATTTTATTTCTAATTATTTATATATGATGCAATCTTAAATAGGTAATCTTAGACAATCCCTCCAACATTTTTGTTTCATCATTTTGATACAGAATATGCGAGAACTTTGTATAGTTAACCCATTGCTCTAGAAACTTGGTATTATATTAACAATATATGTTTTCCGAGGAAATGAAATGGAAAAAATGTGTTAAACACGGGAAATGCGGATTCATGATAAAAGGATTATGACTTTGAAGCAGGTCCATATTCCAGAGCTATTATTGTTTGATTTTAGAAATCTGGCAACTGCAACAAACAACTTTGACATGGCAAATAAACTTGGGCAGGGTGGCTTTGGTCCAGTTTACAAGGTGACTTTCATTATTTTTTGGTTAACTTTATCATGATTCGATTCATAAGGAATTGATTATTGATGGTTTTTATCATCTTATTTCAGGGAAAATTGGAAGATGGACAGGAAATAGCAGTAAAAAGACTATCAAGATCATCTGGACAGGGCATGAAAGAATTTATAAATGAAGTGGAATTGATTTCTAAGCTTCAACACCGAAACCTTGTTAGACTTCTTGGCTGTTGCATTGAAGGAGAAGAGATATTGGTTTATGAATGCATGCCAAACAAAAGTTTGGATGCCTATATCTTTGGTTAGTGAACATCTTCTATGCATATGATACTTTATTAAATTGGATGTTTCTATGCTTTGCATGAGATTAAGAGATAGAGATAGAAAAATGAAAACTTCATTGAGTGTTAATAAATAATTAAGAAAATATGAGTTTGGTACTTCACAACTTATTATACTTCATGCGGCCACTTAGTTGACATTTCTAGAAATGCTTCCCCTGTTTCAAAGTACATTTGTGTTTTTTGTATCTGTTGATTTCCAAATTGAACGAAAGTTTAGAGTAATAGTTAAGGTGCGAGTAACTAAGTCACGGCAAAAAAAAAAAAAAAAAACTAAGTCACAAGAGGTCACCTTGCAATCCAAATATTAACACCATTTACTATCATGTAGTAGGAAGTGAGTAAAAAGTCTTATTATGAACATTTGTCTTACATCACACATTTCCCAAACCAATCTTTGCAGACCCACTCCTACGAAAATCCTTTGATTGGGGAAAGCGCTCCAATATAGTTGAGGGAATAGCGAGAGGATTGCTTTATCTTCATAGAGACTCGAGATTAAGAATTATACATAGAGATTTGAAGGCAAGTAACATATTATTGGATAAAGAAATGAATCCAAAGATATCAGATTTTGGGATGGCTAAATTGTTTAGAGGCAATCAAGATAAGGCAAATACAGAAAGAATTGTTGGAACATAGTAAGTGCTCCTTTTGCTTTGCCTAAGATAATAATGTTAATAGTGTATTGAGAACTCATTAGAGATGTAATGTTTAATTACAGTGGCTACATTTCTCCCGAGTATGCAACTGAAGGACTCTATTAGGAGAAATCTGATGTTTTCAGCTTTGGTGTTTTGTTGCTAGAGATTGTTAGTGGAAGGAAAAACACTAGCTTTTATGAAGAGGCAGATTCTTTGACACTTCTAGGATTTGTAAGCCACTCCAATTTGCACATCCCTTTCTTGCAAAACCTCTAAAATACCTTTGTACCAATGAATATAAGATCAAAATTTAACAGCTATGATTTTTTCTTGTTTATTGTCCTAGGCATGGGAATTATGGAATGATGGCAATGTTATACCTCTAATAGATTCGCTGATATATGATCCAAGCTTTCACAAGGATATATTGAGGTGCATACATATAGGTCTTTTGTGTGTTCAAGAACTTGCAAAAGATAGGCCCACTATGGCTTGTGTAATGTCAATGCTTCAAAGTGAGATGATGGATATTCCTCCCCCAAGCCAACCGGCATTCATCCTCAGGCAGGCTATATCTCGTGCAACAGAGCAAACTCTAGACAAGAATGAGTTATGTTCCATAAATGTAGTAACTATTTCAAATTTTATGGGGAGGTAGACCGGGGTTTGTTGTGATTATGTATCATTTGAAAGATTTAAAATACATTTTTCATCAATATATATACTGTCATGATATTCAATTGGGTTTGTTGAAAGGTTATTTATATTTATAAGCTTATTATTTCTTTAATTAAATATACCCTCGATTTAGATATAGTATTAAATCTTATCCTAGTTTATCTAAGATGTTGGAGCCTAGGATTCTAGGGTTAGCTTCAGTTTATTTTCTGCCTATGTTAAGGCTTCTTGTGTTCGAGCAAGTTTAAGGAATAAACGTGACATAGGCATTTTACCTCTGCTTTCACCATCAGATCTTCACCAAACATGCTCTTCTTATTTCTACTGTGCATGTGTTGCAGAATCAGAAATGCACCTAGCAGCGAAAGTGTGTGGTATTGGGTGATTATTTCTTTCAAGTCAGTTGTGCAAAATGGTTTGTTATCGCCAAGAACTATGCAAGTTCTATCTCTTCTTCCTCTGTTAAAAAATAGGAAAGTATTAAATTTTAAATATATATGCAAGGCTATTTCAATTCACACGCATATTTACCTATACTCTATGCATCATGCTTTTTTATTATTGAAGTACCACACTTCACTTAGGGGATTGCCTACGTAGCACTTCTCGCTTCAAGCTCCATACATGTCTAACATCTTAGTGTGCTTTTTGCCTTTGGTTACCTTAGACAGGAGAACACATGCAATTCATGGCACCAAGCATTGAATCAGGGTCTGAAAAATTTTAACAGTACCGGAGGAAACAAATGACAATGAAATAGTTTCAAAACTTCAGCGCCACACGTTTCTGTGGTAGCAGAAGATATTTGAAAGTGTAGATAGCAGAATAAAGGTGAGAACACTCTCTTTCTTGCACTATTTTCTCTTACTTTTAAAGGAGGGTTTTAAACACAATTATAGTTTGTAAATTATGTCCAAATCTAGCATAAGGAAGTTGGATTTCGATGATATATGGATTGACTCATGCTGACTTTTGATTGATGATAGCTACGGTTTTATGGAAATGAAAGCCTATTGCAAAGAACAGTGAAAAAGTGCATCTATCAGTGCTAACATGAAATAAAATGCAAAAAACAGCGAGTGTTTTGGCCTTTATTTATTTTCCCCATTGATTCTTTTTATTTTATCCACATGCCACGATGATCGAGAGTATGAAAATCAAGTGAAGTCTAAAACAATGTCTTAAAGCCTTGTGCATCGTAAGGGGGTTAAATCTAAGAGAAAATTTCATCTAGCCCCCAGTGTAGCTAAATATTTTCCAAAAGACTCCATAACTTTCTGAAACACCATTGTAGAATTACATTTTCAGTGATTTGTTTGTTTTTCTCACCGAATGCTTTTATATTTCTTCTATTTTTGTCAAGCAGGTGCTTAAAAATCAGAAACAAAGTCATTGATCCCTAGAATGAGCTCTTACGGTGATGCTGAAACCCTTTTTCTTTGATGCTTTTTTCCATAAGAAATATCCGGAGGCAGTAATGAGAACTACTCCTATCAAAACTGAGATTATAATAGCTTTTGTCATTTTCCTTCTGTCTATACCTGTATCAAAGAGAAGAACATTAGATAATCTTTGTTTTCTGTCGAGAAGTTGAACACTAATAATATAAATTGCAAATAAGCTAAGGGGTGCCAGTGTTTACGTGGATATTTAACATGACATGATATGTGAATAGTCATAAGATAGAATAGATAATGCTTGAATTAAATATGAAGCTATATTTGTTTTTGGGTGTCAAGCACATGTTGAAAAGAAAACACCATACCTAGTTCTGAGTGGGCTAAACGTATGTAAAAATCAACACCGCCAATTGGGAAGATTCGTAGGTCAAGTAAATCTACCTTCCAAACCATACAACCAAAGCTTCTGTCATAGGCATAAGCCATGCAAGAGCAATTCCTTAGGCACAGAGTTTTACAATCACCACAAAAAATGAAAAAACATCAAATTGCCAACAGAATTACCGACGGAATTTCGGTTTTCCGACGGAAACGGATTGCTGACAGAACTACCAATAGAATCTGTTCCATAGAATCTGTTCCGTCACCAAAAAAAGCATTAAAACTACAGAGGCCATGGTGGACCTATCTTTTGCAAGTTCTTGCATACATAGAAGACCTAAGAAGACCTATTTGTATGCACCTCAACATATCCTTGTCAGAGCTTGGATCATATATTTGTGGATCTATTAGAGGTGTAACATTGCCCTCGATCCATAACTTCCATGCCTAAAAAAATTAACAAAAAAGAGTTATAACTGTTATAGTTTTGACGTTTTGTCCATCTTGACAAAGGCATTTTAGAGTTATTTTATGACATGAAGGTTTGGAGAGGCTTAGAAATCCTAAAAGCTTGAAAAGATTCCACATCTTCGTAAGAACTAGTGTTTTCCTTCCACTAATAATCTCTAGCAACAAAATGTCAAAGCTAAGAACATCATATTTCTCTGAATAGAGTCCTTTTGTTGTATATTCTAGAGAAATGTAGCCACTACATCTAAACAATACATCTTTGAGCTCACAAAATGCCATTGGCATTATTATCATGGGAAAAAGAAAATAAATACTTACCAAGTTCCAGCAATTCTTTTAGTGTTTGCTTGATCTTCACCGCCTCCAAAAAGTTTAGCTAGCCCAAAACCTGATATTTTCTGGTTCATTCCTTCATCTAATAATGTTACTTGCCTTCAAATTTCTATGTATGATTCTTAATCTTGAATCTCTATGAAGATAGAGCAATCCTCTACCTATTCCTTCAATTATGTTGAAATGCTTCCCCCAAGCTAAGGATTTTTGTCATAGTGGATCTGGGAAAGTTTATTTAAAGATAAAGTGATGAAGGAAGGTGAATGTATAATATTGTAGTAACTGGTTGTAGTATTTGGTATGCTAGGTGACCCTTCTATGACTTGGTTCCTTGTACCTTAACTATCACTCCATAAATAGATTAAACGTTCATTCAGACCATTGAACTTGCACATCACGAGATACGATAACATACATGTACTAAGAAGCAAGGAAAGTATAGCTACTAAAGTCGACAATGTGGTAACATAATGTAAAATAAGAGTATAAAAAATTTGTATATCTTTATATATTGATAAACACTAAAATTTCCACTCTTCTTTTCTTAATATTGTTCTCTTATGGAAACTTGGAATGTATAGAAACATCCAATTTAGTAAACCAACATATGCATAAACATATACACTAACCAAGGATATGTGCATCCAAACTTTTTTTTGGCATGAATTCCATAAACCAACATCTCCTCTTCAACAGCCAAGAAGTGTAACCAGGTTTTGGTGTAGAAGCTTAGAAGTCAACTCCACTTCATTGATAAATTCTTCCATACCCTGCCCAGATGCCATCTTCAAACTTTCCCTGCAATAAAATGATTAAAAAAAACCGCTAATTGTTGTGCTTTGAATGATGATAAATTTTAAAGAATGAAAATCACCTTGTAAACTGGACCAAAACTACGCTGTCCAAGTTTGTTTGCTAAGTCAAAGTTGTTTGTTGCAGTTGCGAACTTTCTAAAACCGAACAATGATAGCTCTTGAATATAGACAGGCTTCAGGTTCGTTATCCTTTTGAAAACAGGTAATGTCTTGCCTATCACTTGGATGTTGGAAACTCTCCCACAATGTCTTGCCTGACTGGTCTATCAGCACAAGGTTACCAGAATTAAGAAGTTGGGCAGTGGAACTTGATGCTTTGTTCGACACATTTGATGACCAAATAACATTTTTCTTCCCATTCAATACAACAAGATTTTTGTCCTCAGATATAGTAATGACCCCAGAAGAATCCTGCAAAGGTTGGTTTCTGTTAGCCACCCATGTGACTTTGGAATTCAAGACACACCTGATTCCTACGTAGCGATCTGCGGTATTTTGGTGGCTGAAGAATCCAAATTTGACCGCGCTGTTGTTTGAGCTTACAGTTTCTGAATCTTTAATGAATGCAGATGATGTAATGGAGTCTGAGGCAGTGATCAAACCTACACAAAAGCTCAAGAGCATAAGAAAAATATGCAGTAATCCCATGAGAAGAACCTGTCCCAAAATCTATTTACTAAAGCAGGAGCATTTCGCCTATTAACATTGTTGAGCATCATAGGTCTGAGGTCAGATTGTAAGCTCAACATGGTGACATAAGGAAGACGGGAAGAGCAACTACTTTTATTTTTGGCCATAGAAGGACACAAGATTTCAATAGAAACCAGTCCCACACATTTATTCCTAGTGTGTGTCTCTGTCACACCCTATTACATGTAATGAGGTATGATCACACCCTATTACTTTACTTTAGGGTCACTTATAAGAGTTGTTTAGCCATTTAAGAGCCACATGTGACCCAATTAGTACCCCTGACCAGACTAAAAACTTGGAACTTTTCTTAAAGCTTAGGTACTATATGGAGTAATGAATTTAAACTTTAACAATTCTTAACTAATTCAATATAACTCCAGGTTTGTCATACACAAACCAGAGATAAGTGCAAAGAGTGCAAGTGTCAGCATGCATACCCTAACGTATACATATTTTCTATGCAGAATCAAGGTTGACATAACGTGGCTTTCCTCCAACCACCAACCCCCAATGGTTCAATCAGACATTGATGAAAACAGAGTAAAAGGGTGTTTTTTTCAAAAATAATAATTATACCTTTTATTGTTAAATAAATTATTCAAGAAGTCATAGCCTCAAATGTTATTTGAACAAGAGAAAGATGGAATCAGCTGTATCTTGAGGATTTCACTGTGATGAGGAAGCCAATTTGGCTTCAAGCATCTTGCTTCATTGACCTGCCAATCATGAGAGAGATTAATCATCTATACATCGAAGGTGCACCTGTCAATCTTCTAATTGTGAAGCACTGCTTTTAATGTATGCATTAAATGTCTAATCCGTAAAGATGGAAACTTTCAATGAACAATGGTTGCTAACTGTTGAAGTTGTTGACTCTATATCAAGGAGCAATATATTTTGGCCTTCTTAATTAACAGAGATATTGCAGCAGGTAAAACTTCTGAGTTTGCAAAAATTAAACATTTAGTCTTCTAACTTTATACAATGTTTCACTTTGATCATTTAATCTACTTTATACGATGTTTTCTAACCCAAAACACCGTTATTTTCAGATGATGATTTTTATCAGAATCATTATTTGTTAAAAAAATTAAACTTGATATACAAGCATTTGATAATGTTTAGTCAATATTTAAATTTCAATGTCAGCATTTTTATTAATAGGATGAGAGTTCAAGGACCAAAAAAAACTTTACAAAATCAATGGCACAAATGACACCTTGTCTAAATCTAAAAACTTCATGTACACTTTTGCACATGATTTTGAACAATTTCATATGATTTTATATAATGTTGTTGGTTAAAATTTACGAAACTCTGCCAACTCTTAATATTTAATCATCTATATGTGTTTTGGTCTGTGAACGACGGGTACATCCTCATCCTCACACGAACGAATTGGGTGAATTCACAGATCTTTTGACAGCAGATAGAAGCAAAGCTAATACTTTAACTCAAAACTTAAAAACAAAAGAAAATCATGAAATAAAAAACATGGCAAAATTTAATGTGTACAAGAACATTACCAAGACTTTCTTGAATGAAACTATTACTAAGAATCTGCAACAAAGCACAACTACGAGCAAATTGGTAGATATATAAAACATAACTACACATACCCAAACTAAATGGCAATTCTTTGGGATTGTGATCATTCCATGTGTGAGCCATAATGTGGATCAATGCCACGTCTGGGGAAAAAACTGGAAAGGATCTCTTGATGATAATGGATTCAAAATTGGTAGATACAACATTCTCTACACAAAATTAAACAAGAAGAAGCAAAACAGATCTTACTAAAAAGAATGAGAATCAGCTCATTCCTTACAGTGTTCTCGCCTACATCAATGACATCATTTTATTAGAGCAAACATATTAAACGGTTAGTGCAGTTACCCTGCTGAATATCTTGAAAGTATGTTTGTAAATGAATAAAACATTTTAAATCTTTCAAATGAAAAAGGAAAAAAAAAATAAAAATCACCTCAAAACCCTGTTTTTGAGATAGTTACTATGTTGATGGAAAATAATTCATTCTTGTCTGGAGTTTGCTCTGCTGCATGAGACATGGTCTGCCTGAGGATGAATGCAGGTTGGCTTGGGGGAGGAATATCCACAATCTCACTTTGAAGCACTGACATTACGGATGCCATGGAGGGCCTATCTTTTGCAAGTTCTTGCACACACAAAAGACCTATATGTATGCACCTCAATATATCCTTATGAAACTGGTATAGAAACCAAAACTCAATGTGTTTATTCAATCTCAGATGATTTTACAATGAAAAACGAAGCCTATTTATAACCAAACTCAAAACCTCATAAATGCTTAAAATAATGCCAAAGTCAGTTTTGGCAACCATCCTTAACGTCAGTGCATACATCATTCCCTGTCAACGTTGGCTGCTTGTTCACATCTCTGTTCACACTCTCTGTTCTGTTTCTGTTTCATTCCCCCGGGGTTGAACAGGACTCGTCCTCGAGTCAGAATCAACATCATCAATATATGGAGATAGATCCGCAACGTTGAAAGTGGCGGAAACACCGTAAGCACCAGGCAATTCCACTTTGTAAGCATTATTATTAATTCTCTGTACGATCTTGAATGGTCCATCAGCTCGCGGAGATAACTTGGCGTTTGGTTGTTTAGGAAAACGTTCCTTCCTCAAATGTATCCAGACCAAATCCCCCACATTAAAGACTTGATGTTTTCGATGCTTGTCTAGTTGTGCCTTGAGTTTCAAATTCTGCTTCTGAATCGTATTACATACCTGCTCATGTAATTTCTTAATTTCTTTGGCCCGCTGGTCTGCATTGACACTATATTGTTGCTTATCAGAAGATGGTGTCAAATCAAGTGGGCTGAGAGGACGGGTGCCATAAACAACTTCAAATGGACACTTTCCAGTTGCTTGATTGACTGAGTTGTTGTAAGCAAATTCTACTTGAGCAAGAATAAGATCCCACTGCTTCAAGTTCTTTCCAACAAAACTTCGTAAAAGATTTCCAAGAATTCTGTTAACAGCTTCAGTTTGTCCATCAGTTTGTGGATGGCTAGCACTGCTAAACTGAAGTTTTGTTCCCATCTTTTTCCATAAAGTCCTCCAGAAATGGCTTACGAACTTGATGTCTCTATCAGAGGTGACGGTTTTTGGAATTCCATGGAGACGAACAATCTCCTTGAAATACAAATCTGCAACTTGAACCGCATCATTAGTCTTCTGGCAAGGAATGAAGTGAGCCATTTTTGAAAAACGGTCAACAACCACCATTATAGAGTCCTTTTGTCTCTGGGTCCGAGGTAACCCGAGGACAAAATCCATACTCACATCCTCCCAAGGTGCGTTGGGTACTGGCAACGGCATGTATAACCCAGTATTTTGGCTTTTGGATTTAGCCAGGTGGCATGTTCTGCATCTTTGGATATGCTTGTTGATATCCCGTTCAAGTCTTGGCCAATAGAAGTTCTCTTGTACTAAGGCTACAGTTTTATCTCTACCAAAATGACCAGCTAATCCTCCATTATGTGCTTCCCAAATTATAGCTTCTCGAAGTGAGCAACGAGGAATGCAAAGAGTTTTTCCTTTGAATAAAAATCCTCCTTCCCTGTAATACCTCTGGAATGGTTGAGATTCAGTGGCACTCCAGGCACCCTGGAAATCAGGATCATCTTGATACAACTCTTTTATAGTTTCAAAGCCTACTACTTTGGTTTGCATAGTCGTTATCAAAGCATGGCGACGACTAAGCGCATCAGCTACTGAATTTAGGATCCCAGCCTTATGTTTGAGTTAAAATGGATAGGTCTGCAACATTTCACTCCAAGCGGCATGCCTTCGATTGATCTTCTGTTGAGAATTCAAATGCTTGAGTGATTCATGGTCAGAATAGAGAATAAACTCTTTATGCAACAGGTAGTGGTTCCAATGTTGCAAAGCTCGAACAACAGCATAGAACTCTTTATCATAGGTAGAGTATTTGAGCTTAGCATCATTAAGTTTCTCGCTGAAGAAAGCAATCGGATGGCCTTCTTGACTCAGAACAGCACCAATCCCAGTGTTAGAGGCATCACAACTGACCTCAAACACTTGGTCAAAATTAGGAAGAGCTAGCACCGGAGTTTCTGTCAAGCGTTTCTTTAGTTCTTCAAAACTTATTTGAGCCTTTTTTGTCCATTGGAACTTGTCTCCTTTGATGCAATCTGTAAGGGGTGCAGCAGTGGAACTAAAATTTCGAATGAACCTCCTATAGAAGGAAGCTAATCCATGGAAGCTCCGAACTTCTTGGATAGATTGCGGAGTTGGCCAGCTGTTAATGGCTTCAATTTTGCTTGGATCCACTCGTACACCTTCTGCAGTGATAATGTAACCCAGAAAAATGACTTCATTTGTCAAGAAGGTGCATTTCTTCAAGTTGGCATAAAGTTTTTGTTCACGAAGAGCTTGCAATACTTGACGTAGGTGCTCTAAATGATCTGCTATGCTCTTGCTGTAGATAAGAATGTCATCAAAATAGACAACAACAAACTTGCTAATGAAAGGACGAAGGACTTGGTTCATCAGGCGCATAAACGTGCTAGGAGCATTTGACAACCCAAATGGCATCACATTCCATTCGTACAACCTATCTCTGGTTTTGAAAGCGGTCTTCCATTCATCTCCGGGACGTATTCGGATTTGATGATATCCACTACGAAGGTCAATCTTAGAGAAGATGGTAGAGCCATACAACTGGTCGAGCATATCATCAAGCCTGGGTATCGGAAACCGATACTTAATTGTGATCTTGTTGACTGCACGGCTATCTATACACATTCTCCAGCTTCCATCCTTCTTGGGAACTAGGAGTACAGGTACGGCACAAGGGCTGACACTTTCACGGATTAGTCCTTTTTTTAGCAATTCTTCAATTTGGCCTTGAACTTCAGCATGTTCTTGAGGACTCATTCTGTAAGCTGGCCTGTTAGGAATTACTGCTCCTGGGATAAAATCCATAGCATGTTGAATGTCTCGCATGGGTGGTAATCCCGCCGGAATTTCATCTGGAATTACATCAGGAAATTCTTCTAACAAGGGCTGCACTTTAGGTGGAATGACAGTTCCGTTATTTGTCTCGAGTAACAGAAGAAAACCCATTACTTGACTTTCTGTTTTGGTCACCTTCTCGACTAAAGACACTAATGGTTTAGATTCATTCTTGCCTTTATTGTGTTTATCAGGTGGCAAAGGAGCAAGTTGAATTTTCACGCCATCCTTCTGGAAGGAATACGTGTTTGCGTGACCGTCATATAGAACATGCCGATCATATTGCCAAGGTCTCCCCAAAAGAAGATGACAAGCGTCCATTGGAACAACATCACACCAAACTTCATCATGATACCTTTTACCGATAGAAAAAGTAATAAGGCATCGTTTCGAAACTTTTACCTCGCTGTCCTGGTTAAGCCATTGAAGCTGTAAGGGCTCGGATGATTATGAGTTGGTAGGTGCAATTTTTCTACCATGTAGTTGGAGACTACATTTTCACAGCTTCCGTTGTCAATAATGACGTCGCAGACTTTACCCTGAGTTGTGCAGCGGGTATGAAAGATGTTACGACGTAGCCAAGGTTCTTCTTTCACGGTGGCTGTATGCAGACTTCTCCTAATAACAAGTGATTCACCGTGATCTGCGGGAGTAATTTCATCATCAAATATTGGCTCCTCATCAAATATTTGCTCCGTTTCAGGTATAGGCTCCCTTTCTTCGTCAAATATTGTAGAAGCTTCTCCTTCCATAATAGTGACAACTCTACGGTTAGGACAGTTAGAAGCGATGTGACCGAAGCCTTGACATTTGAAGCACTTAGTTGCTTTGGAATTGAATTCCCTAGTAGCCTTTGGTGGAGGCGCATTTGACGAGCTAGGATGATGTATTTGTGACTTATTCCTATCAAAAGGAATTCTGGTTGAGGGAGACGGCTGGTATGGAGGCCTTCTGGGCATCTGTTTCTCAATACGGCTGGCTAAACGGATTACGTCATCCAGAGTCCAGTATTGCTGGAGTTGTACTGGATGGGCAATGTTTGTATTTAACCCTCCGAGATAACGAGCTATTGTTTGCTCCTCCCTTTCTTGTATATCACATTTCATCATGAGTTTCTCAAACTCCCTGGTATATTCCTCTACAGACATAGCCTTTTGGCGGAGATTATGTAACTGAAGGAAATTATCTTGATAATAGTTTTCGGGAAGAAACTTACGTGAGAGCTCGCGTCGCATCTTGTCCCACATTCGTATCTTGCTCTTTCCCTCTCTTTCACGCCTTCTTTTGAGATTCTCCCACCATATGGAGGCATGCTTCTTCAATTTGATGGCAACAATCTTAACTTTCTGCTCATCTGGGATTTCTTTGTAATCAAAGACTCGTTCAACTGTTTGTAACCAGTCAATGAATTCATCCGGTTGGAGTCTTCCCTCGAATTCAGGAATGTCTACCTTAATGTCATTAAGGCGGAATGATTGTTGTTGAGGACGGCGGTGATAGTCAGCAGACGACGAACTATTATTATCTGAATCATTTGGATATTCACTGCGAGATTCTAGCATGGCTTGCTGCGTTTGTACAGTGGTTTCCAATTCCTGTATCCGGCGTCTCATTTCCTCCATCTCAATTTCATGTCTATTTCCGCGTCTTGGTGGCAATTTGCAGTTTATTAGGTACAAGGTAGGGAAAGGACTTGTGTATATGGAAAAGTCAAGGGTAAAATAGGAAATTTGGGTAATGAGGGGCAATAATGTATTTTGGGGCAAATCTGGGGGTCAAAATGCAATTTCAGAAAGTTTGGGGGAGCTGAAATGTAATTTTGGCAAAATCTGGGGGTCAAATTGTAATTTCAGAAAGTTTGGGGGACTGAAATGTAATTTTGGCAGAATCTGGGGGTCAAAATGTAATTTCAGGAAGTTCCGGGGTCTAAAATGTAATTTTGGTAAAGTCAAGGGGGTCAAAATGTAATTTTCTAAAAGTTCAGGGACCTAAATGTAATTTTGGAAAAGTATAGGGGTCAAAATGTAATTTTCTAAAAGTTCAGGGACCTAAATGTAATTTTTGCAAAGTCTAGGGGTCAAAATGTAATTTTCTAAAAGTTCAGGGACCTAAATGTAATTTTGGAAAAGTCTAGGGGTCAAAAATGTAATTTCCTAAAGTTCAGGGACCTAAATGTAATTTTGGCAATTTTCTAGGGGTCAAAATGTAAATATCGCAAAATTTAGGGCACAAAATGGTAATTTCAACAAAATGCTAGCTGACCGTATGCTGACGTGGCAAGAGTGACACGTGGCAGTCTGTGATTGGTCCACGTGGCAGTCTGTGATTGGTCCACGTGGCGTTGACCGATGACGTGGCTGCTGACTGGACTGGGTGACGTGGCAGGCTGACCGGACGGATGCCGTGGCAGGGTATGACACGTGGCGCAATCGGATTGGACAGAGTGGCGTTGACTGGGTCAACTAAGCTGACGTGTCAGATGACGTGGACTGATGACGTGGCAGTCGTCTTCAACCTTCTGCAGCGCGTGGCGGGCGCGTGAGCTCCGTTGACGGCGCGTGGTTTTCCGGTGAGGCGCGTGAGAGCGCGTGACAGCGTTTCACGGTGGTGGCCGACTCTTGTTCTAGGTTTTGGGACCTCCTGAACACGATGGTGTGGTCAGAATTTCGAGAAAAGATCGGCAGGATGGAATTCGCACACCCTGTTTTCTCAACGTTTTTTCTCTCAATCCTCTTCCTCACTCTCTCGTTTTCTCTCCCTCTGGAACAAGGCTCTGATGCCAAAATGGTATAGAAACCAAAACTCAATGTGTTTATTCAATCTCAGATGATTTTACAATGAAAAACGAAGCCTATTTATAACCAAACTCAAAACCTCATAAATGCTTAAAATAATGCCAAAGTCAGTTTTGGCAACCATCCTTAACGTCAGTGCATACATCATTCCCTGTCAACGTTGGCTGCTTGTTCACATCTCTGTTCACACTCTCTGTTCTGTTTCTGTTTCATTACTTTGGATCATATATCTGTGGATCTATTAGAGGTATAACATTGCCATCGATCAATAACTTCCATGCCTTGAAAAATTTACCCAAAAAGAAAAAGAATGATTGATGTTAAGCTTTGAAGTTATATACATTGGGACAAAATTATTTTAGAGTTTTTGCAAGAAACAAATGTACAAAATGGAGAGGCTTACAAATCCTGAAAGTGTTAAAGATTCTGCCTCTTCATAAAAGCTAGTGTTTTTCCTTCCACTAATAATCTCTAGTAACAAAACACCAAAGCTAAAAACATCATATTTCTCTGAATAAAGTCCTTCAGTTGCATACTCTGGAGAAATGTAGCCGCTGTAATTAAACATTACATCTCTAATGAGCTCTCAATATGTCATTAATATTATTATCTCAAGCAAAGCAAAAGGAACACTTACTATGTTCTAACAATTCTTTCTGTATTTGCCTGATCTTCATTGCCTCCAAACAATTTAGCCATCCCAAAATCTGATATCTTTGGATTCATTTCTTTATCCAATAATATATTACTTGCCTTCAAATCTCTATGTATAATTCTTAATCTTGAATCTCGGTGAAGATAAAGCAACCTTCTAGCTATTCCCTCAATTATGTTGAAGCGCCTTCCCCAATCAAAAAGATTATGGTGCTCTGGATGTATAAAAGATTGTTTTAGGAAATATGTAATGAAGGCAAATGTTCAAAAAGGAATTATCACTCACTTCCTGCAATATGATAGTAAGTGGTGGTAGTATTTGGCACACTAGGTGACCATTTGTATTCACTTAGTTAGTTGTACCATAACTATTACTCTATACAAACACAATTGAACTTGCACATCAAGAGATACAAAACACAAACACACAATTTAGAAAAAAGGGAAGAACTTTTAGAAAATGTCAACTAAGTAATAACATCTTGTAAAATGAGTTGAAGCACTAAGCTTATTCATCAACATTCAATAAAGTTTTCCTCTTTTTCTTCTTCTTTATCTTATGCAAAGCATTTAAACATCGAATTTATTCATAAGCATGGAAGATGGGCACTAACCAAAGATGTATGCATCTAAACTTTTGTTTGGCATGTATTCATAAACCAATGTCTCTTCTCCTTCAATGCAACAGCCAAGAAGTCTAACAAGGTTTCGGTGTTGAAGCTTAGAAATCAATTCCACTTCATTTATAAATTCTTCCATACCCTGTTTAGATGATCTTGATAATCTTTTTACTGCTATTTCCTGTCCACCTTCCAATTTTCCCTGAAACAAGATGATGGAAAACATCAATTTCTTATGAACTGAAAGATGATAAGGTAAAAAAAAAAATGAAAGTCACCTTGTAAGCTGGACCAAAGCCACCCTGCCCAAGTTTATTTGCTATATCAAAGTTGTTTGTTGCAGTTGCAAGCTTTCTAAAATCAAACAATAATAACTCTGGAATATGGACTTGTTTGAAAGCCATTATCCTTTTGTCTTGAGTCTGCATTTCCCCTGTGTTCAACACATTTTTTCCATTTCAAAATGTTTCAAAATGTTGAAATTCAAATGTTCAACAGATTATCTAAGACAACAAAGTTAAGATTGTATCATATATAAACAATCAGAAACAAAATCACTGATCCCTTGAATGAGCTCTTACAGTAAAATGGAAAATCACCTTTTTGCTTTGAGCATTTTTTCCATAAGAAATATCCAAACACAGTAATGAGAATTGTTCCTATCGAAACTGATATTATAACAGGTGTTGTCATTTTCCTCCTGCCTATGCCTATTTCAAAGAAAAGAAGAACGTTCAGAGTGCCTTCATTTTCTGACAATAAATCAAAACCATACTACATGTATTGTCATCAAAAGACGTTAGGAAGTGCAGTAAAATAAAATAAAGATCCCCAAGTTTTTATCATGATATGAACTTGTTTTGCAATGAACACCAAGCTAGTTGACTCCTTGAAAGAAAATTGCCCCAGAAATTTTATAATTTTTTAAAGAACTTAAGATTTATATAGACTGAAAATAAACTATGAAGTGACATCACCCAGGGATATATAACATGACATAGTATGTAAATAATCAAATAGCAAGATAAATATTGCTTAGATGAAATTTCAAGCTGTACCAGATCTTATGAGTGTGGTGGAAGAGGCATGTTGAACAAAAAACAGGTGTGCTCTTGGGTGATTTAAAGAGATTTCTTTAAATTAAAAGGACATACCTAGTTCTGAGTAGGCTAAACGTATGTAAATGTCAACCCCTCCATATGAGAAGCTCTGAATGTCAAATAAATCTGCACTCCAAACCATACAGCCAAGGTTTGTTTCATAGGCATAAGCTATACAAGAGCAATTCTTGAGACATGAAGTTTGACAATCTGCAGCATCCTGAGCATAAGAAGGTAACACTTGTGCATCATCTGGTACTTTTACATTCTCCATCATAAAAAACACATCTAATTTGCTAGTTTGAGAATCATTTTTTACTTTTTCACACTGAAGTGGTTCTCTTCTCACACACCCACTGGTCCAGTTCTGTCTTTCCCATTCTTGTTTGTTCTTTGGTTCAAACCCTCTCAAACAGCTGCAGATTGGGGAATTCTGCGAATTGCAAATCCCAAATGGGCCACATTTGCCATAAACATCACAACCTGAAGGACCCATTGTCTTCAAAAGTTCCCATACATGCATCTGGGAATTCCAAAATCTTCGCTCTACTTTACCTTGAGAAACTAAAGTAACAGTTGAGATAGAATTACCTAGATAAAAGGACAATCTAAGACTCCCTTCCTGTTCTTTCATCAGAAGCCTATTTTGGGAGTTAGATGAACTTACCCTGGGTATCTCAAGGAAGGTCATGCCATTCCAGGGACCACTACGCCATTTAGGACTATTTCCTTCCCACACGAATAATTCAGTTACATTACGGACTTCAAGACCAAAAGAAAATCTTCCATTGGATGGATCAGATGGACTTTTCCATGATGTAAGTTGTACTTTCTCGCCTTTGTTTTTGTTAGTAATGAGTTCCATGCCTTGTAACATTGTATTACTAGGATGCAGGAAGCTCTGCCACACGAATGCTCCAGTGATTCCATCTACGAGCACAAAGTTGCCAGTATCTAAGAGCTGAGCACTGGAATTTGATGCAACATGCGAGACATTTGTTGACCAAAGAACTTGTTTTTGCCCATTCAAAATAACAAGATTGCCATTTTCTGAAATTGTGAGAATCCCAGAAGAATCTGTTAGTGGATTGTTTTTGTTGGCAACCCAAACAATTGAGGATTTGGACATGTACCAAATTCCAACGTAGCGATTAGTGGAATTTTGAGGACTGAAGAATCCCAGCGTGAACATGTTATTCCTTGAGCTCACTGTTTCAGGTTCCTGGATCAACACAGAGGGTGTAATGAAGTCCAAGGCACAAACCACCAGAGCAGAAGAGAGCAAACATATATGGAAAGCAAGCAACAAGCAAGCTTTTTTACTGAATCCCACGAAGAACATGACGATTATCGCAAGCATTGGATTTTGAACTTCTTAGTTTTTCTTAATCTGCGACTTCATTGGAAGAAGAAAACCCCCAGCAAAAATTTGGAATTTTCGCATGGACTTGGTCGGCAAAGACTTTCTATAACGACTGAACCAATTATGCGTCACATTTGGACAACTATTGGATTTTCTCATTCATCGATCCTAAACTTTTAAGTTCTAAGAAAAGTCGTAAACTATTTTGGCGCATAACTCTGCAGTGCTGAGATTTTCTCAAATTTGTCTGCCCAAAAAGTTCAGTCTTTTACCCAGCCCATATAAAATTAAGGGAAAATCTTATGAAGCTGTTTGAAATAGGGAAATTTTAAATTAAGTTAGTAAATTTAATAAATCCCTAATTAAGTTATTAACTCAATTTAGGATTATAAAATATGAGTTAAATAACCTTATTGCCTTCTATTAGTCTCCTTTCTCCTCTTAAAAGTGTTTTAGTGCTCTATAACTTATTTTTCAATAGGTACATGTATACAAACATTAATGTATAATAAAATAAAATATAATTAGCTTAAATCAAATAATTTTTTTTGTGGTTTGGAAAGATCCTCAAGAATTATTCAAGACAAAAAAAAAAAAAAAAAGGAAAGCATAATCCCAAAAGCAATTAAATAATTTTTAGTTGAATATAGAGAATAGAAAAAAATTATTTTTGACTTGAATTTTTCTTCTCGATGAGAAGAAAATTAAACTATGTTAATCCAAAAAAATCTGACTTATATGATATTATATATATCAGAAATTTTCAGTAATGGAATTTTAAAAAAAAATTATTAACATAAAAAACCAAAGTATATATTACACAAGTTTGAATTCTATAACTAATGAATTTTGATTTTCTTTTTATTAACAAAACAAATTTAAGTTGAGTTCTTCCAAAAATAAAATTTTTTATTGACCATATTTAAATAAAAATCGTTTAATTGGTATTTGAGTTATTCTTTTTTCTTATTTGTTGGCTTGAATTATTCTTGATGATTCTTTTAGAACATAAAATTTTCTTTGATTTAAGCAAATCATATTTTATTTAATTATATATTAATGTTAATATATATACACACAGATTTATTGAAAAACTAAATGTTAATACATATACACTCAGATTCATTGAAAACTAAATGTTAATATATATATATATATATATAGACACATATTTATTGAAAACTTAAGTTGCAAAACAATAAAACTCTTATAAGAGAGGAAAGAGGATAGAGAAGGCTAGGAGAGTGCAATAAAATCATTTTACTCATATTTTAAAATCTTAAAGTGGATCAATAACTTAATCAGGAATTTGTTGAGTTTAACAACCTAATTTAGAATTTCCTGATTTTAGGCAGCTTTATATAGGATTTTCCCTAAAACTAAATCGGGAAAATGACATCACGGTCTCAATTAAGAAAAATAATATCAAAAAAGTCTCATAGCTTGTCAATAAGAAGTAAAAGAGCAACCATTAACAAGTAGAGAGGCTACCATTAACAAATTTTGGAACTTTTCTGATATTATTTTTCTTAATGGGACTTTAATGTGATTTTCCCAACTAAATATTTCTTTCTGTCCTTAATATAAGATTTATTTACCTTATTTGATTATATTAAGGAAGTTAGTTAAATTAGTTAATATGACATATATTTCCTTAAATACCTTAATGATCTTCCTTAATTCCCTCCTTCCCTTTCCTACCCGATTGTTGTTAAGAGAGCATAAGGGTAAATTATGAAAATATTGATAAATATAAAAAATGTCCTATATAACTCCCCAAATATGTTTTATAATAAGGACCAGAGGGAGTACCATTTTTAAAAAAAAAATTAACACTATAATTTTTTTTTCCTTAAAACCATATACTATGATAGCAAGGTATTGATTTCCACTTCTGATAAAAAAAATTATCAGAACTTGTTCAAACCTTATTTGAACTTAAGAAAACCTTACTAGAAGTGGGAATCAATATCTTTTAATTATAACAACCGGTGAATTTTAAATTGGAATTTATGAAAATATTATCAGAACTTGTTATTAAAATCTTATATGAACTTGTGAAATATTTATAACAAATTGGAACAATACCCTTTCTACCAAAAAAAAATGGAATCAATACTCTACCGTTATAGCAATTGGTGATTTTTAAATTGAAACTTGTTAAAACCTCATTTGAACTTGTTAAAACGTCATCTGAACTTGTAAAACCCTTATCAGAAGTGGGAATCAATACCATCTCATTGTAATAAGTGGTGATTTTTCAATTAGAATTTGTGAAAATATTAGCAGAACTCGTTAAAATCTTTTCTGAATTGTTAAACCCTTATAAAAAATGTGAGCACATTTTTAAATTTATAGAGACGTTTTATCATTTTCATTTAATTTTAAAAAAGATAAATAAGGCTTTCACATCTCTCTAACATTTTAAGCATTCGGATTACTTTTTTATCCTTTCATACTTTTAAAGTTCTTTTTTAAAAATTTCCTCAAGATGAAAGGGTAAAAAAATGTGATCAGAAAGATACAGGATAAGTCTTCAAAGTAAACTGACATGATAGGCAAATAGTCACATCATGCCATTTTACAATAATGACATGGATTTCTGAACATTCATGACAAATCTCTCCCGCAATTAATGGGTCAATCTCAACCAATATCGTTCCCCAAAAACACTTTAATGTTTCACCTTATATTTAAGGAATTATTTCATTTAAATATCATTTGAATTCTTAAAATCCCAGAAAGTCTGTTACGAAATTAAAATGATAAAGAGATGAATGAGAGAAATATAGGATTTTGAAGTTTAATTGTTTTTATTAAAACACCCCCTTCATATAACATAAACCCCATCCTCTTTCTCTCTCCTCTCCCTCCCTTCATCTCTTCCTCTTCTCGTGAAGCCAGCAGCTCCTCCCTTTCTACTTTAGATCTCGCCATCTCCAACCTCCTCCCTCTCCGGCGCTGCTGATGAAGCCAGCAGCACCGGTGACGACCTTGTTGAGAGGGGATATCCCTACCACCTTGTTCGCCACCACACCGTCGTAATTGGAAGCTTGTTTATCAAATGTACTGTCAGGGGTTTTGCTGACTTTTTTTTTATCATCCCTTCCGTTCACAGTTGTACTGTTTTCTCCAAAAGGAATAGTAAAAGTTACCAAGTGCCTTCCCACTTCTTTTTGTTTTTTGTTTTTTTTTTGTTCTTTTCTTTTTCCATTTTTTTTAGTTATCTTTGAAACTACAAGAGCAGAGGAAACGGTTTTTTTTTTGCCAACAAGAATAAAAGGTTTTGATAAACAAACAATTGGATCTTGTATACTGATTCATAGCTGTGATATTTTGTAATGTAGTCATAGTGTATGGAGATTGACTAAAGCTTTAGTCCCTTTATTCCAACAGTATACTAGTGTGCACTTTTTTTGTACAAGAAGCAAGTAAATCAAGAAATATTATCAGTGACAGTGTGACCCAAAAAGGGCTAGGTGCTGACAAATTCAATAATGAGAATAACAAAACTTTAATTGTTTTGACGATATCAATAATGGAAATGACAACTTATTCCCACCAAATATGTGAATGTTAGTCCAAAAGGGATGGCTTTAGACAAATTAACTAATAGGAATGACAAAGTTATTAATGGTTTTGACGAATTGGCTAATGACAATGACAACTAATGCAAGACGTACTGACCAAATGTATGAAAGTGTTAGCCCAAAAGGGGTAGGTTCTGACAAATTCCCTAATAGGGATGACAAAGCTATTAATGGTTTTAACGACTTCACTAATGGCAATGACAACTAATGTAATACGTACTAACCAAGTGTGTAAAAGTGTTGACCAAGAGGGGGGACTCTGACAAATTAACTAATGGGAATAACAAATTAATTAATGGTTCTGATGAAATCGATAATGGGAATGCCAACTAATGCATGACGTCGTGAGTTGCATGCATGAAAGTGTTGGCCCAAAAGGAGTGGGCGCTGACAATTTCAATAATGGGAATAACAAAATTATTAATGGTTTTGACGAGATCGATAATGTGAATGACAACTTATTCTTACCAAATATGTTAGTGTTGACCCAAAAGGGGTGGGCGCTGACACTTTTGGGCCAACACTTTCATACATGTAACTCACGACATCATGTATTAGTTGGCATTCCCATTATCGATTTTATCAAAACCATTAATTAATTTGTCATTCCCATTAGTCAATTTGTCAGAGTCCCCCCTCTTGGTCAACACTTTCACACACTTGGTGAGTACGTATTGCATTAGTTGTCATTGCCATTAGCGAAGTCATCAAAATCATTAATAACTTTGTTATTCCCATTAGGGAATTTGTTAGAGCCCACCCCTTTTTGGCCAACACTTTCACACATTTGGTCAGTACGTCTTGCATTAGTTGTCATTGCCATTAGCCAATTCGTCAAAACCATTAATAACTTTATCATTCCCATTAGTTAATTTATCTAAAGCCACCCCTTTTGGGCTAACAGTCACACATTTGGTGAGAATAAGTTGTCATTTCCTTTATTGATATCGTCAAAGCCATTAAAAATTTTGTTATTCCCATTACTGAATTTGTCAGCGCCTAGCCCTTTTTAGGTCACACTGTCATAGATAATATTTCTTGATTTACTTACTTCCCGTACAAAAAAAAAAGCACAATAGCATACTGTTGAAATAAAGGGACTAAAGCTTTAGTCAATCTCCATACACTAAGACTGCATCACAAAATGCCACAGCTATGAATTAGTATACAAGATCCAATTGTTTATTTATCAAAGCCTTTTATTCTTGCTGGCCAAAAAAAAAGCCTTTTGCTCTGTTCTTGTAGTTTCCAAGATAACTAAAAAATGGAAAAGAAAAGAACTAAAAAAAACAAAAAACAAAAAGAAGTGGGAAGGCAGTTGGTAACTTTTACTATTCCTTTTGGAGAAAACAATACAACTGTGAACAGAAGCGATGATAAGAGAAAAAAAAAAAAGCAAAACCCTTGACAGTACATTTGATAAACGAGCTTCCAATCACGAGGTTGTGGCGGCGAACAAGGTGGTGGCGATATCCTCTCTCAACAAGGTCGTCACTGGTGCTGTTGGCTTCATCGACGGCGGAGAGAGAGGAGGCTAGAGATGGCGAGATCTAAAGTAGAGAGGGAGGAGCTGCTGGCTTCACAGGAAGAAGAGAGATGAAGAGGATGGGGTTTATGTTACATGAAATGGGTGTTTTAGTAAAAACAATTAAACTTCAAAATCCCATATTTCTCCCAATTACCTTTGTGTCATTTCAATTTCATAACAAATCTTTTGGAGTGTTTAGAATTCAAATGGTATTTACATGAAATTTTTCCTATATTTAATCCCTTGCTTGGATGGAGAAAAATGGAGGGAAAAGAAAATTAGGGAGTAGAAGGAGAGGAAAAATAGATTTTTTTCATGATTAAATTGGAGAAAAAATGAGGGAGGAAGAAAAATAAACGGGAAAATGGGGTGTGAGACCCATTCAATTTTCACCCCAAAACTTCTCTTCACAATAGGAGAGATTTATAGCCAAACAATTTATTCCCAAGCTGCCCTCTACAAGGCTCTCATTAGACATTCTCCCTTGAGTCCAAAAATTTAGAATTATTACCAATGCGAGTTGACACAAGTGGTAAGGGGTTTGCGTTCCCTTAAGTGCTCTAATCCCGGGTTTGATACTTGGGGCGGCGTGTATGGAGAAAATACACTTAGGCGGGTCGCCTCCATCTTGGGCCCGACGGTATTCGAGGGATTAATGATCAGGCTCGCTCCGGTGGATATACTGGTCTCACAAAAAAACTAGATTTATTGGATTTTCTCATTGATCGATCCTAAACTTCTAAGTTCTAAGCAAAGTAGTAAACAACACTATTTTGGCACATACCTTTACAGTGCTGATATTTTCTCAAATTTTTCTGCCCAAAAAGTTCAGTCTTTTACCCAGCCCATATAAAACTAAATAGGGAAAATGATATCAAGGTCCCAATTAAGAAAAATAATATCAGAAAAGTTTCATAACTTGTCAATAAGAAGTGAAAAAACAACTATTGACAAGTGAAAGAACTACCATTAATAAGTTTTAGAACTTTTCTAATATTATTTTTCTTAATGGGACTTTAATGTGATTTTCCCAACTAAATACTCATTTTTGTCCTTAATATAAGATATATTTATCTAATTTGATTATATTAAGGTAGTTAGTTAAGTTAGTTAATATGACATGTATTTTCCTAAATACCCTAATGATCTTCCTTAATTCCCTCCTTTCCTTTCCTCCTTAATTGTTGTTAAGGAAGCATAAAGGTAAATTATGAAAAGATTGATAAATATAAAAATTGTTTCATATAACTCTCCAAATATGTTTTATATTAAGGAGCGGAGGAAGTACCATTTTTTTTAAAAAAAATTAACACTAGAATTTTTTTTTCCCCCTTAAAACCATATAATACGATGGTAAGGTATTGATTCCCACTTTTAATAAATGCTAAAAAAGACAAATCAAACCCTCACACCTCTCTAACATTTTAAACATTCGGATTACTTTTTTATCCTTTAATACTTTTAAAATTCTTTTTTAGAAATTTTCTCAAGATGAAAGGGTAAAAAAATGTGATGAAAAAGATACTGGATGAGTTTTCAAAGTAAACTGACATGATATAGGCAAACAGTCACACCGTGCCATTTTACGATAATGACATGGATTACTAAACATTCATGACAAATCTGTCCCGCAATTAATGGGTCAACCTCAACCAATATCGTCCCCCAAAAACACTTCAATGCTCCACCTTATATTTAATCCCTTGGATGGAGAAAAACGGAGGAAAAAGAAAATTAGGGAGTGAAACGAGAGGAAAAATATATATTTTTCATGCTTAAATTGGAAAAAACATGTGGGAGGAAGAAAAATAAACGGGAAAATGGGGTGTTAGAACCACCCAATTTTCACCCCAAAACTTCTTTTCATAGTAGGAGAGATTTATAGCCAAAAAATTCATTCCCACGCTGCCCTCTACAAAGCTCTCATTAGACGTTCTCCCGTGAGTCCAAAAATTTAGATTTATTACCAACACGAGTTGACGCAAATGGTAAGGGGTTTATGTTCTCTTAAGCTTTTTAGTCTAAGGTTTGATACTTAGGGCGGCGTGTATGGAGAAAATCCATTTGGGGGGGTCGTCCCCATCTTGAACCCGACGACACCGGAGGGATTAGTCATCGGACTTGCTCCGGTGGATACCCTGGTCTCACAAAAAAAAGGGAAAATTGTGAAAAAATCCCTCATTAGTAACTTATTTGCTAAATGGGATCTTCACGTGCAGATTATCTTCTACGTGTGCATAATATCTTCCCTGGTGTGCAGAATATCTTCCCTATGTGCAAAAATCTTCCCCATACGTGTGCAAAAATTTCCCTACGTGTACAAAAATCTTCCCTCCATGTGTAAATTTCTTCCCATGTCTCATTTAACAAATAAGTTGCCCATAATATCTTTTTTAATAATTTTCCCCAAAAAAATTAGATTTATTGGATTTTCTCATTCATGGATCCTAAACTTCTATGTTCCAAGCAAAGTCGTAAACAACATTATTTTGGCATATACCCCTACAGTGCTGATATTTTCTCAAATTTGTGTGCCCAAAAAGTTCAGTCTTTTACCCAGCCCATATAAAACTAAACAGGGAAAATAACATCAAGATCCTAATTAAAAAAAATAATATTAAAAAAGTCTCATAACTTGTCAATAAGAAGTGAAAGAGCAACTATTGACAAGTGGAGAAGCTACCATTAACAAATTTGAAAACTTTTCTGATATTATTTTTCTTAATTGGGACTTTAATGTGATTTTCCCAACTAAGTACTTCTTTCTGCCCTTAATATAAGATATATTTATATAATTTGATTATATTAAGGAAGTTAGTTAAGTTAGTTAATATGACATGTATTTTCTTAAATACCCTAATGATTTTCTGTAATTCCTTCCTTCCCTTTTCTCCTTGATTGTTGTTAAGGGAGCATAATGGTAAATTATGAAAAGATAAAAAAATATAAAAATTTTCTTATATAACTCTACAAATATGTTTTATATTTAGGATCGGAGGGAGTACCATTTTTTTTTAAAAAAATTAACACTAGAATTTTTTTTTCTTAAAACCACATACTACGACGGCAAGGTATTGATTTCCACTTCTGATAAAATTTTATCAGAATTTATTCAAACCTTATATGAACTTAAGAAACCCTTATCAGAAGTGGGAATTAATACCTTTTGATTATAACAAGTGGTGAATTTTAAATTGAAATTTATGAAAATCTTATCTGAACTTGTGAAACCTTAATAACAAATTGGAAACAAATACCCTTTCTGCAAAAAAAAAAAAAAAAACGGAATCAATACTCTACCATTATAGCAATTGATGATTTTTAAATTGGAATTTATGAAAATCTTACCTGAACTTATTAAAACCTCATCTGAACTTATCAGAAGTAGGAATCAATACTTTGTCATTGTAATAAGTGATGATTTTTAATTAGAATTTGTAAAAATCTTATCATAAGTTATTAAAATCTTATCTGAATTGTTAAACCCTTATAAAAACTGTGAGAACATTTTTAAACTCATAGGGATATTTTTATCATTTTCATTTAATTTTAAAAAAAGATAAATAAGACCCTCACATCTCTCTAACATTTTAAGCATTCAGATTACTTTTTTATCCTTTAATACTTTTAAAGTTCTTTTCCAGAAATTTTTTCAAGATGAAACGGTAGAAAAATGCAAGATATTAAAACTCGAACCGGGTATTAAACCGGTCGGGGTATTGGGTTAAGGGTCAGTGGGTCAGACCGGGGTTAAACCGGGACCAAATCGGTGAGAAATTAAAAATTTTAGACTTATAATATGAAATTTTAAAGAAAAAATTTTAATTTTTTTTTTAAATATGAACCCGGTCCGGACCGAAAACCAGACCAGTTTACCGACAGGTTCGTCGGTTTCCGAGCCGGACCGGCCGGTCCGATCCGGGTTCAAGAACCTCGGAAAAATGTGATGAGAAAAATACTGGATGAGTCTTCGAAGTACACTGACGTGATAGCCAAATAGTCACATCATGCCACTTTACGATAATGACTTGGATTTCTGAACATTCATGACAAATGTCTCCCGCAATTAATGGGTCAATCTCTCCCAATATCGTCCCCCAAAAACACGTCAATGCTCCACCTTATATTTAATCCCTTGCTTGGATGGAGAAAAATGGGGGAAAAAGAAAATTAGGAAGTAAAACAAGAGGAAAAATAGATTTTTTCATACTTAAATTGGAGAAAAAATGTGGAAGAAGAAAAATAAACGGGAAAATGATGTGTGAGACGCACCAATTTTCACCTCAAAACTTCTCTTCACAGTAGGAGAGATTTATGGTCAAAAAATTCATTCCCGCGCTGCTATGCAAAGCTTCATTTGAAGTTCTCCCTTGAGTCCAAAAATTTGGATTATTTTACAATGATTGAGCGGATAAGGATTTTTTATTTTAATTTCATAACTTTTAGGGAAAATGACATCTAGGTCCAAGCAACAGAAAAAATATCACAAAAGTCTTTTTGAAAAGTCAATGGTCAGAAAAGTTCATAAGGACTTTTCTGACATGAATTCCCAATGTCCATTTGCAAAAATAACCCCTAAGTAATTTAATCACTGTCATTGTTTACAACATGTTATGCTATGTTTACAACATCGCAAGTCATATTAACAACATAGTCAGTTATGTTTACAACATGTTATGCTATATCTAATGAGTTGTAAACGTAATTGAAGAGGTTGTAAATGCGACACAATCACGCATTTTATATACATGTTGTAAACGTAATTGACTATGTTGTTAATATGACTTGCGATGTTATAAACATAGCATAACATGTTGTAAATAATGACAGTGGTTAAATTGTTTTAGGGTTATTTTTGTAAATGGACATAGGGAATTCATGTCAGAAAAGTCCTTAGAGACTTTTCTGACTATTAACTTTTTAAAGGAACTTTTATAATATATTTTCTGTCACTTAGAACCTAGGTGTCATTTTCCTAACTTTTATATGAATACACTTAAAGAACCGTTGGACATGGTGCCCAAAATTAATTTTAATAGCATTATTAGTGATATTCTCGTTATATCAATTTCCAGTTTTTTTATTTCATTCGATTTTTATCATTTTATTAATAATATTAGATAATATATAATTTATTTATTCTAAAAATATATTAATTTAATTTAATTTCAAAAAACCTATCCTCTTTTTATTTTTTTTACCTAGAAAAATAACTTTCTTGATCAATTGTTCATAATAATGATGTTTTTGTCATTATGATATGTATTTTTTTTTCTTTCTTCTTTGTTTTCTCTCATGCATCCAAGCAGGATGGGTGGTTATATTTTCTTTCTAATTTTCTCTGCTTTTCATTTTCTTTCTTTAAGTTGCTGTTTTTTTACCTTAAACAAAGGCTGATGAGGAAAGGACTAGATATCCCAAGAATGCAAGTGTCATACGTACTCTAAGAGATGCATATTTTTTATGGAGATTTAAGAACAAAAGGTTGAAATAATGTGGCTTTCCCTCCACCACTAACCACCAGTGATTCAATCAAACCTTCATAAAAGCAGAGTAAAGGGGTCATTTAAAAAATTATAATTAATTATAACTTTTTATTTTTAAGTATTTTTTTTAGATGTCATAGTCTTACGGTAATTGATAATCTATGCAGCAATTTGAGTCTCTACGGTGCCATGATATACTATAACTACATTGAAGGTGCGTTATCAATCTCCCATCCTTTTCTCTCCTATTCTTTTTTTAACTATAAGATCAACATCTTAATAGTTTATATTTAGTCTTATACAAAAGTTTTTTTTTTATTTTCTTTAGTGTAGGATTAAATTATTCATATCAAAATTTAGCAATTTAATTTTTAATTAATTATTTTTTATAATTGAACATTTTGATAATTTTATAAAAGTTCAAAATATGGAAGACAAGAAGAGCAAGACTTTTAATTTTGGCCACAGGAGGACAAAAGTCTTTAACGTATAACTATTCCTACACTTCTGCTTCATGCTGTAAAATCCTTTCCTTATACACAATAATTAACTATGGACTTGATAAAACCATTTTTTTTTATACACTATTATAATCATTTACAACCTCTACCATGGTAATAAAAAGATTTCAAATCATCTTTCAAAAGATTACCATGGTAGAAAAGAATTCAACTAACTATTTAAAAACTCTTTAACTAAATAATATCTCATCATATATTAAAATATCCATATCAAACCAAATTATGGTTCCAGCAATTCAAACCACATCATCAGGCCCGCAAGCCATCCAACCTCATCAAGAGTAATTAAAAATATATAGTTAAAATATCAAATCTCCAAAATAAATCAGAGTATGCAAAATGAGCCCTAACGTGGCAATATACAATAATCCAACATATATTATAAAGATAGAAGCACTACTTTTATCAGAAGTAGTTTAAGCTTTCGGAGTCTTCCCTGATGGACCCGCACAACAACTATCACCTGGAAAAATGTTAAATCAACGGGGTGAGACAAAAGCCTCAGCAACCAACAATCCATCTCATTGGGCATAAGAGTAAGTGCCCATGAGGCGCCAAGTGGGATAGTTATTAAAATCTTATCATTATTAAAATCTCACATGTCCACATGTATATATACACATTAATTTACCATATCATAATCTCGTTCTCATATTTATCACAAGTATATAAGAATCAATATACAATAATTTATTCTTTGTCCTGCCTTATTTCCTCTAACTGAACCCATGGACTAGCACTGACCCATATAACTGGTAGTTTAACTTAACAAGCTCACCAATCAAGTGATATGGACCGGCCAAAATCCACAGAGCACGAGACCGGACCATGGGTTCCCCCTCTAATTATATTAGTGGGGTGTCAATGCCCTACTGAACACAATTGGGCGAAAGGACTAGCCAGTGTACACCTGGAAGTCCACCACCTTATTACCTCTTTTTGTACAAAAGTTCACCCCCTTATTTCCTCTTTAAGTAACAACCCGTCAAATCAACATCCACCATCCCCTCTCATATCAATATGTGTGATTATAACAAATCATTATCAATTCTCAATTATCAAAAGGATATTTTCAATCTCATCAATACATATCAATTCATATAATAAATATCACTACTCATTTTCTCAGCGAAAATAAGTCCCACAAGACTATTTCATTAACAACATATTTTCAAAGTCCACATCATATATCAATAGCCAAATTTATAATTCTATGTAATTAAAAATCACTCACAAACATCATACAAATATGCACAATAAGAGGAAAGTGGTTACCTCTCGCCAAAGCATAATTATAACCACAAGCTCCTAATCCAAGAGCTCAAATACACGCCAAAAATCAATCTACAACAATCAATTTATTATATATTAATAACTACTTGAGTTATTGGAAAAATTAATTTATTTAACTCAATTCTATAATTTCTAAGTTTTGAATTAATTACTCCTAAAATTCCAATTTCACACTAAAATTCCAATTATAAAATTTAATTATTTTTCTTAATTTAAAATAACCTATTCAAGTAATTGATTATTGTTAATTTCATTCCAATACATGAAAATCCCCAAATTTTAAGTTTAAGATCTAAAATACTAAATTATAAATCTTCATCTAAAAAAATCTAAACCGATTAAAGCCTAAAGAATACCCCCAACAATCCAAATAAATTATTTAACCCAAATTTAATCAGTTAAAAAGTCCAATATATATAATTATTTATAGATGTATTATGTAGAAAATTCATTATAAAATAATATACCAATTGAATAACAAAAGTAAACCGATTACAATTCACTATTAATCATCCTCTACATTTCTATAGTCTTGCTCTTTAAAAGTTTAATTTTGAATAAAGATATTACAAAATATTGATTTGAATTATAGGTCATTTTGGAAAGTTGGAGATAAAAGACCAAAAAGTAAAGATGCACAAGGACTAACGAAGAAAATGAAATTCTACATGTGGCTAATGGGAATTGTGACAGAAAGTTGGGGTACTTTTCTGTAATATTATCCCCTACTTTCAGTGAAGAACATATCAGCGGAAATTACAGAAAATTACCCCAAATTTTGAAAATGTCAGTTTGACTCAAAAATCCGAAAAACCACCGCCTTTCGCCGAGGAACATATCAACAGAAATTACAGGAAAATACCCCAAAGTTTTAAAATAACAGTTTAGTCTAAAAATCCGAAAATCACCGTCTCCCTCCACTGAAACTGATTTTCTGGCTGCTGAATCGGTAATATAAAATGAGGGAGAAATCTAAATATAATCTTGGAGGGATTTTTCGGCATCTTGTAGGGGATTTGATGAAGATTTCAAATCACAGCTAAAAAAAAATCATTGAGAGTCTTCTTACTTATTTTATCCACCGTCTGCCCAAAATTCTAATTCTATATTGCTCTCTAATCAGTAAGAAATCACTATCATAAGAAAGATAAAATTATTTAGAACATTACTCATAAAAAGAGTTTTATGATCAAAATAGAATTTGAGTGCCTTATTAATCTCTGAAGAACCAAAATTACTCCTACTAAAATTTCACCTCACACTATTTCTACACAGCACTCCACGCAAGTAATCTGCGTGAATTGAGTTTGGGGAAGGGATATTTATAATATCCCCCCGCCTTAAATTATTATTATTATTATTATTATTATTTTAATAAACATAATGATTGTTAAGATAGTGGCACCTGCCACTATCTTTCAACTTTCCAACTTTCGGCGCCACTTAAGTGGCTTTATATATATATATATATATTTTAATGATAATATTTTTTTAATTATTAATTATATTTTGATTAAATCATTCTTACTTAAATATTTATATGGTAAATTCTAATCACCTTAAAATAATCTTGTAATACTCAGAATAAATAAATTTAATATATTCTAAAGCTCATTAAATAATAAATCTCATGCTATTATTTAACAAAATAAAATTTGAGATGTTACACATGCTGAATATGGTAGCGGTTGGTTTTTCTTTAGCCATTCCTTCTTTTCCCCGCTCTCTTGGGCAAAGAAGAATCCAAGTTTTAAGTGTACTATTATTGGAGATTATTACAGTATTGGAATCTATGATGAGTACAAATTATAGAATGGTGTCTAAGAACTTAAAAATATAATATGATTAAGTAACTTATTAGTTTATTTAATCTTTTAAAATAAAATCAACTATGTTATAATCCCATTACTTGAAGGATTAGAAAACCAGACATCCTATTTACTTGGAATTTTCCATATCCAACGTTTGTTTTATTTCTTGCTTAATTGTCTGTGAAATTTAATAACGTCACTCTCCTCCAACCTCCATCGACCAACCTCCTAGCACATGCTTTGTTTCTGGCTGTGATATTAATTCTTTGTTTTTTTTTTTGTGCCAACCGCTGTGATATTAAGGGTCTGTTTGGAGGCTAAAAAAGTCCGTTTGGGGGCTAAAAGCCCCAAAAGCTTATTTGGTGTGTTTGGAAGAGCGTTGGTGATGGCTAGGCTTTTGCAGAAAATAGAGCTTTTATCATATAGAGTTCGAAGCTACTTTTACTCAGATGGAGATAAAAAAGAAATCACTTCTGCCACCGTCAATCCAAACACAAATCACATCTACAATCTGACTCTTTTTTTATATGACTTTTTTAAAAATTTATCTACACAAAAAACTCCTTCTCCACTGCTAATCCAAACAGCCACTCATTCGTTAACTCAATCAACCAACCCTGACAAAATTAGTCTCTATCCTGGGATAGTCAGAATGGGGAATTATTGTAGCAACTATATTTTATGTAATAAAATCTTTCTGGTGGGAATGACAATGAGATTCCAATGAAGTGACATAATTACCTGTAAGCTCAATAACAAGTAAAGGGCAGATAATGATAATATCTCATTTATCATTAAGACTTCTCGGTAATTAAATTTCTTACTTGAGGACCTTATTGTAATTCCCCATCTTTTTTGGGAGAATTGTGAAAAAAATACCTTAATGAGAATTTAATTGCTAAATGGGCCCAGTGTGCAAACGATCTTCCAGATGTGCAGAATATCTTCCCCTATGTGCAGACGATCTTCCCTGTGTGCAATATTCTTCCCACATGTGCACAATATCTTCCTACCATGCGCAGATAAATTTCCCAAATCCCATTTGACAATTAATTTATCAGTAAGATTTTTTTTCACAATTCTCCCATCATTCTTCCCCCTTTTTATATGCTTTTTTATTGTTGGTTTGTCGGGTGCATTTCAAAATATTTCAATCCAAAAACAATGTCAAAGCGGTGTTGATTACACACATAAACATCATTAACGTTTCAATAAAATTAAAAAGGCGCGTTTAATGAATTGAAATTGTAATTACTATTATTTATTCAATTACTCTTTTTTTTAAAAAAAAAATTAAAGGGCAAGGCACTAAAGATTTAAGATTACAAGCGGGATTGAAGTTATGACCTCTCACTTACAACATAGCTCTTACGCTATTTGCTCAATTACTGCTGGCTCCGAAAACCATCCGTGTCAGGTGAGGAAGGGAAACAAAACTTGTTTGTGAGGATTTACGGTTGTTTTATCCCGCATAGGCTTATTTTAAGGAAATCAAATAATTTGAGTAAATTAAAATAAAAACTTAAAACGAAATTATTGTTAAGGTTATCCAAAATAACAACTGGGAACATTATAATTTTGAATATTTCTTAGTATCATTCTACTTTTTTTTTAAATACATAGGAAAACTACACACTATCCCTTATTCACTATTCGCATCAAGCAAATTAGACAGCATATCGGGATCAAATAAGGTCAATCCTAGGCAATCATCAAGAGCCCTTTTATCCAGGAGGTCCGCCATTGTGTTGCTCTCTCCTGCTATATACTGCAAGTTCGGTTTGCACTTTGCTTATATTTGGATGAAGAGAAAATTAGAGGAAAAGAATACTAGAAGAGAAAACTCTAAAAAAAAATAGTAAATTCTTTTATCATTTTTTGAAGTTTTCCATCCTCTTATTGCCTCTTACTTATTTTCTCCTCAGTTTTCTCTCCATCCAAAACATATCCTTTAGCTTTTTAGATGTAATTCTTTTGTGTTCATCATTAATGTTTGATTTTTTCCTTTCCTTCTAGCTGAATTCAAGCATAAAATAATGAAAGAAAGACAGTTACTAGCCAGCCAGCAGAAACAGAACAAAAATATTCTTAAATAACTAAAATATAGAAACGAAGAACACACCAGAAGAATATCTTGCAGTCCACCACCAAACAATATATTTAGCAACAATGATAACTACTCCTCCACCTGTATTCATAGCAGTAAATGATTTTGAATCTAAATATATTGGACAAGTTGAGAATTAAACATAGCAGTAAATATCATTCATTATATGAAATTTTTTTTTTTTGAAATACTGCATCTACCAAGTTCAAAATGGGCTTCACAGGTATAAAGATCGTCTCATCCACTTGAGAATCGAATCTTACAATGTCAATTAAGTTTCCAATCCAAGACATGAAGCCATTGCAGCATAATACGCATATAATGTACAAAATCAGTCAATTTTGTCTTAGCATGTATCACTCCCGTTTTTCACCTTCCCGCACTGCAGTGAAACCCTTCTCACACATCCACTTGGCCAGACTTGTCAATTCCATTCATCAGCAATTCTTTGCTCAAAACCTCTTGTTATGAACTTAAACTTCAATCTTATTTATGAGATGTACAAGCACCTATTTATACACAATTACTACAATATGAAACCATTAATTCAATCTTCTACGCTTCATCATATTCTTCTTTGGCGGTAGACGATATTACTGACGAAGGGAGATATTGTCGTGGACTTCATCATATTCATCACCTAACGTTCTTTGACTTCTAACACTCCCCCTCAAGTTGGAGCATATATATTGATCATGCCCAACTTGTTACAAAGATATTGAACTTGTGTTCCATTTAAGGCTTTTGTCAGAAGATCTGCCAGTTGGTTGTCGGATCGTATGTGCCCTGTAGATACAATATTTTCTTTGATCTTATCACGAATAAAATGACAGTCAATCTCAATATGTTTTGTCCGTTCATGGAACACAGAGTTTGATGCTATATGAAGTGCTGCTTTATTGTCACACCATAATTTTGCAGGTAATGTTGTAGTGACACCAATTTCCTTCAAGAGTTGAAATACCCACACAATTTCTTGTACTGACTGTGACATGGCTCTGTATTCTGCTTCTGCACTTGATTTTGACACAACTCCTTGTTTCTTGCTTCTCCAAGATATCAAATTTCCACCAACAAACACACAATAACCCGTAGTGGATCGTCTTGTGGCTTTAGATCCTGCATGATCCGCATCACAGAAACACTCGACTTTAGTGTGTCCATAATCTGTATAAAGAATACCAAGACTTGGAGAACCTTTCAAATAATGTAAGATATGTTCTAAAGCTTCCCATTGTGCCACTGTTGGTGATGCCATGAATTGGCTGAGCCTGCTGACTGAGAATGTTATATCAGGACGAGTTACTGTCAGATAATTCAACTTCCCAATGAGTCTTCTATATCTCTCAGGAAATGCAAATGGCTTCAGTTTCTCTGAATCAATCTTCTTCTTCAAGTCATCAGGAAGTTCATCAAACATACTAGCATCAAGATCAAGGAAAGGATTCAGAATCATGGGGATGATGCTTGGTGCAGATCCAAGCTTTCTAGTGTCTTTTAAGAGATCGAGAACATACTTCCTTTGAGTTAAAAGAATACCTTTCTTGCTTCTCAAAACTTCAATACCAAGAAAGTACTTTAATGACCCTAAATCTTTTGTCTGGAAATGAGAGTTCAAGAAAACTTTAAGTTCTGAGATTCTGGAAATGTTACTTCCTGTAATCACAATATCATCAACGTATACTACTAAAAGAATCATGCCTGCATCAGATTACTGGTAGAACACAGAGTGATCACACTTGCTTTGACTTAATCCAAACTTCTTGACTACACCACAGAATCTATCAAACCAGGCACGAGGGCTTTGCTTTAGACCATACAATGACTTCTGGAGATAACACACTTTCCTATTCTCCCCCTGAGCAACGAACCTAGGTGGTTGCTCCATATAGACTTCTTCAAGGAGATCTCCATTCAAAAAACCATTCTTAACATCTAACTGATGTAAATCCCAATGATATATGGCAGCTATGGAGATAAGAAGACGAACGGATGTGAGCTTAGCAACAAGAGAGAAAGTCTCAGAGTAATCAATACCATAAGTTTGTGTATACCCTTTAGCAACTAGTCTAGCTTTTAACCGTTCCAAAGAACCATCGGCCTTAGTTTTAACAACAAATACCCATTTACATCCAATGACCTTCTTCCCAGGAGGTAGATCAACAAGAGTCCAGGTACCAGCTTTTTCAAGAGCCATAAGTTCTTCTTCCATTGCTGTACGCCAACCAGGATGAGTCAAGGCTTGGTGAAGGGTAGTAGGGGTGGATATGGAATCAAGGGTGACCACAAGAGAAGAAGAAGTAGGTGACAAATTCTGGTAAGACATGAAGGAGGATATAGGATAGGTACAATTGGCATATCTTTTGGGAGGACAACGAGGACGGGTACCTTTCCGGAGGGCAATAGGTAGGTCATGGGAGTGATCAACAGCAGAATCAGGAACAACTAGATCAGGTACAGTAATTTGAGGATCTGGGGTATCAGGAACAGAAACCAAGGAGTCATGACCAGAATCCGTGGGCGAAGCAGTGACTGGTGAAGGTGAAACATTTTCGGCATCAACATCATTCATGATATCAAGTTCTGGAACAACAGCCTGTACTGGTAAGAGTGGGACATGATAAACCAGGACATCATCAGGCTCAACAATGACAGATGGAGAGTCAGAGAAGGTCGAAGATGTGAAGAAAGGAGAAAACTCATGAAAGATTACATCAGTAGACATAAGGTAACGACAAAGATCAGGAGAGTAACATCGATAACCTTTCTGAATTCTCAAATAACCAAGGAAGACACATCGTAAGGACTTTGGATCGAGTTTAGTGACATTTGGACGAACATCCCGAACAAAACGAACACAACCAAAGATTTTTGGATCAATATGAAACAGCTTAGTGGTGGGAAACAGAATGGAATACGGAATATCCCCACTAAGAACAGCCAAAGGCATGCGATTTATGAGAAAATAGGCTGTAGAAACGGCATCGGCCCAAAAAATTTTAGGGACGGAGGAATGAAACATGAGAGCTCAGGCAGTTTCTAATAGATGTCGATTCTTTCTTTCAGCGACACCGTTTTGAGCGGGGGTATCAACACAAGAAGATTGGTGAAGAATACCATGACTTTGCATATACTCGGTGAATGGGGCAGAAAAATATTCTTTTGCATTATCACTTCGTAAGATTTTCACAGGAGTGTTAAACTGGGTTTGAATTTCAGCACAGAAATGACGAAAGTGAGTAAATAATTCAGAACGCTGTTTCATTAAGTAAAGCCAAGTGGTTTGAGAAAAATCATCAACAAAAGTGACAAAATACCGATAACCAGATTGAGACATGATTGAACAAGGACCCCAGACATCAGAATGCACTAACTCAAATGGGGACGCAACTCGTTTATTGACGCGAGGTGCCAAATGAACACGATGGTGTTTGGCAAATTGACAGGATTCACAATTTAAAGCAGACACAGAAGAGAATTGAGGATACAATTTTCGGAGAAATGACAGAGACATATGACCTAGACGACAATGAATTTCAAACAGAGATGACCCACCAGAACAAGCAATAGAACGTGGTACCTGATCATCAAGAATATAATGACCACCGGATGCATAGCCCTTACCAATAACATGCTTCGTCGTGAGATCCTGAATCAAACAATGGTCAGGAAAGAGTGTGATAAAACAATTTAATTGTCGAGTAAGTTTGCTAGTAGATAAAAGATTAAAAGCAAGATCAGGAACATGAAGGACAGAGGATAAAGCAATAGATGGGGTAGGTCTGATAGTGCCAAATCCGAGAACACGAGAATAAGAACCATTAGCAATTGTTATACTAGAGGGGTTGGCATAAGGTGTATACGAGGAGAACAAATTTTTGTTACTTGTCATATGATCAGTTGCACCGGAATCGATAATCCACTTTGACGAACAAGTGGCAAGGCTAGAAGTGATGTTACTTGTAGCAAGAGCACCTGAAGATCTAGACTTAATTTCCTCCATCATCAAACAAGGAGATGTACTAAACAGCAAAGGTGAAATGACAACAAACTCTCAGAGCAAGAACAAGATAATTACACAATCATAAACTGCAGCAACAATCTGAAATATCCCAAACTAGGCTTTAAGGTCCTCCAACTACAATAACAAACATCACACTAGTGACCAAGTGGAAATTTCTCACAAAAAATATCCTAAACGATGAACAAAAGCCTCGAGATGAACAGTAACAGTGCCAGATGAATAGTAACCGTGAGTGAATAGTACCTCATATGAACAGTACCGTGAGTGAATAGTACCTCAGAGTTTTTTTTAAGAGGGACCCACACGGAAGAAAAACACCAAAAGAGTTTACGTGCTACACTTTCTCAGCAAATTTTCAAAAGTGATTGCAACCACGGGACCCGCATAGATATATTTAAACCAATACCTTAATCAAGGCAAGGGATCCACAGGTAATACTAACTCAACAAAGCAGACGCAGAGGCAAATTGCAATTTGGAGATCGTTGAAGCAGAAGCAAGGAATAAGGCTTCAAATTTTGGTGGCCGGCCGATCTGTACACAGGGAACCTAGGGATCTGGCGCGTGTCTGCAGCGGAGGTGCTGGTGAAGGCAGATCTGAACCTTAAACAGAAACTCGTTGGCCGGAAAAAATGGAGTTCTTCGCCGGAAAACAAAAATAATTTCTGAAGTTACAATGGCTCTGGTACCATGTTATGAACTTAAACTTCAATCTTATTTATGAGATGTACAAGCACGTATTTATACACAATTACTACAATATGAAACCATTAATTCAATCTTCTACGCTTCATCATATTCTTCTTTGGCGGTACACGATATTACTGACGAAGGGAGATATTGTCGTGGACTTCATCATATTCATCACCTAACGTTCTTTGACTTCTAACACCTCTCAAACAGCTGCAGACTGGGAGTTTAAATCCTAGCCAAGGATATTATCCAAAAATGTCCCACCAATGGAAATACTTGTATGTGTGTGTATTATATTCTCCTTTCGTAACTTCCCATCAACATATTATTTCTTTCTTCCCTTATTTCTATTTTGTTTTACACTATTGTCAAGATGAACAGGTGATAGCACTTGCATAGTTCTTTGATAGGATTAAGTTGCAAATCCGCCTCTCCGAAGTATTCAAAAAATCTCAATGTTATACTGAAAGTTTTTTTTTTCAATGTCACCCAGCAAGTATAAGAGCGCAGTAATGTTGCTCCATTGTAACCTTCACTGATGTTGACTGTTGATACCATGCTTGTTGGACCAAATTTGCTTGCATGGCAGCCACATAACATTCCCTTCTCTCCACCTCATCACCTTCTTCATGAAAAGAAATCCTCTGATCGCTTTGCTTTTCTTCCATACTCTTCTCCCATCATCTTGCCTCCTAGTCTTAAACCTCAGCTATCTGTTGGCCGCCCTTGAAGGCATGGAGGCCGCCTACTGCACAGCCAGTGGTATGTCGGCAACATTGTCAGTGTTGCCACTTGCTCTTTCTTCCTCCAGCAGCACCGTTCACTTTCTCCTTCTTACTAGTGCTAGCAGCTGTGGGTGCAGATGAAGGAAGATGCTACTTCCCACAATACTATAGAAAATCGTCATATATAACGGTTATGAACCATCATATTTATGGGCGTTATAAATGTTCGGCTCAAATACATTATGGTTCTGAACCGAGTTATAATATAACACTTATATGTATTGAGGCTTGACAAGATCATGATATGCTCATTACTGTGATAATAATTAACAGACACATGTAAATAACTGTCATAGTATATGATAATGCTTGCATCATATACAACAGTTCTGCTTTAACAACCATTATTTATAGTTGACATAAATAACAGTTGCTAGATAACAACCATGATTTATTGAAGCCAAATTTTTTTTTTAAAAAAAATTGGGGGGCAGGGGGGCGAGTTTCGCTTTTGATATCCCCTACATATACATTTGTATAGAATGAATCACAATGTATATTTACATTCATTCATGTACATGTATACACTATTAAAACCAAAATTTTAATACAAATAAATCATCAGCATCTAAAAATTTACAGTCATTTTATATATATTTACTCTTTCACTGATGTTGCGTAGATACCGCCAACTCTTCAGCCACTTCTTCTGTTTGTGAGTTAATAAACATTGTGTATGAGGCATTACAATACTGTGTGCAAAAGGAAATAAAATGGAAGTTAGATATTATAATATATAGCTGACTGAATGTATATATGAATGAATGAAATATATAATATACCTTAGTTGTATCAATATTTTCAGGACCATATTTGATTATATCATTCATATACTGCATCACATAGTACCCACAATCATTCTTGTTATTCAGTTGCTTTGGGTACTATTAAAAAATGAGAAGAAAAGAGTATGAGATGAGAACTATAGACAAGTTTACTTGTAAGCAACTCTTCATAATCAATTAAGTATATCAAAGATGGAAATAACGAGCTTTCATAATAACTAGAATGTAATCATAGGAAGCCACTTTATATTTAAACTTGAGTAGTTGGTTGACTTTGAATATGTTGGAATAGAATAGAACTTTAGAACAGATATGCTTACCAAGTGTACTTTAACAATGCCCCTAAATTTCACTTGGTTCCATTTTACTGATTTCTTTAGTTATATAAGAAAACTAAAGGAATACTTATGCATTTGAATTTTGTACGTTGTAACATGAGACTCCGCCAACTCTTGATGTTTACACTTGATCTTAGCCAAAAGGCCAACCCTTGATGTTTAAGCATTTATATGTATTCAAGTTTGTAAATGATATGTACATCCTCATCCTCACACGAACCAATTGGTTAATTCACAGATTTTTTGACAGCAGATAAAAGCAAAGCTAAAATACCTTTACTTAAAATTTAAAAACATGAGGAAAAAAAAAAAACATAGCAAAGTTTAATACACACACACATTTGAGAACAATACCACGATTTTCTTGATTGAAACTACTACTTATAATCTGGAAAAAAGCACAGCTACAAACAAATTGGTAGATATATATATAGAACACATCTCCAGGTATCAAGACTGAACGACAATTTTCCGTGGGATTATGACCATTCCATGTGTGAGGAGCCACATATTGTGGATGGATTGCACAACTGGGAAAACCGGAAAGGACCTCTTGATAAAGGATTTAAATTTTGAGAAACAACAATCTCTACACAAAATTAGAAGCAAAACAGATCTTACTAAAAATGATAATTAGATCATTCAACTCAGCACTCTCGTCAAATCAATAACATAATTTTATAATACAGCAGCCATATTAAAGGGTTAGTGCAACTACCCTGCACAAATTTTAAAGCTAATATGAAAGTATAGGAATATGCTTTCAATGGATAGTAAAAGGAAAGATCAAAGAGAACAATCAATGAAGTTATTGAAGAAGATAAAAATATCACACAACAATTATATTGATTTGAGTCTCTTTGGCGCAAGTGAAGTCACGAAATTTCTTCACCATCGAAACAATTACAATGGTTGGCTTCCAAGCTCATCATCAACTTATACACAAGATTTATAAGCTCACCAACAACTTCAAGGTTTTCTTATGATCACTACCTAACAAAAGTCTAGCTTTTCACTCAACTCATCCTTAGCTGACTTCTCTCACTACGTAAACTTACACAATTTGAATATATAGACTTATACACACAAGATATATGCTCAAGCTCAAGTAAGTAGACCATTATCCTGGCAGGCCAGGCTAGTATTTGCAATGAATCCCCTATAAAGTAATCATGCATTATGATGGGAACACCCAGTTCTCACTAGCAAGATGAACTAGATACATATACAAGAAAAAGGAACAATATATTTCTATCTCCCCACAAAATTTGAGATAGTTAATTTATTGATGGAACATAATCCATTATTGCTTGGAGTTTGTTCTGTTGCACGAGACATGGTCTGCCTGAGTATAAATGCAGGTTGGCTTGGGGGAGGAATATCAACTATCTCGCTTTGAAGCATTGACATTACAGAGGCCATAGTGGGCCTATCTTTTGCAAGTTCTTGTACACATAAAAGACCTATATGTGTGCACCTCAGTATATCCTTGTGAAATTTTGGATCATATATTTGTGGATCTATTAGAGGTAAAACATTTGCATTAGTCCATAATTTCCATGCCTGCGAAAAAAATTAACAAGAGAAATGATAGCAGTCAAACATCAATGTTGTTTTCATCTAGAAAAAGGTAGTCAAAGGCTATTTTAAGAAAGGATGGTAAAAATTGAAGAGGCTTACAAATCCTAAGAGTGTAAAAGATTCTGCATCTTCATAAAAGCTAGTGTTTTTTCTTCCACTAATAATCTCTAGTAGCAAAACACCAAAACTAAAGACATCAGATTTCTCCGAATAGAGTCCTTCAGTTGCATATTCTGGAGAAATATATCCACTGCATTTAAACAGTAAATCGTTAAGCTCTCAATATGCTATTGATCTTGAACAAAGGAAGAACAAAGGAAAAAAAAGGCTTACTATGTTCCAACAATTCTTTCTGTATTTGCTTGATCTTGGCCACCTCCGAAAAGTTTTGCCATTCCAAAATCTGATATCTTTGGATTCATCCCTTCATCCAACAATGTTACTCGCTTTCAAATCTCTATGTATAATTCTTAATCTTGAATCTCTATGAAGATAGAGTAATCCTCTAGCTATTCCTTCAATTATGTTGAAGCGCCTTTCCCAATCTAAGTGCTTTTGTTGCAGCGGGTCTGCTAGAGATTATTTTAGGGGGAAAAATTAAAAAAAGCATAAACATTGAAAAGAAGATTCTTCATCACTTCCAACAATTTCCAGTAAATGGTTATAGGACTTGTCTACTTGGCATTGTGACTTGGTGGCATATACCTAAATGACTACTCTATAAATAAACCAGATAAAATGTTCATACACTAAGTTGAACAAACAGATCAAGAAAATACACAAACATGCATGCACCAAGAAACATGTGAAACTTACATAAGGTAAATAAAAGCTGTACAGAAAACATGTGTTTCTTTGAATATTCATTAACAATATAAAGTTTCCGCTTTTGCTCTATTCCTCTTATGTAGTGCAGAGAAACATTGAATTTAGTAAAATATGTGTAGGAATATACACTCACCAAAGATATATGCATCCAAACTTTTGTTCGTCATGTATTCATAAACTAATATCTCTGCATCTCTTTCGATGCAACAACCAAGAAGTCTAACAAGATTTCGGTGTTGAAGCTTAGAAATCAACTCCACTTCATTAATAAATTCTTCAATACCCTGCCCAGATGATCTTGATAGTCTTTTTACTGCTATTTCTTGTCCATCTTCAAACTTTCCCTGAAATAAAATGATAAAAGAAAAAACCTAATTTCTTATGACTTGAAAAATGATTAAATTAAAAAAGAAAATGAAAGACCACCTTGTAAACTGGGCCAAAACCACCCTGCCCAAGTTTATTTGCTAAGTCGAAGTTGTTTGTTGCAATTGCCAACTTTCTAAAATCAAACAATGATAGATCTTGATTATGAGCTTGCTTCAAGTTTGAAAGCCTTCTTTTGTCAAGAATCTGCATCTGCGTTTCCCCTGTTTTTTTAAAGATTTCCCCCTTTTAATTTCATTGAGAAACATATAGTGCTATTGTAATACTAGCTATAAATTAACTACCTATGGTTCTGATATAATTTGTATCAAACTTCTGAAACTCAAATGATAATAAAGTTGCGTGCACACGTAGGCACACAACTTTGGACTTAACAACAATTTCTACACTGAAAAAATTATTATTAAATTTTGTGATAGAAATATGCATTCAGTGACTTCTCTCCTTCTCTACATATATATAAATGCACATTTATATTTCTTATATGCATGTGAAACAAGTGTATGACTTACCTTTTTGCTTTGATTTTCTTTTCCATAAGAAATATCCAAAGGCCGTCATGAAAATTATTCCTACCAGAGCTGATATTATAATAGGTGTTGTCATTTTCCTCCTGGCCTTACCTATATCAAAGAAAAGAAGAACATTCAGATAGTCTTCAGTTTCTGACAATACGATCAACACAGATGCGCATATTATCATCAAAAGTGGATTTAAAGAAACAAAATGAAGTTCCCTAAGCAATTGTTATCAAATTCACTAATAACTATATAGCATGTGGACTTGTTTTGCAATCAAGCACCACATTAATTAACAGATTCCATCAAAGAAAAATGATCCCACATGTTATAATTTTATTGAACCTAATAACAAAGTTAATTGCACATAGGATAAAAAGTTCCAATGTACACATGGATATTTAAAATGACATGATATGATGAAATAGATAATGTTTAAATGAAATTTAAAGCTGTTACAAAGCCTATACAGGTTGAACAGAAAACAAGTGCATTAGCAAGTGCTTTAAACTTTAAAGAGCTTTCTTTCATTAAAAGAGATACCTAGTTCTGAGTTGGCCGAACGTATGAAAAGATCAACTCCTCCAACTGAGAAGCTCTGTATGTCAACTAAATCTGCAGTCCACACCATACAACCAAGGCTTTTGTCGTAGGCATAAGCTATACATGAGCAATTCTTTGCGCATCGAGTTTGGCAATCAGCAGCATACTCAAATTTAAATGGTAAAACCTCTGCATGATCTGGTAGTTTTACCCTCTCCAGCTTCAAAAACCCATCTGATTCGCTAGCTTGAGAACCATTATTGTCTCTCTCACACTGAAGTGCTTCTCTTCTCACACAACCACTGGTCCAATTTTGCCTTTTCCATTCTTCTCTGTTGTTTGGTTCAAACCCTCTCAAGCAGCTGCAGATTGGTGAGCTTAGCGAATTGCAGATCCCAAATGAGCCACATTTGCCATAAATATCACACAAAGAATTCTCACTCACCCACTCACGTTCCCATAACGTTGTATGAGAATTCCAACGTTGTGTTTTTAGTTTGCCTTTATGACCTAACTTAAGAGTTAGCAATGCAGACTTGTCTGTGTAATGAAGATATAGGTCAAAACTCTCTCCCTGATCTCCTTTCATCTGAAACTCATTTAGGGACATAGATGAACTCTGAGGTACCCCAAGAAAGTGTGAGCCATTCCAGGGACCACTACGCCAATAAGGATTATTTTCCTTCCATACAAACACTTCAGTAACATTACGAGGCTCAAGGCTGCAAGAAAATTCTCCATAGGATGGATCAGATGTACTTTTCCATGATGTAAGTTGCATTTTCTCGCCTGTTTTTTTATTAGTACTGAATTTCATGTTCTGTAGTAATGTATTATCAGGATGCTTGAAACTCTGCCACAGGAATGCCCCAGTAGTTTTATCAATGAGTACAAGGTTGCCAGAATCTAAGAGTTGAGCACTAGAATTTGATGCTATTGAGACATTTGTTGACCAAACAACCTGTTTTAGCCCATTCAAAACAACAAGATTGCCATTTCCCGATATTGTGAGAACCCCAGAAGAATCTGTCAGTGGGTCGTTTTTGTTAGCCACCCACACAACAGAGGATTCAGACATAAACCAAATTCCTAAGTAGCGATTTGTGGAATTCAGTGGTCTGAAGAATCCCAGCGTGAACATGCCATTATTGGAGCTCACTGTCTCAGGTTCTTGGATCAACACAGATGGTGCGATGGTGCCCAGGCCACTAACCAGAAGCATAAAAGTGAACAAATATATAAGAAAAGCAAGTAAAAAGCAAGCATTTTCACTAAATCCCTTGAAAATCATGAAGATTATCAGAAATAGAGGAAGAAAATGGGTTTGGTCATTCAACACTCTAAGCAAAGATAGTAATATCATAACATAATATAATAATAATATATACTTATATAGCATTTCGAACTACTTAGACCACAAACATTTGGAATGCTCGTACCGCGCAGAGACTATAGCCAAAGACTTTTAAAACGGCTGAACCAATTTTTCTCCATACCATACAACTATCGAATCTTCTCATTCACTGATCCTAGTCTTCTAAGCAAGGTGTGAACTATAGAATTTTGACGCATACCTGTGATTCTCTCGTATTTCTCTGGTCTTTGCCCCACACGTTTTATTTTTTTGGGACAAAAACCTTGCCCCACACATTTAAAATAATAAAATTGAAGTTGCCAGAGAGTTCCGTGTTCTGGTCAATGAAAAGAAAGGTTCACGACTTCAGTCTTTTCACACCCAAAAGAAAAAAAATATCTGATGTCCAAACTGTGTTTTCGGGAAATTTGGGGGAAGCGCCAATTAAAGTTTTTTTTTTTTTTTTTAAAGTGAACAAGACCCAAGGCAGAGCAACGTTACTCCGCGCATACAAATTTCACATAGCAATAATACTTTTTGCATATAAAAATATTCATATCCTAATCAGTGATAAAATTTTCACTGTCGGGCAAAAAAAAAAAAAAAAGATTAAATTTTCCCTGTGGGATTTCCGCCAAATTTATAACTTGCTCTTATTTTAACAAGTGATTCTTAGATTTCCCGCCGCCCGGCCACTTCTAAAAAAGAGTTTTTCATATTCATTATTTTATGTGTTATATATATATATATATATAACACTAATATGCAAGTTGTTATAATTTGATCTCATTTTTAATTAAGTCCATAAAGTGTTTCTCATTGTTGTCAGGTGCTCATAGTTTTATTAATTATATGTATGAGTGTTGATACTCATAGTTTATTATTTACTTCAATCCTTAATATAAGATATATTTACTTAATTTGATTAAATTAAGGAAGTTAGTTAAGTTAGTGAATATGACATGTATTTTCTACAATATCTTAGTTATCTTTATTGATTCCCTCTTTTCATCAACAAATATAAAAATTATGTCTTATAATTAGAATCGATATTAATTCCCTAAATATAAGTTATATTAAGAACCGGAGGGAGTAATTTGTAAAAAAACAACATTAATAATTGATTTTTTTTATAGGCACATTAATAATTGATAACATGAATTTAACTCCGCATATATACATTAACTTACTTATACAATCCTACGTATACCATATAATTAGTAGTGTAATTTTGTCATATATTATATCCTTTATTTAGAATCAGAAGTATCATATATATATATATATATATATATGCGCGCGTGCAGGGGCGCATGCAAAAGGGGAAGTGATAAGACAATAATATTTTATTTTAGGTTCATTATAATAAAGTAAATTTTACTTGGAAAAATTCCAAACAAATATCCCTAAGATTTACCAACCCAAATTAATGATTTGAATTTCACAAATGTCATATCAACATAGAGATATCAATTTGAAATTTTAAAATCTTATTAATCTACCCATATGCCCTCCTTCTTTCTCTCCCTTCTCTTCTTCTCTCTGCCTTAATTAGGTTTCACTAAAGACTATATTAAAATTAAATTAAACTATATATAAGAAGGGATGAATTATTTGTTTCTTCTATATACACGCTTTTGTGAGTTTGGAGATCCAAATGTAGATTTCTGTGTGTGTGTGTGTGTTTTTTTTTTTTAGGGTGGGGAACAAACTTCACGACTTAAATCAAGCATAGACTATAAATTTTGGTCCAATTGGCGGGTCAATGAAGGAAATCCTTTTGTCATATTCTTGCATTAATTCTAATAGAAGGAACTTGAACATTCGACCATAAAATACTTAGGGTCAACTAATCCAGTCAAAATCAATATATAAGGTATGCATTTTGACACTGGGCTTTTATTTTTTAAAAAGTCTAATCAGCATCAGCAGAAAATATTTTAGAAACAATATGCTGCGTTGAAGATGTTGGAAGTATATATTGACGAACATTATAATTTAATTTATCAGGTGAAAGCGAAATTGTAACAGGAAAAATTTTTCAATTTCTATAATGGCTAATGGGGCAACAACCTCTAGGTTCAATGGCACTGCACGCCTCCTATATCATATATTATATTTGGAATAGTTTTTTTTTTTAAAAAAAATAAGTTTTTATTGCATAAGTCGAAATAAAACTCCTCTCACATATTTATTTCGTATACCGTAAATTATAATTTATAAGAACTTATATGTAAAAAATAAGCTATCACAAACAAGCACATAAAAAAGGCTATTGGTTCTATATCCTACGAAGCCAAAATAGAGGTGATGGTTGTGTATTATGATGGTGTGTCGCTCCAATGTAGGGAGAGGGGAATATTAATTGTCTTAAAAAAAAAGGTATAATGTGATGTGATTCTACAAAATTAATGGGTAAATCCTATGAAATACTATCAATTCTTGATATTATTTACACTTTCACATCATAAACAATATGATACAGCTCCCTAAAAAATGAATAATTTTATGTAACTCTATAATTATTAAAAATCATGCTGACGAAACAATGAGACATGCTTCATCCCCACTAACAATTATTATGGGGAGATAATTTATGCATATGGGATTACCTTGTTTGGTTAAAAATTTGTTAAAAAATCTTCGAGGTGACTAAATTAACTTCTACAAGACTACATCTATCTCGTGCTGGCATCTGATAAATTTAAATGATGTATTGGTTATTTATAGAAATTTATAATACAAGTCATGTTTGGATTTTTATTGATGACTTAGTATGTGAGCTTGTTACACATACATATGTCAAATTACAATGAAAAATGGGTAATACGATATCTTTTAATCTTATATAATGATAATAATATTTTATTATAGGGTTAAAATGCATCCTGCATCCTGAATTATTTTGTGGTACATCCAACACCCTGAAGTATTTTTTTCAAGCTCATCCATCACCCTATAGTATTTTTTAAACATGTCCACACTAGTATAGAATACAAAATTAATGTCGCTCATATAAAAAATAGACGGTGGCACTTTTTAAATTTTTTCCCTAAATAACAGCAGTTAAAAATACTTTTTAACATCTGTCTTTCAAAAAATGGAACTTTTTTTAACGTCCGTTAAGTAAGATTTTAATGTTCATGTTTGTAACAGAAGTTAAAAAAAAGGAACTTTTAACATCTGTTTCTTTAAAACAGACGTTAAAAACTTTTAACGTCTGTTTTAAAGAAATGAAAATTTAAAAAAAAAAAATCCCCCTCTAAAGTGTCATCCTCTCTACCTCCATCACTCTTTGCCTTAATTTTAGAAAAACATTCCGTCACTCTTTTGTCTCAGCTCACGACTCCTCCTCCTCCTTCTCCGATATACTGCTCTTCTTCCTCCAACATCCTCCGTTTGCTCCTCTCATCTCTTCAGTCTCCATGATGCTCTCTATTCTTCAAGTGTTTGTTTTTGGGTGAGCTTTGTGTGTGCCTCTATTGTTGGCTTCTAGCATATTTGAGCTCATGCCTGGCCTTGGATAAGCTTTCCTGCCTGTTAGCTTAATCTATTTCCTTCTTGTGTCCCTGTTAAAATTGTTGTTGGTTTCAAATGGCTACTAAGAATTTCAGGTTGTATGTGCTTCCTTCGTATTAGTTCTAACTGAAATTGGTACTGGTTCAAAATGCTATTAAAACACTATATTCTTGTGTATTAGTCTGACTTGCAACATTTGTTTTTGAAAAAAAAAAACAGACTTTGTAAGTGTGACTTACAACGTCTATTTTTTAAAAAATAGACATTGAAAACACTTTCGATGTCTATTGCAAAACGGACGTCGATTCAAAACTTACAATGTCACTTGTATAAACATTCACCTGAAAACGGACATGGAAAAGTTCAAAAAAAAAACGGACATTAAAAGTGTTTTCTGTAGCAGTGCTAGCACCCTAAATTATTTTTTTGTACATCCAGCACATTGAAGTATTTTTTTCAGGTGTATCCAATATCATAAATTTCCTAAATTGTTACGTGCAAAATTGCACAAATAGTGCTTTAGGGTATGGATGAACCTGAAAAAAATACTTCAAGGTATAGGATGCAACATAAAATACTTTAGGCCATTGAATGTACCTGGAAACAATACTTTAGGGTGCTAGATGTATTTTAACCCTTTATTATATTACAATATTTGTTTGAGTAATACTAATGTGCAAGGTTATGAAACTCAGACCGGCCTCTGAACCGGTTAAGATAATAGGTCAAGGGTTAATGGGTCAAATCAGAGTTAACTTGGGATTAGACCAGTAAGGAATGAAAGATTAAATTCTCATCATACCATCTAAATATTAAATATTAATTACAAAATCATTCTTTTTTTCTTAAAAAATCTTTGGAGCTTTAAAGTTTGGGTTAGGGACTAAGGGTGCACCCAGTGCCCTGGAATATTTATCCAGGGGCATTCAGTGCCCTAAAATAAGTAATGGTGCAATTTAATCCCTAATGTTTTAAAAGAGGTTCAATTTCACCCAATGTTAATAGGTTACAAACATTAGTTATCTTTGTTTTTGGGCATGAAAACCTCCTCCTTTTGAATGGTTTCCATTTCTTCTACCATCATTGCAGTTGTCGTTTTACAGCAGCTTCATGTCACTATGAGCTACTATCACAATTTTTTCATGTGATTGACAAGCAAATCGGATGGCATACCAAGAGGCAGTCAACTAGCTCAAGAAGAATTCATCTAGTTCAAGTCCTAACAAGCCCTCCAAGGTTTTCAAGAAGACCATCAAGTCTTGAAAATGCATATATTGAAGCAGACATGGATTATTGCTGGATGTTGACATGCACAACTACATATGTGACGCTTGACATGACACATGACAAGGCATCTCCTAAGCCACCATGGCATGTGAGTCATTGGCATTTGCTTACTTTTCTTTTTTTTTTTTGCACGATTTTTTTCCTTTTCGTTCTTTGTTTTTTTCCCAAGACAACATCACACTCTTTGTTTGTTTTTCGGTCATTAATGAGATGATCTTAGTTGACCCTTGTCAGCCCCTGAATATTTCGACATTTATTAGAATGTTGGCGCCCAGTCCAGTGGGCATACATAAAATAGCATATACATACTGATATAAAGTACTTGATTTTATTATAGGAATTTCCACAGGGTTTATACATGATATTTACAAATCCAAAAAAAAAATTCTATAGAAAATCAACGTCTTTACTTGAACTGGACCGAAACCTTTAGTTACCGGTATTTACATCTTTGCCCTTTGAGCCGCTTCCTTCAACTGGATTAGTTATACATTTATGGAAAGGGTGAGATTCATGCAAATCTCAGTAATAATATACTATCAATAATAAAAAATGCGATAAATAAATATGCAATGCATCATATAGTGTAATAGAAAATTCATACTATAACATGTTTGTGCACACTATTCAAGGCCAAATGACTATATAGACCCCTACTTGTCTGTTACCTCAGCTAGGTCTCAGACCACAGCTAGCTAGGTATTGTTCATACTATGTATGTCATAATTGGGTCCTACTAGGCCGGCTGATACTTGTTCTTTTCCCGCACCACAACTAGATATTGTGCCCCAAGCACTGTTTATATAACAAAACATGGCATACATACACATATAAACAATCGCATAGTTTATGAGAGATAGAGTTACTACCTGAATTGCCCTTTCCTTGCATGTCTATCAGTCCACTATCCTTTGTCCGGCTTAGCCTATTGTCAAGTCCTAAAATTTCAAATTTATAATAAATGAGTTATTAATCATTCATGTCTAATTCTAAACTCATGTTGTTGGTTATCTGTACTAAAAACACATATTGACCAAACTACCCCTAGGGGACCCGGTTTAAGCCCCTTTGTACCTGATCTAACTGTACTTTACCAAAAATTATGACCCTAGCTATTCCTACAAAATTTCGCATGTAGAATCCATTTTTGACCTCATATTGGGCAAATTCACACTCAAATGACAAAAATGCCCTTGACAGTCTCTATGTTAAGGTTTTAGGGGTAAAATTGTCATTTCACACCCTAAAGCTTTCACACTTCATATTTCACATGTTCCCTACACAACTTTCCATTCTAAACACAATGGAATAATTAAATCCATGAAATTCCAGCCTGAACACCATGAATAGCTGTTGGGCAAAAATCTAGAAAAAAATTGGGAAAATTGGGATTTTCATGATTCATTCAACAATACACCTTCTTTTCACCTTAAATTACTTGTTTAACCACTTATTTACACTTCCACATGATTAATCAAAATTTAGGTAGCACCTCCCCTTAGGATTTGAGCATCCCAAATTATAAAATCAACCAAACAAAGCCAATAACTCAACCGCAACAACAACAATTAACAACCTTGAATCTCTTAAGATAACAAGGTTTTATGGATTTACCTTTGTTTCTCTCTTTTTCCCTTCAAAACCATGGCCCTCTTCCTCTTGATTTGTGCTTGCTACATGTGTGTTTCATGAAGGCATAGAGATTAGAGAGAGTTTTCATGAATTAAAAGGCAAGATTAAGTGGAAATTACTGGCAACTTACCTTGATTTTGCCTCTTGAACTCTTGTGCTTCTCTCTTGTTCTTGTGTTCTTTAAAACTCTCTCTCTCTCTCTCTCTCTCTCTCTCTCCCCCCCCCCTTTTGCTCTTGGCCAAAATGGCCTCTTGAAAAGGGTTAAAAGCCCTTAAATAAAAATCCTCTTCCACCTCCTTAAAATATAATATTTAATTATATTTTTGCACATGATAATTTGACTTTAGTCTCCATCTTTTTTGTGGTTTATAATCGTTCCACATGGCATAATTTGTGGCTAAGTAAATATTTTCCATCTTTTTTTTCCTTTTTGGCCAAAATATGGCCTAATAAAAGGAGAAAATTAATTGCTACTTACTTTTTGGCCAAATGACCATTTTGTCCTTACATTTTTATAATTAAATTGGGCCTTCCCCCTTTTTCTCTTGTTTGGCCGAAATTCACATAGAACTTGGGCCAAAAGTTGTGTTCTCCCATTCTCCAATTTGGTCATCAATATTAAGCCTTTATTCCCTTAAAAGCAAAAATTGCTCCTTTGTGTCCAACATAATTATATTGTGTGTAACCACTAATTGAAATGTTTTTCCGTTCTTCCAAGTATGCCAAAATTCACCATTTTATTTCCTTTTAATGTCACAAAGGTGCAAGGAATTTTGGTGAATAAAATTTGGGATGTTACATTTCTCTCCTAGTTAATAAAATTTTTCCCTCAAACTTTCGAATGTCACATATGATTGATTATCCTCGGGGGATCCCTTCTTAATATGCAACTTATCCCTATCTTATGCATACTCATAAAGGATGCATCATAAATTATTTGATATTTGTTAATGTGTTAAATGCATATCAGCACTTGCACATTCTGTCTTTTTGTACTTAGGGAACCTACAACCCATTACTGTACTGATTGTCCATAAGGTCTTACTACCAATATGATAAGCATTCATAATATTCATGCTACAAACATATATGTCTATTGGCGTTCAAGATTAACTGTCTGTTTATCCCTACTGACAATATTGTACACATTGTTCAATATATCACAAAGTGCTTATCAAGCCTTACTACCTAAGGACACTGCCCTATGCAAATATGCACATCGGGGCTTACTGCCTTTGTGTCTTTAACGCATGTTTTGCGCATTGCCTCTCAACCTATGGGCTACTTGTACTTTTCACTGGTGCAACCAGGACTATCATGTGTGACTTCCTGACCATGTCGAGAACTCCCAATCATGGGTTTGCTTAGCATGCTTTGATTGTATAACAATCTATTGGCCTGAGGACATACTGGCCCAACAGGTTTTATGATCTTGGGACACACATTCCAACCTCCATATTGAATGTATATCAGGACTTATAGCCTTAGGACACTTAGTTAACTAGTACTGAATATTCTAGTTTTATTGTCACGTACATGTTAGTTATGATTAGTTTTGCTAATGTCAAATATAGATACTAAATATTGAGAGCTAAAAGTTTACATAATGCATTTATTTTATATTTTGACTAACTACTATGTTTAATGTGAAATATATTGTAGATTAGTCAAGAAAAGGAAGAATATATCAAGTTGTATTAATGAGAATGATTATGAGAAAGAAGAAGAAAGAAATTGAAGACATTTGTCAAGAAAGCAAAAAGCAAATAAAAGGATTTTGGAAAATAACCAATGAGAAGAAAAGAGATTAAAGAAAGAAGAACTTGCAAAGATCAAATAGAAATATTAAGATTCAAGTTGTTAGATGTAATATTGGAAGTCTCCATGATCAAGTTTGACGTTGGAATGGCTTAATTGGAAGCAAAAGTGTCTTATATCATAGTCATATCAACCCCACGTGAGTCATTCTTCATTTTGGCATTTTCAGAGTGAAATACAATATCACTCGAGTGAATTCCTCAGAACTCAAGTGATCTCTTCAGAATCACTTGAGTGATGCTGAAAAATGCAATGCTCTGTTTTTGTTCAGCATGAGTGAAGTTCAGTAATTTGATCATATCTCCCAAACCACAACTCCAAATGAGGTAAAAGAAGTGGCATATGAAACTAGACTGCTAATGTGTTGTTTTAACACCAAGATCAAGTCAAAAAAAGCTCAGATGGAGGAGGTATGAATTTTACAAAATAACACTAAAATCACCATCATATTCTAAAATAGCTTTGGTATTTAGGATATAACTCCCAAACTACATATCAGTTTGTGATGAAACCAATGCCATATGAAAGTATACTTGAAGTGCTTTCTATGGATAGGTAATTTGCCATATTTCAAGCTATATACTAAGATTTATGCCTTCTGGAACTTAATGCTCGTGATTTCAAACATTATCTAAGTATAGTAGACACTCATTGAATCATAACTTTCTATACACAATGAGTTTGGAGATGATTCTTGTTGCATTGGTATATAGACGATGAGAGCTTTCCGATGATATATTATTTGCCATATTTGAAGTCAAAATGAACAAATCATGTCTGATGAGAATTCGAGTTAACTACTCATGCTCTCACAAGTATTCATAGGAACTTATCCAGAAATTGTAGTTGTCACAAGAACTCGAGTTTTAGATGAAAACTTGAGTTGTGGTCCAATATAAATTTGAGTTTGGAGGAAGCACTCGAATTCTAGAAGCTGGAAGACTCGAGTGTGGATTCATACTCTTGTAAGTGTTAGATAGACGCTAGTTCTTGTGATGCACTGTAGTTTTGTTGGCAATTGCACTTGAGTGTTGGCAGAAAGTGCAACCCACACTTCCAGTGCACTTCTTACACTTCCAGTGAATTCTCATTGCACTTGAGTGAACATCAGAATCACTTGAAGTAATTATTAGTAAAGGCAAAAGTTTGAGAAGGTTTGCTCAATGGGAGTGAAAGTGAAATTCAGTTGCAGTGAAATGATAGATCACTCAAGTGATTAGGAAATTAACTAGAGTGATATATGACTAGACGCAGATCACTCGAGTGATACACATCAAAAGCCAGATTACTTGAGTGAAAGGCTAAACCACTCGAGCGATGTATAATTCCAGAAAATAGAGCAGGCATCGTAACTTCATAAATTCATTGGAATAATTGTAATCATTCTTCTTGCTTCTAATCACTCTAGCACTTCATTGAATTAGTGTTTAAAGTATTTCTCTAGGAAAACAATTAGAAGATCATACGAAGAGAAGAAAATTCACCTTACGGGAATGAAGCGTCCATTGAATGTAACAGCTAGTTTTTCAAATACGAAGAATGGTCACACATAGCAATGAGACTCGACAGATAAGTTGAAACACTCACAATGGTCATCTCCTATAAACTCAACTATAAATACAAAAGCATTCAAGCAGAGCAAAAACAACAGAGAACCTATGCCTACAATGTCAATATGCCAATACTCTAAATCTTACCGGACCAAAGCTCTGTAAACGTACTCCCATCTTGTACTTCAGTATTAATCATTATATACTTAAAATAGAGAGAAGTATGCTTTCATTGTAATCATTCTATCATTATGATAGAGTTACTCAATATTGGGGAATCTTGAGTGGGAAACGGATTGTATCTTTACAGTGGATAAGGGGGAGTCCTTATCTCAGTATGAGAATTGTAAAGGCTTCACAAGTGCCTAGATCAAACTTGTGAGATTGTAGTGAGTTTCAAGTACCCGGTTAAACTTGAGGAAGATAGTGGATTAAAAATCTCAGGAGGAGCTGGGGACTGAACGTAGGTCATCGTGGATTTGACCGAACCAGGATAAATTACAGTTTTCATATTCTCTTCCCTAAGCTCTTATATTTCCAGCATATATTATTTAAATATCTAACTGTTGATTCATAATTTATTACTTTCATCCTTACTGTTTTCACTAACATGCGAAGAGATTTTCAAAGTTATTAAGTTTTTATCTTACACCTAATTCACCTCTCCTCTTGGGTGTCAGCCGGTTCTAACATTTGGTATTAGAGCCTGACTTTTGTTTAAAGGACTTGATCGTCTATTTTGGGTGTTATTTGCTTGTAGAAGGTTTTGACTATACAATTCCACCTATTTTGAAAAATATTGATTTTTGGTTTTGGTAAGCTAGAATGACTAGTTTTATTATTTTGATATGTAGAATGTTTTTACAAATGCCTTTGATTTCAAATCGAGAAAGGATTAGATAGAAAGAGAAAAGAAAAAGTTTTCGTTAAACATTAGAGCAATGAAAATTTTGTATAATACTTTAACCAAAAATGATTAAGAAAATTAGATTTTGCTCTACTGCTAGAGATATTTGGGATACTTTTGATTCTATTTATACTTCTAACAATTGTGTTGAAGTTAAAAGTGTTGACAATTCATGTGAAACTATAAGCTGTGCCTCTACGATGCATGAATAATTGGAAGTTGATGATGAAGAAGGAGAATTATAGAACACTTCTATATAGTTAACATGGATAGACAAGAAGAAGAGGATTCTCGAAAACTTGAGGAAGATAGTGGATTAAAAATCTCAGGAGGAGCCTAAGGAATGGACGTAAGTCATCGTGGATTGGATCAAACTAGGATAAATCACAGTTTTCATATTCTCTTCCCTAAGCTCTTATATTTCTAGCATATATTATTTAAATATCTAACTGTTGATTTATAATTCATTACTTTCATACTTACTGCTTTCACTAACATGCGAAAAGATTTTCAAAGTTATTAAGTTTTTATCTTATACCCAATTCACCCCACTTTTGGGTGTTGGCCGGTTCTAACAGTACAAACATGTATACTAGGACTTACTGCCAGCATGTCTATAAACATGACTGTCTGTAACTATATAAGTTTATTCGGTGTTCAGGATCAAATGACTATTTACCTTTATGTTAGAACCGGCCGGCATCCAAGAGGGGGTGAATTGGGTGTAAGATAAAAAATTAAGAAGTTTGAAAATCTTTTCGCATCTTAGTGAAAGCAATAAATATGAAAGTAATGAATCATAAATTAATAGTCAGTTATTTGAATAATATATACTGGAAATATAAGAGAGTAGGGAAGAAGATATGCAAACTATGATTTATCTTGGTTTGGTCCAATTCACGATGACCTACGTCCAGTCCCCAGGCTCTTCTTGAGATTATTAGTTCACTATCTTCTTGTTTAATAGAGGCACATAAGAAGCCTCTATATTCCCGCAAGTTTAGCCGGGCACTTGTGAAGCCTTTTACAAATCTCTCACCGAGTTACTCCCCTTTATGGTAAGTCTTATGAGCAAAACAATTCCAAAAGATCTTTTTCTCCCGCTCACCAGTGTAAGTCTTACAAGCAACAACGTTCTCTTCTGCTTATACCATTGTAAGTCTTATAAGCAGCAACGTTCTCTCCTGCTTGCACCTTGTAAGTTTTACAAGCAGAAAGTCTTACTGGGAATTTTTTCTACAGCTTTCCTCGTAAAGAAGTCAATCCTCTCAAGGTTCTCTACCTTGAGATCAATTCAGAAATACAATTGGAAGTATTTACAGACTCTCTTACAGAGTGGATATGATTGTCACTGAAGTACAATACAAATAATCTCTCTCTTTAAGGTAAATGATATAAAAAGCTAGAAAAGCATAGAGTATTTGGGTTGAAGCAAAGGATTCATGATTTTATCATTTTGTCATAGTTGCTAGATTTCTTTATTACCCATCAACTTTGAATGCTCTCTTATTTATAGTTGATAAAGATCAATGAATGTTGAGCTTTTCTTCTTCCCGTTGAGACTTTTAAAATATGACTGTTGAACTAGTCGTTGGAAGTTTCTGACGAAAAAGTACTTTTTCCAAGTTGTGTTTTAATCCATGTTTAATCACCTGAAAAATGCTTAATCTCTAATATGATAAAGTGTTAGAGTGATTAGAAGCAAGATGAGTGAGTTACACAATCATTTCAATGATTTTCAGAAGTTACGAAGCGTTGCGCTATTTTCTTGGAAAAGTATCACTGGAAGTGCAACTGGAAGTGATAGGTATATAGTGATAACTTTCAAGTGACTCTTGAGAGTGGTTGGAGAATTTTTGGCCAAACTCGAGTTCTCAGGTCTAACTCAAGTTCTCTGCATGAATTTTGAAGTTCCAGCATCTGTTTCTCTGAACTTGCGAGAGTTACTTTGAAGTTATATAGTCCCAACTCGAATTCTCCTTAGAAACTCAAGTTTTAAAGCTGTCAACACGACTTCAGTTTGTCTTTGCAAAAAACTTGCAAGGGTTAACTTAAAGTGTTACAGTACCAACTCAAGTTCTTCATCACAACTTGAGTTTTCTGGATTGTTGCGATTTCTGATTTAGCTTCTGGACAAAACTTGCAATGCTTTACTTGAAGTTTTCAGACACAACTCGAGTTCTTTATCATAACTTGAGTTCTCTATAGTGTATAACTCAAGTTTTGATCCATAACTTGAGTGTATCAGATTGTTTCAGCTTTAGGATAAAAGTTGCAAGAGTTACCTTAAAGTGCTATAGTACCAAACTCGAGTTCCTTACCTAACTCGAGTTCTCTAGTGTTTATCAGATTAATGAAGTTTTTGGTTTGGCTTCTGGCTGTGAGTTGCAAGAGTTGACTGGAAGTATTGAGGCACAACTTGAGTTTTGATCTATAACTCGAGTGCATCACATTGTTTCAAATTTTGGTTTTACTTATGGATAACACTTGCAAGATATCACCTGCCAAACTTGAGTTTACTTTAGACTAGAACTCGAGTTCTTCAAGTAGTTTCAGTTTCTGACTTAGCCTCTAGATGAAACTTGCAAGAGTTATCTTGCCAACTCGAGTTCTTTTCACATCAGAACTCGAGTGTATTCGTAAATTCTTATTTTTGAAACAGCCTTTGTATAAAACTTTAATTTCAAGCATCAACTTCCATAAGGCATATCGCTTAGCAAATAATTCCAAATTTGACAAATGGCCTATCCATAGAAAGCTCTTGAAGTCTAGTTTTATATGCAACAAGTTTCAACTCCATTGGACATGTGGTTCGAGAGATATGTCCAAAATACTGAACCTACTTTGGAATACAATGGTGATTTGAATGTCATCTTCCAAAGCTCATAACTCTTTCATCTGAACTGTTTTTAACTTGATCTTGGTGTCTATGTGACGCATTGGGAGTCTATTTTCATATAAATCAAGTTCAGCTAAACCGAAGTTGTGGTTTGAGAGATATGACCAAATCACCAATCTCTGTCATGCTGAATGAAAACAGAGGATGGTCATCACTCGAGTTTTGGTGAATAACTCAAGTTTTGGCATGAAACTCAAGTTTTAGATGAAAACTCGAGTGATTACTCTAGTAAAGTTGGTATAACTTTCATATAAGTCATTTTAATTTCGAATTGACCCATTTTAACCTCCATTTGACCATAGAAACCTTCGGTATCACTTCTAGGAGCTTGAATCTTAGGGTGTGTTTGGTTTAGCTTAATGCTCATTTGAAAAAGCTTATTTTTTAGTAATAAGTACTTATAAATCATGATTCACGGTATACGAAGTAAGTAGGTGAGAGGAGTTTTATCTCGGCTTGTGTAATAAGCACTTATATTCAAAAAATAAGTGTTCCCAAACATGCTTGGGCAATAAGCCCAAATAAAAACGTGTTGCGTTTTTGCAGTGTTTGGTTCAGCTTATTTTAATTGCATCACGGGTAGAAGAAGTTACTTATTAAATAAGCTCCTCACTATGGGTGTGTTTCGTTCAGCTTATTGGGCAGAAATAATCCCGTTTTTTGGCAATAAGCCCAAATAAAAACGTGTTGCGTTTTTACAGTGTTTGGTTCAGTTTATTTTAATTGCATCACGGGTAGAATAAGCTCCTCATTAAATAAGCTCCTCACTCTATTAAGTCACTTATTACTTAAGTTGAGATAAAACTCCTCTCACATACTTACCTCGTATACCGTAAATCACGATTCATAAGTACTTATTGTCCAAAAATAAATCGCTCATCCAAATATAAATCACATTACAAAAACTGACTTTTCTATTAAGTCATTTTTAGTGCTCGTTTGTGATAGATTATTTTTTACTTATAAGTGCTTATAAATAGTGATTTACAGTATACGAGGTAAGTATGTGAGAGGGCTTTTGATCTCAACTTACGTAATAAGGACTTATTAATAAGTCAGAATCATAATAAATCATTTTTCCTACCGCTATCCCAAATACACATTATAGCTTTTCTGTTAAGTCATTTATTACGTAAGTCGAGATAAAACTCCTTTCACATACTTATCTCGTATACCGTAAATCATGATTTATAAGCACTTATTGTCCAAAAATAAATCGCTCATCCAAACATAAATCACATTACAAAAACTAACTTTTCTATTAAGTCCTTTTTAATAAGTCAGAATCATAATAAGTCATTTTTTCTACCGCTATCCCAAACACATCCAATATTATTTCTCAAAATCTGCCAAGTACTTCTGCATCTGCAATTTTCTCAAATTTCTCTGCCCCACAAGATTTGAGTTCAAGTTACAAGAGAAAATTGAGTAGTCAAAGGGGAAAAAAAGACCGCAAAAGAGAAAAAGGAAAAAAAAAAAACCACGGCCTAATTACGGAATTTTAATTCTCTATCAACAAAGTCCATAGTTGACAAAGCACTACTTTTTTATTTCTTTGGTTACTATCTTTCTTCTTTTCAAAAGATGAAATAGTTTTTCTTGCCAATCAATATTTAATGAGGTGAAAACTGAAATTGAATTTTAAATTGAAAAGTAAAAAATTCAAATTCAAATATAAACATTAATTAATTGATTGATCATCATTAATAGACTAACTAAAAGTAGGTTACTGAATTACGGGTTGGCCATCATGAGTCGGTCAAAGTAAAAGTAAATGATCAAAGTCTTACATAGATATGTATTATAATTTTCTTCTCAAGTTCTGAAAGCAAACCATATCTATGTATGGAAATTTTTGAGAAAATTCAAACTACATCTCTTATATCTTTTGAATACATATCATATATTCAAATTTGTTGGAAAATATCTGATTCTAGTTTGAATTGGAAGATAAAAAAAAACTGAGTGACCTACGCATGAAATCCTTGCTTTAGCACCTTACTGACACAGGAGAGACTTCGTGTTTGAGGGATTAAAGTGTTAGGAATGGCTTGTCTTCCAAGAGAGGTCAATCAATTGTCTTAAAAATTTTAGACACTTTATGCAAATAATAATAATAATAATAATAATCATGATGATGAATATACATGGGAGGGATGCACTACGTAGTTATATCAGTAATACAAATCTAATCATAAAGTACCTTGCTGGTGTATTTATACCAGCAACACAAATTTAAAAGCGTCCTTAAGAATGTTCACAAACTTCCCTTGATTACTATTCTTCTAATGAACAGGACTCAATGCAATCTGTGTTATACAAAAAGGGATCTATGATGTTATTGCCATTTCTTACCAAAAAAAAAAAAAAAAAAAAGGAAAACTGAATGCAATCCCCCTATACAAATATCATTATCAAATGGTTAGAGTCGATATCAATGAACAAAATATTTTAGCCTTCCCAATCAAAAAGAAGTTGCGTAGCATTGCATATCTGATTTCCAAGATAATAAATTGCAGAAAGATATACCATTAGCAACTCACTAGAATTCCCGCATTTGATCTGTAAAGAATGACTCACCATGTTTTTAATACAAATAAATTACAAGTCAAATAATATATGTAATTGGTTTTGAAGGCTATAATCACCCAATACTACACACCTTGGCTGCTCTGTGCATTTATGATGATGCAGCACAAGCAGTAGAAATAAGAAAAGCATGTTTAATTAGCACTGCCATATTTGGCAAGGATCTAATAGTATATGAATGGAGATAGTCCGTGTGACAAACAAAAATCAAACTCTGCATTTACAATTGAGCATTCGAAGGAGGGAAAATGATCACAAATATTCATTACATATAGAAAAACATTTTAAATGGTTAGGGCTAACAACAACAACAAAGCCTTTATCCCACTAGATATGGTCGGCTATATGGACCGTATGACGTCATTGTGTTCTGTTGAAAACCATATTTTTAGATTTATTATTAACCAAAAGATTCCACTCTATGACTTCATTGAGCGTTCGCTTCGGCCTTCCTCAACTTCGTTTTACAAGACTCCATACTACTTGATCAACCCGCCTCACTGGAGCACTCAATGGCCTTCATTGAACATGTCCAAACCACCTCCAACGATTTTCTACTATTTTTCCTTCAAGACTATGTGATTGTTATATGCTTTATATTGCCATGTTCTGTAAAACGAGTTGTAGACACACAACCTGGCTGTGGTATGGGAAAAGCATAAGTACCACCCGGTGATAAAAACACAAGTACCATCAGGCTTAGTGGGACCTAACTAGGGCAGTGAGACAAGTCCAGGCAGACAGTCATCTGCGTCGAAACAGTATAACAAGTTGGCGTCATACAATCATATGATCTTGAACAATGCACATAGCAAGGCCAATAGGGGCACAAATAGTCATATGTACCTTAACACCAAGCAAACAGATAGATCTACAGTGTTATAATTCTGTTACTTATATAGAGTATTGCATGTTTATTTATTGCATTTTTATATTATTGATTGTGTGTTACTACTGAGATTCGTTCGAATCTCACTCCTTTACATAAATTTTAATTTACTTAGCTGGTGGAAGCGGCTCCAAGGGCAAAGAGGTAGATACCGATAACTGAGTGTTCCGGTTCAGATCAAGCAGTGTTGTTGGTTATCTGTAGCTTTATTTGTCTTTTGGCCTCTGTACATATATTTTGTTAAAACCCTATGGGAATTCCTATAAATATAATCAAGTACAATGTATCAGTATACTTATGCTATTTCTATAAGCCCATTTAACTGCGTGCGGTTACTCTATTAATTATCAAAATGTTGAGGGGTTTGACAAAATTCATATTTAAAAATGCCAAGTGCAGATATACAAAATGACAAGTTTACTTTAGAAAATGACCACTTGATATGATGAGAATGCATGCTTCGAAGAATTCTCACAATAGACATGGGTTTACCAAGTTCATATTTAAAATTGACAAGTTCCCACTTTAGGAAATGATCACTTGAGAAAATGAGAATGCAGGCTTGGAATAATTCTCATACTAGACATGAGTTTAACAAGTTCATGTTTAAAAATGACAAGTTCAGATATAAAAATAACAAGTTCACTTTAAGAAATGATCACTTGATGTAATGAGAATGCAGACTTAGAAGAATTTCCACATTAGACATGAGTTTACCAAGTTCATATTTAAAAAGGACAGCTGAGGTACTCATACCTCTCTAGCAATATGAATATTCAAATCACATCTCTATCATTTAGCATTTGTAATGGTCTTTATGTGGGATTTTCTTTCTTTCTTTCTTTTTTTAAATTTTACTCTATTAGCAATTAACTTTTGTACAGAGGTTTACAACGTTAATAAAGCAAAGTTATAAAGATAACGGTGCTAAAAGAGTAAAATTTAATGATTTAACAATAATGAGAAAAAACGCATAGGTAATAATTCTAAAATTGATGATAACTACATATACCTCTACAATAATTTACCTATATTATATTCTTAAATTGTTTGTAGATAAAATTTGTATGTATATATCAAGGTATTAAAACCCGAACCGGCCGGTGTACTGGGTTAAGGGTCAATGGGTCAGATTGGGACCAAACCAGAGCCAAACCAGGGCCAAACCGATGACAAATTGAAGATTTTAGGCTTATTCATATGAAATTCTAAAGAAAATATATATTTTTTTAAAACAATGACCCGACCGGACCCCGGACTGGACCGGTATTCTGCCCGGTTCGCCGGTTTTCGAGCCTACCGGTCTGTCCAGGTTCACAAACCCTGATACATATATACACACATTGATAAATCCCTATTTTATTATATATTTTTACATCTATTTGTTGGATTTTATCAGTGCTATTATGCTTAAATATTATTATTATTATTATTATTATTATTATTTTGGATTAGAAGGTATTGCACAAAATATATGTTAAAAATGGTATAATTGTCATATTTTATTTCCCTAGATTAAACTGATTTGCACCAAGGTATTTCTGGTTGTGTTTATTGTAGAGAAATTAAGGAATTAAAGTGAAAAGGATAATCAACAGCAAAGGAGGGTGGAAATTGACATAGGCTAAAGGATCTATAGAAAATAAGACCTTAAGACTAACTTTGGGCCAAATTATAGCATGGTTATGGCCCATATATGTTAACTTGTGACTTATGCTCCTTAAATAAATCCTATGACCACCACTTAAACCCAAATACATGTTTTCTATGACCCATGAACAGCAAAAACGTTGCCCACTACATTTAATGAAGGGCATGAGGGTCATTTTGCACGGTTTCTTTTTCCACAAACAACCATATGGCACCACCTAAGAGGATAGAATTAAATTTAATTCAAAGTATTATATCTTTTTTATCCCTTAATAATTAAATTTAAATCTTCTCATCAAATCCAAATCCAAGAAAAAGATGAAGATATTGATAAAGATTTAACAAAAAGATAAAGATTCGAGGATTTTAAGATAAAAGTCTGACAAGAATTTGAATTCCTCCAATCAAAGATGAAAAAGATACCACAAGTTCATCAAAATTCAAATAGAAGATAGAAAGATAGAACATATTTTATCCAAATCAAAAAGTCACGCCTGCATCTTTCTTCCTACTTCAATTTGGATGCTTCTCAAGGTACATCATGAGTAATCTATAAAAGAGACCTCAAGGCTTTAGGGCGTGACCACACACCACATTCTTCTCTTATTTTCTTCAATCGCCATGTGTGGTCAGTCCTCCTTTTAAGGATGGATCTTGTGGCTTGAGTTCTATGTTCTTAATTAGGGAGTAATTCATTTGATTTTTTTTCCATTTATGTCTTTAATGATTTCTTAGAGTAGCTACGTTTTGAAATTTCATTTATTGAGACTCTGAATTTTGAGTAGAATTTCTTTGTGATCAAACTATTTGATTCCTATTTTTATAATTTGATGTTTTTAATTTATATATTTATTTCTCTCATGATTATTTTATGTTCTTTGTTCAATATATGAATTTGGATGCATGATTTAATTGTTTACATGAATTTTCAAGGAAAAATTTCTCTAGAAGGCGAATTATAAAATTGAATTGAATAACAAAAACTGTAATAATTATTTAAGGAATAATTATGACTTCGAGTAGAGTTATAATTAGGAATTAAATAATTAGACTTAGCAAGTAGTTAGGGTTTATAATTTCAGCTTAGTTATATGCATCTCCATATCTATTGTTGAACGATGACAACCACATATATATATTCTCAATGATATTCACCTCATATTTGCTTTTATTTATCTTTTCTTTTATTTTCTATTTTCATTTTTATTATTAAGAAATCCCAAAAATTATTACCTTTTATTTATTTTGAGTCTTTCACACTTAGTTTAAGAATTAAATACTATTAACTCCATACAAGAAAATACGACTTAGGTTATGCCACTGTGCTGCATAATTTAGTATTTAATTTAAGTGCTAATGACAAGCGTGATCACACAACATATGAAGAAGTTAGTTAACTTGGTTAGTATGATATATAATTTTTAAAATACCCTAATCATCTTCCTTTATTACCTCCATCTATCTTTAACTTGATTATTGTTAAGAGAGTATCAATAGGAGGGGTTGTGTTTCTCTCATTTTCCACTTTCTCATTTTCTTCTCACAATCTCATATCCACCATTAGATTTAAAAAGAATAAATGGTTCAGATTCAATCTTTTATAAACTTATTACTATAAACGAGCCAGAACTTCCCGTGCGTTGCACGGAAAGATTTGGCTCTTGTCAAGTTTCCTTAAATATATTTACACCCACAATTTGCATGATCATTCTTTTCATCTTTTTGCATTGTACGTAACAACAATGAATAAAAGAAAGTTTAACATGACATTTCAATTTTTGTAGAAGAATATCAGTTGTTCACTTTCTCACAGCACAAGTGGACACCTAAGTATTTAAGTTTCTAAACACTTCTTCATATACAGCATTCTTTGCCATCTAGACTCATTCATATTCATTCATACAGTAAGGATATAAACTGTTGATTGATAGATAAATTTTGAGAATGAAATTTTTTTCCATGGCACAGCGTGATTTTGAGAAAGAATTGTTGTCTTCATTTCACATGCCTCCATTATTGCATGCAAGATAAAACCGGGGGAATGGGAAAAAACTCAGGGTAATAAAAAAATGGTTTTAATGTACAAAATTGTTCTCAGATGATAGATGTTATTTCCATCTCAAATGGTATACTGGAATTGAAATATTATCTTCTATTTTTCACAACTAACCAACAAAATATCAAAGTAAGACAATAATATGAGGCTATCAGCAAAACAATATAGAATAATACTTTTTAACAATGATGAGATTGAATGCAATAATAATATTGCTTCATAATATGAAGTTCAGATTATCCACAACAATGTTATCGTTAAGCAAATTGACCTCTTACTTTTCTGTCCCAGCCACTCCACATCATACTTCCCACACTAATAAATATAACAATAACACTCCCTACATTTGGAGTCATCTATCGTCTTCTTCATCACCAGCGTTTTCTCTTCTACGAACTTCATTTTGGAGTACCTCTCCTGAAGTGTAGGCTCTGTGATAGTCCATTATTGTCCAACGACAGAAAGACAGCTTCTGTGTTTCTGAATATATAGGCAAGCATTCTATTGCAAATTGAACTTGCCTTGCTGGTGATAAATCATATTCTAAGCATTTTACTTCATATTCTTAAGGATTTGGCCAAAACAAAGACCAATCTTACAAAGGCAACTAACTTTTCAGAGTCCAGATTTCTAAGGGCTGTAATAATTTTGCATCAGAAGAAAAATTAGAACTTAATGCAAATTATTAACAAACCTTCAAAAGGATGCAAGGGGACAAAAAGAGGTGACTCTTCCTTACTAATTGGAATTGGTCATGTTAAGATGAATAATTTCATGTAATATAAAGTGTTTTAAAAAAATGAAGTCTTTGTGCATTCAAATGGAAATAACTTCATATAATAAAAAGATAACTTATTTTATCTACTACAACAGATAACAAACTTGAACCATAAACAAACAGAGTTATGTTCATTTTCCAGATAGAGAACACATTTCCTGCCTCCAGAACCTTCAAACTGCTGGTCCTGCATCCTCATGTTCTTCACAGTCAGAAGGTATAAGAACTGATCATCTTGGATTGTCTTCACCAATATTTTCTTTGCCTATTTGAAAAGGGAAAACACCAATTAGTAAACTTGCACTAATGTATAATCATTTAGAAAGATTTCGAGCTTGACATTTTAGATTTGGCATCCCAAACATGTAGAAAAAGATTGCAGCATGCAGGGATAATCTTCCTACTGGTATGTCTGGACAACATTTCCAGATAGGATGACCAATTTTACCTCCAAAAGTTCTTTCTCATGTTCTTTATAAATGGAAGTTTGTCTCTCTGCAGTTCTTTCCCAACACATTCCTTCTGCAAATGGAAAGAAGCAATGAATGCTGTTAGTTTTTTTTTTGCTAATTAACATAAATTAAGCTACTTAATCTGATAAGCTTATGTTTCAATAGAAAATTAGATTACCAACAAAAGCTAAGAGTCCAACTCCAATCCCAGCATAGAAAAGCCTTAAAGCATACTGTAAAAACAAAATGAATAACCTCAAAAGCTGTTCTTGCCTTATTTATATGGGAAGTTTATGTACATGGCTGTGCTGTGTACAGAATTGAATACTAGAACTGAGATTTCAATTGAGAAAGCTAACCTTGTTTACATCATGCATTGTCAGAACGGCATTTGGGTCTCCATAAGCATTTATCACATTGCTAAGAATGAACATCATGAGAGGAGTTTGAATCCCATCTCTAAAACTTCCTAACGTCCCAAACAGCATCAACAACTTGTCCACCTTATTTGCATATCGAAACATGCTTTGCTGCCCCATTATTCTCTTGCCCTCTTCACACAAAAACCTTCATCACCCAAAGTCTTGTATATGCATAGATATATATAATATAGCCCAGTTATATTTTTACCACATATCAGCAGGGAACGCACGGCATTTTTACCCTTGTCTTTTTAGCACAAAGCTGTGATTTGGCTTCGCACATATGGATTTAGCTGCTGTATTTCGCTTAGGCTGCCGTATGTAAGTGTTTGTTCCTAAAAACAGTACTTCCGTGTGACCCTCATTTGAAATGATTAGTAAAGAAACAAAGTTCTCTTCGGCAAAGAACAGAGACACAGAGACACAGTACATATATAACAGAGACACAGTCAACCTACTTATTAAAAACAATACATATATAACAGAGACACAATCAAAAGATATTTATCCCCACATATGCTGATCTTCACCCCAACCAGAAAGTTAATTCCCAAATGCATTCATTGAGCAACTTCAATCCAATAAGTTATTTGGAGACTAACTTCTCAACATAATGCAACCAAATTAGCATTTCCAGCATATGTAAAAGCACATTCCTAAAAATAATTCTCTCCATGCACAAATATAGAAAATAGATGAAAAAAATAAAGGCAAAAGTGAGCAAAGTCAGCAAACCATATGCTTATCTGCACTAATTCCAGTACAATTGGAAAGGAAGAAATAAGAACTAGGCTTCCTAGAAATGGCAGGTTGGATCCTTGACTAAATGGCGGGTTTGATTATGAAAAATTTGAAGGAAAAAAAACAAAAGGACTTTGAATTATATCTCATTGACATGACAATACAAGGAATAAGAAATTACTGTTTATTCCTAATCAACAACTGCGGGTTAGGAGACTTAATATTTCAATGGTTGGTAAGAGAAGGAAAGTGTATTGTCAGGTAAAGAGCACTCCAAGTCATAACAACTGTCATGTGATGGTAAGATATGGACAAATTGGGAGAACATGACTGCCATAAATGTCATGGACTGAAAGAGAAAATAGTTTTTAAAAGTATGTTGAAAGTCAAGTCTTGATTGACTGACAATGTATACTGCATATTTGGTATTTCGAAACTCCTTGAACATATATAAATTTAAATACAAGATTTGTGATGTGACATGATAGTGTTGGCCGGCTGATGTAATGGGAAGCTTGTCCCAAAAAGAGTGAGTGAACAAAATATACAATCAGATACTCTAAATTTAGGAGCATTAAATTATGTTGCTGTCATGCAGATTATATTAGATATTGCTGTCAAACTCAAAAACACACATTATATCAGGACAATACTATCACACCATAAGATAAATTGTAGGGCACGTTAATGAGTACTGTTGTAATAAGATGAAGTGATATAAGTACATATAAAGACATTGCTGGCCGAAACAACTTTGCTTGTCCAGAAGGTTTTGCCTCCCAATTTTGAGCTACCTTACAAGTGCATTTAAACCCAAAATCACAATGAAGGGTGCATATTGCAAACCCATACGAAAATGGAAATAAATGGTGCATATTGCAAACCTATATGAACCTCAAACAGGTCCCTCAAAAAATCTTGTGCATTCAAATATCAAATATCCTTTTTAACTTACCATAAAATGCAGTATATACGTTCCGTTAGCTCTTCCTCACGGTCACTGCATATTAATGCTTCAATTGAATTTTGATCATAGTAGATACGCCTTCTGCCAACTACGAACTAAACTTCAGCCATTCTTGGATAAAAATAGCAGAAGAAACAACATTATATCCACAGGTGAAGGATTTATAATCTAAGCTTCTAGCCAAAAGAGGAATTACACTGAATAAGTTAACAATAGACTATAAAAAAAATAAGAACACTCCCTAATTATGAATGCAGCATCTGCCGATTCTCACATAGCACCAGCGTCTTATCCTCTCTGCAGTTTAAAATGACTAAGAGAGCAACACAATCATCACTTATTCAGATTGTTACAAAGTAAGTGAATTCAAAAGATTAATAAAATTGAGTATCACAACTGGTGCTATGCGAGATTAATAAAAATAGAGAAGGTGGTTAATCCCATTCTCCTAAACCCAAGTCACAATAAAGGGTGCATATTGCAAACCCTTTAGAAAATGGAAATAAAGGGTGCATGTTGCAAACCCATATGAACCTCAAACAGGTCCGTAAAAAAATCTTGTGCATACAAATATCAAATATCCTTTTTAACTTACCATAAAATTTGATCTTCAGGATCAGTCAATTCTTTTTTAGCTCCCTGAGGTTCCGTTAGCTCTTCCTCACTGTCACTGCATATTAACACTTCAGTTCTATCAATTGGCTCAGGGATTTTATACGGCACGTTTTCATTACAACACCTCAACAAAAAGTTCACATAAGGTAAATGAAGAAGGGGACAGAACAGACAATAATGACAGAATGGAAGAAGCTTACAAAACCTTTTTAGCTTGGAGATGATCAGAACAAAAGGCACTCGAAAACTGCTGCGCATCCGTCGGCTGCGAGAAAGGTGCTGACATCTATGTAATAACACATGTCTATCCCTAACATTTACGTTGCGGAAGAAGAAATATGATGCAACAAATTTTGTGCAACCCTCAGGCGTCTTTCTAATGTTGTATGCTGATTGCAATTTCTCTTCCTCCTTTAGTCTCGAAGAAAGCCACCTAACGCATCCAGTATTCAGGGTAGCTGGCACAAACAATTAAGCACCTGTCATAAAGTTTTACAGCCCATTGTCAATGAAGGGTAGCTGGCACAAACAATTAAGCAGCTGTTACAAACAATTTAACTTGATTATTATTAAGAGAGTATCAATAGGAAGGGTTGTGTTTCTCTCATTTTCCACTTTCTCATTTTCTTCTCACAATCTCATATCCACCATTAGATTTAAAAAGAATAGATGGTTCAAATTCAATCTTTTATAAACTTATTACTATAAATATAAATAAGTGAATTTAATTTAAACTCTTAAAATATGATTCATACAATTCATAATTACAATACAGAAAAAATAAATAAATTTTAATTAATAAAATATTAAATCTAAACCATCCATTTCATGATCTAATGGTAAATATGTGATTGTGAGAAGATAATGAGAATAAGGAAAATGAGAGTATCCTCCACCCAATAAGAGTACTTTAGGAAAAAGATTGACAAATGTGCGAAATAGATCTTATATTTAGAATCAAAATCAATTTCCTAATTAGATCCTACATTAAGGACTAGAAGAATAATATTTTGCGGTGTTATTAATTAAAAGGAATTAATGACCAAATTGTTATAACAGTTTTAAATTCAAGAGACTATGGATGTAGATCTCCTCTTAACATCCTCAAAAGAATTTCACTTATAAGTTATAACAATCGGTTCAAGGGCTCCAACAACTAGTGGTCTAGTGCCATTAACCCTAAAGTAGTGGGGCTTTGACAGACACAAACCGGTGCTCCATCGATAGCCATTGTCTGGGATGAAACTTGTTTCTCAAAGGAAAAAATAAATGTGAGTGATATTCCGATAATCAACTAACAAATTGTAATTATAATTCAATCTTTTGGTCCTTTAGTAAGTTTCAAAACATTTTTGGATACTTAAAATGTAATTATATCTCATCTGTGATCTTTAAATAAAATTTCCTTTAACATATAAGATATTAAACTACTTAATTTTTTAAAAAAATGAATAAGAAAGTATCATTTAAACTTAGAAATCCTAAATCAGTAATTTTCTATTAAAATGAGTTATCAATTACTGTATTTTGATAGTTAATATTTATACTCTTGTAAGAAACAATATTGATTTAGAATTTTAAAGTTTAAGTGATATATTCTTATCAATTACTATACTTTGATAGTTAATATCTATATTCTTGTAAAAAATAAGATTGATTTAGAATTTTGAAATTTTAGTGATATATTTTTATCTTTTTCCCTTACTTTTTCTTCTAGGACCACATTGACCAAATATAAAAAGTACATTTCAAAAAAAAAAAAATCCAAATTTTGGAATATTGGCAAGTAAGGGTGTGTAGGCCCAATGCGCCAATCATCCTGGTTCTGCCCAATAAAATCAAGCAATGATGGGACTTCCTAATCAAGGTCAAACAAAATAATGAAACATGAACAAAGAAAACATGGGAACGAGGCAATTTTCATTCTAAGTAAATAGAAACAAAGTCACAAAATCTGGCAATGTAAATAATTTTTGCATATATTAACATGACCTACTACTTCACATTTGAAATTTATTTATTTTTATTTTTTTCTTTTTGCCTAAAAACATAGCTATCCGAAACCACAGTATGCATTTCAAATTTTTTTTCAAGTCTAACCACATTTATAGGCCAATCATCACTTGGTTATTTCACCCACTAGTTGACCGGTCGATCTGATCCGGTTCTTCACACCATGTTTCTTATAACTAGATATAAAAAGGGCATCTTACCCAAAAAAAAAAAAAAGAAAGAAAGAGAAAACAGAGAGAAATAAGAGCATTTTCAATTTGCAATTTGCTAGCATGAATGGAGTGTATATATAAGGGTAGAAACCACAAAAATCACATATTGCGTTTACGATTTAGCATTTAAACAAGGGTACTGGCCATAAATATTCATTAAATTTAGCAAAAAAAAAAAATTGAACGTTCAAGACAAGGCTCAAAAAATTTGTAGAAACAAGGTTTATGGAGCTATATATCTTATTTAATTAAAACCATGTCAAAGCAGAATATATTTTAGATCTCTCGAATAAAACAAAAAACATCACAAATCCTTATCTATCTTCCCTCGAATTTTGAAAGAGTTACATTATTGATGGAATATAACTCATCATTATTTGGAGTTTGACTTGCAGCACAAGACATGGTTTGCCTAAGGATGAACGCAGGTTGGCTTGGTGGAGGAATATCCATAATCTCACTTTGAAGCATTGACATTACTGATGCCATAGTGGGCCTATCTTTTGCAAGTTCTTGCACACATAAAAGACCCATGTGTATGCACCTCAATATATCCTTGTCAAAGCTTGCATCATATATTTGTGGATCTATTAGAGGTATAACATTGCCATTGATCCATAATTTCCATGCCTAGAAAAATTTACAAGTGAAAAAAAAAATAATGTTTGTCAAACTTCAATGCATTCATCAAGACAAAAGCATTTAAGACCTTTTCGCAAGAAGGTAAGGTAATTTGGAGAGACTTACAAATCCTAAAAGTGTAAAAGATTCTGCATCTTCAAAAAAGCTGGTGTTTTTTCTTCCACTAATAATCTCTAGTAACAAAACACCAAAGCTAAAAACATCAGATTTCTCTGAATATAGTCCTTCAGTTGCATATTCGGGAGAAATGTAGCCGCTGCATTTAAACACATCTTTGAGCTCAATATGATATTGATATTCTTATCAAGGACAAAAGAAAAAAGAGAGCTTACAATGTTCCAACGATTCTTTCTGTATTTGCTTGATGTTGACCACCTTTGAAAAGTTTAGCCATTCCAAAATCTGATATTTTTGGATTCATCTCTTCATCTAATAATATGTTACTCGCCTTCAAATCTCTATGTATAATTCTTGATCTTGAATCTCTATGAAGATAGAGTAATCCTCTAGCTATTCCCTCAATTATGATGAAGCGTTTTTCCCAATCCAAGCATTTTCGTTGCAATTGATCTACAAAAAATTATTTCAGGAGTAAGTGATGAAGGAGGGCAAAAAGTTGATAAGACCACTCATTTACTTCCTAAAATATGGCATAAAACTTGTAAATATAATGGTGGTAACATTTGCACATGGTAGGCGACTTCTTGTGACTTGGCTACTTCTACCTTAACAACAATTGAACTTGCACATCAAGTGATGCCAAAACAAATATCTGTTTCTTGTTTTCCCCCCTTTCTTTCTCTTGTAAACTATCATATGAATAGAAGATGACCACTAACCAAAGATAAAGGCATCTAAACTTCCATTTGACAAGTATTCATAAACCAATATCTCTTCTCCTTCAATGCAACAACCAAGAAGTTTAACAAGGTTTCGATGTTGAAGCTTAGAAATCAACTCCACTTCATTAATAAATTCTTCAACACCCTGTCCAGATGATCTTGATAGTCTTTTTACTGCTATTTCTTGTCCATCTTTAAATTTCCCCTAAAATAAAATGACAAAAAAGGCCACATATAAAAATCATAAAAATCTTAATCTAATTAATATTTTGTGACTTAGAAAATGATGAGCAGAAAAAAATAGCAAATACTACCTTGTATACTGGACCAAAACCACCCTGCCCAAGTTTGTTTGCCATGTCAAAGTTGTTTGTTGCAGTTGCCAACTTTCTATAATCGAACAATGATACTTCTTGAATTTTTACTTGCTCTAGTTTTTTAATCCTTCTATTGTTGTGAAGCCTTTCCCCTGTGTTTTGCATTTCGATCCATTTCATCAATATATGATCAACATTATAACAACATGCAGTTTACAAGTCATAAGGAGTATCAATCATTCTTCAAAAGCACAAGAAAGTGCGCTTTTGCTTTATTTTTTAAGAAAATGTATAAATTAACTATATTTCTCATATAGTACGTGTTTTTTTTTTAATGGGAGAGTAAAAAGAAAGGGAGACATGTAACTTCAATTACTCAAAACAAGGATTTGTTCACTTTATCACTCAAATTATTGACGCCTAGAATGAACTCTGAGAGTAAAACAGAACATCACCTTTTTGCCGTGACAATTTTTTCCATAAGAAAAATCCAGAGGCTGTAATGAGAATAGCTCCCGTCAGAACTGATACTACAATTGGTGCTGTCATATTCCTCTTGCCTGTACCTGCATCAAAGAAAATAAAAAGAAAATTCATATGGACTTCAGTCTCTGAAAATAAGATCAATGCTATATACTACATATATTGTAATCAAAAGAGGTTTATTCCTAAGCATTGTATCTCAGTGAGTTTTCTCCAATTAAAAAAGGTACCTAGTTCTGAGGAGGCAAGACGTAAGTAAAGATCCACCCCTCCAGGTGAATTGCTCATTAAGTCAACTAAATCTACATTCCAAACCAAACAGCCAAGGCTTGGTTCATATGCATAAGCTTTGCAAGAACATTTCTTAAGGCAAGGAGTTTGACAATCTATAGTATCTGTAAATATATAAGGTAACCTTTCTGCACGATCTGGTACTTTCACATTTTCCAACTTCAAAAACCCATCTATTTGTCTACCTTGAGAACCATTATTGTCTATCTCACACTGAAGTGCTTCTCTTCTCACACACCCACTGATCCAATTCTGCCTCTTCCATTCTTGTTTGTTCTTTGGTTCAAACCCTCTCAAGCAGCTGCAGATTGGTGACCCCTGCTTATTGCAGATCCCAAATGAACCACATTTTCCATAAATATCACACTCGGAATCCCCAATTATCCACCCAACTTCCCATATATTTTTATGGAAATTCCAGCGTTGTTGTTCTAATCTACCTTGAGAATCTATTGTAACAATCATCAACAAAGACTGGTCTATGAAATGAAAAGATATTTCAAAACTTCCTTCCCCTTCTTTCACTTGAAACCCATTTCCAATCATAGATGATCTTCCAGGTATTCCAAGAAAGTCTGAGCCATTCCATGGACCACTCCGCCAATAAGGACGATTTCCCTTCCACACGAATACTTGAGTAACATTACGGGGTTCAAGACTGCAAGAAAATTCTCCAGGGGATGGATCATATGTACTTTTCCATGATGTAAGGTGCATTTTCTCACCTGTGTGTTGATTAGTACTGAGTATCATGTCTTGTAACAATGTATCACAAGGATGTTGGAAACTCTGCCACATCATTGCTCCAGTAATTCCATCTACGAGGACAAGGTTGCCAGAATCCAAGAGTTGAGCACTAGAATTTGATGCAATATGTGAGACATTTGTTGACCAAACAACCCGTTTTTGCCCATTCAAAACAACAAGATTGTTGTTCTCTGAAATTTTGAGAACCCCAGAAGAACCTGTTAGTGGGTCGTTTCTGTTTGCTACCCAAACAATAGTGGATTTAGTCATAAGCCAAATTCCTAAGTAGCGATTTGTGGAATTACCAGGACTGAAGAATCCAAGCCTGAACATGCTATTATTTGAGCTTATTGTTTCAGGTTCTTGGATCAGCATAGATGGTGTAATGGTATCCAGGGAACAGACCAGAAGACAAAAAGAGAACAAATATATAAGAAAAGAAAGTGACCAGAAAGCATTTTTACTCAATCCAATACACATATTGATTATCAGCAAATAGAGACAGAGAATCATGGGTTTTTTAATGCCGTGAAGGACAACTATTTGCCAGTTCTTTTACTAGTCCAAGGACTTGGAACAGTCGCATTCATTTAGCCGGCTAAGACTTAACATACTGTTCACTAACTTTTTAATATTATCATTCATTGATCAATTTTTCTTGAAGTCGGACCATTTTCTAGTCTTCTAAGCAAGCTGTGGAAAGTAAGCAATCAGCCTTCCTTACACGCATTTGATTGTGAGATTTCTCCGCCCCACACAATGACAACTGATGCAACTGAAGTTATGGCTTAATTAGGGTCTGTTTGGCAAAGCGGCAGACCCTCTTCACCGTGCGTTTGTAATTTGAAAACCACGATGGCTTCATTTTTTGAGTTTGGCAAAGCGGTGGAGATCAATGCAATTTTTTCAACACCGTGACTTAAAAAAAAAGCTCTGGGTCGTGGCTTTTTTCCCTATCTCCCGTGCTTCTGCTCTCTCTCTTCATTTGCAGACCGTTGGCTTCCATTATATTGTCTGAACCACCTCATTATTTCGAATCAGAGATGGTTGCTTCGTGCATGTCCAAAGGCTTCTGAAGTTCGAATCAGAGGTTCCATCTCCAAGGCGCTGCCGTTCGAATCAGAAATTCCGACTGCTCCGTCCAGGATTCCGTCTCCAACCGTCGGCGTCGTGGGTCACATAAGAGAATCCACTATTAAGACTCATATAAATCCACCTGGAAACAAAACCAGCATCAATTCAAACAACACAAAAAGAAAAAACCCCCACAGATCGGATTGAGCAATCGCAAGTGAAGAATAAAGAAACAACACAACAAAACAGTAAAAAATAGCAAGCAAAACCAGGCGAAGGAATCTTACAAGAAGATCCAAACGCTGAAACTTTCTATTCCTCTTCTTCTGAAGTCGGCACAAGTCAATAACGGAAGGAGGAGAAGGAAAATGGGTTTCCGAGAGTTGACCACAAAAGAGAAGGAAGAGAAGAGGATGGAGTAGAAGATGAGGAAGAAGGAAGGTGGGAAGAAAGAAGGAGAAAGAAAACGAAGAGGAAGGGAGTGATGATTGTGGCATTTGGGGTGCGTTCCCACCTATTTTTGGGAGCGGTTATGTGACCCTTTGTGATTATTGGCAAATCTTATCCCTTCATGTAATCCAACGGATTAACAAATAGCCACATTATAGATAGCATTTTGCCTTTTGTGTCTTTTTTTTTTTTTTTGGTCGAGCCTTTTGTGTCTTTAAAAAATACATAATCTTATTCAAAGAAATTCCCTAATAGATGTGCCTTTTCAAGATGCTGAACGAGGAAATATACGTGGGGAAGGTAATAATGATCCAGTTGATGTAGCATCCACATCAACTATTCGTAGATTATCTTCAACACAAATGAATAATATTCGTGACACAATCAGAGACCAACTTGTTAGTGGTAGATGATTCTATCATGATCCACTTCATGTATGCATTGTAGTATTAATTTAAATTTATCCATTCTTAGTTAAATACTCTGGTGTATATTTTTTTAAATTATAATTTCAGTTATTTTAATTAAATTTTGTTTATTTTCCTTACTTCAAGTATATATACAGACCTGGGCAGCAAGTAATTTTCTTGCAGGCAATAATTTAAAAAGACACAGACACACTTGCAAAAATCAAAATATTTACTAACAAAGAATGAAGAAAATCAGAATGATTTTCAGTAATTTTTTTCCAGCAAATAATTTAAAAAGACACAGACACACTTGTAAAAAACAAAATATTCTTACATCATATGTATGTAATATTTAATAGCATCCATGCCCTTTTTAGTCATTTTGCATCTAAACGGGCTTTTCAAACTCTAATCCAAACAGGTTCAAGGTTAGAAAAAAAAGTCACTTCTGCCACCGCTAATCCAAACACAAATCACGTTTACATTTTCACTTTTAATCCTACCTTACTTTTTTAAAAGTCAGATGAAAAAAAAAAGCCACTTCTCCACCGCTAATCCAAACGGGTACTTAGTCGCCAAAGACTATTAAACCAAGCTGATCCATTCGTTTTCAAAATTTGACACGTACTTCCGAATCCGTGATTTTCTCAAATTTCTCTGCCCCACATGATTTGAATTGAACTTAGTAGGGGAAGTTCAGTAGTCACTGGGAGGAAAAACAGAAAGCAAAAGAGAAAAAGGAAAAAACTATGGCCCAACAATGGAATTGTAATTCTTAATACATTGCCCATCAACAAGGTCCTTAGTGGACGATGTACTATCTTTTTTATTTCTCCAGTTACCATCTTTCCATTTTTCAAAAGATTAAATAGTTTTTTCTTGCAAGTTTATAATGAGATGAAAACTGACATTGAATTTTAAATAAAAAATTCAAATAAAAAAGGTAAGCATTATGTGTCGCCCATCATAATTGATCAAAGTTTTCCATAGATATATTACCAAGTACTATCATTTTCTTCTCAAGTTCTGAAAGCAAACCATATGTATGCTGGTCATTTTTGAGAATATTCAACTTATGTCTCTTATATCATGACGTATTCAAATTTGTTGGCAAAACATTTGTTTGCAAAAATCTGATTCTACTTTGAATTGGTAAATAACAAAAACTGCCACGCTTACCCATGGAAACCTTGCTTTAGCGTCTTAATGTCAAAATATCTGATTCTATTTTAGCATGTTTGAGGGATTAAATTGTCAGGAATGGCTGGTCAACCAAGAGAGCTAAATTAAGTGTCTTAAAAAATTTTAGACACTTTATGCAAAAAACAATTTAATAAAACAGGTGTAGCACAGCAGAAAACGAAGTATACTCCTATTAGAATAAAGTTCTTCACAGAGGATCCATGCTTTTCAAATCCTATTCGAATAAAATTTGTTTGAATAAAGTTAATTAGTTGGTTAAAATTTAAATGAGTGCCTATAAATTAGTGACTAACAATTCAATGAATATGTTGTGAATTTCGTCGAGTCTCAACTTTCAAAGGAAGAAGGAAAAAGACTGTCATTAACATTTTTTAATTTTGAAATAAGCTTTAAATTTTCACAAAATTCATAGCGAACAAAAAACTCCATCAAAACTTCATTTCACTACTTTTGTTCTATGTTGACAAGCATACAAATGGAAAAGCAACTAAGCAGAACCCATACCAAGTCACAGCAAAGCAGACGGGAGAAAAGAAAAAGAATGAGAGCTTAAACAAAAACACATTTTACCTGTTCCTCCTCATTGAGACCTCCAGTAGCAGCCACATGCTCATTGGAGTCTGATGCATTCTCATCAGCAACTGTGTCATCATAAAAGCTGGAATTGGAGTCAAATAATATATCCATTAATAAAATATCTAATTTTGCATTCCAGGAATTCCATAACTATTACAAAAACAACATATTTACATTACAGCAGCTATTCAAAATGAAATTCTTATTCATAGAAGCTGTTATCAAATATTTAACAAGCAATACTTGAAATTTCTTCCACATAACACTTTTAACAATACCTACAGCTACAGCATAATTGCGTTATGAAAACCTAACAAGTCCTTAATTCAGTCAAACTAACAATTTGGTATAATTGGACAAGAATCTTCAAACATCTCATGCTAGATAGAGGATAACACTTCTAATGTTGGAATCGCTTCATGGCTTTCGCACTACAACATTTAATGATGTTATAATTGGACACTTAATTCATTAACTGGTGTTTATTTTTTGAAAACAAACGCCAAAATTAGATTTTTAAAAGTGAAAAAGTGGCAAGCAGAGAAGAAAAATAACCACAAGATGGGACATGGGTACTAACAATGACTTCATTGACTACTAAGGGGGCACATGTAGCCCTCATAATTGACTTCTTTCTCCATTCACAACCCTTGTAAAGAGCAATTGAATCTGCCTCAGTAACAATAACCACATTCATAACAATCAAGCAACAAAATAGGGAAATAAAAATATATGGTTAAAAGGAACTCACCAAATATAGCAAACTCTTGAATGATCAATCATATCTATGTAATCAAGAAGAAATCGTGATGAATTTTTGCTTGGTTCAGTTTTGTTTTTGTCTGATTATTGACATGACTGTTGAAATTTCACTGCAATATTTTCTCCACTTGGCGAATTCTGCAAATTGCAAATCCCAAATGGCCAACATTTTCCATAAACATCACACTCTGAAGAACCAATTATCCTCTGAAATTCCCATATATTTGTCTGGGAATTCCAACGCCGTTGTTCTACTTTGCCTTGAAACCCTAACATAGAAGTCCAAAGGAATTTGTCTGCATAAAAAGATAGGTCAAAACTCTCTTCCTCTTCTTTCATCTGGAACCCACTTCGGGAGTTGGATGAAACAATCCTAGGGATTCCAAGGAAGTCTATGCCCCACATTTTGTATAATGGGTTAAAGGATAAATTTGCTGAGGAACTTTGTACTGAGGATCAATTTTATCATGAAAATGTTGAAAAAAGAGTAATGTTGTGATGATCATTATTCTAATTAATTTTAATTATTATTTAACTAAATATGGTGGAATGACAATTTATATGTCATCTACATCATTTTTGTTAAGGTGCAAATTTTCCCTGAAAATTTTAAATCTAACTTAAAAAAAATGAAATATATAACATATAGATTTCTAGATTAAATTTGCACCTTAATAAAAATGACGTAAATAACATATGAATTGTTAGTCCAGCATATATAGTCAACTAATAGTCAAAATTAGCCAGGACAAAATTACTTCCTTTTTAATACTTTCAAGAAAAAATTGCCCCTTAAAGAAATTCTTGGACAAGATTGTCCCTTAGCCGGTTGTATAATTGAAGTTCCTTGAGAAAGATAAGCCTTTTCCGGGTTTTCAAAAATAGGGCAAGTCCCATGAAAAGAAATTGAAACATAGGAAATGATATAGAGATTCTCCCAATATTGACAATGCTACAAAAGTGTGAGAATTTAAATTGTCATTTTAAAAATCGACGAAATGACAGAAACAGTAAAATAAGGAAAAGGCATGTTGAAAAAAATATTTATTCCTGGACTTGAAAACCAATTAATAACTTTACAATTCATTTTAAGGAGAATTGGGGAAAAGTCCCCTATTAGAAAATTAATGGCCGAGGAGAACCTAAATCCAATCCTAAGTACTCTCTGGTTACAATATTCGTAGAGGACAAATACTCTAAGTGTATAAAAATTTATAGGAGAATTATACTTAGGTCCCAAAAAAAAAAAAAAAAAAAAAAGAGTTCTTATAGATTACAAAATAAAAAAATGGTCCCATTAACAACTCCAGGAGCCTATATTGACACTTCGTTAACAACTCCAGGAGCCTTAATTGACAACTCTATGGGACCATTTTTTCATTTTGTAATCTACAGGGACTATTTCTTCATTTCTCTTTTTCTTTGGAACCTAAGTGTAATTCTCCCAAAATTTATTAGATACTCCCTACTAATTAAATTTCTAATATGTAACTTTTCCCTAATATTTCCTTCATTTTACCAATTTCGAAATATAAATTCACAACTCGAGATTTTAGCTTGGGAAAATGAGGAAAATGCATATTTACTAATGGAAAAAAGGCTTTTTAGACCGGTTAAAATTGACTTTTTAGATCGGTTTTGAATCTGGTCTTGATACAGCCGGTCTTAAAAGTATGTCACTTTTAAGACCGGTTTGGTAACAGGTTTTAAAAGTTTCACTTTTAAAACCGGTTGTATTGATAACCAGTCTTAAAGTAAACAATTTTAAAACCGGTTGTCATGAGCACCGATCTTAAAAGATCTCTCCAGCATGGCAATTACAGAACATTTTAAAGGATAATTATTGTTTTAAAAGTAATTTTAAGACCAATTTCATATATAACCGGTCTTAAAAATTTTAATTTTAAAACCGGTTGTACATAAAACGGTCTTAAAAATTCAATTTTAAGACAAGTTATATGCGAAACCAGTCTTAAAATTACTTTTAAGACCGGTTATTTTTATAACCGGTGTTAAAATTATTATATATTTTTTTTAATTGTGTGTGATTAGGTTAATTACTAAAATGCATCCTAGAATTGCTACTTCCAATGCCATATTTATTAAGTGCCAAAAGGTGTTGAATTTGCTTCCTCTTACCCTTTCCTTTTTGTTTAACCTTCTCATTAGGAACTTGTAACATAATATGTCAAATCCTCATGTAATGTGTTGTTTAAAATCATATATATATATATATATATGCATAATTGTTTAAAACACATGCAAGCCAATGACATGGCTCAAACATATTCACATGATGTATAAATGCATGGTTGCACATAATCACAAAAACAACAAACATGTCAAATCATGCAACCAACAAGTTTTGCAACCAACCAACATTTCAATTCATCATCAATATATGCAAAAAAATTGTCAGTTTTACAATAACTCACTGTTGTAAAAGTTCATAAATGAATTCAGCACAACAATTGTGAATGTGATCAATATCTTCTTCTGGAAAGGGATCAGCAAGATTAAACATCTGAAACACCAAAGTTAGGCAAAACATTAACTTCACTTAAAAAAAATAAAAGTAATACAAATTTTTTTAAATATATATACATTTACCTCTTGAGTAAATTCTGTCGTGCCTAGGGTAATAATATTATAAATGTGCTTCAAAACATACAACCCACACAAGTTGGACCCCGGTGGTTGCCTATGAGTCTGAAAAATAATACGATATCATTAAAACAAGTATAAAATTAAAGCATGGCTTATTATTGAATACATTCTTAAAATAAACCAATATGTAACTAATCTTTAGCAAGATCCATGTAGGGTCTTTTAGTTCACGAATAGGCCTATCACAAGCAGTGTGTTGGAATGTCTGCATAGCCCTATGTCATCAAAATCACAAAGGTTACTTATTTTATACAAATTCCATAAATTTTGCATATGAAAGATAATTAATAATGCAAGAAAACGTATGAGTTCAAGCTCTTCTTCAATTCACTAGTTGGCTTGCTAAGGTGGAGGGAGCATAAGATGATGATACAATAACTCTTCTTGCACAAAATAGCCAATTGCCAATTATCACTGAAAAAAGGAAAGACTTTTAAGCAAATATAAAACATTATGTATATTATGAAATATAAATTTTTTTCTTACCCATGCAAATATGGAGCTAGAAAACACTCAGTTGAGGTTTCATTAAACCTATGTGATAAGTATGTGTGTTTGATAGCAGCAATAGTCCCATTGTCGTAGAGTTGAAGTGGGCATAGGAGTCCAAATTTATTGGTTTTGCCAGAGTCAACCAACCTACGATTCATGTACCTACAATAATGCAAGCACACAAATCAAAGTTTAACGGCATAATTTGTAAAATATTAACTTCCAATTTGAGAATATACTTACATTAAAAAGAGTTGGACAATCGAAATTGTATGCTGTTGTACAGGAGCTACCAGGGACATTAAATCATCCCTCTCAAGATAGTATTACGCCCCTGACTTGACAACAGCTGCCCCAGTAGGCCAATCTCTTATTCGAAAGGATGTATCATATGCTATTAGAATCACTTGCTGTATGACATTCAATGGAGGCAGTGAAACATCTTGAGTGGAGGGAGGTGGAGGTGGAGATAGAGGTAGCGGGGATTCCTCAGCTCGATCAGAAACAAGGTTTTTTGGCCACAAGATGAAAGAGTTATGAACATCGATCATAATCTTGAACTCATCAATAGGGATAGGGAGAGGTGCATCTGCAATGATCACCTTTTCAACTGCCACTCTGACTTGAGCATCCCTTATTTTTTGGTGGTGGACACTTGATCCCAAGTTGTGCACGCTCCCCCATGCAATTAATCATCTCAGAGATCCTCCACAAACAAGTCACAAGGATCACCAATTTCTTTTTTAAGACCCTCTAATGACCGACCAACACAACTCCCTTTAGTGCTTTGTTCAGGGTTTAGGGAATGAGCCTGGGGAGCATTGGTATCTGCTTGTCTTGTGCTCATCATGACCATCCATTCCTCTTTCATCTTGCTAAACCTTTTTTTAAATCGTGCATCAAATGATGCTTTTGCCTCGGCCCTAGCTTTCGCCTTCACAGTGGCCAATATATGCTCCATCTCCTCCCTAGTCACCATACTACTAGAGGAACGACGAGGGGTGCTCCAAAGTAATCCTTTATGCCTACCCATCCTCCAACCCCCCTGACACGACCGAGATGCTCACATTTTCCTGTAGCTATGATCAGGATGTCATTCCTCTCATTCGACCTAAACAATCCCTCGGCTTGTTTTTTTTGAAGCTCCTCTTATAAGACACAGATGACAAATGTTAGTAATGAAATTTGCTTACTAAATAATTAATAACAACAAGTCAACAACAATACTTACAATTTTCTCACTAATTATATGAGATTGTTCACTCGTATAAGACCCACTCCTCTTTTGGTAAGCGAACAACCACTTCTCTTCGCGACGTATAGGAGATGGTGAAAAAAGAAGAACAGAAGGATCGGATTGAGATGCTTCTTCTAATCTCTTCCGTTTGGCCGCCAACAAGTCTTTTTTAGCCTTCGTATAACCCCCACAAGACATTGTATGGGGGCAATCATTCTTTCTACCACTCTCTTGGGCCTTTTGCCTTTTTTCTTGCAAATAAGAAATCAAAATTAAGGTACAATCAATAAAGACAATTCACAATTCATAAGCAAATCAAATGCAAAATAAGTCAACTCACCAATGCTTCTGGAGTAGTCTGAAGCCGTCTAAATTCTTGCAAAGTGTGTTCGTCAATATAAGAATATTTGTCGCATAGATTAGGATGAGGTTGATTTTCTTCCACCTCAATATGCATGTAATTGTTGGCTAGACTTGTCTTAAACTTCCTCCAGCGTTCATCATAATACGTCATTGTCTTGTTATATAGGGCTTCATTCTTAGGAATGTTTTAAGTGAGCTGGATAGTTTCCCAAATATGTCGCTTCACATTTTTATCCATATTTCTCCACTGCTCTATCAAGATGCTAGGCTTGTTGTGTGCTAGGAGGCTGACAAAACTCCTATACCATTGGGCATTAGGCCCGATTGGTTTCCAATATCTATCAAACTCAATCAGAATCTTTTCCCCGGTATTCCGATTGAGAGGAATGTCTCTCAATCGGGTGGCTCTCCTACCCCTCCATCTAAGTCGGTTACGTGGCTCACTATGTTTCTGGCTCGGAGCATTGCTAGTCTCGCTTTGATTAACATTAGTTGGATCTAGAGTACCCGCACTAGGATGACTCATTATCCTCACTTTAAGGACACTATTTAAGGATAGCTAGTGATGGTTTAAGGAAATTTTGCTACACGGTGCTTATTGCTATAACACGGCACTATCTATAAAGACATCGTTCAAAACCAATTCCCAAGTTATGCAAACATAAACAAATAATTAATTGCAATGCACAAGTTGATAACCAATATCAACACTATGAATCCAGAGTTTTACTATATTGAACATACATGCAAAAATATAGAATTAGAATTGAAGACAAGCTATTCAGTTAGGCAATATGAACACAAGCAAGTTTTCATTCATCAAAATGTTTCTGCAAGAGTTTATATAGTATGAAGCACCATGAACACGTAGACAGTCCTAGATGCATTAGGAGGCAGACTCAGAAGCAACACCAAAGTCCAAGGAACTATAACTTACAACAATGAACCGTTCTCATACACAACCAAAATAAACCCAGGTCCACAGAAGCACAAGGACATTAACCTCAGACACATACATATAGTAAAACTCTTCAGAATAATTAACGATACCTTCAACATTTGCTTGAGTATCCTCTTCTTCCTTTGGATTTGAACAGTCTTTGACTACTTTACGAATAGAGTAAGGTCTCTCTTAGGAGGTAATGGACGCTTCTTCCTCTGGGTTGACGACTTGCTACAAGAATTGAACAAAGAAAATGGAGGTCAAGTCATCTCACAATTCAATGAAATACCCAAGAACAAAACCAATAATTTAATTGAACGCCTAGCGATTGAAACACAAACCTGACAATAAAAATGAGGTTGAGAATGAAATCAATCGGAAGGAATAAACGACGATAGCCTTACGGCAATGTATTCAACCGTAGATCTGTGTTGACGGAGGCGAAGGTTAAGGATGGAGGAGAGAAGGGGAAAGGAGGAGCTGCTGCGAATCGACAGAGGGGTTTTGCTAATGTTCTTGAGTATCGGATTTCAGAGTTAAAATTAGGTGCGATTTGAAATTTATGTCAGTTTTAAGACCGATTATAATTAAAAACCGGTCTTAAAATAAATATTTAAGACCGGTTTTTATTTACAACCCGGTCATAAAAATAATAAACATTTTATTTTTTTAATTGTCTATAATTTAGATAATATTTTCTAAACCGGTTATATATAGAACTGGTCTAGAAAATATATTACATATATTTATTTTTTTGAATTATATATATTTTAAAACCGGTTTTTATTATAATCGGTCTTAAAAGTAATTTTAAGACCGGTTTTGGTTATAACTGGTCTTAAAAGTATTTTTAAGACCAGTTTTGAAGATAACCGATCTTAAAAGAGTATTATAATTATGAAAATGCCACCGGTCATATTTTTAAGACCTTATCCGATATAACCGGTTTAAATGTTCCGGTCTAAAATCCCTTTTTTGTGCTAGTGATTGTGAGAAATGATTAATTCTTAACTTAAAAAGCTATTAACAACTTTCAATTCATTTTACCAATTTCGGAACTAAAATTCACAATTCATAATTTCAGCTTGAACACTTGGGGAAATGAGAAAAAAATCATGTTTTTCTTGAAATGATTAATATCTAAACTTGAAAAGCTATTAACAACTCCTCAATTCATTTTACAAATTTTTAAAGACATGTTGTAGGAAATGATTAATTGCTAGACTTGAAAAGCTATTAACAAAAATTCTCCATTCATTTTACCAATTTTGGACTATAAAATTATAAGTCGTGGTTTCAACTTGAACACTTGGGAAAATGAGCCAGTCATGTCTTTTGCAAATGCTTATTCCTCTATTGGAGACCATCATGAAGTTTTTGAAAAAACGGCTAAGGAGCAAAAATATGTGAGATTTTACCAAAAGTGCACTCAACACCAAATTCTTTTTTAAAGGGTAAAAGTAATTATGAACTTCAAAAATAGGTGCAAAAGTAACTACAAACTTTTTAAAAGAGATGCAAAAGTCACATTGGCCATTAATGTTAAATGATGTTTGTTAATTTTTCCATAATTTTGTCAACTGGTGTTCAAGTGTAATTTATTGCTCTTTTGACTGATGGAGACATGGTGGTTGGGGGATTGAAAATCTCTACTAAGGGCAACACCAACCCCAGCACCATACATTAAATCTCTATCGGTAAAGATACAGAGGAAGAGGAGAGCATCAAGTAGGGAGAAGGGAGAGGAAATCTCAGCTTCTTCTTTATGGTTGTCGAGTATACCCTTTGCATGGTGCCCCCTCCTTGGGCTTCATCACCACTTGGTTCCCTTACCACCTCCTTTAATCGTCGCCTCAGCTCAACACCCTCCTTGCCGCCCTCAACATGGTATGTTGTTTTACCCTACCCTAGATCTAAACTCATTTGTTTTAGAATCTTAGCTCTATTCATGTTCACATGCTACTCCACCTAGCTTCCATTACCTTAGGTAAACAGACAAACAAACACTAATAATTCTCTAGGTTAAAATATTCATTGTTTCCTAATACAAAAAGGTAAAGATGTGTGATTTGATTGGATTGGCGTGAAATGAGGTTTGTGGGATCGGGGGTGGATTTTGAAAAGACCCTTTCACACAAACAATAATTATCCATAATGGTATGACAAAACTTGATTAACTAGTGATGATTGAAAACTATTTCTTTTAAGAAAACACATCGGGTCCAAGGCATAAATGCCACCCACAAACCCACTACAATAAACCACATACAAGACTAAGGACACAATCAAAATAAGGGTTAGAAACTCAGCCCCCTAATCCATATCATGACATATCATTGAACCCCATAACAAAAATGTCTACACAAAACAATTTCCAACAAAGATATGATTGTGGATCTACCAACATATTTGAATGTACAAAATAGGGCCTTGGGCCCAAAAATGTTTAAACAATTATCCAAAATAATGAATATAATATTTCATAAACATGAGGGCCCTAGCATGGAAATATAATAATCAATATAACACCAATACCAAAAGGCCTACAAATCTCTCGTTACCTACACCTCTGGTTGCTTCCCTTGACCTCTAACAAAAATACAGGCCTTACCTGAAAAAAAACATATTGACAATGATGAGGTGAGACATAAAGTCTCCGTGACTAAAAATAATTTACGAAGTATGCAAGAAAGGATTGCAAATCAGAGAAGTAGGTTTAAATATCATAATAATAATAATTTTAATAGTAGAACACAATATATACTATTAAGCAACAACAATCAACCCACCCATCACCATACTCCACCTTATTTCCTCTGGACTTGGGTTTAGCCTATTGGTACTAAGTCATCTCGGCCATAGGATACTTAGCCACCTCAAGTCCAACTGAGCCCCTCCCATACCACTTGTATCATGGTGAAGCAAGGAGGTGTCCACCCACACCATCTCAGTTCAAATTCAGGCCAAGAATAAGAGGGAGTTTAGGGGCACAATAATTCACCATCTCCTTCACAATCCAACACATTCCCATCATAGTAAACAAAGTATATACATATATATACACACACACACACACACAAATATAGTTTTCAGAAGTATTTTACATGACTATCGTTTCATATACATCATTACATCACAACTATCACAATCGTAACTATTGGAAAATTGATAGAATTGGGGGTAGATTTGCCCTTATCATAATCTTGATAGTTACCAAGGTTTTAAGATCCAATTAGATATTATGGGAGTTTTTGACTTTTGTAATTATTATTCTAATTGTAATCCCTAAATATTAGGATCTATCTTAACTAGAATCAAGCTAGGAGATAATACACTTCTTGTATACAATTCTCGTGAACTCGAAGGAATAATAGATCATGGAAATTAGCTCTGTCGATATCATCTTCCTTTATGGTATCAGAGCTTTAGAGGTGACTGTAACATATTGAAATTTAGTAACCAGTATTGCTCTATATCTGTAATTAGTTGGATATAATAAACCAATATCTATATAGACACATGGCATCGTTTTAAGGTCAAATGTACACTTGGCACAATTTTAATGGGTATCCATAAAATAACTTCATTAAAGTGGCTTTTACTTTTGTGTTGAAGCCATAAGAAGATGCCATGTCATAGGTAAGCTAGATGAAATCCATTGACTTCCCTTCCCCTGATAAGGTGATAGGCTAAGTCATAAAGAGAAAGAAAGAAGAGTTTGGGTCCCGCATAGGGGACACATGGCACAATATAAACCATGAATCCATAAAGTGGCATTTTGCTTTATGTGTTGGTGCAATAAGGAGGTGCCACATGCCCCTTCATCATTATATCCACTTTTTGCTTTTGTGTTATGTAACATTCAAAATTTTAGAGCTAGAAGCTTGAGAATAAGCCCAAGTCAAGAAGACTACTAAGCTTAGTTTGGTAAGAATCCTAAAGATAGAATGATTTTTGTGGGACTATATGATGTAGACCTTTGAGTTAGGACAAAGTCTCCTGATTACATCAGGCTTAATGCGTATAAGTAGTTAGACATAAGATGTTGGTGTTGTTAGATCTCATATGTTTTGATGATAACAAAGATTGGATTAAAGATTCAAAAGGTTTTGCTAATCAACAAAAAGATTTGAATAAAGTAATTAAGTGTTTTATTGCTGGCCATAAGCATTAATCGAGTAAGTACTTCAAGTAATGTAGAAGAAATGAAAGATAGAGCACAATAAAATGGGACTTTGTGACATTTTTATGGACATTACCCGAGTGAGCACTCGAGTAATGAAACCATTACTCGAAGGACCACTCGGGTAATGTGTAAGAATTTGTTCTAGTAAGCTCTCTGTCTGGAATTTAGAAGGATTACCGAAGGGATCACTTGAGTAATCTGCAGAGTTATTTGAGATATTACTCAAGTGACTACTTGAGTAATCCAATAAAAAACCAGGTAGTAACTCTTAGCCACGATTTGGAGGTCATTACTCGAACGATTCACTCGAATGATCTCCAAAGTTCTTTAAAGCATTACTCGAGTAACCACTCAAGTAAGCAGGTAAAGCTTAACAGAATTTGCTCTCGGCCAAGTTTATCATGCACTTACTCGAAGGGATCACTTGAGTAATCTCCAAAGTTATTATAACCATTACTCGAAGGACCACTCGAGTAACCAAAGTAAAAGAGGCACTTACTCAAGGGATTACCTAAGTAAGCAAGGTATATTATGGTTAGACCACGTTGACTTACTCTCTGGCTTATTTTTGATGAAGTTACTCGAGGGACTACTCGAGTAATGAGCATGATCACTCGAGTAGTCACTCGAGTAATGAAGTACTGAAAGTTTAATTTTAATTTGATGTTCATTAAATTGTTATCTATATGATTAACCTTTTATTGTATTAGTTTCTTGAGTATTCTTATAGAAAAACAATGAAGAGATCATGCATTGAAAGAGAAGTCAAACATATCATCCGTAACGTTCAAAACGCCTGCCTGCCTACCTCAAACAGTTTAGTTTTCAAATTTGAAGAACAGTCAAATGGAGCTACGCGACTCTAATGAACAAGTTTGAATTGCTTCCAACGGACACCACAAATCATCTATATATATGGAGCATTCAAAGAACAGAACACAAGAACTGAGAACACTCAAACTTACATTGATCATAATATTATTTTGTGCTTTGTTTTCTTATACTCACTCTTTGTACTTCAGGGATTATATATTTGCTATGAGAGAGTTTTTTATTACAAATTCAATATTTGTTATGGAGACAACTTAAGGTTGTGGAACCTTGAGTTGGGGATTTGATTACAATGTGTAAGTGGGAGTGAGTGTCCAGTGAAGGAACTTATTGTGTACTGAGGTACTAAGAACCCACTGAATCTTGGAAAATATAGTAAAACTCTCAGAGAAGATCTAAGGACTGGACGTAGGTCAAAGTGGTTGTGACCGAACCAATATAACTGTCGGTGTACACTATGGTAATATTTCTCCTAACTTTTAATTGCTTTAAGTTTCCAGTCAATTTTTATATACGCAACAAAATTTCTAGTATCAACCAATTCACCCCCCTCTTGGGTGAAATGCTTGTACTAACATTTGGTATCAAAGCGTAAGTCTTCTTGTTCAGGTATAATAACCTAAGGATCTAATGGCAAGCATAGGTGAAGGAATTCTTCTCGACGGAGCCTCTATTACCAGATCTCCGGGTTGAACACTTCTCTTTCTGGAAAGCCAAGTTTAGAGTATTCGTAATGGCTACAGAATACAGACTTTGGGATTTGATTAAGAGTGGAAACTTTAAACCTAAAAAGATTGTAGATTCACAGAGGGTTCCTAAGACACCAGCAGAATATGATGAGAATGACAAGAAACTCATCACCCTCAACAGCAAGGCAATTCTGATGATTCAAAGTGCTTTGAGTCAAAATGAGTACTTCAGAATCTGCACACTTCCAACAGCTAAAGAAATATGGGATGCCCTATAAATGGCTCACGAAGGAACTTCGAGAATAAAAGAAAACTAGATTAATACTCTGGTTACTGAGTTTGATTTACTTCGAATGAAATTAGGTGAGTCGATGCTGAATTTGAACTTAGATATACTCACCTTGTTAATCAGCTTGCAGCACTTGGGAAAGTCTATGATCAACATACCTAAGTACGAAAGATTTTGAATATTTTTTCTAAAGACTGGGAGGCCAAAGTCATTATAATTGAGGAAGCAAAAGGTGAATTAGTGCGATTGGTTACTTCTCTATTCTGAAGTCTTTTTGAATATGAAAGTGAATTAAAGTTCAAACAAGAACTAGATGATATTGGTGACAAGAAGAAGAGAGGTGTAGCACTGAAAGCAAAAGAAGAAGATCAAGATGAAGATGAAGAACTTGATGATGACGAAATAGGCCTAATGATAAAGCAATTCAGAAAGTTTTACAAGAAAGGTCAAGGATTCAAAAACTTTCAGAAAGGAGGAACAAGCAGTAAAGAACACATCATCTACTACGAATATGGAAAACCAGGACATTTCAAATCAGAATGTCAAGAACTAGCTCAGAAGAATAAAGAAAAGAGAAAAGAAAAATTCTACAACAAGAAGAAATCCTTTGTATTTACCATATGGGGAGATAGTTCATATGATGAAAATAGCGATGATGAGGAAGTAGCTGATATCTGTCTAGTTGCTCAGGAAGAAACAGAAGAAGAGGTAACTGATTCTGATCCTACCTATGATGAAATACTTTTCGAATATAATGTTTTACATTCTGAATTCATTAAAGTAATTAAAGAACTAGTTTCTTTCAAAAAGAAAAATAAATTTCTTGAAGTAGAACTTAAAGAGAATTTAGAAAATAATTGTGAAAACTGTTCTTCTTTGGAAAAGAAAAATACTGATCTCACGAAAACTCTTGAAAAATTCACCAAAGGAATGAGATGTTAAATGTGATTTTAAAGCCCAGCGTTTTGTAAATGATCGTTCTGGTATTAGATATGATCTAAAATCAGATAAAAGGAAAGGAAGAAAGAAAGCAGGAGGAAAGACATATTTGAGTTATTTTTAGCATTCTGTTCATACATCAAACCCTTTTGCATATTGTAATTACTGTAATAGAAAGGGTCATTATACTTCATCATGCATTAATAAAAAGAAAGGAAAAATGGGAACCTAAAAATGGATACCTAAAGGTTTATATGTTCAGAAGATATTCTGTGCTAACCCAAAAGGACCCAAAAAGATGTGGGTAAATAAGACTTAATCACATTTAATTGCAGATATGTCTTAAAGCATCCAAAAACAATAAATGGTACATAGATAGTGGATGCTCGAGACATATGACCAGTGATTTCAAAAATTTTACCATGATACAACCTAAAGAAAGTGGAAAGGTAAAATTTGGAGGAAATCAATCTAAAAAGATAGCAGGAATTGGTGAAATAAAAAATGATAAAGGTATACAAGTCCAAGACATATATTATGTTGAAGAATTGTGTCATAACTTGTTGAGCGAAAGTCAAAGTGTAGATAAAGACAACTAGGCAATATTTGACTCAGAGGAATGTCTAATTGTAAATAAGAAAGATTTACAATTAGATAAGAAGAATCTCAAAGCAAAGCTTAGAGCAGAAAGGGAAGGTAATTTCTATACTCTTGATATAAGAAGAAATATTTTTGAAAATTGTTTTCTAAGTAACACCGATAAAAGTTAGCTATGGCATAAGAGACTAACTCATGTCAATATGCACCAAATAGGCAAGTTACTTAAAAAGGATTTAGTAATTGGCTTATCCAAGGTAAATTTTAAAAATGTTTTGATTTGTGATGCATGTTAGAAGGGTAAACAAACTAAATCATCTTTCAAATTGAAAAATGAGATTACAACCAACAGGCCACTTCAATTATTACATATGGATTTAGTTGGACCAGCAAGAGTTAAGAGTCTTGGTGGCAACTTATATTCATTGGTCATTGTTGATAATTTCTCTAGATTTACATGGACCATTTTTCTATCATCAAAGGATGAAACCTTTGGAGAATTTATTGTTTTTTCCTAGAAAGTGCAAAATGAGAAAGGTATCTCCATTACAGGTATTAGGATAAATTATGGTAGAGAATTTGAAAATCAAGTCTTTGAAGAATAGTGATACTAATAGCATTGATCACAATTTCTCTGCTCCAATGAAACCTCAAAAAAATGGAGTCATGGAACAAAAGCATAGAGTGCTCACTGAAATGGCTAAGGCAATGCTGAATGAAAAGAATGTGTCTCAAGTTTTCTGGGTTGATGCAATAAGCATAGCATGCTACATTTCAAATAGAGCCTACATCAGAATAAAACTTGAGAAGATACCATAAGAACTATACAAAGGAAGCCAAACCTTGCTCATCTGGATATCTTCAGCTGTAAGTGTTTCATTCATAATAATTGTAAAGATAAGTTAGGAAAATTTGATTCTAAAATAGATGAAGAAATTTTACTAGGCTATTCTAACTGGAGCAAAGCTTATAGAATTTTCAATAAACAAACATGTGTTGTTGAAGAATCAATTTATGTTGTATTCGATGAATTTGAATCCTTTGACAAAAATATTGATGATAAGCAGGAAGTTGTTTTAAATCAAGAAAATGGTAAACTATTTCTAAATCTCTCATACCAGAAGTTGATCAAACCAAGGAAGAAGATCAGTCACTAGGACAACCTAGAGACTAGAAATACAATAAAAGTCATCTCTTATATCAAGTTATAGGAGGTGTGAATGAAGGAGTCACAACTAGAAATAGAATCTTCAATGAAGTTAGTTTCTCTACTTTTATTTCTGAGATTGAACCTTCTAACATTGACGAAGCCCTATCAGATAATGTTTGGGTAATAGCAATGCAAGAAGAGCTAAACCAATTTGAAAGAAATCAAGTTTGGGATTTGGTACCTTGACCTAAGGAATATCCGATCATTGGCACTAAATGGGTATTCAAGAATAACTTGATGAATCCGCAATCATTGTCAGAAACAAGGCAAGATTGGTGGCCAATGGCTATAATCAGGAAGAAGGAATTGATTATGATGAAACATATGCTCTAGTAGTTAGATTGGAAGCTATACGAGTACTCTTAGCCTTTGCGTGCATCAAGGGATTCAAACTCTATCAAATGGATGTAAAAAGTGTATTTCATAATAGTTATATCATGGAAGAAGTATATGTAGATCAACCTATAGGTTTTGAAGATGTAACCAAGCCTGACCATGTTTTTAAAATAAGAAAAGCTTTATACGGTTTAAAACAAGCTCCTAGAGCATGGTATTAAATGCTCAGTAAATTTCTCATTGATCAAGGTTTTGTACGAGGAAAAGTTGATACAACACTTTTTACAAAACCTTGATCAATGAGAAACTTACTAACGAAACCTTGTACATATAGCTTTCGATGCTACTAACGAAACCTTGCGTAAGGAATTTTCTGAGATAATGTAAGGGGAGTTTGAGATGTTAAAGATGGGAGAATTGAATTTCTTTCTCAGTTTGCAAATCAAACAAAGAAATAATGGAATTTTCATATCTCAAATGAAATATTTGAAAAAGCTATTGAAGAAGTATGGAATGGATGAGGCAAATGGAATAAACATGCCTATAAGCTCAACTACGTTGCTTGATGCTGATGTCAAGGGAAAAGATTACAATATCACAAAATATAGAGGAATGATTGGTTCATTACTCTATCTTACTGCAAGCAGACCTAACATTCAATTCAGTGTAGGTATGTGTACAAGATATCAATCAGCACCAAAGGAGTCACATGCTGAAACTGTCAAACGTATCTTCCAATATTTTGTTGACATGGCAGAATTAGGTCTCTGGTATCCTAAAGGAAGAAGTGAATATCTAGTTGTATACTCAGACTCTGATCATGGAGGATACAAGACAGAAAGAAAGAGTACCAGTGGACAAAGCCATTTTCTTGGAGGCTCACTTGTATCATTATTTAGCAAGAAACAAAATACAGTGTCTCTTTCGTCAACGGAAGTTAAGTATGTTGCAACTTCAAGTTGTTGTGCATAAGTGTTATAGCTTAAGCAATAACTCCAAGATCTTGGTATTTATCTAAAGGATATACCAATATACTGTGACAACACTAGTATAATTAGCTTAGAAAAGAATCTTGTTCAATATTCCAGAACCAAGCATATTGATATTAGACATCACTTCATCAGATATCATGTCCAAAAGAAAGATGTTAAAGTGATATTCATTCCAACTTATCTTCAACTAGCTAATATCTTCACAAAACCTCTTGCAAAAGATCAATTCTTATATATTAGAAGAGAATTGGGAATGGTAAATCCCAATGAATTGTAAGTTATTTAGTATTTACAAAATGTTAGATGATGCTATTTATTGATGTTTTGATGATTACTAACTTAAGCATCAGAGTTTCTAGCAATTTGTTTTGCAGGATCTTGATATTCTGTTTTAAGGTATGAAAAGCAAAGGTTAACATAGGACAATATTACTAAAGGGACAACTTCAAGTAACCATCATTACTGGAGTAACACCTTGAAGTAAATGACTAGTTACTCAAGTAGATAATCTAGTAATGACCTGGAAAATGTGAAAGTGAAGTATTGATTCAAAAGGAATTAAAAAAGAAATGGCAATGGTTGGAAATGAAGAGTCAGAATGTAAAGAGACAGGTTACCCGAGGAAGACCTTGAGTAAATTTGCAAACTTACTCATGTAAGGTCTCAAGTAACACTGTATGTAGATCACAAATTTACCTAGAATTAACTCAAATCAGTCCTAAAGTGCCATCAAATGATCGAGGGAATATACATGGATAATTACAATATTATTCATGCCATGTATGCAATTAAATTTGCTGTATTTTTGAATTTCTGGTATGATCACTCGAGTAAGCCCTTGAGTAATGTTTGGCTATAGGTCTTTATCAGTCACAACTCGATCATTTCTCACAAAATCGCCTCAAGTGATTCTCCTAGTACTCTGCAAAAAATATTTTCATAAACACTTTGTCTTCTCATTTTCATCAAAACCTTCTGATTTGTACCTTTAAAAACATCCTAGAGTTCTCAGATTCTGTTGCCCTAACCCACGACCGTCGATACTAAACTTCCAGAAAACTCATGTTCTCTCAAATCACAATAGTAAGAACAAAATCTCCTAATCCTATTACTCCTTCTGAGTCTTTTGAACCATGCCAACCCTCTGATTCACTTTCCTCTCCTCCTACCAAGAAACAAAAGCTTTCTCCTAAACCAAAAGCTAAAACTAAACTGCAAGCTAAGCCTAAGGTCAAGGGATTGTGATCAAGGAGCCTATTGTCACCAGAGCTCAAACCAAGAAGAGTACACCTCCGAGAAGAGGCAAAGATTTAAAAGCACCATCTCCTTCTCCTTTTGATTCATTCGATACACCTACCTTTTCTCCAAAACCTCCTAAAAGGCCCAAACTTGATAAGGACCTCGCCAAAGTCATGGTACACATGCTTGAAGAAGCCATCCAATCTAAAGAACCAAAGAAAGGCCAATCCTTAAAGGAGCCAAAAGAAAGGGACGAAGAAATCACATTCCCTCCAAAGGGATTTAATGTGATAAGCTTGAGGAATTATAGAAATACTTGAGTTACTTTTTAAGAAGAAAAGTGTGCAAGATGCACTTTTTTGACATCAAAATTCTTCAAGAGGTATTGAAATTTGACCTAAGTACTTATCTCAAGTCTTATATGCCTTGGCTTTCTGTTAAACTTTCTTTTTGCACCAAGGTAGTAAGTCATTTCTATTGCAACTTAGAGCCTGTAAATGATCCTCTCCAAGATGCCTTAGAAGAAGAGATGTTTACTAAGGTCAGAGGTCAAGAAGTCCTTATCTCACTCTCCAAAATAAACACCTGGTTAGGAATAGATGATCCTCCTGATGATGATTACCCTAATCTTGATTCAAACCAGTTGTTTTCTATTATAAGACCTAGGGAGATAGTGGGACCCCTCAATTTCAATCCGCGTGATATGTGTAATTTTCATCGAGTTCTATGGTATATCTATTTGCCTTAGTTCTCTTCAAAGAGAAAAAGGACTTGGGAGAATATATCTTTAATGAAATCAAAAGATATAGGTTTGAGGAAAAATCTACTACTCCAATGCCTTATCCACAAGTTATATCCTTGTTTCTCAAGAAGAACAAGATTTGGTACTTAGAGAGTAAATAGCCAATTGAGAGGGGTTTCATATTCTTGTTTAGAGGAGTTTTGTACTACTTCTAAAGTTGAAATGCTGCCAGAATCAAGAACCAATTATAGAATTAAGTAGAGGTAAGTATAAGCTTCGATTTGAGTATGATATCTTAAGGTTTTGTGAAGATTTTATGAAGTTATGGTGACCCTCAAATTTTGGATGAATAGTGATGTTAGGGTTTAGATGTTCTTATAATGTTGAATATGTTGTTACGTAAGATTTGATGATGATATTTGATAGGTTTGGTGGTTAAAATTGACAAAACAAACTTGTTATGGCTTAAAGGGATTTTCGGCCAGACCTGGAAATTTAAGAAGGAATATGATTTTGGTAATTTTGAGGTTGGAAATGAATTCTATGGGCAAAATTATGTGAAAATGACTTGTGGTATGATTTTTGGATGATTGGGTAGAAAACCTTAACTTTAGGAACTTGAGGATATTTGCTGCCATATTTCGTTTTTGAAAGGCATACCGCTTGTGGCATGTTTTTGAATAATTAAACCTTGTCCAATGATTATGATATTTTGCAGATTGTTAGTATACATCCTAAGCTTTACATTGATATATAGAATGTGTTATTTGGATTAGTAGATTGTAAGATATGATTTGTTAAAGTTAGGTATTGAATTTGAAATGATTTCTATGGCAACGATGACTTGGTTGAGGTTCTGGAATTTTATGCTTAAAATTGGCTGAGAATGATATTTTTCTATAAATAAGACTTAAAGAGCTTTAAAAAGGAACTAGAACCACCTCAATTGGAATTTCCTGGATTAAGTTATGAATTTTTAAAGTTGATTGATAAATCTGGTAGCTTAGGGAGAACTTGCGAATTTGTAGCATTTAAAGTGAATTGTGATAAGTGAAATCCTAAGGAATAGAGGTATGATCTAGAGACTAATATGTCATAAATTAGATACATATTTGACATAATATAAGTATCCTAAAGATAACCAACAAATAAAGTAAAGGACAAGAATAGAAGTAAGTCAAGAATAATATAATGTTCATTATGTCGATGGCATAGGATCAAGTAAATCTCCAATCTACATGAATTCTAAATATAGGATTTGATATTTTTCCAGATCCGAAGATTGGCCGATCTCGAAGAAGAAAAGGTCTCTGGAAAGGTGTTCTCAGGTAGTAACTCTTTGTCTCATATATTATGTATTGTTCTACATGTATGTTTTTACTGTGGAGAATGATGAGGACCAATGTGTCTAGAAGCTCTAAGATCTATTGTCCTTAGGCTAGTAGAAGCATTCAGAATGAGAAGGGCAGAAGCCCAAGGTTGTAAAGCCAGAATACCAAGCTCTGTGGTAATAGACCAGTGGGTCCTATGAATGTAGTTCATGTTGCATATTGTGAAATGAATGTTGTTTGTGAAATTGTGAAATATGCTGATGAAATGATGGTTAGTCTAGCATGCTTTGTGAATGTTCATTTTAACGATTGAATGTTGGTTACTACTAAGATTCTTACTAATCTCACCCTTTCCATAACTAACATACAGCTGAAGCAAGCAGCTTAAGGGGCAATCATGTAATCCCAGAAAGATAGAGAACAAAGGAGAAGAACTTCAATGTCCTATTGGTTATCTGTAATAAATGTATCTTGACTATTCTTAGTGATTTTAATAGACTTGAGTGACCACATTAGATGTGTATGAACATGTATGTATATAGATACGGTAGAGAAAGGCAGTATCAGTACACTTGGTTATATCATCAGAATATTTAACTATTTGGTAATATTGACTTATATAGAAGTAAAATCGATACCAAGATAAAGGTATCAGGACCCCTTTGTGGTATCAATGGTATGAAAGGATGGTGGTATCAGAACGTACAATGTGAATGTCTGTATTGATACCATGTTTAAATAACTAAATGAATTGTATAATAACTCCTAATTATAGGTTAAAAGTAAAGGGGTTTACATGTTAGACCAATGATAAGGCGCCACCTAGCTCTCATGATACCCCTCTAAAACTAGCTGGGATAACTTAACAGTCTCCGATTGGGACACATGTCTGACTTTTCCCAAATACCAAGTCTAGGAGTTAGAGGAAATCACCAGACCTCCCTTTTCCTTGACAAAAAATTCAGCCAAGTATGAGAGTGAAAGAGGGAGGTCAAAATTTTAAGACACATGGCACTCTAAGATTTAATCACTTAGACACATGACACCATGAGATTTACACACTTGGACATATGTAAGCAAACAAGTCTAACACTTCCCAACTCCATATAATTCGGCCAAATAGCCCAAAATGGCAGAAAAATAGAGAAAAACATAAGGAAAAAGATAGAAGAGAGAAGGTGGAGAAAATCTAAGTGTTCTTGAGATTTTTTGCCAATTCCGACCCCAGATCCTCGTTTACGATCAATAGAGCCTTCACAAATCTTGCTCTACTAGCAAGCTACATTTCTACAATTTTAGATTTTTGATAAGAGGTTTTTGGTGTCGTCTAGTTAGTAGAAGTTGTAATATCCCAATTCGGGATTAAGGGCTAATGACTTTGAGATTAATTGTAAGCGTGTAATTAAGCACTTTTGGAATTAATGTAATATAAATTTGGTGTACATGTGTGTGTGGTATTTAAGATAAAGGGTTGAGATTCATTGCACATGGGTCGGGATCTTATGCTTTGTATTGTGTGAGCTCATAGGGGAGTGATTAAGATTTGGATAAGTGGCATGGTGGTGGCCATGGGATGTGGCACTAAGTGACAAAAAGCCACTTTTCTCTCTCCCTCCTCTCTCTTTTTTGGTTGTGTGTAGGAAGGGGGAAAAGAGACATTGCAATATCATCATCATCATCTTACCATCTCTCTCATACTCTCCCTCTCTTCTCTCTATTTCCGGCGACCTTGAAGCAAGAAAGAGAAAGGAAAGCTTTGATTTTTGGGGTAAGTAATGATCCTCCATTGCTAAAATCCTCTTCTCTGATGTTGTGTATCTCATTGAGAACTTCAACTTGGTAATTTCAGAATCATGAAATAGTGGTGGTTTGTGTGTTGGTCGAAATTGGAAATTGGAAAATCAAGATTTTGAATTTGGCAAAGTGAAGAGGTAGGCATTTAGTACATTTTGATATATGGTTTATGATTTTTTGGATAAGTTTGTGAAAATCTGGAAATTTTGCCCTAGTTATACCAAATGTTGAAAGTATGGATTTCATTGTGTTAGATGTTGGAAATGATCTATTGTGAAGATATTTGAGTAATGGATTTAGTTTGGAATGTTGGAAATGTGTTAAGGGACATTGGACCTTTGTTATGTTATAGAGACCTAAGAGTATGATTGTGGTCAAATTGGTTTTGGGAGTGTTTTTGAAGTGGCAAATGTGTTCCCTAGTAGTGCCAAGTGTGTATGAGCTTTTGGTAAAGTTTGGGAACCATTGGGTATAAATTTGACCATCTGGTGTTTTCTGATATTTTCTGTGTTTTTGGTCTCTGATGCACAACACTCGAGCAGAGGAAGATCATGCTCGAGTGCTATGTGTAACCCCCTGCCTTAAATAGCGTAATTATAATTCGATATTACATAATTAAATTGGTTTAGAGACCGTCGAATAGTTCAAAACTCATTTAGAACTCCCTGTGAAGTAGGGACTTTATAAAATTTTCAAGACTTCTTTCCTATTCCGGTCTCAAGTTCAATTATCGAATATAATCACCTGTGCAGTTAATTCACATTCATTCATATCAGAATATCTAATAGCAATCCCGGCAACCCCCGGGTTCCATTCATACACAAAAAGGGTTTACAACCTCCATATAGGGGACTACACAACTACGTTCAACTATTCTTTACAACCAACATAATATACAGACACCCTGTCCAACAGGTTTAACCAACATAACCAAAATAAATGTCCCTACAGGATTCTAACCGCTCCGGGTCGTACGCTTCTCTTTAGAGCCACTCGCCCTGTCTGAAAGGTTAGTTAAAGGAAAGAATGAGATTCAAGAGAATCCCAGTAGTAACAAAACATTTATACCACACATAAGCACACAGCATGTAAGCAAATCATCATACAGCAACAGCACCACAAATCACACTCCACCCTCATCCCCTTTCTCCGCTGGGAAGGCACACCGCCTAACCCGAACCGTTGTTAGCTACTCAGGGACTATTGGCGTGGCAGTGCATACATATAGCCTTATAGCCCATACAGCTATTCGGCTTTCACAAATGGCCCGTCGGCCTCCACAAATAGCCTTTCGGCTCACATAATCACATATATCACACCTCATCCTCATCCCCTTTCTCCGCCGGGAAGGCACACCGTCCTAACCCGAACCGTTGTTAGCTACTCAGGGACTATTGGAATGACAGTGCTAACACAAATCCACAGATGTCGCAGCATACGAATTCATTACAAATCAATGATATAACACACGTACAATGCATCATATATGGTACAAAAGAAAAGTCACTACCTCGTTCCTTTCTGACGTTTCTTGGTACTGCGGGCTCACGAGGACGGCAAATATCAAATCCTGTAACCAAGTTAGGGACAACCCGTCAATCTCTTTCCCAAGTTCTTTTCTCTATAATACTTTAAGTTGATTATCACTATGGTCAATTAATCAAGTCAACTAAGGAGCTAAAGTGGTCAATTAACCTAAAAGGCTAATTTCTAACCTCAAAGTTACACAATATTACATTATGCCATAAAATCTTCAATTTTCGCATAGGTGACCAATCTGCCAGAATTTTCCAACATCTTTGAAAAATCATAACTAATTCTAGAAAAATCAAAATGAGGTGATCCCAAAGCCTATTGAAAGCTCTTGAAGTCCTCTTCATAGGAAAAATATGAATCACTACCAGAAATCACCACACAATTCCAGAATTAACAACATTCCACACTGCTCCAGAATTAGGTCCAGTTTCGACATCAAACTTTGGGCAACTAGAACTCCCAGGTCAAAAACCGAAATGACACAAATCATATGTCCATTTTGAAGCTTGAAACGTGAAATTTAAGACTGGAAATTTTCAGAATTTTTAGAAACCAATTGCCCATTCAAAATGTCCCTACAAACTGACTGCCCTGCACAAAGTTACACTTGACAGTTTTTCCAATTTTCAACCAATGTGTCCAATGACTTCAAAATCAACAACCAAACCTATTCCCACATAATTTTTCGTGTAGAACACAATGGTAACATCAAAATGAACAAATTCCCACTCATTCCCCATGTCCTGTTTTGGCAGAATTTTAGGGTATTTCACAACAAACAACCACTTCACTATCTAATCACTAAGCTTAGCTCATTTGCCTCCAAACCAACATATAAGCACATATATAGGATGAAAGCTTTATGATCCCTAATATACCCTAAAAAACGAAATTAGGGCTGTCACAATAGCCCACCACAACTCAGCCAATTAAAGCATCATATACATCAACATAATGCTCTTACTCACCTCTTGCTTCTTCTTGTGTTCTTTTCTTGATTCCTCAACTTTTGTTCTTGCAAGGTGGCTGAAAACTCCTCCTCTTCAAAAACAAAAACCATAGAAATGAAGCTAAGGAAGAGAGGAACAAGTTTCATGAAGGTCACTTGAGCCATAGATGAGGTTAAGAAGGTGAAAAATCAAGATTAAGCTCACCTTAAAACCTTGCTTTTCTTCCTCCACGTTTTTTTTGCTGCTGCAACCGACTTGAGGAGAGATGAAATATGTGACTTAATGATCAGATTTTTGGCCCCTCTTATCTCTCAAAGTCCAAACGAAAATATGGTGCAAAAGTAGATAAAAGATGTGGTGAAAATTACTTCAAGTTTTCTCTTTCCTTCCTCCTCCCTTTTTGACCGAAATGTTTTCCCCTTTTGTATACAAGATATCATCTTATGCTTGGCCTACAATTGTTGACCAAGTCTTCATCTCCTTACTTGGTCTTTCATGTGCTTCTCTTTCTCTCTTTATTGTCACCGTAAATAGCTCTTAAAGAGCAAAACAAATACTCCTTGATTTATCATAACTTTTGCCTCTTCAAATACATTACTTTAGTTGCAATATTTGACCAATTCAACATATTTTCTTTTCCTTCTCATGCCATACGAATTGTAGCCCTTGGAATAGCCAAAAGAGCTTCTTGAATCAATCATAATTCCAACTCTTCAAATATTACTTCTTTAGTTGAAATTGTTGACTTAGTCACCACCTTTTACAACTTGGTCAAATTGCCTTCACATGTCATATATTAATAACCAATATTGTCTCCTTATATCTTATGTAAGTCATGGCCCTTTGAAGGAGATGATGATCTTATAAAATATCCACTTGCAATATAATATTCAATTGCCAATTTTTTGCATGTGAAAATTGACTAAAGTCGTAACACAATTTCTAGAGGTAATTCTGTCATTAATCCCACCATCTATTCTATACATTTAGCCCTTGAGTACATTTTGGGATATTACACTATGTGTATTTTTCCCTCTTCTGCGTTGAGTTTTAATTGGATTCTTTGAAGGTGGCTTGAGTGCACTTCTTTGTTCTCGAGTAAGGGAAGAACATGCTCGAGTGAGCTTGGGCTTGCTCGAGTGATGGAGTGAATCCAGAGTTAGGGTTGCTCTCGGGTTGTCACTCGTGGTGTTGCACTTTCGGGGACTCGAGCATGATTGGGGTCATCACCCGAGTGCAGAGCTTGGTGCTCGAGTGATGTGAGCACTTCCTGGCTGTGAAGGTTGCTCTCTGTCAAGCACTCGCGAGTGAGAGTCCTTCTCACCCGAGCATAAGTCTCTCATCACTTGAGTGAGGTCGTCTTCACTCGAGTGAGGCTGTCAGAAATCAGTGTTGTGCCTTCGAAAGAGGGGTCTTTGGGGTAGTTTCTTCCAACCCTTTAGGCATATGTTTAAGCATCTTTTAGCCACCTAAAGAGTCCTAAATGATAACCAACTAAGTGTATTATGAAATTAAGAACTTGGAAAAGAGATTGATCGGTTGTCCTTAATTTGGCATAGGATTTGACATCTGTCACCCTCATGAGACTGCGGTAAAGGAACCAGTCAGGAAAGATACAGGTAGTGACTCTTTTTTTATACCTTATGTGATACTTCGTATGTGTGCTATATCATTGTGATGTGATGAGTTTGTATGCTGCAAGATATGTGAAATTGTGGAAGCACCGCTATACCAATAGTCCCTAAGTCGCTAACAACAGTTCAGGTAAGGGATGTGTGCCTTCCTGGCGGTAAAAGGGGATGAGGTTAGGGTGTGGTATAGGTGATTATACAGGCTGAAAGGCTAATTGTGAGCCGGAAGGCTATTTGTGAAGGCCAACGGGCCAATTGTGAAAGCCGAAAGGCTATATGTGAGCCGTAAGGCTATTCGTATGCACTGCCATGCCAATAGTCCCTAAGTCGCTAACAACGGTTCGGGTTAGGACGGTGTGCCTTCCTGGCAGTAAAAGGGGATGAGGGTGGAGTGTGATTTGTGTTGCTGATATTAGATGATTTGTTCACATGCTATGTGATTACGTGTGGTATGAATAATTTGTTACTACTGGGATTCTTTGGAATCTCACTCTTTCCAAATGACTAACCTTTTCAGACAGTGCGAGTGGTTCGAAAGGGAAGCGGACAACTAGGAGTAGTTAGGTTTACTCTGAGACTTAGTGGTAGTTGGTTATCTTCATTTTGGTTTTGGGATTACTAAGTGTATATGAGATGTAAATGACTATTTTGGATATGTAATCCCCATTTTGGGAACCTTAAACCCATGTTATATATGTAAGTAACCTGGGGTTTGCCGGGATTTTAGTTTCCGCACTATGATATTTATTATGTGATTTGATTTCTCAAGTAATTATATCTGCATGTGAATGTGAGACCAGGATTAATTACACTTTGAAATGATTTTTGAAATACCCCATCCTGCGTTGGGGGAAATTGTAAATTGTTGATTTCATTTTAGTGGTCTCCATTTCACTTAAATTTCATAATCTGGATGTAATTACGGTGAGGGGGTTACAGAAATACTATCAAAATCAAGAACTAGCTTTAGCATCACGTATAGGTAAGCCTAAGCTTTGATTTGTGCCTAATATCTTGAGATTTGATGAAGTTTTCTCAAAGTTCCTTGACTGCCTAATTTTGAACAATGTGTAATGTTATAGTTTTATGTTGTATGATTATGAATATGATGATATATAAGGTTTAATGATGATATTTGACTAGTTTGGTGGTTGAAATTGCAAAATTGTTTGTTGTTGGCTTGAGGGTATGGTTCGCCAAGTGTAGAACCTAGGCAAGGAGTGTAATTTTGATAATTTTGAGGTTCCCATTGGATTATATGGGCAAAATTGTATAGGAATAGCTTGTGGTTATGATTTTGGATGAATTGGATAGAAAACCTTGAACTTGGAATTTGATGTTGCCGGAATTAGTTGCTGCCAGTTTTGGGTCAGATTGATTATGGTTGATCAAGTGTTGTTGGAAGATCATGATATTTTCTAGATTTATAGTAGACTTCTTAAGCTTTAAATTGATATATAGATATTAGAATGTGTTATTTGGGTTAGTAGATTGTAAGATATGATTTGTTAAAGATGGGCATCGAATCTGGAATGATTTTTGTAGCAGCGAGGATTAGTTGAGGTTTTTGGAATTGTGTGCTTATAATTGGCAGTGGAAGATATTTTTTCCTTTAAAACAAACTTAAAAAGCTTTTCATAGAGACTGGAACCAACCTATTTGGAATTTTCTAGATTTAATTATGAATTTTCAAAGTTAGGTGATAAATCTAACTGATTAGGGTAGACCTATGAAATTATAGAATTTAGAATAAATTGTGATAAGACGGATCTTAGGGAATAGAAGTATGACTTAGAGAGTAATGGGGTTACATTAAATAACGAAGACCCAAGGGATAAGAGACATATAATGTGTCTTAGATTGGACACTCACTTCACATAATATAAGAGTCATAAAGATAACCAACAAAGTCAAGTTAAGGACAAAGATAAGAATGGGTCAAGAAAAACATAATGTTTATTATGCTGATAGGATTGGATAGAGTAATTACCCATCTTTATCGATTCTAAATTTATAGGATTTGACATTTGTCCAGGATCCGATGTTTGCTCTAGCTCGAAGAAAAAGTTGGATAAATCACTGGAAAGGCATTTAGGTAGTAACTCTTTCTCTTATAACATATGTATTGCTTTGCATGATTATCTTTATCATCGGGGTTTGTGGGGGACAGTGAGTCTCAAGGCAGTAAGACCCGTAAGTACAAGTTTGAATGGGGCAGAGGCGCTAGGCTGTAAGACCTAAACTGGCTAATAACCTGAGGTTGTAAGACTCATAAGTACAACTTGAATGAGGCAAAGGCATTGGGCCATAAGACTAGTAATGCCAAGCGCTGTGGTATTGGACCAGTGGGTCTTGTGTTTGCTGTTATTACTGCATATTGATGTATCTGATTTCTATGATGATTGAGTATACTTATGCGATAATTGTTTAACATGCTCTATGAATTTACATATCATATGAGTAATTTTTGTTACTACTGAGATTCTCATGAATCTCACCCCTTTCTAATAACTAACATACATCAAGGGCAAGGGCTCAAAGAGCAAGAAGGTAATCACAAATGGTTAAAGCATCCAGATAAAGGACTAGGATTTTTGTTGGTTATCTAGTTTGTATCTTGTATATGTTGTATATATCTATAAGAATATAACTACAATACCAACAGCAGTAGTAATGGTAGCCTCATAAATGTTTAGCAAATCAATAGCTGCCTATTATCGTGATAAATGATATAGAATAGAGCTAAAGGCCTAATAGCTAACGCATGATATATGATTTATAAGTAGAGTGGCGCTCGAATACTAATAGTAAGAATTAAGAATCAATGAGTTATAATGAAGTGATGAGCCATTATGAAACTATTTTGAAAAGTTTTAAATTACTCCTAAAAACCCATTCATTTCTAGGTTCGAACCCTATTTTGAAGTTGGGATTTACAAAGGTTTACAAAGGTATGTTTGTCCTAGGACTGAATCCTGGCTTAGTAGTTCAATTCACTATGCATTTAAACTCATCTAATAGTCATAGAATTAAGGGTGTTACAGTGACGATGATATCCAATTCCTCCACTAATGAACAAGGGTCAAGTCTTCGACCTTTGTCATACCACTTAGCTATGATGGCGACTGGGGATTCCTTTGCAACTTGCAATCTTGCCCTATGAGTACTGCCTTCGAAGGATTGGTTGTCAAGATTATTCTAGAGAATCTCACCAGAGATAATTACCTAGAATAGACACTGTCACGCCCTTACCTTATTTTAAATTTTTTTTTTCAAAGTATTCGCTGAAAACGATATGCGGTTCAGTGGGCAACACAGGAATAACATGAATATACTGATAATAAGTACAATTTTACATAAATTCCCCATAGGAGTTCGTATATGATCATTACCATCAATGTAGCCACACAAGGCTACTTGGGTATCTAAACTCATCCCAGTGAAACAGAGACATCTTCTCGTCTTCGTTCCACACTGCAATCCCCTCATATGGTTCTCTGCATTGTTCTCAGCATATCTTCTGTCTTCTCCTATCTAAATTGTTGGTAGGGGAGGGTCAGATTCGAGAGAATCTCAATAGGAAAACAATACCGATATGCATCTACGATAAATATTTAATGCATGACATGCTTGTATCACATAACTCATGCTCACAAAATGACAAATCTGTAAGCTCAATGCTTTGAACAATATACTTATGGCCATAGCATAAATTGAAACATAGCTTCAAATCATTCATACATGTTTCACATAATCAAGCAAAGTAATAAGATGCATCAACACACTAACACAAATATCAAATACATGAAGGAGAGGTAAGTTCCCTACCTTAACCCTTTTCCGCCTCGAAACATGTGCCTCGTAATGTGTGCCAATACCTCGAGCCCTAAATTCGATCCTACAATGCTAAAGGTATTGTTTAGACACTTCCATAGTGTTTCTGGGCGTTATATGGGTCTATTATGAAAATTTATCAAAATGCCCCCGGGGACTCGGCTTGGCCCTGCCGTACCCATCCGGCTTTACTTTTCCTGAAATTCTATCCTGGGCTATCCTGATATATTTTCACCCAAGGAATCCATTTCTGGACTCAAAATTATCAAATTCAATGTCAAATTACAATATTACCCGTGGCAGCCCCACTTTAAGGGTTTCAGGGGCGATTTCATAATTATGCTTTGGGCTTTTCTGAATAAGTGACCAACTGTAACCCCATCTAATTTTTGCTCCTAAACTCAATGGAACCATCAAATCATTGAAAATCCAACTATAACTCTCAGATCTAGTCCTGGTCAAAATCTTGGTATACTTTGGGAAGAATCAGTGTTTTTCGGTTTTGGCTCCGTAAACATGTTCCTTTCTACTCCTAACCACTTTATTGACTATTCCATTAGGTTACAACTACCATTTAATACCAATTTAGGCAACATAACAGCCACACACTGTAATATCCCAAAAAGTGATTAAGGGCTAATGACTTCAAAAGTGAATGTAATTATTGTTGAATAAACACTTTTGGAGAATGGGTGATGGGAATTTGGATGTTTTAATGATTCCAATTGCTTCCTTGTGAAAATTCGTGTGGGGAGAGTGTTTATTGTGAAATTGGAACCATTGGGAACAATTGTGCAAAAGTTGGAAACTTGTCCATTGAAACTCTGTACAGGGCAGTCAATTTGTATGGATGTTTTAAATAGGCAAATGGTGTCTAAAAATTCTGAAATTTTCCATCCTTAAAGTTCACATGCCAAGATACAAAATGGATATATAATTTGTGTCATTTCAATTTGTGAGCTAAGAGTTATGATTTTCCAAAGTTTGGGATGGAAACTGGAATCTGTTTTGGAGCAGTATGGACTTTTGTGCAATTCTGTATTTTTCAGGTTATTAAATGCAGTGATCCATATTTTTCCAATAAATAGGACTTAAATAGATTTCCATTGGCTTTGGGATCACCTCATTTTGATATTTCTAGAATTAGTTATGATTTTTCAAAGTTTGGACAGAAATCTGCTAGAATTTTGTAAAAATCCGAAATTGATGGAAATTTAGTAAATAATTAGAAAATAATATTATATTGTATTAAATCATCATCCACCTCCTCCATCAGCCCAAAACCATGATATTCAGCTGCAACAAGAGAGAGAAGGTGTGAGAAATTCTAGAGAGAGAATGAGAAGAGAACTTGTACGGTAAGTCAATTTCTTCGGCAAATCCTTACCTAACGCGTATAACTCCACTCCTAAGCTATTCTTCTATGTTCTTCAAAGTTTGTGGAGCACAAATTTGGGTGTTCTAAGGCTAGGGTTTTCAGCCACCTTGAGGAAAAGCTAGTGGGAGGTTGAGGTAACTTCCAAACTTTCGTATATTGCTTATTCTGGCTGCTGTGGGCAATTTAATCGGTGAAATTTCGCCGGATTGCCATTGGTTTTAAAGTTTGGAAATGATATGGCCTAGGGGTTATGCTGCCCAAATTGGGTCTTAATGTTAGTTGTAACCTAATGTAATGATTAATAAAGTGGTTAGGAGTAGAAAGGAACACGTTTACGGAGCCGAAACCGAAAAACACCGATTCTTCCCAAAGTATACCAAGATTTTGGCCAGGGCTAGATCTGAGGCTAGACTTAGATTTTCAATGATTTGATGGTTCCATTGAGTTCAGGAGTGAAAATTAGGTGGGGTTACAGTTGGTCACTTTTTCGGAAAAGGCCGAAAAAGTATAATTACGAAAACGCCCCTAAAACCCTTAAAGTGGGGCTGCCAAGGGTAATGTTGTAATTTGACATTGAATTTGATAATTTAAAGTTTGGAAATGGATTCCTTGGGCAAAAATATGTCAAAATAGCCCATGTCAAAATTTTGGAAAAGGTACAGCCGGACCAGGTACGGCCGGGGCGGGTCCCCGGGGGCATTTTTGTAAATTTTCATAATATGCTCATATAACCCCCAGAAACACTATAGAAGTGTCTAAATTGTATTTTGGAATTGTAGGACCATGTTGTGAGCCCAGTGGTTAGCACGTTTTACGATACACACTAAAAGGTGGTCTTTGAGATAGTACTCCTTAACCCTTTAGGCATGTGTCTAGGCTTCTAGTAGCCACCTAAAGAATCCAAGTGATAACCAACTTTAAGTATTCTGAAGGTGAGAAATTTGGAATAGAGAATAACCTGTTGTCCTTGACTTTGGTTTATAGGGTTTGACATTTGTCTTAATCGCAAGCAACCTGTGCCGGCGCACGTCAGGAAAGAACAAGGTAGTAACTCTTTTCCCTTATACTATATGTGATACATGGTATGTTTGTTTAATCATTGTTTGTGAGTCTATCACCTGCGGCCCATTGGTGTTGACAGTGGGAGGATCGTACCTTCGGGGCGGTGGAATCCGGGGGATGAGACTATATGAAAGTCGTAAGGCTATATGTTAAAGCCGAAAGGCTATTTGTGAAACCTTCACCCGCGGCCCATCGGTGTTGACGGTAGGAGGACCGTGCCTTCGGGGCGGTGGAATACGGGGATGAGATTATGTGAATATGTGCTTATGTGGCAGCCTACATGCTGTGCTTTATGTTGTTATGCTGCTTAATGATTTTCTTACATGCTTTGTGATTACATGTGGTATGAGTGATTTGTTACTACTAGGATTCTTTTGAATCTCATTCTTTCCATTGACAAACCTTCAGACAAGGCAAGTGGCTCCAAGGGAAAGGAGACGACCAAGGGCGGATAGGGCTCCTTAGGGAGATTTATGTTTTGTTGGGATATCACCGTATATTTTATAAATGTTGTTTTGGAGACAGTGGTGTAATCCCTTAATGGGAATTTATAAACCTTTAGTTTATGTATGAAACCCGGGGGTTGCCGGGATTTTGTTGTACACTCTGATATGTAAATGTGATGTAACTGCCTAGGGTAATTATATTCGAGTTGTGGAATTTGAGACCAGGGTAAGGCAGAAACTTTGAAAATATTTGTGAAAACCCTTCCATAAGGTAGGGATTGTAAATGAGTTTGATTATTATTGGTCTCTATTTCATTTTAAAATACGTATTTTGAATCATAATTACGAAGGGGGTTATACACACACCCATTTTTCATTTTTAAAACCAATGACAATATGGTGAAATTTCACCGATTAAATTGTCCACAATAGCCAGAATAGTCAATATACAAGAGTTTGGAAGTTACCTCAAGCTCCCACTAGCTTTTCTTAAGAGTTGTTGAACCCAAGCTCACTTCAACACAAGAAATGGAGCTTCCAAACCTTAAATTACATAGAATAGTAGCTTAGGAACAGAGTTATATGCGTTAGGAACCAATTTACTAAAGAAATCACTTACCTTTGTAAGCTTCTTCCTCCCCTTCTCTCTTTCTAAAAATTCTGCACTTCCTTTCTCTTTAAGGGCTGTTTCACGTCAGTTTGGAGGAGGGAAGAAGATGAAATGTTGCTTTATAATATTTTACCATTATCTCATAATTATTCCATTTCCAAAATTCCAAAAATGCCAACTTTGTGTACATAAAGCTAATTGGACACAAACATGTCACAAAGCTCAATTATAGATGCACTGACTCCTCTCCCATTTTAATCAGCCCAAAACACGCCCAAGGGTCCATTAAAACAGAAAAATAGGTTGATGCATTTTTATTTCATAATTACAAAATTGCCACCATAATTTTTCCTCATTTTCGGATTAGTGACAATTCTAGCAGATTTCTGCCCAAACTTTAAAAAATCATAACTAATTCTAAAAAAATTGAATTGGAGTGATTCTAAAGCCTATAGAACCCTTATTGCGTCTATTTTCAAGGAAAAATTTAGAATTTTACTGGGTGGAATAAAAAAATTCCCAGAATTTCAATATTTGCATACTATTCCAGAAATTTCATAGTTTTTCTATGCTGAATTCAAAAATTCATAACTTTTTGTGTATAGCTCTAATTGAGTTATATGACCTATCAAATTAAAGCCTAGGATGTCTAATTTTATCATATAAAATTTCATAATTTTTGCTCATCATTTGTTCTTCCAAAACCTCATGACAAGTTCACTACCTCATAGGCGATTTCACCATAAACATAATTACTTTCTCCAAAATTCACCATTTTACTTTCTTTAATACCCCAAAAATATAAGAATCATTAGGGAATAAATTTGGACTCCTGCTAAACTGGGGCTTAGTAGTCCACTTATTTCAGACTTATTCTCTAGCCTCAAATCTCAAAATTAGGGGTATTACAGACACAAGCAGTCAGCTTTGCCCTTAAAAGCTGTGGAAAGCTTGGACATGTCACTAACAACTTTTTCACCACTGCCTCCCTTAGTTCTCAACTAAGGAACACATTCTTCACATCAAGCTGGTGTAAGTGATTGTCCATGTTTGTAGCCAAAGATAACAAAATCTTGAATGTATTCAATTTTGCAACAGAGGCAAAGGTTTTAGTATAATCCATTCCAAAGACTTGGGAGAAGCTTTTGCTATAAGTTATGCCTTGTACTTATCAAGGCTTCCATCAGCTTTGTATTTTGGGGTAAATACCTACATGTAGCCAACTAGTTCTTTTCCTTTAGGTAGGTCAACAAATTCCCACGTATTATTCTTTTCTAGTGTCTCTATTTCAGCCAAGACAACTTGTTTTGACTTAGGCTTGTCTAGAGCTTCATTTATGTCGTTAGGTATTCTAACCCCATCAAGTTGAGATATAAAGGCATGATATTTGGATGAGAGGGCTTGGTTTGAGACAAATTTCTTGATAGGGTATTTTGTGTAAGCTCTAGGCTATTTTCTCACAACAATTGGCAGGTCTAGATCATCAAAAATCTCAATGCTTTCATCAACTTCTATGCATAAATCATTTTCTTCACCATGGTCATCTTCTGGACCTATCACTGGTTCTGATTGAAGGCGTGTGCTATTAACCTAAGAGTGATCACTTGGTTTTGGTGGCCTTCGTGTATAAGTTTACTTTCATTTATTGAAATTGTCTTCCTTATCTCCCCTAGGATTAGTTGTTTAGTCATTAGGTGGTATTGCTTGGGTTACAATTTCCTCATGTCTTAAGATTAGGAATGTAGAGTATGGTGTCAGGAATTCAGGTGAGGTAAGGATTTTGGTGTAGGCTCTAATATAGGTTTAGGTGTTATGTCACTATTCAAGGTTTAAATAGGCGTCCCATTTAGGGCTTTAGTCAATAAAGCACCCAATTGGTCGCTAGACCTTACATATCTTGTAGAAATGAAATTCTCCTTGATTTTATCATGTGTAAAGTGACAATCGATCTCAATGTGTTTCGTTCGCTCATGAAACACAGAATTGGAGGCTATGTGCAGAGTGTAACATCCCGATTTTTGACTAAGGACTAATGATAATTATTGGGAATAATTATGTGCTTTATGGCAATATTAATTAATAAGCCATAATTATTGGAAATTGAAATAGTGAAATTGTTGGGAATTAGTTAGTGATTAATAGAGAAATTAATTACTAGCTAAGAGAAAATGAGATATATGATTAAATGATCAATGGCTAGGATCAATTGGTGTAGTTGAGCATGGGGCATAATCAAGTGTTTGTGCATGCATGTGAGTCCATGTGAGTTGAAGGGAGATGGTGACAAGTGGCAAATTGTGGGCCCTTGGATGTGAATGACACATCATCATCATCTTCCATCCCCTCTCTTCTCTCTTTCGTGCTCTCTCTTCTCTTCTCTCTCTCGGTTTCTCTCTCTTGTGCGGAAGCCATGGAGTTTGGGAAAGAGAAAGGAAAATCTGAATTGTGAGGTAAGCAAATGACCTCTTTAGCTCAAACTCTCTTCTCCAATGTTAATCCTTGAGTTGAGAGCTTCAATTTGATGATTGTAGCTTCTCTATTGGTGGTGATTTGAAGATCACGAAAATATGAAGTATGGAGAATCAAAGAGTGTCTTTGAGAAAGTGTATAAGGTATGTGAAACCAATCCTTCTATCTAAGTTTCATTGCCAAATGATTATGTTTGGAATTTCTGGAATTATTGCCCTAATTGTAAAAATATGGGTAATGGGTAGTTTGGCATGTTATGGCATTGGAAATGGTATAATGGTATGAGTTTTGTATAGATAGAATGGATTTGGGATTGAAATGTGTGAGGTTGTTGATTTGGAGAATGATGATTATATTGCCCTAGACCAAAGCAAGTTAATGGAATGGGAATTGGGTAATTCTGTTGATTCCATTGAATTCAGTGAGTGATTTTGTGTGGGAGTGGCTTTGGTAGAGGTTTTGGGTCCATTTGGATCAATTGGGCAAGAGTTAGGGAAATGTGGTATGTGTGCTGCGTTTTCTGCAATCTGATAGATTCACTCGAGCAGACAGGGGTGTGCTCGAGTGAGGGATGAATGTCACCCGAGCAGGGAGGAGCTCTGCTCGAGTGCTGGGTGAGTTTTCCCTTGTGTTGCTTCGAGTGCACCTGGGAATTATGAGCTCTGCTCGAGCACATCGCTTTGTGCTCGAGTGAGGGAAGAACATGCTCGAGAAAGAGCATGGCCTGCTCGAGTGATAGTGGGAGCCAGAGTGAAGGATTGCTCTCGGGTGGATACTCGCGGGCAAGATGCAAGAAGTGTGCCTTCTCACTCGCGGGTGGAGGGCATCTGCTCGAGTGAGCCGTGTGTGCTCGCGGGTGTGCTCGCGGGTGAGGTGTGCTTCAGGTAGGAGTGTGCTCGCGGGTGTGAGGTGTGCTCGCGGGTGTGGTTTTGTGCTCGAGTGATCCGGTGCTTGGAGAGCTTTGGGTGCTCTCGGGCAAGTGCTCGCGGTCTCACTTTCTCTTGTGCTCGCGGGTATGGGCAGCGTGCTCGAGTGAGCCTCTTGTGCTTCGAGTGAGCTTGTGCTTCTGGAGTGGGTTTGTGCTCTCGGACAAGTGCTCGCAGTCTCACTCGCACTTGTGCTCGAGTGATGTCCGTACTTGTGCTCGAGTGAGAACTTCTGTGCTCGAGTGAGGCAGTGAAAAATATCAAGTTTGAGTGTTCAAAAGGGGATCTTTGGGGATAGTCTTCCGCCCCTTTAGAGCTATCGATTGAGGTGATTGAGGGCACTTAAAGGGCAATAATGATAACCAACTTGAGTGTCTAAAAGTAAAGGAATTGAAAAAGGGATTAATCCTATATCCTTGGTTTTGGTGATAGGATTTGATGATTTCCCTGAACGTGAGCAGCCGGAGCTGGAGCTTACGTGGAAAGAGTGTAGGGAACTTACCTCTCCTGCATGTATTGATAATTGTATTTGTGTATTGATGCATGTTATTGCTTTGCATGATTATGTGAAACATATGAGAATGATTGTAGCTCTGTTTCTAGTTCTACTATGGCCATGAGTATGTTATGTGAACATTGAGCATGCGGATATCATTATGTGAACATGAGTTATTGTGATGCAAGCATGTCATGCATTAAATACTTATCTTGCATGCATACTGGTACCTGTTTCCTACTGAGATTCCCCAGAATCTCACCCTCCCCTATAAACATTTTAGGCAGGGAAGGAAGATTGAGGATGAAGCAAGCATCCAAGGACGAAGAGGACTCGTTTTGGGTGAGAGCTTAGTATTGGTTATCATTGTGTAAATGAGAATATGTATCTGTATATTTGGATCAGTATTTGGTTATGTATTCGAATAGGTTGTGTAATCCCTATTGAATGAGTTGTATGGGCTAATGTGCCCTATGATGATTGAGCGAAGATATGATCCCGGAATTGTCGGGAATTTATATTGCGTACTCTGATAATTGTATAAATGTAATTTATCTTCGCATAGTAATTATATTCGGAGTGTAAATATGAGACCGTGTTTTAAATGATTTCGAAATGCGATTGTGAAAACCCCGTCTGGTTGATGGGTTTATAAATGTTGTTTTGACTTATTGGTCTCTATTTCACATTAATCGTGTAATCCGGATATTAATTACGGCAGGGGGTTACATTTTGGTATCAGAGCTACAGTTCCTGGCAAACATGGGAATTTGCTAGGATGGCTCTCTTAGATCTCTATCTTGGTGGTAGATGATCTCTTGTGATAGTGATTATGTATACACATGTGTGATTTGTCATTGTGGACATAAGAGATTTGAGGAATATGTGTATACATGGGGGTTATTCGAGAGTGGCGAATCATGGTGTAATCGAAAGATATAGTGATTCGTCAGAGAATTGAGGTGTAAACCCAAGGTGGTATGATGTTACATGTAGTGATGTCATACTGAGCTTGTATGTTTAAAGGCCTTAAGACCTAGGGGACCGGTGTGCCCTAGGCTGGCATGATATTTGGGTTTGTGTTGGAGTTGTGAGGCTCTGTGGATTTGAGGGAAGTGATTTCCCGGTTCAATTGAGGTTGAAAGTTTGAAAGATGAGATGTGATCTAAGGATTAGACTCAATAGTTGGGTTGATTCTTAGGAATTGGATTTGACCTAAATGGTATGTGGTACCAGGGTATGGTACTAGAAGTGAACTGAAAGGTGTATCAGGTATTCTGAGAGTGTTGGTTGTTAATCCAGCACAAGGAGAAAGTTATCTACGGAGGATTCGGATCGGAGAACGCTATCTACGGGGACTTTTGATCGGAGAGGGCTACCTACGGTGAAATCTGATCGGAAAGGGCTACCTACGGTGAGATCCGATTGGAAAGGGCTACCTACGGAAAACTCTGACCGGAGGGGCTGACCAGTCAGTGGACTGAGTGAAGCACCGAGTGCAGTAGCGTAGAGTGGAGCCACCATGACGATGAACCCTAGAGTGGAGCCACTGTGACGATTAACCCTAGAGTGCAGCCGCCTTGATAATGAACCGTGGAGAGTAGTTGCCGTGATGTTGAATCGTAGAATAGAGCTCTGGGAATGTTGGGAGTATGGGATCTCAACGGAGTGCTGGTTGTGGTTTCCAATGATTCGAGTTGAATCAAGCCAAGATTTGGTATAGGTTGTGAATGTTGTCAGTTGTAGTAGGAGATTTCTATGGGACTCCTGTTAAATCAACTTGACATTGTTATAGCACAGATGAGGAATATGACCTCAGAGTGTGCAGCGGAAGCGTGGGAATGTAACATGTTTAGAGAATTGTGTTGAGCGGAAGCTCGAGTAGCTGTGTGAATGATATGATAACTATGGCTTCGGGAGGTAAAACTTCGGGGTCAAGTTGTATTGTAAAAAGAGAGGTCTTGAAGGATCTCAATATGTGAAAAGAATTCGAGATGTTGAAGGTGAAGTGATTAAGATGCCTGGTTCCAGCTTGTTACAATTGTGCATTGTGAGTCTTGGGTCGACGTAGTGTACCCAGCCTCTCCGCACCCGATTGGTGGGAGAGGGCACCAACCGTTGTGGCCCGGTGGGGTGAGACGGCGGTGGGGTGTGACGGCTATTTGTGAGTCTTTTACCTGCGGCCGCATGGGGTGATTCCTATGGCGGAGGACCGTGCCTTCGGGGCGGTAAGTTACGGGGGACAGGCTATTTGTGAGGCCGACGGGCCGTTTGTGAAGCCGGTTAGCTATGTGCTATAAGGCTATGTGTATGCACTGCCACGCCAATAGTCCCTGAGTAGCTAATAACAGTTCGGGTTAAGACTGTGTGTCTTCTCGGCGGAGAAAGGGGATGAGGGTGGAGTGTGATGTGGAAGCCGAAAGGCTATGTGTGAGCATCGCTACGCCAATAGTCCCTGAGTCGCTAGCAACGGTTCGGATTAGACTGTGTGTCTTTCCGGCGGTAAAAGGGGATGAGGGTAGGGTGTGATTGTGGATCTACTATTGTGAGCCAGAATGGCTATGTGTGCACTACCACGTCGATAGTCCCTGAGTAGCTAATAACGGTTCGGGTTAAGACTGTGTGTCTTCCTGGCGGAGAAAGGGGATGAGAGTGGAGTGTGATTTGTGTACTTTGTGACAACTGTGATTAAGCTGGGACTGAGGTATTGTTGTGTAGTAGAGCAGAGCTAATTCAGCTGATGGCAAATTCGACTACATGTTCGAGGATTCTTGTCGTGAGGACAATTACCCTGGCATGGCCAGCCTGGCTAGCCACCACGTTGGTTGCACCGGTGTTAACCCCAGGCCGAAAGGCGGTGCGTAAAATTAAAGTCTGCGACGCGGATTGCGGTGAAAGCTATGTGAACTGCAGCATGTGCAGGTCAGCGTGAGCCGTTTAGGGTTTGACGCTGGTCATCTCTAGCTCGGCCGTTGAACTGCCGTTGTAGTTGCTTTACGTGGTGCAAGAGCATAAAAGTGGTGTTGGGAGGTTGAGACTCTCAACCGGTCGCCTGGATAGAAGAGATTGAGATTCTAGGTGGGCCGTTACGGTAGGGTGCTTCGGATAGAAGAGATTGAGATTCTGGAGTGACCTGAATATGTGATATATGTTGTTGTGATGAGAATGCCGGAAGGGCAATGTGTATTTGTGAGACAGCGGGAAGTTGTCGTAATTGTACAAGTGGCGAAAGCTACGTATAATTGTGTATACAGCCGTGGGTGCTGTCGTTTTGTGACAATCGTCACGCATCAATGTGAATCTGTCGAGAACATTGTGATTGAGACCCAAAAGTCCCGGATGGGTGAGGGTAATGCCGTGGAATTTGATACGGCAATGTGATTGTTGTGAATACCCGAAAGTCTCGGTTACCACTAGTGGAATCATTGGTGGGTGTACGGGTGAGGGTAATGCTGTGAAAGTGAATACAGCAAAGGCATAAGTGCTTGTGTATACGGTTGAGGCTGTTGTTTGAAATGAGTTGGTGATGTGGTTGAGTTATTCCAGGATGGAATCACTAGATTGAGTTGAGCAGGTTGGTGGCCTATGCCACCTAACTGCCGAAATCTTATGATATGGCTCATGAATTAGAGTCACCGGATATTGAGATGCGCTAGCCACTCATGAGTTGAGGAGGCCTTGCGATGATTGTGGTTGTATAGCAATCGTGATATGGGCCGATTGCAGTTTATGGCAACTAGGGTTGCATTTATGGTTTAAGATTCTTACAAGAATCAAGTTGAGACGCTCCATTGTGTGAGTGGTCTAGAGGAGACCATCCCAATATGGAATAAATTGTGAAACGGAAGCTGTCGTGAAGAAGCATCCGATGGTTATGTCCTTAGTAGTGGAACAAATTTTGAGGACGAAATTTATTGAACGGGGGGAGAAATGTAACATCCCGATTTTTGACTAAGGACTAATGATAATTATTGGGAATAATTATGTGCTTTATGGCAATATTAATTAATAAGCCATAATTATTGGAAATTGAAATAGTGAAATTGTTGGGAATTAGTTAGTGATTAATAGAGAAATTAATTACTAGCTAAGAGAAAATGAGATATATGATTAAATGATCAATGGCTAGGATCAATTGGTGTAGTTGAGCATGGGGCATAATCAAGTGTTTGTGCATGCATGTGAGTCCATGTGAGTTGAAGGGAGATGGTGACAAGTGGCAAATTGTGGGCCCTTGGATGTGAATGACACATCATCATCATCTTCCATCCCCTCTCTTCTCTCTTTCGTGCTCTCTCTTCTCTTCTCTCTCTCGGTTTCTCTCTCTTGTGCGGAAGCCATGGAGTTTGGGAAAGAGAAAGGAAAATCTGAATTGTGAGGTAAGCAAATGACCTCTTTAGCTCAAACTCTCTTCTCCAATGTTAATCCTTGAGTTGAGAGCTTCAATTTGATGATTGTAGCTTCTCTATTGGTGGTGATTTGAAGATCACGAAAATATGAAGTATGGAGAATCAAAGAGTGTCTTTGAGAAAGTGTATAAGGTATGTGAAACCAATCCTTCTATCTAAGTTTCATTGCCAAATGATTATGTTTGGAATTTCTGGAATTATTGCCCTAATTGTAAAAATATGGGTAATGGGTAGTTTGGCATGTTATGGCATTGGAAATGGTATAATGGTATGAGTTTTGTATAGATAGAATGGATTTGGGATTGAAATGTGTGAGGTTGTTGATTTGGAGAATGATGATTATATTGCCCTAGACCAAAGCAAGTTAATGGAATGGGAATTGGGTAATTCTGTTGATTCCATTGAATTCAGTGAGTGATTTTGTGTGGGAGTGGCTTTGGTAGAGGTTTTGGGTCCATTTGGATCAATTGGGCAAGAGTTAGGGAAATGTGGTATGTGTGCTGCGTTTTCTGCAATCTGATAGATTCACTCGAGCAGACAGGGGTGTGCTCGAGTGAGGGATGAATGTCACCCGAGCAGGGAGGAGCTCTGCTCGAGTGCTGGGTGAGTTTTCCCTTGTGTTGCTTCGAGTGCACCTGGGAATTATGAGCTCTGCTCGAGCACATCGCTTTGTGCTCGAGTGAGGGAAGAACATGCTCGAGAAAGAGCATGGCCTGCTCGAGTGATAGTGGGAGCCAGAGTGAAGGATTGCTCTCGGGTGGATACTCGCGGGCAAGATGCAAGAAGTGTGCCTTCTCACTCGCGGGTGGAGGGCATCTGCTCGAGTGAGCCGTGTGTGCTCGCGGGTGTGCTCGCGGGTGAGGTGTGCTTCAGGTAGGAGTGTGCTCGCGGGTGTGAGGTGTGCTCGCGGGTGTGGTTTTGTGCTCGAGTGATCCGGTGCTTGGAGAGCTTTGGGTGCTCTCGGGCAAGTGCTCGCGGTCTCACTTTCTCTTGTGCTCGCGGGTATGGGCAGCGTGCTCGAGTGAGCCTCTTGTGCTTCGAGTGAGCTTGTGCTTCTGGAGTGGGTTTGTGCTCTCGGACAAGTGCTCGCAGTCTCACTCGCACTTGTGCTCGAGTGATGTCCGTACTTGTGCTCGAGTGAGAACTTCTGTGCTCGAGTGAGGCAGTGAAAAATATCAAGTTTGAGTGTTCAAAAGGGGATCTTTGGGGATAGTCTTCCGCCCCTTTAGAGCTATCGATTGAGGTGATTGAGGGCACTTAAAGGGCAATAATGATAACCAACTTGAGTGTCTAAAAGTAAAGGAATTGAAAAAGGGATTAATCCTATATCCTTGGTTTTGGTGATAGGATTTGATGATTTCCCTGAACGTGAGCAGCCGGAGCTGGAGCTTACGTGGAAAGAGTGTAGGGAACTTACCTCTCCTGCATGTATTGATAATTGTATTTGTGTATTGATGCATGTTATTGCTTTGCATGATTATGTGAAACATATGAGAATGATTGTAGCTCTGTTTCTAGTTCTACTATGGCCATGAGTATGTTATGTGAACATTGAGCATGCGGATATCATTATGTGAACATGAGTTATTGTGATGCAAGCATGTCATGCATTAAATACTTATCTTGCATGCATACTGGTACCTGTTTCCTACTGAGATTCCCCAGAATCTCACCCTCCCCTATAAACATTTTAGGCAGGGAAGGAAGATTGAGGATGAAGCAAGCATCCAAGGACGAAGAGGACTCGTTTTGGGTGAGAGCTTAGTATTGGTTATCATTGTGTAAATGAGAATATGTATCTGTATATTTGGATCAGTATTTGGTTATGTATTCGAATAGGTTGTGTAATCCCTATTGAATGAGTTGTATGGGCTAATGTGCCCTATGATGATTGAGCGAAGATATGATCCCGGAATTGTCGGGAATTTATATTGCGTACTCTGATAATTGTATAAATGTAATTTATCTTCGCATAGTAATTATATTCGGAGTGTAAATATGAGACCGTGTTTTAAATGATTTCGAAATGCGATTGTGAAAACCCCGTCTGGTTGATGGGTTTATAAATGTTGTTTTGACTTATTGGTCTCTATTTCACATTAATCGTGTAATCCGGATATTAATTACGGCAGGGGGTTACACAGAGCAACTTTGTTATCACACCACAATTTCACAAGCAATGACATGGTAAGACCAACTTCCTTCATTAACTAGTGAATCCACACAATTTCCTGTATTGACTGAGCTATGGCTCTATACTCAGCTTCTGCACTAGATCGTGAAACCACATCCTGTTTCTTACTTCTCCAGGACACTAAATTTCCACCCACAAGCACTCAGAATCTTGTGGTGGATCTCCTAGTAGCCCTTGACCCTGCATGATTAGCATCACAAAACATTCGATCTCGATGTGGCCATGATTCGTATAGAGTATACCATGACTAGGTGAGCCCTTCAAGTAATGTAAGACATGTTCCAAAGTTTCCCACTGAGCAACAGTTGGTGCTATCATAAACTAGCTAAGCACACTAACTGGAAAGGTCACATCGGAGCGAGTCACTGTGAAAATAGTTCAATTTCCTAGTCAATCTATGGTATCTCTCAAGGCAGGCAAACGACTTGATCTTCTCAAGATCAACCTTTTTCTTACATCCTCAGGTAGCTCATCATCAATCTTCAAAAAAAGATTGGGAATCATGGGAAAGCTACTTGGTGCTGCCCCAAACTTCTTGGTTTCTTTTAGCAAATTAAGAACATATTTCCTTTGTGTTAAGAGGATGCCTTTCTTGCTTTTTATAACCTCAATCCCAAGAAAGTATTTTAACAGCCCTAGATCCTTCGTTTGGAAATGAGAATTAAGAAAAGCCTTTAGTGGTGAGATTCCTGAAGTATTGCTCCCCGTAATAACAATGTCATCAACATATACCACTAAAAGGATCATGCTAGCATTTGTCCGTTGATAAAACAAAGAATGGTCATACTTACTCTGATTTAGACCAAACTTCTTAACCATCGTGCTAAACCTGTCAAACCAAGTACGAGGACTCTGCTTCAAACCATATAAAGACTTTTGAAGATGATATATCTTTCCACGTTTCCCCTGAGCAACAAAAACAGGTGGTTGCTCCATGTAAACCTCCTCAAGAAGATCATCATTCAAAAAAGCATTTTTAACATCCAACTGATATAGAGTCCAACCATAAGTAGCCGCCATAGAAATAAAGAGACGAACAAAGGACAATTTTGCCATAGGGGAGAAGGTTTCTGAATAGTCAACACCATATGTCTGAGCATACCCCTTGGCAACCAATCAAGTTTTTAAGCGTTCCAAGCTGCCATCAACCTTTGTTTTTACTGTGAACACTTACTTGCATCCCAATAGCTTATTGCCAGGAGGTAAATCAATGAGATTCCAAGTACTTGCCTTATCAAGGGCCATCATGTCTTCTTTCATAACAGCATGCCAAACAGGATAGGCCAAGGCTTGGTGGAGAATAGTAGGAATGATGATAGAGTCTAAGGTTGCGATGAAAGTACAGGGTGAAGGAGAGAGATTATTATAAGAAACAAAAGAGGAAATAGGATAGATACAAGTACGTTGACCTTTGAGGAGGGTAATGGTCAAGTCATCAAAAGGAGCGGAAGGATTAGGAATATCAAGCACTATTTCTGGTTCTGGCTCAGAGTTAGAAGTAAGGGGGCTAATTCCGGATAAGACGCCGAAGCAGGCACTACTGGTGGAACAAAGGGTTGGAAGAAAACAAAGTGGTGTATGGAGTGTCACCAATGAGAACAAGAGATGGTATACGATTAATAAGAAAACACGTAGTGAACACAACATCAGCCCAAAAAAATTTAGGAACTTGGATTTAGATCATTAGAGCCCATGCTACTTCTCAATTGAAAGAGGTATTGCAGCAAAGTAAAGCTGACTTTGTACGGTGCGATGTGATTCTAAATGACATTATGGGTTAAATTCCATGAGATTGTACCAACCCTTGATATCTAAGCATTTATATTTATTTCAGTTTGTGGACAATGGGCACGTCCTCACATCTTTTAGTGATTTCAGAGTTTAGCAGGCCCAGAAAACTGATTCAAATTTAAATCCGCTATAAAACCATAAAAAAAATGGCAAAATTTTCTACATTGAAACCGCTACTAATAATTGGCACTAACAAATTGTCTATAAAAAATATAACAGCACGTGCAGCCTCACTAGCAACAACATTTGAAAAAGAAAAGAAAGACAGAGATGATGTAATGGTGTCCAAGGCACAGACCATAACAGAAAATGAGAACAAATATATAAGAAAAGTAAGTGACAAGCAAGCATCTTTAGTGAATCCAATATACACATCGATGATCGGCAAATAAAGGCAGAGAATTCTGGGTTTCAGAATGCTGTGAAGGACAACTATTTGCCTATTCTTCTCTTCAACTACTCCAAGGAATTGGAACAGTTCTAGTCATTTAGTTCCCACAGACCTAACATCCTGTTCACTAACTTTTCAATATTCTCATTCATTGATCAATTTTTCTTGAAGTGGGACCATTTTCTAGCCTTCTAAGCAAACTGTAGACGGTAAACAATCAACTTTTGATACAGACATGTGATTGTGAGATTTCTCTGCCCCACACATTGACAATTGATGCAATTGAAGTTATTGCTTGATTAGACGTCAAAGACTATTGAATCAAGCTGAACCATTTTTTCTCAAATTCTGACACGTATTTCTGCATTTGTGATTTCTCAAATTTCTCTGCCCCACATGATTTGAACTGAAGTTCCTAGAGAAACTTCCGTAGTCAAAGGAAAAAAAAAAACAAAGAAAAAAACAAACCATTGCCCAATAAAGGAATTTCAATTGCTATCTTTCTTCTTTTCAAAACAAGAATTTTTTTTCTTTTGCTTATTAATATTTAATGGGGTAAAAGCACAACATATTTGAATTTTAAATTCTAAGGTTAAGAAATCAAATTAAAAGGTAAACATTTATATATTGATTGATGATAATCATTAATAAACTAATTGAAAGTTATTGAATTATGGGTCGCTCATCATAGTTGATCAAAGTAAACGTAAACGATCAAAGTCTTCTGTTTGTGTGTGTGTTGCCAAGTACTACTATTTTCTTCTCATGTTCTAAAAGCAAAGCATATTTAACAGGACAGATCTTTCAATCAAAAAAAAGTTGCGTGGCATTGCATGTTTGATTTCTAAGATAATAAATTGCAGAAAGATATACCATTAGCCACTCACTAGATTTCACGCATTTGATCTGTATAGAATGACTCATCATGTTTTTTATGCCAACACTCTACTAGTCTAACTAGCTTATCCTCCCCATGTGTTGCACGGGGTGCTTGTACATGTTGAACAATTTTATAATTAATGCAGTAGTTAATTGTTTGGTAAAAAAAAATGTAGGAAATTTTAATATGAATGCACTCAAGTGAAATGATTGTTTTGAATAATAGAATTTGTTTAGTACAAACTTACCTAAGAAAATAAAACAAGCATTACACATACATGAGAAGGAATAAAAAAGCAACATTGGTAATATTACTACCATCACTGATTAACATTTCAGAATACTTTTTTGTATACATCATTTCTTCTTATTCTTCTTGTTGTCACTTTTTTTTATCACCCACAACTATCTTCAAAATTTTATTCTTTTAACTATAAACAATACAACATATAATTGGCTATGAGTAAAGATGGTCTTACAGAAGCCAACATGGTGAAGAGATGCCCTGACTTTTATGGATAATTATAGCATGTGCTCTCTTTGCTTTGCAGGAAGAGCTTGTAAAAATGGAATTATTATATCTTTGTTACCCAAATTATTTCTCTTCTACATCATATTGTCCAATTGTTTTGAGTAGATTGAGAGATTGGGCTTTTTACTATTAATCAATAACTTAGAACTCATTAGAGTTTGCGTATAGTTGGAGCATACATTAGATAGAACATAAGAAGGAATAACCTTTACTATTAAGATAACAATCCCACAAACACACGGGCAACATCATTACTATTAGGAAACACTTATATGAGTTGAGTTCGTATTAGATTCCCATACACGTATAGACATTATTATCTTATAAACATGCATGTTATTTTCCCAGAATAATGTATCATGTAGCTGCCTAATTAATACTATCTCTGATCCTAAATATAAGATAGAGTTGATTTTTTTTGGAGAGATTAAGGAAGCTAAATAAGTTGCTTAATCATATCATATGTTGTGTATTCTTAGATTATATATTAGTTTATTACTCAAACTAATTGCTTTGGAGAAAAAAAATAAAAATATAAATGCTCTAAAGTAATTTAATTAGCTTCATTAATCTCTCCAAAAAAGTCAATTTTTTCTTATATTTAGGACCGGAGGGAGTATATACCATTGTCTTCTATACTCAAGAAGCAATATTGTAATAATATGATGGAACGCAATTGCACGAAATGAACTTCTAGAGAACATATTTGAGCAGCAATTCAAAAGACAATTAAGTATTAACATACTTGAATCATACATCAAATATAACTTAAGAAGCATTACAAACTTGACAATATGAAGAATATTTTTGGATCTTGTCCTACTTTAGAAAGATAATTAACAATTTGCAGTTCAGAAACCCTACATCATGCCAAAAAATGAGATTGGGGAGCAACTTATGTGTTAAAAAGACAAAATCATTCCAAGGACGCAATGCTTGAGGACTGACTTCAAGTCACACATAATACTGGAATCAAATTAAAAAGTTCCAACTTCCATAGCCTGTGAATACACATGAAGGGTCACCTATAGCCTTATAATGCTTAAAGCAAATCGAATTATTAAATCATGTTCACGTTGATGTCATCCTTTGATAACTATATAGAATGATTATTGAAACCTGTTGACCTAAGTTGCAGAATTCAAAGATTACTTTTCAATGTTGCTGTTGCATTAGAATATTGTTGGAAATTATGCCATAAGGGCCAATCATTGTACTTTAAACATTATTATTTTAATAAAATTTCTCCATTCTGTTATCATATTATTTGCATGTTAACTGTGATAATTGTATCCTTGGATAATTCATAAAGATTGTCCTAAAATGTCCCTGGTCGGTTATCTATGTGGGAGCAAAGATGAAACAAGACCAATATGACTTTGATAAGATATGGAGATACGAATCAAAGTCTTAGGCACTTGTAAGAGTACAAGGTGCTGGACCGACCCACTATGAGAAAGCTACATGGATCAAGTCATAAGCTTTTCTCATGTATAACCACGTCACAATGCCATTAGACCTGAGGTCATCATGGATTCTTACATGAGAGTTGCTAAGCTTTGAACTAGTCAAAAGTCACTTTTGACCGGGTGATGATAAAGGCTACGATCGAGCTTGGTGGTTTTTCATGTAGAGGAATATGAATGATCAAGATGGAATTTGTCCCTCACATTAGTAGAGAGATATTACTGGCCCCTCGATGAGTGAGTCTGAGAAATGTATGGCCATACTATGATGAAAGGAGTTTCTGTCTCTGTTATCAGGCTACTCAGGAATCGAGAAAGTAATGGTAAGGAACAAGAGGATGACATTTTCCATGCCTTATCCTTGATCGATATATCGTGTGACAAAAGGGACGTGACATGGTTGTATGACAGGTTGCATCGTGAAAACGATCCTCATATGAATTGAGTAGTCGTAATGTCTTGCTAGAGGCCGCTTGCGACTTTTGGGTTAGTGTAGTTATTGGCCCACTGCCAACTTCATATGGGCCGCACACAAGAATGGCCCAACACGAGATAATGTTTGATTTAGGGTGGATGAATTTTATATTTATATATATAATATAAAATTCATTAATAATATTATATAGATATATATATATTTTCGAAATATGTATCTTATATATATATATATTATATTATATTATATTATATTATATTATTATATTTAATAATATTATATAGATATATATATTTTCAAAATATTATATATATATATATATATGTATATATATTATATGATATTATTATATTGTGTTGGTTTTAAATTTAATTTATTAAGATATATTAAATTTAATAACTAACATGATAGAGATATAGTATCTCAGATTTAATTTATGAAGATAAATTAAATCTAATGGCTCTTTATTTAGATTAAATAAATAGGTTAAATTAAAACTGTTGGACAGATTTAATTTAAACTGAATTTATTTAATTAGCTTATTAAGATAATTAATTGTTAATTAATTTCGAAATTAATGATGATTAATTTTGAAATTTGAAAATAACCCTCATGGGTTATAAACTTGATAGAGCTGATAGACTCAGGGTACATCAGAATTGAGAGCCGCAAGTTAAACCTTTAGAGACATTAGAGGCGCTAGCACGCAGTCTCGGTTGGAGAGCATTCGTGTGGATACCGGTAGAGGGAGTGGACCTGACGTGTTGGCTCCTAGAGATCATGAAAACTCTGAATCATCAAAAAGGTATGAATCCTTCCAACTTGGTTTAAACGCCGTTGATAGATCCTCGATTAGGATCAGTGAAAATTTATTTTTTTTTAAATTCTTCTGCCGTGCTTACCGATCCTACAAATATATCATACACACACAAGATCATCATTTCACATTCTCACATTCCAATACGACTCTGTCAGGTATATATGTGAATCAGCTTATTTCATTTTCAACTGATTCAAATTTATAATATACATTAATTAATTAACAAATGTGAAAGACATATGCAGTTGTTATTATCAACAAAAACACTAAAAAACCCCCCCACATAAATCAGCTTTGAAGAACAAAAGACATATATTCCAAAATTAGGTTAGCATAGGATGTTAGCAGACGTAAACTAACAGACTTCTTATCCCAGCTGTCATTATCAGTGTTTTAACATATTTAAGGTATGAAATATTTCTTCCTTATGTGGATAAAGGAGCTTAAGTTGTCTTCAGCCTGCTCATTGTGACCTCTCTTTATCATCTCACTAATTAGGATGTGATAGTATGCACAAAGTGAAGAAGTTCACTTTATTATTGTTAGGTAGCAACAGGATCCAATATGGAAATAATGCAGTGCTTTTGCCCTTTTTTTACCAACTAATCCCATCATCTTGTCTCTCCCTCAAGTGTCAATGCTGCACTTCACATCCACCCCATGACTTCACAACTTCTATCACCTTAGTTACACTTTCATATTGCTTAAAGGAAGAGATTGTATGTAATTTAGATTCAGAACAATTATAAAACGACCAGGTAATAATTTTACTCCATTTCAAATTTTCAATGAGAACATTTTACTTCAAGAATGCTATTGCTTAGAAAATAGTTCATGCTGTGTAGCAATGATATCCTTGCCTACTGGAACCATTATTCTTTCATTCTGTATAAATATATTATCTCATTTTTTCATTTGTTCATATAGTCTACGAAGATGACAACACTTTTTTAACATATTTTGATATATTCAATATTATGGATCTTTTCATTATATTCTTTCACAGTAATTTTAAATAGTCAAAACAATTTTTATGTGAAACCATTTTCATACGAAAAATTGCATTATTCATTGTCCAAATCCACCAACTTCTTCTGGACTACACCACATGGAAGCAGAGAAATTATCTTGGTCTTCAAATATATAATCAAAACGTCATAAAATAAAGGACAGAGGAAGGCAAGTAGTGGAGAGATTTCTCATCAAATACCAGAACTATCTCTTTCTTGTTTCTTATTCCATAACAAAAGAGATTTTATTTCGGACTTAAAAAGCCATGCAAATTCATATATTGTTCCAACACACTATATAAATTCCATAAGAAATTGATTTTTCTCATATATCGTTACTATGTTCTCTTCTTGACATAAAGACTTCTATTACTTATGGACAACATGATCAAATAATCACAAAATAGGTAAAATAGTTGTACCTTTAGGTTCAACTATATTTTCCTATATTGGTGTAAGATGGCATCTGCTTTACTTATGGTTGGATGGTTTTTTTTTTTTGGGATGGGGTGGGGGGGGGGGGGAGGTAAAAAAAAAAAGATAATATGAATAATTTCACATTCACTTTCGTATGCCAAAAGCCATTCCATTAGCCCTTTTCTCTTTTGTTCATAATTGTTCTAAAGTTCATAATTTTTTATCCCTTTCCAGTTTCCTTATAGCTGAACAAAAGAGATTAAAGCTACATAGTTTTTATTCCTTCCTAGCTTCCCTTCTCTATTCTGTTCATAGTTGTTCTTAATGCTCCCACCCCTGATAACAAATAAAAACTGCACTCACAGTTGCCAATAACAAAAATCACAAAAATCTTTGCTACCTCATCACCAGACTTACCACTACTGACAAAAAGAAAGAATTATCAACAAACTTTTAAAGATTAAAAAAACCAACACCCCAGTGATTAACCCTTCCCCTCCTCTTTCTCTTTTTATAAATGGGTTGACAGTGATATCTCCCCCTACCCGATTAACCACCAACAAAAAAACCAATTTAAACAGATAAGAGAAATCAATCAAGGAAACTAAAAAATAAGTGCATTTGAGAAAGATAACTTGGGCAACAAAATGAGACCTTTGGCTGGGCTTTAGCTGCATCCTTTTATTTTTAAGGATCATGTTTACCCTTCCTTTCCTTCTCTAAATTCAATCGTGCCACCTCCTTTCACAATTTCTTCAATGATTCAATCAAAGGAGCAACCTATTTCTTTCTAGAACTGAACTTTTGTAAGAATGATGAACTAATAATGACAAGTAAAAAACAGCATATGAAAATAAAAAAATTGAATAACCCATGAACCAAAATCAGCTGAGCTAGACGTGGAGCAGAGAGAGATGCAGCCATAGAGAAAGGGGCTAGACCATGGTTAGAAAAAAGGATGAGAAGCTGGATCGAAAAACAGGGTGAGAGCATTTTCCCACCGTCCTCACACTTCTCGGACACCAAACTCATATGAGATATATCAATTTTATAAAAAATTTTGGTGCAATAGGGAGGAGAGTGACAAGTAGAAAAGAACAGAAACCCTTACCTCTACATCATCTTTGATGCTTCTTCCCATCATCATACATCCGCACTACCCACACACCTTCAAGGTGCTTCTTCACGTTGCTATATATCCACACTTGTGATGCTTCAGGAGGAAGATTTTGAAATTTTGAAATTTTGAATTTTGAATCTAAGGCGAGGACAAAGGGAACAGATGAGGATTGTGACATTTGAGAGAGAAAAGGCCTGAGGAAGGGAAAAAAGAAGGGAGCATCGGAGAGGCCGCTGAACCGAGGAGCTAAAAAGGTGAAGAAAAGAGGGGTAATTTGGAAGAAGAAGGACTTAATATGGGTACACGAAAATAACCTTGATCGGAGACTTGGTGCAGTGGGATATGTCAAAGGGGTAACTTTTTTTTAATTATATTCAGCCATACTCTCTAAACCCATGATTTGGGGCGTCAAGATATGTCAGAAGGGAATTACTTTTTTATTCTCTTGAGCCTTATTATATACACCCGTGACTTGGTTTTTCAAGGTATATCAGAGGGGTCAACATTTTTCTTTTCTCTTCAGCCCATAATGGCTTATACGCAGCCCGAGGTATGTATATTATATAATGGAAAAATATTGATTGGCTTGTGAACAGTAATCTATGTCTAGAGCCGTGAATAAGCCGTCGAACATATCAGCTTGGGGGAACAGTTTTTTATAATTTATATGTAAATGGTTTTAAAAGCTACAATCACCGAATACTACATACTTTGGCTGCTTTGTGCATTTCTGGTGCTGCAGCACAAGCAGTAGAAATAAGAAAAGAATGTTTAATTAGCATTGCCAGATTTGGCAAAGGTTCTAATAGTATATGAATGGAGATGGTCAGTGTGACAAAAAAAAATCAAATTTTGCATTTGAAGTAGGGAACATGATCAAGTATTCATTACATATAGAAAAACATATCAATTGGTTAAATCTAACAAAGTAGAAAATTTTTTATAGCTAGAAACAAGGTTTGTAGCTAACCTATTGAGTATCATGAAAGTATATATGTCAAAGAAGAGTAAATTTTAGATGCTTCAAATGAGACAAAATCATCTCAAACCCTTCTCTATCTCCCCTCGAAATTTGAGATAGTTACTATATTGATGTAACATAATTCATTGTTGTCTAGAGTTTGCTCAGCAGCACGAGACATAGCTTGCCTGAGGATGAATGCAGGTTGGCTTGGGGGAGGAATATTCACAATCTCTCTTTGAAGCATTGACATTACAGATGCCATAGAAGGCCTATCTTTTGCAAGTTCTTGCACACACAAAAGACCTATATGTATGCACTTCAATATATCCTTATGAAAACTCGGATCATATATCTGCGGATCTATTAGAGGGTTAACATTGCCATCGGACCATAATTTCCATGCCTAAAAAAATTAACAAGAAAAAACGATTGTTGCTAAGCTTTGAAGTTATATACATTGGGACAATGTTATTTTAGAGTTTTTGCAAGAAACAAGTGTACAAATTGGAGAGGCTTACAAATCCTAAAAGTGTCAAATATTCTGTCTCTTCATAAAAGTTAGTGTTTTTCCTTCTACTAAGAATTTCCAGCAACAAAACACCAAAGCTAAAAACATCAAATTTCTCTAAATAAAGTTCTTTAGTTGCTTACTCAGGATTCGAGAGAAATGTGGCCATTGCAATGAAACATTACATCTTTGATGAGCTCTCTTTATGTTATATATTAATATTATTATTTTAGGCAAAGCAAAAGGAGAACTTGCTATGTTCCAACAATTCTTTCTGTATTTGTTTGATCTTCCTTGCCTCCAAACAATTTAACAATCCCAAAATCTAATATCTTTAGATTCATTTCTTTATCCAATAATAGGTTCCTTGCATTCAAATCTCTATGTATAATTCTTAATCTTGAATCTCTGTAAAGATAAAGCAACCCTCTAGCTATTCCCTCAATTATGTTGAAGGGCAACCCCAAATCACAAAGATTTTGGTTCTTTGGATCTGCAAAAGATTGTTTTAGGAAATATTGATTTTACCTAGTGGGATAAGTAAGGTTTTGTTGTTGTCGTCAATACAAATACCAATCAAAGTACAATTATCATGCTTTAGTTACTAACAATTCAATGGATATGTTGTGAATTTCATTAAGTCTCAACTTTCAAAGGAAAAAAAGATAAAGACTATCATCATTAATGAATATGAATTTTGAAATCAGATATAAACTTTTGCAAAATTCTTAGCAAATAAAGACCCCACCATTAAAACTTCATTTCACTACATGTGTTCTAGGTTGACAAGCGTACACATGGAAAAGCAAATAAGCAGTAACCATATCAAGTCACAGAAAAGTAGGCAAGAGAAAAAGGGAAAAAGAGAGATCAAATAAACAATGACAAAATTTACCTGTTCCTCCTCATTGTTCCAGTTGCAGCCACATCGTCATTGGAATCTCATGTAATATCATCAGCAACTTAATCATCATCAAAGCTAGCATTTAAATCACATAATAGGTCAATTCAAACATAAATAGTTAATTTTTCAATTTAGGAAACTCAAACCTATCATACGACAACATATTTACATAACAATTATTACTCAAAATGAAATTCTAATTCATGGAAGCTGTTATCACATTTTAACAAGAAATACTTCAAAATTTCTTCCACAGAACAACTTAAACAATACCTACAGCAAAATCGCTTTGAGAAAACACCCTAACAGTTCCTTAGTCCAGCCATAATAAAAATCCCAATCTCTATAAGCATGCAAGAATCATAATCAACCGGATTAATCATATAAGTATTATTAATCAATAGCATCCAAAGATCTTAATCTCTTGCATTTATCAGGGACAAAATGATGAGGAAGATTCAAGGTTGGAAGCAGAGGTACCTAACTCAAGCAGGAAAAGAGATTTTGTATTAAAGCTGTAGCTAATGCTGTTCCAATTTATCTCATAGCTTGTTTTGAGCTTCCTAAAAAGTATTGCATTGAATTTCACAGAATTATATCAAGTTTCTGGTGGGGTAAGGGTATGGAAGGAGAAGTTATTCAATGGAAAGCCTAGGAGGTGATGACCAAGCAGAAGAAATTGCGTGGAATCAGATTTAGGGAGCTTGCAGATTTTAATTTATCTCTTCTGGCTAAGACTTGCATGGATATCTCTTCAAATTTCAGATGCTGTATGGGTAACGATGTCAAAGGGTCTATATTTCCCTAGGTTTGATTTCTTACATGCTAAGAAGGGGGAGAGATATGCAAAAATTAGACCTGATGTGGAGTGTTGGAGATGGAAGGAGGGTAAAAGTTTGGAAGGACAGATGGATTTGGGATATGGATTTGGTAAGTTCTGCTGAACAAGTGCCTATGGTTCTGATCTTTTGGTGGCATATACTTGATTCACAATGCAAGCTAGAATTTAGAGCAACTGGAGAGAATCTGTTTGATGATGATTTATAGAAGAAAATCATGCAAATTCCTATTTCTTGCTCTGGCAGGGGAGATATGATGAAATAGATGGGGAGTAGTGTCTGTTTGTTTTAGCATCTTAGAAGTACTTTTATGATTTACGAGGTAAGTATGTGAAAGGAGTTTTGTCCCAACTTGTGGAAAAGTGCTTAAAAAAGCACTTTTTAGAAGTTCCCAAATGAGCCATGTAGAAATGGCAAGTACTCAGTAAAGGCAAGATATGTTATGATTAGAAGTAAGAAGAGAGTTAGAAGACTTAAACCTGAATCTTCTTATTCTATTCCAGAAGGTTTGTGGCAGGAGATCAGGAAACCAAAGGTGCCACCAAAGTTCCAGCATTTCATATGGAGGGAAGAAAATGGTAGTTCGGCTACCATGGATGCCATGTTTAGAAGAAAGTGTGGCAATGACTCAGAACACTGCCTTCTGTTGTGTGATTGGGTTAAAGAGGGTGTGCTTTGCCACTCCAATCAATGTCTTGCTGAGGCCGCAGAAGCAAGGTAGATGACTACCGAAGTTACATTGTAACAATTTTATCGTTACTTCCAGGCTCAACTGCTAGAAATTTTATAAATAATATTAACAAATATGCCAATATATTTAATGAATTTTTTCTACAAATCACTTCTACCTAAACAATTCCAAAGATAAATTAGATTTAACCAATTTGCTATGCACAAGACTTTAAGACATTGTTTTATAACTTTACTTGATTTCCATACTTTTGATAATCATAGTACATGGATAAAATAAAAAAATCAATGGGGAAAAGGCTTTAAAGGTTAAAACACTTGCAGTTTTTTGCATTTTATTTCTTGTTCGCACTTACAGATGCGCTTTTTCGCTCTTCTTTGTAATTGCTTTCATTACCATAAAACCATAACTATCATCATCCAAAAGTCAGTATGAGTCAATGCATCATCAAAATCCAACTTCCTCATGCTACATTTGGACAGAATTTACAAACTATAACTCAAGTAAGAGAAAATAATGCGAGTGCATTCACCTTTGTTCAGCTATCTACTTTTTTCAAATGTCTTCAGCTACCATTAAACCTTCAACGGATGCACTTGTCACTTTAAATCAGAACTGAAAACAATGTTGAATATCCCTAAACAGATGCAAAACTTGACCCAAGGAGAGAAGAAATTGAATTTGCAATAAATTGAGCTGAAAACCTTAAATCTCCCACAATCGTAAACAAAATGTTAATGAATCAGTAAACTAATTTAAAGATACGATTGACATTTAACCAACAGGAAGTTGATAGGAAATCCAACTGTCTATAAAAGCCGAATACATTATTAAATGGTCAGCGGAGTACATAAAATTTTGCATTTACAATTGAGCATTCGAAGGAGGGAACATGACCCCCAATTATTCATTACATACAGAAAAATATATATTAACCAGTTAGGGCTAACAAAATACAAATTATTTTGTACCTAGAAAAAAGGATTGCAGCTACCCTATTGACATCATGAAAGTGTGTGTGTGTGTGTATCAATGTAGAATGTATTTTAGATCATTCAAATGATACATAATCACAACAAACCCCAGTCTATCTCCCTTTAAAATTTGAAATAGTTACATTATTTATGGAACATAACTCATTATTGTCTAGAGATTGCTCTGCTGCAGAAGACATAGCCTGCCTGAGGATGAATGCCGGTTGGCTTGGGGAAGGAATATCCATAATCTCACTTTGAAGCATTGACATTATAAGTGCCATAGCAGGCCTGTCTTTTGCAAGTTCTTGAACACACAAAAGACCTATATGTATGCACCTCAATATATCGTTGTGAAAGATTGGGTCATATATCTGCGGATCTATTAGAGGTATAACATTGCCATCAATCCATAGTTTCCATACCTAGAAAAATTATGAAGAAAAAATCAATAACTGTTAAATTTTGATGTTATATTCATTGGGACAGGCAGAGGTATTTTAGAGCTTTTGCAAGAAGGGAATGTACAAATTGGAGAGGCTTACAAATCCTAAAAGTGTCAAATATTCCGCCTCTTCATGAAAGCTGGTGTTTTTCCTTCCACTAACAATTTCTAGCAACAAAACACCAAAGCTAAAAACATCAGATTTCTCTGAATAGAGTCCTTCAGTTGTATACTCGGGAGAAATGTAGCCGCTGTAATTAAACATTACATCTCTAATGAGTTCTCAATACACTATTAACATTATTACCTTAGGCAAAGCAAAAGAAGCACTTACTATGTTCCAACAATTCTTTCTGTATTTGCCTTATCTTGATTGCCTCCAAACAATTTAGCTAGCCCAAAATCTGATATTTTTGGATTCATTTCTTTATCCAACAATATGTTACTTGCCTTCAAATCTCTATGTATAACTCTTAATCTTGAGTCCCTATGAAGATAAATCAATCCTCTCGCTATTCCCTCAATTATGTTGGAGCGCTTTCCCCAATCAAAGGATTTTCGTTGGAGTGGGTCTGCAAAGATTGGTTTGGGAAATATGTGATGTAAGACAAATGTTCATAATAAGACTTTTTACTCACTTCCTATAACATGATACTAAATGGTGTTAATATTTGGATTGCAAGGTGACCTCTTGTGACTTAGTTACTTGAACCTTAGCTCACTCTATAAAAATTTTGGTGAGTTTGAACATTAACAGATGCAAAAACACTCATGTACTGCGAAACAAGGGAAGCATTTCTAGAAATGTCAACAAAGTGGCAGCACCAAGTAAAATAAGTTGCAGTAGCAAACTAGTATTTCCTTAAATATTTTTCAACACTCAATGAAATTTTCCTTTTTCTATTTATCTCTCTTCATTTGATGCAAAGCATAAAAACATCCAATTTAATAAACTATCATGTGCATATAAGATGTTCACTTACCAAAGATATAGGAATCCAAACTTTTGTTTGGCATGTATTCATAAACCAATATCTCTTCTCCTTCAATGCAACAGCCAAGAAGTCGAACAAGGTTTCGGTGTTGAAGCTTAGAAATCAATTCCACTTCATTTACAAATTCTTCCATACCCTGTCCAGATGATCTTGAGAGTCTTTTTACTGCTATTTCCTGTCCATCTTCCAATTTTCCCTAAAATAAGATGACATAAAACATCAATTTCTTATTAATTGAAAGATAATGAAGTTCAAAAAGAATAATAATAATGAAAGTCACCTTGTAAACTGGACCAAAGCCACCCTGCCCAAGTTTATTTGCTATGTCAAAGTTGTTTGTTGCACCTTCCAACTCTTTCAAATCAAACAATGATAGATCTGGTATATGGACTTGCTTCAGGTGCAAAATCCTTCTTTTGTCTTGAGACTGCATGTTAATTTCCCGTGTTTTACAAATTTTTCCATTTTATTTCCTTGAAAATATATATTGCTATTCTAATAGCACGTTCCTAGAGCAATGAGTTGACTAAATGAAATTCTCACACATCCTGTATAAAAAGGATGAAACTCAAACACTAGACAGATTATCTAAGATAACAAAGTTAAGATTGTATCCTGTATAAACAATCAGAAACATATCACCAACCCCTTGAATGAACTCTTACAGTAAAATTGAAAATCACCTTTTTGCTTTGAGCATTTTTTCCATACGAAATATCCAGACACAGTAATGAGAATTGTTCCTATCAAAACTGATATTACAATAGGTGTTTTCATTTTCCTCCTGCCTGTGCCTGTATCAAGGAAAAGAAGAACATTCAGAGAGCCTACATTTTTAGAACACTAAATTCAAGACTCCTTGAAAGAAAATAGCGCCCACATTTCATAATTCTTTTGAAGAAAATAAGAACAATATAAATTGAAAATAATTTAAGAAGTAACATGGCTCCGAAAGACATATAACTAGTAAATAGTCATACAACAAGATATATAATGCTTGAATGAAATTTAAAGTTGAACCTAATCCAAATTGAGTATTGAGAACATGCTGGACAGAAAACAAGTGTGCTCTTGGATTAAACAGCTTACTCTAATTAAAATATATATACCTAGTTCTGAGTTGGCTAAACGTATGTATACATCAACCCCTCCATCCGGCAAGCTCTGTATGTCAAGTAAATCTGCATTCCAAATCATACAGCCAAGGTTTCTTTCATGGGCATAAGCTATACAAGAGCAATTCTTCAGGCATGAAGTTTGACAATCTACAGTATCCCAAGAGTAAGAAGGTAACACTTGTGCATCATCTGGTAATTTCACTGTCTCCAGAGTCCAAAACCCATCTATTTTGCTAGTTTGAGAAACATTTCTGTCTCTTTCACATTGTAGTGCTTCTCTTCTCACACAACCACTGGTCCAGTTCTGCCTTCCCCATTCTTCTTTGTTCCTTGGTTCAAACCCTCTCAAGCAACTGCAAATTGGGGAGTTCTGCGAATTGCATATCCCAAATGGCCCACATTTTCCATAAACATCACACTCTAAAGAACCAATTATCCTCTGAAGTTCCCATATATTTGCCTGGGAATTCCAACGTCGTTGTTCTACTTTTCCTTGAGAATCTAAGGTAAAAGTCCAAAGGGAGTCGGCTGAAAAAGAAAGGTCGATACTCCCTTCCTCTCCTCCCATCCGGAACCCATTTTGGGAGTTAGATGAAATAATCCTAGGTATCCCAAGGAAGTCTAAGCCATCAAAGGGACCAGTTCGAAAATAAGGACGATTTTCTTTCCACACGAATACTTCAGTTACATTACGGGTTTCAAGACCGGAAGAAAATTCTCCATAGGATGGATCTGATGGACTTTTCCATGATGTAAGTTGAACTTTCTCACCTGTTCTTTTGTTAGTACTGATTTTCATGTCCTGTATTAGTGTATTACCAGGATGTTGGAAACTCTCCCACACGGATGCTCCTCTAGTTCTATCTACAAGGACGAGGTTGCCTGAATCTAAGAGTTGAGCACTGGAATTCGATGAAATATGGGAGACATCTGTTGACCAAACAACCTGTTTTTGCCCGTCCAAAACAACAAGATTGCCATTCTCTGATATTGTGAGAATCCCAGAAGAATCCTTTAGTGGGTTGTTTCTATTTGCTACCCAAACAACATTGGATTCAGACATAAACCAAATTCCCATATAGCGATTTGTTGAATTTTTCGGACTGAAGAATCCCAGTGTGAACATGCTATTGTTTGAGCTCAATGTTTCAGGTTCGTTGATCAACGCAGAAGGCACGATGTTGTCCAAGGCACAGACTAGAAGAGCAAAAGACAACAAATATACAAGAAAGAAAATTAATAAGCAACCGTTTCTACTGAATCCCATGAAGAACATGATGATAATCGGAAGTGAATGAAGCCTTTTCCACTTTGGTTATTCTACTCTGCTTGCGAGGCTAGCAATATCTCTATATCATATAATATATATATAGCATTTTGAACTATTTAGCTGTTCTTGATCTACGACTGCTTTGGAGGGAAAAAAAAAAAAAAAAAACTCCTCCAAAGAATTTTGAATAGCCGCGGGGCCTTGGCCACCGAAGTCTTCTCTGTCATTATCTTCTACGTCATGGCGCCATCTACCCGAGTCTTTGCAACCAGGTGTAAACAAAAGAATTTTAAGGCATGGCGGGCAGGGATTTCTTTTGCGCCTGGCTTCTCTCCCATGCGGTTTCGGTCCATTGCCTCTCCCTTACTTCAAGCCACGTCGTTTTGCGCGCAACTCAAAGTCCCCTTCAATGCTCAATTTGGTCGCTCTCCACTTTCCTCTTACTGGTTAAAAAAAACAAAGTCCTCCACTTCCCTCCCAGACTCACCCATGTGATCAGAGAAAGGGTTGTGAAAATATATTTAAAAAATATTTATTCTTTTGAAAAAATTAGTAAGTGTTGTGTTTATCATGGTTTACATGGAGATTGAGGAGACACACCAGTAACTTTTCAATAAGATACTCATCTAACTTGCAATATGTTTCAACAAAACTAAAATAACATTACAAATTTTGAAATTTATCCTTATTTATGCCCTACTAAAAATATTCATTCTATTAAAAAAGATTTAATTAGGTTTAATGTTATTTTAGTTTTGTTGAAACATATTGAAAAATAACTGGTGTGACTCCTCAATTTCCATGTAAACCATGATAAACACGACACTTACTAATATTTTCAAAAGAATAAATATTTTTTAAATATATTTTCACAACCCTTTCTCTGATCACATGGGTGAGTCTGGGAGGGAAGTGGAGAACTTTGTTTTTTTTAACTAGTAAGAGGAAAGTGGAGAGCGACCAAATTGAGCATTGAAGGGGACTTTGAGTTGAGCGCAAAACGACGTGACTTGAAGTAAGGGAGAGGCAATGGACCGAAACCGCATGGGAGAGAAGCCAGGCGCATTTCTTTTCAGGGAAAATGGCAAAAAAAAAAATCTTTAAAAATAATAAATTCGAACGTTCATAACATCATAAAGACGTAAGTACCTGACTTTTTTTGAAAAAAAATTTAAGAAAATGACCGAAATACCCTTATATATATTTTTTTTAAAATATTACTCCACCCCTGCTAGTGACAGGCGACTTCCCCTTGGTGGCTTCGGTGGCCAAAATAATTATTTGGCAAAGTGATGGGAATGAGATTTGAAACCCCACCACTTATTTGCAAGCCACCAATACTTTTCAACATATATTATGCAAACAAATATATATAAGTTGAATATTTATCTTACTTGAGCTTATTTATAAATTTTGTTAAGAAATTCACCATATTTCATTAATTTTTAACCATGGTTTTAAAAGCCAAACCGGACTGAACGATCCAGCCAGCCGGAATGTCGGCCAGACTCGGCAATGGCTCGTTTCAATGGTAAAAGCCGTTTTCAACGTTAATCCGTTTTGGACCGGAGAAAAGCTGTTTTTTGGCCGAAATCCACTTTTCGGTTGGGAACCGAAACGGCTATGCAATAGCCGGATGGATGAACACAGTTGAGGAACGAATGTAGAAAAATGAAAAAAAACAGAGGGAAAAAGATGAAGGCATTTCAGCGGCTCCTCATGCTCATCTGTCTGTTATCTCGTGTAGTCTTTGTTTGAACACTCTCCCTTTTTGACATTAACCCACGTCCATGAAAGAAATACAGCAAATGGAGACGAAGAAGAAGAAGAAGAAGAAGAAGAAGAAGAAGGAGGAAAGAGGAAGAAGTGAAAATTGTCGAAACGAAGAAAAAGAAAGAGAAAAAAAGAAGAAGGAAAGAGGAAGAAGTGAAAATTGTCGAAATGAAGAAAAAGAAAGAGAAAAAATATCCATCAATACTAATAAACTTTGCTTATTGACTATTGAGCTCCATTACTTTTCAGATTGTCATATAAGGAAACGTATTTTGGGATAAGTGAAGGCCGACACTAGAATTAGAGTGTAGGTAGTAGGAATTATACTATTCATTAAGTCAGTTTCTCTCTCTCACAATTTTAGTAATCTTTTTTTATAAATAGGTTTCAATTTTTTTTTGCCAATATAAATAGGTTTCATATATCAATATATATTTGAAATGTTAAACATTCTTAATATTATATGTTTTTATATTAAATTTTTAAAAATTATAATTTTCCTTTAATTTTATTAATGTGAACTGATAAAATTTAAAGCATATATTTATTATTTTAATGTACAATAAGTGTTATATAATTGAAATTTTTTTTATAACCTGTGAATTTATGTTAGTTGTCGAGCGTTAACTTGTTAAAGTGCTATTTTTAATTATTTCAATTTACTAAACTATATGTATATAATATTAACTTGAACAAATTATATTTATATTTTTACATTTGTATATAATATTATTTATAATTTAATTATTACGTCACCATTCAACCAAACGATCTGACAGTTTGAACCATGATATGCTAATCTTTCTGGCTTTATATCCTAGCTTTTAAAACATTAGTTTTAACAACTTTCGTTTATCCAATAAAAAATTAACACTATCAGGTCATTCTCAAGTTTTATTAAGGAATTCACCACATTTTATTACGTTTTAACAACTTTTTTTTACCAAGTAAAAATTTCATACTATCATTCACAAGTTTCATTAAGGAATTCACCACGTTTTATTAAGTTTTTGTAAAACCTGATGAATGTGGTGAAAACTTAATGAAATGTGATGAATTCCTTAACAAAACTTGTGAATGACTTGATAGTGTGAAATTTTAATTTGGTAAACGAAAATTGTAAAAACCGAATGAAATATGATGAATTATTTAACAAAACTTGTGAATGACTTGATAGTGTGATTTTTTTATTGGGTAAACTAAAGTTGTTAAAACCTAATCAAACGTGGTGAATTCCTTTACAAAACTTGTGAATAACCTGATAGTGTGAATTTTTTACTGGGTAAAAGAAAATTGTTAAAACATAATAAAATGTGATGAATTTCTTAACAAAAATTGTGAATGGCATAATAGTGTAAAATTTTTAGTAGAAAAAAAAAAGTTGTTAAAATCTAGTGAAATGTGATGAATTTCTTAACAAAACTTATGAACTTAAACAAGTGGTGGGAGTTGAAATCCCAACCCACCACTTTGCCAAATAATTGTTCCCGCTAGAACTTGCAACTCCGGTAAGGGAGGTTGCCGTCGAGGGTAGGGGTAATATTTTTTAAAATATATATAATGACATTTGTATCATTTCCTTTTAATTTAAAAAAGGACAAATTAGGTACTAACACCTTACTGGTATTATGAATATTCGAAACATCATTCTGTTCTTTTTTATTTTTAAAGTTCTTTTTGTGTCATTTTCCTTTCTTTTTAATTACTAGTAGAAAAATGACTTTTAAGACCGGTTAAAAATGACTTTTTAGACCGGTTCTGTATTAGGTCTTGATACAGCCGGTCTAAAAAGTCTGTTATTTTTTAGACCGGTTGTTAGAACCGGTCTTAAATGTCTAAGCCTTTAAGACCGGTTGTGCCAACCGGTCTAAAAACTACACATTTAAGACCGGTTGTGGCACAACCGGTCTTAAATATCTAAGCCTTTAAGACCGGTTGTACCCACAACCGGTCTTAAAACTCCACCTTTAAGACCGGTTGTAGTCACAACCGGTCTTAAATGTCTAAGCCTTTAAGACCGGTTGTGCCACAACCGGTCTTAAAACTCCACCTTTAAGACCGGTTGTGGCACAACCGGTCTTAAATGTCTCACCTTTAAGACCGGTTGTGCCACAACCGGTCTTAAAGCTTAATTTTTTTTTTTAAAAAACACCCTTTTATTATATGTACACGCACAGATGTCCAAGCTCAGCAACAATATATTCAAAATTACAATGAATGTCAAGCAATCAAATTTCCCAAGCTATTATTCACATGAATAGTCATTATATCAAAAAAGAAAATCAACAATTAACAATGTAGCAAGTATCACACAATTTCCAGGAGCAAGATGAAACTCTGAATGCAATGAACTCTCATGCACTTGGAAAACCAATTTTATGACAGAAATTAATATTAGGACAGCAAAAGTTTTCTCAAATGATAGCAATCCAAGTTCAATAATTTCCAAATACGTAACAGCGCAAAATGACAACAAAATGCAATTTTAGATGCAGGGCAACTTCAGAGCAAGTACTTCAAAATCCCAATATGAAAACAACACTAGAAGTTATTTAGTATAGCTCCAATTAACAACGCTAAAAGGAGATCAAACTGTTCCTTAGTCAATTTTTAGTTCCCCAATGTTCATAGCAATTCAAAATTTAGCAACAAGAGACCAATCCAAATCCACCAACAACTTCACACAATCCAATTTTACCTTTCAGCAGCTAATGACTAAGCTTTCACGCCTATTACAGACAAAATCCAATTAACAGCAATAAACCCCAAGATCACAACCCACAATTCAATGTTTCTAAGATAAGACGCAAGTGCTAGCGAGAACGCACAAAATTAACAGGAATTATGTGTAACTCAATCTCAGTTTTCAGCAGCAAAAAATGAATCCAATTTGCTAACAATTTCAAATTTTCAATCTCGATTTTTTCAAAGCTGAATGCAAATTACAGCAGCAATTTCCAACACCAGCCAACAATCTAAAGTCTTCCAAAAATTTAAAATTGGCAAAACAGAAGCAATTAATTTCACAGGTTCAGCAGTTCACAAGAGCCACTATTTCACCTTTCTAATTGCCAAATCCCTTTCCAACACACAGTCCAAATGCAACCATTAATTCGGCACATTCAAAGTTCAGTATGGCAGCAACAACAGTTCAAGGCAGCATCAAAATCTTCACAATCCTGCAACAATTTTCTAATTCCATAAAGGTCTTCAAGCTTCACAAAGGACATAATAATCTAACCTAATATGGGTACATTTTTACAATGAACTTTGGATTCAAAAACTCACTAATTTTGTAATAGCTCATGGATGAATTCAGCACAAGATGTGCGAATGAAATCAATATCTTCTTCAGGAAAGGGATCAGCAAGATCAAACATCTGTAACACCAAAACCAGACGAAACATTGACTTAGTAACTTAAAAACAATAAAGTAAAACAAAAGTTCTGAAATATAAATTTACCTCTTGAGTAAAATCAGTCGTGCCTAGAGTGATAATATTGTAAATGTGTCTCAAAACATAAAAACCACATAAGTTGGACCCCTTTGGTTGCCGACGGCTCTGAGAAAAAACATGATATCATTAAAACAAATATAAAGGCATGTCTTATTACATTCTTTAAACAAATCCATATGTACTAACCTTTGGCATGATCCATGTAGGGTCCTTTAAGTCACGAACATGCTTACCACAAGCACTGTGTAGGAATGTCCGCATAGCCCTATGATCATCACAATGACAAATGTTATTGGTTTTACACAAATTCCATAAACATTACATAGAAAAGGTAATAATGCAAGAAAACTAACGAATTAATGGTCTTTTTCAAATCATTCCCTGGTTTGAAGTTGAGGGAACATAAGAGGATGACAGTGTAACTACTCTTGCATAGAAGAAGCAACTGCCAATGATCACTGAAAAAAACAGAAGAATATTAATAAGCAAACATAAAACATTATATAAATTATAAAATATCAATATGTTTCTTACCTATGAACATATGGAGCCAAGAAACACTCGGTTCCAGTTTCACTAAGCCTCTGTGACAAGTATGTATGTCTAGTAGCAGCAGTGGTCCCTTTCTCTTGGATGTGATGGGGGCATAAGAATCCAAATTTTTCGCTTTTGCCAGAGGAGACCAACCTACGATGCATGTACCTACAATAACGCAAGCACATAAATAAAAGGTAAACGGTGAAACTTTTAAAATATTTACTTTGAATTGCAGAAGCTACTTACATTAAGAACAATTGGACAGGGCAGAAAAAGAAGGGGATTAGAAAATCTTTACAGGGCAATAGGATCGTCTAAACTACCGCAAATACAAAATTGTGTTGACTAATCTAACAAGTTAATCTTCACTTCGCAAGCTAGCACCGATTGAAGGAAGAAGCGACATTTAGGAAGACATCTTCAGTGCAAGGAATAGTGAGAGCGCCGATTGGATGATCATATTCATACTCTTCCTCTGCTTGGCTTAACAGTTCTTGAAACAAAGGTTCATTCAAGTAAGATATTGGGATCACAAATCTTTTCATTTCCGCTCCAACATACACCGCAAGGTGACCCTTTGGTACTCCACTTGATCTTGAAGAAGCCACTTTTGATGTGAATGAAGTAGCCCTTCTAATTCCAAGTAAACGGAAACCCATTTTTTGTGTTCAAGAGTGTAAGAAGAAAGTGGTTGAGCTTATATGCTTGAGGATATTGTTGTGGAGTTGTGTTGCTTCTGAAATGCTTGCAAGTATGAGTGTATATATAGATGAATGCATTTGTTTTCCTTCAGTAATTGGTGGAGGAGAGGTTCGGTGATAGGGCCTAATGGAAGACAAGGGCTCTTTGAGATCACATGGTCATGTCTTATTGGTCATTTTCAAAAATCAAGGACGAACCAAATGAAGAGAGGACTTGGATACCCATTTAGTTGGGTTATCCAAATGTTGTGCAGTCAAGTCCAGAGACATGGATGAGAAAAATCACATGATTCTGTTTTTGTGTTCGATTGAAGGATCACTTGAACAGTTCAAAGCTTAATTGATATATATTTGAAGAATTCTATGGTTGTCATTTTTCAGTTCTAGGCATGCTTGAGACACCTCTTTTGGTTATCTATCATCAATCCAGCTCATAGTTAACACGTCTCTCAGCATGTCAATAAATGAAAGACTTTAGATAAACATCAAGCTATGAGAAGCCTTCTTGACATTTGAGAAAGACATAAAAACATCATCATGTGATCCCTCTCATCCATGTCTTTAAACTACATCCCTTAACTAACGCTACATCATTCATTTCTTAGCCAAATGGTCTTGTAAGTCCATTCTTCATTTGGCTCATCCTGACCCTTTGGTTTTCGAAAAAGACCTCTAAGACAACTCCATGTGATTTCTATATGCCCTTGTCTTCCAATAATTAAGTTCTATCACATAACTTTTCCTCCACCATTCATCTATATATATATACTCATACTTGCACGCTTTCAGAAGCAAGCAGCGCTCACATAACTCTCAAGCATCAATTTTCAAACACTTGTTATTCTCTTCCTAAACATCAAAAAAACAATGGGTTGGTAATATGTTGATTAGGATGATGCGCTTTCTAATTCACCGTTCACACATATTGAATTGATGCTAACACCTCTATTATCTTCATTATTCCATTTCATTGATGTTTTCTATTGACCATCTGAAGAGATTTTGAGTTTGGCCCTAGAATATGAAAAAGAAGTCATCTTTTTTGTTTGAATATTGACTGGGTTTGGATGTGTGGGTATTAAAGTGATCACCTCTATTGTCCTCCTTTATATTTGTAAGTTATCAAGGCAGCCACAGTTAAATGCAATGTATATGATGTGGTTGTTGTTTCAATATGTTTGGGTATGGTTTAATATGCTCTGTTTCTATATTGCAAGGGCTAAGGAATGAAGATAGGGGGTGAAAGTTTTGTGGTTGCAACACCTGGTATGTGAAGGGAAAAAGGTGTTGTTAATTAGTGCAGCGATAGATGTTAATATGTGTGATGAATTTATTAATGATAATTGTAAGTCATATTTAAATATTTTAGTTGTGGTTTAATGGTGTTTGTGAAGGGTTTCAAATGTTTGCTATGTTTTTGGGTATTTTGAGCTCTTTTTACTCATTTAAAGTGGGAATTAATCAAGATGAGTTAAAAGTTGTGTGGTTTAAAGTTCTAACGTATGAAGAATGTGTTGTTAATAGGGGCATTGATAGTTGTTAATATATATATATAGTAAACTTGTTAATAACAATTTATTGTGCAGGTGGACAGTGGTGATGGCTAGCACGTATGGAAAACCCTAAACCTTATCTAGTCTGTTCGGAATAGTAAAAGACTCAGCCTTCCATCCCACTTAGTTGCAAGTAATCAACCCTTAAACATCTTTAGAACATGTTTATTTATGGTTTATTTATTGTTTCTCATCTTATAATGTTTTATGGCATCTGATGTACCTTGAAATGGTTGTTATTATTTAATCTGAAAATTAGGTCAAAGATGTTTAAATTATGCTTCATTTGTGTCTGCTCCCTGGTGACTTATATGCTAGTGTTTATACTGTCTGGGTTTAGGGATACACTTAAAACTGTCGAAAAGATTTTAATAAAAAGTTGTAGTTTGCTACAATGCTATATCAATTCTTTCATTGAATCTATATTTGTTGTCCTTACGCTTTAGTGTGACAGCAAGAATTGCCATAACTTATTTACAATAATTTTTTAGTGACACTCGTAATTTTAAGTTGGTGAGAGTATTTACTTTCCTATGTTAGGTTGGCCATCAATTTGAAATATTGAGTAGATATGTTTATGAAGTTAGTAGATGCGTATGATGATTGTTGTTGAATTAGATTGTTAAAGCTTCAAAAACTAGGCATAAAGTTCTATTTTGAGATGTGTAAAATGCCAAGCAAGTGATTAAAGCATTAGAGTATGATTTAGGATGCTCAAATAATCAATACACATGTTTTTAAACATTATAATGAGGAATTAAGGACTTTGACCTTTATCTTTCACCTTGATAGCACATAACACGTTATTGGCACTTACTGCTTTTATCTCCCAAACTAAAGGTCTTCTACAGCTTTGTAAGTAGTTCAATCAATGTTTGATGAGCGTTGAATTTATTTTCAGGTAAGATGGAGAAGGGAAAAATTATACAAAAAAGGAAGAAAAAAAATGCAAAACTAGACCAAGGGCTCCAAGCTTCTCTGGTTACACTTTACAATGAGAAGGAGGAGAAGAAGAATGAGAAGCAGAAGCAAAAGGAGAATGAGAAGGGGAAGGGGAAGGAAGATGATGGTGATGAGTTAAAGACACTTTGTATTAATGAAACGTTTTTTGCAATTGCATTTATGTATAGAGTGATTGTATTGATGACATATTTTTTGTAATTATTAAGTAAAGACTACTTGTATTGACTTTATATTAGTGTTTCGGTAAGATTATACAGAATTTACATGCTTGATTTCACTTTGACCTGTTATGTCAGCATAGGTACACAATATGCTGACAAGAGCAGGGGATTGCACTGACAACTCAATGTGCGGGAATTGACAAGTCCAGGGGCATGTGTTGACAAGTCCTTTGGCTTCCATTGACAAGTCCATGGGCATCCATTGACAAGTCCATGGGAGTCCATTGGCAAGTCAAAATAATATGTACACCTAATTAATATTAAATTACAATAACATAGGAATTCTATAAATATGTCTACACAAATTATAAATTTTGAAGTTGATCATAACCTTATTGCACTTGTTAGATTCCAAGTTTTGATGATAACAAAATATTATTGTGTTGTAGTAAGAAACTAATGTTTTGCAACTTTAGACAATGATTGAAAAATGTTACCAAATTGATCTCATAAAGTTCAGAGATCATTGTTGTGATTTAACTGATGTACTCGAGTGATGGAAGCTAACACTCAAGTGATAAGCAGTTTTGCACTTGAGCACAGCGAGTGTTGAACTGAAAGTGTTTGACAGAAGCATTCTTGAGCTGAAAATACTAGGACAACTCGAGTGATGGAAACAGCATTCGAGTGATGATGTGATTTACACTCAAGCATGAAGGTACACTTGTGTAAGTATTTGACAGAGAGTAATGTCAGAGACAGGAAATGATCGTTGCACTCGAGTACGGACTCAATACTCGAGTGATAGCCTCATGTTCACTTGAGTCCTACAAAGTGTGATACAAGAAATGTTTACCTGAGAGCAAGGAAAACTTAAAGTAAAAAGTGCACTTGAGTCTAAGCGAGTGAAGCATAAAAAGTGCTTGCTCGAGAGTCAACCAAAGCTTGGAAGAGCAAGTACACCCGAGTGAAGAGCACTTACACCTGAGTGATAGCTTAGCACCTGCGAGTGAGAAATCTAACTCTCTCCATTCCTGATGCAAGTACTGAAGCAAAAGAGTACTTAATAAAAGAATATACTGATGCACTCGAATGAGGATAAGTGAACTCAAGTAAGGGCCCATATTACCTGCAAGTGCAAATCACACTCTTGAAAAATAGGATGTTAGTGTTAACCAGAGATGTGAGTTCATAGTGCAAAATACATGTGTACTTGAGTGAGACAAGATGTACTCGAGTGAGGACCCACATTGTTAGTATAAGTGTTTCACCCAAGAGGGGGGTGAGTTGGGTGATACAATAAATTTCATTGCGTATATAAACTTGACTAGAAAATTAAAGCAATTAAGAGCTAGGAGAAATATCACCTAAGTGTACACCGGGAGTTATACTAGTTCGATCTCAACCACTTTGACGTACGTCCAATCCTCAGAGCTTCTCTGAGAGTTTCACTATATCTTCCAAGATTCAGTGGGTTCTTGGCACCTCAGTACACAGCAAGTTCCTTCACTGGACACTTGCTCCCCCTTACACGTTGTAAACAAATCCCCAACTCAAGGTTCCATAACCTTAAGTTGTCTTAATAACAAATATTGAGTTTGTAATGAAAACATCTCTCACAGAGCAAATATATAATCATTAAAGTACAAAGAATGAGTATAAGAAAACAGAGCACAAAGAATATATTGATCGATGTAAGTTTGCGTGTTCTTAGTTGTTATGTCTTGTTCTTTGAATGCTCCATATATATAGATGAGTTGTGGTGTCCATTGGAAGCAATTCAAATATGTCCGTTAGAGTCGGGCAGCTTCATTTGACCGTTCTTTAAATTTGAAATCTAGCCAATTGCGGTAGGTAGGCATTTTGAATGTTACGGATGATATGTTTGATTTCTCTCTGAATGCATGATCTTTTCATTGTTTTTCTTGCTTACTCGGGTAATCCCTCAAGTAAGTGCCTCTTTTTCTTCTAATTACTCGAGTGGTCCCTCAAGTAATAGTTATAATAACTTTGTAGATCACTCTAGTGATCCCTTCGAGTAATGTCATGAAAAACTTGGCTGAGAACAAATTATGTTTAAGCTTTACTTGATTACTCGAGTGGTCACTCGAGTAACTCTTCAAATAACTTTTGAGATCACTCGAGTGAACCCTTTGAGTAATGACCTCCAATTCTTGGCTGAGAGTTACCGCATGGTTTCTGCTCTGATTACTGAGTGATCACTTAAGTAATGTTTCAAATAACTTTGGAGATCACTGGAGTGAGCCCTTCGAGTAGTGAACTCCAATTCTTGGCAGAGAGCTTACTAGAACAAATTCTTACACATTACCCAAGTGGTCCCCCGAGTAATAGGTTCATTACTCGAGTGCTAACTCTAGTAATGTCTATAAAAATGTTACAATGTCCCATTTTCTCATGCTCTGTCTTGCATTACTTAAAGTACTTACTCGAGTAATACTTATGGCCAGCAATAAAACACTCAATTACTTTGTTCAAATCTTTTTGTTCATTATCAAAACCTTTTGAATCTTTAATCCAAGCTTTGTTATCATCAAAACATATGAGATCTAACACACATCACTCACAAGTAAGAAAATGCACTCTTGCTTTTTCACATGGAAGTGCAACTTCAGAGGAGAAAATATACTATTGCACTCGAGTGAGACCTCAATGCACTCGAGTGATACTCTGTCAGAAGCCAAAATGAAACAAACTTACAACGATCAATCTGAACATGGTTTAATGTTATTTATTCATTCTATTTTCACTTGTTATTATTATTTAACATCATTTAACAGATATTTCAAGTGTCAAACAGGAGTTCGATCATTTTAATTAGAAATACATAAAGGAAGTCAAACAACGGCGGATAGAATCATTATGACTAACTAAGCACGTACCTACCACGATATCTTGTTTAGAGATTCAAAAGTACGCATGCTTTTACACAAATGAAACGCTCTGCTCTACAACATCTATTATTCAACTGACAAATCTACTAACTATAAATACAGAGTTTCATAGAGCATCAAACAAGAATTTAGAATGAGAATACACACAAGCAAATTCATGAGTCTCTGTTATTCATATTGTACTTTAGTATATATTATATTTGCTCTGTGAGAGAGTCTGTATACATTTCAAATCATATTTTTATTTGATCTCAAGGTACAAGGACCTTCAGAGGGTAGATATCCTTATGAGAGAAGCAGTTGAGAGAATTCCTAGTAGGACTTTTTGCTCATAAGACTTACAAGGTACAAGCAGTAGAGAATGTTGCTGCTCATAAGACTTGTGTACATAAGCGAGAGAGAAAGGTTATAGGTTTGTTTCTGCATGTAAGACTTGTCGTAAGGGGGAGAGACATTTCTAGGTGTTAGAATATTTCTGCTTGTAGTATATTCAAGGACGATTGTTGTCTTGCGGCTTTTCGAGAGCCCACTGAATCTTGGAAGAATAGTGAAAATCTCAGTAGGTCTTGATCTTTGAGGACTGGAGGCCTGGGTTTTTGGCCGAACCAGTATAACTCTTCATGTGCTAATCTTCTCAACTCTACTCTATCTATAGTTATTTTTATATCACCGCATCAACTGAAAAATTTATTACATCACCCAATTCACCCCCCTCTTGGGTGAAGCTTGCCTCTTTCATTTGGTATCACAGCAAGGTCTTTTTCGAGGAGCCTAACAGCTTGAGAAGGATCCGCTAAATGGCAACAATGGGTGAGAACATCCTTCCAGATGAAGCTTCTATCACTAGACCTCCTGGTTTTGCTGGAGAACATTTTTTGTTCAAGAAAGCTAAGTTCAGAGTATTCGTAATGGCTAACGAATATGGTCTATGGAATGTAATACAAGACGGTGACTATGTTCCAATAAAGAAAATCAAAGATAGAGTCATGAAAAAGAATCCAGAGGAGTTTGACAAAAATGACAAGAGGTTAGTAACGTTAAACAATATAGCTATTTTAATTATACAGAGTGCCCTCAGTCAAAAGGTATATTTCAGAATCTGCACACTAGTAACAACCAAAGATATGTGGGATGCTCTTGAGATCACTCATGAAGGAATATCCAGAATCAAAGAAAATAGAGTCAATACTATAATTACAAAGTATGATCTATTTAGGATGAAACCTAAAGAAAAAATCTCAGAATTCGAGCTCAGATATACTCATCTTGTTAATCAACTATTGGTACTTGGGAAAACATTTGACCAAAATTCCCAAGTAAGGAAGATCCTTAACATTCTTAAGAAAGAATGGGAAGCAAAGGTAACAGCTATCGAAGAAGCTAAAGGAGAGTTAATGAGATCCGTAGCTGCTCTCTTTGGTAGCCTTTCTGAGTATGAAAGAAAGTTAAGGTTCAAGAAGGAACTAGAATAGTTCAATGATAAAAAGAAAAGAGGAGTTGCACTTAAAGCCATCAAGGAAGATGAGTTTTTGGAAAATGAAGATGTCCCTGATAATGATGATATGGGAATGATCGTGAGGAAATTCAAGAAGTTCTATAAAAGAGGCCAAAAGAATTTCAAGAATGATCAAGGTGGACCAAGCAAGAAAGAAAACAAGGAGCAACATATAGTATGCTATAAATGTGGAAAGCCTGGACACATCAAATCTGAATGCTTCAAACATAAAGACAAGAAGAAGCAGAAAGAGAAAGAATACATATCCTCTATATGGGGTGATAGCTCATCTGATGAAGAAAGCGAGAACGACGAAGTTGCAAATCTATGCTTGGTAGCCAAGGAAAGAAGAAAATAGGTAGTAGGACTTATCTCAAATATTTTAAGAACTCTGTGCATATATCAAATCCATTTGCATCATGTAGTTATTGTAATAGGAAAGGACATTATACTTCATCATGTTATTTTAGAAAAGGACAGGTCATTGGTATGCACAAATGGGTTCTGAAAGGGACACATGTACTAAAAGTAATGCATACTAACCACAAAAGACCCAAGAAAATATGGGTACCTAAAGCTTGATCACATTACTCTAGGTATGTCTTAAAGCATCACGAGCAAACAAGTGGTACATTGACAGTGGATGCTCGAGACATATGACTGGTGATAGAAATAAGTTCACCATTCTAGAAACTAGTGAAGGAGGGAAGGTAACTTTTAGAGGTAACTAATCTAAACGTATTGTTGGAATTGGTGAAGTGGGAAAATTCGATGGTGTTCAAATCAATGATGTATATTACGTTGAAGGATTTTGACACAACCTTCTGAGTATGAGTCAAAGCACTGACAAAGATAACTGGGTAATCTTTGATTTAGAAGAATGCTTGATAGTAAATAAGAAAGATTTACCGCTTAACAAAGAATTCATCAAGGCAAAGATCCAAGCTCAAAGGGACGTTAACTATTATACTATTAATTTAAATTCAAATTCTTCTGAAAATTGTTTTCTTTGCAAATCAGAGGAGAGTTGGCTATGGCATAAGCGTCTGGCTCATGTCAATATGAACCAACTTGACAAACTGATTAGAAAAGATTTAGTTGTTGGTCTTCCTAAACTAAAATTCAAAGACGACATGATTTGTGAGGTATGTCAAAAAGACAAACAAACTAAATCTTCGTTTAAAATAAAGTATGAGATTTCTACTACCAAGCCTTTACAACTACTTCATATGGATTTGGTAGGTCTAGCTAGAGTAAAAAGTTTTGGAGGAAATCTATATACCTAAGTAATTGCTGATGACTTTACAAGATTTACATAGACTATATTTATTAATTCAAAAGATGAAACGTTTGTTGAATTCATTATGTTTGCTAAGAAAGTTCATAATGAGAAAGGTATTTCTATTGTCTCTATCAGGACAAACCATGGAGGAGAATTTGATAATCAATTCTCTGAAGATTTCTGCAACAACAAGGGAATAGATCACAACTTCTCTACACCTGGAATGCCTCAGCAGAATGGAGTAGTAGAAAGGAAGAACAGAGTCCTTACTGAAATGGCAAGGGCAATACTCAATGAAAAAGATATGTCATAAGTGTTCTGGGCGGATGCAATGAGTACTGCATGCTATATTTCAAATTGAGCATATATTTGCAAGTCACTTAGAAAGACACTATATGAACTCTACAAAGGAAGAAAGCCAAACCTTGCTCATCTACACATCTTCGGATGCAAATGCTTCATTCACAACAATGGTAAAGAAAACTTAGGTAAATTTGATTCAAATTCTGATGAAGGTTTATTTCTAGGATATTCTAATAGAAGCAAAGCATATAGAGTCTTTAATAAAAGAACATGTACTATTGAAGAATCCATTCATGTTGTGTTTAAAGAACTTGATTCTTAGATAAAGTATTTTCATAAAGAAGAAATAGATTTGATAAAGAAAAACAAAATTATTTCAAATTAAAATAATTTTGAAAAAAATGATTTTCAAAATGAAGAAGGTGTCGATGATCATGCTCAACCAAAAGTATGGAGATATATTAAAGATCATCCAATTGATCAAGTAATTGAAGATATTCATGAAGGTGTCAAAACTAGAAATAGAATTCTTAATGAGGTAACTTTTTCTGCTTTTATTTTTGAGATTGAACCTTTTAACATTGAAGAAGAGTTATCTAACAATGATTGGGTGATTTCTATACAAGAAGAATTAAATCAATTTCAAAGGAATCAAGTTTGGGATTTGGTACCTCAACCTAAAAATCACTCGGTTATAGGAACCAAATGGGTTTTCAAAAACAAACTTGATGAATCAGCAATCATTATAAGAAACAAGGCAAGATTGGTTGACAAAAGCTATAATCAAGAATAAGGTATTGATTATGAGGAAACATATGCTCCAATGGCAAGATTGGAAGCAATATGAGTACTCTTAGCTTTTCTTGCATTAAAGGTTTTAAACTTTATCAAATGGATGTGAAAAGTGGTTTTCTAAATGGTTATATTATGGAGGAAGTATATTTAGAATAACATCATGGTTTTGAAGATGAAACGAAGCCTGATCATGGTTTCAAACTTAAGAAAGCTTTGTATGGTTTAAAACAAGCACCCAGAGCTTGGTATGAAAGGTTAAGTAAATTTCTTCTTGATCAAAAATTTGACAAAGGAAAAGTTGATATGACTCTTTTCATCAAACATAACAAAAATGATCATCTAAATATTCAAATTTATGTTAATGATATTATCTTCAATGCTACTAATGAATTTCTTTATCAAGAGTTTTCCAAGCTTATACAGGGAGAGTTTGAAATATCCATGATGGGAGAATTAAACTTCTTTCTTGGACTTCAAATCAAGCAAAGGAAAAATGAGATATTTGTATCTCAAACAAAATATTTGAAAGAGTTATTGAAGAAGTACAAAATGGACAATGTTAATAGAGTTGATACTCCATTGAGCTCTACAACATTGTTGGATGCTGACGTAAAAGGCCCTAACTTCAACATTACTAAATATAAATGAAGGATTGGTTCATTACTCTATTTAACAGCAAGCAGGCCAGATATACAATTCAATGTGGGAATGTGTGCAAGGTATCAATCTTCTCCTAAAGTATCACATGTAGAGACTGTAAAAAGAATCTTCAAATAGCTAGAAGACACTGTAGAACTTGGTCTATGGTATCCAAAAAGAGGAAACAAATATTTGATGGCTTATTCAGATTCAGATCATAGAGGATATAAAACTGACAGGAAAAGTACCAGTGGACAATGTCAATTCCTTGGAGGTTATCTAGTATCATGGTTCAACAAGAAGTAAAACACAGTGTCATTATCTTCTACTGAAGCTAAATATATAGCTGCAGCAAGTTGTTGTTCTCAAGTACTATGATTAAAGCAACAACTACAGGATTTGGGGATATACTTAAGGGAGATACTAATTTACTGTGATAACACTAGCACTATTAGTTTGGTTAAGAATCCTGTATAACATTCAAGGACCAAGCACATAGATATCCGACATCACTTCATTCAAAATCACATAAAAAAGAAGGATGTCAAAGTAGAATTCATACTGACACAACTTCAACTCGCTGGCATATTCACAAAGCCGATAGCTAAAGATCAATTCTTATATATACGAAGAGAATTGAGAATGATTAATCCCAATGAGTTGTAAGTTTTTTGTTGTTAATTATTATGTTTAATGTAAGTTTTGATGATCATTATACTAACTTAGGCATCAGAGTATGTAGAAATTGGTTTTGCAGGGCTATCACTCGAGTGCTGAATGCGTTACTCGAGTGCAAGGTACTTAGCACTCGAGTCAGAGATGAATTCTTGAGTGTGGAACTATATCATATACTCTATTTTTAAGCTTGCAAAACAGGGGTTAATAGAGGAGATAAAAGTACCAAGAGGTTACTCAAATCCAACGAGTAGAATGACTCTTATTCCAGTGAAGGTTTTAGTTACTTGAGTGGATGATGAACATACCTGAAGTGCAGCAAGAACACTCGAGCAGTAGAGAAAGATATATGCAAATACTAATCCAAAGCATGGTTACTCAAGTGATCTTGGAGGATTTGAGTACAAAGGTGAAAAATATAACAAAACACACTTAAACCAGGTACGTATTTACATGCTTTATGAAATTTCTTTGTTTTGCACTCGAGCACTAAAATGTATCACTCGAGTGCTATATGAATAACATTTGAGCACTAGGGTTATCACTCAAGTGTTGGGACTTATATCAGACACGTCATAACTCAGACTGTCGTACTTCTTCTTCTCATTTGAAAGTGTCTCGTTACTCGACAGCCATATCTCTTCACCTCCGACCGTTACCTACCATTTAATTGCCTCAAATATCTTCAAATTTTGGTTGCAACTCTTCAATCATCTTCACAAGGTCAGATATATAATCATAAATTTCCTTTTCTTGCCCTAACCAAAGAACTTTTCCAAAAATCATTCTTCAAGCTTCTCTTTGTACTTTTGATTCTTAATTTATTTATGAATCATTCAAGATGATTAGAACAAAGGTTTCTCAAGTTTTTCAAAACTCTCTAACACCTTCACCTCTTGATTTTGAAGCTAGTAAGTCACAATCTCCAACAACAACACCTTCTCATACTTCATCTCCAACACCTTCACCATCTTCTACTCTTACACCTCCTCCAAAACCCAAAACCACCAAAAAAAGAACAACTCCAGCTAAGAACATTCATTCTAAGCCTAAGATGGCTAAGGAAGCTGAACCTCAACCAAAGAAACCAAAAGGAGTTGTCTTTAAAGAGCCTATTATCACTCGTTCTCAATCGAAGAAAGTAAAAGGAAGAGGAAAGATGACCACCATAGAAGAACCTCAAGAGTCTTCTTCTGATGATTCCTTCAATATGTACCTTTGGGAAGTAATAGACAAATCCAAGCTCAATACCTTGGTTAGCAAGATTGCCTCCCAAGCCGGTGCCTCAAGTTCTCATCATGTTGGCCAGATCAGTCAAGCTTATACTTCACAAGCTCTAGAGGAAGAACAATACACAATTCCTCTAGAAGGTTTCAATGTACAGGAAATGAAGCCATTTGATCAGAAGGTATATGATTCTAAGTTTGCTAATAGAAGTTTTTGTCCTATAGTTTATGTGAATTTGGATTATCTGAAGAAAAGTTGTACTCTAGATTTTCAACCTTTCCTTGGATACTATGTTCCTTGGTTGAATATGCATCTTCCATATTCCCTTACTATTGTGAGAATTTTTTACTGCAACTTAAAAGTCTAAAACATAAAGTCTAGAGCCAGAGAATTGATAGAGGAAGCAATTTCCACCACTGTTAGTAGCCAACATATTATGATATCTCCTACCATTATAAACAATATACTTGGCAAGTTGCACCACCATCTGATCCACCCATACTCTTTACAAATGAAGTCTTTCAAAAATTGAGGTCAAATGACCTTATAGGACCTCTTAACTTTAAGCCTATTGATATGTCTGACTCTATTCATGCCCTTCATTATATATACACCTGTACCAGTGTAAACAAATCCAAAAATTATACCCATTTTGCCCAGAAAGATTACTATTTATTGGCCTCCTTCCTAGCCGTTCAACAAAGAAATGTAGGGGAGCTTATTTTTGGTGAGATGAGAAGGTTTAGATTTTCTTCATCAAGATCCACCATAATTCCATATCCATAACTTGTGTCTCTCATTCTAAAGAACAACAAAGTTTGGTACTTGGAAGGAATTGATAGGGTAAACATCCCGAGGTTTGGCAAGATATAGTTGACACACATGGGGATCAATCTTCCAGTTAGTCAAACCAGGGCTACATCTCAGAGAGAAGCCACTCTATCGAGAGGTGATGAGGCCTAGTCTTCTGCACAAGGACCAACTCCACCTCTATCTTTCCTAAATGCATAACTACCAAGCTATCTGGCCGAAGTGATCAATCAAGCAGTGGCAGGCCTGGAAAGGGAATTGTTAAGCGATTACGACAAACTAGTAGACAAGATGGAAACACAAGTCTCAAGATTGGTGGACAAGGATAATGCCAATTTTGATATGATGTTCAAGGCACAAGAAGAACAGTTGTAACACCCCAAATTTTGATTAAGGGCTAATGGGGATTATTGAGAATGTAATTGTGGATTAAAGTTGAATAATGTGTATTTGTCAAAATATTATCTAATATGTCATAATTGATGGAAAATTGATAGAATGAAAATATTGGCCATAAGTTAGTAGTTAATGGGGAAATTAATTACTAACTAAGAGGAAATGAGAGGTGTGGTTAAATGACTAATGGAATTGGTTAGTGTAACTAAGTGGAGGATTAGTTGTGAGGAGATTGAATGAGAGAGTGACATATGGCATTGTTGTGTAAGCATGATGAGAGTTGTTGAGGAAGTCAACCAAGCATGGTCTCATCATTTTTCTCTCTTCCTTTTCTCCTCCAATTCAGCTGAATGAAAAGAGCATGGGAGCCCAATAATCATCATTCATCTCTCTCCACACACTCAACCTCTCTCATTTTCTCTCTCCCTCTCTCTCTTATAAGTATGGGGCAAGGGATGGGCAGAATTTCTGCCTTCATCCCCATCATTTCATCACACTCATCTCTCTCTTATCCCTCCAAGAATTTCGTGCAGCCATTGGAGCTTGAAGAGGAAGAAGAGCTTGGGAAATAGGTGGGATTTTGACCCTTCTAATGACCTCTAATGGAAAAACTCCCTTATTCAATCTTGTTCCTTGTGTTGAGAGCTTCAACTCTATGGTTTTAGATTTGCCATTGGTGATGATTTGAGCTCTCAAAAAAATATAGAGTTTGGAGAATCAAAGAACTCCTTTGGAGAAAGTTGAAGAGGTGAGTGAGTTGAGCATTTTGATATAGGTTTTGTGGTCATTTGGTTAAGTTGGAATTTCTGGAAATTTAGCCCTATTTTCGAAAATTAGGGTCTTGTGGTGTTTGAGTTGTTGTTGTCATAGATATGATGCTTTGAGATGTATCTTGGATAGATAGAATTTGATTGAAGCTTAAATGACAAGTTTGACAATTTTGGGATTTTTGTTGAACATAGGCCAAAAATAGAACATATATATGGAATGAGAATTTGGTTATTTTGATGTTTCCATTGTGTTCCTTGTGGAAACTTTTGTGGGAGTAGTGTTGGATATGAATTTTGAACCATTGGGAACTTAGTTTTAAAAGTGGCAAGTCTTAGTTAGTGAAAAACTCTGTTCTGGCAATGGATTTTCATGGACGTTTTAAAATAGCAAATGGTGTTGAAAAATTCTGAAACTTTTCAGTCTTAAATTTCACTTGCCAAGATTCAAAATGGAGATATATTTTATGTCATTTCGATTTTTTGGCTAGGAGTTATGACTGTCCAAAGTTTGATGTTAAATCTGGGAACAATTCTGGAGTAGTGTGGACATTTCTTGAATTCTGTATTTGTGTGGTGATTTCTGGTAATGGTCCATATTTTTTTGGTTAAGAGCACTTAAATAGATTTCAATAGGCTTTGGGATCACCTCATTTTGATTTTTCTAAAATTAGTTATGATTTTTTGAATTTTAGCCAAGAAACAGAATTTTCCTGGCCGCAGCCAGAAAATTCTTGGCTGCAGCCAAAAACTTTCTGTACTACTTCTGGCCACAACCAGAGGTTTCTTGGCTACAGCCAACCCCTGTTTTCAGCACCGTGTGATTTTGAAAAGTGGTTTCTAATCTAGTACTTCCCAATCCTTGTAGGCTATTGTTAGAGACTTTCATAGCTACTTAAGGGACTTTAATGGTAACCAAAACTAAGTGTTTTGAAGTCGATTGAGTATTGGAATAAATGATAACGCATCGTTCTTAATTATGACTATAGGGTTTGATATTTGCCTGGAACGTAGAAGGCCTACGCTTGAACAAGGATGGAAAGAACAAGGTAGTGACACTTTATCCTATATCATGTATATTGCATTGCTTGTTTGCATTAGTCATAGAATACAGATACAGTAAGGGGATGTGGCGAAAGCTCATCCTTGAATACAGATATTATAAAGGGACGTGGCGAAAGCCCGGCCTTGAATACAGATACAGTGAGGGGACGTGGCGAAAGCCCGACCTTGTATACAGTGAAGGGGACGTGGCATTGTGCCTGGCCTTGAATATTGATTGCTGCATTGTGATATATGTTTACTTGCTTTGTTTAATATGCATCATATACATAAACTGTTGCTACTGGGATTCTCTAGAATCTCATTCTTTCCAAATAACATTTTTAGACAGGGCAAGTGGATCAAAAAACAAGCAAGTGAGCAAGGACGATTAGGACTGCCGGCGGTAGTCTTAGTTAGATATTTTGTTTTATACTGAACTGGTTATCATTTTGGATAAATGTACGTATTGAATAGACCATAGAAGTATTGTTTTGTGTAATCCCCGATATGGATACTGAGATGGGCATTGATGTCTTGATTATTATTTTGGATTAATGTTAGTATCCTGGGTGAATGTCGGGAATTGTGGTATACTCTGATATTACCGAACAGGCCTATTACTTTTACTTTGACATGAATGGAGATCTATTTGTACAAGTGTTGTAAAAGTTTTTAATTACCCTGGATCTCTTATTCAATTATTAAACGTATTTAAATGCTTAATCTCAGCCTTGATAATGGCGGGGGTTACAACAGTCATGAAGAATCGCTGACATTGAGATCTTCTTGCGTACTCATCTTTCGAATACTTCTATTGAGGTGCCTCCAGAGTTTACTCCTACCACAGCCTCACCTTCTCAGCCTCAAACACATGTATACTTCACTGACCCTCATTCCTAGATTGATGTCACTTATGACCAGCCATCATCATCACTATCTGCATCCTTTAATCCTCAGCCATCATCTCCACCTTTTGTGCCTAAACCATTTGATCCATCCACCGCCATGGTGTTATATACCCCAGCACAGCCATCTGATCTTACTTTTCCTCATCCCTCTTCTGATGCTGACAAAATGAGGGAGAAGGATGTGCGATGGTTGTGATGGTTCTTGAGCTATTGTTCTTGAGATATTCTAGTTCTAGACTGATTTTGGCTTAAGGGGAAGTATTGGGTAGTTTTGATGTATTTGGGATAAGCTTGATGTTTTACTATTTTTTTTCTAGTGTATTTGGATTTCTTAGGTAGATGTTGATTAAAGTTTTCCATTATACTTTACAAGTTCATTAATCTATATATGGTCATTTTCATGTTTTTTTTCTAAGTTTTCTGTTCAAATATTATGGTACTATAACTTATCTTTGCTTTAAGTATCCATTGGAAGTATTGTAGGAAGCTTATGAGGTTAAGTGCAAAATTCTGAAAAATGAGTCAAAACTTTAGTGAATATGCATTTCGAAATCTTGGAAGCGCTTTCAAAAAGATTTACAACTTAATCAAGTTTTTAAAATCCATCACAAAGGTTTTGTCACCATCAAAAAGGGGGAAAATGTTAGATTCCAAGTTTTGATGATAACAAAAGATTATTGTGTGTTGTGGTAACAAACTAATGTTTTGCAAGTTTAGACAATGATTGTAAAATGTTACCAAATGCACCCACAAAGTTTAGAGGTCATTACTGTGATTTTAATTGATGCACTCGAGTGATGGAAGCTAGCATTCGAGTGATAAGCAGTTTTGTACTTGAGCACAGTGAGTGTTGAACTGAAAGTGTTTGATAGAAGCATTCTTAAGCTAAAAATACCAGGACAACTCGAGTGATGGAAACAACACTCGAGTGATGATATGGTTTGCACTCAAGTATGAAGGCACACTCGTGCAAGTGTTTGAAAGAGAACAATGTCAGAGATAGGAAATGATCGTTGCACTCAGGAACGAACTCAATACTTGAGTGATAGCCTCATGTTCACTCAAGTCCTACCAAGTATGATACAGGAAGTGTTTACCCGAGAGCAAGGAAAACTTAAAGTGAAAAGTGCACTCGAGTCCAAGCAAGTGAAGCATTGAAAGAACTTGCCTGAGAGTCAGCCAAAGCTTGGAAGAGCAAGTGTACCTGAGTGATAGCTCACCACCCTCGAGTGAGAAATCTAACTCTCTCCATTCCTGATGCAACTACTGAAGCGAAAGAGTACTTAATACAAGAATATACTGATGCACTCAAGTGAGGATCATTGAACTAGAGTAAGGGCCCATATCACCTACAAGTGCAAAATCACACTCTTGAAAAATAGGATGTGAGTGTTAACCAAAGACATGAGTTTATAGTGAAAAATACAGTGCACTTGAGTGAGACAAGATGTACTCGAGTGAGGACCCATATCACTCGCAAGTGAGAAAATGCACTCTTGCTTTTTCGTATGGAAGTGCAACTTCAAAGGAGAAAATATACTATCACACTTGAGTAAGACCTCAGTGCACTCAATTGATACTCTGTCAAAAGCTAAAACGCAATAGACTTATAGCGATCAATCTGAACATGGTTTAATGTTATTTATTCATTCTATTTTTACTTGTTATTATTATTTAACATCATTTAATAGATATTTCAAGTGTGAAATAGGAGTTTGATCATTTGAATTAGAAATACACAGAGGATGTCAAACAACGGTGGACATAATCATTACGACCAACTAAGCAGGTACTTACCATGATATCTTATTTAGAGATCAAATGCACACATGCTTTTCCACAAATGAAATTCTCCACTCCATAATGTCTATTATTCAATAGATAAAATCTACTAACTATACATATAGAGTTTCAGAGAGCATCAAACAAGAACTTAGAACGAGAATACACACAAGCAAATTCATGAGTTTCTGTTATTCATATTTTCTTTGTATTCATATTGTACTTCAGTGTTTATTATATTTTCTTTGTGAGAGAGTCTGTATATATTTCAAATCATATTTTCATTTGATCTCGAGGTACAAAGACCTTGAGAGGGTAGATATCCTTACGAGAGAAGTAGTTGAGAGAATTCCTAATAGGACTTTCTACTCATAAGACTTACAAGGTACAAGCAGTAGAGAACGTTACTGCTAATAAGACTTACAAGGGTGTAAGCAGAAGAGAACGTTGCTGCTTATAAGACTTGTATATGTAAGCGAGAGAGAAAGGTTATAGGTTTGTTTCTGCATTTAAGACTTGTCATAAGGGGGAGAGAAATTTCTAAGTGTTAGAATATTTCATTCAAGGACGATTGTTGTCTTGCGGCTTTCTGAGAGCCCACTGAATCTTGGAAGAATAGTAAAAATCTCAATAGGTATTGATCTCTGAGGACTAGATGTAGGCTTGGGTTTTTGGCCGAATCAGTATAACTCTCCGTGTACTAATCTTCTCAACTCTACTCTATCTAGAATTATTTTCATATCACCGTATCAATCAAAAATTTATCACATCACCCAATTCAGCCCCCTCTTAGGTGAAGCTTGCCTTTTTCAGCACTTTCATCACATCATGTAAACATAGCTATATATATATATATATATTAACAAGTGTGGGGGACTACACTGACAAGTCCAGCTATATATATATATTAACAAGTGTGGGGGACTACACTGACAAGTCCATGTGCATCCACTAACAACTTCATATCCATACTGGACAGTTGAATTTACATCAGAATACAAATTTTCATAAATGAAACTTGGATACAATATCCTATTATATCCAACCTTCATTTACATCTACAAATGCATTTACAATGTGCTAATTGCAAATTCATAGAGCATCCATAAAAATCATATGGTTTGGATTTCTTTCTAATAACATTTACAAAAAAAATAGTATGAGATGCATTTTCCAAAAACAAAAGACCCAAGCCACCATCATTGATCAGATTGGATTATGATTCTTGAAGTCTTGGCAATGTGAACTTCATAACAAGCCCGTTACTCTCTTTTCCTATAATGGAGGTTATCATTGTTTTGAACTCTTCATAACTTGTCCCTTCCTGATGGTTCTTGATCTCACAGTTCCCCAACATATGTTATATCACCGGCTCTACTAACTATAAACCTTCCCCCTACATGAACAAAATATAGTAGATTCTTCTTAGACATGCTAGCCATCACCACTATTCACCTACACAATACAGTTATCACTAACAAATTCATCACACATATTAACAACTATTGTTGCACCAATTAACATCACGTTTTTCCCTTCGTACACCAGGTGTTGTAATAACAAAACTTTTACCTTCATCTTATTCCTTAGCCCTTGCAATGTAAAAATAGAGCACATTAAACTAGAAAATAGTGCATACTAAACCCTACCCAAACATATTGAAACCACAAATACATCATATACATTGCATTAAACTAGGGCTACCTTGATAGTTTACAATTGTAATATCCTGAATTTTGGAATTAGAGGCTTGAGAATAAGCTTGAATCAAGTAGATTGCTACCCCAGTTTAGCAAGAGTCCCAGGAATGACGATTTGCTACAGTGCATTTTTCCTACATGGCAGTCTAGTTGCATGACATTTTGAATAGGCAAATGATGTTCAATGCCTATGATATTTTCTAATAAGAAAGTAGACTTATCAAATTCTAATTTGATTAGTCATATAAGTCATTTAGAGCTATACACAAAGAGTTATGAATTTTTGAAGTTAGCCCAGTGAAACTGGCCTGCTTCTATGACAGAATCCAAAAATGAAAATTCTTTTGAATTGTGAGCTTTTAGTTGGCTAGAGGCTATATTTTTACTTGAAAATAGACTTAATAAGGGTCACATACCTTTTGGAATCACACCAATTGAATATCTATAGATAAAGATATGAATTTTGAAAGTTCGATGAAAAGTCTACCCAGTTTTCCAGCTAGTGTGAAAATGGAAACAAATGTAAGGGCAAAATGGTCATTTAACTAATAAAGCAATCATTTATTTATTTTTCCCTTTAATTGGGAGAATGTTGGCTGAAGTAGGGAACAAGCAAGTTTAACCCAAGTAAACCAACCATAGTTGAGTAATTAACCACTTTCCTTTCAAGCAGTCACAAGATTGTGACACTTGGCACCTTGTGGGCTAAGAGTTTTGTTTAAGTGGGATAAAGGTCAAAGCTCCCTCTCTCCTCCTCATTTTCATCCAGTACCTGAAATAAGAGAGAGAAATAGCTAAAAAATGGAAGAGGAAAGAGAAGAATGAATAGTGAAAACTCCTGAGTTTCAGAGTCTAATTCATGCCTAATTCGGCGTTTGCAGCTTCTAAAGTCTTCTCTTACGTTGCTCTACTCAATGAGAGCTTTATTTCTATGGTTTTGGATTCTTGATCATAGGTGTTTAGAGCCTTCTACCTAGGGAAAGTGCTGCTAAAATCAAGAATTGGTTGTATAATCATGCTCAGGTAAGCGTAAGCTTCGATTTGAGCCAAATATTGTGTTGTTTGGTGGAGTTTTATGGATTTGAGATGATGCCCTATGATTTCTAATAAGCTATGATTTTAGGGCTATATGTTGTTTTAAGCATGAAAATGATGATTTATGAGGATTATTGAAGATATTAGACTAGTTTAAAGTGAAGTTTGCAAAACTATTAATTGCAAGATTGAAGTTTCTGGGAGGGAGTCTCTTTGTGGTAAAGTTTTTATTTGTCAAACCTGGTCTAAATGTTATGAAACTTTTCAAGATTAAAGTAGACATCCTGGGGTTTAATTTGATAGGTATTATAGGCAATTTGGACTAGTGGATTGAAGTTATGGAGTTTTGAAATTGTGCCCTCTTTCTGGACTTGATTCTGGAATAGTGTGGGCATTTATAGAATTATGTAATTTTGTGGTTGCAAATGGTGGTAGTTCATATTTTGGTTGTATAGAGGACTTAAAGATCTTTCCATAAAACTTTGAACTACTCTATTTTGATTTTTTTAGATTTAGTTATGTTTTTTCAAAGTTGAACCAAGAACATGGGATTTCTTGGCTGTGGCCTAGAAGTTTCTGACCTTTCTTGGCTGTGGCTAAGGATTTTTAGCCAGAGTCAACACCCCTGTTTTAACTTTTTCACATTTTTGATTGGTTTAGCTTTCCTAACCCCATAGGCACTTGTTTAGACTTCCAATAGCTACCTAAGTGGCTCAAAAGATAACCAATATGATGTGTTAAGCCTCCCTAACTTCTTAGACACTAATATACGCTTCCATTGACTCTCTATTAGGCCTTTAATATGTAATTTCATATCTAGGGCCATGAGAGACCAAGGAAGAGGGAATGGAAGAATTTCCAAGAAGCTTTTTTATTGGTTGGGGTAAAGGTATAAGAAGAGGACTCAAAGACAATAGGTAGGGAACTTTCCTAACTTGCATAACTTGATATGTGTGATTGTGTATTGATATGTTAATTAATTTAATGAATTATATGAAGCATATGTGAATAAGTAAAGCTCTATTTTATTTATACTATGGCCATTAGTGTAATGTGTTAAACATTGAGCATGCATATATGTCATTATGTTGGCATGAATTTATGTAAGAAAGCATGTCATGCATAAAGCATTTCTTGTATGTATTTGTTGGCAATATTCTCTATTGGGATTTCCTTTAATGTCACTCTCCCTACTAACCATATAGGTATGATGAGTTTAGGGGAAGAATGCATGAAGACATGCAATAGGGAATTACGAAGGAGAATCGAAGGTTTAAGTGCAAGGCACTATTTATGTACTTTGATTAAATTTATGTATTCTTGAACATAAATGTATTTAACAATGAGCAGAGAAATGAGTAGCGAATCACTCTAATTTAATTGAATAAAGATGAGAATCGATAAGTAACAATGAATTTGTGAACCGCTATAAGATGCTTCCATAAGATTTTGAAATATTTAGAAAACCCACTCAACTACAGGTTTGAATCCTGACTTGAGATTGGGAATTTAAAATGATTTTATAAAAGTAGTTCGGACTTATTGTGTACAAGCTCATCTGATCGATTATGAGAATAAAGCGTTGCAATTTTGGTATAAGGGTAGTGATTCTGGCAATAGAATTGTTAGCTCAGAGATACAGGTCCAGTCAAAGCAAAGGGGTTCTAACGATAGGATACATTCTATGGTTATATGAATGGTATAGTGATTCCCTGTTTGAGCTATTGTAACTAGGAGTTATAGATAGCTAGGGAACCTAAGGAATTAGACTACCCCTGTCTGTTAATCAGCTTGTTAAAGGAAGGAGCAATAGTCTATATAGAGGAAGTGGCTCCGCTTAATAGGGATGTTAGCAGTACCCAGTCGCAGTGAGGATTCCTCTACTGGAGATAATGATAATGAGACCCTAAGGATAGAAGTGGTAGTACAAGATTTGGATTCTGTTACTAACTCTAGGGCTCCTGATATTAAGTTAAAGTATGATTTAGATCCCCACCCTGTGTTATGGGAATACATAAGGGAGTTGTATTAAGAAGCTGCTACTATTTATGTTTCCCTATGGGGATAGTATTTAGCATTTCGGGGAAGGCAGATATGTTGTACTAGGATCAAGACATATATGAGCTGTCAATACCTAGTGATATGTGGATCTGTATTAACATTAATGCCCTAGATCCTATTAGAACTTTGAGGTTAAGCGTGCTTAGGCAAGAGTAATCCCAGGATAGGTAACCCCTGGGAAGTACCTTAGGAATTTGAAACCTTTTGTTTAAAGTTTTGGAATTTTGATTAGAAGTTCTTAGATAACCTAAATAATAATTAGAGGCATAAAGATGATGAGGTAAGTATTGGTCTTTAATCCGAACCATGTCTGTTGTAGTGAGTATTGTGCAGAAAAGTTCATTTGATGAGATTATGAAAAATCGAGGTATAGTGATTATGTTGAAGTCTCTCCGTGCTAAGTAATGATTATGCTGTATATTGATCCTAGAAGATCCGATTTGGTGATACTGAAGGTTAAGGATAGGTTTAAATCAGATCTAAGCTGAAATAGTGCTTAGGTTGAAATGTGAATCAAGTTGCACTATGGTTCTTTTTCATGACAAAAGTTAAACCTTATGACCTTGTGGATAATATTGAACCTTCAGTAATGTTTTGAGGATATTACTTGAACATTGTGAAGGTTAGACCAGGCGCTATTGATCCTGATCTTAACATGCCTGATGGGTATAATTTAGGACAATGATTTATGATCTGTGTAATGTTGAGGTTCTAGATTGAATTTAGAATATTGGGTGAATATGCAGAGAGTTATTACCCAATGAATTGTAACCTAAGAATCAAATAATAGTTGAATTGATTCTTTTGGTATTTGAATTGATACAGATGTTTTGAGGTACTAGAATCTGTGAAAAATTGTATATGGATTTTTCTTAAAGTTGATGGTTTCTAATCTAGCATAGGGAAAGATCTTAATCATAAAATATTCCCTTAGAATTGTGATGATGTCTAGAGCTAAACTGACAGCAAAAGTCATACAAAATGACCCCAGGTGAGATGGAAAAATTAAAGAAAATAGATTTCAGAACTATTAAAGAAGAGGGACCTTATAAGATATGGGTTTCCTGTTATGATAGTACTTTCTTTCAGAGATAGCCAACCAGAGAGAAATACCTACGAGGGTTTTGATCGGAAAGGGCTACCTACGGAGAGTTAAGAATGGAGGGTCTGACCAGTCAGAGTTGACTGAGTGAAGTACCGAGTAAAGTACTGTAGTATAGAGCGGCGTGACGTCGAACTATAAAGTAGAGCAACCAAGACATCGATTCTCAAGGTGGTGCATTGTAATGAGTCCCATATCAGATGGGTTTCTTAGGACCCAGTGTGTCACCATGGGGTGCTCCAGTATTATTTGTTGAAAGAAAAATAGAAGGGAATTAAGAAAGAACAGGCTCAATGGTATAAAAAAAAGCAAATCTTGCTCACGTATCTTATGTATTGGTTCTGCATGTATGTATTTACCATCACGTGTATTTGTTTCATGAATATACGAAATTGTTACGAATGTCATGAATGTGAAGAATTGTCATAAAGGTGACGAATGTTACAAATGTCAAGAATGTGTAGCTGTTGTCAATGTTGTTATGTTGTGAGATGCCTTAAAACCTAATGGGTAGTATGCCATTAGGCTGGTAATTGTTAAGTTATGAGATGGTTTGTTTAGCATGCTTTATGAACATTACATAAGTATATAAAGGGTTTGAGTAGCAAGAGGTAGAGCCTGGAATGAATTCAAAATATCTTGTGGGTTGTGTGCCCTGAGGTCATTAGTCTTAATATATATTCAGCAAAGATGATAAACCAAATGTTTTGGAGGCCATAAGACATAGGGGACATGTATGAATCAAGTGGAATGTTAAGCCCTAGTTTGGCAAGAGTCCCAGGAATGACGATTTGCTGCAAGTGCATTTTTCCTGCGTGGCAGTCTAGTTATGTGACATTTTTGAATAGGTAAATGATATTCAATACCTATGATAGTTTCTAGTATAAAATTAAACTTATCAATATTTAATTTGATTGGTCATATAGGTCATTTGAAGTTGTACACAAAGAGTTATGAATTTTTGAAGTTAGCCCAATAAAACTGGCCACCTTCTGTGACAGTGTCCAAAAATGGAAATTCTTTTGAATTATGAGCTTTTAGATGGCTAGAGGCTATCTTTTTATTTGAAAATAGACTTAATAAGGGTCACATAGCCTTTAGAATCACATCAATTGAATATCTATAGATAAAGATATGAATTTTCAAAGTTTGATGAAAATTCTGCCCAGTTTTCAAGCTAGTACGAAAATGGAAATAAATGTAAGGGCAAAATGGCCATTTGACCAATAAAGCAAGAAGCCATTTATTTTTCCCTTTAATTGGGATGAATGTTAGCTAAAGTAGGGAGAAAGAAAGTTTAACCCAAGTAAACCAACCATAGGTGAGTAATTAACCACTTGCTTTTCAGGGAGTCACAAGATTGTGACACCTGGCACTTTTTTGGCTAACAGCTTTGTTTAAGTGGGATAAAGGTCAAAGCTCCCTTTCTCCTCCTCATTTTCGACCAGTACCTAAAAAGAGATTGAGAGATAGCTGAAAAATGGAAGAGGAAAAAGAAAGAATGAATAGTGAATATTCCTGAGTTTTAGAGCCTGTTTCACCCCTGATTCAGCATTTCCAGCTTCTAGAGTCTTCTCTAACATTGCTCTACTCGATGAGAGCTTTCTTTCTATGGTTTTGGATTCTTGATCATAGGTGTTTGGAGCCTTCTACCTAGGGGAAGTACTGCCAAAATCAAGAATCGGTTATAGAATCATGCTCAAGTAAGCGTAAGCTTCGATTTGAGCCGAATATTGTGTTGTTTGGTGGAGTTTTATGGATTTTGTGATGATCCCATATGATTTCATCTAAGCTATGATTTTAGGGATAGATGTTGTTTAAAGCATAAAAATGATGATTTATGAGGATTATTGAGGCTATTAGATTATTTTGAAGTGAAGTTTGTAAAACTGTTAATTACTGGATTGAAGTTTTTGGGAGGCAGTCTCTTTATGGTGAAGTTTTGATTAGACAAACCTTGTCTAAATGTTATGAAACTTTCAAGGATTAAAGTAGACATGTTGGGGTTTAATTTGATAGGTATTTTAAGCAATTTGGACTAGTGGATTGAAAGTTATGGATTTTTGAAGTTGTGCCCTGTTTCTGGACTTGATTCTGGAACAGTGTTGGCATTTATAGAATTCTATAATTTTGTGGTTGTAGATGATGGTGGTTCATATTTTTTCTGCATAGAGGACTTAAAGAGCTTTCCATTTAACTTTCACCTACTCCATTTTGAATTTTGTAGATTTAGTTATAATTTTTCAATGTTGAGCCAAGAACAGGGGATTTCTTGGCTGTGGCTAGAAGAATTGCTTGGTCACGGCCCAAACATTTCTAACCTCTCTTGGCCACGGCCAAGACCCCTATTTCAGTTTTTTCACATTTTTGATTGGTTTAACTTTCCTAAACCTATAGGCACTTGTTTGGACTTCCAATAGCTACCTAAGTAGCTCAAAAGATAACCAATATGATGTGTTAAGCCTCCCTAACTTCTTGGACACTAATATACACTTCCAATGACTCTCTATCATGCCTCTAATATTTGATTTCATATCTAAGGCCATGAGCGATCAAGGAAGAGGGATGGAAGAATTTCCAAGAAGCATTTTCAATGGTTGGAGTAAAGGTACAAGAAGAGGACTCAAAGACAAGTGGTAGGGAACTTTCCTAACTTGCATAACTTGATATGTGTGATTGTGTATTGATGTGTTAATTGCTTTAATGAATTGTATGAAGCATATGTGAATAAGTAAAGCTCTGTTTTATTTATACTATGGCCATTAGTGTAATGTGTTAAACATTGAGCATGCATATATGTCATTATGTTGGCATGAATTTATGTAAGCAAGCATGTCTTGCACAAAGCATTTCTTGTATGTATTTGTTAGCACTTTTCTCTACTGGGATTCTCTTGAATCTCACTCCCTCTACCCAACCATATAGGTATGAAGAGTACAGGAGAAGAATGTATGAAGACATGCAATAGGGAATTACAAAGGAGAATCGAAGTTTAAGTGCAAGGCACTATTTTTGTACTTTGATTAGATTTATGTATTCTTGAACATGAATGTATTTAAGAATGAGTAGAGAAATGAGTAGCGAATCACTCTAACTAAATTGAATAAAGATGAGAATCGATGATTAACAATGAATTTGTGAACCGCTATAAGACGCTTTCGTAAGATTTTGAAATATTCTGAAAACCCACTCAATTACAGGTTCGAATCCTGACTTGAGATTGGAAATTTAAAATGATTTTATGAAAGTGGTTCAACTTATTGTGTACAAGCTTATCCGATTGATTACGAGAATAAGGCATTACAGTTTATAAATATAAAGGAGGACAATAGAGATGATTACTTTAATACCCACACACCTAGACCCAATCAATATTCAAACCAAAAAGATGACAGCTTTTTCTTATTTTAGTGCAAAAGTCAAAATCCCTTCAGATTGTCAATAGAAAACATCAATGAAATAGAATAATGAAGATAACAGAGGTGTATGTTGGCATCAATTATGTACCTTCCTCTTTAAGCTTCCATCATGATCGACACCTCCGTTCTAAGTTTTTTCAGCCTCGATTCTGTCTTCAGCTTTTCACATAATCTTCAGTTCCCTCCCTCTATTTATTAAATGGGGGTATTTTGGACTTTTGACATTTGAAATATATTACAAAAAAGTGCCACGGGACTTCACCGTAAATTTGACATTTCAAGGGACCATTTTGTCGTATTTTCCCTTTCTTGGGACCTAATTGCAATTTTTTTAATTAGTTAATTTACATAAGATGCCACGTGTTATCTCTTAATCTGACGAAGTAATTTCTATTAAAAAGATAACAATTCGTTGATGGTAGGGGGTTTATAATAAAAATATAAAAGGTCAAGGGGTAGAATTTAGACTTTAGAATATCATGAGGTTATATGCAACTGATCCAAAATTCAGGGGGTTTTGTATAATTTAGCTTTTAATGTTTTATAATTGAAGGTACTTGAGGAATTTAAATATGGTAACAAGGACAAAAACAAAAGAAAGTTCTGCTATTCAATCTTTTTCATTGAAAAAGAAATTAATGTTCAAATTTCAGAATTTTAAAAAATACTAAGGACGGGTTTGATTTCCTCTTTATTTGCAGAACCATTTTTTCCTGGAAAAAATATGAATAAATTATTTGAAAACGCGTTTTTAATTGCTTTTTTTTAAAAAAAAAATACAAGTTGGTTTTTTTTAAAAAAAATTTAGAACTTCATTTTAATGTTTTATTATTTATTGTTCAACAAAATTTAAAAAATCCAATATCTTGTTTTCATTAAAGAAATTTACATAAAGACAAACAAATCATTCTTTCACCTTTCATTTCACTGCTTTATACATGTTTTTCAAAATGATGAATTAACCAAGTGTTTTAGTTGTTTATTGGAAAAAAAGACAGAAAAATACCTTGAAAATAGTGAAATAATAAATGAGGGTATTGAATTTATATAATCTTAAAATTAGTTCCAATGGATTGATTTGGAATTTTGAAATGTTGGGAAATTACATTATTACCCTCACTTTTTTTAAAAAACCTTAAAACCTCTTGTTGTGATCGGCTACTGGAGCTCTGGCAGTCTAATATATATTTTTTTAATTTCTAAAAAAAAAGTAGTCAATATTATTAAAACCGGTTGACATTCAAATCTACCCATGATGTTTTCCCAAAAGTACATTATACACCATAATGTTTACTTGGGGGCATAACTACACATGAACCTTTAAAAGTGGGCCGAAAATATCAAATTTGTCAACTTGAATTACGTTGACCATTAAACATACGCACGTTGACCAAAGGTGCTGATGTGGAGGCTGAGGTGGCTATCTAAAAATATCATAGGTGGCAATTGTGACTTTGAGATGGAAAAGAAAAAAAAGAAAACAAAATGCAAAACTAAATAAGATTAAAATGTTAGGGAAAAAAATAGGGCATTGTCTTTAAAATCAGAAAATCGCAGGGAGCTGAGAGGAAAGCAAGAAAGCGAGAGAGAAGAAGGGTGGCTGTGTTCAGAAGGGCATCATTTGAGAGGTCAGAGGATGGCGTCGTCGTCAAGTTCAAAAACATCAAGTGTAGAAGAAGGGTGGCTTTGTTGAGGAAACCCAATCATGAGGATGATTATGAAGGTCCAAAGAGGTACTGCTATCACAAGTTGTTGGCTCCACAATAGACGGCATAAACAGAAGGAAACCCAAGGAGAAGGTTTTATGGCTGCCAAAACTATTACCAGGTGATCTCCTTGTCGTTAATAGGTCAAATTAACTAAAAGAGGAATGCAATAAGTGGCATCAACTCAAGATCGATCTAAAGGAGCCTTAACGTCTGATTTTAGTTAACCAATGTCTTCAACAAGTTACTATAATTAGCAAGAATTATCAGTGTGTTTTTCATCATGTCAATAATAGCTAATAAAGTAGATCTAATAAAATTGAAGATTTAAAAGCCATAGCAAATTTCAAGACCTTTCAATAGATGAATTAGCATTCCTTAGAGAGAGATGTCATGGAATCTGTTATTGCATATTTCTAATGATTAAGAATCATAGCTAGCTAGCTTTAACTCCATAATCTTTCATTATCGAATTCAATTCCCTAACAGATTTCTAGAAGAGATTAGCAATCACATTTCTCATGAATTAATCACTAAGAAATCAATCTGGATATTAACCATGCCGAACCTACTCTTAGATACTCTAGATCTAGAAATTAACAGCTACAAAAATCAATGAACCAAAACACATCATGTTCTACAAATAGAATAGATCCACACACAAGCTCATATCAGAATAGTTCGAAAGGACTACATCAAGATAAACTTGTGAATGCAGAAACTAGACTTGACTAAGACTCAATTTACTTTACTTGCACAATATGCTTAAGTTCCATACTCTCTTTTCTAAGGAATCAAACTGCTTAGCCACTCATAGAGCTCGCTACAATCACAAACTCTTGGTTAATAGCTGTTGACATTGTTGAGCTCAAATTCACACCAACTCTATGAACTTTGCTCTTTCTCCAGCTTTGAATCTTCACAGCTTCACTCTATTTTTTCTCTCCAATCTTGTGTGAATGAATTTCCAACTCAAATCTTGTCTTGAAAACTCAGCTTAGTCGATTCAGGTCAGGTTCTCTGTTTCGGGTCAAGCCCAATTCAAATTGGTGCCAGAACTCAACGTTCACTTGTTTCTAAGAAGCATTTTCATGCTTTTGCTTAGGTCCCTACCTAATACTTTTGTTCTTTGCATTTTAATCCCTACAGCAATCAACAATTCATCAAAGCAAATTGCCTTTCAAAAATTCCAACTCCTATCCTCATTTTAGCTACTAGCTGAAACTTATCAAAGAAAAAGGGAAAAATGGGATTTCTCCAAACACCTTCATTTTCACTCCTAATTACTATTAGAATCAACTGAGACCCAAGAGGGGGTGAATTGGGTATAAGATAAAAACTTAAGGACTTTGGAAAACTTTTTGCATCTCAATAAGTATGAAAGTAATAAATCATAAATCAACAGTTATATTAAGTAATATATTCTGGAAATATAAGAGCTTAGGTAAGAGAATATGCAAACTGTGATTTTTAACCCCTGCCTTGATTAGCGTAATTATGATTTGATATCACATAATTAAATTCGATTAGAGACCGTCGAATAATTTCAACTTCCTACCTTACAGTAGGGTTTTCACAAAATCTTTCAAAAACTCTTTCTTATTCTGGTCTTAATTTCAAAACTCGAATATAATTACCTGTGCAGTTAATTTACATTCATTCATATCAGAGTGTATAATCAAATCCCCAGCAACCCCCGGGTTCTATACATATATAAACTAAGGGTTTATAAGTCTCAACTAGGGGATTACATAACCAAAATCAAATGTAATATTTACATCTCAAAATATACAATAACCCCAAGTTCAAAAGTAGATAATCAACATCCCCAAAATCAAATATACCCCCCCCCGTAGGGTTCTAATCGCTCCGGGTTGCCCGCCTCTCTTTAGCGCCATTAGCCCTGTCTGAAATGTTAGTCATTGGAAAGAATGAGATTCAAGAAAATCCCAGTAGTAACAAATCACTCATACAGTGCACAAACACATAGCATATATGATCATGTTAAGCAGCATCACAATGTATCATGGCTCACGCCACAAATGACAGCACTCATGGCTGTAAACTCTATGCGTCAGCTTTCGTTGCGATCTCTATGTATTCATAAAGCATCACAATGTATCACTAAGCGTCAGCTTTCACTGCAATCTCAAGGCATCACAATGTATTCTCAATGCATGACAAACATACATACAATGTTTCACACACAGTATAAGAGAAAGAGTCACTACCTTGTTCCTTCTTGACATTCTTCAGCACCGTGGGCTCTCGAGGGTGGCAAATATCAAATCCTATAAACCAAATCAGGGACAACCCGTCAATCTCTTTCCCAAGTTCTTAACTTCATAATACTTTAAGTTGATTATCCTTTATACTCTTTAGGTGGCTATTATAGACCTAAACATATCCCCAAATGGTTGGGAGAAACTACCTTAAAGATACCTTTTTCGGATAAAGAACACTAATTTTGGGCTAACTCACTCGAGTGAAGGACACCTTACTCGAGTGTTGCCCTTACCCGCACTCGAGGCCCAGCGAGTGAGACACAGAAAATGTGTACCCGAGAGCATCAACACTCTTGAGAGTGGTCAGTTCACTTGAGCACTGACACAAGCACTCGAGTGATGGCTCTTTAGTCACCTGAGTCCCCAAAAGTGCCACACTAGAAGTGTTTGCCTGAGAGCAAACCTCAATATATCTCACGCACTCACTCGAGCACAGGAAGCTGCACTCGAGTGATAACCTCAAATGCACTCAAGCACTAAAAAGTGAGACATAGCGAGTGACTACTCGAGAGCAACCATAAATCCCAAAAGCTTAAACTTACTCCCTTACTCGAGTGAAACCAAGATCACTCGAGTGATGACCTATTTCACTTGTGGAAACGAAAGTGCACTCTTGAGTTTTGCCTAAGAATCCAAGTAAAACTGAAGGAAAAAAGGGAAAATATCTCACAGCACTTAAGTGAATCCTCCCTCACTCGAGTGTTATTCATCAGAAGCCAAAAATCGCAGCAACTGATATAGGTTCCCAGATTTACCCATTTCACTACCAATGGTCCTAAAACTTGTACTAAAACTCATTCTCACTTATTTTGACATAAGGAAACCCTTGGTAACGACAAAACAACCCAATTCCCACTCTATCAATATATTCTCAACTCTAGATCACAAGATCAGCCAAAACCACAATTTGCCAAACTTCCTCATTCAACTTCAAATCAAACTTAACGACATTATAACACATCCTAACATCATTTTCTACACCATACTATTCCAAACTCTTTCATATTCAATTCTCATGAAATCAAGGCAAAAATTCTAGAATTTCCAAAACCAAACCAATGACCAAAACAATTACACCAAAACACATTAAATACTCACCCCTTCCTCTTCTCAAAGTTGGTTTCTTGATTCTTTAACTTCCCAAAGTTCACAATCTCTCAAACACCACCAATGAAAATTCTAAAACCATAGAAGTCAAGCTCTCAACCTATTAAACAATGTCAATAAAGAGTGTTTGAGCATGTGAAGTCATTTATGGAACCTACCTCAACTTTTCTCTTTCTCTTTCCTTCCTTGTGCAGCGAAAATAGAGAAATGGAGAGAGAGATAAGAGATGATGATGATCACTCAATTTCCCTTTTCCCCATGCACACTACCGACTTGAAGAATGAGAGGGAAGAGTTTGAAAATTTGACCTTGATCCAAAGGTCCATAACTTGCCACATGTCAAAATATTGTGCTTCTTTTTATGATTTCATGTACTCACACACACTAGATTCCACCCTATTAATTACTCAATCCTAGCCATTGAGCTCAATTACTAAGGAGTTTCCTCTTTAGTAATTGACCAGTCGGTCGGTAATTTACCATTTTGCCCCTGATTATCACAATGCTTACTAAACCATCACTCAACACACTTTGTATCACAATTCCCGTTATATACTTCAAAAGTTCTTAATTAACATTAATTACATCACTTTGAAGTTATTAGCCCTTAATTACAATTTAGGATATTACATGATTTATCCTGATTCGTCCCAATCTATAATGACCTATGTCCAGTCCCCAGGCTCCTCCTAAGATTTTCAATCTACTATCCTCTTGTTTAATCTAGGTATAAAAGAAGCCTATACAATCTCACAAGTTTAGCCAGGCACTTGTGAAGCCTTTTACAAATCTCTCATCAAGATACTCCCTTTTATAGCAAATCCCGATGACCTGTCTCTCCTGCTTACCTATACAACTCTAATGAGCAGCAACGTTCTCTTCTGCTTACACCACTGTAAGTCTTACGAGCAGCAACATTCTCTACTACTTACACCTTGTAAGTCTTTACAAGTATAAAGGCTTACCAGAAATTCTCTCTACTGCTTCCCCCTAAGAAAATCAACCCTCTCAAGGTCCCTCTACCTTAAGATCAATTCAGAAATACGAATAAAGGTATTTATAGAGTCTCTCATATAGTGGATATAATGAACACTGAAGTATAATACAAATAATCACTCTCTTAATGGAAAGTAATATAGAAACTACTGAATAACAAAGAGTATTATGGTCGAGGTGGATGACTCATGATATTCGTATATTGGTGTCATCGTTCTATTCGCAGTCTTCTCTTCTATGAATGCTACCATATTTATAGATGAGTTGAAGAAGATAATAGTTGTGAGTATTTATCAGTTAGAGTCTCATTCCTTTATTTGATCGTTGAGCATATTTGAAAAACTAGCCACTATGAAATGTCCGTTACAGAACAGAGTGCCCCATTGAGAAGCGGCATATTTCGTTATGAGATATACGTCACATTTTGGAGTGGCATGAAGATATTTGTAGTTTTAGACATTCATTCATGGTACGTTAACTTAATGTTTAGGTATAATAACAAGTGAAAACACAATAATTCAATAACATTTAACCATATTCAGATTGTTGGTATGACTTTGTAATGTATTTTGCTTCTATCACCGTCATACTCGAGTGTTCTATTTCTTACTCGAGTACATCATCATATTCCCACTTCTTCTTAGCTTTTGAGTAGCACTTCCATGAGAATTAGTAAGAGTGAGTTTTCTTACTTGTGAGTGTACTGAGCTCTCACTCGAATATCAAACGTCTTACTCGGGTGCATATGTATATTGTACTATGGACTTGTGCTTTTGGACAACACTTGCACCATTTTCTTCAAGGGTGTGTTTTCTTACTCACAAGTGTAACTAATCCTTACTCGAGTGTATGTGTCTCACTAAGTGTATTAGTGTATTTTAGCTTCAGGCTTCACTTCTGGATAGCACTTGCACTAAGGTTTACAAGAGTGAGATTTTGCACTTGTGAGTGTTGAGTTGTTCACTCGAGTGCTACATTTCTCACTAGAGTGTGTTTCAAGTTTTCATGTTCTAGCTGACTCTCAAGTAAATACTTTTTTGTGTCTCATTTGCTTTACTTGAGTGCAATCCTTCTCCTCACTCAAGTGCATTGCTATTCACTCGAGTCTAGCTGATATTCTTCTATTTCACAGTCGCTTCTAGAACACACTTGCACTAGTATTTGCAAGAGTGAGATTCTTCACTCACTGGTGTTTAGGTGCCACGTCAGACTTGATCTATTCATTTGACTCTAAATATGGTAAATCAAATATCATCGGAAAGCTCTTGTCGTCTACATTTAAATGCAAAAAGAATAAGCTCCAAACTCATTTTATTCTGCAAGTATGATCGAAGGAGTGTCTACTATTCCCGACAGTCTTTAAAGTTTCCAGCATCAAATTCTAGAAGACATATCTCTCAATAAATACTTCAAATTTGACAAATTACCTATACATGGGAAGCTCTTTGAGTCTAGTTTTATATGGCACCAGTTTCACTTCAATCCAATGCGTCGTTTTTGAGTTATGTTCAAAATACCGAACCTGTCTTGAAAAATAACAATGATTTCAATGTTGTCTTCTAAGATACATATCTCTTTCATTTGAGCTCTTATGAATGTGATATTGGTGTGTAATACCCCAAATTTTGAGACTCGATGCTAGAGAATAAGCCTAAGATTAGTGGATTGCTAAGCCCTGATTTAGCAAGATCCCAAATTGTGATTAAGGGTTAATGACTTTAAAAGTGGATGTGGTTAGTGATAAATAACCCTTTTGGAGAATATGATGTGACTTGGCACTCGAATGTGATTCGTGTGTATTGTGAGCAGTGCTGAAACCCTATATTTGAGTTCAATAATGGATTAACATCCAAATTGACTTAGAATAGAAGGAAGAATTGAATAGGTTATTGTGTTGAAAATGGTGTTATAGTGTGTTTTGATGTCATTGAAATTGGTTTGGAACTTTGGAATCAAAAAGTTGCAATGGTAGGTTTTGAAATGTGAATTGTGTTGACATGTTGAGATTGTTGTGAAAACATGTCAATGAGATGAGAATTTGATTGATTTGGTGTTTCTAATAGATTCCTTGTGAAAATTTATGTGGGACTGCTGTTTGGTATGAAAATGGAACCATTGGAAGCAAAGATGCAAAATATGAAATTCTGTCCAGTGAAACTCTATTCTGGGCAGTCAGTTTGTGTGAACGTTTTGAATGACCGAATGGTGTCTAAAAATTCTAAACCTTTCCATTCTTAAATTTCACATCCCAAGCTTCAAAATTGACATATAATTTGTGCCATTTCGTTTTCCGAGCTAGGAGATATGATTGTCCAAATTTTGGGATGGAAATTGAACTTTGTTTTGGGGCAGTGATGAGTTTTATGTAATTCTGGAATGGTATGGTGATTTTGGGTAATGGCCTATATTTTTCCTATAAAGATAACTTAAATACCTTTTATTTGGCTTTGGAATCACTGTATTTTGATTTTTCTAGAATTAGTTATTATTTTTCAAAGTTTGGGCAGAAATCTGCCAAAAATCCGAAAATTGAGAATTATGACATCATCATGTTACATTGATGACATAAGCATGGGATATGTTATTAAACGTTTTTTTCCTTCCTCCTCCTCATTTTCGATGCTGAGAACAGCTGGAAAGAGAGAGAGAGACGTTTGAGATCTTTAGAGAGAGAAAGAGGAAGAAATCTCGCAAGGTAAGTCGATTTCTCCGATGATCTAGCTCCTAACACGTATAACTCCGTTCCTAAGCTACTCTTCTATGTAATTTAAGGTTTAGAAGCTCCATTTCTTGTGTTGAAGTGAGCTAGGGTTCAGCCACTCTTGAGAAAAGCTAGTGGGAGCTTGAGGTAACTTCCAAACTCTTGTGTATTTGACTCTTTTGGCTGCTGTGGACAATTTAATCGTTGAAATTTCACCGGATTGTCATTGGTTTCAAAAATGGAAAATGGGTGTATGGGGCTGCTATGCTGCCCAAATTTGTACTAAATGATAGTTGTAACCTAATGGAATAGTCAATAAAGTTGTTAGGAGTAGAAAGGAACGCGTTTACGGAGACAAAACTGAAAAACCCCAATTTTTCCTGAGGAATTGAGAATTTCGGCCAAGGCTAGTTTGGAGGGCTTAGAGATGGATTTTCAATGATTTGATAATTTCAAGTCCAGAAATAGATTCCTTGAGCGAAAATATTTTAGAATAGCACATGTCAAAATTTCAAGAAAAGTACAGCCGAACCAGGTATGGCGAGGTCGGGCCGGGTCCCTGGGGGTATTTTAGTAAATTTTCAATATAGCCTCATATAACCCTCAGAAACACTATGGAAGTGTCTAAATAGTACATTTGACATTGTAGGATCGAATATGAAGCCCCGAGTTGCTAGCACGCAAATCGAGGAGAAAAGACTGGAGGTAGGGGACTTACTTGCATGTATTTGATATCTTTGCTTGTGTAGTGATGTATGTGATTGCTTTACTTGATTGTGTAGATCATATTTGAATAAATGAAGCTCTGTTTCTATTTTGCTGTAGCTATAGTTTTGTTACATGAAACATTGAGCATGCAGAAATGTCATTATGGGGCATACATCTAGATAAAGCTAACATTCATACACATATCATCTATCATGCATGCATTATGGTATCTGTTTCCTACTAAAATTCTCTTAAATCTTGCCCTCCCCTACTAACAATTTAGACAGGGCAAGTGGCTCGTGGAGGGAGCGACTAGGACTCCTTCGAGATGAGAGTTGGTAGTTGGTTATCAATGAGTTGTGAAGACTGTATATGATTCAGTTGAATATATGGTTATGAATTTGAGATGAGATTGTGTAATCCCTATTTGAAGAATTGTAATACGCAATTGTGCCCTATGTATCTTTAGCGAAGGTATGTACCCGGGATTGTCAGGATGATTATGTTGTGCACTCTGATATTTATATGAATGTGGTTTATCTTCGCGTAGTAATTGTATTCGAGATGTGAATATGAGACCAAGTTTATAAATGATTTCGTAAGGTATTTGTGAAAATCTTGTCAAGTGATGGGTTAGTAAATGTTATTTGATTATTATTGGTCTCTATTTCATTTTAATCACGTATTTTGGATATAATTACGGAGGGGGTTACATGGTGTGTGTTTTTGTGTTGAGTTTAGTTTCATATGCCACTAGCTTTAGTTCAAACTGACATGTGGTTTGAGGGATATGGCCAAAATTCTAGACCTCATCAGGCTGAACAAAAAACAGAGTTAACTAGAGTGCTTTCGATACTCGAGTGTTCTTCCTTCACTCTAGTGCTACAGTGTTGTACTTCTTGCATTTTATTTGCACTTGTTATAGTGTACTTGAGTACTACAGTGCTTGCATACTGCAATGCCAAACAGTACTGACCTCTACAATATCACCTTGAACTTCCTCCAGAACTTGAATTTTGATATTCCCATTAGACCTTGCAATTTCTTCTTTCTTTAATATCTTTCTTCATGATTTTCCTCTTGACAATCATCCTCTATAACCCAAGCAAGTAGCTCCTTGACTATCTTCAATTTCTTTCTTCTTCTCCCTCTTGTTCATTCTCATCAATTCAATCACTTCTTTATTCATTTTCCCATATTTGATAATTTTGTCTTCTAATTCTTCTTCTATAATTCAACTTAATTAATCTTCAAGATATTACACATTAAACACAATAATTAGTCAAAGTATAAAGCAAATACATTATATCAACTTTTTGCTCTTCTCATTTCACATCTATATTTGACATCATCAACACTAATCAATATCTAACAATTACTCCCTCCGGTCCTAAATATAGGACATAGTTTGTAGTGCAATTTGCACTACAAACTATGTCCTATATTTAGGACCGGAGGTAGTACATATTTAACTTCTTAAACACATATTAAACATGATTTGTGAAAATTTAGACAGCTTAACCCCTTAGGGTTTCATGATCCCAAATTTACAAAATTCACCAAAACAACCACAAATCAAACCCATAACAATAATAACCGCCTCTACAACAACCTATGAACCAAGAGGATTAAAGTTCTTGAGATTACCTCTTGATTCTCAACTTTCTCTCTCTAGGGTGTCACCCTCTCTCTCTCTCTCTTTCCTTGAAGTTTTGCTTGCTACACATGATTTTCAAGAGGGAAAGAAGAGTTTTTCCATGGGTTTGAGAAACTTAACCACTTAAAACCAAGAGTTCTTACCTTGATTTGTGCTCTTGAACCCTAGCTCTTCCTTTCTTGTTCTTATTTTCTTCAAGATCTTTCTCTCTCTATTTCTCTTTAATTCAGCCAAAAATGAGAGCTAAAGGAGATATGAGAATTGTTATAAAATATCCTACTTCATCTCTCATAAAATAATATATTAAATCCCAATTTTTCCATGTGACTTTTCTTTATGAATTTATATTTAATTACTTGGCTCTAATTAATTCCACATGGCATCATTATCATCCATATAATTATTTTTCTCCAATATTTCCAAATCAGCCGAAATTATCATGAGAAAAGGAAAATATAATTGCTTCATGAATTATCATGCTTCTCTTTCCATTAGTTCATTAATTCACCTTTTTACTTTTTGACTTGTCCCAACAATTTTACTTAGCCATAATTGCTCTAATTTTTGGATATTTATCTCTAAATATTTATTTTCCCCTTCTTTTCATCATTTGGCTGAAAATAGCCCCAAATTATTGGGAAAATAATTAGCTCTTGCCTTAATTAGCAAATTACCATTTTGCCCTTACATTTTTGCATTTAATTGTGGCTTCTTCCTTTTCCCCTTATTTTGGGCGACTTTCACCCCTTTATTGAGCCAAAAAATTTGCTCTTTTATTTCCCAAATTGGTGCTTAAATAATGGGATTTTTGGAAGACAAAGATTGGCTTTATATCTTGCTTTAGCCAAATTTCCTTGTAACTGTGACTAGGGTTATTTTTGTCATTCCAATTGCACCAACATTCACCATTTTATTTTATTAAATGCCATAAAAATTTACAAGGTATATTGGTGAATAAAAATGGGGTTTTATACATCAGACACCATAATGTTTACTTAGGGGTATAAATATACATGAACTTTTAAAAGTGAGGTAAAAGTATCAAACCTGTCAACTTGAGTTCCGTTAACAGTTAAATATACCTATATTGACTAAAGGAGCCGATGTGGAGGCTGAGGTGGCTATTTAAATATCCTAGGTGGCAATTGTGATTTTGAGATGGAAAAACTAAAAAAGAAAACAATGCAAAACTAACTAAAATTAACATGGTGGAAAAAAAAGTAAATCAAAGGCACTAGATCACGAGAGTGAGACAAAAGCAGTTGGAGAAAAAACAAAAGTAAGTAGTGGGTTTTATCTTCGAAGGCACCAGATCACGAGAGTGAGAAGAAATTGATAAAGCTAGAGATTCTAGGGATTTATACGGCAAAAGCAAGAAAGTGGAAGACAAAGAAAGTGAAAGGGAAGGCAGTTCACATGTGAAAAGAGAATATTTTAGGGCTCTAGATTGTGAAAGAAGCAACAACACAAAATCACAAGTAAGCATTGATTAGGATGAAAATTGTTCTTTTATAGTTGGTACAATGGATTTCCCATTGAAGCCTTCGATTAATTTAAATTATTTTTTCTTGTCACATATTACATGGCTTCAAATGGGGAGGATAATGTTATTAATGAAGAGGTTGGCATGTTCAAGGCGATTGAACAAAGGTATGCAAAGTTATTAAAAAAGGTAGATGAAATATTTATTGTTGGTAAAAATAGTTGTGCAAGAACGAAGGTACTTCTACGAGATAGACATGACAGTATTGTAGATAGTATTAAAAGCCATGGTGAAAATGGAAATGATATTGCAAATAGCGTAGGATTAAGGGAAAATGTGCATGAAAATGTAAATGATAATGCAAATGACACAAGGTTGGGGGAAAATGCAAACAAAGGACTTTAATATGAACAAGAGGCAATTGAAGACATAGAAGATATAGATGGGTTTGGGGGATTGGATGAGATAGATATGCTAAGAACAATGAGGACATTGTTCATGTTGAAAATAGAATTGAGAATGATAATAATAGTGAGGATGAGAGCTATATGGTAGAAAGTGGAAGCTCTGATATGGAAGAAAGTGCTAAGGATGAATTTCAAGTGAGTACTATGGCTGAGGATAATGAAAGTGAGTATGATGAGGAGCATTTAGACTTCCAAGAGGATAATGGGCCTCCGGATGAGCCGGAATAGAGTTCAGGAACAGTTTATGAGCCAGAAAGAGATTTAAGGTAGTAAATCTGTCTTTCATACACTAGGTAAACTTGTATATGCTTTGTGTATGCCATCTTCTGTGATATGTATAATGCACACATATTATCTAACTGGTGCAGGAAAAGCACAAATATCGTCCGGGGGGAAAACACAAGTACCCAAACGGCGCAAAGGGGATCCAATTATGATACACAGTGCCTATAGGGTACATTGCCCAGTATGTGGTCTTAAGCCCAGTTAAGGTACGGACAAATAGGGGCTCTAACAATGGTTGGCCCTGAATATGTGCACATACTGATTATTATGATTATGGTGTTATTATTTTGTTGCATTATATGATACATGACATATTTATTTGCGCATTTTATATTATTGGTAATATGTTACTACTAAGATTCGTTTGAATCTCAACCTTTTCAATATTTAAAAATATTCCAGTAGAAGCTAGCGGCTCTAAGGGAAAAATGGTAAATACTGGCATGTGAGAGTACTAATTCAAACAAGGGCTACCGTTGGTTATCCTTAGTTTTATTTTGGTAGTTTTGGACAATTTGTAAAAAAATTTCAAACCCTATGGGGATTTCCTGTATTGTAAACAAGTGCTTAATTTAAGTATATATGTGATATTTCTATATGCCTGTTGAACTATGCCTTTATTACGATGGTAAATATCGAAATGTTAAGGGGTTTGACAAATAATGTCTAACTTGCTAATAAAGCTCATGAAGACTTCTTCTGATAGTGTAACCCCCTGCCTTAAATAGCGTAATTATAATTCGATATTACGTAATTAAATTGGTTTAGAGACCGTCGAATAGTTCAAAACTCATTTAGAACTCCCTGTGAAGTAGGGACTTTATAAAATTTTCAAAACTTCTTTCCTATTCCGATCTCAAGTTCAATTATCGAATATAATCACCTGTGCAGTTAATTCACATTCATTCATATCAGAATATCTAATAGCAATCCCGGCAACCCCCGGGTTCCATTCATACACAAAAAGGGTCTACAACCTCCATATAGGGGACTACACAACTACGTTCAACTATTCTTTACAGCAAACATAATATACAGACACCCTGTCCAACAGGTTTAACCAACATAACCAAAATAAATGTCCCTACAGGATTCTAACCGCTCTGGGTCGTACGCTTCTCCTTAGAGCCACTCGCCCTGTCTGAGAGGTTAGTTAAAGGAAAGAATGAGATTCAAGAGAATCCCAGTAGTAACAAAACATTTATACCACACATAAGCACACAGCATGTAAGCAAATCATCATACAGCAGCAGCACCACAAATCACACTCCACCCTCATCCCCTTTCTCCGCCGGGAAGGCACACCGCCTAACCCGAACCGTTGTTAGCTACTCAGGGACTATTGGCGTGGCAGTGCATACATATAGCCTTATAGCCCATACAGCTATTCGGCTTTCACAAATGGCCCGTCGGCCTCCACAAAAAGCCTTTCGGCTCACATAATCACATATATCACACCTCATCCTCATCCCCTTTCTCCGTCGGGAAGGCACACCGCCCTAACCCGAACCGTTGTTAGCTACTCAGGGACTATTGGAATGACAGTGCTAACACAAATCCACAGATGTCGCAGCATACGAATTCTTTACAAATCAACGATATAACACACATACAATGCATCATATATGGTACAAAAGAAAAGTCACTACCTCGTTCCTTTCTGACGTTCGCTGGCGTAGTTGGCTCACGAGGGCGGCAAATATCGAATCCTACAATTTCAAATGCACTATTTAGACACTTCCATAGTGTTACTTAGGGTTATATGAGTCTATAATGAAAATTTACAAAAATACCCCCGGGGACCCGGCCTGGGCCCGCCATACCCGGACCGGCTGTACTTTTCTTGAAATTTTGACATGGGCTATCCTGACATATTTTCGCCCAAGGAATCCATTTCCGGACTCGGAATTATCAAATTCAATGTTAAATTACGAAATTGCCCTTGGCAGCCCTACTTTTAGGGTTTTAGGGGTGTTTCCGTAATTATGCTTTCTCGGCCTTTTTTGAAAAAGTGCCCAACTGTAACCCCACCTAATTTTCGCCCCTGAACTCAATGGGACCATCAAATCATTGAAAATCCAACTCTAAGACCCATTTCTAGGGCTGGCCGAAATTTATGAGTTCTCCAGGGAAAATCGGGGTTTTACGATTTCGGCTCCGTAAACGCGTCCCTTTCTACTCCTAACCACTTTATTAACCATTACATTAGGTTACAACTAACATTAAGACCCAATTTGGGCAGCATAACCCCTAGGCCACATCATTTCCAAACTTTAAAACCAATGGCAATCCGGCGAAATTTCACCGATTAAATTGCCCACAGCAGCCAGAATAAGCAATATACGAAAGTTTGGAAGTTACCTCAAGCTCCCACAAGATTTTCCCAAATATTTCTGAAAACCCTAAGTGCTCAACAACAGATTTTGAGCTTCCAAACCTTAAAGAACAAAGAGGAGTAGCTTAGGATCGGAGTTACACGCGTTAGAAGCTAAATCGTCGGAGAAATCGGCTTACCTTGCGAGATTTCTTCCTCTTTTTCTCTCCTTTCTCCAAGCTCTCTCTCACATTTGTGCTGCTGGAAAAGATGACGGGAAATGGCTGATCAAGATGATGGAATTGCTTTTAATTCCATGTTGATGTCACCTTACCACATGATGATGTCATAATTTCTAATTTCACATTTTCGGATTTTCTGGCAGATTTTCTGCCCAACTTTGAAAAATCATAACTAATTCTAGAAAAATCGAAATGAGGTGATTCTAAAGCCAAATGAAAGATATTTAAGTCCTCTTCATAGGAAAAATATTGGCCATTACTGTAAATCACCACAAAATTCCCAGAATTTCAATCTTTGCATACTGTTCCAGAAAATAATTAATTTCGCTGGACAAACTTCAAAAATCCAAAACTCTTAGGTCACAAATCAAAATGATACAAATTATATGTTCATTTTGAAGCTTGACATGTGAACTTTAATACTGGAAAATTTCAGAATTTGTAGACACCATTTGCCTATTTAAAACGTCCATACAAATTGGCTGCCCTGTACAGAGTTCCAATGGACAGAGTTTTCAACTTTAGCACGATTGTTCCCAATGGTTCCAATTTCACAATAAACACTCTCCCCACATGAATTTTCACAAGGAAGCCATTGGAATCATTAAAATATCCAAATTCCCATCACACATTCTCCGAAAGTGTTTATTCAACAACAATTATATCCACTTTTAAAGTCATTAGCCCTTAATCACTTTTTGGGATATTACAGATAGTCCTTTCATAAGAATGTCAGCCAATTGCTCTCTTGTGGACATATGGGACAAACACACACTTCCTTCTTCTACTTTCTCTCTAACAAAATGTCTATCCACTTCAACATGTTTAGTCCTACTATGTTGAACAGAATTCAGAGCCATACTTAGAGATGCCTTGTTGTTACAAAATAGTTTTATAGGAGACTTTACTTGAATTCGAGCTTTCACTGCTAAACACTTGAACCATAGTCCTTTCATAAGACCTTGTGCTTGAACTCGTAATTCTGGTTCTACACTACTCTTTAAGATAGCCTTTTGCTTCTGACTTTGCCAAGTAACAAGGTTTCCCTACATGAATGTAAAGTAGCCTGTTGTTGACCTACTGTCTTTTTTAGACTCGACCCAATCAACATCCATGTATATCTTTATTGTTCTAACACTACTCTTTTTGAACAAGAGACCTCTTCCAAGTGTGCCTTTTAAGTACCTTAGAATTTTATACACTGTATCCATATGCTGCTTGCTAGGTAATTGCATGTGTTGACTTGCTACACTTACAACAAATGCAATGTCAGGCCTTATATAAGAAAGATAAATTAATCTCCCAATCAGCCTTCGATATCAGCCCTTATTAACAGGCTCTTCTTCTCTTTGGCTTTGTCCATCTTAGTCTTCACTTTCTGCTCATTCTTTCGTGTCTTATTCTTCTTCATTTTAATCAGTATCTTGCTAGGAATGCTTCCCAACATATAGAACACCTACCTTGATAGCCGTTAATATGGTTTGAAAATGTGTCATTAAGTTAAATTAGCGACTAACAGATAATTCAAAAACTTACTAAAAGTCCTAACTTCAAGACAAGGTTTGACCTTATGATAAAGTAGGTTTTCAAAAAAAATTTCAAAGCCTATTTAATACGGTCTCATATTCGCTTTTTGAATCTATTTGGCTTGTACAGCACGGTTCCATTCACAAATATCAAAGTGTATAACACAATTCCCAATGAATCTTGGGTTTCCTTCATTCACCAAAAGGGTTTACAGGGCATATTCACCTGTTTCAGTTTCCCATACTGGAGATTACATAACACTTTCCAAACTTACAACATTTACAATATGTACAATAATCCCAAAACTTGATAACCAACATAAAAGCTCAAATTCCTAAGGGAGCACTAGCCACCCTTTGTCACTTGTTTCTCCTTAGATCCGCTGGCACTGGCTGTAAATTAATTATTGGAAAGAGTGAGATTCAAATGAATCCCAGTAGCAACAATTCACTCATAAAATAAATAATAACAAAGCATGTAAGCAACATCACAATAGCATCCACAGCAGTACTCACATTCGTGACTTTCATCACATAAATGACAGCTCTCACAGTTGTATACACAATACGATAGCTTTCACTGTAATCACAATAACAGCAGCTTCCACTATATTCACAATAACTACAACTTTCGCAGTATTTATAATACTGATAGCTTTCGTTGTATCCACAATAAGGACAGCTATCACAGCTATATTCGTAACAGCAGTAGCATTCATCACAATACAATGAACAAACAATGCATTATACATGATACAAGAGAAAGAGTCACTACCTTGATCTTTCTGTTCCTACTCATTCATTGGTTTCTTATGCTCAGGGCAGATGTCAAACCCTATAATCATAATCAAGGACAACAAGTTCTTCCCTATTCAATTCTTAAATCCAAGATACTTAAGGTTGGTTATCATTTGAGACCTTTAGGTAGCTAAGAGAAGCTCAAACAAATGCCTAAAGGGTTGGGTAAAACTAGAAAAGAGACCATCTTTCAAAAGTTAAAAATGCAGATTTTTTGAAGTTGGTCGCGGCCAAGAGATGGTCAGAAAGATTTGGGCTGCAGCCAAGAACCACTAGTCGTGGCCAATATCAGGTCAGTAAGTTTTGGGTCGCGGCCAAGAACCCTTTATCCGAGGCCAAGAATAGTCAGAGAGTTTTAGGCTGCTGCCAAGACCCTTTTGGCCGAGGCTAAGCGCTGGTCAGACACTTGTTGGCTGCGGCCAAGAGCCACTTGCAGTGACCAAGAAGTGACATGTTTCTTGGCTGAATTCCAATGACCATAACTTTCTGCACACACATCAAAATGACATAAACTTTATGTCATTAGATAGCTTGCAATGTCTACTACAAAACTGAAAAATTTCATAACATTTTGACACCATTTGCTATTTCAAAACACTATGCAAATTGATCCTCTGCACAAAATTTTCATTGCTCAAAACTTACAATTTTCCACTAAATGTTTCCAAAGGTCCAATATTCGCATCCAACACTATTCCCACACAATTTTTCACTTGGAGTCCAATGGAAAAATCAACATAACCAAATTCCTACTCCTTTTACATGTTCTATTTTGGGCACATTTGAACACAAAACCTCAAAATTGCCAAATGCCATTTTCAAGACTCCAAATCAATTCCATTGTCCAAAGTGCAACACAAGACACCGTTTCCACATTCAAAACATCATAAAACCCTCTGAAGCCCTATATAAACAAAAATTAGGGTAGAATTCTAGAAATTAGAGTTCTCAACCAATGACCATCTATGCATATCAAAGAATAGCCTTTGCTCACCACTATCACTTCCATAAGCTTGTTCGTTGATTCTTCAACCACTAGTTTTCCTTAAGAACTCAAAACACCACCTCTTAGAAATCTAAAACCATAGGAATGAAGCTCTCATCAAGATGGTCAAGATTAAGGAAGAGGCTTTTGGCATTTAAGGTCATCTACATGGTCAAATGGAGCACACAAACCTTGATTTCTTCTTTCTCTTTCCTCCTCCTTCTTGGTCGACTATGGTAGCTGAAGAGAGAGAGAGATGATGAGAATGAGGATCATATTTTTGGCTCCCCAATAGCCTCTTGGCCGACTTTAAAGTAAGAGGGAGGGAAGAGTTGAAATGTTGACTTGATCCAATGGCACCAAGTTATGCCAAGTGTCATCATCCTAGGACTTTTTCCAAGTGCATGCAACCATGTGATTATTCTTACAAATTCCATTAGCTATTTAGTCACACCACTTAATCTTTTAGTTGATGGTGAGTTTCCTTTTCGGTAGCTGATTAATTAGCCGATAAATTTCCTTCTTCCCATTTTGCCCTTGACTTTGGCAACTCCTATTAGATTACCACTTAACACATTCTTTAGCCCCATTTCCTCATTCCATGTGTCATTCCCTCCATTTTAATTCAATTTAAGCCTTAAGAACATAATGGAGCTTAAATACAGGGTTTGGGCACCATCTACTGCTAGTTCGGGTCATAATTCACATTAAATTCTCTGAAAGTGTTTGTTTATCATTAATTGCATTCACTTTTATAGTCATTAGCCCTTATGCAAAATGTAGGGCATTACAATTCTCCCCCCAGTACAATAAATTTTGTCCCCAAAATTTGTTACTTAACTTGGGCCAAAAACTCTGAATAACGCCTCTGCATGTCCGCCACTACCTCCCAAGTTGCTTCTCTCTTAGACAATGCCTTCCAGACCACCTTAACAAATGGTATGCTTCAGTGTTTGAGCTGCCTTTCTTGTCATTTAATGATTCATTATGGCTCTATTGCATAAGTGAAGTTGTCTTTCATATCAACATCTTCATACTCAATAACGTACATGGGATCTGGTTGGTACTTCTTTAGTTGTGAAACATAAAACACGTCATGGAGCTTACTCAAGTTTGGGGGTAGGGCAACTCGATATGCTACAGGTCTGATTCTCACAAGAATCTGTAATGGACCAATGCACCATGGGCTCAGCTTGTTTTGCTTAATCAATCTTCTGATACCTGTGACCAAAGACACTCTTAAGAACACATGATCTCCAACTTCAAACTCTAGAGGTCTTCTTATCTTATCAGTGTAGCTCTTCTGTCGACTTTACACTGTAAGGAGCATCTTTCTGATGATTTTAATCTGCTCCATAGTCTGATCAACAAGATCCGCCCCATACAAGCTCCTGTCAAACAGCTCTGTCTAACACAAAGGTGATTAACACTTCCTCCCATATAATGCTTCATACGGAGCAATCTGGATGCTCGCATGATAGCTATTGTTGTAGGTGAACTCAGCAAGCAGAAGAATGTAATCCCAATTCCCTTTAAAGTCTAGGATACATGCTCTTAACATATCTTCAAGCATTTAAATAGTCCTTTCTGACTGTCCATCTGTCTGTGGATGATAGGTCGTGCTAAACGTCAATGTGAAACAAGGATCATGTAAAGCCTTACAGAATCTCGATGTGAAACGAGGATCTCTATATGAAATTATGCACTTTGGTGTGCCATGAAGTCTCACTATCTCCTGAATATAGATTTCTGCCAATTTGTTCAGAGAGTAGCTGGCGTTGATTGGTATAAAATGTGCTGACTTAATAAATCGGTCAACAATCACCCAGATCACATCATAATTTTTGATCTTAGGCAAACCCATAATGACGTCTATGGTCACACTTTCCACTTCCATTCTGGAATCTCAAGACTCTGCAGTAATCCTGGCGGCCTCTGGTGTTCAATCTTTACTTTCTGACAAGTAAGAAACTACGCCACATACTTGGTCACATTGCTCTTCAATCTCAGCCATTAATACATAGACTTCAAACCATGGTACATTTTGGTCATTCTGAGGTGAAGAGTATACCGACTCTTATGTGCTTTATCTAGGATTTTCTACCTCAGGTCAGTCTTTAGTAGAACACAGATTCTCTTTTTTATAATGAAATAATCTACTAGGCGATAAATCATAATCACGAGCCTTACCTCTTTGATCATGGTCTGAATGGATTGAACCTGATCATCTTGTTTCTAAGCCTTTTCAATCTCAGCCCTCATATCACTTTCCCCTTAGGAAACACTAGAATTAGTACATATAATCTGGTTTGACAAATTCAAATCTAAAAAATCTTCTATCAGTTTCCCTTCTTGTATCATCATTGTTGCAACTAGCATAGTCTTTCACCTAAGGTCATCCGCAACAACATTAGCTTTACCCAGGTGATATTTAATCTCTAAGTTGTAGTCTTTCAGTAACTCCATCCACTGGCATTGTCTCATATTCAACTCCTTCTGATCATACAAATACTTGAGACTCTTGTGGTCACAGTACAGTTCTACCATCAAACTATATAGGTAACATCATCATATCTTCAGTGAAAACACAATGCCGCAAGTTCCAGATCATGAGTAGGAAAGTTCATTTCATGAGGCTTTAGCTATCAGGAGGCATAGGTCACCACTCATCCCTACTATATAAGGATACACCCCAACTCTAGCTTACGCGTATCACTGTACACAATATAAGTCAAGATAGGATCGGGTATAATCAACACTAGTGCCATAGTCAGCCTCTCCTTCAGCTCCATTAAACCAATTTCATAACGTTCATCCTACTTAAATGGTTAATCTTTTGGCATTAGTTGGGTCATTGGCAAGGCGATCCAGGAGAAATTCTGAATGAATCCCCGGTAGTAACCATCAAGACCCAGAAAACTGTGTATCTCAACAATAGTTTCTAGCCTCTTCCAGTCTAGCACTGCTTCTACTTTATTGGGAACCACTAAGACCCCTTCTTGCAAGATAACATGGCCAAGAAACTTTACCTCTGAAAGCCAAAACTTGTATTGCTCAATTTGGTAAAGAGTTACTTTTCATGCAAGATTTTTATCACTATTCTCAAATAATGCTTGTGCTCTTCATTACTCTTAGCTGGTGTATTAGTCAATCTGAAAGGCATTATCAGAAACTCATAGTGCCTATACCTCATCTTGAAAGCAGTCTTTGGTAGATCTTCTGCTTTTACCCATTGATGATAATAACCTGACCTTAAATTAAACTTTGAAAATACACAAGAACCAGACAATTGATCAAGAAGGTCATCAATTCTCAGAAGTGGATACTTATTCTTGACAGTTATCTTGTTCAATTCTTTATAATCCACACACAATCTCAGATTCCCATCTTTCTTCCTAACAAACAATACTGGAGCTCCCCACAGTGAAACATTGGGTCAAATAAACCCTTTTTCAAGTAACTCTTCAATTTTTTTCTTTAGCTCCATATTTTGTTTAGGGCCATTCGGTATGGGGCCTTTGATATGGAACCAGCTCCAAGCACAATTTCAATTAAAAATTCTACTTCCTTTTCAGGAGGCAATCCGCTAAGATCATTTGAAAATACCTCAGTGAACTTTTTTACCATGGGTATATTACTTAAATTTTCTTCTATCTCTCTCTATACAAAAAAGAATACTATAAACCGTTGGCACCCCTTCTCTAGGGATTTCTCAGCTTTAGCCATTAAGAGGAAGTTCAGTTTAGCATTCACATCATCATTCCTCTGTAGAGTAGGATAAACTATTTTCTTATTCCCATAATCCAGCAACACATTATTTGCCGTTAACCAGTCAAAACCCAATATGACTTCTAATTGATAGAGCGGCAAATAAATCAAATCAATCGTGGACTCATGCCCCTCGACGATTATCACACAATTCAGACAAGCATCAGCAATTATAGCCTTGACACCAATCAGCATCGACACAACCAAATCAAACGGCAGTTTATGAACATGCAACCCCAAGCTCTTCACACAGTTATAGGCAATGAAGGAATGACTTACACCCGAATCAAATAATGCTTACAATAAATTACTATTGAGAAGGATTTTACCTTGAATCAGGTCAGGGGACTTGTGGGCTTGTTCGTGTGTCATAGCGAACACCCTACCCTAATTCCTAGGCTATTACTCTACCGAAGGCTGTCTGCTCTTACTAGCAATGTGTCCTAGTTGTTTGTAGTTGTAACAGATTACTTGCCTCGAACACGTTCTGCCAGCATGTGTCCTCCCATAACGAGTACATGTCCATACCGTTGGGGTTTTCTAGTTCTCACCATCCTCTGGTTGATAAAGCTTCTTGCCACCACCTTTGGATGAGGATCCTTGGCTCTTTTGCTTCTAGAAAGTACTTCCTTTACTGGCTCACCACGACCACCACCTTTGGTTAGGTTTAAATCTCTCAAATTATTCTCTGTGATTCGGCACTCCTCCACAGCTTTGTTGAACATAGTAAACCGTCAGGTGGCCAACCTTTTCTTCAACTCGCGCCTCAAACCATAGGTCATCATATCAGAACTCTACTCCTCATCATCCATGTGTCATAGATAAGAGGAGTATCGGGCTAGTTGGAGGAAGTGAGAAAGGTAATCATCAAATGTCTCTACATCACCCTGCTTTATGGTTAGGAACTTTGATTCTTTTTCTATTCTCACAAATCTCAAAAAATATTTATCATTGAATTTTTCCTGGAACAGCTCCTAGGTTAGACGCACATTTTGGGACTGCAATGTCATGGTAATAATATGCCACTGCCTGTCGGCATCCCCTTCAAGTTTGTAGATGGCCAATCATGCCTTAACCTTCGTCAAGCAATCTAGCACTTTGTTACGGGTATAGATGATTTATTAAATAGTACAAGTGTACATTGTCATAATCAAGTAATACAGAAGTGAGTAGAGTATTGTTCCAACGAGGATTGATCATTAAGTACCAAAATGAGTAATTTTAATTCTATCTAGTCAATTGATTAGTTGGTGATGAAAAGTACAAAATAGAAAATGATTAAATATGGATGCAAATAATATGAAAACAACTACAAGAAAAAGCTCTAGGGCTCAAATTTCACTTAACAAATTTTGGATTGAATCACTTATCTATTATAGCCTAAGTTATTCCACATGATTGATAGTCGAGTTTCCCTAATTTAATTACTAGCCTCTTCTAAGGTCAAGCAATTCTATAATTAATTGTTAATACAATATATTCCTATATGAATTTAAGCAATTAATCATGCATTAAGATTTATGGAATTCATTTAAGACTACACAACTCATATGAATCTATTCATATTTCATATGCAAATTATGATTTTGATTACAAGATCTACACACATGCATCTCTTTCCTGTGTCAACATGCATATTGAAATCATTCAAAAGATGGCCAATCAATCGAAAGCATTAAGAATAAAATTAAAACTCAATCATGAAGGAAAAATTAAAACTAGATTTAATAAGTTAAAATTCAATCTGTCATTAGTAAGCTACATTATCACCCTAGGAAAATAGAAATTTAGCTTATGATAAAATTTAAAACACGACAAAAATAAATTAACATTGCATAAAACTTGAATGAAAACCTCATAAATACTGGATGAAGCTTGAATATTAAATTATAAAGCATAAATATACAACCAAAAGATGCATGAAAAATGGAGAAATCTAGCCTTTCTTGTAGGGGTAAAACCTTTCATATAGGTGGCAACCTATACCATTCATATAGAAGGTCTACCTAAGCCTTCCAAGAAGGAGGCATGCGAAAATTAATACAATGCATGAAATTAAATCTAAGAAATAACACAATTTATTCAGAACTACCAGAGAAAATATCTCTCCCTGTCAAATAAGGACATCTAATTGTCAGAGAAGGAAACCTCTACATCTCTTCTTTTTTCTTCTTGATGCTTAGCCTTGAACTCTATTTATAGGGAAAAATGTGTTGCTGCAGTAACAAAAATGCCGTTGCTACAGCGAAAAATATGTTGCAACAGGGGAAAGAGCATTTGCTACAATACTTCCATCCACTATAGTTACTTCCTTCTACTACAGTAACTTCCGTCATGAATAGTGGCCCAGTAAATAGTAACTTATTCTACAGTAATTGTCCCTTTTCAATCCCATCGGTCTAATTTTTGGTCTCCTTTCTCCTCTTATTATGTGGCTATCAAAAGAGAACACAAGTAAATATTATAATAGTAATAAAAATACGTATGCCAAAATAATCTTATATTTATCAATCACACTTAAATTTATTACATTAATCTCAAATATAGTCCATAATATCATTATATAAGGGAAAATAAATATGCAAATATTTTACTTATCACACTTCAAAAATCTTCTCTAACCAGGTCAACCAATCTTCAACTGCCTGGGGATCAAACCTTCCCCTGAACACCGGAGGTAGATGTTTACAGAATTTGGAGACCCAAAATTGGAGATCTCTCTCGTTTCGGGTGGCACCCCATGTGATTCCTGGTTCGGTTCAGTGTACGGTGGCGACTCAGGAGGTCAAGTCGACCCTTCTACCATTTCCTCATGCTATGTCTCTTCTTGAGTCGACTGGACTCTGTCTTCATTACATTTTTCTTTCACCTCTCGGAGCTCTTCCCTTAGCTCATTAATCATATTCCGTTGCTCTATTAAGATTCCCATCATCTGTTGTATGGGACCAAGTAGGTTGTCATGTATCTCCTCCACCTCTGGTTCTACAGGTAGAATCTTTGCGCGAACCATTGTGTTCTTTTTACTATCATAAATGATTCATAATATCAATATCGCATTAAAAGTATACACATATTCCTTAAAACTCATACGCCAACAAATAGCAGGAACATCCATGTGTAAACAACAAACAACTATAGGTGCACTACTATTAAACTATAGCAAATATCCTAGCAAACCTACCCTTGCTTCACTATAGCTCTGATACCAAAAATGTAACCCCTACCTTGATAACCGTCAATATGGTTCAAAAATGTGTCATTAAGTTAAATTGGAGACCAACGGATAATTCAAAAACTTGTTAAAGGTCTCAACTTCAAGACAGGGTTTGACCCTGTGATAAAGTGGGTTTTTAAAAAAATTTTCAAAACCTGTTTATTACGATCTCATATTCGCTTTTCAAATCTATTTGGCCTGTGCAACACGGTTCCATTCACAAATATCCGAGTGTATAACAAATTCCCGACGACTCTCAGGTTTCCTTCATTCACTAAAAGGATTTACAGGGCATATTCGCCCATTTCAGTTTCCCATACTAGGGATTACATAACACTATCCAAACTTACAACATTTACAATATGTATAATAATCCCAAAACTTGATAACTAACATAAAAGTTCATATTCCTAGGGGAGCACTAGCTACCCTTTGTCACTTGTTTCTCCTTAGATCTGCTGGCCCTAGCTATAGGTTAGTTATTGGAAAAAGTGAGATTCAAATGAATCGCAGTAGTAAAAATTCACTCATAAAATATATAATAACAAAGCTTGTAAGTGAATCACAAAGCAGTATCACAATAGCATCTATAGCGGCATTCACATTCTTAACTTTCATCACATAAACGACAGCTCTCATGGCTGTATACATAATATGACAGCTTTCATTATATTCACAATAATGATAGCTTTTGTTGTATTCACAATAACAACATCTTTCATAGTTGTATTCACAGCAGCATCCACATTCGTCACAATTCAATGATAATACAAACATGCAATGCATTATACATGATATAAGAGAAAGATTCACTACCTTGATCTTTCTGTTCCTACTCAGTCACCGGTTTCTTACGCTCAGGGTAGATGTCAAAACCTATAATTATAATCAAGGACGATAAGTTATTCCCTATTCAATTCTTAAATCTGAGATACTTATAGTTGGTTATCATTTGAAACCTTCAGGAAGCTATGAGAAGCTCAAACAAATGCCTAAAGGGTTGGGTAAAACTAGACAAGAGACTATCTTTCAAAGGTTAAAAATGCATATTTTTGGGTATTGGCCGTGGCTAAGAAATGGTCAAAAAGATTTAGGTTGTGACCAAGAACCACTGGCCATGGCCAATATCAGGTCCGTAAATTTTGGGCTGTAGCCAAGAACAAGTTAGAGAGTTTTGGGCCGTGACCAAGAAGTGACCTGTTTCTTGGTTGAATTCCAATGACCATAACTTTTCGTACACACATCAAAATGACACAAACTTTAGATCATTGGAAAGCTTGCAATGTCTACTACAAAAAGGAAAAATTTCATAACATTTTGACACCATTTGCTATTTCAAAACACTATACAAAGTTGCTCCCCTGCACAAAATTTTCATTGCTCAAAAGTTATAATTTTCCAGCAAATGTTTCCAAAAGTCCAACATTTGCATCCAACACTATTCCCATAAAAATTTTCATATAGAATCTAATGGAAACATGAAAACAACTAAATTCTCACTTATAATACCCCGAATTTTGAGACTCGAGGATAGAGAATAAGCCTGAGATTAGTGGATTGCTAAGCCCCGGTTTAGCAAGATCCCAAATTGTGATTAGGGGTTAATGACTACAAAAGCGGACGTGGTTAGTGATTAATGAACCCTTTTAGAGAATATAAAGAGGATTGTAGTCGCTTGTGTTATGAGCAACGCCAAAACCCTAAATTTGAGTTTAATTGTGGATTAACATCCAAATTGACTTAGAATAGATGGAAGAATTGAATGGGGTATTGTGATGGAAATGGTGTCATGTTGTGGTATTTAATCATTGGAATTGATTTAAATTGGATTGGACACATTGGTTGCAAAACTGGAAATGCTGTCCAGTGAAACTCTATTCTGGGCTTTCAGTTTGTGTGAACGTTTTGAATGACCAAATGGTGTCTAAAAATTATGAAACTTTCCCGTCTTATAGTTCATATCTCAAGCTTCAAAATGGACTTATAAGTTGTACCATTTCGTTTTGGGAACTGGGAGATATGACTGTCCAAAGTTTGGGATAGAAACTGAACTCTGTTTTGGGGCAGTGATGCGTTTTATGTAATTCTGGAATTGTGTGGTGATGTTTAGTAATGGCCAATATTTTTCCTATTAAGAGGACTTAAATATCTTTCATTTGGCTTTGGAATCACCTCATTTTGAGTTTTCTAGAATTAGTTATGATTTTTTAAATTTTGGGCAGAAAATCTGCCAGAAAATCCGAAAATGGGAATTATGACATCATCTCAATAAAAGATGACATCATCATGGAATTAAATATCTTCTCATCTTCTTCAGCTCTCATTTTCTGTCGTGAGTTTCAGCTGAAATAGAGAGAGAGCATATGGGATCTTTATAGAGAGAAAGAGGAAGAAATCTCGTAAGGTTTGGAAGATCTTCCTTTGGTGTTAAAATAGCTAGGGTTTCAGCCAAGACAAGGAAAAGCTAGTGGGAGCTTGAGGATCGAATGTTAAGCCCCAAGTTGCTGGCACGCAAATCGAGGAGAAAAGACTGGAGGTAGGAAACTTATCTCTCCTGCATGCTCTGATAACTGTGTTAATGTGTTAATGCATGATATTGCTTTGCTTGATTATGTGGAATATGTATGAATGATTTGAAGCTATGTTTCAATATATGCTATGGCCATATGTGTATCGTTCGAAGCATTGAGCTTATAGATTTGTCATTGTATGTGTGCATGAGTTATGTGATGCAAGCATGTCATGCATTAAACACTTATCTTGCCTGCATATTGATAATGTTTCCCTATTGAGATTCTCTCGAATCTCACCCTCCCCTACCAACAATTTAGACAGGGCAAGTGGCTCGTGGAGGGAGCAGCTAGGACTCCTTCGAGATGCGAATATGTAATCCCCATTTGAAGAATTGTAATGGGCAATTGTGCCCTATGTATCTTTAGCGAAGGTATGTACCCGGGATTACCGGGATGATTATGTTGTGCACTCTGATATTTATATGAATGTGATTTATCTTCGTGTAGTAATTGTATTCAAAATGTGAATATGAGACCAAGTTTATAAATGATTTCGAAAGATATTTTTGAAAACCCCATCATGTGATGGGTTAGTAAATGTTATTTGATTATTATTGGTCTCTATTTCATTTTAATCACGTATTTTGGATATAATTATGGAGGGGGTTACATCACTCCTTTTACATGTTCTATTTGGGGCACATTTGAACACAAAACCTCAAAATTGCCAAACACCATATTCAAGACTCCAAGTCAATTCCATTATCCAAAGCACAACACAAGATACCATTTCCACAATCAAAACATCATAAACCCTCTAAAACCCTATATAAAGAAAAATTAGGGAAAATTCTAGAAATTAGAGTTTGAACCAATGAAAATACAATGCATATCAAAGAGTAGCCTTTGCTCACCTCTATCACTTCCACAAGCTTGTTCTTTGATTCTCCAACCACTAGTTTTCCTTAAGAACTCAAAACACCACCTCTTGAAAATTTAAAACCATAGGAATGAAGCTCTTATCAAGATGGTCAAGATTAAGGAAGAGGTTTTTGGCATTTAAGGGCATCTATATGGTCAAATAGAGCACACATACCTTGATTTCTTCTTTCTCTTTCCTCCTCCTTCTTGGTTGACTATGGCAGCTGAAGAAAGAGAGATGTTGATGATGAGGATCATATTTTTGGCTCCCCAATGGGCTCTTGGCCGACTTTAAAGAGAGAGGGAGGGAAGAGTTGAAATGTTAACTTGATCCAATGGCACCAAGTGATGCCAAGTGCATCATCCTAGGACTTCTTCCAAGTACATGCAACCATGTGATTATTCCCACTAATTCCATTAGCTATTTAGTCACACCACTTACTCTTTTATTTGATGGTGAGTTTCCTCTTTGGTAGCTAACTAATTAGCTGATAAATTTCCTTCTTCCCATTTTGCCTTTGGCTTTGGGAACTCCTATTGGATTACTACTTAACATATTCTTTAGCCCCATTTCCTCCTTCCATGCGCCATTCCCTCTATTTTAATTTAATTTAAGCCTTAACAACACAATGGAGCTTAAATACAGGGTTTGGCCATTGTCTACTGCTAATTTGGGTCATAATTCACATTAAATTCTTTGAAAGTGTTTGTCTGTCATTAATCACTTTTATTTTTAGAGTCATTAGCCTTATACAAAATTTGGGGCATTACAACATACATATTTCCTTTAGCAAATCAAGGATGTACTTCCTTTGGGAAACATATATGCCCTCTTTAGACCTTGCAACTTTCATACCAAGGAAATATCTTAGTTGGCCTAAGTTTTTCACCTCAAACTCCTTGTTTAGGGCTATCTTGATCCTCTCCATTGTTTTAACATCATCACTGGTGAGGATGATATTATCTATATAGACAATAAGAATGGTTGTACTCTCTCCATTATGTTGAATGAATATAGTGTGATGAATAATCCCTATTTGTAACCTTCCTCTTTTAGGACTTTGGAAAATCTATCAAACCACAGCCACAGGGATTGTTCTAATCCATATAAAGACTTCTTCAACCTAGGCACTTGGCTTTTACTTTTGCCATTAAATCCTGGTGGAAGTGACATGTACACGTCTTCCTTTAGTTCCCTATTTAGAAAGGTGTTTTTGATTTCCAATTGTTGAAGGGACCAATCAAGTAGTTGCTATAGATAGTAAGACCTTGATGGCATTGAGTTTTGCTATAGGTGCAAATGTTTTGTTATAGTCAATTCTAAAAGTTCGGGTACACCCTTTAGCTACCAAACATGCTTTATATTTGTCAAGTAGGCCATCGGGATTATATTTTAGGGTAAACACCCACTTGCATCCCACATGGTTATTCCCTTTAAGAAAATCAACAATTTCCCAAGTACCATTCTTATCCAATGCCCTCATCTTCTCAAGTATTGCATATCTTCACTCAAGGATTTTAAGAGCTTCATAAATATTATTTGGAATGTGTACCTTATCAAGGTTAGTAAGAAAGGTACAATAACAATGAGAGAGATTAACCAAAGAGATATACTTTTGAATAGGATATAGTGTACATGATTAAGCATTTTTTCCTCAGGGAAATAGGTAAGTCTACATCTTCATCTAGTTTCTCAGGACAAATTTCCCCACTTTTTCTTCCAGGATCTGCTACTGATCGAAACTCTAGTGCAATTGGGGATATAAATGGCTCTGTTATCTTCTTCTTTTATGAGTACATCTTGTTTTGATTTGCGTTGGCCTTGTCTCCCCCAATTTTAGATGTCTATTTATTAGTTAGCCTATTAGGTTCCAAGATTTTAGGTTGCATGGAAGGTTTAGTATAAGGAATAGAATCAATTGTGACTTGAGGAAGTATAGGCTCAAGTACCGAGGATTGAAATTCTTGTCTACTCTCCCCCTGGATGAAAGACTTGGAATAATAAGGCTCTTTTTCAAAGAAGGTAACATCCCTACAAACATAGAGATATTTGGAGATTGGATCACAACACTTAAAACCTTTTTAAGTTAGAGAGTAACCTTTTTAAAGGCAAGGGAATCAAACTTAGAGGGTAGATGGTATTCATGAACAAAGACTGAATAGCCAAAGACATAGAGGAAGAGGATGATCAAGTTGGACTAGGGTGTGAGATTCACGGAGTTTATCAAGAGGTGAAAGATGTGAAAGTACACGACTAGGCATTCAATTAATTAGGTAGGTAGTATTCAAAACCACATGCCCCAGTAAAGCTTAGGAATATTACAAGTCATCATGAGAGCACGTGCAATATCAAGTAAGTGTCTATTTTCACTTTACGTAATCCCATTTTGTTGGGGACTATGAGGGCATATGCTGTGATGTGCAATTCTATTAGATTTAAGAAATTCATGTAAGGTATGATTGAAGTACTCCATGTCATTATCTATATATAATACTTGGATTGTTGTGTCAAAATGATTAGTGATGAATTTGAAAACTTCAATGAATACAGCGGAAACATCGAATTTTTCTTTAAGTAAGTAAACCTATCACATATGGTTGTAATAATCAATAAATGTGACAAACCATTTAGTATGGGTGCGATTTGGAATACGAGATGGACCCCACACGTCACTGTGAATGATAGAAAATAGGTGGTTAGATTTATAAGAAGGTGGAGAAAAAATAGTACGACGATGTTTAGCAAATTCACAGACATCACAATGAAGGGTTTTATTAATAGAAAGGTTTGGAAAAAAATGTTGCAAATATGAAAAACTCAGATAACCCATCTATTTATGCCATAACAAAACATCATTATTATCAGAGGTTGAACTAAGCCCACTCATAAATTGTGAACATAGAGAACTCACAGTTGAATCATCAAGATAATAGAGACCATAGTATTCCTTAGTGCCACCAATCGTCTTCCCTGATAACAAGTCCTAAAAAACACAATGAGAAGGGAAAAATAAGCAGAGCAATTAACTTGCTTGGTTAGTTTGCTAATGGAAAGAAGATTGCATGCTAAGTATAGGACAAGCAAAACAGACTTAAGTTGCATTGAAGTAGACAATTTTACTCTTACCTTTCATATTATGGTAGAAGAAGTGCCATTAGCAGTACGGATTTTCTCATTTCCCGTACTAGGAAGATAAGAATAAACACTTAGGCTTCGGATGTCATATGATCAAAGGCACCTGTATACACAATCCATGTGGATCGTAAGAATGAAGTGTGTAGGGCACTATAATTACTACCTTTGTGTTCAGCTGAAGCTGTGGCCGCTGGCTTCTGGGAAGTCTTATGGGCTTTCACCATATCCAAAAGTTGGTCAAATTTTTCCTTAATTACTATAAAGCTGGTATCACTAGAAGAATCTTGAGTTGTGTGGTAATCACAGGGTTTCCAATCTATAGGCTTTCCATGAAGATTCTACTAATGATCTTCAAAGTGATCGGTCTTATTACAGTGATCACATATCACTTTCCCCTTTAGAGTTGAGGAAGTAGGAATGGAGGGGTTAGAAACAGCACCTTTACTCAATAAAACTGATGAATCAACAACTGGGGAGGAAGAGTTAGTGTTGACAAGCATCACTTTCCGACTAGACTCCTCCCTTCAAAGCTCTTAAAAATAAGAGTAGAGGGTCCAGTAGTACAACTAAGTATAGACTATGAACCTTCTCATAAATAGGATAAAGTCCTGCAAGAAATTGGAATACTTGCTCTTTTTTTAAGCTCTACTTATTTCGAGTATCCTCTGCTGGAAAGCCTACCTCTTCTTTAAATGTAAATCAACTTCCTACAAGAGTGCCACGAGTTTAAGCCAATAATCTATAACATTTTTTGTGCCTTTTTATGCAAATTCTAGTTTTCAGTCCATACAATTAAGACAAATCTTCACCAGTGGAATATGAAACACAAAGTGCCTCCCAAATATCACTTGCTGTTGGGAGATACATAAATCTTTGTATGTTTGGTGCCATAGTGTTAATTAGCCACGAGGAGCCCATGGAATTGTCAATCACCCATTGCTCAATCACTAGAAAGGAAGGATCGGCTGGTGCCTAGACTCGCCAGTCAAGAACTCCTTTTCTCCTTAACCACTAATGGCAAGCTTGACCGCTTGTGCCCAGTCTCTATAATTTTCACCGATAAGCTTCTCTGTGACAATTGCTCCAGTAAGACTATCAAAGCCATAACCTATCCTGATAGAACTTCAACTAATGTGACTTGAGTCAAGGGTTAAATACCCATTATGAGGTGTTTCCATTTGAGTTAGAAAGTTTGGCATTGCTCAAGGGTGTGATCGTGATGTGTCTGAGTGTGCATTGCTGAGAGAAGATGAAGGGTGATCGTTCTTAGAGTCGGCATCCTCTGATAGCTTTGATACCATGTAAAGGAATTATGTTTGAATACTTTGATAATATTATTCATCTGGAGGTATGATTATATACATATACAATAGAATCAGAGGGGATCGAAGGAAATCAAGAGAAATCAGAAATACAATCAATCATATTAACTACCATTGACTACTCGATTCTAATCCTATCAAATCCCAAGTAATCTGCCTACAATTAATACTAATATTTACATATTTACTACAGCACTCTACCTAATTTTTGTAGTGAAGACTAGACTGTAGGTTGCCTCAAAGGATACTATAGAGAGAAATGCATTTTCTATTGTAAAGCGATTACTTAGTGTTCTCGATCTGTATAGAGGATTTGGCACAGTCATCACTAGTGTAATTCCTGCCAGAATTATTTGTATTACTCTAGATACCACTAAGGTGGCCACTTTTAGTGTGCTTGAACCATTTATAAGGAAAATGATAGGAAGTTTGAGTCATTTCAAGAGGGGAATAACTTGAATGATAAGAAGAAAGGGTTTGCTTCTTTCAAATGCTTCATAATACTTGGATTGTAACTAAGAAGAAAGAGGGATGAAGAAATGTACATATGTATTTTGTAACTAATCAACTTATTATCATCGTTGTCCGTATTGACATGATTTTAGTAGTTAATGAAGCTTTTCAGACTTGATTCATGTGTACTAAAATGAGTTTATTAAAATGAATGTATATAGTTGGTGATTACCATAGTTTGTATCAGCTCATGATTGACAAGAGCAAGTGCATTTATTGACAAGTGCAAGTGCATTTATTGACAAGTCAAGGAGCTAAGAATGACAACTTTATTTTTTGTCAAAATTTTAGGTCTAGTATCTAACCTTATTTAACTGTGAGAGGAATATGTAAACTTTAATAAAATTATTGACACCTGCAGGGGAATGCATTGACAAGTTCAAGGGCATCTGTTGACATTACTTTATTTTTTTGTCAAAATATTAGGTCCATATTACATGAATTTACAAAAAAAAGGTAGTATCTTATCTTATTTAACCATGAGAAGAATATGTAAACTAAATGAGATTGTTGACAAGTATATGGGAATGCATTGACAAGTGCAAGGACATTTGTTGACAAGTCTGTTAGGATCGGCAGGCACAGCAAAAGAATTTTAAAACAAAATTTTCACCGATCCTAATCAAGGATCTATCAACGGCGTTTAAACCAAGTTGGAAGGATTCATACCTTTTATGATTCAGAGTTTTCACGATCTTTAGGAGCCAACACGTCAGGTTCGCTCCCTCTACCGGTATCCACACGAATACTCTCCAACCGAGACTGCGTGCTAGCGCCTCTAATATCTCCTAGGGTTTCCCTTGTCGCTCTCAATTCTAATATGTATCTCAGTATATCTGCTCTATCAAGTTTGTAACTTATGAGGGCTATTTTCAAATTTCAAAATTAATCATCATTAATTTTGAAATTAATTAACTATTAATTATCTTGATGAGCTAATTAAATAAATTGATTTTAAATTAAATCTGTCCAACAGTTTTAATTTAACCTATTTATTTAATCCAAATAAAGAGCCATTAGATTTAGTTATCTTCATAAATTAAATCTGAGATACCATATCTCTATCATGTTAGTTATTAGATTTAATTTATCTTAATAAATTAAATTTAAAACTAACATAATATAATAATATCATATAATATATATACACACACATATAAATATAACGAGCCATTACTTCCCGTGCGTTGCACGGAAAGATTTCTTTCCTGTTGGGTTTTCTTAAGTACAGTAACACCTACCATATACATGCTCATTACTTCCACCGTAGTGAAATGTCCATAACGACAATGAAGCAACAAAAATTGAGATGATGACTTTGATTTCTATTAAAGCATGTTGGATGTTCACTCTCGCACGGCACAAGTGGATACCTACATATTTATGTTTGTAAACACTTCTTTGTATACAACATTCTTTGTAGTGTTATTTGCCATTGATTCATCAGCCGCCACAACAATCTTCAGCCCTTCCATGCTTCGCACTCTAGAAAGTGCAACATATAATTGTCCATAAGTGAAAACAGGTTTTGACAAATATAATCCAACATGACGTAATGATTGCCCTTGACTTTTATTGATTGTCATTGCAAATGAAAGTGTAATTGGGAACTGTCTCCTTTGTGTGCGAAATAGCCATCTAAACTCAGACAGATTAAGATTCATCCTATGGATGAGAACCTTAGTATTTGGTTTAGAACCATTCAGAGTAACTGCCTTAATGACCTTGTTACCCAACATCATGACATGAAGACGTGTTCCATTGCACAATCCAGATGCTTGATCAATATTTCTTAGTAGCATTATTGGTGCTCCAACTTTAAAGGAGTGATGGTGTTGAGGAATTCTGTTGTGTATAAGTTATCGAAGGAGTCAGAATGCTTAGTTGACTTGTACACAAAGTCGCAACTTAAGAATTCATATTCCTACCCTGGGAGCAATGAACACATGTAATCGTTGATCTTGGCAACCATTTCAATCGTTGGTGCAAGGAGTGCTCTGTCATTGAAGTAGTCATTGGAAGTTAGATTATCCAGAAGCATTTCGTATGTTGCATGCATGATTGCATTCATTAGATCATTGAAACCTTGAATCAAGACTTCCTGTGGGATTTCTATATCAGCAACACTATAAACAAGATCTCTTAAGTTACCATCGCCAATGTCTAGTAACCATCGTGAGAACCATTCAATTCTTTTATTTATATTGGTATCATGAGACTGATTCATCAAGAGGGAAAAGTGAACCATACATTGTAGAGCTATGAATAAACTGGTTTGACACCTTCTGGTGGCATTAAAGTGCCAATGGTGTGATAACTCATCCCTACAAATGTGTAAGGCCTACCACCTGAGTTGATTGAGTGGTCAATATTCCCCCCTATAGATGTGAAAGAGAATATGTTGTTGTATTGCCTTATATTTCCTTGAAAATTGCGGGAGAAGGTCGAAAAATAAGGTTTGCAATAATAGGGGGGCCATTTTTATGGGAGGAAGAACAACCTTCCCTTTCAAGCAACATAATGAGAATATGTCTACAGTATTTCCCGTCGTGTCTTTCTAAACTATTTCATTGAACCAAAGCTTTGCACTATAATGCTTGCATTTGTATATTTGGTCACCTTCATCCAAAAAGAAGTGCACACAAAAGCATGGAATAACTGTCAACATTTATTTGAAATTATTACATTATTAATCATTTATACTTACATTAGGAGTAAAGTATCCTTAAATTGGAAATGGCTACTTGGTGTAGGTACCTTGGGAAGGAAAGGCAGCAGAAGAGCTTTTAGTTGTATTGACAATAAACGGTTGTGCCACGTTGAGAATGTGGTGTCCAGACTCATCTGTTCAGTTAACATTTTGTTGTTAGAGATTAATGATGTGAAGCACCCTTTGCCATCTATTTTCGAATGCTTTGTTTTTCAACACTTGATTGTATACGGTAATAAAATTGCCATAATGATAACATATACGAACCTCCACTTGTCCCATCGCCATTGCTCTCACCATCAAATGCTTCACATTGTTCAGAATCAAAATTGAAATTGATGTTCTTGTAATATTGTTGTTGTGGCACACCTTAATTTGTAGGCCAATGAAAGCAAAAAAGATTCCCTCTATTAATGCGTAAAGGAGGAAAAAAACTGGCTGTAGTAGGACAGGATAATTATAATAGTTCTTGACAGGAGGTAATAAGGAAATAGACACAACATCAAATAGAGCAAAAATTGAGAAAAGTGGTAGAATGTGGAAAAATATATGGCATAATGGTTAACTGCAAATAGTAGGAAATTGACTTATAAAATGAGTATAGGAACGTGAGAGAAAAGCTTCTGCGTTGAGATTATTTTAAAATTTTTTGTTTATAACCAGTTGGTTCCAAAACCTATAGACATAAAGCACTAAAGAAGAAGAAGTATGTGTCCCTAGAGGTTGTTTTGGAATGGGCAGTAGATAAATGTAGTCGGCTAAAAGAAGTGCATCAAAACCATCTTGAAGAATGATTTATCAGACAACTTTAATCTATAAAGTATGGATAATAATTAAAAAAGCATATGGCTGAATTGTGTGCATGTTCATGGAAGTTGATTTTTAGCTGAATATTGTGAATAGGAAATTTTACTCAAGCCAACACGAAAGGAAAAGGTGACTCAAACTATTAAATGATATGTAGCTGCATATTGCGAATAGGAATTTATATTTTTGACTTCAATTGTTTTGGGTGAGAAGCTTAAACTACAGTAGTAAAAAAAGTTAAATGTGTGATATTATATGTCAAATATTTGAAGGAGGCAGAAAGAGGAAAAACATATTTTAAATTAATAAAAAAAAGTTCCATTAACGTAAAAAACCAAACTAAATGTCACACGTGTGAAACGTGAGCATTGTGTGATTAATGAAGTAGGTTTTTTTTTTTTACAAAACAAATTTAAGTGCATTGCTTCACAAGAAAAATTTGTTGTCCACAATATGGAAAAGAAAAAATATTTAATGGATATTGGGGTTATGGTTTCCTTTTTTTCCTTTGGCTTGAATAACTTGTGATAAATCTTTGAGAAACTTATTTTGATATCAAGAAATCATCTTTCCTTTTATTATATATTAATGTTTATATATGTATACACTCATTTATATAAAAAGTAAGTTTTTTTTCCCTTCTTATTTGAAAACCAAGTTACAGTGATACAGTTCGAGTATACTCTTTAAAGAGAGAAAAGACAATAGAGAAGGAGAGAATACAATAAAGGCATTTAATTTATAATATGAAATCCGTAATTTGGTCACTAAATTAATTAGGGATTTTTGGAGGAAAAAAATGATTTATATTTTATATATTTCAAGCAACTTTAAATAGAATTTTCCCAATATTTAATTAAAGAATTTGGGGGGGGGGGAATTGCTGGGAGAGACATGTTCCTATTTATTATAAAGTGTTATGTTTAATTTCCTAAAACTTCTTGCTGGAGAATTTCAAAATAGTTAAGGTGATGTTTTTTAAGGACAGTAAGTGGAGGTAGTAAAAGGGCAGTGGATAGTACAATGTGAAAGAAAAGAAAGGCACTTCAACAGGAAATAATAGGTAAAGAAAAATGTTGTTATTGATAAACATCCCTCTTAGGCATTATATATGATGTAGACTGGCCCAAATGTATGTGTGCAGCGGAAACTCAACAACAGACGTAGATGAAGCATTTTTTGCAGTGGCAACATACCAGTAAAAAATTCTAATTGAATTAATAGCTAACACGTAACCAGCATGGATATATAAATCTATATATATATATGTCACACAGAAGATTTATATACATAGCTGTAAGTGATGATCTTCTTGGTGTTTTAAAGGTGAATGCTTGCACAGAACAGATGTGCATGAAGGTAAATGTAAGAGTAAAATGCAATGGTAGATAAAGTGTAAATATGTAAGTTTGTGTCCAAGTCTTTACTGTTTTATCTTGTCCGAGTCTGTCTAAGTCTGCACTTTTATGGCAACCTTGCGTCTTGTTGTATGAATGTTATGGAAGCTGGGCTAATTTTATTTATTTAAGTTTAATTACTTGTCATAATACAACATATATATAACGTCCTTTTCGGGGGCTGATTCAGGGATAGACTTGAATGTTTCATCATATCACTTTTGATAAATCCAAACTTGTATTCCTGAAATGATGATGAGATATGCAGGGAAAAAAAAGAAGATTAAGCTTACTTGCTCATTAAAATGACAATATAAAGACACAGAAAATAATGTACTTTTTCTGATAAAGAACTTGTGGTTGGTGACCTAATGTAACAATGGTTGGCTCGAGAAGAATAGTTTATTGTCATGTAAAATCCACTCCAAGTCATATCGGCACCGTACTGATGTTATGGTATTAGTTGGCTGCTTGACCTGACTTTGCTGCCTACAATTAACTTAGCTCCATGATAATGTTAAAGGCAACACGGGAACTTGGTAAAAATGTGGGGTTTCTAACAATAGAAAAGGTTGTAACATCCAAAATTGTTTTCATTTGATTGACTTACATCTCGATCTAAAATGATAAGTTGGAAGGGAAAATTTATCAGTCAGCACTTCCAAGCTGTTGGTTTTAGGAAATTAGACATGTAGGACAATAATAGGAGGCTATCACGATAACCCAAACAAACCATACTTTTTCACAATAAAGAAATTTAATGCAACAAAAATATTGCTTCATAATACGTTAAAAGAAAAAAAACCATGATTAGCGATGTCATCGAAGAGGAAAGAGACCTATCTAACTTTTCTGTCTCAATAACCCCACACCATGCTTCTCACAGTAATCAATACAATGTCACAAGAAGTAAAGATCACTGTCATGTGAAATGAATTTCAAGTCATAGCAACTATGATGTGATGGTATTAATTGATGATAGTAGTTTGCTGCATTACTTGACTTTGCTTTATGTACTTAACTGATCTCAAAGTCAAATTGCTTGATTGGCAATACATGGACAAATTGGGGGAGAAGTACTGCCATCAATGTCATAGACCATTGTTACAAAATAGTTGTCGACATATGGTGGAAGGCAGGTCTTGAATGACAATACATAATGAATATTTGGTATTTCGAAACTCCTTAAACATATATAAATTTAAGAGCGAGAATGGAACTGTACATAATATACTGGAGTTGGTTTGCTGCTGTAATGGGAAATAGGAAGAAGTTATAAAAAAAAACCAAAGGCAGCTATCAAAGAACAAAAAAAATAGTTGATTAGAATAGATATATTGCTATATTTTGCAAGTAATGGCTTGTTTGGGTTTGTTTGTCAAAAACAAACATGATAAGCGGCCTATACTATCAAATTATAATATCAATTGCAGCGCACATTAATGCGTGATGTTGTACTACAATGAAGTGCTATCACAAAATAGAAGACAGTGCTGGCCATTGGGAAAAAAAAACACAAAGACAATTGTGGCCGAAAATACCTTGCTTGTCCACAAGGTTTTGCCTTATACTTATGAGCAACCTTACAAGTGCAACAATCACTCCATTGTATCAAGACAATAGATTAAAAAAATCTTAACAACACTTCTCAAAATGGTTTAAATTGACTGAGATAGCAACACAATATTCCTTTATTCAGATTGTTACTGAGTGAATTAAGTTCTGCAATGAACGGGTGGGCAGAGCAAAATTTTGGACTTTGTCTGACAAGATCTTGATAGACACAGCAGGTACAAAAGAAGGGGAAATTTTAAGTCTTCATCTCAGCAACCGAAACTCATGTGGGGGAAACATCTTCAATAGTTAGCTTTAGGGACCTCATTAAAAAGCCAACGTCCAACCTGAGTATTAATAGATAACGTGGTTAGTCACATAGTACTAAACCCAAAGTCATAATAGCAATTACTAAAGGCTGGTTCATTAGGACTACACAAATTGTTGAGCGAAAATGAAAAAGGGTTTCAGATTGAAGAGAGAGTAAGGACACAACCTTCTCATTCTGTTAGCATGAAAGTTGGGTCATGTGTGAACTGGTATTAATGTAGTTTGCTTGTCCATTCATTGGAGATAGCTTGCCTCTGTTGATGAAGATCATCATTTCTTTACCTCACTCAGGCTGTAAGGGACAAACTATATCAATTAATAAATGTCATCATTTCTTTAGCTCACTCAGGCTGTAAGTGATACTAGACAACATGGTTAAGCAAATATTCGTAAACCCAAAGTCATAATAGCAATTAATAAAGGCCGGTTCGTTATGACAACACAAATTGCTTAACTCCCAAAGAAAAATGGTTTCAGATTGAAGAGAGAGAAATCACACAACCTTCTCATTCTGTCAGCATGAAGGTTGGGTCATGTGTGAACTGGCATCACTGCAGTTTGCTTGTCCATTCAGTGGAGATAGCTTGCCTCTGACGATAAAGGTCATCATTTCTTTAGCTTACTCATGTTGTACAGGATAAACTACATCCTGTGTCCTGGTAGTGAATTGTATAATGGTTAATAAAGAAAAATTGGTCAACAGAACCGTAATCAACCATACAACAATCCCAGATAAGAAATACAGAAATAAAAGGAATATATTTCTATGACATCACAAGTCTCAATGTCACGTGTTCATTTGAACAACTCAAGAAACACATCACATAAGTTCAACGACGACGCAGAGATAACAGAAACAAACAACATAATGGAAGCATAGTTCAAACCCTATGTAGCTTGGAAAAGTTTAGAAGAAAACGTACTCGAAAACTTCTGCAAAGGCCAACCAAAATGACATGGCCAACACTCTCTGATCATCCAATTGCATTCCCATTGACACAAACATTGGAGAAAAATGACATGGCCAACCAAAGACAACTTCAAAAATCAATTACTACATGAATGAACCATGCCCCAAACAATGTACAAATGAATCGATCATGTCGGAAACAAACTGACAAGTTATGGAACAAAATAATTAATTGGAGGATAGACAGCCTTGTGTACCAGTTTTGGGTTGGCATACCACTAACAGAGTCTCTCCCACTATATTGAGCAGGAATCCCCCTCTGTTTAAATAAAGGCATATCCTTGAGAGCTCTAGGTGTTCCTGCTAAACAGATCAGTGAAATCAGAAGAAAATAAACATGGAAAGAGTGAAGGCATTTTACAGGTAAAAGACCTTTGCTGAACAACACCATAAAGAGACTACACAGAAGCTAGAACCTATAGAACATGTGTCAAGCTTCAGAAAATCGTTATGCTCAGCCTCAAAATAAATGAACATGTCATGATCTGCTTGCACCATTAGCAAAATATAAGTTGAAGAAAAATGGATACGGGGAAGTGTTATTGGCACATAAAATAGTGTGGAACAATGTAACAATAGTTTTTAGCATACAGAGAACACAATTCCTGACCATGATTACCATGTGCAGACATAATCCAGGCAAAATAAGTACTAAAATCTCGAGACTCATAATCCATACTCTGTTGGCAGACCACTAACAGTGTCTCTCCCACTATATTGAGCAGCAATCCCTATCTGTGCCAATAAAGCCAAGTCCTCTAAAGTTTTGGCTATTCCAGATGAGCAGAATAGTGAAATTGGAAGAAAATAAGACATGGAAACAGTGAAGGAATTTTACAGGAAAAAGGCTTTTGCTCAACAACACCATTGAGAGACTACAGAGAAGCTAGAACCTAAATAACATTTGAAAAGATTCATAAAATCCTTTCTCGCAGCTTCAAAATGAATGAACATGTCATGATCTGCTTGCACCATTACCGAAACATAAAACCAACAAAAATGGATAGGGGGAAGTATAATTGGCACACAAAAAACTGTGGAACAATTTAACACCAGTTTTTTGCAGATAAGAACCATCAGTAAAATATATCTAGGAGAGCAAAAAGGGGCTGAGAAAATGACCATACATGAGCATGACAATTGAAAACTTCTTCTATAGAGGAAATCGAAAATCTGTTTCATCCCAGATAGCAAAACCTTCAGGACTGATCTGCATGACCAAACCACTATATTAACCACAGAGAAAATGATGAAAAAACCAACAATAATGGTCACAAATATTGTCTACCCTTGCATGGAAAAACTACTCAAATTTTAATGGGTCTTCATAACACTTGTTGCATGCTAATTAAGTGAGGCCATCAAATTAAATTAGTGGAATTAACATGCCTCAAGTTCTCTGTCTAATTTCTATAGGCAATAGTCTGTATATGTCCCACTTTCCAGTGACAATGGATGATATAATAATTTAACTTGAAGAATATATACCTTAACCTCAACTATCGGAATGATGTACCTTCTGGCCGCATAATGCTAATATGGACGGTAAATGACAAATACCAACTCGATTTGTACAATATTTTTCAACAGGTACGTTATGAACCATAAAAATATCTTAGATAAATAATAAGAAAGATAAGGTATATATTCCAATGAGATCTCAAGTCGAAGCTCACACGTTTTCATTGCAACACCGCAACAAATAGATCACGACAGGTAAAGGAAGAACAGGAGAGAACAGAAACAAAGGGCAGCATGAAAGAAGAGTACAAACACTTTTTAGTATGTAAAAGCTGATGAGAAAAGGGATTCGAAATGAAATGCGAAGCTGTCGACAGCGAGCAACGAGCTGATTTCGGTGAAAAAATACAGATGCCTCTCCCTGACTATTGTGTCGCCGAAGAAGAAGAAATCTGATGTGGGCAATTTCATAAACCCCCGGGATCCAGAGATGAGACACGTTGACAGAACTTGAAAAAGAAGAGAAAGCAGAGAAGGCTGGTATTTTATGGGAGAGGGAGTCATAGTAGGTTGAAATAGAGGAGCATCTGCCAGAGGTTTTCTGTACAATCAAAATGAAAATGAGAATGAGAATGGGAAAGATTGGAAAGACTGTGAAAAAAGTAGAGGAGAAGCCTGGCTGAGGGAAGAGAAAAGCAACCAAATGGGGAAAAAAAGCATACTAAAAACAAATAGGATAAAACACATGGAGAGAGAAAGTAAGACACTGACTTACTGAGGGAAGGTGAAAAGCCGGGGGAAAAAATTGAAACACAAAGAATGAACAGCAAGCCAACGATGGAGCCGAAACTGTGGATCGGCTTCGCAGCTTATAAACAGTACTGTTCAGTGTCTATAAAAAGGAAATGAAATTTATTATATATTGATATGTATTTTGAAAATACATATCTATATAATATTATTAATGAATTTTTTATATTACATATATACATATATATATAAATATAAAATTCGTCCATCCTAATTAAACATTATCTCATGTTGGGCTATTCTTGTGTGCGACCCTGTAGGCCTATATGAAGTTGGCAGTGGGCCAATAACTGTACTAACCCACAAGTCGCAAGTGGCCTCTAGCAAGACATCATGACTACCCAATTCATATGTGGATCATTAACACAATGCAACCTGTCATACAACCATGTCACGTCCCTTTTGTCACACGATATATCAGTTAAGGATGAGGCATGGATAATGTCATCCTCTTATTCCTAACTATTACTTTCTCAATTTCTGAGTAGTCTGACAATAGAAATGGAAACTCCTTTCCATTGCAGTATGGCCATACATTTCTCAAACTTACTCATCGAGGGGCCCAGTAATATCTCTCTACTAATGTGAGGGACAAATTCCATATTGATCATTCATATTCCTCTGCATGAAAAACCACCAAGCCCGATTGTAGCCTTTATCATCACCTGGTCAAAGGTGACTTTTGACTAGTTCAAAGCTTAGCAACTCTCATGTAGGAATCCATGATGACCTCAGGTCAAAGGGCATTGTGACGTGGTTATACATGAGAAAAGCTTATGACTTGATCCATGTAGCTTTCTCATAGTGGGTCGGTCCAGCACCTTGTACTCTTACAAGTGCCTAAGGCTTTGAATCGTATCTCCATATCTTATCAAAGTCATACTGATCTTGTTTCATCTCTGCTCCCGCATAGATGACCGACCAGGGACATTTTAGGACAATCTTTATAAATTATCCAAGGATACAATTATCACAGTTAACATACAAATAATATGATAACAGAATGGAGAAATTTTATTAAATTAATAATGTTCAAAGTACAATGATTGGCCCTTTGGGCACAATTTCCAACAAAGTCATGGAGCTAAGAATGACAATTCTATTTTTTGTCAAAATAGTAGGTCCATATTACATGAAATTATAACAAAAAATGTAATATTTAACCTTATTTAACTGTGAGAAAAATATGTAAACTTAAATGAAATTATTGACAAATGCATGGAATGCACTGACAAGTGTAAGGGCATCCGTTGACAAGTGCAAAGGCATCATTGACAAGTTATGGAGCTAATAATGACAATTCTATTTTTTTGTCAAAAAAAAAACATATTTTTAGATCAACCATGAGTAAAGTAATACCAAAAGTTGTGCACAAGAATATGAGGAAATACATATTTTCATTCCATTGAAGTTGCATTACATATTTAATCACAACATTCAAGATCAATATATACTCACAGACAAATTAAATGACATAATTTTGCAGAATGGAAGTGAACAATGAAGTTGTATCTATATTGGATATATGTGCTGATTGAAATAGCTTGTCAATTTCAATGGACATGTTGTCATTACAAGCACTTTGACTTGCCAATGCAATGCTACTAATTTGTCAATAACAATTGGATAATAGTGAAAATTAAAGAACAAAGTTGTCATTTATATTAAATCAAGGTAGCATTAACAAATACAATTATATCATTGTCAATATACCCATGAACTACAAAAGAAAGGCCATGTACATTGGCTTGTCAATTGAGTTACAAAGAAGGCCACTCCAATCACAAAAAAAAAAGGTCATTTTCAAATTAGGCATGTGGTTGCGTCATAACAACATATTTTCAAGTTACACTTGACACAAAGCTCGAACACTTGAATACAATACTTTGACACCTTTATGGCTTCAATCACATTTTGCTTCATCTGCATCTCTAGCTACATGCCCTAAGCAATGCTTTGTCCTATCATCTGCAACATCCTGCAATAAAAGATCATCAATATTTAATATTATAGACATAAAAAAGATTATTTGACTCACAACACCACTAGGAAACGTGCAACCTTTCTTCAAGTTTCATCATAATGCCCTTGGAAGAATACATAACTTGTAAAATTTGGCATTCCCAACTTTTGTTCACTAGTTCTACACACCCATGTTAGAACCGACTGACACCCAAGAGGGGGGGTGAATTGGGCGTAAGATAAAAACTTAAGAACTTTTGAAATCTTTATTCATCTTAGAGGAAGCAATAAATATGAAAGTAATGAATCATAAATCACAGTTAGATATTTAAATGATATATGCTAGAAGTATAAGAGCTTAGGGAAGAGAATATGCAAACTGTGATTTATCCTGGTTCGGCCCAATCCACGATGACCTACGTCCAGTCCCCAGGCTCCTCCTGAGATTTTCAATCCACTATCTTCCTCAAGTTTAACAGGGTACTTGAGAACCACTACAATCTCACAAGTTTGATCCGGGCACTTGTGAAGCCTTTACAATTCTCGCACTGAGATTACTCCCCCTTACACACCGTAAGATTACAACCAAGTTGCTCCCCCTTACACACCGTAAGGATACAACTTTGATGATGAAAGATTACAATCAATCTTCTCTCTTAGAAGTGAATAGATGAATACTGAAGCATAATGTAAATAGTCTCTCTCTCAAATATACATGATATAGAAAATGGATAAGAACAGAGAGTAGTTGGGTTGGAGTAGATGATTCATGATCTTTGCATGTTTCTCGTTGTAGTGTTTTCGTTGGTTTTCTGAACTCTAAATGCTCTTCTATTTATAGTTGATGAAGGTTGATGACCGTTTGAGCATTTCAATATATCCGTTGGAGTTTGGCTTCTTCAATTTGAAAACTAGCCGTTGTGAACGTTGACGCTCTGCTTCCGTAAATTCACCTTTTGACTCTCCACATCATATCTTCATTGTATTCCTGGAGAAATACATTAAATACTAATACAATGAAGTGTTAGAGTGATTAGACGCAAGAATAATGAGTTATATGATCATTCCATTGATTTCCAGAATTTTCGGGACGTTGTTCTGTTTTTCTGGGAAGCATTACTCGAGTGCTTACTCGAGTAAACATCAAGTTTCTTCACATGTTACTCGAGTGACTACTCGAGTGACCTTTTATTTTCTGCATAGCTTACTCGGGTAGTGACTTGAAGTTCTCTTCTAAATAACTCTTCATGCACAGTGCTTTACTCCAGTAGTGACTTGAAGTTTTCGTCAATGTACAGTGATTTACTCCAGTAGTGACTTGAAGTTTTCGTCAATGTACAGTGATTTACTCCAGTAGTGACTTGAAGTTTTCGTCAATAACTCTTCATGTACAGTGATTTACTCCAGTAATGCTTTTGCAACTTCATAGATTATTGGGGTAACACCTCAAGTAGCTCCTCGAGTAACATTGGCAGAGGTACAAAATGCCGAGAGCAACTGCAAGTGACCTACATGGTTACTCGAGTACCTACTCGAGTAAAGTCTTTTGTTATCAACTAGTTACTCGAGTGGTGCCTTCAAGTAAATTCTTGATTTTGACTCGAAACATGGCAAATTATAAATCTTCGGAAAGCCCTCATTATCTACATTCGAATGCAACAAGAATCAACTCCAAACTCGTTGTATACAGAAAGTTATGATCCAAAGAGTATCTACTGTTCTTAGACAATCCTGAAATCACGAGCAGCAACTTCCAGAAGTCATAGCTCTTAGGATATAGCTTTAAATGTGACAAATTATATATCCATGGAAAGCTTTTTGAGTCTTCTTTCATATGGCACCAGTTTCGTCTCAATCCGATATGTATTTTGAGAGTTATGTCCAAAATACCGAAGCTCTCCTGGAATATGACGGTGATTCATGAGTCAACTTCAACAGATCATATCTCCCTCATCTGAACTCCTTTGAATGTGATCTTGGTGTCACAAGTTCGTGTTGGAAGTCTAGTTTCATATGCCACCAGTTTCAGTTCGATCCGACATGTGGTTGGAGAGATATCATCAAAATACCGAACCTCTATTCTGCCGCACGAAAAACAGAGTGACATTTACTTCAAGTGCCGCCTCGAATAATTCATCAAATAACCCGGCAGATTACTCGAGTAAGGCCTCGAGTAAACACCTCCAAAATCAGACAATGCCATATTACTCGAGTGATTACTCGGGTAATCATCCCCAAAGGTACCATAGCTTCCGTATACATCATTTTAGCTTTGTATTGACCCATTCTAACTTCCGTATGATCATAGAAACCTCCGGTATCACTTCTAGGAGCTTGAATCTTGATATTCTCATGTAATCTTGCAAGTTCTTCTTTTTTTAATCTCTTTCTTCTTGTTTTTCCTCTTGATGATCATTCTTCATAACCCAACTTCAATCTTCTTGATGAATATCTTCAATCTTCTTCAATCTTTGCTTGATATTCCTATTAGTTCTTGCAATGCCTTCTTTCTTCAATCCCTTGTCTCTTGATTTTCTTCTTGAGATCATTCTCCACATATGAGGCATTATAACATCAACCCACAATGATGTCTATGACTAATCTACAAGATATACAACATTAAATATGGTAGTTAGTCAATGTGGAAGATAAGTATATTATACAAACTTTTTGCTCATATTTGACATCTATATTTGACATCATCAAAACTATTCATATCTAACATTCTCCCCCTTTTTGATGATGACAAATCCTTCAAGAAAAATATATATGAGTTATAAAAACTATGTAAGAACAATATATTTTTCTTGCCTTTCTCTCCCCTTATTTGACATCAGCAAAAAGTTTGAAGTATAAAGAAGAAAGACTTGTAGAGAAGTAAATATGAAGTCAAATGAGAAATGTCATTCTCCCTATAAATCAAGATAAATGCATCAGAAAAACAAGTTTCTCTCCCCTGCTTTGAATGTAGTTTCATTTATAATTTGATGTAAATGAAAAATGGTTTTCCTGAAAAACACATTTGAAAGAATATGGAAAGGTTTTCAAGAAAAACTTTCATAATCAAGGATAGGCAAAGTAAGCTCAAAATATAAAGAGAGGGTTTAGAAATGCTCATGTAGTTTTTGGAAAATAATGAAGTGCTCCATGAAGTCCGTTGCTCCCTTTTCTTGTTGTGTAGATCTATGATGTTGTGTTCACCATACTTTCACTATGCAACTGTGATGGATCTTGTTCATAGGAGTTGGCTGGCTCAATGGTAGGCTCTGAAGTGTGCTCAATAGGAAGCTCAGGAATAGCCTTCCTTAAAATGCTACCAAAATCATCCTGATTTGTGCCTTTTGTTGCTTTGAGGGTTGTATCCAGTGTTAAATCATCTTTCCTCAAAGTTGATAGATTCTCCAATTGAGTTGAGCTTCTGTTCAGCATGCTCAATGCTCATTTGTATTGGCATATGTATTTATTGCTTTGAATATTGCAGCCAATTTATCTCCCTTGATTGATTGTTAAAGCATATGTCATCATATATGCTCCTTTTAGTATGCTGAGGAATAATCTTGCATAGAACAAATTCTCTTGTTATAAAAACATTCTTGCAAGGAGAATGGTTGGTGTAATCAAGTATTAAATTTATTGCATAAACCAAAGCCATCCTTTCTATATGATATGAAAGGAAAATATAAGATTAACTCATCATCAAAACTAATTAAAAAAAAAAAATCAGATGAGTATGTTAAAAAGATTTCCTTTCAATAAAGGAGATGAGCTTTTTAAGATATAAAACACGTAAGAATGTGAAGCTCCCCCTTAATGAATGCATGGCTTAAAAGAAAATCGTCATGAGCAATACAATTAATAACTCTCTTGAATTTGTAAAATCATTGAAAATTTTGTTGAGATTGTGAAAGTATGAAGATTTGGAGAGAAATTAAGTATTGAAAATAATGATGCTATTCAGGGTTTTAAGGCTGTAACCCTATATTACTTGAGTCATTACTCAAGTGTTCACTTTGAGTGATGCAACTCAGAGAATTTGAATTAAAGAATACAATACCTCACTCGAGTAATATCGTAATCACTCGAGCCATAATCCTCTGAAGTCCATTAATGCATCATTGGCTAGTCATTGTCTGTCGATATGATCAGTATGGAGGAATTTTGAAGCATAATTTATTGTTTGTAGCAAGCTCTGTGTGATTGTTAAGCTCCTTTCTCAGATAGCCTTGGACAGATGGACCAGAGAATGAAGGACCAGGGAGACCAGCTCTAGCAAAATGTTGTAACTCATCTATTCTTGAAGTCTCAGCTCTCATCCTCTATGCCTCTTGTGTTAACTTGGAGTGAGATTCAGACTTACTTGGAGTAATTTCTGATTACTTAGAGTAAGTCCTGTAGAAGTATATATATATATATATATACACCTCTTGTTCTTTGAAAGACATGATCTCTCCGATGTTCCTCTTCTTCTCACTAATAATATAGGCCATTATGTAATAATCCTTTCATGAAGCGATTGAATTAGCCTTACTCACCATAGCTCTAGTATAGATATATCATATAATTTTGTGAAATTATAGAGCTAGGATTATAGTTGAGAATCCTCATAGGCTCACCAAGCTTGATTATTCTGTGTATCTCAGCATCTTCCTCTAAACATCTTTTGATCACCTTGGAACGAAAAGGAAGGTGGGTAGGCAACAAAGATTCACATTGGCTATACTTGTTCTTGGCCTTGAGTTGCTTTGAGATGAATCTCATCTAGGTTCACTTAAGAGATTTTCTTCTTCTTTCTCTTTCTCTGGCTGCATCACTAGCTACTTACTTATGGTGTCACTTAAACGATACCACAGATTTTGCTTCTGCTCACATTGCAACACTGCTAGTCATGCCTTCTCTGTTAGCCTTTGATTTTTGTATCTAAAAGTAGAGCATTTTGATCAACTCCTGCAAAAGTATAAATAAATTTTCTTTGGTACCCAACTTTCTCTTGGGTCCATATAATATTAGACATTATAACTCTTATGCTCTTATATAATTGAATCATATGATATTTAAGCAAAGAGTATAATAATCAACAAAGACCAAAATATAATTTTACCCAATTAAATAAATTCAAGCAATTAAATCATAAAGGGTAATGAACAAATAATACCAAGAATGATGATTTCAAAGATCAATGACAATTTGTAAATACATTTTAAAAGATATGTCATTGATAAGATTTTCATGCAAGGCAGGTAAGTCAGATCAAAGAGAGTTGAAAATCTATTTATAATGACCAACTATTATGAAATGATAAATTATGAATGAAATCAAATTTCCCAAGAATGATCATGAGATATGCACATTGTTTCAAATCTCAGATGTAATTTCAAATTATAACAATGTATTGTAAAATTGAGATTTTGAATATATGCAAAACTCATCTTTGAAATATGTTTTTAATCAATGTTCATGTTGAAAATGGTGAAAGTTAACAGTTTAAGTATACATATACCAGAAAGCTTCCTTTTTAGAGAACAACTAAAATAACATATTAGACATTGGAGTTTAACATGTTTGAGAATTTTCCCAAGAGCAAAAGTCTTATTGAAAATGAATTAGCCAAAAAGGCTTAATTTTAAGGATGTATATAAACACAATGACTTTGCTATTGACCAAGAGATAAACTTGACTTTTAGAGATGTGTCTTGAAGAATAGGGATATTCAACTCAAGAATTTGAATAGAAGGATCTAGTTACTCGAAGAATGGATGAAGACAAATGGTAATGCATTTGAGCAACAAGATGAGTATAAGAATTTATGGATGATGAAACACATACTCATTGATCCAAATGACTAGAGTTCTAGAATATTATCCTAGTAAGATATTCTACTATAATGGTTAATGCATTAAGATTTAATGCACTAATATGAACATTCATAATGCTTGGAATAACATGGCCAACTAAAGATTTTATGCATTAGGCATAAAGCTTTCACAGATTGGATTCTTTTCTAGGAAATACACTTGAAACTCATATAGATTGTTAACTTGTTAGACATAAGGTCTAACTTGTTAGAAAATAATGGTTGAGGAGTTCAAGCATTGGATAACACATTTAAAATCAATGATCAATATGTCAATGATGGGGAAATACTCTAGTGGAAGAATTTGAAGCATTTCTGATTTTCAGTATATATAAATATTAACTTCCAATTTTGAAACCAATTTAAATGCAAACAATATATAAGTAATTTTCAAATAATGTGTATGCATTTTTATAAACAAGATGAATTGGAATCTAAGTATATTTTTTAAATGTACATTTCAAAACTCAAATACACAATTTCATTTTAAGTCCATTTAGCAATCTAAAAATAGTTTAAAAACCATAAATGATTGATTGCTAATGGTATGCAATTTTATAACACATGATGAAACCAAAACACATTTTTGAATTGTGCACTTCAAAACATAAATTGATAGATAAACTATGCACAATTTCACTTATCGTTCATTTAGCAATCAAATTATCAATCATGAAGGATTGATTGCTAAATGAATGCAATAATGAACAAATTCTCATTACTCAAAATAAATAATTCATATAATCACAGTATAGAGTAAGGATTAGATATCACCGTAATTTCTCTTGTCCTTGTGACAGCTTGCTTGATTTTGGTGGAATAATATTGGTTTCTCTCCTTTGCACAATCAGCACCAAGATCCAAACTCCGAATTTCAGCATCATCAAGATATGAATGTGGTCATAGTCTTGAGAAGCTTTTTCTTATTCTACAGAACTATATAAATTTCTTTTCTTCATGGTATCCAACATTGATTGGATCCATTTCTTGTTAGCTTGTAGGAATCAAGATAAAACTCACATGCTCTAAGAATATAATCAATTCGAGGCAATTGCGCATAATGAATTAAACATATCTTTATACATAAAAGAAATATTTTCTTTTCAAATCATTATATATGCATAAAGAATTATCTTGTTGAGCATTGCAATCCCTTTATAAATAAATCTATTAAGTGGTTTTTTTTTTTAAAAAAAGATTTGAAAACATAATTTCAAAATAGTTTACAATGCTCATTCCTAAGGTTCCAAAATATAAAATCTCAAGAAATATTACAGACAATAGTATAGAAGATTTTATCATTGTGTACCTTTGCCTTAGATACTTGGAGGATTGCTTTTGCTTACCCACTGCATCTTTCTAGGATGTTGATACTTTGAATATCTTGCTTTGGGTGTTGGCAATCGTCTCTCAAAATACATAGACTCCAGGAGTCTTTTACTTGATGCTTGAGAGATCCTCCTTTTCTTGTTCTCCTCAAGGTAGTTGAGCGGTACTCTATGGTAGTCCATTCTTGAGGTAGAACGTACTCTTTTTCTCCATTGCATTTCTTTGTGATTAAACTTTGCAGTTCCAGCAATGGGTGCTCCGAGAGTTCTTTTTTTCGATATAGATGGTATGAACCTCTTTCTTGGTGCATGAGAAACTCTTGGTTTCTTCTTCATCATCTCCGTACCCTTATGTTCATTCTTCTTATATTCAATCTGCATACATAAAGTACTAGAAGAACATTTTGGTACCCACATATACTTGGGTCCTTGATTGTTAGGATTAGACATTACTTGTCTTTTTGGAACCCAAGCATATTTATTTCTCAAATTAGAATTTCTTCTAATATAGCATGTGTGAGAAATATGACCTGATTTACCACAATAATTGCAAATAATATGATGATATGCATTATGAGATTTTATGCAAGTATTGTGTTGATCAAGAAAAGATGATTTCGAATGATCAGTTTGCCTAAGTTCTTTCTTCCCGCATGAATTTCCAGCATGATTGAAAATCTTTTTGCTTTTCTCAATAGAATCAATAATTGGTTGAAAAACAATTTTATGCAAGCTTTGAAAATCAGTTTTACGAAAATCACAAGAAGAATTGAAACTTTTTACCTTAAGTTCATGTTGAGCTCCAGAGATTGAATTTTCTTGTCCGTCCATAACGAGCTCTTTTCGTGAATCATTTTCCTCTTGTTCTTCTATGTTGACAAGATCATGGAAGTGTTCTATGATTTCTCCTTTTTCATTGTCAACTTCCACTTGTTCATGAATTGTGGATATATAGCTTGTAGTCTCACATGAACTGTCAACACTTTCAACTTCAACACACTTGTTAGAAGTAGACAGAGAATCAAGAGTATCCCAAATATCTTTTGCAGAAAAGCAAAATCTAATTTTTTCAAAATCATTTTCAGTTAAAGTACTATACAAAATTTTCATTGCTCTAATGTTTAACGAAAACATTTTCTTTTCTTTTTCTGTCCAATCCTTTCTTGGTTTGAAATCAAAGGTATTTGTAAAAACATTCCACATATCATAATCAAAGCTTTTTATGAAAGATGTCATTCTAGCTTTCCAAAACCAAAAATCAATATCTTTCAAAATAGGTGGAACAGTGTAGTCAAAACCTTCAGAAAGCATATAACACCCAAAATCAGCCATTATAAACTCTTGAGACGGTTAAGTCCTTTAAACAAGAGTCTGTCTCTGATACCAAATGTTAGAACCGACTGACACCCAAGAGGGGGGGTGAATTGGGTGTAAGATAAAAACTTAAGAACTTTTGAAATCTTTATTCATCTTAGAGGAAGCAATAAATATGAAAGTAATGAATCATAAATCACAGTTAGATATTTAAATGATATATGCTTGAAGTATAAGAGCTTAGGGAAGAGAATATGCAAACTGTGATTTATCCTGGTTCGGCCCAATCCACGATGACCTACGTCCAGTCCCCAGGCTCCTCCTGAGATTTTCAATCCACTATCTTCCTCAAGTTACAATCTCACAAGTTTGATCTGGGCACTTGTGAAGCCTTTACAATTCTCGCACTGAGATTACTCCCCCTTACACACCGTAAGATTACAACCAAGTTGCTCCCCCTTACACACCGTAAGGATACAACTTTGATGATGAAAGATTACAATCAATCTTCTCTCTCAGAAGTGAATAGATGAATACTGAAGCATAATGTAAATAGTCTCTCTCTCAAATATACATGATATAGAAAATGGATAAGAACAGAGAGTAGTTGGGTTGGAGTAGATGATTCATGATCTTTGCATGTTTCTCGTTGTAGTGTTTTCGTTGGTTTTCTGAACTCTAAATGCTCTTCTATTTATAGTTGATGAATGTTGATGACCGTTTGAGCATTTCAATATATCCGTTGGAGTTTGGCTTCTTCAATTTGAAAACTAGCCGTTGTGAACGTTGACGCTCTGCTTCCGTAAATTCACCTTTTGACTCTCCACATCATATCTTCATTGTATTCCTGGAGAAATACATTAAATACTAATACAATGAAGTGTTAGAGTGATTAGACGCAAGAATAATGAGTTATATGATCATTCCATTGATTTCCAGAATTTTCGGGACGTTGTTCTGTTTTTCTGGGAAGCATTACTCGAGTGCTTACTCGAGTAAACATCAAGTTTCTTCACATGTTACTCGAGTGACTACTCGAGTGACCTTCTATTTTCTGCATAGCTTACTCGGGTAGTGACTTGAAGTTCTCTTCTAAATAACTCTTCATGCACAGTGCTTTACTCCAGTAGTGACTTGAAGTTTTCGTCAATGTACAGTGATTTACTCCAGTAGTGACTTGAAGTTTTCGTCAATGTACAGTGATTTACTCCAGTAGTGACTTGAAGTTTTCGTCAATGTACAGTGATTTACTCCAGTAGTGACTTGAAGTTTTCGTCAATAACTCTTCATGTACAGTGATTTACTCCAGTAATGCTTTTGCAACTTCATAGATTATTGTGGTAACACCTCGAGTAGCTCCTCGAGTAACATTGGCAATGGTACAAAATGCCGAGAGCAACTGCAAGTGACCTACAGGGTTACTCGAGTACCTACTCGAGTAAAGTCTTTTGTTATCAACTAGTTATTCGAGTGGTGCCTTCAAGTAAATTCTTGATTTTGACTCGAAACATGGCAAATTATAAATCGTCGGAAAGCCCTCATTATCTACATTCCAATGCAACAAGAATCAACTCCAAACTCGTTGTATACAGAAAGTTATGATCCAAAGAGTATCTACTGTTCTTAGACAATCCTGAAATCACGAGCAGCAACTTCCAGAAGTCATAGCTCTTAGGATATAGCTTTAAATGTGACAAATTATATATCCATGGAAAGCTTTTTGAGTCTTCTTTCATATGGCACCAGTTTCGTCTCAATCCGATATGTATTTTGAGAGTTATGTCCAAAATACCGAAGCTCTCCTGGAATATGACGGTGATTCATGAGTCAACTTCAACAGATCATATCTCCCTCATCTGAACTCCTTTGAATGTGATCTTGGTGTCACAAGTTCGTGTTGGAAGTCTAGTTTCATATGCCACCAGTTTCAGTTCGATCCGACATGTGGTTGGAGAGATATCATCAAAATACCGAACCTCTGTTCTGCCTAGCGAAAAACAGAGTGACATTTACTTCAAGTGCCGCCTCGAATAATTCATCAAATAACCCGGCAGATTACTCGAGTAAGGCCTCGAGTAAACACCTCCAAAATCAGACAATGCCATATTACTCGAGTGATTACTCGGGTAATCATCCCCAAAGGTACCATAGCTTCCGTATACATCATTTTAGCTTTGTATTGACCCATTCTAACTTCCGTATGATCATAGAAACCTCCGGTATCACTTCTAGGAGCTTGAATCTTGATATTCTCATGTAATCTTGCAAGTTCTTCTTTTTTTAATCTCTTTCTTCTTGTTTTTCCTCTTGATGATCATTCTTCATAACCCAACTTCAATCTTCTTGATGAATATCTTCAATCTTCTTCAATCTTTGCTTGATATTCCTATTAGTTCTTGCAATGCCTTCTTTCTTCAATCCCTTGTCTCTTGATTTTCTTCTTGAGATCATTCTCCACATATGAGGCATTATAACATCAACCCACAATGATGTCTATGACTAATCTACAAGATATACAACATTAAATATGGTAGTTAGTCAATGTGGAAGATAAGTATATTATACAAACTTTTTGCTCATATTTGACATCTATATTTGACATCATCAAAACTATTCATATCTAACAACCCAGATCCCCATTATTACTAAAATCAGAAGTAATATGACATAAGAAAATGTTCATGATACTCTGGCCCAAAAAAAAAAAGGAAAAGTTCATGATAGACATATAACAGTGAGACAATGACATTCAAAACTTTTGTTTATAGGAGATTTTGATATCGGACAAGAAGATATTGACAATTTATAGTTAAATGGTCCAAGATATTTGCAGTAAAAATAGGACAAGACCATTATGGTAGGCTGGTAGGACTCAGAGAATTAGTTGTACTCATTAGTTTATTACTTCCCAAAGTTTTATCCTTTTTACACATGGATTGTCTAAGCAAAATCCTATTTCAATTAAAACAAGATGAGGGTACAACAGAAAGTACCACAAGACATGCACAAAAATTATTCAACCTAATGTAATATTACGTTGTTGGACCAAAAAAATTGTTATTGCCCAAAGTTTGGTCCTGCTTACACTTGGATTCTTTTTAAGCAAAATCCAACCTTGATAAAATTGACAAGTTAGGGAATAGGAGGTAATAATTACTTCCCAAAATTATATCCTTCAAACACTTGAAAGGTCTGATCAAAATACAGTATCAGCTAAAATGACGATGAAGTTGAAACAGGAAGAAAAACATGGGAGTTAGTTAATTTGCCAATAGCATAAAAGGAAACTCCAATCTTTGTAAGAAACCCATGCCAAGTTACATGTAAAAACCAAATCAATTACACAACAAAGCTCGAGGCTCAATAGAAACTTCCATAATCCTCAATGCCTCCTAGCTATGGAAAATCTCGATGCCACAAATCAATCAGACATCACCGGTGTGGTAGTCATGCTATGAAATCTACGAACAATTCTTTACCAGATTGAGGAACATAAGAAAGCTTTTAACTTTCTTCTGAATAGTTCCAATTGAATGCAAGTAAGTAATCAAGACAAATGATTTTTTAAACAAAAGCTTACAACTTATTTTAGAGTCACCTCGTAAAGACCCAACAATTGACAGTGACAAAGAGGAGAACGCACGCCTACGATGAAGAGCGCTCAAGAAGGCAACCACGACAATCAAGAGCTTCGACTGTCTGGGGAGAAGAGGTTCACGATGACCATGACCATGACGCTACAAGCTTCTACAGATTTCATTTTCAACAAGACAAATAACCCCATGCGTTGTACAGATTAGTCAATTTCTGTCAATGTTAAACTAATCATTAAAGTTTACTGAATGTTCCAAAAGTTAAATTAACTAAAATTTCAGAAATCAAATGAATAGAGTTACAATTGGAAAACCATAGAGATGTAAGGTTTTGAAAGACCTCTCTATACACTACATTAGTTGTCTGGCTAATGCATTTCTTCTGCCACTACTACAAAATATTGCTTTTACGACCCTAAAGGACGTCCCTTTTTAAAAAAGGGACGTAAAAAATAAAGGCGGTGGCATTTTTGTAATTCTGAGTGAGATTTGAATAGTTTTAGACGTCCCCAATTCAAAAAGGGACGTCTAAAGAATTTAATTGGGGACGTCTAAAGTTAAATTTTTTATTTTTTTTAAATCAGGAATGCCTTTCGGTCACATTAGACGTCCCCAATTTAATTGGGGACGTCTAAAGTAAATTTTTTTTTTAATCAGGGACGCCTTTTGGCGTCCCTAATATATATTTTTGGCGTCCCTTAAATATCAGGGACACCACTTTTGGTGTCCCTAATGTTATCAGGGACGCCTAAAGTGGCGTCCTTGATATAATATCAGGGACGCCACTTTAGGCGTCCCTAACGCCTAAAGGTGTCCCTGATTATTAAAAAAAAATTAACTTCAGACGTCCCCAATTTAATTGGGGACGTCTAAAGTTAAAAAAAAATTAACTAAACAACTTTAGGCGTCCCTAAATTAAATTGGGGACGCCAAAAACAATTCAAATCTGTAATGACAGTCTTTATTTGTCAATTTTATAGATCCACACTCTTCTTTCTCATCAACGTAACCACTACCACCACACATTTAACTTTTACTTCTTCTTTATATGCTGTTTTTAAACTTGTTTCTTCTTTTCTCTCTCTTTTTCTTCACCAGATCTGTAATGCTTACCACCACGCATTTAACTCTTGCTTCTTCTTCTTTATATACTATTTTTAAACTTGCTTCTTCTTTGCTCTCTCTCTTTTTCACCAGATCTGTTATGTTTCTTACTATTTTATCTTCTTTCTCTTTTTTCTTTGGATTTCCCTTCTATTTTATCTTCTAACTCGTGTTGTTATGGTTTGTAGATCGAGACTCCAAAACATGCTTCATGGCCACGTTCCCACTGAGAAAATGAGGTACATCTCTCCCTGTTGCTCTTCTCTATTCATTATTATGAGAAAATGAATTTTAATAATAGAAGGAGATAAGTTTTTCGCAACTGATTCATCTTATTGTTATCGTCTTCTGTTTATGAGATTTCAGCTCTAGAGTTATTATTGTGTAGATTTTGGATTTGGAGTTCAGATACTAGATCTGTAATTTTATTGACGATGATATGTAATTTCTGATTTTAAATACTGTTTAGTTCATATCTGTAATATAAATATTTTTTTTAAAAAAAAAGCACTTTAGACGTCCCCATTTTAAACTGGGGACATCTAAAGTGGGTTTAGAAGTCCCCAGTTTAAAATGGGGACGTCTAAAGTGCTACATGACACTTTAGACGTCCCCATTAGCACTTTAGACGTCCCCATTTTAAACTGGGGACGTCTAAAGTCCAGACTTTAGACGTCCTTTAATTTACGGACGTTATTGCCATTTTTTACTACGTCTCTCACATAGACGTCCCCTTGTTTTCAGACATTAAAAGGCTTAAATAAGGGATGTTAAAAACGTTTTTTTGCAGTAGTGTGCTCATCTAACTTCAATATAACTCTTCACCCTTGAAAGGGCCACATAAGTTGACTATGTGAGAAGACTGCACTCGATAGGTAGACACCAATGTTGGACATAGACTGACCTGGCCTTTATATTTGTTTATTGTCATTACAAAAGAAATAATTATTTGGAATTGCCTTCTCATGAAATTGAAAAGTAGTTTTGTTTCTAATGGATTCATATCCGTCCGGTAGATCAAAATCTCTTCATGTACACTTATTACATTTAATGCCTTTGCCTTAATGAAGTTTTTACCAAGATATGTGATTCACAACTATGTTCCATTGCATAAATCAGCTGCTTAGTCGATATTCCTTATTAGCATGATTGGCACTCCAACATTAAGTATGTATCCTAATGCCTATTAAAGAAGAATTGTTACTAACATAGATATGAGATTAATTTCAGCAAGAATTATCACCAACTTTAAGACAAACAATCCCATACATTGCACAGGTTCATGATATCTGAATGCTGGAAAAAAAATCCACAAGCAATTTGGCATAAATCTAGCACTACAAAAAAAATGATTTAGTAACGGTTAAAAAGGTATATTTGTAGTGGTTTTAACCGCTACAAACGACAATAGTAGTGGTTGACAAAACCGCTATAAAATCCATTGTTATAAAGGTTTTTGTAGTGGTTATAAACTTAAGCAACAAATTAAAACCGCTACTATATTTGTAGCGGTTTATTCTAACCGCTACAATATTCTCAAGTTGATTACACATCATTTGCCAATACTGTAGCAGTTTTATAACAGCTACAAATGTTTGCGCAACAATTCTGTGTGATGGAAAATGAAAAATGAAAATTTGACTTCTTTTTGTAGCGGTTACTAAACCACTACTAATTTGGCATATTAATTTTTAAAAAATGGCGCCAAATATTAGTAGCGGTTAGTAAACCCCTACTAATATCAAATGAAAATTTAAAAGTGGCCCCAGAAATTTAATCCCATTTTGTTTTTAAATTTGTAGCGGTTGTGGTTCTTAAAACTGCTACAAAAATTTTGTGAAATGAAAAAGAAATTATATAATTATCTGTTTTCATTTTTATAATATTGAATTGAATAGTGTATTATTAAGTAGTTTAGCTGATAGTAGTTATTATTTAAAAAGAATGATTAAATTAATTTGGATAAGTATAAAGTTTATATTGGTAATATTATTGACGATATGTCGGTAATAAAAAAATATTATGTTGTCTGCTACAATATGGTTATCATTATGTAAGAAAAATAGGAATCGGTGAGAAAATGTCCTTTAATTTCTTCAAAAAAAATAGTTAAAATAAATATTATATGTGGAAAAAAACTATTGACATGAAAGATTTCAAGAACCTTTTACGATATTTGATCACCTTATTCAACTTCTCAGCTCTTAGAAAAAAAATTTGTAAATTATAGAAACTGAAAGAGAAGAAGGGTTGAAAGAAATAAGGAAGTGTTTGAAATGAGGTGTGGTGGGGGTATGTATAGGAATATGCGTAGCACTTATAGCAATTAATGTGACGGGTGTTGTAGCAGTTTATTTTAATAGCGGTTATTGTGACTTTCTTTGTAGCTGTTTTTGGTGATTTTGTAGTGGTTACATAACCGCTGCAAATATTGTTCTGAATTTTTTTTTTAAAAAAAGGATTCATTAAGGTTTACAAGAACAAAAGCATCATTTGTGTAATCATTCTTCATCGCCATCTCTATAAAAATAGTCTGAACAAATTATTAATGTAGTATTATTGTGTACAAAAATTAAATTTACATGATGTGAACTTAAAAAAATGTACCGAACTATAGGAAAATTGTCATCACCTTCAAGAAAGAAGTTTTCAAAATTAGCAGGCTGAAACGGCTCACTTTCGTAAGCGATGTTATCACCATCACCCATGTTGTAAAGGTCTCGAGGCTTTAAATGAACCACCATGTGCCAATCCCTATGCCTCTCGTCCTCAACATAATAAACCCACTGTGCCTCTGAGGCAAAAATATACGGCTCATCATCTTCAGAATGACCAGTGTGAATTGGATGGGAGAAATTTAGCAATGTGATGCCTAAGTTGTCAGTTGTGAGTCCTTGGGCAGTAGTGGTATTTGCCCACAAACACTTGAACAGCATCACGGTGAAATGGCCTTGGTAATTCAGTTTGACGACATCAAGAAGCTTTCCATAGTAAGAGACGCCTCCGAACTGCATGTTGGCGTCACTGCTGCTCGAATAACTCCAAAAGGTGCCATAAACACCCAAATTTTGAGTTTGCAATCCTTGATCCCGTGAAACCGTGCAAAACTTGAAATCATTGACACTGTATGCTATAAACTGTTTTGTATGGTCAAGAGAGCCAATTGCTAGAGCTCTGAAATCTTGTGAGTAGAGGTTGTGGTCATTTAGTATTCTGCATGCAAACCAGCTTGGGAATTCTCTGTGGATCTTTTTGTCAACTTCGGAGGATATTTGTGTACGGATCTTGAGTTGACACTTCTCATGACATCCTAAAGAAGCGCCAAAGCTTCACTTTTTTTCTTTAATAGGGAAGAATACCCGCCAAGGGCCTTATTTTTTTTAAATAATAGGGAAGCAGTGGCTTTTTTTTTAAATACCGACAAGGCCATGGAAGGGGCTTGCCTGGGAAGCGCCATACAAGTTTCTTATTTTTTTTTGTAAAAAATGATGTCAGCTATAGTGCTTGCCTAAGCAAACGCCATAGTTGACGCTTTATTTTCCCCCCCCCAAAACTTAAGGCCTTGTTTGGCTCTTATTAAGGGAAGTGTCATAGAATCTTAACGTCAACTATGGCGCTTATAATTGTAAGCGCCAATGCTTCCAAATATTTTTTTTTTAAAAAAACTATCTTTAGCTCTTCTTTGAAGAAGTGCCACAAGAGGGGCACCACTGAATACCTCTTTTATAGTAGTGAATTGTCTTTTCGATCTGTGGAGTGTACTTTTCTTAGGTATAGTTCTCATCACAACAGCTATAAATGATTTGATCCCTTAGGCAGATTTTATATCTCAAGGGATGTTAAGTTTCATGAGCAGTCTTTTCCATTTATGTACAACTCTGAGCCTTGTTCTACCAATATACCATAATATGGCAGTCTTCCTTCTTCCTTAATACCTCTAGTCTCAGCTAATATGTCCTCTAATTCCTCTATGGTTTTTGATTCCCTCTCACCCTTTACCTTGCTATCTCATTCTTCTTTCTTGCCCTCTACCCCTAATCCCACACCATCACTCTCTACTACTAAGTCTCCTTCCATGCCTTCTATTTTGCCTTCCCTAACCTCTTCCCATCACTCGCTCACTTCTAGTCCAATACCACAACCTATTTCTTCACTTCCTCATACTGGTCAACCCATGAAAACTCGTTCCAAATCTGGTATCTTCAAACCCAAGTTACTTGTTGTGTCTCCTACCCAAAACCGTTACATATGCTCTTCAAGATCCTAATTGGCTTGATGCTATAAAAGTTGAGTATAACATAGACTCTTGTTTCTCCCTTACCAATCGTCCTATCATTAGTTGTAAATAGCTGTTGCGTGTCAAAAAAAACAAGATGGTACTCTTGACAAATATAAAGTAAGGCTTGTTGCCAAAGGTTTTCATCAAACATTTAGTTTGATTACAATGAAACCTTCTCACCACTAGTCAAACCCACTACTATTCAAATTATTCTTACAATTGCTTTGTCTCAACAATGGAATATATCTCATATTAATGTCAATAATGCCTTCTTGAATGGTGTTCTTGAAGACGAAGTCTATATGCAGCAGCCTCTTGGTTTTGAAGTTGGCTCTTCTCCTCTGGTTTGTAAGCTTCAAAAAGCCTATGGTCTCAAACAAGCTCCTAGAGCTTGGTTTCATATGCTAACTACTGCATTACACAAATATGGTTTCACTTCTAGTAAATGTGATCCCTCTCTCTTCACTATGCATTATGGTTCAACTATCACTTATGTATTTGCATATGTTGATGATATTATTATCACTGGTAACTCCTTAGATTTCATTTCTGATCTTACGACTAAACTGCATACTGAGTTTGCTCTCAAGGAATTGAGTGATCTTAGTTATTTTCTTAGCAGAGGTTCAGCGATTATCGACTGATGGTATTACACTGTCCCAAAAGAAATATATTACTGAACTTCTTGCTCAATCAGGTATGTCTCTTTGCAAACCAGTCAAGACACCAATGGTTTCTTCTCCACCTCTGTCTTCAGTTGGCTCTACTCCCATGCATGATCCTCATCTATATTGGTCAATAGTTGGTGCTCTTCAATATGCTACAATCACAAGACCCGATATTTCATTTAGTATGAATAGAGTTTGCCAATTCATGCAAAATCCTCTTGAGTCTCATTGGCAAGCTGTCAAATGGATTCTTTACTACTTAAAAGGAACTCTTACATTTGGTTTAACTCTACAATTCTTTGCGTCTAGTTGCATTTTTAGATGCTAATTGGGCTACAGATCGTGATGATAGGCGTTCTACCTCTAGAAATTGTGTGTTTCTTGGTGGTAATCTCATTTCTTGGTGCTCTAAGAAGCAACCTACCGTTGCTCGTTCATCTACAAAGGCTGAATTTTGAAGAATGGCTAATATGGTATCTGAAATATTATGGCTTCAATCTCTTCTTACTTAGCTTCGAATACAACCTTTACTTCAGCCACTCATTCTTTGTGACAATTTAAGTGCTATCCATTTGGCACATAATCCTATTCTTCATTAGCGTACTAAGCAAATGGAGTTAGATCTCTTCTTTGTCAAGGAAAAGGTGCTGTGTAAGCACCTAGAAGTTCTGCATATTCCAGCTACTGATCAAGTTGCTGATCTATTAACTAAACCTCTCTCTGGCTCCCTTTTCTATTCTTTTCAGGCTAAATTTTCAGTAATCTCTGGAGCTCTAGAGGTCAGATTGGAATGCTCTTTATATGGATAAAAATCTAAGAAAAATCTCTAATTTTTCTTACATGGATTTGTCCAAGGCTGACCTTTGCCCACTAATTTGACCATAACTTGCACTGCAAATATTGAAATGAGGAACACTCACATGCATTTTCAAGCTAAGATCTAGATCTACAATTTCATGAAGATAAAAATGTGAGAATCTACCGTATTGACCATCAAAATTTGGTTGCAATTGAGCAGCATGGTTGCCACAAGGTTAATATTAATGGCTTAAAGTCAAGATTCATACCTGGCAAGTGAAAATCTTTGCACCCCATTTATCTATAAATAGAGGAGTGGAAGACATAAGAAGAAGGACAATCTTAGAGTTTAATTTCATACATTGTATTATTCCTTGCATGCCTCCTTTTTGGAAGGCTTAGGCATACCTCTTTCATGGATGGTATAGGTTGCCACCTACATAGAAGGTTTTATCTCCTATAAGGAAGGTTCAATTTTTCCATTTTCATGTATTTTGTAGTTGTATCTTTATGTTTTGAAATTTAGTAATTAAGTTTTATGCAATCTTTATGAAGTTTTCAATTTATTTTGGTTTTTTTTTAATTTTATCATGAGCTAAATTTTCATTCTCCTAGGGTGATGATGTAATTTACTAATGACGGATTGAATCTTAATTTATTAAATCTAGGTTTAATTTATCCTTCATGATTGAGTTTTGATTATTGTTTTTAATGCTTTCAATTGATTTGCCATCTTTTGAATGATTTTAATATATATGTTGAGACCGAAAAAATATGCATGTGTGTAGATCCTATAATCAAAACCATAAATTGCATATGAAATATGAATATATTCATATGGGTTTTGTAGTCTTAATGAGTTCTATAAATCTTAATGCATGATTAATTGCTTTAATTCATATAGGGATATATTGGATTAGCAATTAATTATAGAATTGCTTGACCTTATAAGAGACTAGTAATTAAATTAAGAAAACCCGACTATCAATTATGAGGAATAAATTAGACTAGAATAAATAGGTGATTCAATCTGAAATTTGCTAAGTGAAATTTGATCCCTAGGACTTTTTCTTATAGTTGTTTTCATATCAATTACACTCATATTTAATCATTTTTAATTTTGTAATCTTAATCACCAATTAATCAATCGACTAAATAGAATTAGGATCACCAATTTTGGTACTTAGTGTTCAATCCTATAGGAACGATACTCTACTTACCTCTATATTACTTGTTTACGATAGTGTGCACATGCACTTTTTAATAAATCATTTACTCTCGTAACAAGTTTTTGGTGTTGTTACTAGGAATTGTTGTTATTAATATTAATAATACCAAGTAATTTTAATACTAATTTGGTCTTCATATTATATTTGTTTTTCTTTTTTGTGTCTTGTATTTCTTTTCAGGCTTTTGTTTAATACATGACCAGATTGAAGGAGACTGAACTCCAACCTTTTGATTCTAAGATTGAGGGAACTTGTTAAAGAAATCAAAGGGTTTTAAAGCAATCTACTTCAATCTTAAGCAATCCGATGGCAAATCTAAGGGAAGAAGTGTAACACCACTATTTTAAAGCATTAAAAATAGTTCAAAACATGTAATGAAGTCAAACCAAAGACCAAAAATAGTTTTCAACCCATTTGGGATCTCGACTTCAATGTAGGGTTCAGTCCTGTACTTAAGTGGGTTTTCAAAAACTTTTCAAAACATTTTTTGATGTGGTCTCATTTTTGCTTTTCAAATCATTTTGACTCATTTGGTTCTGTTTCCATTTGTTAATATCAGAGTACTTACTAAAGCTATTAGCGGATATATGGGCTAAGTTCGTTAACTAGAGGGCCTATAGTACATGGTCACCCTATTTTAGTTTACTTTCTATGGTTACGTACTAATATTTGGGTATATAATTGGTACAATTACTATTACTAAGAGTACTTGTCTTACATGCACTTATAGACATTATATACAATTCCTCAGAAATTAGATAACCAACAAAAGTCCTAGCCCTTTATTTTCATGCTCAAGCCATCCTTATTTACCTACTTGCCCTTTAAGCAGCTTGCCGTTGATGTAGGTTAATCATTGGAAAGAGTGAGATTCATATGACTCTCAGTAGTAACAATTCACTCATATGACATAAAATTTCACAGAGCATGTGAACAATTATCACATAATATCATTCATAACAGTCATAACATTCTTGACATTCTTAACATTCATAACAATTGATGATATGAACATACATACAAAGCATTATATATGATATAAGAGAAAGAGTCACTACCATAACCTTTCCAACCATGTTCCTACATTAGTTTCTCACGCTTAGGGTAGATATCAAACCCTATAAGTTAGAATCTAAGGACGATGAGTTATTACCTATTCCAATTATTTAATAACTCATAATACTTGGGTTGGTTATCATTTAAGTCATTTATGTAGTCGTTAAAAGCTTAAACAAACGCCTATAGGGGTTAGAAGGTCTAAACCAATCACAGTCTTTCAAAAATATAAAGTTCTAGAATAGGTGTTGGCTACGGCTAAGGAATTCTTTGGCCGTGACCAAGAAAAGGTCAGATACATTTTGACTGCGGCTAAGAATCCTCTGGCCATGGCCAAAGGTGTCTAGAAACCTTTAGGCTGCGGCCAAAAAATCTTCTAGCCGCCTCCAGAAACTGTCCTATTTCTTAGTTGAACTTTCAAAAATCATAACTTCATCTAAAAAAATCCAAATAGAGTGGTTCAAAGTTCTACTTGAAGACTTTGAAGTCCTCTATATAGGAAAAATATTAACTGTAACCCCCTCCATAATTATATCCGAAATACACGATTAAAATGAAATAGAGACCAATAATAATCAAATAACATTTACTAACCCATCACATGACGGGGTTTTCATGAATACTTTTTGAAATCATTTATAAACTTGGTCTTATATTCACATTTCGAATACAATGACTACGCGAAGATAAATCACATTCATATAAATATCAGAGTGCACAACTTAATCATCCCGGCAATCTCGGGTACATACCTTCGCTAAAGATATACAGGGCACAATTGCCCATTACAATTCTTCAAATGGGGATTACACAATCTCATCTCGAATGAGTCCTGCCGCTCCTTCCACGAGCTACTTGCCCTGTCTAAATTGTTGGTAAGGGAGGGTGAGATTCGAGAGAATCTCAGTAGGGAAACATTATCAATATGCAGGCAAGATAAGTGTTTAATGCATGACATGCTTGCATCACATAACTCATGTACACATACAATGACAAATCTATAAGCTCAATGCTTCGAACGATACACATAAGGCCATAGTATATATTGAAACATAGCTTCAAATCATTCATACATGTTCCACATAATCAAGCAAAGCAATAACATGCATCAACACATTAATACAGTTATCAGAGCATGCAGGAGAGATAAGTTCCCTACCTCCAGTCTTTTCTCCTCGATTTACGTGCCAACAACTCGGGGATTCACATTTGATCCTACAATGTCAAATGTACTATTTAGATACTTCCATAGTGTTTCTGGGGGTCATATGAAGCTATATTGAAAATTTACTAAAATGCCCCCAGGGACCCGGTCCGGCCCCACCGTACCCGATCCGGCTGTACTTTTCCCAAAATTTTGACATGGGCTATTCTAACGTATTTTCACCCAAGAAATCCATTTCCAAACTCGGAATTATCAAATTCAATGTCAATTACAAAATTACCCTTGACAGCCCCACTTTAAGGGTTTCAGGGGCGTTTTCGTAGTTATGCTTTTTCGGCCTTTTCCGAAAAAGTGCCCAACTGTAACCCCACCTAATTTTTGCTCCTGAACTCAATGAAATCATCAAATCATTGAAAATCCAACTCTAAGACCCATTTATAGCCTTGGCCGAAATATACATGTACTCCGGGAAAAATTGGGGTTTTTCGGTTTCGGCTCCGTAAACGCGTTCCTTTCTACTCCTGACCACTTTATTAACCATTACATTAGGTTACAACTAACATTAAGACCCAATTTGGGCAGCATAACCCCTAGGCCAACCCATTTTCCAAATTTACAAACAAAGACAATCCGGTGAAATTTCACCGATTAAATCAACCACAGCAGCCAGAACAATCAAAGATTGAAGTTTCGGAAGTTACCTCAAGCTCCCACTAGCTTTTCCCAAATTTGGCTGAACCCTAGCCTCTTTGAACCATCAAAATTCTTTGCTTCAAAACCTTAATTCACATAGAGGAATAGCTTAGGAGAAGGATTATACACGTTACGTACGAATTCACCGAAGAAATCGACCTACCTTATGAGATTTCTCCTTCCTTCTCCCTCTTTTCTCCAAGCTCTCTCTCACGTTTTTTTTTCTCTGAAATGGCGTCAGGAAATGGCTGATGAAGATGGAGGAATTGCTTTTAATTCCATGCTGATGTCATCTTTTATTTTGATGATGTCATAATTCCCATTTTCGGATTTTCTGGCAGATTTTCTGCCCAAACTTTGAAAACTCATAACTAATTCTAGAAAACTCAAAATGAGGTGATTCCAAAGCCAAATGAAATATATTTAAGTCCTCTTAATAGGAAAAATATTGGCCATTACTAAAAATCACCACACAATTCCAGAATTACATAAAACTCATCACTGCCCCAAAACAGAGTTCAGTTTCTATCCCAAACTTTGGACAGTCATACCTCCCAGTTCCCAAAACGAAATGGCACAAATTATATGTCCATTTTGAAGCTTGAGATATGAGCTATAAGACTGGAAAGTTGCAGAATTTTTAGACACCATTTGGTCATTCAAAACGTTCACACAAACTGACAGCCCAGAATAGAGTTTCACTGGACAGCATTTCCAGTTTTGCAACCAATGTGTCCAATCCAATTTAAATCAATTCCAATGATTAAATACCACAACATGACACCATTTCCATCACAATACCCCATTCAATTCTTCCCTCTATTCTAAGTCAATTTGGATGTTAATCCACAATTGAACTCAAATACAGGGTTTTGGCGTTGCTCATAACACAAGCGACTACAATCCTCTTTATATTCTCTAAAAGGGTTCATTAATCACTAACCACATCCACTTTTGGAGTCATTATCTCTTAATCACAATTTAGGATCTTGCTAAACCGGGGCTTAGCAGTCCACTTATCTTAGGCTTATTCTCTAGTCTCAAGTATTAGAATTCGGGGTATTACATTAACCACTGCCACTTGTAATCATAGAAATATAGAATTCTAAGAATTTCGATACTATTCCAAAATAAGCTCTACTTTCAACCTCAAACTTTGAAAATGCATAACTTCCAACACACATCCAAACCGATTGCCCTGCATAGAACCTACATTAGCAGCATTTTCAGTTTCGCAATATATATTTCCAAAGGTCCATAATTTACAACCAGGACTATACCCACACATTTTTTTGTATAGAACACAATGGAAACCTCAAAACAAACAAATTCCCACTCCTTTTATGTTACCTATGTTGGCAAAAATTATACATAAAATCCGACAATTACCAAACTTCCCATTCAAGCCTCAAACTAGTTTTATATGGCCATTACACACCATAAAACACCATTTGTACAGTCAAACACCATGAAACTTCAAAATCCTAGCTTAATAAAAAAATATAGAAGAAATTGCATATACTAAAGTTCTTAACCAATCATCACAATATATACACTAAAAGGTTGCTCTTACTTACCTCTAGCAGTTTCTCTAGGTTGTTTTTTGATTCTCAACCTTTATTTATTTTTTGAGCACACAAAACACCTCCTCTTGAAAAACTAAAACCATAAAAATGAAACTCTCATAAAAAGGAACGATGTTTGTGAAGAAGTTTTGAGCAATAGAGGTGGTTTACAAGATCAAAATCTAAGTGAAAGAGCTCATCTTAACCTTGGCTCCTTTCTCGTTCCTCTTCCTATGCTTGACCAACCTTGAGAGCTTGGAGAGAGAGAGAGAGAGTAAAATGTGATAAAATGCATTATCTTCAGCACCTCATAGCCCTTTAACCGAAATTGAGAGGAGAGAAGGTGTGTTAGAGGCTTAAACTTATCTAATTATAATTACCTAGCTCAAATTGTGCTAAGTGTCAACACTTTATGGTTCCACCAAAAAGTAAGTAACTAATTCATTACTAAAATTAGTTAGGTTAACCATCCTAGTCTTCCTTCCCTTTCCTTTTGATTATTGACCAATTTTTTCTTCCAAGAGGAGAGGAAATTGTTGACTAATTGACCAATAATTATTTTCTTCCCCTATTTGCCCTTGACTATGGCAATATTAATTAAATTGCCATTTGGTATTTTACTTAATTCCTTTTCCACTTTTATGTGCCATTCCCTCTTTCTTTTTATTCAAAATTAGACTTCGTTATTATAATTAATTTTAGATAATGGATTTAGGCATTTTCTACTTCTAGTTTGGATAATAATTCACACTTTATTTCCTAAAAGTATTTTTCTAACATTTGTTAAATTCTCTTTTGGAGTCATTGAGCCCTTACACATATTTTGGGACATTATAAGAAGCAACAGATAGAAAAATACTCCATGATTATGCAACACCAAAAGTCATGGAGACAATTTCTGGAATAAAAAAACTGCCAATAGTAGACAATTTCTGGAATCAAGGCTGCAATTATCCAGATGGTGCAAGTAAATAGTTCGGTGGTTTACCAAAAGAAGATCTCAACACATATAGCCAACTTCCTCGAATCTGTGACATATTCAAGCATAATGGTGTTACTGATGATGCCATTAGACTTAGACTTTTCCCTTTTTCACGTAGGGATAAGGCTAAGAGCTGATTACACTCGCTGTCAGTGGGAAGCATGACTACATTGGATGTCTTGGAGCAGAAATTTTTTGTAAAATACTTTCCTTTAGGAAAAACTACGAAATTGAGGAATGAAATTGCCTCATTTACCCAGTATGAACTAGAAAGCCTCTATGAAGCCTGTGAAAGATATAAGGAGTTTCTAAGGAGATGTCCTCATCATAGGTTACCATATTGGTGGCAACTGTAAACTTTCTATAATAGGATAACGCATACCTTCAGAATTCTTGTTGATATTGCAGCTGGAGGATCTTTAATGGGAAAACGTGTAGATGATGCCTACAATCTACTTGAGGAGATGACAACCAATACATACCAATGGCTGATAAATCCTATATTTTATATAATTTATCCCACCTTATTCATTTATTTTTGGAACTATTTTATGCCAATTTGGACTTCTTAGATAATATTTGGATTGGTAGCCAATCTTAGGAAATAATATAAATCTGAATTAATTATGAGATTATTGAGCTTAAATTGTTAATATTCTGATTACTATATTGTGATTGGATAATATTTTCAAATATATGATAGATCACGATTTGATTTAATTCTTACAAAGCATGGAAAAGTGTAATACCCTGAATTTTGAGACTCGAGGTTAGAGAATAAGCTTGAGAGAAGTGGACTGCTAAGCCCCATTTTAGCAAGATCCCAAATTGTGATTAAGGGTTAATAACTTCAAAAGTGGATGTGGTTAGTGATAAATAACCCATTTGGAGAATATGATGTGATTTGGCACTCGAATGTGATTCGTGTGTGTTGTGAGCAGCGCCGAAACCCTGTATTTGAGTTCAATTATGTATTAACATCCAAATTGACTTAGAATAGAGGGAAGAATTGAATGTGAATTGTGTTGAAATGTTGAGATTGTTGTGAAAACATGTCAATGTGATGTGAATTTGATTGATTTGGTGTGTCCAATAGATTCCTTGTGAAAATTTATGTGGGAATGATGTTTGGTATGAAAATGGAACCAATAAAAGCAAAGATGCAAAATCTGAAATTCTGTCCAGTGAAACTCTATTCTGGGCAGTCAGTTTGTGTGAAATTTTTGAATGACCAAATGGTGTCCAAAATTTCTGAAACTTTCCAGTCTTATAGTTTACATCTCAAGCTTCAAAATGGACACATAATTTATGCCATTTCGTTTGGTGAACTAGGAGATATAACTGTCCAAAGTTTGAGATGGAAACTGAACTATGTTTTGGGGCAGTGATGAGTTTTATGAAATTCTGGAATTTTGTGGTGATTTTTAGTAATGGAAAATATTTTTCCTATGAAGAGGATTTAAATAAATTTCATTTGGCTTTGGAATCACCTCATTTTGAGTTTTCTAGAATTAGTTATGATTTTTCAAAGTTTGGGCAGAAAATCTGCCAGAAAATCCGAAAATGGGAATTATGACATCATCAAAATAAAAGATGACATCAGCATGGAAATTAAAACATTTTCTCATCATCTTCAGCTCTCATTTTCGTGCTGAACCAGAAGCCAAGAGAGAGAGAGAGAGAAAGTTTGAGAGCTTTTAGAGAGAGAAAGAGAGGAGAAATCTCACAAGGTAGGTCGATTTCTTCGGCGAATTCGTACCTAACGTGTATAATCCTTCTCCTATGTTATTCCTCTATGTGAATTAAGGTCTTGAAGTAAGGAATTTCATTGTTTAAAGAGGCTAGGGTTCAGCCATAAGAAGGATAAGCCAGAAGGAGCTTAAGGTAACCTCCGAAACTTCAATCTTTGATTGTTCTGGCTGCTGTGGTTGATTTAATCGGTGAAATTTCACCAGATTGTCTTTGTTTGTAAATTTGGAAAATGGGTTGGCCTAGGTGTTATGCTGCCCAAATTGATACTAAATTGTAGTTCTAACCCAATGTAATGGTTAATAAAGTGGTTAGGAGTAGAAAGAAACATGTTTACGGAGCCGGAGCCGAAACCGAAAAACCCCAATTTTCCCCGGAGTACTTGTATATTTCGGTTATGGCTATAAATGGGTCTTATAGTTGGATTTTCAATGATTTTATGGTTCCATTGAGTTCAGGAGCGAAAATTAGGGGGGTTACAAAAAGCATATTATAATATCCTATGGTACAAAATTTTTCTTGGAAGCTAAAAGAGAATCTAATGGTTGGATTTTATTCGGCTACTTAAATTTTAAAGGGCTCAAGTTTGGCCCCAAAGCTCTCTCTTCCTGCTTTAAAATTAACCTAGCTGCTACAACATAATAGGAATCATGTGCTCACAAATGAGGAACGACATTACAACTCTCGGATTGGGTTCTATTCAGCACAATATCAAGTATCACTGCCTCATTCCCTCTACTTGACACTTTCTTCATTCATAGCTTGACCCTACAACACTAATTTGGAGAGTTTGATTCATTCAATATCTTAGGTTTTTCATTTACGGGTCCCATAAAATTAACCCCACTAATACTTCACAAATTAATTAGATGGCTATGAATCATTGCTTGGGGTGTAAAGGAGAAAGGATTTTCATGGCAGCTTAAGTTTCTTGGCAGGCAACTTGGGAGAAGCAAGGAGAAAGTTAGAGCCTAAGAGCTTACACTTGAAGACCACAAGGGAGTGTTTTTCCTTTTATCTTTTTAATTCAAGACTTGAGATTATTTAGTTTTAAATGATTTTGAGTTGTATTAATTGATAATAATCTAGTTTTAGATTGTAGACACACTATTACAGAATTAGGATATTACCACCCCAAGGGACGTCCCGTTTTTAAATTGGGTAGTTAAAAAGGAAGGCGGTGGCATATTCGTAATTATGTGTATAAAGGGAAACCTTCAGACGTCCCAAAATTGGTTTGGGACGCCTTAAGTCTAGGTTTAAACATCCCAAATTTACATTTGGGACGCCTAAAGTTCTTCCTGGCACAAATTCAAAATTATTATAAATATTTTTAAGCACCAGAAGCTGGGTTTAGATGTCCCAAAAAAATTTAGGATGCCTAAAGTTTGAGTTTAGACGTCCCAATCCAATTTTGGGATGCCTAATTCAGGACTTTAGGAATCCGAAAACAATTTGTGATGCCTAAAGTCCTGGTTTAGATGTCCCAAAATTGGTTTGGGATGCCTAAACCTTGGCATTTCTTCAGATTTTGACACCCGTAACCCTTGTTTCATTCCCTCATTCCCTGCGTCCTCCTTTTTCATTTGACTACTTTGTTCTTTTGATCACCCGTGACTTATTTCATTCCCTATTCCAGTATGTCACTTTTAGATTTTCCTTTGTTTCCATCACCGTCCTCCTCTCCCTCTCACCACCACTGTCCCTGTCCGTCACACCGTCCTCCCTTTATTCCCCATTCCAGCTTCCCTATTTGTCACTTTTTCTTTTCCGTGATCGTCTTCCTCTCCCACTTGCCACCATCATCCATGAGCATCATATAGCTCCCTCACCGTCTGTACTCTCTCTTTTTCCCTCACCGACACTCTCTCACTGATCCTCTGTCGTCCTCCTCTCCCTCTCATTACCATCATCAGCCGTGCTCGTCTCTCACTCTCCTCCACCCTTGTTGATGCGGCGTCCTCCCTCCTCCTACCAGATCTCACGCTAGCAGCCATCAGTCTCTCTGATGGTATGTGTATATATATATTTTTTTAAATATTCTGGTTTGTATGATTTGTATGCTCTGTATTACTTACTTACTTCATTAGCATGCTTGATAAGTCGAAAGTGCTTTCTTGCTTCCCATTAAAGCCTACATTAACAAGCTAGCGCTTTTTCATTAATTACAATTCTTAAAAAACATGGTGAGGAATATTTATCATTACTTAAAAAGCTTGCTTGATAATCCTCGAAGATGCTTGTTTATTTTATCATTACTAATTTGACAATTCATTAATTAGAAATTAAGTGTTGTTGTTTTTCCTAAACCCTTTAGAAATATAAATGAGTTTTTTTTTTCAAACTCTTTCACAGTTATAATCTGGTTCCCCTCTTTTTACACTTGTTATTATTAAAAAATGGGTTTGGAAAAAAATCAAAATATTGTATGTATAGCATAGTTTTGTAAAGTAAAAAATGTTAAGTATAAAATATAATATTTGTAAATAAAACTAAGGCCTAAATAAGAGAGTCATTCTTTGAATTAAGCTAAGAATGACAATAAATAATTTTTATTGGGAGATTTGTATATAGTAGTCTTGTAAAGGCAAAATTATTTGATGTTAATTAGCTTATTATGCAAAATTATTGGATTAAATTATTGATATTGTTCTTATTTGCTTCAGTTAGTTTGTCTGAATTAAACTGAAATGCTTTGTTATTAAAATGTTGGGATGTCTTACTTTTAAGGAGAAATGTTGCCGATTTTTTTAAAAAAATTGATAAAAGGCAATCCCATTAGTTAGGATTGTTCTGAAATTGAGTGTTGTTGGGAATGACTTAGGTGATAATAAAAGTAGATTACAGTTGGATGAATGCTTTGAGAACTAGTAAAGAATATGAGAATGGGGTGGAAGAGTTTATTGAATTTGCTAGAAGGAATGCTCCAACTAAAAATGGGAGGTATTTTTTTTCTGTGTGCCTATTGTTTAAATGAGAGTCGACTGGATATTGATGTCATAAGAGATCACCTACTTTGTGATGGAATAAATCTGTGATACATAAGATGGATATTGTATGATGAGGAAGTAACGGATTGTCCGTTGTACAAGAAGGAAGATGTGGATGTCATAGATGAAGATAGAATGGAGAAAATGATTCAAGATGTTGAGGTAGAATCCTTTACGCAATTGCAGGAGCATGACAGCCTACGGAGTGATGCAGAGACACCGTTGTACCCTGGGAGTAAGTAGATGCGGCTGACAGGAACATTGCATTTGGTTAACTTAAAAGCAACTTATGGGTGGACCGATAGTAGTTTCACATTGCTGCTTAAATTATTGTGTGATATGTTTCTAGATGATAATGTACTTCTGAATCGTATGTATGAGGCCAAGAAAATACTGTCAATGATGGGTATGGAGTATAAAAAGATACATGCTTGCCCTAATGACTATGTACTGTACAAAAATGAGTATAGAGGTCTTAGTGAGTGTCTTAAGTGTAAAAATACAAGATACAAAGTGAAGAAAGATGGTGGTTATGGTGATAGGACAACTAAAAGGCAATCTTTAAAGGGTATGTGGTATCTTCTAATAATACCACGTTTTAAACGTTTGTTTACGACTGCAACAAAAGTGAAGAAGTTGAGATAGCACTCTGATGAGAGAATATCTTATGGGAAATATCTTTGGCACCCAGCTGACTTTCCACAATAGCAAAAAATAGATGAAATGTTCCCTCAATTTGCCAACGAGCCGAGAAACCTTCGGCTTGGGCTTTACATAGACGACATCAATCCATATGGAACTCTTACTAATACACATAGTGCGTGGCCGGTTCTCCTTGTAATATACAACTTGCCTCCCCGGCTACGCATGAAACGCAAGTATATGATGCTTTTTATGATGATTTCTGGACCAAAATAGCCAGGGAATGATATTGATGTCTACTTGGCGCCTTTAATTAAGGACTTGAAGAAGTTATAGGAGGAAGGTGTAGATGTGTTTGATGCTTATAAGAAGGAGTCCTTTAAGCTACATGCAATGATTTTCACAACGATAAATGACTTCCCTATGTACGGAAACTTGTCAGGGTACAATGTGAAGGGTCATAAAGCATGCCTGATATGTGAAGCAGACACACACTTTTATCAACTAAAGCATGGAAGAAAAACTATCTACCTTGGCCACAGGAGGTTTCTTCAGTAATCCCACCCTTATCGTAGGCTAAGGAAGCATTTTAACGGCTTACCAGAGCATGGAATGGCTCCAAAGGCATTAACCGGAGAAGAGGTTTACAGTCGAGTGGAACATATCAATGTTACTTTTGGTAAGAACCAAAGGACTGCAAGTGAGAAAAACATATGGAAGAAGAGATCCATTTTCTTTGATATTCTATATTGGCGTCGACTTGACCTGAGACATAGTATTGATGTGACGCATGTGGAAAAGAACGTTTGTGATAGTCTTGTCAGTACGCTTTTGCACATACCAGGGAAGACTAAGGATGGGATTAGTACGAGATTAGACCTTTTTGATATAGGAATAAGATTAGACCTTTTGCACATACGGTTACATCCACAACTAAAGCATGATGGTAGGAGGGCATAAATGGAGCCAGCAGCTCACACACTATCAAAAGCAGAGAAAAGAAGTTTGTGTTGGTGTTTGTATGAAATTAAGGTGCCACAAGGGTATTCCTCTAATGTGAGAAGATGTGTCTCAATGGATGATTTGAAGTTAGTGGGAATGAAGTCCCATAATTATCATGTGTTGATGCAACAACTATTACCGGTAGCTATTAGAGGCATAATGAAAGATGAAGTGCGAACTACTATAACAAGATTGTGAGTTTTCTTCAATGCTATCTGTAACAAAGTCATTGACATTGAAAAGTTGGATGAACTGGAAAATGAGGGTTATATTATTTTGTCCCAACTAGAGATGCATTTTTCTCCTTCATTTTTTGATATAATGGTGCATTTGATAATTCATTTGGTAAGGGAGGTAAGGTTCTGCAGTCCAGTTTACCTGAGGTGGATGTACCCTTTCGAGCAATACATGAAGATCTTAAAAGGGTATTCTAAAAATCCTTATAGACTAGAAGCCTCAATAGTAGAAAGATATGTAGTTGAAGAGGCTATGGAGTTTTACAAAGATTATATGTCAGGGAAGAAGGGACAATCTCGGCATAAAGAGGAGAGAAGCAAGGGAACATGAGGATTGAAAGTGAAGAATGTTCCTCGTGAAGAGGTGTTGCGAGTACACTTGTATATCCTGAATAATATGGAAGAAGTTCAATCTTACATAGATGAACAGAAAAAGACATTGAAGAACAAGAATCCAAGGAAGAATGACATGCAGATTGCTATTGAGCAAAACAAGACATTCATAGAGTGGTTCAAGGAAAAGGTTTTGCACGAGACCGGTGTATCGGATACAATCGAGTGGCTAGCTTGGGGGCCTTCATTTCAGGTAATTACTTGGACTGGTTATGATATAAATGGCTATTCTTTCTATACAAGAGAGCAAGATGACAGAAGTACCATGCAAAATAATGGGGTGATGGTAGAAGTTGAAGCCATGCACTTTTCCAGTTCGAGAGACAAAAACCCCATATTAGCATCCATGACCTATTATGGAGTTATAGAAGAAATATGGGAGATACATACAACAAGTTCAAAGTTGCTTTATTCAAATATAAGTAGGTTAGCAATAATAATGTGGTAATAGATAAACAATTTGGATTTATCTCAGTCGATCTTTGAAGAGTTGGTTATAGAGATGAGCCCTTCATTCTAGCAAGCCAGGTGAAACAAGTGTTTTATGTCATAGATCCTACGAGCAAAAAAATGTCAATTATACTTAAAAGTAAAAAACAGAAGTATGGTTATCCGACCTTCAACCTTGATGACACACCACCTTTCATAACAACTCCACCTAGAACAAATGAAGTAGAATTGGTAGATGATGAAAAATATGCTCTAAGAAATGACCATGGTGAAGGAACATGGGAAACAATATAGAGTAAGACCTTAACTTATAAAAGAAAATTGTGTGTTTTTTTTTATTTTACTGCACTTAATTTATTTTATTTTTATTGTAATTTATTTATGTATCTGACGATGATTTTTATGTTAACAGGAATATAGACAACTCTAGTGACTCATCACAAAGTGTTGGGATGACGAAAGGCTTAGAGATGACAAAAACCCTTGAGATGATGAAAGGCCTAGAGATGAACCCGTTGTAAGAAGAGTTAGAGGCTGTATAAAGATGGGAGCATTAGTTGCATGTCATAAATGTAACCCCCTCAGTAATTATATCCGAAATAAACGATTAAAATTAAATAGAGACCAATAAGAAACAAAACTTATTTTCAAAATCCCATCTTCATGATAGGGTTTTCACAAATAACTTTCGAAATCTAATTTACCTAGTCTCATATTCAATTTAGAATACAAGTACATCACGCGGAATATCAAATTTTTACAAATATCAGAGTGTACAACAATATCATCCTGGCAACTCCCGGGTTCATATCTTTACTAAATATACACAGGGCACAATTGCCCATTACAATTTCCACATGGAGATTACACAAATCCTCTCAAATACATCTACAAATATCCTATCTAAACACATTCTAACCCATACATACCCAAATCTGAATCCAAATATACAACCCAATTATGATAACCAACTACCAACTTAAATATCCTGAAGGAAGCCTTGTCGCCCTCGGTTGCTTGCCTCCCCCTCGAGCCTCTTGCCCTATCTATATGGTTAGTAGGGGAGGGTAAGATTCTGTTGGAAATTGTGCCCTAAGGGCCAACCATTGTACTTTGAACATTATTATTTTAATGAAATTTCTCCATTCTGTTATCATATTATTTGCATGTTAACTGTGATAATTGTATCCTTGGATAATTTATAAAGATTGTGCTAAAATGTCCCTGGTTGGTCATCTATGCGGGAGCAGAGATGAAACAAGACCAGTATGACTTTGATAAGATATGGAGATACGAATCAAAGTCTTAGGCACTTGTAAGAGTACAAGGTGCTGGACCGACCTACTATGAGAAAGCTATATGGATCAAGTCATAAGCTTTTCTTATGTATAACCACGTCACAATGCCCTTAGACCTGAGGTCATCATGGATTCCTACATGAGAGTTGCTAGCTTTGAACTAGTCGAAAGTCACTTTTGACGGGTGATGATAAAGGCTACGATCGAGCTTAGTAGTTTTTCATGCAGAGGAATATGAATGATCAAGATGGAATTTGTCCCTCACATTAGTAGAGAGATATTAGTGGGCCCCTCGATGAGTGAGTCTGAGAAATGTATGGCCATACTATGATGAAAGGAGTTTCTGTCTCTGTTATCAAGCTACTCAGGAATCGAGAAAGTAATGGTCAGGAACAAGAGAATGACATTATCCACGCCTTTTCCTTGATCGATATATCGTGTGACAAAAGGGACGTGACATGGTTGTATGACAGGTTGCATCGTGATAACGATCCTCATATGAATTGGATAGTCGTAATGTCTTGCTAGAGGCTGCTTGCTCCTTTTGGGTTAGTATAGTTATTGGCCCACTGCCAACTTCATATGGGCCTACAGGGTCGCACACAAGAATAGCCCAACACGAGATACTGTTTAATTTAGGGTGGATGAATTTTATATTTATATATATATATAAAATATAAAATTCATTAATAATATTATATAGATATATATATTTTCAAAATATATATCTTATATATATATGTATATATATATTATATGATATTATTATATTTAATAATATTATATATATATATATGTATATGTATATATATTATATGGTATTATTATATTGTGTTAGTTTTAAATTTAATTTATTAAGATATATTAAATTTAATAACTAACATGATAGAGATATAGTATCTCAGATTTAATTTATGAAGATAAATTAAATCTAATGGCTCTTTATTTCGACACGTAAGTTATTTTGTTTGTATTTTATTGACTCTTAAAAAAATGAATAGTTCTAATTTATGTTGATTTTGATTTTCATGATAGGATGAATCAAACATATAGAGTCCTAGGCGGGTCACGCGGGGGTGAAGTTGTTAGATACCCAAAGTGGATTCATCCTCAAGTAAGTAGTTTTGATTCTAATTCTTTCATTGACGGCCATTTTAGATATACCTTTATTGATTTTAACAACCAATTGGCTTTGATTTAAAGTGCCCTCAACAACCTGGCAACACTGAATGCGGATATTATGTTATATTGTATATGTATAACATCATTCAAAGTGGAATTATTAGCAATTTTGAAAAGGTAATTGCTTCTTCATTCTCAAATGATAATATTTTTGGTGTTGTAATTGAAATGCTAATTAATTCATTTGCTTGATTCATTTCATTAAAGCTTTATTTCTAATTTTTAGATTTTTGATAATGAAGATGCCTATCTACATGAAGACATTAATTTGATCAGAGACCTTTTGGCTGGACATCTTCTTCAACATATAGATCAGTAAACTTTTTATTTATATTAGTTAGTAGTTGTGTGATGACAGCGTTTTGACACTTTCTGGTTGTTATTGTACATATATAGTTGTAGGTTGTATGAGTTGTTATTGTACATATATATAGTAGTAGTGCTGGATGTCCTTACAATATTGTAATGGACATTATGGTTTATGAATCCATCTTCCATTCTGTTTCTGTAGTTTGAATTTTCTGGGTAATGCAGAATATAAATTATCATTTTTTTAAAAAAAATCAAACCTTTTAACGTCCCAAATTTGGAAAAGAACGTCTAAAGTCCCTTAAAGAGGGCTTTAGATGTCTTAAATTGAGAATTGGGATGTCGAAAGTCCCTTATGGCGGGACGTTAAACGTCCCAAATTAAGAATTGGGACATCTAAAGTCCTTCTTACTTTAGACGTCCCTATTGAGAATTAGGATGTCTAAAGTAAGGACTTTAGACGTTCTTATTTTAAATAGGGACGTCTAAAGTCCTACTTTAGACATCCTATTTTTTTGGGATGTCTTTTCTTAAAACATACTACATCCCCCACATAGACGTCCCCCAACTCTTGGATGTTAAAAGTGTCAAAATAGGGACGTTAAAACCACTGTTTGTAGTAGTAACATACTTTTTTTTAATTGGATTGATATTTTGGATTGGTTTATGCTAAGACAATTGCTGGAATTTTTGTTTGTAAACCTTTTGATTAGACAATTATAAACATGATTTCTAGAATTTATTTCAAATTAATTGGGATTGATTTTAGTGGCTTTAATTAACCATCACTTACATCATTATGAGTTTTCTAATAGATTAAGTGTTATTGAGCTTAAGGGTTTCCCATATTTCAATTAGGTGATTAAACCTATTAATTCCAATCTTTAATTAATCTCTCTTTAGTCTAATAAATAAAATGGCGAAGAAAGCTAAATCCTTGTGAATCCTAAGTTGTCCCCCTCATCATCATAACTAAATCATATAGATTTTAAAGTCAATATTTCATTAGTCATTTAGTTAGTTTAATTGCATTTAGGTAGTAGAGTCTTGCATTCTAGTTTAGGTTTATACCATTACATCTTTTGTCACTTAAAAATCAATCCTAAGGAAAACCCATAGCATGCTTCTTGGGAGAATGACCTAGGTTGACCCTAAACTGTATAATAATTTAGGACCTAGCTTAATTGATTACTTTAGTGATAGAAGCGCACATCAATTTTGGCACTATTGCCGGGGAGCAATAGTTAAGCTTTAGGTTTGAGTTTTTAGGTGCCTTCTTAAGTAGTTATTTGTTGCATGACCCAATCCTCTTCTAAAAAATTGTTTGAATTTAGTCCTAAGATTGAGAGGACATTTCACCAACAAAGAAGAACTAGAGCTAGTACTCTTGTAGGTAGTAATTCCTCTGTTGATCTTATTGTTGAGTCTTCTGATTCTAAGGTCGATATGGATGGTGAAGACATTATTGTTAATGTTGATGCTCAAATTGTTGATCCTACTATGACCATTAAAAAATTGATTTCACCTTATTTGTATTTTCAAAATTGGTGCATATTTTGAGTTGAAATCTGGATTGATACACTTACTTCCAAATTTTAATGGCCTTTCAAGTGAGGAAGCATACAATCACACAAAGATGTTTTACATGGTTTGCACTGCTATGAAACCTTTTAGTGTGACTGAAGATCAACTTAAGATGCATGCCTTCGCATTCTCTTTAAAAGGATCTGCTGAAAATTGGTTGCTTTGATTGCCTTCTGGATTCATTACTTTGTGGAACCAATTGAAGAAATTGTTCTTGGAAAAGTATTTCCCAGCCTCTCGTATTTCATCTATCAGGAAGAACATATGTGGATGTCAACAAATGGTTAGGGAATCCTTATATGAATATCTAGTGCATTTTAAAGCACTATGTTATAGTTTTCCCCACCATTAGATTCTAGATACATTACTATTCCAATAATTCCATGAAGGTCTCTTACCTCTGGAAAGAGATTTATTAGATTCGGCTGCTAGTGGTACTCTTTTTCACTTAACTGTTGATCATACTTGGGAATTGATTGAAAGGAAAGATGAGAATAGCCAACAATTTAGACCTATACAACAAGTCAAAGTTAATAAAGTGGGATTACTCTCTTTTAATTCTAAGTCACGCCTAGAGAGCAAAATTGATAAGCTTGCATCTGCTATGGAAAAAATGGCTATATCTCACATGCGAAAATTCTTCTAATATAGCCAATTCTATGGGGCCTTCTATATCTTTTACCCCACAGCCTGACCCTTCTACTCTAATAGGGCCACTATGTTCTATTTATTCTTTAGCCACTCATAGTATGAATTCTTGCCCTTACATGAATAATGGAGCTGAACCTTGTAATATAATATATCCTTGTAAGCCTTGACTCAAGGTGGCCAAAAATATGATCCTTGCTCCAACACATATAATCCTGGATGGTGTGACCATCCAAATCTTTGATATGGAAGTAGCCAAGCTTAGCAAGCACAATTCAATCAAAGTGGAAATTCTAATGGCAAGATGTTTCACCAAGTTAAACAACCAATGCCAATCCTTGATGAGGGTTCAAAGTTAGATAGCAAGATGGATGCTATGATGAAAATCTTAATGGACAAGTTAGACCAAAAAGATAAGGAATAACAACAAAAGGATTTACAACATAGACAAGAAATTCAAGCTCTTCAAACTCAAATTGGTCAATTATCTAATGCACTTAGTAATGTACAGAGTCAAGGTTTAGGAAAACCTTTATCTCTAGTAGTAACTAATCTAAATGTTGGAACTTAGCAGAATCCTAATATTGGTGGAGTTAATACTATATCTCTTCGTTGTGAAAAGATAATCCCCACTGCAGATCCTATTACCACTAATACTTTAAAAGACAAGGAAGTTGTTGATAACTCTCCTTCCACTTCAACTTCACAAGACTAGGCCACTTTATCAAAAACACAAGTGGTACCTCATCAGAATAAGAAAAGGATGATGAAGGAAAACAAGTGATCAAGCAAGCCCTGCCCTTTCCTATTATAATAGCTAAGGCTGAACGGAGAAAGAAGGAAGTTGCAATGTTTAATAAAGTCTATTATATCTTCAAAAAGGTGGTGATCAATGTTCTACTAGTTGACCTAGTCACACAAGTGCCTAAATATGCAAAGTTCTTGAAGGAGTTGTGTACTATAAAGAGAAAATTGAAGTATTAAGGCAAGGTTGACTTAGGGGTAGTTGTCTCCTCTCTTTATCAAATGCCAATGCCAATGAAGTGCAAGGATCCTAATAGCTTTCTCATACCTTGCACTATTGGTGACATTGACTTTTCAGATGCCTTAGTAGATTGGGAGTAGCTATCAATGTTATGTCAAAATCAGTCTTCAATCAACTCAAGGGTGTAGAGCTTGAGCCTACAAATCTCATTACATCCCTTGCTGATAGACATTGCACAGTCCCATAAGGCATTTTAGAGGACATCTTGGTTAAGGTAAAAGATTTTATATACCTTGTAGACTTTTATGTTCTTGATATGGATGAAGGTAGGTTTATACATAAAGGACATTCATCTTTGATTTTAGGGAGGGCCATTCTTAAAACTCTAGAGTAATGATAGATGTGAATGCTAGTAGCCTTACTCTTGAATTTGCTGGTGAAAACATTAGATTTGATGTGCTTGAATCCATGAGACATCCCCCTGATGATTTTATTGAGATAGATGTTAATGTTATTGATGCTATAGTGGATGATTCTGTTGTAGATCTTAAAGTAACATGCTTAGTAGACCCTGTGATATTGCCTGTTTAGATGATACTATATCTTGTTCATGTGTTGAAATTGGTAGTTATAATATATATGCTAATATTGATATTGCTGATTTTGATATTTCCACTGATGTTATTGAGATTATGAGACATTATAGACATGATGCTTCTATTCCTATTTGTAGCATTAGTGATTCTAGTGATCATGTATCTACTACTTCTAATCATTCTATGGACTTTCCTAGTTACTTAGTGTGATTAATGCCATGGATAAAATTAATTTACCTTCACTACTTGATTTTGAGTTATTGATTACCATTGATCATGTTTCTGATGAGGAGATTTTTTATTCTCATTTTATCTCTGATATGATTGCTGCTGAGGGTATTATTACTATTAATTGTGTTGTGTTGCTTGATTCTTCTACTCTTGTAGTTTCTACTAATACTCCCCATGGTAGGAAAGTTTGCTCTTCTGTCTGTGAATCTGTTATGCAAGTTTCTAGCTTGATTGATGTTGATATAAAGCCACTTATACCTTTAATTAAGAAACACCTATCTGTAAGATCAAGCGTTTCACCCAAGAGGGGGGGTGAATTGGGTGATACTGAAATTTCTTTCGAAAATATGAAATTTTGACAAAAGAATTAAAACAGTAATGAGTAAGGAGAAATATCACCGAAGTGTACACCGGGAGTTATACTGGTTCGGTCACAACCACTTTGACCTACGTCCAGTCCTCAGAGCTTCTCTGAGAATTTCACTATAACTTCCAAGATTCAGTGGGTTCTTGGCACCTCAGTACAAGCAAGTTCCTTACACCTGGACACTCGCTCCCCCTTACAGATTGTAATCCAATCCCAACTCAAGGTTCCACAACCTTAAGTTATCTCAATAACAAATATTGAGTTTGAATGAAATATCTCTCACAAAGAGTAAATGATAATCACTGAAGCATATCAATATAATTTCAACGTGAAAACAGAGCAATGAACTTAATGAATCGTTTGTGTGAATGCTTAGTTGTTCTTCTCTGTTTGAAGGTTCCCATATATATAGATATGATGGTGATGACCGTTGGAACGTTTTCCTTTCGTCCGTTGGTGAGTGCGCAGCCACTGTTGACTTTTCAAGTTTTTGAAAAATATCCGTTGGCGGTGGTTGGCATTTGAACGTTTGATTTGACTTTCATCTCTTGAAGTGATTCCTTCATTGTTTATCTGTAAATAGACTAAGAATACTAATACAATGAAAGATTAATCATATAGGAAACAAATCAATGAACGTTTGAATGATTTCTAAATTTCTGGGTATGCTTACTCGAGTAGCTCCTCGAGTAACACATGAAGTTTACTCGAGTAGCTCCTCGAGTAACATCGTGAAATCACTATTTGTTTGAAATTTAATGAAGACAAACAAGATTACTCGGGTAGTGCATGGAGTAAACTAAATTTCAAACCTTTGTGAACAGTTACTTACTCGGGTAATGCCTCCAGTAAAGCTTTATCAATTTCATAGATTACTCGGGTAACACCTCGAGTATTGTTGGCAGGATTTCAAGGCCGAGAGCAATTACCTCATTACTCGAGTAGCTCCTCGAGTAATGCACACATTTTTGCACAGGTTACTCGGGTAACACCTCGAGTAACTTGATTTACTCTGATAATACCTTGAAGTTTCCTTTGAAAATATTTGTGCTTACTGGGGTACATACTCGAGGAATCCACTTAAGATAAAACATTAAAAACTTGAATACTCGAGTAAGCACTAGAGGAAGATGATAAAAATAAAAACAAGTTAATCGGATACCAACCTCAAGTTTTAACTTACCTCAGGCTGTTACTCGAGTACCTCCTCGAGTAACATTGGCAGTGGTACAAAGTGCCGAGAGTTACACATTTTCACATACACGGTTACTCGAGTAGCTCCTCGAGTATCATGGAAAACCTGAAGTCTGACTGGAAGTTTCTGATCTGGTTACTCGAGTAGCTCCTCGAGTAACATTAGCAGTGGTACAAAATGTCGAGAGGTACATACGGTTACTCGGGTAGCTCCTCGAGTAACATTTTGCTAACTTGAAGGCCACTGGAAGTTTTCACATGGTTACTCGAGTACCTCCTCGAGTAACATTAGCAGGCCGAGAGCAACCTTGAAATTTTACCTGGTTACTCGAGTAGCGCCTCGAGTAATGGTGGCAGGTTACTGGAAGTTCTCCTCTGTTACTTCAAGTTTTGTCTCATTACTCGAGTAGTGCCTCGAGTAATGCCTTGAAAGCTTTGCTACCTCAGCATTTTCTCTTGTCCAAACTTCATTACTTCCATGCTTACTTCAAGTAATCTTATTCCTGTCATTACCTAGTTCAAACTTGATTATTAAGCATTTCCTTTTCAAACCATTCTTTTGTTATCATCAAAACATGAGATCCAACATTCTCCCCCTTTTTGATGATGACAAAACTTGGTGATTTTGAACATGGTTTTTCAAATTGGATTCTTAATTAATTATTTCTTATTAAGTTGATTATACCTTGCATACATAACAACTTCATTAGTCCAAAACATATATCATAATTCACAGACTTAAAAGAAATCAAATGAAGGCATAATTTAAATACACTTGCATTGAACTTAAATTTCAAATTACAAAAAGTTCATACTGAATTCAAAAATCTCCCTAAAGTCCCATGTACACCCATATACCCATGAAAAGCGAGGACAAAACCACAAAATCATTCTCAAGCACTTCTCCCCCTTTTTGGCTTCATCAATCAAGTGGAGGGCTAGGAGGCTTGGCCATGGAGATTGGTGTTACAGGAAACACCATAGAATCATCTGAGTCCAAAGAGTCAAAAGAGCTAGAAGGTACTGGATCAGGTAGATTAAGTGGTGGAATATGGATGTCATCTCTAGGCAGGAAAGGAGAAGGTTGGAATACAACCATAGTGGAGGTTTCTCCTTCCGGGTTAATCTGAGTCTCAGCTACTGGAGTTGTGTCAAAAGTTGGAGTGAGATGCTCAGAAGAAGAAGATGACACAATCTCTGTTTGGGTAGGAGAGGGAATAGGTTTGGGAGTGGTCTCAGATTGTGGCTTTTGAGGTGAATCACCAATGGTGATATGTGTAGACTCAAGGGTTTCAGGATCATCCACTGTGAATAATATGTCTTTTCCTTGGGGCTCAAGTGGATCAGAAACCAAAGGGATAGATTGTTCAGCCTCAGAAGTAGGAATAGGAATAGGAGTGTCTGAAGGAGGGTCTACTGAAGATGGTGGTGCAGATGAAGAAGGACCGGCAGAAGGTCCAGGACCCAGAGAATCCAAACGTGCCAGTATCAATCTTAGGGTCTCTCCCTGAGCCCGTTGCTCTGCTAGAAGCTCCTCATGTCTTTGATCCATTCTTTCAACCAACTCACCCATCTTGGTGTTCATGTGGGTAATGAGTTCAGCATTGGTGTTGGCTATATCCACATGAAAACCTCTCAGCATATTCTCCATAAAGTGCTGGAGAGTGGCATTCAGAAAAGATGGTGAGGATGTAGTAGCGGCTGGAGCTGATGACTGAGTGTCATCCATTCTACTGGTTTCTGCCTCAGTAGCCTTTCTCTTCTTCTTGGACCCAGACTCCAGTGGGCTTTTGAGAGGAATGTCTATGTTTAGCTTGCCAATTTGGTTCCTCCCCACTGGGGTCACTCTCTCAACAGGCTCCTTACTATCCAAATACCATATTTTGTTCTCTTTTAAGATAAGAGACACAATTTGAGGATATGGCATTGGAGTGGTTCCCTTTCCATCCACCTTGTATCTCTTCATTTCTGAGAATATGTATTCTCCCAGATCCTTTTCTTCTTTCAAGAGGAGTGAAGCAAACCATCTGTAGTCCCTATCCGAAAAGTGGGTATAGTTGTTGGCTTTGTTCACTAGGGACCTAGAGTAGATGTACCATAGGACCCTGTGATGATCACACATATCACTCGGTTTAAAGTTTAAGGGGCCAACTAACTCACCGGGCTTAAGGATAGTAAATATTTGATTGGGCTCAAGTTCGGAATAAATATCATCAGGAGGGTTTTCAATTCCCAACCACAAATTGATTTTAGAGGGAGATATCAAAATCTTTTGACCTCTAACAGTAGTGGTCATCTCTTCCTCAACAGAGGTTCGCTCAGGTTCATCTGTGATTTCTAGGTTGCAATAAAAGTGGGTGACTACCTTTGTGCAAAAAGGCAATCTCACAGACAACCAAGGCATAAATGGATTAAGATAAGGACTAAGGTCAAACTTCACTACCTCTTGTAGAAGCTTCAGATCAACAAAGTGTGTTTTGCACACTTTCCTTCTGGAGAACTGTGTCAGATACTTGGGAGATTCCACCAGTTTTCCCACATTGAATCCTTTGGGAGGGGTAGTGATCTCTGCCTCTGGAATCTTGGATTTCTTTGATGATTGACCCTTCTCCAGTTGGTCAATGATCCCAGCCATAGCTTTAGCCACATTTTTGTCATATTTTGGCTTCTTGGGAGGTTTTGGAGTAAAAGAGGGTGTGGATGAATCTGAGTGAGAAGGTGAGGGAGTTTTGACACCTTTACTCCTTCCAGTAGATGAACTCTTTTTGGACTGAGCCCTAGTTACAATAGGCTCTTTGATCACCACACCTTTAGCTTTAGGTGGAGATTTAGGTTGAAGAGGGGTTTTGGCTTTTGATCTAGGAATCAACTTTCTTCTCTTTGTTGGAGGAGGAGAAAGAAGATCAGGAGTTTGCTCAGAATCAGAATCAGTGAAGTTGAGATTCTTGGTTCTAACCATTTTGAATCAAAAAGAATCAGAAAACTCAGAAACAGAAGTTACTGTCGCTAGTTTAGGTCAGAGGGATTTTGAACAAAATAGGAAGTTTTTGATCTTGAAACTAGTTGGGTTTTGACGGAAATGGGGCAAGGAATCGATTGGGAAAAGTTTTTGAAAGGGTGTATAGTGATTTACTCGAGGAGATTTTGTGGAAATGACCAAGTTTGCGCAAGATAAAGACCTAAATCCCGACTTTACTCGAGGCCTTACTCGAGTAACATTCAAAGTTACTCGAGGCCTTCCTCGGGTGTTCATACAGAAAAAAAAATTCAAAATAATTCATTTAAATTGCGTACCTTGTATGAATAATGTAGTAATTATCCATAGATGTTCCCTCGATCATTTATAACTCATGTTGATCAGATTTGCATCATTATTTATCAATTTGAGAATCTGGACTCCGACTTTACTCGAGGCCTTACTCGAGTAAGCTTCAAGTTTACTCGAGGCTCGCCTCGGGTAACCTGTCTTTTGAACTTCTGACCTTTCATTTCCTCAAAACTGAACCGTTAGATTTAAATATCAAGTTACTTGATCCATTACTTCCAGTTTTGGGGGCCATTACTCGAGTACATACTCGAGTAAAATGCCATTTTACCTCAAGTTACTCCTCGGGTAAATCTTTTCTGTCACCCATTACTTCAAGTCGGTACTCCAGTAAATGTGTCCTCTGTTTACCTCTGTTTTTATTCCTCAAAACAGAATTTCAACCTTCCTGCAAAACACATTTCTATATACTCCGAAGCTTAAGTTAGTAATCATTAAAACATTATTAAATGACTTCATCTAATATTATGAAATGCTGAAATTACTTATAACTCATTGGGATTTACCATTCCCAATTCTCTTCTAATGTATAGAAATTGATCTTTTGCAAGGGGTTTTGTGAAGATATCAGCTAGTTGAAGATGAGTAGGAATGAATATCACTTTCACATCCTTCTTTTGGACATGATCTCTGATGAAGTGATGTCTGACATCGATATGCTTGGTTCTAGAGTGTTGAACTGGATTCTTTGCCAAGCTTATCGTACTTGTATTGTCACAATAGATTGGTATTTCTTTGAGGTAAATACCAAGATCTTGTAGTTGTTGTTTTAACCATATCACTTGTGCACAACAACTTGAGACTGCAACATATTCGGCTTCCGTTGACGAAAGAGACACTGTATTTTGTTTCTTGCTGAACCACGAAACAAGAGATCCTCCAAGGAATTGTCCTTGTCCACTGGTGCTCTTTCTGTCTGTCTTATATCCTCCATGATCAGAGTCCGAATATGCAATTAGATACTCACTTCTTCCTTTGGGATACCACAGACCCAATTCTGGTGTGTCAGCAAGGTATCTAAAGATTCGTTTGACAGTTTCAGCATGTGATTCCTTTGGTGCCGATTGATATCTTGCACATATGCCGACACTAAATTGGATGTCTGGTCTGCTTGCCGTGAGATAGAGTAATGATCCAATCATTCCTCTATATTTTGTGATATTGTAGTCTTTCCCTTTGACATCAGCATCAAGTAACGTTGTTGAGCTCATAGGCGTATCTGAGCCATTTGCTTCATCCATTCCATACTTCTTCAATAGCTCTTTTAAATACTTTGTTTGAGATATGAAGATCCCATTCTTTCTTTGTTTGATTTGCAAACCAAGAAAGAAATTTAATTCTCCCATCATTGACATCTCAAACTCTCCCTGCATAATCTCAGAAAATTCCTTACACAGAGATTCATTAGTAGCACCGAAAACAATATCATCAACATATATTTGTACAATTAAAATATCATCACGTTTTCGATTTATAAATAATGTTGTATCAACTTTTCCCCGTACAAAACCTTGATCGATGAGAAACTTACTAAGCCTTTCATACCAGGCTCTAGGAGCTTGTTTTAAACCATACAAAGCCTTTTTAAGTTTGAAAACATGGTCCTGTTTAGTGACATCTTCAAAACCAGGAGGTTGTTCTACATACACTTCTTCCATGATGTAACCATTTAGAAAGGCACTCTTAACATCCATTTGATAGAGTTTGAATCCTTTGATGCATGCAAAGGCTAAGAGTACACGTATAGCTTCCAATCTAGCCACTGGAGCATACGTTTCCTCATAATCAATTCCTTCTTCCTGATTATAGCCTTTGGCCACCAATCTTGCCTTGTTTCTGACAATAATTGCAGATTCATCAAGTTTGTTTTTGAATACCCATTTAGTACCAATGATCGTATGATCTTTGGGTCGGGGCACCAAATCCCAGACTTGATTCCTTTCAAATTGATTTAATTCTTCTTGCATTGCTATGACCCAATCATTGTCTGATAGGGCTTCAACAATGTTAGAAGGTTCAATCTCAGAAATGAATGCAGAAAAGCTTACTTCATTGAAAATTCTATTTCTGGTTTTGATCCCTTCATTCACATCTCCTATAACTTGATCTAAGGGATGACTTCTATTGTATTTCCAGGCTTTAGGTTGACCTAGGGATTGCTCTTCATCCTTAGTTTCATCAACCTCTGGAATAAGAGACTTAGAGATAGATTGACCATTTTCTTGATTTAAGACAACTTCCTGTTCTTCATCAATGGTTTTGTCAGAGGTTTCAAATTCATCAAATACAACATGAATTGATTCTTCAACAACACAAGTTCTTTTATTGAAAATTCTATAAGCTTTACTTCGATTAGAATATCCTAAGAAAATTCCTTCATCAGTTTTAGAATCAAATTTTCCTAGGTTGTCTTTACCATTATTATGAATGAAACACTTACAACCGAAGATGTGTAGATGAGCAATGTTTGGCTTCCTTCCTTTGTATAGCTCGTATGGTGTCTTTCCAAGTTTCGTTCTGATATAGGCTCTATTTGAAATATAGCATGCTGTACTCATAGCATCAGCCCAGAAAACTTGAGACATGTTCTTTTCATTTAACATTGTTCTAGCCATTTCGGTAAGCACTCTATTCTTGCGTTCCACAACTCCATTTTGTTGGGGCGTCCTTGGAGCAGAGAAATTGTGATCAATGCCGTTAGTATCACAATATTCTTCAAAGGCTTGATTCTCAAATTCTCCACCATGATCAGTCCTAATACCTGCAATAGACATACCTTTCTCATTTTGCACTTTCTTGGCAAAAACAATAAATTCTTCAAAGGTTTCATCTTTTGATGATAGAAAAATAACCCATGTAAATCTAGAAAAATCATCAACAATGACCAATGAATACAAGTTGCCACCAAGACTCTTTACTCTTGCTGGACCAACTAAATCCATATGCAATAATTGTAATGGTCTATTTGTTGAGATCTCATTTTTCAATTTAAAAGATGACTTAGTTTGTTTACCCTTTTGACATGCGTCACAAATCAAATCGTTTTTGAAGTTTACTTTGGGTAATCCAAGAACTAAATCCTTTTTGAGTAGTTTGCCTAGTTGATGCATGTTGACATGAGCCAATCTTTTATGCCATAGCCAACTTTCATCAGCATTACTAAGAAAACAGTTTTCGGATTCATTTCTACTAATATCTAAGGTATAGCAGTTACCTTCCCTTTTTGCTCTGAGCTTAGCCTTGATATTCTTCTTATCAAGTAGTAAGTCTTTCTTGTTGACAATTAGACATTCCTCTGAATCAAAGATTATCCAGTTGTCTTTATCTGCACTTTGACTTACGCTCAGCAAATTATGACATAAGCCTTCAACGTAGTATACGTCTTTGACTTGTATGCCTTTGTCATTTTTGATTTCACCAATTCCTGCTATTCTTCCGGTTTGATTTCCTCCAAATTTTACCTTTCCACCTTCCTTGGGTTGTAATTTGGTAAAACTTTCGAAATCACCGGTCATATGTCTAGAGCATCCACTGTCTATAAACCACTTGTTATTTTTGGATGCTTTAAGACATACCTGCAATCAAATGACTAAGTCTTAGGTACCCATTTCTTTTTGGGTCCTTTTGGATTAGTATAAATGATTTTCTGAACATATGTGCCTTTAGGTACCCATTTGTAGGTTCCTATGTTTCCTTTCTTCTTATGAATGCATGAGGAGGTGTAATGACCTTTTCTATTACAGTAATTACAAAATGCAAAAGGATTTGATATGTGTACAGAATGCTGGAAATAATTCAAATATGACTTTCCTCCTGCTTTCTTTCTACCTTTCCTTTTATCTGATTTTGGATCATATCCAATACCAGATCGGTCATTTACAAATCGTTGTTCTTTTAAAATCACACTTAGCATCTCACTTCCTTTGGTAAACTTTTCAAGAGTTTTTGTGAGATCAGTGTTTTTCTTTTTCAAAGAAGAACAATTTTCACAATTCTTTTCTGAACTTTCTTTAAGCTCAATTTCAAGAGCTTTGTTTTTCTTTTTGAAAACAATTAGTTCTTTAACTACTTTGATGAATTCAGAATGTAAAGCATTATATTCGGATAATAATTCATCATAGGTAGGATCAGAATCATTTACCTCTTCTTCTGTCTCTTCTTGAGCAACAAGACATATGTTGGCTACTTCTTCCTCATCACTTTCTTCGTCTGAGGAACTATCTCCCCATATAGCAGATACAAAGGCCTTCTTTTTGTTAAAGAATTTGCCTTTTCTCTTTTCCTTGCTCTTTTGATTGAGCTCTGGACATTCTGATTTGATATGTCCTGGTTTACCACATTCATAGCAAATGATATGGTCTTTGTTGCTAGTTCCTCCTTTTTGAAAGTGTTTGAAGCCTTGACCTTTCTTGTAGAACTTTCTGAATCGTTTTATGATTAAACCCATTTCATCATCAAACTCCTCATCTTCATCTTGATTTTCTTCTTTTGCTTTTAGAGCTAGACCTTTCTTTCTTTTGTCACTGATGTCGTCTAGTTCCCGTTTGAACTTTAACTTGCTTTCATATTCAGAAAGGCTTCCAAATAGAGAAGCAACTGATCTCATTGATTCCCCTTTTGCCTCTTCTATTGCAGTGACTTTGGCCTCCCACTCTTTAGAAAGAATATTCAAAATCTTTCGTACTTGGATATTTTGATCATAGATTTTACCAAGTGCTGCAAGTTGATTAACAAGATGAGTATATCTAAGTTCGAATTCAGAAATTGACTCACCTGATTTCATTCGAAGTAGATCGAATTCTGTGATCAAGGTGTTGATTCGATTCTCCTTTATTCCCGAAGTTCCTTCATGAGCTATTTCCAGAGCTTCCCACATTTCCTTTGCTGTTGGGAGTGTGCAAATTCTGAAGTATTCATTTTGACTCAAAGAGCTTTGTAACATCAGAATTGCCTTGCTATTGAGAGTGATAAGTTTCTTGTCATTCTCATCATATTCCGCTGGCGTCTTTGGAATTTTCTGAGAATCTACAGTTTTTGTAGGTTGATAATTTCCACTCTCGATTACATCCCATAGCCCATATTCAGTAGCCATCACGAACACTCTGAATTTTGCTTTCCAGAAAGAGAAGTGTTCTCCATTGAAACCGGGAGGTCTAGTGATGGATGCTCCGTCGGGAAGAATTCCTTCACCCATGCTTGCCATTGGATCCTTCTTAGGTTGTTATACCTTAACAAGAAGACCTACGCTCTGATACCAAATGTAAGATCAAGCGTTTCACCCAAGAGGGGGGGTGAATTGGGTGATACTGAAATTTCTTTCGAAAATATGAAATTTTGACAAAAGAATTAAAACAGTAATGAGTAAGGAGAAATATCACCGAAGTGTACACCGGGAGTTATACTGGTTCGGTCACAACCACTTTGACCTACGTCCAGTCCTCAGAGCTTCTCTGAGAATTTCACTATAACTTCCAAGATTCAGTGGGTTCTTGGCACCTCAGTACAAGCAAGTTCCTTACACCTGGACACTCGCTCCCCCTTACAGATTGTAATCCAATCCCAACTCAAGGTTCCACAACCTTAAGTTATCTCAATAACAAATATTGAGTTTGAATGAAATATCTCTCACAAAGAGTAAATGATAATCACTGAAGCATATCAATATAATTTCAACGTGAAAACAGAGCAATGAACTTAATGAATCGTTTGTGTGAATGCTTAGTTGTTCTTCTCTGTTTGAAGGTTCCCATATATATAGATATGATGGTGATGACCGTTGGAACGTTTTCCTTTCGTCCGTTGGTGAGTGCGCAGCCACTGTTGACTTTTCAAGTTTTTGAAAAATATCCGTTGGCGGTGGTTGGCATTTGAACGTTTGATTTGACTTTCATCTCTTGAAGTGATTCCTTCATTGTTTATCTGTAAATAGACTAAGAATACTAATACAATGAAAGATTAATCATATAGGAAACAAATCAATGAACGTTTGAATGATTTCTAAATTTCTGGGTATGCTTACTCGAGTAGCTCCTCGAGTAACACATGAAGTTTACTCGAGTAGCTCCTCGAGTAACATCGTGAAATCACTATTTGTTTGAAATTTAATGAAGACAAACAAGATTACTCGGGTAGTGCATGGAGTAAACTAAATTTCAAACCTTTGTGAACAGTTACTTACTCGGGTAATGCCTCCAGTAAAGCTTTATCAATTTCATAGATTACTCGGGTAACACCTCGAGTATTGTTGGCAGGATTTCAAGGCCGAGAGCAATTACCTCATTACTCGAGTAGCTCCTCGAGTAATGCACACATTTTTGCACAGGTTACTCGGGTAACACCTCGAGTAACTTGATTTACTCTGATAATACCTTGAAGTTTCCTTTGAAAATATTTGTGCTTACTGGGGTACATACTCGAGGAATCCACTTAAGATAAAACATTAAAAACTTGAATACTCGAGTAAGCACTAGAGGAAGATGATAAAAATAAAAACAAGTTAATCGGATACCAACCTCAAGTTTTAACTTACCTCAGGCTGTTACTCGAGTACCTCCTCGAGTAACATTGGCAGTGGTACAAAGTGCCGAGAGTTACACATTTTCACATACACGGTTACTCGAGTAGCTCCTCGAGTATCATGGAAAACCTGAAGTCTGACTGGAAGTTTCTGATCTGGTTACTCGAGTAGCTCCTCGAGTAACATTAGCAGTGGTACAAAATGTCGAGAGGTACATACGGTTACTCGGGTAGCTCCTCGAGTAACATTTTGCTAACTTGAAGGCCACTGGAAGTTTTCACATGGTTACTCGAGTACCTCCTCGAGTAACATTAGCAGGCCGAGAGCAACCTTGAAATTTTACCTGGTTACTCGAGTAGCGCCTCGAGTAATGGTGGCAGGTTACTGGAAGTTCTCCTCTGTTACTTCAAGTTTTGTCTCATTACTCGAGTAGTGCCTCGAGTAATGCCTTGAAAGCTTTGCTACCTCAGCATTTTCTCTTGTCCAAACTTCATTACTTCCATGCTTACTTCAAGTAATCTTATTCCTGTCATTACCTAGTTCAAACTTGATTATTAAGCATTTCCTTTTCAAACCATTCTTTTGTTATCATCAAAACATGAGATCCAACACTATCCTTGGAGTTAAAGACACTACTTGACTTATTGAAGTATGTCTATTTGGGGAAGGATGAGACACTTCCTATTATTATAGCTAGTGACATAGCTACTGATATGGAAACTAGCCTCCTTGAGATACTTAGGTAATGGATCAAAGCTATTGAATAGACTCTCACTGATATCCCTGGAATTAGCCCAGATATGTGCATGCACTGGATCAAGTTAGAAGATGGTGCCAAAGCTATTCGATAGCCATGAAGACGACTTAATCCAATAATCCTTGATATGGCAAAGAAAGAGGTCTCTAAACTTCTTTCTGCAAGTATAACTTACCTTATTTCTGATAGCCAGTAGGTCAGTCGAGTTCAGGCAGTGCCTAAGAAAATTGGTATTATAGTTATTCGTAATGATGAAGGTAAGCTAGTTCTGACTAGAGTCCAAAACAGTTTGAGAGTATGTATTAACTATAGAACATTGAACTCTGTGACTAGAAAGGATCACTACCCCTTTACCTTTATAGATCAAATGTTAGAAAGACTGGCTGGTAAATCACATTACTGCTTTTTGAATGGTTTTTCAAGATATTTTCATACTTCTGTTGTACCTAAGGATCACGATAAGACCACATTCACATGTCCATTTGGAACCTTTGCATATACACGTATATCATTCGGCTTATGCAATGCACCAGGCACTTTTTAGTAGTGCATGGTTTCCATATTCTTTGATTTTCTTGAGCATTGCATGGAAGTTTTCATGGATGATTTCACTATTTAGAGTGATTCTTTTGATACATGCTTAGCTAGTTTGGACAAGGTTTCGGAAAGATGCATTCAATGTAATCCTGTGCTGAATTTTGAAAAATGTCATCTCATGGTGAAGAATGGAATTGTTTTGGGCCATGTTATTTAACATGATGATATTGAGGTTAATAAAGCTAAAGTTGATATTATTTCATCTCTTCCATATCCCTCTTGTGTGAAAAATATACGATCTTTTTTTAGGCATGTTGGATTTTATAGAAGATTCATCTAGGATTTTAGTAAGATAGCATTGCCATTATCTTGTTTATTACAGGAAGATGTGGGTTTTGTTTTTGGTGATACTTGCAGGTAAGCATGAGATGAGTTAAAGAAAAGACTCTTTACACCCCCATCATTCATCCACCTATTTGGAGCCTTCCATTTAAGCGCTTGTATGATGCTTCAGACTATGCAATAGGTGCAACTCTTGCCTAGAGAGTAGAGAAGAGACAACATATCATAGCCTATGCATCTCGAATATTAGATGCTGCTCAGGTTAACTACACTACCATAGAGAAAGAGCTATTTGCAATGAGATTCCCCAACAACCCTTATTACTTTATGAAGTTTTTAATGTTTGGGGAATTGATTTCATAGGATATTTTCCCACTTTATTTGGTTATTTGTACATCGGTTGGCTGTGGATTATGTGTCAAAGTAGGTTGAGGCTATCCCCACTCATACTAATAACACTTTTGTAGTGGTTTCCTTTATTCGGTATCATATTCTTTGTAGGTTTATGATTTCTAGAGCTATCACTAGTGATCAACGAACTCATTTTTGCAATCGGAGTTTGCAGAGCTTACTTAGCAAGTATGGTGTGATGCACAAGGTGGCCACTCCATACCACCTTAGACGAATGGTCAAGTAGAACTCTCTAACAACAAAATCAAGTTCATTTTAGAAAAGAGGGTGCTACCCAACTGAAGGATTAAAGTAAAATGCTCGATGATGCACTTTGGGTGTATTACACAGAATATAAAAGTCCCATTAGCATGTCTCTATACAGGATTGTTTATGGTAGAGCATGTCATTTGCCAGTGGAAGTAAAGCATAAGGCATACTGGGCAATAAAAAGATGCAACCTCGATCTTGCTAGTGCCGATATTAAAAGGAAGTTGCAATTGCAATAGCTTGAAGAGTCAAGAAGAGAACCTTATGAGAGTGCTAGGATTTATAAGGAACAACTAAAGTGGTCCATGACAAACTCATTATGAAGAGAGAATTTCAAGTGGGCCAAAACATTTTGCTCTATGTTTCCATATTGAAACTCATGCCTGGAAAGCTCCGCTCTAGATGGGAGGGGCCCTTCATTGTCATTGATATTTTTCCCTATGGAGCTGTGTAGATCAAAAGGGAGCTGAATAGAAAATGCTTCATTGTCAATAGACACCTCTTGAAGCCATTCTATGACAGATTCTCTACTCAAGTAGTAGAGGTTAGCATACTGTGAGACACCACATAAACACCAGTTGTATTCCTTCCTTCACTCTTTTATTTTGTATTGTCATATTACTGAGTTGAGTAATACTACATATTACTTGTCTTTGTGCTTTGCTATGACTATTTTTCATTAAGGACAATGCACTATTTAAGTGTGGGGGAGGGATCAATTGTTTTGAATGTGAAAGTTGCAATTTCTAATTAACTTTAGTATAATGCATTCTTGATTTGAAACGTGATTGATAATGTTTTGAGTTAGTAGACTAAGTGGCAATAAATTTGACTTTGCTGGTTTTAGATTAGTAATCATATTAACCTAGTGAGATTTTAAGCCTAATGCAATTTTTTTTAGTATGAATCCCCCCTCTCTTTGCTTGATCTAGAACTTGACTTGAATCTTATTTGAGGCCACATTTGATGCATGTACATTCATAAAGATGATAAAGGCATTCATTTCATTTTAGCCAGATAAGCTAAAGAGCCTACCCTTTCCATAGATATATCCTTTATTTAGCCCCTTTGAGCCTATATTTTTGCCATTTTGTCTACACCCATAGCCGCACAAAAAAAATCCTACCCTTTTAAATGTCCTAGAAGTTAAAGGAAGAACACGTATAAAATTAGGAATTGGGTTCTTGTGAAAAGTATGGAAGGTTATCTTGAAAAAGAAACAAAAAATGAAGAAAAAGAAAAAAAATGTGATAAGATTCCATTCCGCTGGTTTAAGATGTGCTTAGTAACTGGGGGTCTTCATCACTAATGTTGATCTTCGCGTCAAACTACCAGTAAGAGCTATGAGTGTGCTAGTAGCATCTTGGTGCGATTGAATTATAAATGCTTGAGTAATTGGGCCCTTATATCACTAATATAAAGGTTCATATCAAAAGAGCATATATATAACAGCCCAAGAGAATTAGAAAAAAAATAATGACCCAATTCAAGTTTAGTTGGTTTCTTTCATCCAATTGATCATTCTCTTTATCCTCTAAGATATTCAACTTTGTTTCCCAAACATTATGCCCTTTTTTTCTTAACCTTAGCCCCATTAGAATATAATAAAAGTCCTTTGGATTTATGTTTGCATTTGTTTTTCTAGTGGTAGAGAACTTAGATTCTTGTCAAACCTTTGGAAAGAGTACTAGATAGGGTGGATTTGAGTGTAAACACAAACCTATACACTTTTTAGTTATGAGTGACATACAAATTATCCTTGGTTAGGGATTTCTAGCTTAGGTCCCGTTTGTCAAGTAAATTGCCATGAAGTTTGTTTTCTCGAGTCTTGAGAAAATCACTTGGATAAGAGATATATTGAAATGCTTTTGTTTACTTATTGCTTGTGATTGGAACATTCACTTTTAAAGCTTTTGTTTTGTTTTGTTTTGTTATTCTCCCTTGGACTTTATTTTTTTTGCCTAGGAGTACAAATGATAAGTGTGGGGGAGTTGATAAATCCTAAATTTTATATAATTTATCTCACCTTATTCATTTATTTTTGGAACTATTTTAGGCTAATTTAGATTTATTAGGTAATATTTGGATTGTTAGCCAATCTTAGGAAATAAAATAAATTGGAATTAATTATGAGATTATTGAGCTTAAATTGTTAATATTTTGATTACTATCTTGTGATTGGATAATATTTTCAAATATATAATAAATTGTGATTTTTTTGAATTCTTACAGAGCAAGAAAAAGCAGATTAGAAGATCCTATGGTGCAGAATTTTTCTTGGAAGTTAAAAGAGAATCTAATGGTTGGATTTTATTAGGCTACTTAAATTTTAATGGGCTCAAGTTTGGCCCCAAAGCTCTCTTTTCCGACCTTAAAATTAACCTAGCCGCCACAACATAAATGGAATCACGCACTCACAGACGGGGAACGATGCTAGAACTCTAAAGTTTGGTTCTATTTGGTGCAATATCCATTATCACCACCTCATTCTCTCTACTAGCCACTTTCTTCATTCACAGCCTGACCCCACAACACTAGTTTGGAGAGTTTAATTCACTCAATATCTTAGATTGTCAATTGAATTATTAATTTAATTGTCAATTTAGTTTTTCCTTTTGATTGTTTAATTGGGTTGGTTAATTGTCTAGTTGTTCAATTGGACAATCACAAAGATTATTTCCAGAATTTATTTGAAATTAATTGGGATTAATTTTAGTAGCTCTAATTAACCAACACTTACATCATTATGAGTTTTCTGATAGATTAAGTGTTATTGATTTTAAGGGTTTCCCATATTTTAATTAGGTGATTAAACTTATTAATTCCAATCTTTTAACAATTTCCCTTTGGTCTAATAAATGGAATGGCCAAGAAAGCTAAATCCATGTGAATCCTCTTAAAGTACAAACTAAAATATGGTGCAAAAGTAGAGAAAAAAGATGTGGTGAAAATTACTTCACTTGGTTATACACTTATGGTGAATTAACTAAGTGTAACTTGCTTCAAGTTTTCTCTTTCCTTCCTCCTCCCTTTTTGACCGAAATGGTTGCCCTTTGTATTCAAGATAGCATCTTTTGTTTGGCTTACAATTATTAACCAAGTCTTCATCTCCTTACTTGGTCTTTCATGTGTTTCCCTTCCTTTCTTTTTTGTCCCTGAAAATAGCTCTTAAAGAGCAAAAACAAATACTCATTGATTTATGTAACCCCCTCACGGTAATTATATCCGGATTACAAAATTTAAGTGAAATAGAGACCAATAAGACAAAACAACATTTAAAATCCCTTATCTTCAAGATAGGGTGTCCAAAAAAAACAGTTCAGAAACACAATTTCATCTGGTTTCACATCCACTTTTGAATACAATTACCTGTGCAGATATATCACATTCACAAATATCAGAGTACGTAACTAAAATCCCGGCAACCCCGGGGTATATATATATAAAATGGGTTTAATGTTTCCCAAATGGGGATTACATGTCCAAAAGAACTCACTATATACATATAGTAATCCCAACCAAAACAGATAACTAACATAGACCAAAATAAATGTCCCTACAAGCCCTAACTGCTTCTGGTTGGCCGCTTATCCTTAGAGCCACTCGCCCTGTCTGAAATGTTAGTCATTTGGAAAGAGTGAGATTCTAAAGAATCCCAGTAGTAACAAATCATTCATACCACACGTAATCACAAAGCATGTAAACAAATCACCACATAATCAGCAACAACACAAATCACACTAAACCCTCATCCCCTTTTACCGTCGGGAAGGCACACCGTCCTAACCCGAACTGTTGTTAGCGACTCAGGGACTGTTGGTATGGCAGTGCATATGAATAGCCTTACGGCTCACATATTACCTTTTGGCCCACAAATAGCCTTTCGGCCCACAAATTCACAAATATCACACCCTAACCTCATCCTCTTTTACCGCTGGGAAGGCACACAGCCCTTACCCGAACCGTTGTTAGCGACTCAGGGACTATTGGTATAGCGGTGCATTCACAATTTCACAAATCTTGCAGCATGCGAATCCATCACAAATCAATGATTTAGCACACATACAATGTATCACATAAGGTATAAAGAAGGAGTCACTACCTTGTTCTTTCCTGACAACCTTTGGCACAGTGGGCTCGCGAGTACGACAAATGACAAAGCCTATAAACAAAAAATTCAAGAATGGTGGATTAATTTCCTACCCCCAATTCTTACTTCCAAACACTTAAAATAGGTTCCATATGAGTCTCTTAAATGGTTATAACAAGCTCAAAGAGAACCTAAAAGGATTGGTAAGTACTAGGTTGGAAATTACTTGCAAAATCACAAAATGCTGAAAATAGGGGGGTTGGCTGCAGCCAAGAATCCTTTGGCTGCAGCCAAAATGTGCACAGAAGGTTTTTGGCTGCAGCCAAGAATTTCTGGCTGCGGCCAAAACGCGCACAGAAAGTTTTGCGCTGCAGCCCAGATTTTCTGCTGCAGCCAAGACAACTTTGAAAAATCATAACTAATTTTAGAAAAATTGAAATGAGGTGATCCCAAAGCCAAATGAAACCTATTGAAGTTTTCTTCCTAGGAAAAATATTGGCCATTACTGGAAATCACCACAAAAATACAGAATTACACAAATCTCATCACTACCCCAAAACAGAGTCCATTTTCGACCTCAAAATTTGGACAGTCATATCTCCCAGTTCCCAAAACGAAATGGCAAAAATTATATGTCCATTTTGAAGCTTGGAATGTAAACATTAAGACTGGAAAGTTTCATAATTTTCTGACATCCATTTCCCAGTCAAAACGTTCACATAACCTGACTGCCCAGAATATACTTTCATTGGACAACATTTCAATTTTGCACCAATGCTTCCAATGGTTCCCAAATTCATATCAAATACCATTCCCACATAAATTTGAACCAGGAATCCATTGAAATCATCAAAACAACCCAATTCAACCTCCATTGACATGTTACACAATGACCACCACATGTCTTACCAAGAACTCAATCAAACCACCATATTGCAAACCAATCCAAACCAACATTCCAAATCAATTTCAAATACTCAAAGACACACTATGACACCACTTCACACTAAACACTAACCAATTCACATATTTCAAAATTAAGCCAAAATCAGGGCAAAACTCCAAAATCCTCAAAGCAAAACCAGTTACCACAATAAATATGTCAAAAGGTTCCAAATTCTTACCTCTTCCTCTTTCCAAGACTAGTTTCTTGATTCTCAACTTTTCATTTCGCTCCAACACACAAACCACCACCTTTCCAAATTCTGAAATCACCATAATGAAGCTCTCAATGAGATGCACAACATTAGAGAAAAGGATTTGAGCAAAGGAGGACCATTACTCACCCAAAATCAAAGCTTTCCCTTTCTCTTTCCAAGCTTGAGTTCAGCGAAAATGGGGAAGGAAGAGAGAGAAAATGAGAGATGGAAAGGATGAAGAAAGGATTATGATGATGTACCACTTTTCCCCTTGCCCATGTTCAAAAACGTACAGGAGAGAGAAGAGAGAGAAAAAAGGTGGTTTTTGTCTCTTATGCCTCATCCTATGGTCCATAACATTGCTACATGTCAACATTTCAACCCTTGATCTTAAACACCACACACATTTATACTAAATTCACATCTCATTTCTCTAAAAACATTTAATTGCACAAATTACAATCAATACCATTGTCATTAGACCTTAATCAAAAATTGGGATATTACAATTTATCATAAATTTTACTTCTTCAAATACATTACTTTAGTTGCAATATTTGACCAAATTCAACATACTTTCCTTTCCTCCTCATGCCATACGAATTGTGAGGAGAGTCAAAAACACATTTCATTCATATTTCTTGATATCAAGGTAAAAGGACCTTAAGAGGGTAGATTTCTTACAGGAGAAGTAGTAGAGAATACTAGAAAGGTTATTTTGCATATAAGACTTGCAGTAAGGGGAAGAAAAACTAGAATATTTCTACTCATAGTCATTGTAGGGACAATTATTGTTTTGTGGCATTCCAAGAGTCAATTGAATCTTAGAAGAATAGTTGAAATCTCAATAGGTCTTGATCTCTGAGGATTGGACGTAGGCCTAAGTTGTAGACCGAACCAGTATAAATCTCTGTTCCAAATTCTCTCAACTCTACTCTATTTCTATATATATTCGAATTACTGCAATGAGCAAACATTTTATAACATCACCCAATTCACCCCTTCTTAGGTGAAGCTTGCCTCTTTCATTTGGTATCAGAGTAAGGTCTTCTAGGAAGAACTTAACAGCTTGAGAAGGATCCAGTAGATGGCAACAATGGGTAAGAACATTCTTCTCGATGGAGCTTCCATTACTAGACTTCCTGGTTTTGCTAGAGAGCATTTTTCATTTTGTAAAGCAAAGTTCATAGTGTTCATGATAGCAAATGAATATGGGCTATGGAATGTGATACAAGACAGTGATTATGTTCCAATGAAGAAAATCGAACATAGAACCGTGAAGAAAAAATAGAAAGAGTTTGAAGATGATGACAAGAGGTTAGTAACATGGAATAGTAAAGTTATTTTAATGATACATAGTGCTCTAAGTCAGAAGGAATATTTCTGAATCTGTACTCTACCAATAGCCAAAGACATATGGGATGCACTTGAAATAGCTATTAGTACTTGGTGAAATCATCTCAGAATTCAAACTCATATATACTTATGTTGTAAATCAGCTATCAGTACTTGGGAAAACCTTGGATCAAAATTCTCAAGTCAGAAAGGTACTCAACATTCTCACAAAAGAATGGTAAGAATAGCTATTGAATAAGCCAAAAGAGAGTCGATGAGATCTGTAGTTGAACTCTTTGGCAGTCTTTCTGAAAATGAAGGAAAGCTGAAGTTCAAGAAGGAACTAGAAGGGTTCAATGACAAAAAGTAAAAGGGTATTGCTCTCAAAGTCATCAAGGAAGTTAATTCATCAGATAACGAAGATGAACCTAATGACAAAGATATGGGAATGAATAAGAAAATTCAAGAAATTCTACATAAGAGGTCAAAATAATTTCAAGAATTATCAAGGAGGACCAAGCAAGAAAGAAAATAAAGAGCAACAGATCGTATGCTATGAATGTTGGAAACTTGTGTTAGAATCGACCAACACCCAATAGGGGGTGAATTGGGTGTAAGATAAAAACTTAAGAACTTTGAAAATCTTTTCGTATCTTAGTGAAAGTAATAAATCTTAAATAATCACGTAGAGTAAATAATGTATACTGGAAATATAAGAGCTTTTAGAAGAGAATATGCAAACCGTGATTTATCCTGGTTCAATCTAATCAGTGATAACCTATGTCCAGTCCCCAGGCTCTTCCTGAGATTTTCAAATCCACTATCTTCTTGTTTAATCCAGGCACAAGAAAAACCTTTACAAACCACAAGTTTAGCGAAGCACTTGTGAAGCCTTTTACAAATCTCTCATAGAGATGCTCCCCCTAATGACAAGTCTTATGAGCAGAGCAATCCTAAAAACCTTTCACTCCTGGTTACCCATGCAAGTCTTACAAGCAGCAACATTCTCTCCTGCTTACACCCCTATAAGTCATATGAGTAGTAATGTTCTTTTCTTCTTGCACCTTGTAAGTCTTATGAGTAGAAAGTCTTACCAGTGATTCTCTTAATAGCTTCTCCCATAAGGAAATTAACCTACTTAAGGTCCCTTTACCTTGAGATCAATTCAAAAATATAGCTGAATGTGTTTATAGACTCTCTCATAAAGTAGATATATGACCACTAAAGTACAATACAAATAATCTCTTTCTCAATGATAAGCATATAGAAACTATAGAATAGAGAGTGTTTGGGTGAAAGTGGATGACTCATAATATTCGCATGTTGGCGTCGTTGCTCTGTTTTCTCATCGTCATCTTCTCTTCTCTGAATGCTACCATATTTATAGATGAGTTGTAGAAGATAACTATTGCAAGCATTCATCCGTTGGAGTCCCATTACTTTGTTTGACCGTTGAGTGCATTTGAAGAATGAGCCACTATGAAATGTCCGTTGCAGAGCGGAGTGTCTCGTTGAAGAGCAGGATGATTCATTATGAATTATATGTCAAATTGTAGAGCACGATGTTGTATTATGAAACTGAACATCACGTTGTGGAGTGTTTGTGTTTTAGACATTCGTTCATGATGAGTTAATCTTTTATTGTGGTAAGTAGCTGATATTCGGTGTGTAATGATGATGCCCACCACAATTGAATCTTTCATTTGAATATGTAATATCAACGGTAAATTTCCTGTTTCACACTACAAAATGTTTAATCACTAATATGATGAAGTGTTAGTCATGGGTATATTGGATCATTGGTCAAAACCTGAATTTCTGGTTTATAGGACTCATCACATTGAGTGACAATATTTGCCATATGTGATCTCCATTCTTGAAGATGCAATCCAAATGTTTAATCTCCTATTTTACACTTGAAATATATGTTAGTTAACATTTAGGAACAATAACAAGTGAAAACATGATGAATGTATAACATTTAACAATGTTTGGATTGATGGATGTGAGAGTCTGAACTTTCTGTGTTTTGGTTTTGCTAGGACTTTACTCGAGTATAAAGAGACCTTACTCGAGTGCATGTGTAATTTGTTCTATGAACTCACATCTTTGGATAACACTCACACTGATTTTTACAAGAGTGTGATTTTGCACTCGCAAGTGATGTGGGCCTTGACCCAAGTGCATTGATCCTCACTTTGAGTACATCAATATATTTTAGCTGCTGGTATTCTTTTATGATCATACCTAGCTCCTTCAATACAAGTGCAATTTTGTGGGTTTTACTTTGTCACTCGAGTACAGTAGGTCTCACTCAAGCGCAATTTATGCTTTCAAGCTTTAGCTCACTCTCGAGCAAACACTTTTAGTGTCATACTCGCAGGACTCGAGTATAAATCTAGACATAACTTGAGTGTTACAAGTCATGCTCAAGTGCTTTTCACATTTCTCTAGTTATATTTCTTCTCGGGTTAAGACTTTCATGTCAACACTTGCATGATTCAAGTGCATTCCTTGACTTCACTCAAGTGTATTGTCATTCACTCGAGAGTAGCTGAAATACTTCTACTTCACAGCCACTTATGGACAACACGCATCAAAATATTTAAAGGTGTATTTTTGGACTCACGAGTATACTGAGTGCCAAGTCAGACTTGATTGATTCATTTGACACTAAATATGGCAAGTAATGTATCATAAGAAAGCTCTTGTCATATACATTCCAATGCAAAAAGAATTAGATCTAAACTTGTTGTATTGTTCAAGTTATGATCCAAAGAGTGTCTATCACACTAGATAGCTTAAGCATCAACTTCTAGAAGGCATATCTCTCATCATGTAACTTAAAATTTGATTAATTACCTATCCATAGAAATCTCTTTGAGTCTAGTTTCATATGGCACTAGTTTGACCTCAATTCGATGTGTCATTTGTGAGTTATACCCAAAATATTGAACATGTATTGAAAAGTGATGTTGATTTCAGTGTCATATTCCATAATTCATATATCTTTCATCTAAGCTTCTTTTAATGTGCTCTTGGTGTATATTTTTCGTGTTTTGTGTCTGTTTCATATGCCATCAGGTTTATCTCAATCCAATATATGGTTTAAGAGATATGGCCAAAATACTGGATCTCTACTAGGCTAAACCAAAAACAGAGGAGAACAGAGTGCCCTGACACTTAAGTTTGTTCTTCCTTCACTCGAGTGCTATAGTGCTGCACTTGCTATAGTGAATCTGTACTTTCAGTCTATACCATGAGTATGTGCTAAAGTGATTTGCATGCTACAGTACCAAAATAGTGCTCGATCGCTACAGTATCGATCGCTACAGTGCCAAATAGTGACACCTAATTTCCTTCTTAGCATAGAAATCTTAAAGTTATTTCTAAGAACTTAAATCTTGATATTTACCATTAGATTTTGCAAGTTCAAAGAACTTAAATCTTGATATTTCCATTAGATTTCCATTAGACAGTGCCAAATAGTGACATCTAATTTCTTTTTTATTTTCCTCTTGATAATCATTCTCCATAATCCAAGTAGGTAGCTCCATGACTATTTCCAATTTCTTTCTTCTCCATTTTTGTTCATTCTCATCAATTCAATTTCTTCTTTGTATATTAGATAATTTTGTCTTCTCATTCTTCCTCCATAATTCAACTTAATTAATCTACAAGACCTTTCACATTATACACAATAATTAGTCAAACTACATTACATAAAATGTCTACTCTCATCATTTTACATCTATATTTGACATCATCAAAACTAATCATATCTAACAACCTGGACACATCAAATCTAAATGCTTCAAAAATAAAGATAAGAAGAAGCAGAGAAAGAAAGCATATATATAATCTATATGAAGAGTGATGGTTCATCTGATGAAGAATGAGATGATGAAGAAGTTGCAAACATATGCTTGGTCGCTAAAGACCAAGAAGAATCTGATTCTGAGGTTAGTGATTTTGAACCTACCTATAATGAATTATTATTCAATTATAATGCATTACATATTGAATTCATCAAAATAGCTAAATAAATGATTAGTTATAAGAAAAGAGTAAAAGAATTAGAAAATATTGTTGTATCCTGTGCATTATGTGAAGAAAAAGATAAGAAAATATCTAGTTTAATGAATACATTGGAAAAATTTACTAAGGATAGTGAAACTCTCAAAGTTATCTTGACATCACAAAGAGTCATGTATGATAAATTTGGAATTGGATATAACTCTGTTCAGGATAAAAACAGAAAGAATAAAGGTAGCAAGACTTATTTGAAATATTATAAAAATTCTGCATATGCATCAAATCCATTTGCATCATGTAGTTACTGTAATAGAAAAGGACATTATACTTCATCTTGTCATTTTAGAAAAGGAAAGACTATTGGCACATACAGATGGGTTCCAAAAGGAACAAATATATTGCATACTAATCATGAAGGACCCAAGAAAGTATGGGTACTTAAAACTTAATGATATTACTCTAGGTATATCTTAAAGCATCGAGAGCAAACAAGTAGTATATTGAAAGTAGATATGCAAGACACATGACTGGTGACAGAGATAAATTTACCATGTTAGAAGCTAAAGAAGGACGATGAGTAACTTTTGGAGGAAATCAATCTGGAAGCATTGTTGGAATTGTTGAAGTTGGAAAATTCAGTGGTGTTCAAATCAATGACGTATACTATGTTGAAGGATTATGTCACAACCTCCTAAGTGTGAGTCAAAGCAATGACAAAGATAACTGGGTAATCTTTGACTCAGAAAAATGTTTGATAGTAAACAAAAAAGATCTACAGCTTAACAAAGAATCCATCAAAACAAAGATCCGAGCCCAAAGGGATAGTAATTGCTATACTATTTATTTAAATTCAAATGAACTAAAAAATTATTTTCTTAGCAAATCAGATGAGAGTTGGTTATGGCATAAGCGATTGGCTCATGTCAGTATGAACCAACTTGACAAACTGATTGGAAAAGATTTAGTTATTGGTCTTCCTAAACTTAAATTCAAAGATGGCATGATTTGTAGTGTGTGTCAAAAAGGAAACATATTAAATCCTCTTTCAAAATAAAGAATGAAATTTTGACATCTAAACCTTTATAATTACTTCATATGGATTTTATAGGCCCTTCAAGGGTAAAATGTTTTGGAGGAAATTTGTATATTCTTGTAATTGTTGATGATTATTCAAGGTTTGCATAGACTATATTTCTAACTTCAAAAGATGAAACTTTTGTTGAATTCATTTTGTTTGCCAAAAAGGTCCAAAATGAGAAAGGTGTTTCTATTGTTTCTACCAAGACCGATAATGGAAAAGAATTTGATAATCAATTGTTTGAAGACTTATACAACAATCAAGGAATAGATCAGAACTTGTCTGCACCTAGAATGGCTCAGTTGAATGGAGTAGTCAAAAGGAAAAACAGAGTTATCATAGAAATAGCATGGGCAATGCTTAATGAAAAAGAAATATCACAAGTGTTATGGGCAGTTGCTATGACTACTGTATGTTATATTTCAAATCGAGCATATATCCACAAAATACTTGGAAAGACACCATATAATCTCTACAAAGGAAGAAAACCAAACATTGCTCATCTACATATCTTTGGATACAAGTGCTACATTCACAACACCGGTAAAGAAAACTTAGATAAATTTGATTCAAAGTCTGATGAAGGATTGGTTTTAGGCTATTCTACTAGAAGTAAGGCATATAGGGCTTTTGATAAAAGAACATGTACTGTGGAGGAAACCATTCATGTTGTATTTGATAAACTTGATTCCCAGACAAAGCCTTTTGATAAAGAAGAATTGGTTTTGATAAAGAAAAATAAAAACTTGAGTATTTCAAAACAAAATGATTTTGAAAATAAAGAAACAATTGATGATCAACCAAAAGATTGGAGGCACATGAAAGATCATCCAATTAATCAAGTAATAGGAGATGTCCAAGAAGGTGTTACAACCAGAAATAGAATATGAAATGAGGTAACATTTTCTGCATTTATTTCTGACATTGAACCTTCTAGTATTAAAGAAGAATGTTCAGACAATGATTGGGTAATTGCTATAAAATAAGAGTTGAATCAATTTCAAAGAAATCAAGTTTAGGATTTGGTACCTCAATCGAAAGAATACTCAGTTATATGAACCAAATGGATTTTTGAAAACAAACTTGATGAATCAGCAATCATTGTAAGAAACAAGGAAAGGTTAGTTGGCAAAGGCTATAATCAATAAGAAGGTATTGATTATGAGGAAACATGTGCTCCAGTGGCAAGATTGGAAGCCATACAAGTACTCTTAGCCTTTGCATGCATTAAAGGTTTTAAACTTTATCAAATAGATGTCAAAAGTGCATTTTTAAATAGTTATATTATAGAGGACATGTATGTAGAACAACCTCTTGGTTTTAAAGATGACACAAAACCTGACCATGTTTTCAGACTTAAGAAAGCTTTGTATAGTTTGAAACAAGCACCCAGAGCTTGGTATGAAAGATTAAGCAAATTTCTTCTTGATCAAAACTTTGTCAGAGGAAAAGTAGATACAACACTCTTCATCAAACATAAAAAAAATGATATTTTAATAGTTTAAATATATGTTGATGATATCATATTTGGTGCTACTAACGAATCTCTTTGTCAAGAATTTTCTAAGCTTATGTAGGGAGAATTTGAAATGTCCATGATGGGAGAGTTAAACTTCTTTCTTGGATTTTAAATCAAGCAACAAAAGAAAGGGATATTTATATCTCAAACTAAATATTTAAGAGAGTTATTGAAGAAATACGTGATGGACAATGCTAATGGTGCTGATACTTCAATAAGCTCTACCACACTGCTAGATGCCGATGTGAATGGCCCTAATTTCAACATTACTAAATATAGAGGAATGATTGGTTCATTACTCTATCTAATAGTAAGCATGCCAGATATCCAATTCAGTGCTGGAATGTGTGTAAGATATTAACCTGCTCCTAAGGTATCACATACAGAAACTGTGAAAAGAATTTTCAAGTACTTAGGAGACACTGCAAAACTTGGTCTATGGTATCCAAAAGGTGGAAACGAGTATTTAATGGCATATTTAGATTCAGATCACAGAGGATACAAAACTAACAGAAAAAGTACCAGTGGATAATGTCAATTCCTTGGAGGTTCTCTGGTATCTTGGTTTAGCAAGAAGAAGAACACAATATCATTATCTTTAAATGAAGCAGAATACATTGCTGTAGCAAGTTGTTGTTCACAAGTACTTTGGTTGAAGCAACAACTCCAGGACTTGAGCATATACTTGAGGGAGATACCTATTTACTGTGACAACACAAGTACTATTAGTTTGGCCAAGAATCCTGTACAACATTCAAGAACCTAGCACATAAACATCCGACACCACTTCATTCAAGATCATGTTCTGAAAAAGGATGTCAAAGTAGAATTCATTCTAACGCATCTTCAACTCGTAGATACATTCACAAAATCAATAGCCAAAGATCAATTTTTATACATACGGAGAGAATTGGAAATAGTTAATCCCAATGAATTGTAAGATTTTATTGTTAATAATTATTTTTAATATGTGTTTTGATGTTAATCTTACTAACTTAAGCATCGGAGAATGTTAAAAGCTATTTTGTAGGATTGCACCTCAAGTACACCAAGCATGACTCGAGTGCAAGTGTCTATCACTCAAGCACAATAAGCTCTCACTCAAGTCTATCTATCCTTCAATATACTCTACTTCTAGCTATGTAAAACAGGGACTAATAGAGTGTGTAAGAGCTCTTGGGACTCATTCAAGCACACCACAAGTATTAGACCTCACTCGAGTGAGGAAAGAAGTTCACTCGAGTTGTATGAGAACAAAACCAAAAGTACAGCAAGAACACTCAAGCAGCAAGAGAGATATATGCAAATACTAATCCTAAAGTATGGTTACTCAAGTGATCTTAGAGGACTTGAGCACAAAGGTGAAAAATATAACGAGATACACTTAAACCAGGTACACATTTACATGTTTTATGAGATTTGTTTGGTTTTGCACTCAAGCACAAAAATGTCTCACTCGAGTGTAGTATGAATGACACTCGAGCACTAGGGATGCTCACTCGAGTGACGGGGCTTATATCAGTTATGTGACAGCTCAAACCATCACACTACCTCATCTCACTTATACTTGTCTCCTTACTTGAGAATCACAACTCTTCATCTCTGACCTTTATCCATGAATTCAATACCTCTAATCTCTTCAATTAACAGTTACAACTCTTGAATCCACTCCCAAAATGCTAATCACTTCCTATAAATTTCTCACTCTTGCCCTAACCTAGGTACCTCATCCCAAAAAAAAGTTCCAAGTCTTCATAGTCTTTTTACCTCTCATTTTCTCTTAGAATTACTCAAAATAGTGAGAACAAATATCCCTCAAGTCTCCCAGAAGACTCTCACTCCTTCTCCATCTTACTTTATCGTAAGTGAATCAGAAACACCGATGGCAACTCTTACTCTAACTCTGACTCCAACTCCTACACCGTCTCCAACTCCTTCACCTCCTCCAAAGTCCAAAACTACTAAGAATAAGTCAACTCTGGCCAAGAAGACTTATCCCAAGCCTAATGTGGCTAAGAAACTTCAACCTCCACCAAAAGGAGACAAAAAGAGTTGTATTCATAGAGCCAATTATGACACGGTCAAAGTCACATTCAAAAATAAAAGGCAGAGGAAAGAAGAAGGCCACATGGGAACCACAAGAGTCCTCCTTTTCTGATGATTCCTTTAATTTGTAAGTCCAATAAGCAATGGAGAAAACCAAGCTCGATGTCTTAGTTAGCAAGATTGCCTCCCAAGTTGGTGCCTCTACTTCTTGTCATGTTGGTCAATCTAGTCACATGATTTCACAATCAGGAGTACCCTCTACTTCTCAGGCGTCGAAGGAAGAAGAACAAGACTTGACTCCTCTAGAAGGTTTCAATACTTAGAAATTGGAAACAACTAACCAGAAGGTATATAATTCTGAGTTTGCACATAGAAGTTTCTATCCTATAGTCTATATGGATTTGGATTATCTGAGAAAAGTTGTAGCCTAGATTTTCAACTTTTCCTTGGATACTATGATCCCTTGTTGAATGTGCATCTTTTATATTCCCTTACTATTGTGAGAATATTGTATTGCAATATGAAAGTACACAATATTGTTTCTAGGAGTGGTGAGATGATAGAGTAAGGAATCTCCATTATGGTTAGAGGCCAACTTGCTATGATTTCCCCCTTTATTTTAAATTCCATACTTGGCTATGTTGCAGAACTATCCAGTCCATTCACATTGAAAGCCAATGAAGTTTTTCAAAAGTTGAGACTCGATGACCTTATAGGACCTCTCAATTTTAAGCATGTTGCTATGCCTGACTCCAATCGTGCCCTTCACTATATATACACCTGTAGCATCATAAACAAATCCAAAAACTATACCTACTTTGCCTAGAGACATTACTACTTGTTGGCCTCCTTCCTAGCCGAACAACAAAGAAATGGGGGGAGCTTATTTTTGTTGAGATGAGAAGGTTTTGATTTTCTTCATCAAGATCCACAACAATTCTATATCCATAGCTTGTATCTCTCATCCTAACGCACAACAAGGTTTAGTACTTAGATGAACTGAGAGAGTGAAAATTCCAAGGTTTAGACGAACTCAGTTAACATACATGAAGATCACTTATCTAGTCAACAAGACCAAGGCAACATCACAGAGAGAATCCACACCTTTCAAAGGTGATGAGGCTCAATCTTCAGCCCAAGGTCCATTTCCACCTCCATCATTCCTAAGTTCCTTTCTTCTGAGTTATATAGCCAAAGTGATCAATCAATCGGTGGCAGGCCTGAAAAAGGAACTGTTAAGTGAGTATGAGAAATTGGTAGACAAGATGGAAACACAAGTCACAAAGTTGGTGGACAAGGAAAATACCAACTTTGACTTGATGTTCAAGGCACAAGAAGAAGAGTCGTGTAGAATCACTGAAATTGAGATCTTCTTTCATACTCATCTTCTGACTACTCAGACTAAGTTACTTCCAGAGTCTACTCTTACCATGGCTTCACCATCTAAGCCATAGACACATGTACTCTTCACTTACACTGATTCCTAGCCTCCGATTAATATGACTTTTGACTAGCCACCACCATCATAGCCTGTAACCTCCGCTCCTTAATCATCATTTCCACCTTTTGTGCCTAAGTCGATTGACCATCCACTGCTATGATGTTATATACTCCAGCACAGTCATCTGATTTGACCTTTCCTCAACCCCCTTCTCCTGCTGAGAAAATGGGGGAGAAGGACGTGTGATGGTTTTTGATCTATTCTGGGCTGATATAGGGGTTTTTTTGCCTATGGGGGAGTATTAGGTAGTTTCCATGTATTTAGGGTAGATTTGATATTATTGATATTTTACTATTTTTTTATATATTTGGGTGTATTTATGTTTTATGGGTAGATGTTGATTATTATTTAAGGTTTGCCAATGTACTTCATAAGTTCATTAATCTATATATGGTTATTTTTATGTTTTCTAAGTTTTTTGCTTAAATCTTATGGTACCATGACTTATCTTGGTTTTAAGTGTCTATTGGAAGTATTGTAGGAAGCTTATGAGGTTAAGTGCAAAAATCTGAAATATGAGTCAAAACTTTAGTGAATATGCATTTGGAAATTTTGAAAGTATTTTCAAAAATTTTCAATTCAATTAAGTTTTTATATCCATCACAAAGGTTTTGTCAACATCAAAAAGGGGGAAAATGTTAGATTCCAAGTTTTGATGATAACAAAAGATGATAATGTGTTGTGGCAAGAAACTCATGTTTTGCAAGTTTAAACAATGGTTGAATTGTTACCCAATGCATCTTACAAAGTTCAGAGGTTATTGTTGTGATTTTAACTGATACACTCAATTGATGGAAGCTTGCACTTGAGTGAGAAGCAGTTTTGTACTCAAGCATAGCGAGTATTGGACTGAAAGTGTTTAACAGAAGTAGTCTTCTAGCCAAAAATAATAAGACAACTCAAGTCATGGTCTCAGCACTTGAGTAATGATCTGATTTACACTCGAGCATGAAGGCACACTCATAGAAGTGTTTGGCAGAGAGACAAGTTAGAGACAGGAATTAGCTCTTGCACTCGAGCACCAAGTTGGTACCAGAGTGATAATCAAAAGTACACCCGAGTTCAGCAAGTGAAGCATATAAAGTGTTTTCCCAAGAGTCAGCTAGAGCATGAAAGAGCAAGTACACCTGAGTGAAGAACATCTACACTCGAGTAATAGCTCAGCACCAGCGAGTGAGAAAACTCACTTCCTCCAGAAATGATTCAAGTGTTGAGGTAAAAGGGTACCTGATACAAGAATTTAGTGATCACTCAGTGAGAATCAGTGCACTTGAGTAAGGGCCTACATCACCTGTAAGTGCAAAATCACACTTCTTGTACCTGTAAGTACAAGAAGTGAAGTCTAGAGCATGAAAAACACTTGTGAAGTCAAGGTGAGAATTTGCCACCAGAGTGATGACTTCCACACTTGTGATAGAGCTCAATATTTATATCTTTTTATTAATTAATCTTAGGCTTTTGTGGGACTTAATTGAATATTTGGGCATAATTAAGTGTTAATGTGATATTTTAGTGAAAGAATAATTTGGGAATTAAAGTGGTTAAGTTGTTATATTTAATTAATATTTGTCATTCCCATTTTTCTTTAACTGTGAACAAAAGATATTACCTTTGTGAATCTAATTTTGTAGGTGATGATGAGGCATAACTTGAGTGGTCAAGGTAAAAGATGTTATTTTGGAGCTTAATGAAGGATAAAAGTGGAACATCACAAGTACAGAATTTATTTTAACATTTTTTCTAAGAGGAGGTTAAATAAGTAAGGGCCTTGTTTGGTTGTTGCAATTGTATGCCTAATGTTAAAACACATTTTCGTCTCCTTATCCAAACATGGCACAACTTATTTAACCTAGTGAATTGAAGAAGAAAAGGAAGTGGGAACCATTGAGTAAGGGTGGCGGCTGTGTAGTAAAAGGGAGAGCATTGGGGTTGAACCGAATTAATACCAAGGGAGCTGACCGAGTGAATAGAGATTTGGAGAATTAATTGAAAAAGTAGTGATAAACCAAATTAAAGAGAACAAAGACCAGCTGGATCGATTGGAGGATTTATTTACTAAAGACAAGAAGGCTGGACCATGTGGCTTTGAGAATAGAGAAAAGAGAACCGGAATGAGTTGGATGGCCCGTGAGGGAATAAAATAGAGAAACACCTAATGTGAAAAGAAGAGAAGAGGGAACACAACTTGGGAGGTAGAAGATCGAATTGAAAGAAAACCAAGGGAGCCGAAATTATTGACCGATTGGAATTAAAAAGCTTGCTGAACCAATGAGAAGAGTGGACCGAGAGGGTTGAAGGGAGGAGGCAGCCGACATTGTGGACTAAGGGAATGAAGAAAAGGGAATGGGGGAGCGCCGAAATAAAGAATGGAGAATTGGAGGCTGCGGCTGTGTGGAGATGAGTAGCAAATGAGGAGACCGAATAGAATGGAATAGAAGGAAAGGGAGGCGCTGTATAAAGGAAAAGGGAGGCGCTGGATAATTCAATGCTTATGGTTATTCTCCTCTTCCATCAAGCTTCATCCTTCTCTTTTTCCATGAGTAGCTAAAGTGTTGGTGATTTCCTTGAGTTGGGTAATGGTTTAAGCTTCTAAACTTCAATAGAATTCTTTTAAGCTCTCTTTTTAGTTCATGATTATGTAGCTTGGTTAAGTATGTAATTGTGATCTAGATTGTTATGCCAAGTGAATAAACTTGGTAGTTGAGCTAGGAGTTGATTAATTAAGCTTTGTATGATTCATATTATGAGTAGGTTGAATTGTTTATTCCAACTTGGTTAAGTGGATTTAAATGATTAAACTGAATGTTTTGAATTGTTGTAATGGTAATTACAAGCTAGAATTGGAAGTTGATTATTCATCTCCTTGAATCTGAATTATTTGGTGGTATTTATTTAATTGCTTCGGTAGAATGAATTAAATGATTATTGCAAGTATGGAGCTAGTGGTAACTTAGTTCCATCCTCTTGACTCATATTGTGGAATTCATATCATTAGCAAGCAAGGAATACTAAAACCCCAACTCAAGGGAATCTCATTTCATCATTATTCTAGTTTATTAAATTTACTTTGTTATTAGTGTTAAATTCAATTCCATTTGCTTCTTTGTTTTAAAAACTGAAAAATACAAAAATATTGTTTTAGCTTAGATTACTTCATAGTTTTAAACTCAAATTCTCAAAATGATTTCTCACAACTTTAATTCTTTTTATCACTTTACTACTTAGGAACTTGGAAATTAATCTCCTCACAAGAACGACCTAGGTTGAGCTACTACGCTACATTTTCTAACCTAGTTTTATTTTGAGAACTCACACGACATGGGTTCATCAAAATTGGCGCCGTTGTCGGGGAGGATGATTACCAAGGTTTTAAGTAGTTAATTTTTCTTTTCTGTTGTCATAGTGTGTCTTAGTTTAGTAGGAAGTGTGTAGCACTCTTTTGAATTTTGGCAAAATTCTGATTTTCGATTAGCACTGTCTTGCTGGAACTGAAATATTTGTGCCCAGAAAATTCTGAAATTTGATAGGTTAAACTTTTTCAGCATTCTAAGCAAGACTAATAGTTTAAGCTATTAGGTCTGCTGGATTTTAGCCAAATTCGAAGGTTTGCTATACTTTTCTGAATTTTCTTTCTTTTTTTGGTATTTTTCTAAGTTTTTGATTTAGTTTGTTCTTAGGGTTTTCTTTGATTTTTCTTGGTTGTTAGTGTTTTTTTGAGTTTTTTTTAGGTAGTTGTTCATTGTTGGAGTGTTTGATAGTGGTTTCGTCATTTTTCATATTCATAGTTGTTTTGCATTCCATTTGCAATTAAAAAAAAGAAACAAAAAGAAATTTGCATTTTGTTGCTTTGCTATCATGTTCTTAGTGGCCATTATGTGGTTTATTATTGTTTTGTGGTGAGCAACTTTGCATTCTTCATCCTTGGAAATTTGTTGGTTGCAACTTGAGATTTCAGGTAGCTATCACATTCTGTAAGTTGTGCTTCCAGTGACTCTACTTATATACTTGCGGTTTGAGGTAGTACTTCATTGCTATACCAACTTGTTTCCCTAAAAGGTGAAGTCTTACCTTGCAACTCCTATTTGCCTCTTGTCACATTGTGTTGTACTTGTCTTGTTATCGTTGAAACTGGTCTTACTCTTTAGACACTTGAATTTTGTTGGTTGTGGTTAACTCTTTTGGTTGTCAAGGATTAGTTAACTTGGGTTCCTGCAAGTTGCTAATTTTTGCTGTATACAACCCTTCTTCAATTTACCATTTGACCAATAACTTTGTTGTACTTTGTGTGTCTATGTGAGTCTCTTTACTGTGCATAACTAGAATGAGAGATCCTCTTTCACAAACCTTTGAAGCCATAACAAATCAATTAGAGCTTGTTCAAGCCCAGTTGGAGAATCAAGAGAAAGGTTCTAATAGTCAAGAATATGATTCATCCTTCCACAACCTATATCATGAACCTTACCCCCAACAATCTTTTCAACCACACCAACCTTTCTATAGTCCTTCATTCCTACTACAACCCCCATATAGACCTCAACATGACTTTTGTTCCCCACCCTACCACCTAAATTTTGACCCCATCCCTTCACCACAAGGACCAACCTATGAACCACCTCCTTTACACCATCTACCCTCTGACTCCCCATACCAACCCTCATTTCAATCTTCATTCCAATCATTTAACCCACCACTTTGTGAACCTTCCCCACCATCCTACATTGACCCTCCACTTCCATTTCATGACCCACAACCTAGTCACCTCATAACATGGATTCCTTAACAAGTGCCTTAACAAGAAAGTATGAGACACTCCAAGAGCAATACCTTCAGTTACTCATGTATCAAGGACCAATTGATAGCTCTAAGGAGAGAGAAGAGCAATTGAAAGATATTGATGAATTCTTCAAGGCATACTATGATCACATGTTATGGGTAAAGACAGGAGGTAAAGTTGGAACCCATTGGCCTTAAGACCTACAAAAGGAGGAACAAGGAACCCAAAATCAAGCTCTTTATGCTACTTCACATGTGGAGAGTTCTCAAACTTCAATGATTCCATCAAATGCATCCATCCAAGCACAAGAAGTGAAGCAAGTACAAAAGAGCAATGAAGAATCTTTCTTACCATTTGGTAACAATCCTATCCTTATAAAAGTTGACTCTCATACTACTTTGATTGATGAAGTAATTCATGATTTGAGTAATAATGAGGTGGATGAGGAAATAATTATTGAATTCTCTCTAATGCTTGAACATGTAATTGCTGAACCCATTGACTCTTGTAGTGGTAGCTTGGATGAGCCTATGCCTTGTAATGATTCTACTCCTTTGCATGATACTTTGAGTGAAGATTTGGATGATAATGATGATGCTAGTATTGAAATTACATGTTCTTGTGATGAAAATACAATGTGTATGGATTGCATTGATGAGAAATATCCTAAATTTGTTGAAATGCATAGAAGTAGAGATGACTATCCTCTAGAACTTAGTGATATGCATGCCATGTATGATGTTGAGAATCAAACTTCTTTGTCTTTCTCTTCTTCTCTCTCTCTTACTTGTGAAAGTGACTTGGTGCATTCCAATTCTATATTGGATTCTGCACTTTCTATTTCACACAAGAGTGAAGATAAAGATGTTAAATCACAATTGATCACTAATCCTAAGGTCAATCTTTGTTTGCAAAAGTTAAATGTGCACATATTTTATGATGACAAGCATGTACCCATTGTTTCAATTGTTAGTGCTTTTGATTTAGCAAGTGAGATTCACCTTGATTCAATTGAATTGCTTGGACCTAGTTTTGTCCTTTATGATTTATTAGGATTTGATGTTGTTAGTGATTCTATTCACTTGGATTGTGCTATACATGATAGAGTGGTGCTTGACTATGTCACTACCATTACTGACATCCAAATTGATTCTTTGATACTTAATGTTGCTTGCTGTATGCCACTAGTTGATTTTATTGGTTGTGAGAAGCGCTTGTTATTGAATCCACCTGCCTCTAGTCTTCTTACATTACATACACCATTTTGTCATTTCATTGGTCTTAATGCTTTCCATGGATTTAAGTATTTTGATTCATGTGGCATACTTGGAGTAGGTACTGCTGTTGTTTTGGTTAATTCTTTGCAGGCTAATTCTCTTGGTGGTTGCCTTCATTCCTATTTTCTTTGGATTTGGGAACCTCTACTCTTATTGAGGCCTAAACTGTTGAGGAGCAAAATACTGAGCTTCCTTTTGATTTTCCTATCTAGCTACAAGCCACATAATGCACACGGTAGTCTCTTTCCTTACCTTGTTCCTTGTTTTATTTGGTGATCTATGCTATTGAACGAGTGTGGGGGAGGGACTTACCAGTAGTAAAAGGTAGTTTGTTTGTTTGCATTTTTCAATTGAATAAAATTCATTGTGAACCATACCCTTGCGCTTAACCTTATCCTACACTACCCTTTTCTCTTATCCTTATGCCTAATTTCTGAGAACTATTTCCACTTATGTCTTATCCTCTCTCTCCTTGTGACGATGATGTGTTGTGCTTCAATCTTGAATTGGACTTCACAACATTCACTTCAACCAAGAGATAAGTGCGTCTAGGTTCTTTGTTTTTGTGCATTACATTGAGGGCAATGTAAGGATTGAGTGTGGGGGAGTGTGTGTTATTCTCAGGAGAATTCACTGTGATATCATATGCCTCTGTTTCCTGCTTGTGTCCTCTGTTATTTTTTGTCCAATTCACTGAGATTTTTGAAGCCTTTAGTCATGATCAAGTATCTTGATTACTCTTAGTTGGATTCATGGTAGAAACTTGCTTTGAATTAGTGAATTGCCATAAAATTCAAGTGTTTTAATGATGCATGGTTTAATTTTGATGAGTTTGTTAGGAAACAAAAAGCCTAGTTGGAAGGTATTTTGGGCCTAATTGTTTATTTCATTGTGTGATTCATCCACCTAGATTATTGCTCTCTAGAACTTGTTTTATTTCTTGCTTGAGGCTATATTTTGCAATGGTATAGATAGAGATGACATTGGCATTCATTTCATCACCCATTTACCCAAACACAAACCATTTATCATTTACCTTTGTTTAGCCCCTTGAACCCTTCACTTTCATTTCCATTTTCATTATACAAATGCTATGTTTGCATCCTTTATCAAGTTCTTATTAGCACTATTGAAAAACAAAAGTACTATTATATATTAGAAAAGGAAAAGGAAAAAAAAATACCATGTGAATAGTCACAAGAAAAAAATATATAGAAAAAAAAGAGAGAGAAAATATTAAAAAAAAGAGAAAAGAAGAAAAAAATTCAAAGAAAGAAATAAAATGAGTTTTACATGTATTCAAAATCTCAGTTTCATAATGCATTGTTATGATTTGAAATTACATATGAGATTTGAAACAACTGTCATATTTCATTATCATTTTTAGAAAACTTGATTTCAATCATGATTTATCATTTTCACAAAAGTTAATAAAACTTTTATGGGTATATCTACCACTCTTTTTTTATCCAACTTACATGGATTGCATGAAAATATTTTCAATGACATATTTTTCTATACAAATCATATCTTCGTACTGTTATTTTGAAAACATCATTCTTGGTATCAATTGTTTGCTATTCTTTATGGCATGAATTAATTGGATGACATTATAATTTTAATATTTGATGATTTAATACACTTTGTGCTCAATAATCATGTAGTTCAATTATATAAGAGCAAAAGAGTAATTATGCCTAATATTCTACGGACCCAAGAGAAGTTGGGCACTAAGGAACATGTATTAATACTTTTGTAGAAGTTGACCAAGATGCTCTGGTTTCGGGTACAATGAATAGAGGCTAACAGAATTGGCATGACTGGCAGTGTTGTAGTGTGACAGGAAGTTGAATATGTGGTATCACTTAAGTGATGAATCGAGCAACACCCCATTACTAGCAAGTAACTACCAGTGATGAATCTAAAGAAAGAGAAAGAAGAGGAAGAACTCTTAAGTGGCCCCAGCTAAGATTCATTTCAAAGCAGTTTAAGGCCAAGATCAAGTATAGCCATTAAAAGCCTTTGTTGCCTATCCATCTTCCTTATTGTCTTAAGGTGATCAGTATCTCTACTGTGATATAGAGCCAACAGAGATGTTTAGATAAAGATACTAAAATTGAGTAGATGTTTAAAACAACAATTAGAAACTAGAAGATCACCATCTCAACATTAAAGATTAACGAGTGGATAAGGTATCAACAAGCCTCCCACTATACCTTTCAAAGAATACGATAAACCTAAGATGTATAGAATCATCAAGCTGGGTGAGCCTATAAGGATTCTCAACTACAATCCCAGCTCTATGTCTAATCTTCACAAAATTATATGGTATATTTAAACTAGAGCTATGTAAACAAGGCCAATAACTTCACTCACTTCATTGAGAAGCGTTATCACACAATGGCCTATATTATCAGTAAGGAGGAGACGAGTACTAGAGAGATCATGTCTTTTAGGGAACAAGATGTACATATATACTTCTATAAAGCATACTCCAACACCATACCCTTATTTGGTATCTCTGTTCCTTAAGATTAATAAGATATGTTACCTAGAGCTAAATGAGCCCCTTTTGAGGACTTCTATGGTTGAGAAGCTACACATCCAAAAGGTGAATATACACTTGTCACTAGTGGGCATACTAGCTAAAGACAAATAGTAGAACCTAAGGCATCCAGGGATGATGAAGAACAATCCTCAACTAGAGCTAAATCAGCTGGAGCCTCATTTATTGAATCCACTATTCAAACAGACTAAGCCTCACTTGATGTTACCAACGATAAGATCATTAAGGTTATAGATGAAAGAGGTAGGAAGTTATGTGCTGTGGTGAATCAGAACTTCCAAATATTGTTTACTTAACACAAGAGGTGCAGAGGATGGGAGCTAAGACTTCAAGGATATATGAGATATAACACTTTGCAAGAACTAGTCTACCAAGTTCCTCATTCTTTTGTCTATCTATATAGGGCTATCTGAGATAGGAGCTTCGACAATCACACAGAGCTTGCTATGAACAATGCTGAGTTTATCACTTCTGTGAATGGCAAGATTAGACAACTCTGTGACTTGATCAACTAGAACTTTAAGGCCTTATTCCGAGCTCATCTTGGTATCCTAATGTACTCACAGAGACCACACCTTTAGAGACCCTCAGTGTAACATCCTGGATTTTAGTTAAGGGATAATAACTTCAAATGATGTAATTAATTTTAATTAAGCATATTTGAAGTATATATTGTGTAATGTGATATGAAGGTGATTATTAATGATTTGATGTGTATTGCACTAATCAGGGGTAAAATGGTAAATTTACCAACCGTCTGGTTAGTAGTTGATGAGAAAACCCTTAGTAATCTTAATCAATGGTTGAGATTGAAAGATCAAGGGGTGGAATCAAGTGTGGAAGGGTTTATGTGAAATCAAGGTAAGAGGAAGGAGATGATGCCAAGTGGCTAAATAAGAGCCATTGGATGAGTCAAATATTCAAACTCTCTTTCACTCTCCACTCTTAGTCGGTTTTGCATGGGAAAAGGAGAAGCAAATGATCATCACTTTTCACCAACTCATTCTCTCTCTATTTCTTCCATTTCCGGCGAGCAAGCAAGAAAGAGAAAGTAAGGGCTTGAATTATAGGTGAGTATTTGACTCTAAATGCTCACTTTGCTTTCCTTAATGTTGTTCAAATGATGAAGAACTATACTTCCATGTTTTCAGACTTGGGATTGGTGGTGTGTGACAATTGAAGGAATTTGAAAGTTGAGGAATCCAAGTTCTGAATTCAGCAAGTTGAAGAGGTAGGTTTGTAATGCATTTTGATATATATGTCAAGATGTTTGCTTAATTAATGAGAAATCTGGAAATTAGACCTAAATATGATGTTAAGTGAAGGGTAGGCATTGATTAGTGGGTCACTATTCATTTGGTCAGTTTTGGCATTTGGGAGTGATTTGAAATTGATTGGAAGTTGAATGAAGGAATTTGGTTGAATGGGTTTTTGAGTGGTTTGATGATTGAGAGAGAGAGTGTGTTGATTGAGTTGAATTTGGGTTATTTTGGGTTACCAATGAGTTTGTGATGAAGTTTTGGGTGAGAATAAGTAATGGTGCAAGTTTTAGGACCATTGGAATTCAATTGGTGAATTCTGGTAAATCAACTCAGTTGCTGCGTTTTGGGTTGCTGGTGTGATTTCTCGAGTGAGAAAAGAACTCACTCGAGCACAGGAAGAACGTGCTCGAGTGAGCATGTTGTGCTCGAGTGAGGGTGCCTTTTTGGTGCTGGGAGTGAGCGTCTCGGGGTATCACTCGTGAGTGTTTGTCAAGAGTGCGCCTGGCACTCGCGAGCATTGGGTGATCACTCGCGAGCACTGGGGTTGTGCTCGAGTGAGTCTGTTGCCTGGGAGTTGGGGTGCTCTCGGGCAGACACTCGCTGCTTGTGCTCGCGAGCACTGAGGGTCAGTGCTCGAGCACAGGCATTTGTGCTCGAGTGAAGGTGGAAGAAGATGTTGAGAGATGCTCTCGGGTTGTCACTCGCAGGCCTCACTCGCATGTGTGCTCGAGTGAGAGGGTAGAATGGTCGCGAGAGTTGCTCTCGGGCAAGCACTTCCTGCGTCTCACTCGCGAGTGAGTGGGAGTTGTGCTCGAGCACGGCCTTCTGTGCTCGAGTGAGGGGTGCGAGTGAGGGGTCAAAATTCAGTGATTGGCTTTCTAAAGAGTGATCTTTAGGGATAGTTATCCCAACCCTTTAGGTATATGTTTAGGCATTTAATGGCCATCTAAAGAGTCCAAATGAATACCAACTTAGAGTGTTATTGAAGTAAAAACTTGGAAAAGGAAATTAACCAAATGTCCCTATTTTGATTATAGGATTTGACATCTGCTATCCTCGTGAGCCTACTGTGCCCAGAGACATCAGGAAGGGATCAGGTAGTGACTTTTCTTTCGTACCATATGTGATGCATTGTATGTGCGTAGTATCATTGATTTGTGAATAAGTTCGTATGTTGCGACTTATGTGGATATTTGTGAGCACCGTCAGTCCAATAGTCCCTGAGTAGCTAACAACGGTTCGGGTTGGGCAGTGTGCCTTCCCGGCGGAGAAAGGGGATGAGGATGAGGTGTGATTATGTGGGCCGAAAGGCTGATTTGTGAGCCGAAAGGCGATTTGTGAGGCTGACGAGCCGTTTGTGAAGCCAGATAGCTTATGGGCTATATGGCTGTATATGTATGCACTGCCACGCCAATAGTCCCTGAGTAGCTAACAACGGTTCGGGTTAGGCAGTGTGCCTTCCCGGCGGAGAAAGGGGAGGAGGCTGGAGTGTGATATGTGCTGCTGCTGCATGATGATTTGCTTACATGCTATGTGCTTATGTGTGGTATAATTGCTTAGTTACTACTGGGATTCTTTTGAATCTCATTCTTTCCTTTGAACTAACCTTTCAGACAGGGCGACTGGCTCCAAGGAGAAGCGCGTGACCCGGAGTGGTTAGAGTTTTCTTAGGAACATTAGTATGGTTTTGTTGGTTTATTCATTTTGGATAGGGATTAATGTATTATATTTTGGAGATGTATTTAGTTTGAATATTTGGTTGTAATCCCTAAACAAGGAGTTGAAACTCTATATATATATATAGATGAACCCGGGGGTTGCCGGGGTTTAAATTACGAACTCTGATATTATGAATGTAAATTAACTGCACAGGTGATTATATTCGGTAAATGAAAACGAGACCTGGATAGGAAAGAAGTTTTGAAAATTTTGTAAAGTCTTACTGCTTCTAATACGCTTTGAGCTATCCGACGGTCTCAAATCCCTTTTTATTATGCATTATCGAATATTAATTACGGTAATTAAGGCAGGGGGTTACATTTTGGTATCAGAGCTGTAGTTCCTGGCAAGGGTAGAGGTTGCTAGGATAGATCCCTTAGTTGGTTCTAGGGATAGAGGATTGTTTGTTAATGATTGATGTGTATGCACATGTGTGTTTATTGATATGGATTATATATGAGTTTGGTGACTATATGTGCATACTGTCTCTGCTTAAATAATGGGGTAAGCTATTTGTAGAATGAAGAAGACTAGAGGACGCCCCAAAATTCCGCGTGCAGACCCTGTGGTGGAGGTTGATAATGAAAATCCACCGGATCCAATGCATGAATTAATGGGTCTGATAAAGGATCAGCGGGACATGATCACTGAGCTGAGAGACGAGCTCAGAGCGGAGAAGGCGAAGAATAAGGAAGTTCCGGTTCAGTCCACACCGGAGGAAACTCAAGAAGAGACCCGCTATGAAGATACTGCTGAGGGGTCAGCACGACCTCAGGAGTCTCCACCTCATGTTGCTTTGAATCAAGAATCTCACGGGATGCCGCCTAGAGAGGAAAAAGACCTGCAGTTTTGGGTCACAAGATTCTGCAAACATCTGCCTCCGGCGTTCAGAGGGAGGTTTGATCCACAAGTGGCAGAAGATTGGCTGTATCGTTTGGAGAAGATATTTGAGGTCCTCGGGTGTCCGGATGATGTGAAGCCACGGTTGGCGGTCTATAAACTCGAGGGTGATGCGGATCGTTGGTGGCGGAATATCGCCCTAACATTGAAGAGCGGAAATGTGCCACTGACTTGGGAGTTGTTCCTACAAGAATTCAACGAGAAGTACTTTCCGAAGTCAGTTCAGCTTGAAAAGGAGACAGAATTCCTCAACATTAGGCAAGGGGACATGGAGAGCTTCGATGACTATTTGTCCCGATTCATCCGTTTGTCCCGGTATTCCTCCTATCTCCGGTACAAGGATGACGGAGAATGGAGCTCAGATATGCTCATTCGCGGTCTGAGGCGAGAGTTGCGGAAGCGGCTGGTTACTCACCGATTCAAGAAGTTCAATAAGGCAGTGGAGCAATGTCGAATCACGGAGAACAACCTAAGAGAATTGCATCCTACCAAGGCTACTGGCCACCGCAGTGAGCCTAGCAAAGGCAACGTTCCCCAGAAGCGGAAAGGCCAAGGATCTTCTTCGTATCGGGGCGGTGATAAGAAGCCCTATCAGCCTGGAGGTCGTGAACCTCAGAGATTTGCGACCGAATGGAGATGTCGTCGCTGCAACAAAGCACATTATGGCCAGAACTGTCAGGGAGAGATGGTTTGTTTCAACTGTAAACGGCCAGGACATCTTGCTAGAGATTGTCAGCAACCGAAAGCCGAGCAAAGGCCGAAGACTCAGGGTCGAGTGTTTGCAATGACCCATGAGGAGGCTCGTAGATCTCCTGAGTTGATACAAGGTAAAATCTCTCTAAATGGTTATTTGTTGCAAGCATTGTTCGACTCGGGTGCCAGTCATTCCTTTATTGCGTATGATTGTGTGAAACGCCTGGGTATGCATGTGCATAAGTTACCATTCGATTTGGTAGTGTCGACTCCGATGGGTATTAAGGCCTTGACCACAGAAGTTTGTCTGAATTGCGTCATATCTGTGGAAGGGCATCAGTCTGTTGTAGACTTGATTTGTTTGCCGCTTCACCAAATGGAAGTCATTTTGGGTCTTAATTGGTTAACGGCAAATAACGTATTGCTTGATTGCGGGAACAAAAGGATAGTATATCCTGTTTCTCAGAGGGCTGAAGCTGTAGGTACCAGTATGAATTTCCTTTCTACGGCCAAAGCTGAGAGATATATTGAGAAGGGTTGCCAGGGGTATATGGTGTTTTTCTCTATACAAAGGGAAACCGAAGAAATGTTGAGTAAAATACCCGTGGTAAGTAAATTCCCGGAGGTGTTTCCGGATGACCTTAGCGGATTGCCTCCTGAGAGGGAAGTCCAGTTCCCGATTGACATTGTACCTGGAGCAGGTTCTATTTCAAAAGCCCCATATCGTATGGCCCCAAACGAAATGGCGGAGTTAAAGAAACAGATAGAAGATCTGCTTGAAAAAGGGTTCATTAGACCCAGTGTATCGCCTTGGGGAGCTCCAGTACTGTTTGTTAAGAAGAAGGATGGGAGTCTTCGACTATGTATTGATTACAGAGAATTGAACAAAGTTACAATCAAGAACAAGTACCCACTTCCTCGAATTGATGACCTTTTAGATCAACTTTCTGGTTCATGTGTATTCTCAAAGATTGATCTAAGGTCAGGGTATCATCAGCTGCGAGTGAAAGCAGAAGATGTTCCAAAGACTGCTTTCAGGACTCGGTATGGTCATTATGAGTTTCTGGTGATGCCATTTGGGCTAACCAATGCGCCTGCGGTTTTCATGGATTACATGAACCGTATCTTTCGGCAATATTTGGATCAGTTTGTTGTTGTGTTTATCGATGACATTCTGATATATTCCAAGAATATGGAAGAGCATGAGCATCATTTGAGAGTTGTATTGAATATTTTGCGTGAAAAGCAACTATATGCGAAGTTGAGTAAATGCGAGTTTTGGCTATCGGAAGTGAAATTTCTAGGCCATGTTATCTCGCAAGAAGGGGTCTCTGTGGATCCCAGTAAAGTGGAAGCAGTACTAGACTGGAAGAGGCCAGAATCTGTGGCGGAAGTACGCAGTTTTCTGGGTCTTGCCGGGTACTATCGGAGATTCATTCAGAATTTCTCCCGTATTGCGTTACCAATGACCAAGCTCACGAGAAAGGATCAGCCGTTTGTGTGGGACGATAAATGTGAAAATTGTTTTGTGGAGCTGAAGGAGAGGTTGACGTCGGCACCAGTGTTGATTTTACCCGATCCCAGTTTGACATATGTTGTGTATTCTGATGCCAGTGGGCAGGGATTAGGGTGTGTCCTTATGCAGCAGGGACGTGTGGTGGCCTACGCCTCTCGACAGCTCAGACCTCATGAATTGAATTATCCCACTCATGATCTGGAGCTTGCGGCCATTGTGTTTGCTTTGAAGATTTGGCGTCATTACCTGTATGGTGTGACTGTGGAACTGTACTGCGACCACAAGAGCCTTAAGTATCTGTACGACCAGAAAGAATTGAATATGAGACAGCGTCGCTGGATGGAATTGTTAAAGGACTATGACCTGGAAATCAAATATCATCCGGGTAAAGCAAATGTAGTCGCTGATGCTCTTAGTCGAAAGACCGTATTCGTTGCAGCTATGATGATACGAGAGAAGAAATTGATTGAAGATTTTCGTGATTTGAATCTGACGAACCAGATCATCTGTGCCAATTACACTGTTTCCCAGGGGGAAAGTGATCTAGGAGCGGAGATTGAAGAAGCTCAGGGGCAAGATGACTGGATACAGCGTAATCGGACTCGGATTGAACGAGGAGGAATTCCAGGTTATGATTTGTCGCCTTGTGGATTAGTTCGTTATCAGAATAGGGTCTACGTTCCACTTCAAGCGGAGTTGCGATTAAAGATTCTAGATGAGGCGCACAAGAGCCGGTATACTCTTCATCCTGGTATGACCAAGATGTACCATAACTTGAAATCTGTGTATTGGTGGCCGGGTTTGAAGAGTGATGTGACCAAATATGTGGCAAGATGCCTCACGTGTCAGAAAGTGAAGATTGAGCACCAAAGACCACCTGGTTTACTCCAGAGTCCCGAGATTCCAGAATGGAAATGGGAAAGTGTGACCATGGACCTTGTGACGGGGTTGCCCAAGATCAGGAATTATGATGCGATCTGGGTAATTGTGGATCGGCTAACGAAGTCAGCCCACTTCATACCAATCAATGCTGGTTATTCTCCTGATAAACTAGCAGAGATTTATGTTAATGAGATTGTGAAACTCCATGGCGTTCCGAAGAATATCATTTCTGATCGAGATCCTCGATTTACTTCGAGATTCTGGAAAGCGTTGCATAAAGCCTTGGGAACTCAGTTGAGGTTCAGTACGGCTTATCATCCCCAGACGGATGGACAATCAGAGAGGACAATCCAGACGTTGGAAGATATGCTACGAGCTTGTGTTATTGACTTTAAAGGAAGTTGGGATCGCTTTCTTCCACTTGCGGAATTTGCCTACAACAATAGCTATCATGCGAGCATTCAGATGGCTCCGTATGAAGCGTTGTATGGAAGGAGGTGTCAATCACCTTTATGCTGGAATGAACTATCCGAAAGGAAGCTATATGGACCAGATTTGGTTGATCAGACCTCAGCACAGATTCAGATTATTCGAAAGAGGTTACTTGCAGCGCAAAGTCGACAGAAAAGCTACGCTGACAAGAGGAGACGACCTCTAGAATTCGAGGTTGGAGATCACATATTTCTGAGAGTATCTCCTGTTACGGGCATTGGACGGGCTATCAAAAGAAAGAAGCTGAGCCCAAGGTATATCGGTCCCTTTGAAATCCTTGAGAGGATTGGACCTGTCGCATATCGAGTAGCACTACCCCCAAGCTTGAGCAGACTCCACGACGTATTTCACGTTTCTCAACTGAAGAAGTACCAACCAGATCCATCTCACATAGTCGAATATGAGGAAGTTGAGCTACAGGATAATTTCACATATGCGGTGGAGCCAGAACAGATCATTGACCGAGAGGAGCGACGGCTCAGACACCGAAGCATCCCATATGTGAAAGTGGTCTGGAAGGGAATGACTCCGAGAGAAGCAACCTGGGAAGCGGAGGAAGATATACGAAGAAGATATCCGGAGTTTATGGCTCAAGTTGTATAGCAATTTCGAGGACGAAATTAAATTTTCGGGGGGAGAATTGTAACATCCTGGATTTTAGTTAAGGGATAATAACTTCAAATGATGTAATTAATTTTAATTAAGCATATTTGAAGTATATATTGTGTAATGTGATATGAAGGTGATTATTAATGATTTGATGTGTATTGCACTAATCAGGGGTAAAATGGTAAATTTACCAACCGTCTGGTTAGTAGTTGATGAGAAAACCCTTAGTAATCTTAATCAATGGTTGAGATTGAAAGATCAAGGGGTGGAATCAAGTGTGGAAGGGTTTATGTGAAATCAAGGTAAGAGGAAGGAGATGATGCCAAGTGGCTAAATAAGAGCCATTGGATGAGTCAAATATTCAAACTCTCTTTCACTCTCCACTCTTAGTCGGTTTTGCATGGGAAAAGGAGAAGCAAATGATCATCACTTTTCACCAACTCATTCTCTCTCTATTTCTTCCATTTCCGGCGAGCAAGCAAGAAAGAGAAAGTAAGGGCTTGAATTATAGGTGAGTATTTGACTCTAAATGCTCACTTTGCTTTCCTTAATGTTGTTCAAATGATGAAGAACTATACTTCCATGTTTTCAGACTTGGGATTGGTGGTGTGTGACAATTGAAGGAATTTGAAAGTTGAGGAATCCAAGTTCTGAATTCAGCAAGTTGAAGAGGTAGGTTTGTAATGCATTTTGATATATATGTCAAGATGTTTGCTTAATTAATGAGAAATCTGGAAATTAGACCTAAATATGATGTTAAGTGAAGGGTAGGCATTGATTAGTGGGTCACTATTCATTTGGTCAGTTTTGGCATTTGGGAGTGATTTGAAATTGATTGGAAGTTGAATGAAGGAATTTGGTTGAATGGGTTTTTGAGTGGTTTGATGATTGAGAGAGAGAGTGTGTTGATTGAGTTGAATTTGGGTTATTTTGGGTTACCAATGAGTTTGTGATGAAGTTTTGGGTGAGAATAAGTAATGGTGCAAGTTTTAGGACCATTGGAATTCAATTGGTGAATTCTGGTAAATCAACTCAGTTGCTGCGTTTTGGGTTGCTGGTGTGATTTCTCGAGTGAGAAAAGAACTCACTCGAGCACAGGAAGAACGTGCTCGAGTGAGCATGTTGTGCTCGAGTGAGGGTGCCTTTTTGGTGCTGGGAGTGAGCGTCTCGGGGTATCACTCGTGAGTGTTTGTCAAGAGTGCGCCTGGCACTCGCGAGCATTGGGTGATCACTCGCGAGCACTGGGGTTGTGCTCGAGTGAGTCTGTTGCCTGGGAGTTGGGGTGCTCTCGGGCAGACACTCGCTGCTTGTGCTCGCGAGCACTGAGGGTCAGTGCTCGAGCACAGGCATTTGTGCTCGAGTGAAGGTGGAAGAAGATGTTGAGAGATGCTCTCGGGTTGTCACTCGCAGGCCTCACTCGCATGTGTGCTCGAGTGAGAGGGTAGAATGGTCGCGAGAGTTGCTCTCGGGCAAGCACTTCCTGCGTCTCACTCGCGAGTGAGTGGGAGTTGTGCTCGAGCACGGCCTTCTGTGCTCGAGTGAGGGGTGCGAGTGAGGGGTCAAAATTCAGTGATTGGCTTTCTAAAGAGTGATCTTTAGGGATAGTTATCCCAACCCTTTAGGTATATGTTTAGGCATTTAATGGCCATCTAAAGAGTCCAAATGAATACCAACTTAGAGTGTTATTGAAGTAAAAACTTGGAAAAGGAAATTAACCAAATGTCCCTATTTTGATTATAGGATTTGACATCTGCTATCCTCGTGAGCCTACTGTGCCCAGAGACATCAGGAAGGGATCAGGTAGTGACTTTTCTTTCGTACCATATGTGATGCATTGTATGTGCGTAGTATCATTGATTTGTGAATAAGTTCGTATGTTGCGACTTATGTGGATATTTGTGAGCACCGTCAGTCCAATAGTCCCTGAGTAGCTAACAACGGTTCGGGTTGGGCAGTGTGCCTTCCCGGCGGAGAAAGGGGATGAGGATGAGGTGTGATTATGTGGGCCGAAAGGCTGATTTGTGAGCCGAAAGGCGATTTGTGAGGCTGACGAGCCGTTTGTGAAGCCAGATAGCTTATGGGCTATATGGCTGTATATGTATGCACTGCCACGCCAATAGTCCCTGAGTAGCTAACAACGGTTCGGGTTAGGCAGTGTGCCTTCCCGGCGGAGAAAGGGGAGGAGGCTGGAGTGTGATATGTGCTGCTGCTGCATGATGATTTGCTTACATGCTATGTGCTTATGTGTGGTATAATTGCTTAGTTACTACTGGGATTCTTTTGAATCTCATTCTTTCCTTTGAACTAACCTTTCAGACAGGGCGACTGGCTCCAAGGAGAAGCGCGTGACCCGGAGTGGTTAGAGTTTTCTTAGGAACATTAGTATGGTTTTGTTGGTTTATTCATTTTGGATAGGGATTAATGTATTATATTTTGGAGATGTATTTAGTTTGAATATTTGGTTGTAATCCCTAAACAAGGAGTTGAAACTCTATATATATATATAGATGAACCCGGGGGTTGCCGGGGTTTAAATTACGAACTCTGATATTATGAATGTAAATTAACTGCACAGGTGATTATATTCGGTAAATGAAAACGAGACCTGGATAGGAAAGAAGTTTTGAAAATTTTGTAAAGTCTTACTGCTTCTAATACGCTTTGAGCTATCCGACGGTCTCAAATCCCTTTTTATTATGCATTATCGAATATTAATTACGGTAATTAAGGCAGGGGGTTACACTCAGTACTGATCATATCATCAAACAGTGACTAGCCAATGATGCAATAATGGACTACAGAGGACTATGACTCAAGTGAGGTATTGTATTCTTTATTAATTCAAATTCTTCGAGTTACATCACTCAAAGTGAACACTTGAGTATTAACTTGAGTGATATTGGGTATAGCTATTAAAACCTCTAAATAACATTGTCATTTTCAAAACTTGATCTTTCAACTTTTATACTCAATTTCTCTACAAAGTTTTTCTATTGGTTTTTCAAATCCATGAGTTTTTAACTCTATTCCTTATAATATTTTTTTAAGCAATGCACTCATTAAGGGGGAGTTTGACATTCACATGTGTTTTATATCTTAAAAGCTTATCTCCTTTATTTGAAGAAAATCATTATAACATACTCATATGTATTTACTCTCAATTGATTAGTTTTAATGATGAGTTACCTATATATCTTCTTTCCATGATCTTAATTTGCATATATTTTATAGAAAGGAAACTTTTGATACTTGATTGCACTAACTATTCTCCTTGCAAGAATGCTTTTACTTATAGTAAGAGAATTTGCTCTATGCAAAATCATTCCTCAACAAACTAAAAGAAGAATATATCAACTTTAAGGACATATGCTTTAATGATCAATCAAGTAAAATATATTGGCTATAACATTCAAAGAAACAAATACCTATACCAATACAAACGAGTGTTAAGCATATTGTGATAAAAGTATGGAATAGAAGCTCAACTCAATAAAAGTATCCTAAAGGCACCATGAATATACATCAGAGTTGTACAGTGAAACCAGGGAGAACCAGCCTTTGTGGATCTATCATCATCTTGCCAAATCTAAATAAGCATTTCTAGACCCTTTCTCTTTATATTTTGAGAATACTTTGGATATCCTTGATTATGAAAGGTTTCTTGAAAACATCTTCAAGTTGTTTCAAATTTGAAAGGTGAAAATCATTATTCATTTTCATCATATTAAAAATAAAATTACCTTCAAATAGGGGGAGAGAAAATTGTTTTCTTTACACATTTATTTTGATTAATGAGGAGAAAGACATTTCTAATTTGCTTTCATATTTACTTCTCTACAAGCATTTCTTCCTTATATTTCAAACGTTTTGCTGAAGTCAAATAAGGGGAGAGAAAGGCAAGAAAAATATGTTACTCTTAATTTGCTTTTATAACTCATACATTTTTTTTAAGGATTTGGTATCATAAAAAAGGGGGAGAATGTTAGATATGATTAGTTTTGATGATGTCAAATATTAAGAGCAAAAAGTTTGCATAATATACTTATCTTCTACATTGACTAACTACTATACTTAATGTTGCATATCTTATAGATTAGTCAAGCAAAGAAAGAAGAACATTGAAGATATTCAAGAAGATATCTAATTGGGTCAAGAAGAATGATATTGAAGAAAGAACAACTTGCAAGAACTTATGGGAATATCAAGATTGAAGCTATTAGAAGAGATACTGGAGGTTTCTATGGTTAAATAGAAGTTAAAATAGGTCATCATGAAACTAAAATGACTTATGCGAAAGTTATGCCAACTCCAGAAATGATCACTTAAGTGATCACTCGAGTGATACGTCACAACCACATTTTGAAGGTGACCACTCGAGTGATGCATAGTACTCTCTTGTGCTCTATTTTCGACATTGTGGACAAAACTCTCAAACTACACGTCTGATTAAGATAAAACCAATGGCATATGAAACTAGACTAAAGAGCTTTCTATGTATAGGTCATAAGTCATATTTGGAGCTATATTTTAAGCGGTATGACTTCTAGAAATTAGACTTAAAGATGAAACCAATGGCATAAGAAACTAGACTTAAAGAGATTTCTATATATAGGTTATAAGTCATATTTGGAGCTATATTTTAAGCGGTATGACTTCTAGAAATTGACACTCATGAATTTAAACATTGTCTAGTGCTATAGTCACTATTTGGATAATAGGTTTCATAATACAATGAGTTTGGAGATGATTCTTGTTGCATTGAAATGTAGACGGAAAGAGCTTTTTTATGTTAGGTTATTTGCCATATTTGGATTGAAAATAACCAGATCACTCAAGTGAGTACTCAAGTGATGACTTGCGATCACATGAGTGACCACTCAAGTAATGTAGCAGTGATACTCTCTTTCAAGTTTTGGAAGGGATCACTCAAGTGATTACTCGAGTGACCACTCAAGTGATGCTTGCCAGGAAAACAGAGCAACATCACATAACTTTCGAAAATCATAGGAATGATTGTGTAACTCATTTCTCTTACTTCTAATCACTCTAACACTTTATTCTATTAGTGTTGAAAGTATCTCTCCATGAAAACAATGAAGAGATCATGTAAAGAAGAGAAAAGCTACTTTACCAAAGCAGAGCATCCACTGAACATAACGGCTAGTTTTTCAAATATAAAAAGCGGTCAAACGTAGCAACAGGAATTAACGGATAGATTGAAATAGTCATAATAGTCATATCCTACTCAACTAAAATACAAGAGATTCAAGCAGACAGAGAACAACAATGCCAATGCCAACACGTAAATGTCTTAAGCTATTCACCTTGACCTAAACACTCTGTTATTCTCTAGCTTCTATGTCATTTAATTTTAAGAGAGTAATTATTTGTATTGTAGTTCAGTATTCATCTTATTCACTTTTAAGAGAGAAGATTGCTTGTAATTCTTCATCATCAAGGTTGTATCGTTAAGGTGTGTAAGGGAGAGTAACTTAGTGAGAGATTTGTAAAAGGCTTCACAAGTGCCTCAGTAAACTTGCGGGATTGTAGAGTCTTCTCTTGTACTCGGATTAAACAATAAGATAGTGGATTGAAAATCTCAGGAAGAGCCTGGGGATTAGATGTTGGTCATCGTGGATTGGACCGAACCAGGATAAATCACAGTTTACATATTCTCTTCCCTAAGTTCTTATATTTCTAGCATATATTATTTAAATATCTTACACCCAATTCACCCTCTTCTTGGGTGTTAGCCTGTTCTAACAGAGCTAGCATATGAAATTGTAAAAGTGCACTCGAGTTTTATATATGAACTCAAGTTTTGAACAAACACTCGAGTCTTGTCACCAACACTTCTAATCATCCTTTGTAACTTGCATTCTGAAACAGGACCAAGAAATCTTTATCAATTTGACTGGTAATATTGCACTCGAGTATGGTAAGGCACTCAAGTGTGGTGCTATACTTCCAATGCACTCTTAACAGTTTCTTATAGGAATAAAGTGAAAAGGTGTTGACTAGCCTGAGAACTCAAGTCCATGGTAGATAAGTCGAGTTTTGCTTGAACACTCTTGTAAGTGCTTCACAGAGACAACCTGAAAAAGTAACAACAGCCAAGAGAACTCAAGTATTGATCAAGAACTCAAGTGTGGCCGCTAATACTTGAAAGTTATCCCATGCACTTGAAAGTATGACCAAGATTACTCTACTGACATGCAAATATCAAAGAGAACTTGAGTGTGAAAGGTGAAACTCGAGTAAGGACTAAAGTGTGAAGCAAAAACTCAAGTTCATCTGTCTCAGAAGCTGAATGCAATAAGAGTCACAGTGAACAATCCAAATATGGTTAAATGTTATTTATTCATTGTGTTTCCACTTGTTATTGTTCCTAAACATTATCTGACATGTATTTTAAGTGTGAAATAGGTAATGAAAAATTCATATTACATATGTAAATGAGAAAGTCAATGGTGATGAACATAATCATTGCACAACGACTGCTGGATAAGTGTCATTGCATGCAGTTGACCTACCATGAAGGAATGTTTAAAAAACATAAACGCTTACATCCCACTCCACAACGTGACATTTAGTTTCATAACAGAACATCCCTCTCCTTAATGGCATGTTACATAATGGCTATTTCAGACTTGCTATAAATATAGAGCATTAGAGACAAGTTAAAGAAGAACACATCACAAGAGCATATATTGAAAAACTTACAAGAGTCTCTATTTTCATATACATCTCTGTATTTATATTATACTTTAGTGATTTTCATATCCACTCTATAAGAGAGTATATAAACATATTTTAAACTCTATTTTTGAGTTGATCTCAAGGTAAAGGGATCTTAAAAGGGTATATTCCTTATAGGGGAAGCTGTAGAGAAAATTCCTGGTAAGACTTTCTACTTGTAAGACTTACAAGATGCAAGCAAGAGAGAATGTTGATGCTCGTAAGACTTACAGGGGTGTAAGCAAGGGAGAACATTGGTGCTCTTAAGACTTGCATAAGGTAAGCAAGAGAGAAAGGTCATGGGAAGTGTTCTACTTGTAAGACTTGCCGTAATGGGAGAGAAAATTCTAGGTGTAGAATATTTATGATCATAGTCCTTGTGAGCATAGATGTTATCTTATGGCATTCCAAGAGCCCACTGAATCTTGGAAGACTAGTGAAAATCTTGGAGGTGTTGATCTCTGAGGATTGGAGGTAGGCCTGGGGTTGGGCCGAACTAGTATAACTCTCTATATGCAAATTTCTCTCATATCTACTCTCTCTTTATTTATTTCCATAACAATGTAACACGTAAAAATTTTATTACACCCCCAATTCATGCCCTCTTGGGTGAAGCTTGCCTCTTTTAGCAATCCCTTCATTGACCATTATTTTAAACTTGAGTATTGTTAGAAATGGCTTAGGTGGTAATAAAATAGATCATAGTTTGATGAATGCTTTAAGAACTAGTGAAGAATATGAGAATGGGGTAGAAGAGTTTATTGAATTTACTAGAAGGAATACACCTACAAAAAATGGGATATATTTTTATCCTTGTGTCAATTGTTTAAATGAGAGTCGATGGGATATTGATGATATAAGGGATCACCTACTTTATGATGGAATAAATCTTCGATACACAAGGTAGATATTGCATGGTGAGGAAGAAAATACTTGTCCGTCGCATAAAAAGGAAGTTGTAGATGTCATAGATGAAGATAGAACAGTAAAAATGATTTATGATATTAAGGTAGAAATTCTTTAACACAATCACATGTATATGATAGCCTCCAGAGTGATACAAAGACACCGTGCATTTGGTCAACTTAAAGGCAACTTATGAGTAGACCGATAGTAGTTTCACATTGTTGCTTGAATTGTTGTGTGATATGTTTTCAGACAATAATGTACTTCTAAATTGTATATATGAGACCAAGAAAATCTTGTCTATGATGGGTATGGAGTATAAAAGATACATACTTACCTTAATGACTACGTATTGTACAGAAAGGAGTATGAAGGTCTTAGTAAGTGTCTGAAGTGTAAAACTTCTTGATACAAAGTGAAGAAAGGTAGTGGTTGTGGCGATGGGACAACTAAAAGGCTACCTTTAAATGTTTTATAGTATCTTCCATTAATAATGTAGTTTAAGCATTTGTTTGAAAGTGCAATAAAAACGAAGACATTGAGATGGCATTCTAATAAGAGAATATCTGATGAAAAATATCTTCAGTACCCAGTTGACTCTCCATAATGAAAGAAAATAGATGAAATGTTCCCTTAATTTGGCAGTGACCTAAGAAACCTTTGGATTGGGCTTTGTACAGATAGAATCAATCCGTATGAAACTCTTAGTAGCACACATAGTGTTTGGCTGGTTCTCCTTGTGATATACAACTTACCTCCCTAGCTATGTATGAAACGTAACTATGTGATGCTTTCTATGATGATTTATGGACCAAAACAACCAGGCAATGATATCGATGTCTACTTGACACCATTGATTAAGGACTTGAAGAAGTTATGGGAGGAAGGCATAGATATGTTTATTGCATATAAACATGAATCCTTTAAGCTATGCGTAATAATTTTCACCAGGATAAACCACTCTTCTACATATGGAAATTTATTAGGGTATAGTATGAAGGGGCATAAAGAATGTCTGATATATAAAATAGACACACAATTCCATCAACTTAAGCATAGAAGGAAAATGGTCTACCTTAGTCATAAGAGGTTTATTTATCGGTTCCACCTGTATTGTAGGTTTAGAAAGTGTTTTAATGGCTTACAAAAGTATAGAATGGCTCCAAAGGCATTAACTGGAGAGGAAGTTTATAGTTAGGTAGAACATATGAATGTCATCTTGGGTAAGAATCAAAGGACCGTGGGTGAGAAGAATATATGGAAGAAGAGGTTAATTTTCTTTGATCCTTCATATTGGTGTAGTGTTGATATAAGACATAATATTGATGTGACGTGATGCGTGTAGAGAAACTTATTTGTGATAGCCTTGTTGGTACGCTTTTACATATAACAGGGAAGACTAAGGATGGAATTAGTGTGAAACTAAACTTAGTTGATATGGGCATAAGAGAATGGTTACACCTATAACTAAGAGATGATGGTAAGTGGGCGTATATGGAGCCAACAGTGCATACACTACCAAAAACTGAGAAAAAAGGTTTGTCAGGTGTTTGCATGACATTATGGTGCCATAAGGGTATTCTTCTAATGTGAAAAGGTTTGTCTCAATGGAAAATTTGAAGTTAGTGGGAATTAAGTCCCATGATTATCATGTATTGATGCAACAACTATTACCGGTAGCTATTAGAGGCGTTATGAAAGATTAAGTGTGAACCATTGTAACAAGATTGTGTGTTTTCTTTAATACAATCTATAAAAAAGTCATTGACATTGAAAAGATGGATGAGTTGAAAAATAAGGGTTATAATATTTTGTCCCAACTAGAGATGCATTTTTCTCCTGTATTTTTTGATATAATGGTGCATTTGATAGTTCATTTGGTAAGGGAGGTAAGTTTTTGTGGTCCAGTTTACCTAAGGTGAATGTACCCTTTCGAGAGATACATGAAGATCATAAAAAGGGTATTCTAAAAATCCTTATCAACCTAAAGCGAATAGTTGAAAGATATATAGTTGAAAAGGCTATAGACTTTTGCAAAGATTATCGATTTAAGGCGAAGGCACAATCTTGGCATGAATAGGGGAGAAGTAAGGGAACAGAGGACTTAAAGTGAAGAATATACCTCGTGAAGAGGTATTGCAAGCTCACTTATATAGTTTAAATAGTATAGAAGAAGTTCAACTGTACTTAGATAAACACCTAAAGAGTTTGAAGAACATGAATCCAAGGAAGAATGACATGCAGATAGCTAATGAACAAAACAAGACATTTATAGAGTGGTTTAAAAAAAGGTTTTGTATTAGATTGATGTGTCAGAGACAATCAAGTGATTGCCTTGGGGGCCTTCTTTTCAGGTCATCATGTAGAGTGGTTATGATATAAACATGTATTCTTTCTACACAAAAGACCAAGATGATAAAAGTACTATATAAAATAATGGGGTGATGGTAAAAGATGCAAGCATGCACTTTTTCAGTTTGAAAGACAAAAATCCCATATTAGCATCCATAGCCTATTATAGAGTTATTAAAGAAATATGGGAGATGATCTACCACAAGTTCAAAGTTGTTTTATTCAAATGTAAGTGGATTAACAATAATGTTGTTGTAATATATCAGTAATTTGGATTTATCTCAATTGATTTTTAAAGAGTTGGCTATAGAGACGAGCCTTTCATTCTAGCAAGCTAAGTAAAACAAGTGTTTTATGTCAGATTCTGCAAATAAAAAAATATCCATTGTACTTAAATGTAAAAACAAAAGTCTGGGGATCCAACCTTCAACCTCGATGACACAGCACCTTTTACTACAAATCCACCTAGACCATTTAAGTACAATTGGTAGATGATGAAGATTATACTACAAGAAATTATCATTGTGAAAGATAATGGGAAAACATATAAAGTAAGACCTTAAGAAAAACCATACATATGGCTAGTTTAATGATTATTGAATATAAATTAAGAGAAAGTGTAACACCTACCTTCTATATCAGATAATTGGGGTTAATTATGCAAAGCATCGAGTGTTAACTCATTTTTTTAGCTTTACAAAACATTTCAGCCATAAACTGACATTTCAAAATTACTTTTTCATTCTCAACTAGGTATGCTTACACAATTAATTACATCATTTGATATCTTATACAAGATAGAGTGTTACAAATTACTCTTCAATCCTTCTTGACACTTCCGTTGTGCAACTCTGATGTATTCCATATCTGTGCTTAACATACCTATATGTTTGGGTGAGGGAGAGTGAGATTCGGGAGAATCTTAGCAGCAAACTTTGCAACTATGCACACAAGATACAAGCTTAATGCAAGACATGTTTGCTTACATAAATTCATGCTAGCATAATGACATTCTTGCATGCTCAATGCTTTACACATTACACAAATGGCCATAGCATAAGAAAAAGTAGACCTTCAATCATTCATATAGGCTTCACATCATTCATCAAAGCAATTAAACATGTCCATGCATAAGCATACTTATCAAGTAAATTCAAGTCAAGAAAGTTTTATTACCTTTTGCTTTTTGTCCTCCTCTTTGTACCTTTCCTTCCAACCATTGAAGTTTCTTGAAGAAACTTCTACTCTCCTTCTTTCTTATCTTCGTATGGCCCTAGATACACTTCTACATCATTATAGCCATGATAAATGAATGGCCAATGTTGCTACTTTAGCCTTTAGGACATGTATCTAAGATTTGATCTCATTTTAGTACAATATACCTAAAATGCCAAAAATTCATGGGTCACTTTAATCTGCCAGTTTTTTTACCCAAATTTGAAAACTCATAACTAAATCTAGAAAAATCTATATTGAGTGGTTCCAGTTTATGTCTAAAGATTTTTTAGTTCTTTTTCAAAGCAAAATATCAAGAGCACCAATTATAACCACACAATTCCGAAAAATTCATCAAATCTAGTTTGCCACAGAATTCGTTCCAAATTCAAGGTCAAACTTTGAAATATCATAACTCTCAATCCACTGAACCAGAGGATTATTATTACCTATCATATTAAAGCCCAAGGATGTCTACTTTCATCCTGTAAAATTTCATGAGGTTAGGACTAGGCCAGACTATTCCAAAACACACCACAACAAATCTATTTCTGGAAAACGAACCTGGCAACACTATCTATCATCTTCTAAAATTCACGATTTTCTTCACAATCATCTAAAAATCATAACCACATGCTTTCCCACATAATTTTGTATGTAGAATTCAATGAAATACTCAAAAATATCAAAATCCAACTCTTCCTTCTATCCTGTTCAGACCATAGAAACCCCTAACTTCCACAAAATTGTGTTCTTGCAAATTTAACCACAAGAATCATCATAGATCATCATAAATCCTCTTCAAATATCATAATCACCATCATATGAACATCAAACCCTAAAAACTCCTCTTGGGCAAAAATCTTAAGGTTTTAGTAACTCAAGAAATGCTCAACAAAATCACAGGATATTCGGTTCAAATCGAAACATATACTTACTAGAACTCGAATATATGATATGTTCTTAATTCCTGAGCACCTTCTCTAAGTAGACAAAATCAAACTCCTCAGATTCCAAAACCACAAAAATGAAGCTTGGAGTGAGTAGAAGAAGGTTACTAAACACTTAATTTTACGAAATCACCGATTCGGGGCTTGAAATCACTCTTGAACACTCTAAGAGCTCTTCTGTCTCTCTTCTCTTAACTTTCTCCTCTTTTTCATCTATTTTGGGCAGCTAAATGAAATATAAAGAGGCAAGGAGAAGAGTGAATTTTCATTTTCCAAAATTGCCCTTGGTTCATGTAAAAATTACCAAACTACCCTTTGAATAAATTTTAACTATTCTTTCATTCTCCTTCAATCCTAGCCGACCATTTGTCCAGATGAGAGATGATCCAATTAAGTGTCCAGTTAGCCATCAGAAATTTTGCCAAGAAGTCAAAAAGTGGCTTTTGAGATGTCACGCTCTGATTGGCCCGTTTAAAAAAAGCTACTTTATGCATATGGGACCCACTACTTTATTAAAGTTGCTTTATCAGTGTCTACTCAGGATTTCTCTTGGTGTACTTTGGGATTACGTCATCTTTTTCTTAATAACAAATGGTGCATATACCTACCCTAAAAATGCCATGTGCACACCTATACCGGCGTATTTTACCCGACTAATTGATCACATGTTTCATAAGGAAGCTAGATGGCATTTTTCTATGGCTCTTGAACACATGCACCAATATATTTCCCTGACTAACCACACATTCTAAGCCCTCATATAATCTGGATACTTGCTCTCTATATGGAGAGTCGAATCGCATAGTCCCTGAAAGTCATTCTATCTCTTGGTCGTTCTTGGTACTCTTGCTAAACTTGGCTTAGTAGTCTGCTTGATATGCACTTATTCTCAAGTTTCTAGGCCCAAAGTTTAGGATTTTACATTTCTTCCCCTATTAAATAAATTTCATCCTTGAAATTTAATACTCAACTTGAGGCATAAATCCTAGATAGCACTTCTTCATTTCCTTTTTCTTAAATCATATTTCTATTTACTAGCACTATAGCCAGTAAGTAATATTTGAGTTGACAAACTCATATCTCTAAGTACTTCTTTTAGTGTCTATTTCTTTCTATCAATGCCTGATCCTGTGTTGTCATGACTGCCATCTACACCACTTTTCGATTCAAAGCATTATCTATGACATTTATTCCATCTGGAATCTATTAGCAACTCTATTCGTCGTCGTTGTCTCATGTTCAATTCTTTCAGTTTATTCAGATTTCTAAAAAAATCTAGTAGTTGTAGAACAGTTCTAAAATTGCACCCCACAAATAGTGGTGTCACATTTTCAAAGCAAAGACTGTTACCGCAAGCTTGAATTCATGTATGGGATATTTAGTTTAATGATGCTTTAGCTATCCGAAGGTATACACCACCAGTCTTATAGACCATGTTGGTCATCCCAATCCGTTCTTTCTAGTATTTCTATGGACTATTCTGGTTAATTCTGTAGAACACACACATCATTTCTATTCAGTAGACTATATATGGGAGCACATGTCATCCTCTCCTCCAGCTTTCAGAAGCACTTTTATGTGCATTCTACCACTTCGCAATTAAATTCTTTCACATGAGCTTTTCTTAATGGCAAGGTAATTCAAGAAAAACTTTTTGTAATAACTGATAAGATCCAGACAAATGCATATCACTATGATAGTTTCTGTCCTTTTTCAGTTCAATACTGCTTCGATGTCACTAGATCTATCAAGACACCTTTTTCTATGAGACAACATGGCCCAAAAAATTAATTTTGAACGCCAAATTCACATTTGTTTAATTCGTCATAAAGTTGCTCTAAGATTCCCAGCACTACTCACGAGTGCTCTTCACATTCTTCTCTATTCTTTGAATAGGTTAGAATGTCCTCAGTGAAGACCACTACAACTGGTCTAACATAGTTGAAAATTTCATTTCATCTATTCACTTTATTTCATCTATTCTATCAATATAGCAGGTGTAACACCCGTGTTTTGAAAGCATATAGATGGCATAAGTGTAGTAATATCTTTAGAAAGGAGACCAGTAATCTTTTGTAAACAGCGAAAGTCCCAACTTCAAGCAGAGAGTGGAGCTGTAGACAATCTTTGATAAAATGTCCAGGCTTTTTACAAGCATGACAAATCAGCTGCCCTTCACAAGATCTACCCAGGTGTGTCTTACGGCAACGAGGACATGGTTGCTGTGTTTGAGGACCTTGATAGCCTTTCTTCTCAGATTGAAAGGGCTTTTTGTTGTTTCCCTTAGAAAAGAACCCCAAAATACGATCTCATTCTTCTTTTTGATCCAAGCAGTAAAATCGAGAAGGTAGGCTAGTGTGGTTTGGATCCAAATATCATCAGTTAACACTAACCCAAGCTCGACCCTTCGCCCATATAGGTTCCTTACTTGCCCGAAGAATGCTATATATCGAATCATGGAGGAAATAAACTCATCGTACCGCAGCAAGTATAATTCCTTAAAGCATTCCCACAGCTCATGGTCTAGGTGTGGGTCAAAGAATAACTGAGTCACCGGGGCTCTAGACTCAGTATCAGAATCGGCACCTTGAAAATTCTCATCATTCTCAGGATCACTATAATTGCCTATAGATGGCTCTATGCTAGGACTAGCCTGCCTAGCCTTTATTATTATTGTCATATGGTTGGGAACTCTTTTCCTTGCCGTACGCCGCACTCTTGGTCCATTCCCTCCACTATGCTCCCCTTTATTAATGACTACATAAAGTTTACCCTCCGGTATACGATGCTCTAGAGGAGGCTAGTTAATAGACGAGGGGGAACTACTTCTTTATCTTTTTCTATCAGACATGGTTTCTATCATAAAGCAACTATCCAAGGGTTAGAATTATGAATTGTACTAACATAAGAGGAGAACTTTATCCTAGAGCCAAGAACTTATGCTCTGATACCAATAAATGTAACACCCGTGTTTTGAAAGCATATAGATGGCATAAGTGTAGTAATATCTTTAGAAAGGAGACCAGTAATCTTTTGTAAACAGCGGAAGTCCCAACTTTAAGCAGAGAGTGGAGCTGTACTTGAATGGGTTTTCAAAAATCTTTTCAAAAATCATTTTCAGATTGGGTCTCATATGATTTATTTTAAGCCATCCGTTTTAGGTTCATTTCTTCATATCAGAGTGTTTACTAATAAGTTCTCTTCTGAAACCCAAGCTACTATGCTTAATTAACGGCCCTAGGTGGACGGCTGTCCACTATTGGTACGAATGTCGTTGCGCGTTCACTTATATACAAGCGCTTACATACATGTCAGTACGAGACTGACCACACTTAAATACAAATTACATACAATCTCCAAAATAGATAACTAACAAAAAACTAAATTCTAAGTCCTTTGCTTCATTTGCTCGTGTTTACCTTCTTGCCAGAGCAACTACTTGCCCGAGCTGAAAATTTGTTTTGGAAAAATAGGGTGAGATTCAATGAATCTCAGTAGTAACAGATATCACTCATATAAAATGCACATTTATCATGCCATGTCAACCAAAGTTATAGTACAATCAACATATTCAACATTCAAAGATAAATTCACAATATGCAGAAAGCATAAAGTTACCAATTCAAGGACAACCGTCCCTTGTCACAGCGCTGGGAAATTCTACTGGGCCTTAGCCCTTCTCATCTGAATGTTTAAAATTCACGATGGAACAAACATGCATATAACATATCACATAGTATGTGAGGGATAAGTTACTACCTGACAATTTTTCCAAATCTTGATCTTGATTGACGTGCTTTGAACGTCCTAGGCAAGTGTCAAATCCTATCAATTATAATTTACGGGCAATAAGTTATTTCTTAGTCCAACTCTTCATAAATTAATCTCTTATGTAGGTTACCATTAGGGTCACTACATTAGGCCCAATATGAAGCTAATGAGCTCAAGCTACTCCAAATGCTTAACTTAACTCTTAAATGTCCAATTTTATTACAAAAACTCTTTGCTTTGAATTTTCGCACAATTACCAAAAGCTGGCAGATTTTTCACTGAACTTTGAAAAATCATAACTAATTCTAGAAAAATCGAATTGAGGTGATCCAAAATTCTATATAACCCTTATTAAGTCTATTTTAAGGGAAAAATACTTTCAGTAGCTGAAAGATGGCGCACACTTCCCAGTTTTTCGTTTTCTCCCTGCTGCCAGAAAATCTGACCAGTTTTAATGGTCTACTTCAAACATTCATAACTCCTAGTATACTTATTGAAATCCTTCATAATACATATCAAATTAAAGGTCTATAAGTGTACTTTAATTCTGAAAAATCTGATAATCAAAAGATGAAGTTTTGACAATGAAAGTTTCGCCACAATAAAACTGCCAGACAAAAACGCACACTGGCAACTTTGTTGCACAAGTAGACTTAATTTCCAATTTTTGATTCTTTAAACCAGTCTATCAAAAATTATAACTAGAGCCTATTCCCACACAATTTTTCATGTAGAATCCAATGGAAAGCTCAAAAATACCAAAATCAAATTATTTCTACCAGATTTATCCCCCAACCGAAATCTGCCTCCCAAAACAACAAAAATTCCACTTTGTGATTTTAACAACCAACAAGTCTAATACTTCTCCAAACATCATATATCACCTTATATATATGATTAAAACATCTTCCTTCTTCAAAAACACCCCTTGAATGAAATACATGGGTGGTTGAAGAGCTAAGAAAAACTCAATGAAATCACAAAGTATTCAGTTCAAAAGAAAGCCTACGCTTACCTCTTCGCGTTTCTACAAGTGGTTCGGTATTCCGGCGGCACTCTGGTAGACTAATTGGCACAAAACACCTCAGATGAGAAATCTAAGACCATAGAATTGAAGTTTATAGTGAGTAGAGGAAGTTTCCTGAAGGACTTACCGAACAATAACGGTGATTCAGGGTTGAAATCGGCTCCGGTAGTCAAGAAAACTCACTATTCACTCCTCCTTCTCTCTTCTTGTGTTCTTAAGCTTAAGAAATCTGATTTCTCTTTCTCTTTCCATGGTTGCATGAAATTTTGCCATTTAATTAGGCATGGATGGTTGTGATTTAATCACATAAAATGATCTCATCTCATCTTGCCACGTGTCACAAGTTAAATGCTTAAGAGTGCCACGTGTCATGCAACCATTTGTCTTCCACTTTTCTCTTTCTTCGGTGGGTCATAAATGGTCAGGGGAAGGGGAGGCCTGACAATTTCCCCGGACTCCTGGGTTCGGTGCTCGACTCAAAAAGTAAGCGACCCAGCCGGAGACCGGTGAATTCCCCGGACTCAGACGCTAGGTGGCGTACTTCAGAGATGACAACACGAAAGGTTTAAAGTGGGTGTAATGATGTGTAATGATGAGGGACACATGTCACCCCCTCATTTGGCCAAACACAAAAACATGTTTTTACTTTGTAATAATTTCGGGACATTTGTCATTTCCTTATTTGGCCAACACGAAAGATGTGTCATCATGAGTCATAATGAGCTGTCATTACATACTTTACTGAAGTTCTTTTTAATAAAGTTGCTCCATCGGTGCATTACTCGGAATTCCACGTGGGACCTATGTGGGACCATGGCACGCATATCGAGACATATCACGAAATGCCCGAATTCCTCCGATCTCGTAGCTGACGCCCCTGAACCCTGCAGCCACCGACGAATTTTGCTCTGACTTCTTACACTTGTATTTTTTTTATTCTACTATTTCCATATTTACACGTTTTTAGTATTGCAAAATTTGGTATATTACAGCAGGTGCATTAGCTAGTCCATAGGACACACATTCTTACCTTCATACTATATGCATATTAGGTCTTATACTTTCAAGATATTTAGTCTCATAGTCATTCTTTATTCATTCCAGGCACAATCTCTTGCTACTCAAGCTTTTCATATACTTATGTAATGTTCTTAAAGCATGGAAAACAAACCATTCAACATTCAGCATTCAGTATTCAGTAGTCACAAGACATACAATCTAATGAGTAATCAATTTTCAAGGACACGTTGGTCTCTTCCCATAATGCTAGGTATTCACAATTCAAGGAAACACAAGTCCTTTCTCACAGTGCTAGTTATTCTACTATATTGGGCCATTCTATATTGATACTAGGCTATTATGCCCTTTACACAGCACTAGATATTCTTCATCCTAATACACAATGGTCCTTTTCCATAACGATAGGTATTCTCTAGCATTACGTCCCAGGGCTTCTATTGCATATTGGGTCTTACAGCCCTATTCAAACTTGCACACTGGATCTTACCACCATAGGCCTTATACATTAGTTTACGCATAACCTCTTAACATGTGTAACTGGGTATAGTGGCTAACTACTAGGCCATATCGGGGTAAGTGCTCTTGATCATGAAATCAAATTCACCATGTAATGCTAAACTAGCTTTGTTATCCTAATTTTCAAGTTCTTTAGCGGCTCCACACCATGAGTTTCCTATTCAGTACCTCCCATAGGTATCCCCTTTTCTATGAGAACAATACAAATTACCTCAGCAGTTGTATATCGAATGCTCATCAAGTCTGACTACCAGATTACCATTCCATGCCATAGGCATGTCAAGTCTTACTACCTAACATATATTCCTAAAAGGAATACACTCGATAGTAAAAATATACAAGTAGAACCATTACATAAACTATGAGAGCAAGAGCTGCTTTCCATTATTTTGTTGAGCCTATTCTTTCCTTAATTCCTTTTCTCATATGAGGTTATTCTGTGTGTACTTCCAATATCGATCCCATTCCAAACATAATTCTACTTCCCATATCGAGTAATCTATTATATTATACAAGGAATCCGTAAGCCACCTATACATTTTATTCTCTGTCTCTACCATAAGACCATATCTCGTCGCTTTTCTCATTCTTTCTATTACTTTATTTCATCATAAAACAAACTCATTCATTCTTTCTATTTGAATATTTCATAATCAAAATCTTTCCCTATGCTAGATTAGCAACTAAAAACTCCAGAAACCTGATACATATCTATACCATATTCTAGTACCTCAAATCATTCAAGCCAATTCAAATTGCTAAAGAATCAATTCAACTATTATTTGATTCTTAGGTTACAATTTACTAAGGGGTATATGGTCAGGCATCTATCACATTCTTTAAGGGGTTAAAGGCCAATTTTGCCCCAGAAGTATTCACTGGGGGCCAATTCGGGGCCAGAAGTATTTCGAGGGCCATTTTTGCCCCGGAAGTTTCAAATTGGGACAATTTTGCCCTGGAAGTTTTAAATTTGGAGCAATTTTGCTCTAACGTTAGTTGACCGTTAGCCTGGACAAATTTGCTCCAAATTTGATACTTCCAGGGCAAAATAGCACCTTAACCCAATGACCGTTAGTCGGGCGCATCGAACACCATGCGACGTGCTGTGCTCTTCCAGGCGCTAGACCCTACCTCCGGCTGAGCCAGGGGGCAGGCTGTAAAACAGAAAAGAGAACTCTTCTCGAGGCCCATGCTGACTTCTCTGGACTCACTAACGTTGCTGTCAACTGCCACGTCCCGGTTTAGGAATTTTGACCCGATCACCTTTCAAACTATGCGTGCTGCATGCTATCATACGACTGAGCTAGGGTGGGCAAGTACCATTCACATCAAACCTTTCCCCTCTTCAGCCTTCAAAGTCCTTATTTGAATATTTTCTACTACCACTAAGATCTGTATTGACGGCCACTCTGCCCGAGCTCTGAAGTATGTGACCTATACCCATCGTCGGGGTAAGTGCTAGGCCTTGATGAGTAGAAAGGTATGGCAGTCGCTGTAAACCCTGAGGAGCGCACCTGGGTGGAGTAGCCGTCAATGCAGATCTTGGTGGTAGTAGCAAATATTCAAGTGAGAACTTTGAAGGCCAAAGAGAGGAAATGTTCCATGTGAACGGTACTTGCACATGAGTTAGTCGACCCTAAGAGATGGGGGAAGCCCGTCTAATAGCGTGCAGCATGCGTACTTTGAAAGGGAATCAGGTCAAAATTCCTGAATCGGGACGTGGCAGCTGACAGGAACGTTAGTGAGTCCGGAGACGTCGGCATGGGCCTCGAGTTCTCTTTTTTGTTTAATAGTCTGCCCATCCTGGCTTAGCCGGAGGTAGGGTCCAGCGGCTGGAAGAGCATAGCATGTCGCATAGTGTTCGATGCGCCCGACTAACAGTCATTGGGTTAAGGTGCTATTTTGCCCCGGAAGTATCAAATTTGGAGCAAATTTGCCCAAGCTAACGGTCAACTAATGGTCAACTAATGTTAGGGCAACATTGCCCCAAATTTGAAACTTCCGGGGCAAAATTGTCCCAATTTGAAACTTCGGGGGCAAAAATGGCCCTCGAAATACTTCCGGCCCCGAATTGGCCCCTAGTGAATACTTTCGGGGCAAAATTGGCCTTTAACCCTTCTTTAAATCATTCTCTTAATACCTCAAATCACCTCAAGTCAATTATATTACTAAAATATTATTTTGGGTAAAGAAGTAACATATAACATTCTTTCATTCTTCTATTGCTTCTTAACCTCAAGATCATGCCCAACTATTACTTCAGCATCCCGAACTATATTCTATGCCTCAATTATAACTAATATGCATACTAGGAATCATTAGTATTTATAATTCTTATTCCTATCTTTACATTATTCATTCTAAAATTCTAATGGCATCTTTAAGAATCACCATATATCACACCTTAATGCACTCAACCTTTAATCGAAAGGTTGCAAATTTCTAAGGTACTTCCCGTCACCCATCTCGAGATTACTCTCATCTAAACATGTTTAACCATGGTGCTCTGATGGGGTTTGGTGCATTAAGGCAGTCTGCGTCCATATATCACTTGACATCGATATATTATGATCCCCGTATATCATTTCATTTTCCCCAGTAGTGCTAAATACTGTCCCTACAAGGAAATTTAAGTAGTACTAATTTCTTGGTAAAGCTCTTTTATGTATTTCCATATCATAAGGTGGGGTTCTAAATCATATTCTATTTCATCCTTAAAGCATCATAAACAATTCAACCATAGTCATAAGGTTCAAAGTTGTTAGATCTCATGTTTTGATGATAACAAAGGATATTATGAAAAAGATTTGATTAATAAATAAGAACAAAGTATAAACAGGGAAAAGCATCATTTGAAGTTAGCATTGGAGTAATGAAGATAAGCCAAGAGAAAAAGCTGAGAAACTTGATCAGAAGCAACTTTTCTAAAGGTATTACTCGAGTAAGTACTCGAGTAATGGGACAAAACTTGAAGTAACCAGAGGCACCTTCCAGTAACCTACCAACGTTACTCGAGTAAGTACTCGAGTAATAGTGTAAATGTTTTCAAGTTGCTCTCGGCCTACCAATGTTACTCGAGTAACTACTCGAGTAACCAGGTAAATATTTGGAGTTGCTCTCGACCTGCCAACGTTACTCGAGTAGGTACTTGAGTAACCATGTAAAAATTTTCAAGTTGCTCTCGGCCTGCCAATGATACTCGAGTATGTACTCGAGTTACTCTGTTTCAGAGAATGTGGTGCTCTCGGTATTTTGTACCACTGCCAATGTTACTCGAGGAGCTACTCGAGTAACCCTCTAAGGTAAGTAAAAACTTGAAGGTAGTACTCGAATAACTTAATCTTATTCTATCTCATTTTCCTCGAGTCATTACTCTAGTATAGAAGTATTTAATGTTTTATTTTAAGTGGATTACTCGAGTATGTACTCGAGTATGCAGAGATATTTTGAAGGAAAACCTCAAGTCATTACCCAAGTAAGTTATGCACAAAAAGTAAGTTTACTCGAGTATGTACTCGAGTAACAAGGTAATCAAACTTGAAGTGCTCTCGGCCTTGAAATCCTGCCAACATTACTGGAGTAAAGCATCGAGTAACCAAAAGTTTACTTGAAGGTTTACTCGAGTTGGTACCCGAGTAACCTATGAAGAAAAGAATGCATTACTCAAGTAGGTACCCAAGTAAACAACTATTTCCAAAGGTTTGAGATTTAGTTTATTCCATGCACTACCCGAGTAAACTTATATTTGTTTTCTAACTTGAAGTTGATCAAAGTTTTCCCGATGATACTCGAGTAAGTACTCGAGTAAACTTCAAGGGATACTCGAGTAGCTACTCGAGTAAGAAAACCCAGAAATTCAGAAATTATTCAAACGTTCATTGATTTGTTTCCTATATGATTAACCTTTTATTGTATTAGTATTCTTAGCATATTTACAGATAATCAATGAAGAGATCTTACCAAATAAGGAAAGTCAAATGCAACGTTCAAATGTCACCTACCGCCACCTACCGCAAACGGATATTTTTCAAATACTAGAAAAGTCAACAGTGGCTACGTACTCTCCAACGGATGAGAAGAAAATGTTCCAACGGTCATCACCAACATATCTATATATATGGGAACATCCAAACAGAACAATAACACACACAAATGTATCATCAAGTTCATTGCTCTGTTTTTACATTGTAATTGTATTTCTATGCTTCAGTGATTCTTATTCACTCTGTAAGAGAGATATTACATTCAAACTCAATATTTGTTATTGAGATAACTTAAGGTTGTGGAACCTTGAGTTGGGATTGGATTACAACTTGTAAGGGGGAGCGAGTGTCCAGGTGAAGGAACTTGCTTGTACTGAGGTGCCAAGAACCCACTGAATCTTGGAAGTTGTAGTGAAACTCTCAGAGAAGCTCTGAGGACTGGACGTAGGTCAAAGTGGTTGTGGCCGAACCAGTATAACTCCCGGTGTACACTTCAGTGATATTTCTCCTTACTCTTTACTGCTTTATATTCACCGTCAAGTTTTTATATTTCCAACAAATTTTTAGTATCACCCAATTCACCCCCCCTCTTGGGTGAAACGCTTGCTCTTACAAAAGTATCATTCTAATATCATCACACAGTTCATTCATCACCTATTAGCTGTGGGTATAACATGCTCTATAATCATAATCATGTGTTAAACCACAATTCAACTTGAAACACAATTTCAACCTAAACACTTTTCCAGCTTAGGTCTGATTCAAGCCTAACCTCAACCTCATGATTTACAAGATCATAATCGAGTTCCTCAAGATATCATACCTATATCTCTTTAGCATCAAGGTATCAATATGTTTCATTACTAACAGAGGATCATCTTTCCTATTTTCAACAGCAGGGAACCAGAGTCTATTACTAAGACCACTACTTTAATACAAAAAATGTAACACCTGCCCTCTATGACCTATAATTGAGGTTAATTATACCGAGCATCGAGTATTAACTCATTCTTTTAGCTTTACAAAACATTTCAGCCATAAACTGACCCTTCAAAATACTTTTCAATTACTGACTATGTATGCTTAAATAGTTAATTACATCATTTGATATCTTATAAAAGATAGTGTTACAAATCACTCTTCAACCCTTCTTTACACTTCCGCTATGCAACTCTAATGTATTCCACTTCTATGCTTAACACACCTATATGGTTAGGTGAGGGAGAGTGAAATTTAGCAGAATCTCAGTAGCAAACTTTGCTAACTACGTATATAAGATACATTCTTAATGCATGACATGCTTGCTTACATAAATTCATGCTAGGATAATGACATTCTTGCATGCTTAATGTTTTACAAATTACACAAATTGTCATAGCATAAATAAAAACATATGCTTCAATCATTCATATATGCTTCACATTATTCATCAAAGCAATTAAACACGTCAATACATAAGCATACTTATCAAGTAAATACAAGTCAGGAAAGTTTTACTACCTCATAGTTTATGTCTTCTTCGTGTACCTTTTCTTCCAACTATTGAAGTTACTTGAAGAACCTTCCATTCTTCTTCTTTCTTGTCATCTCATGGCCCTAAATACATATCCACTTTATTAGAGCCATGATAAATGAATGTCTAATATGGCTAATTTAGCCTTTAGGACTTGTATCTAAGATTTGGTATCATACTTGCTCCAATTTACCTAAAATGCCAAAAATTCGTGCGTCACTTTAATTTGCCAAATTTTTTACCCCAATTTGAAAAATTATAACTAAATCTAGAAAAATCCAATTTAAGTGGCTCCAGTTTCTGTGAAAATATCTTTCAATCCTTTTTTTAAAGAAACATAACACAGGGAACTAATTATAACCACACAATACCAGAAAATTCATCAGATCTAGTCGACCATAGAATTCGTTCCAGATTCAAGGTCAACATTTAAAATATCATAACTCTCAATCCACTAATACAAATGATTATTATTAGCTATCAAATTAAAGCCCAAAATGTCTACCTTCATCTTGTAAAATTGCATTAGGTTTGGACTAGGTTTGGCTATTCCAAAGCACACCACAACAAATCTATTTTTAGAAAATGAATCTGGCAGCACTATTCATCATCTTCTAAAATACAAGATTTTCTTCACAATCATCTAAAAATCATAACCACATGCTTCTCAACATAATTTTGTATGTAGAATTCAATGGAATTTTCAAAAATAACAAAATCCAACTCCTCCTTATATCCTATTCAAACCATATAAAACCCTAACTTCCACAAAATTGTGCTCTTGCAAATTTATCTACAAGAATCATCATAGATCATCATAAAACCTCTCCAAATATCATAATCACCATCATATGAACATCAAACCCCAAAAACTCCTCTTGGCCAAAAATCTTAAGGTTTTAGTAACTCAAGAATTACTCAACGAAATCACAGGATATTTGATTTAAATTAAAGCATTTACTTACTAGAACTCTACTATATGATATGTTCTTGATTCCTGTAGCACCTCCTCTAAGTAGACGGAATCAAAATCCTCGGATTAGAAATCCAAAACCATAGAAATGAAGCTTGGAGTGAGTAGAAAAAGGTTACTAAACACTTAATTGGACGAAATCGTCAATTTAGGGCTTTAAATCACTCTGAACACTTTAAGAGCTCTTCCTTCTCTCCTCTTTCTCTCCTTTCTTGGCTTTCTCTTCTTTTTCTTCTATTTTGGGCAGCTGAACAAAATATATAGAAGGAGGAAGAAGAGTGAATTTTCATTTTCCAAAATTTCCCTTGGTTTGTGTAAAAATTACCAAAATGCCCTTCAATTAGGTTTCAACTATTCTTTCCTACTGATTCAATCCTAGTCATCAATTTGTCCAGACGAGAGATGATCCAATTAGGTGTCCAATTAGCCATCAGATATTTTGCCAAGAAGTCAAAAAGTAGCTTTTGAGGTGTCACGCTCTAATTGGCCCTATAAAAAAGCTACTTTATACATGTGGGATCTGCTACTTTATTAAAGTTACTTTATCAGTGCCTACTCAGGGTTTCTCTTAGTCTACTTTGGGATTATGCCATCTTTTTCTTAATAACGAAGGGTGTATACACCTACCCTAATAATGCCATGTGCACACCCATACTGGTGTAATGCCCTAAATTTTGTTTAAGGGCTAATGAATTTAAATGAGAATGTTATTAATGTCAGAAACACTTTTGGGGAAATAAAGTGTGATTTGTGTTCCGAATTTGTAGTAGAAAATGGCCAAACTCTGTATTTAAGTTTAATTATGTGGCAAAGTCTTTGGTGAGCTTAAATGTGAGGGAATGGCGCATGGAAGGAGAAAAAGAAATTGAATCATTTGTCAAGTGGCAATTCAAGTGAATTTACCATAGTCAGGGGCAAAACACGAAGAATAAAATTTATCAGCCAATTAGTCAGCAACTGATAAAGAAATTAATTACTAGTTGAAAGAAATGAGAAGTGTGACTAAATAGCTAATAGAATTAGTTTGTGTAATTTTATGGTTATGATGTCTTAAGAGAAGCCATAGGGTTTGGACAAGTGGCATGACATGGACCAAGTAGGAGTGTTGAAATGTCAAATACAATTTTAAATTATTTTTCCTTCCTTCTCTCCTCTCTTGGACGACTAAGTGTATGGATGGATTGGAGATATTTCATTTCACCATTTTTCTCTCTCTCTTCAAGTTCTCAAGTCGTCGAAGTGTATAAAAGAAGAAAGAGAAAGAGAAACCAAGGTAAATCAAGCCTTTCTCATTGAGATTTGACCTTGAAAATGGCTTCTATTGCCAAATTCCTCTTCTTTAATCTTGCTCCTCTTATTAAAAGCTTCAATTGTTTGGTTTTAGATTTTCAAGAGGTGGTTTTTGGTGAACTCAAGAAAATTTAGTAGAAGAGGAATCAAAGAACAAGTTAGAGAAAGTGATAGAGGTAAGCAAAAGCAACCTTTTGATATGTAGTAACCCCTACCTTCACAACCCATAATATGGTTCAAAATCGTGTCATAAAGCAAGTGAGAAACTAAAGGAAAATTTAAAACTTATTTGCAATCCCATCTTCACAACAGGACTTGGGCCTGTGGTCAACAAGGTTTTTTCAAAACTTTTCACAATTTGTTGTAATCAGGTCTCATGCCCACATTTCAAAACTATCTAGCCTACCCGGTACCATTCTATTCATTCATATTAAAGTACTCAATGAAATTTTAGATGACACTCAGGATTTAACCTTTAACTATAAAAGCCTACAGGGCATATTCGCTCATTTTCATACGGGGATTACAGACAATTACAAACCTACTACATCAGCTATATTTACACATACAATCATCCCAATATTTGATAACCAACACAAACCAAATCTCATAGCCACGAACACTAGCCACCCTTGTATACCTGCTTCTCCTTTAATTCACCTGCCCTAGCTGTATATAGGTTAGTAGTGAAAAGAGTGAGATTCATAGGAATCTCAGCAGTAACATTTCATGTATATGATGCAACCGACAGCTCTCACTACCGTATCCATATGATACATGACTTGCATCATAAATGATAGCTCTCACAGCTGTATACACAATAACGATGGCTCTCATGACTATGATGCAGTAATGACAGCAATCACCATTGTATGCACAATAACGATAGCTCTTATGGCCGTGGTGCAATAACAACTGCAATCACCACTGTATGCACAATAACGATAGCTTTCACTATATTCACAACAACATAACCAGTAGTATTTTCATTCATCACAACTTAATGATAAGAACATACATAGAAAGCATTACATATGATATAGGAGAAAAGAGTCACTACCTTTATTCTTTCAGTTCCTGCTCAGGCACCGGTTTCTTATTCTTAAGGCAAATATCAAATCCTATAAACTATAAGCAAGGAATATGAGTTATTCCCTATTCAATTCTCGATTCCAAAATACTTGGGGTTGGTTATCATTTAATACCTTTAGGTAGCTATGAGAAGCTAAAACAAAAGCCTAAAGGGTTGGGGAGAACTAGACCAAAAACCACCTTTCAAAAGCCAAAAATGCTGAAATTGGGTGTTGGCCCCAACCAAAAATCCATTGGCTGCGGCCAAGGAATGGTCAGAAACATTTTGGCCATAGCCAAAAACCTTTGCCAGTAGCCAAAAAAGGTTAGAAACATTTGGGTCGTGACCAAGACCCTTCTGGCCGCGGTCAAGAAAATCTTGTTTCTTGACTGAAGTTCCAAAAATCATAACTAATTTTACAAAAATCGAAATGAGGTGATTCCAAGTTCTATGGAAATATATTTAAGTCCTCTATATAGGAAAAATATGAACCACTGCTATATGCAACCATAAAAATACAGAATTCAACACATCTCCATACTATTCCAGAAAAAAGTCTAGTTTCAACCTTAAATTTTGGGAATACACAACCTCCAGCACACACATCAATATGACAGCCATAATATATCAAATTAAAATTTGGAATGTCTACTTTTAGACTAGAAATTTTAAGATTTTTTAGACCTTGTTCACTTATTCAAAACTTCTATACAAACTTTCACCAATTTTCAACCAATGTCTCCAAAGGTCTAGAATTCACAACCAAGACTATTCCCCAAACAAATTTTCATATGGAATCCAATGGGAATATCAAATTAACCAAATTCTCACTCCTTTCACATGTTCTATTTTGGGCAATGATTCAACACAAAACTCAACTTCTAAACTTCGCATTTAAGTCTCTAATCAAGTGCATTCATCTAATAGACAACACAAAACACCATTGCAATAATCAAAACTCTATGTACACTTTAAAACCCTATCACATATGAAATTAGGAAAAATCACACAAGCCAACACACTTAACCAAACATCACAACACACACATCAAAGAGTCGCTTTTGCTCACCTCTTCCTCTTTCACTAGCTGTCTCTTTGATTCTCCAACCAATAGCTTTTCTTGAGTTAACAAAACACCTACTCTTGAAAATCTAAAACCATAGGAATGAATCTTACATCAAGAGGAACAAAATTAAAGAAGAGGCTTTGACTAAAAGGACTCGTCTACTTGGTCAAAATCTCACCTTCACTTTGAACTTCTTCTTTATCTTTCTTCTTTCCACCATGGACGACCTTATGAGAGTTGGAAAGAGAAACGATGGTGATGGGATCAGATTTTCAAAGCTCCCTCCCCTATAACAAACTTGGAGAGAGAGGGAAGAGAATTTGGAAAAAGAATAATTGCTTTGACATTTTGACTCAAATCTCATGGTGCCATATGTCATAATCTTGTAACTCCTTCTATATGCATACAACCATATGATTATTCTCTCTTCTTCACTTGGCAATTAGTCACACCACTTAATCTTTAGTTATCAGTAGATTCCCCCTTCGGTTGCTGACTAATTGGCCGATAAATTTCTTTTGTCCAGTTTTGCACCTGTATACGACAATTTCCTTTAGATTACCACTTAACACATCTTTTGATTCCATTTCATATGTCATGCACCCTCCCCTTTGTTTTAATTCAATTTAAGCTTTGACACCATAATTGAGCTTAAATACTAGGTTTAGGCACTGACTACTACTATTTTGGGTCAATACTCACACTGTATTCTTCAAACATGTTTATCTAACATTAATCACATACACTTTTGGAGTCAGGAGCCCATATTCACATCTTGGGTCATTACATACTGGTTGAGAATCTTGATTTTTGAAATTTTGCCCTATTTTTTTTCGATTAGGGTCTTAGAGAGTTTGGTATGTTGTGATCATTAAAATGGTGTTTTGTATTGAGGTTTGGGTAAATAGAATTGAATTGAACCTTGAATAAGAAGTTTGGAGTTTTGGAGTTTTATATAGAATTGTTTCCCCAAAACAAAACATGTGAAAGGAATGTAAATTTGGTTATTTTGATATTTCCATTGGATTCCATATGAAGAACTATATAGGAATAGTGTTAGATGTGAATTTTGGAACCATTGGAAACTTAGGTTACAAAACTGGAAAATTTGGCAATGAAAATTTTATGTAGAGAACCTACTTTACACAAGGTTTTGAAATAGTAAATGGTGCCAAAAATTTGTGAAACTTTCCAGTTTTGTAGTAGACATTGATGGCTTTAAAATGGTATAAAGTTTATGTCATTTGGAGTTGTATGCTGAGAGTTATGGTTAGTTGAATTCAGCCAAGAATCATACCAGTTTCTTGCCTTGGTCAAAGGGGAGTTGGCTACGGCTAAAAGGACCTTAACTGAATCCCAAAACTTTCTGACCATCTCTTGGCCATGGCCAGAGAATTTCTTAGCTGTGACCAAGCCCCATTTTCAGTATTTTATGATTTTCAAAGGTGGTTTCTTGTATAGTTCTCCCCAACCCTTTAAATCTGTTGATTGAGCCTTTTATAGCCACCTAAGGGACTTAAATGATAACTAACCCTAAGTGTCTTAAAGTCATTTGAGAATTGGAATAGGTAATAACTTGTCGTCCTTAATTATGATTATAGGATTTGACATCTGCCCTGAACGTAAGAAACCTGTTCCTGAACACGAATGGAAAGAACAAGGTGGTGACTCTTTCCCTTATAACATGCATAATGCATTGTATGTTTGTGCTTATCATTAAATGTAACAATTAAAACAAGACGAATGTCCCAGCTGTGAATGCGACGAATGTCATAGAAGTGTATGTAATGACAATCATGAATTGTTGTGACCTTCACTAATGCTGTGCATTGTGATGTATGTAGCGACTGTTATGATTGTCATGCATATCATGTATGTGATTATTGTCATGATTGAAAGCTGCTACGAATGCTATGATGATTGTTACGCTTATCATGTTTATGATAGGAGATATGAATAAATGTTGCTGTGAATGCTATACTGAATGTTGTATTGTGATAATTGCTTACATGCTTTGTTGAATAATATATCATATGAGTGAAATGTTACTATTGAGATCCTTTTGAATCTCACTATTTCCAATGATCAAATTTTAGCTAGGGCAAGCAGATCAAGGGATAAGCAAGGCTATAAGGGCGACTAGTATATGCCGGTAAAAGACTTTAGTCTTGGTTGTTGGTTATCAATTTTTGGATAAATGTATATATTGACCACAGAAGAGTGATTCTATATAATCCCTAATAAGGGAAACTGAGATGAGCAATGACACCCTTTAAATTATGTTAGTTAATAATTATATCCCAGGTAGATGTCTTGAATTTTTGCTAAGCGCTATGATATTGATGTATGAAATTGAATCAAATAAGCCAAATAGATTTAAAAGTGAATAGAGACCATATTTTACAAGTTTTGGAAAAAGTTTTGAAAAGTTTTAAATTGTTCTTGGTCTCTTATTTAATTTATGACACGTGTTCAAACCATATTTATGGCCTTTATAGTGCGGGGGTTACATTTTTGGTATCAGAGCTAAAATTCCTGGCTAGGGTAGGTTCTGCTAGGATAGTTGCCATAGTTCCTTATTTTAGTGATGATAGTTAAGCTATGATTATTTACTGTATACACATGAATGTTCCTACTACTTATAAGTATAGAAATTCTAAGGAATATGTGTATACATTCAATGTGATATTGACATAGTGAATCATTTATAGAGTGAAAAGAAATAATGGTTAGCCTAAAGATTCGACATATGGAACCGAAGGTGGAAGAAATAAACCACAACCTACCTGATCCTATGCAATAGATGATGGGGATGTTAATAGAGCAATGGGACATGATTTATGGATTGAGGGATGAGCTCCAAGAGGTGAAAGAAAAATAGAATGTAGATAAAGTCCAATCGACCCAAGAAGAAACAACATACTGAACCAAACCTTTGGAATTAGAACCACATACTGAACCAAACCAGGAATCACCTGGGGTGCTAGCCTGAAACGAGGGAGATCTCAAATTCTAGCTCTAAATTCTATAAGTGTATGCCTCCAGTGTTCAGGGGAATGTTTGATCCCTAAGCGGTTGAAGATTGGTTGACCTGGTTAGAGAAGATTTTTGAAGTGCTAGATTGCCCAACTGAGGTTAAGGCATGGTTGGCCATTTACAAAATTGAAGGGGACGCCGACAGGTGGTGACGGAACATTGCCATGACATTGTAGACCTAGAATGTGCCTCTAACCTAGAAGTTGTTCCAGGAAAAATTCAATGATAAATATTTTCTAAGATTTGTGGAATAGAAAAAGAATCTGAGTTCCTAGCTATAAAGCAGGGTGATGTGGAGACATTTGATGATTACCTTTCCTACTTCATCCGACTAGCTTAATACTCCTATATATGATGCATGAATGATAAGGAGTGGAGTTCTGGTATACTGATCTGTGGTTTGAGGTGTGAGTTGAAGAAAAGGTTGGCCACTTGATAGTTTACTGTGTTTCAACAAAGCTATGGAGGTATGCTGAATCACGGAGAATAATATGAGAGATTTTAACCCATCTAAGGGTAGTGATCGTGGTGAGCCCAGTAAGGGAAACTCCTCTAAAAAATGTAAGAGTCATGGGTTTTCATCCAAGGACGGTAGTAAGAAGCCATATCAGCGTAAGGATCTTGAAAATCAGAAACCCCCAGTGCCATGGACATATTCCTGTTGTGGCATACCGTATCCTGGCAAAACATGTTCTAGGTAAGTAGTATGTTACAATTACAAGCAGCCAGGACATTTTGCTAGTGATTGCAACTGGCAGCCGGCAGAGCCAAGGCCCAAGAATCAAGGAAGGGTGTTTGCTATGACCCATGAAGAAGCATGGAAGTCTCTCAACCTGATTCAAGGTAAAATTCTTCTAAATGGTAGTTTGCTACAAGCTTTATTTGATTCGGGTGTTAGCCAATCTTTCATTAGGATTATATGTTTATAAACTGCCATTTAATTTGGTTGTGTCAACACCGATGGGTGTCAAGACTGTAATTGTTGAGGCTTGTTTCAATTGTGTGATAACTGTTAAAGGGTATGAGTCCACAACTGATTTAATTTGTTTGCCGCTCCATCAACTAGAAGTTACTCTGGGTATTCATTGGTTAACAGTAAATAATGTACTGTTGTATTATGGGAACAAGAAAATAGTTTATCCTGCTCCGCAGAGGGATGAAGATGTAAATGCTAGTCTAAATTTCCTCTCAACGGCTAAAGTTAAGGAATGCTTGAAGAAGGGGTACCAAGGGTATATAGTATTCTTTTTTGTATAGGGAGAGACAGAAGAAACTCTGGAAAGTATATCCGTGGTAAATGAGTTCCCTGAAGTGTTTACAGACGATCTTAGCAAATTGCCTCCAAAAAGGGAAATGGAATTTTCAATTGAAATTATGTCTGGAGTTGGATCTATATCAAAACCCCCATACAGAATGGCTCCAAATGAGATGGCAGAGCTAAAGAAATAGATTAAAGAATTGCTTGAAAAAGGGTTCATTCGACCCAGTGTTTCGCCATGGGGAGCTTTAGTATTGTTCGTTAAGAAGCAAGATGGAAGCCTAAGGCTATGTATAGACTACAAAAAACTCAACAAGATAACGGTTAATAATAAGTATCTACTTTCAAGAATTGACGACCTTCTAGATTAGTTGTCTGGTTTTTGTGTATTTTTTAAAATTGATTTGAGGTCGGGTTATCAGCAATTGCATGTGAAAGCAGAAAATATATCAAAGACTGCTTTTAAAACATGGTATAGGCATTATGAGTTTTTTGTAATGCCTTTAGGGTTAACTAATGCACCAGCTGTATTCATGGATTATATGAATCTTGTCTTTCAATAGTACCTATACCAATTTGTAGTGGTTTTTATCGACAACATTCTGATATACTCCAAGATTAATGAAGAGCACGAGCGTCATATAAGAATAGTGCTGGAGGTCTTACGTGAAAAGCAACTTTATCCAAAGTTGAGTAAGTGTGAGTTTTGACTTTCAGAGGTACAGTTTTTGGACCATATTATCTCACAAGAAAGGGTCTCTATGGATCCTAGTAAAGTGGAAGTAGTACTCGACTAGAAGAAGCCAGAAACTATTGATAAGATACACAGTTTTTTGCATCTTGCTGGTTACTATTGAATATTGTGCCCTAAGGGCCAATCATTGTACTTTAAATATTATTAATTTAATGAATTTTCTCCATTATGTTATCATATTATTCGCATGTTCACTATGATGATTGTATCCTTGGATAAATCATAAAGATTGTCCTAAATGTCCTTAGTCAGTTATCTATATGGGAGCAAAGATGAAACAAGACTAGTATGACTTTAATAAGATATGGAGATACGAATCAAAGTTTTAGGCACTCGTAAGAGTACAAGGTGCTGGACCGACCCATTATAAGAAAGTTGCATAGATCTACTCATAAGCTTATCTCACATATAGCCACATCACAATGCCTTTCGACCTGAGGTCATCATGGATTCTTACATGAGAGTTTCTAAGCTTTGAACTAGTCAAAAGTCACCTTTGACTGGGTGATGATAAAGCCTACGATCGGGCTTGGTGTTTTTTCATGCAAAGGAATATGAAAAGTCAAGATGGAATTTGTCCCTCACAATAGTTGAGAGATATTACTGGGCCCCTCAATGAGTGAGTTTGAGAAATGTATGGCCATACTATGATAGAAAAGAGTTTCCATTTCTATTGTTAGCCTACTCAGAAGTCAAGAAAGTAATGGTTAGGAACAAGAGGATGATATTATCCATGCCTCATCATTGATGATATATCATGTGACAAAAGGGACGTGACATGGTTGTATGACAGGTTGCATCGTGTTAACGATCCTTATATGAATTAGGTAGTTGTAATGTCTTGCTAAAGGCCGCTTGCAACTTGTGAGTTAGTACAGTTATTGGCCTACAACTAATTTTGTATGGGCCTATAAGGTCTCACACAAGAAAGGCCCAACACGAGATAATGTTAGGGTTAACAAATTTTATATTTATATATAATATAAAATTCATGAAAATAAAATTAATAATATTATATATATATATATATGTATTTTTGAAATACATATTTATATATATGTGTGTGTATATATTAAATGATATTATTATATTGTGTTAGTTTTAAAGTTAATCTTATTAAGATAAATTTAATTTAATTTTCTACCTTCTTCTCTTTTAAACTTCTATATCTGCATCTGCTTTAATATTTTTAACGACTCCATGTCGGTCCTTACTTCTCAGGCTTTCTTTCTCCTCCCTTTCTCTTAAATCCTTTCTGTGTCACTCGCCCAAGTTGGTATCAGAGCCTGAAGGGGAAGTAGGGATGTGTTAGATGCATTGAAGTTCTAGAAAATTTATAAAGCTAGTATGAATATTACTAAATAAGTATGCTCTGTGGTCACAACCCAGGTTGATCTTCCATATCAGAAACATGTTAATATAAAGCTAAGTATCTTCTTAATATTATTATTATTATTTGATAGAACGCAAGTTAGTTGATCTTTTAATAGCATATGAACTTCATCCGTATTTTCTAAGGCTACGGTAGTAAGTCCCAACGGATAAGGCAAGTAAGTCTAGATGCCTATTGTTTGAATGTTCATATGATATTAGGGTTCAATGTTTAAGGTATTGGCTAAATGATAATAATATTGGTTAATCTTTATCTTTATAAGAACATATAAGGTAATATTTATAATAGCTCCATAAATAACTCAGAAACTTCATCTTATCTAACACAATTTTATGAAACCTAATGGGTATGATAGCAGCATAAGGGAGTAAAGTTTAATTATGCTTAGATCTTTCTCTTTCTGCTCCAACTCCTCTCACTCTTCTTCTGCTCCTTCTTCATCTTCCAATTCTGGTATTGCACCAAACAAAAATGTAGGAAAATCTTCCTCCCAAAATCATATTTTCAACAATGAAATTCATTTTGAAGATATTGACCAAAATTTTAATGATAGGACCATTCCAATCATTAACCAAAATGATTTATATGAACCTGAGGATAAAAAAATCTTTAAGTCTTCTGATTATATAATCAAAACAGTTGAAGAAACCATTCCTCTAAAATCAGAACCAACTGACATGCCTTTACTATTAGAAAAATCTATTTTAAAATAACAAAAAAGATATAAATTCATACACATTGGTTGTGTCCAAATTGCAATTAAACCACTTATTAAAGCTGGTCTTAATATCTCTACCTTAGTATGTGTTAAAGATGGCAGACATGAAATCTTATTTGAATCAATTTTTGAAATAGTTGAAGTAAGTCTCCATTATGGACCAATCTACTTAAATTGTTTCCCCAATATAACGGCTTCACTTCATGATGATCCTATCATAGAAGGTTTGAAGCTAAGTCTTAAGCTACATGGATTCAACATGAAACCTGGTGTTTCACCTATAGCTTTAATCTATAGGGTCCAATACAAAGTGATGAATTCATGTACTTCAAATGTTAAAATGTTTAACCAAGGAAAAGAAACATCTCTATTCCTAACAGATTCTACCAGAGCAAATATTACAGTTCCAAAAACAATAAAATAGGAAGAAGTTACTCTTCTTGATGATTGGGATTTAAATAAAATTTCCCCCGTTATTCCAAAACCTGCCCGTTATTCCAAAACTTGTACCTGATTCTTACAGAATTAGCAAGATGGAAATGGAGATGTTAGAATCACTTTTGATTAAAGAAGATCTTCCTTTAGTGCTTCTAGAACTCTATCAATACAGGAAAGCTTCAAGACTGCTCTAGAACAACCTTCTAGACATTCTTGTAGTTCTTATGTTAAAGAACCAATAATTTTGCCTTCAATAATGCAAGGTTTAAATGAATCAGCCAATGTCGTAAGACCTATCTACCAAAATCAGGAAGATGAACAAGGAAAAACCCAAACTTGTCAATCTCCAACGTATTCCAATATGAACATCATAGAGGAACAATTTAAATTAGATAAGAAACTTTTGCAAAAAGATTTCTATTCTAATGAAAACACTGAAAGACGCAAATGGTTTTTCAAAAATATAAAACTGAAGGATTGAGAAAACCAATTCAAGAAATGTTTTATAAAATGCTTGAAAGGTATCAACTTCATATTTCATTCTTCCTATGGTTTGAAGCCTATGTAGAAGACCAGAATATAAAGGATAATCCTTTACAGCCATTCAAAGGGTTTAACGCCTCTTGGATTTTGAAACATGGAAATAAGACAAGATATGAATTTCCACCAAAATAACCTTTTGAGGTCTATGGAGTTAAAATTGGATAATTTCCAGTAATTGCTTCACCTTTTAAATCCAAGGACCCTAAAATTGATACAAATTCAACTGATATTCAGAATATCATTGAACAAAATAATTATACAAATTCGTATCTTCAAACACTTGAAGAACATATTTTGAAAGAACCTATAACTCCTAAAACTAGTAAACTAGATTTACCTAGTTCTTCGAGTTCACAACCAATTTTCAAACCTTACACTATTCCTACAAATGTTTCGAGTAGTGTTAGGAAAGGTAATTTTCAAGCAAGAATTGAAGAAGAATTAAGAAAAATCACTGTTCAAGATTCACCTCTTTCTAAATCTGTTTTTTCAAATTCAACGTTAAAAATAAATGTTGTAAAAGATAATCAAACTAGTTCTAGTGAATATTGTCTTAGAGTCAACAAAATTGAAAATCCAAATTGGAGAAATCCAACAAAGTTATACTATTCGAGAGCTACACCTTCGGATATAATGCTTGAAGAAAGAGACTCTACTCTCCGACAATTCAATGCAAATAACATCTATGTTTGGAACATAAATGTTCAATCTAAAACAAATATTTTGGAAATTTGCCAACAAATGACTATGGTCAGTAATGCCTATGCTATATATAACAATTGTCAAGAGGAAGGCGTTGTTCATATATTGATCATTGGCTTTACATGGCAACTCAGAGGTTGGTGGGATTTCCATCTCACACAACAACAACAAAATGAAATCATACAAGCAATTAAAACCATACAAGATGGTACCATAATTACAAGTACTGGTCAACCAATGTCTGATGCTGTTAACTATCTTATAGTTAACATTATTGCACATTTTTGTTGGTAATCCATCTATTTGGAGAGATAAATCGACATATCTTTTGTCAAATTTAAAATGTAAAACTCTATCCAGCTTCAGATGGTATAGAGATAATTTCTTATTAAGGGTAATGGCCAGAGAAGATGGTAATCATCCAATCTAGAAAGAAAAATTCTTAGCCGGTCTTCCTAGTTCATTAGGAGATATGGTTAGAGAAAAAATTAGAAACCAAACTGGTGATGGTCAGATCCATTACAAAATTTTAACATATAGACAAATTATAGCAATAGTCCCAAAAATTGCCTTAAAAATTTGTCAAGAAGATAAACTTCAACGTCAACTTGCCAAAGAAAAAGCTTCAAATCGAAAAGATTTGGGATCTTTCTGTGAACAATTTTGTTTTCCTGCTTGTAAAAAGTCTAACCAACTTAAACACATACATGAAGACAAAGATTACAAGGCTAAAAGATATTACAAAAAATATCGAAAACCTTGGAAAAAACCTAGGAGTAATCAACCTAGAAAATTATAAAATGAATTCAAATCAAAAGCTCCAATGGATCTTCCCAAAGGAAAAATTGTTTGTTTTCGATGTGGCAAAGAAGGTCACACAACAAAATATTATAGGCTTAATAATGCCTTACAACTTGAACCAATTCTTTAACAATTAAACAATCTTTTGATTGAAGAAACCTATTCTGAAGAAGAATATAAAATATCCTCTTCTGATAATGAAGTTAATGGACTTCAATAAGAAGATATTTCATCTTCATCTGATGAAGATAATTTTCAAATAAATTGTTTTTGAAAATATTGCTGAGAGTTCGGAAGAACTTGATGACGCAATCAAGGAATCAACATTAACTGATTCCAAAAGAGACATTTTCCAAATTAATGCCATTGTAGAAGACTTGGTTTTTGAAATCATTAACACTCTTCCGAGTAATGAAGAAAAAGTCAAATTTTTCAATAAACTCAGAGAAGGTTTAGCCTTCTCTTCAAATTCAAAACCAAAACCTTTGAAAAGACTTTGCAAAAAACTATGATTTTGTCTAAAATAATGAAAATATTTCAGAGCAATCCAAAACCTGTTTCAATTTCTGACCTTTAGAATGAAATAAACAATTTAAAAGAAGAGATAAGAAATATGAAAAATACTCAGGATTTCCATTCTCTTATTTTAAATCAAATTCAGGAAGAAACTCTTGATATAGAAAAGAAACAAATTAAAGAAGTAAGTGATCTAGGTGAAAAGGATCAAGAAACTTCTGAACCTTTCTTAAATCTTATATCAAGAATTTCAATCCAAAAGTGGAGTATTCCAGTCAAAATTGTTGTCGTAAATACCTTTGTGTTAGAAACAATAGCTTTGTTTGATACTGGAGCAGCATTAAGTTACATAAGAGAAGGTCTGATTCAAACAAAATTTTATGAAAAAATTGTAGAAAATCTCTACAGACCGAACAAATCACCATTAGACATTAGCTACAAGCTTTCAAAAGTATAGTTGAAAATAATGGTGTTGAAATTAAAGCTCTTTTTATTTTAGCAAAGGTTTTATCAGAAGATGTAATTCTTGGTGCACCTTTCGTAAATCAATTAATTCCTTATCTAACAAAAGAAGAAGGAATTGAATCCCAAGTAATGGGCAAAACAATTTTCTTCAAATTTGTTTATCCTCCTTTGCACTAAGTTTGTTAATCAAATTGAGTATAAAGAAAATCAAATTAATTTTCTAAAAGAAGAAGTTTCTTACAAAGCAATTGAAAATCAATTAGAAAAACCTTTTCTTAAATAGAAAATTCAAAATGTTTTGAACAACATTCAATACACAATTTGTTCTGATTTTCCTAATGCTTTTTGGGAAAGAAAAAGACATATAATTGATCTTCCTTATGAAAAGGATTTCAATGAAAGAGCTATCCCAAAGAAAGCTTGACCAATTTAGATGAACCAGGAACTCCTGGAACATGTCAAAAAGAAATAACAGATTTACTTTCAAAAGGGTTAATCCGTAAGAGCCAAAGTCCTTGGTCTTGTGCAGCTTTCTATGTCAATAAAAATGTTGAACTTAAATGAGGAACTCCAAGACTTGTGATTAATTATAAGCCTCTTAATCAAGCTCTTCAATAGATTAGGTATCCAATACCTAACAAAAAAGATCTTTTAAACCGCCTCTACTAGGCCAAAATATTTCAAAATTTGATATGAAATCTAGTTTTTGGCAAATTCAAATTTCAAAAAAAGATAGGTATAAGACTGCATTCACTGTTCCCTTTGACAGTATTAATGGAATGTTATGCCTTTCGGTTTAAAAAATGCACCTTCTGAATTTCAAAAGGTCATGAATGAAATTTTTAATCCTTACACTAAATTTTTCATTGTTTACATTGCTGATGTTTTAGGGTTTTCTGAAAACATTGACCAACATTTCAAATATGTTAAGGTCTTTATAGATGTTGCTAAATATAATGCTTTAGCAGTCTCTAAAACCAAAATCAGTCTTTTCCAAACAAAAATTCGGTTTCTTGGTCATCATATATACCAAGGAAACATTGTTCAAATTGATCATGCAATCCAGTTTGCAGATAAATTTCAAGACAAAATCTTGGACAAAAATCAACTTCAAAGATTCTTAGGTTGTTTGAATTACGTAGGTGATTTCATTCCAAACCTAAACAATATCATTAAGCCTCTTTATGAGCATCTTAAGAAAAGTCCTCCCCCATAGATAGATGATCACACTAATATGGTTCTCAAAATCAAATCACTTGTTAAAAATCTTCTATGCTTGCATCTTCCAAATCCACAAGCATCAAAAATTGTTGCAACTGATGCCTCTAGCATAGGTTATGGTGGCATTCTTAAACAAAAAATTGATTGTAAAGATCATTGTATTGCATTTACTTCAAAACATTGGAAAAGAGCTCAATAGAACTATTCCACAATCAAAAAAGAAATTTTAGCAATCGTTTTGTGCATAAACAAATTTCAAAGCGATTTGTTAAATAAAAATTTTTTAGTCAGAGTATATTGCAATCTGCAAAAGATGTTTTGTGAAAAGATGTTAAAAATTTAGCATCAAAACATACTTTTGACCGTTGGAAAACAACTTTAAGTGTCTTTGATTTTGAAATTGAATTTCTCAAAGGCTCTTGAAATTCCCTTCTCGATTTTCTAACTAGAGAATTCTTACAGGGGAAATAAGGTGACCAAAATATCAGATAAAGAGAAGAAAAAGAAAGGAAAGGGAAAAGCCCATCAAAAAGATGATCCAGAAAGGATTACAAAAGAAGAAATGAAGCTGCAATTGAATTATCCAAAGGGTCATTGACCTAAGGATCATCTATCCACCAAAAGGGTTCCTCTTCGAGGACCAAACCATTTGAACAACCCATTCAAAAAACTTCAAGAATCTTAATAGATCCTTAAAATTATGAATTCCTAATTAAAACACTTTTAGCCATACAAGCTAACCAAGTACTAGCGAAATTACCAACCAAAAGTTGGGCTGACATAGCCGAAGAAGAAGATTCTAAGGCACTTGCCTTAGCAATCAAAACCAAATCCAAAGGGGTTACTAAGGCTGGTTTATCATCAAAAGAATTAGCCTGATACTCTCAACCAACCCAAACCACATTTGTGGCAAAACCAGAAAAGGTCTTAAACCTTTTCCACATAGAACCAGGATTCTGTGATAAAATTCCCAATGCCCTAACAGCAAAAATATTTCTAAAAGGTTTTTTCTTTAACCCAAAATCTCCTGAAAAAACTCAATTATTTTATGAGCTTATTCTTATAGATACAAATTCTACAGAAATAAGACATTTTTGTGGATCTTAAAAAATCTAGAGGATATAACTATCCATAGATATTCAATATTTCGGATCAAAAAGATCCTGTCTCCTGGAGACTGAGCTCAAGAATTAAACAAAAAGAAAAAAAATTTCTATGGAAAATCATAGTCCAATTGGTTTCAATTATTGGAATTATTTGGACGCTTGGTATTATACCTTTTAGTACCAAAACCCATAATTTAGCCACACTTGGCTATTCATGTTTACATAAGACACAAAATACCAATTTCTATTATGGTTTAATCAATGGTAGGATTTCTTTGGACCAGTTCAGAAAATTCTTCCTACTACAGTGAAAATTGGATTCGACTATTTCAAGAGTAGTGTCAATCATAGTGAAGATCCCTTCCCAACAGGTCTTCATTATTTTTCAAAATTTAGTTTAGCCTAGGTATTTAAATGAGCTTCAAATATGGAGTTTCCAAATATCAAAAACTGTTCCCCATGTTGTAGAGAACTTCCTCAGTCAAATGTTGGGCAAAGTTTCCAAACATTAAAAATGTGTCTGAAACATCGCTCAAGAAATGGTTCAGGCGAAATCCCAAATTCCTTATGGTAGAAGATCAAGAATCTAGTGTTTTACTCAACCAAAAGGAAAAAATTCAAGCTTGTTTGGCTTTAGCAATTGACAAAGAAAACCTAACCGAACAACTTCATGAAATTCTTGGGCTTTTCCAAACCCAATCGGATGAGCCTCAAAGTAGCAGATCAGCCCAATCCTCAGATGGGTCAGAAGCTAAAGATCCAGCCCAATACTTTGGTCATGATTTGGATGATGAAATCATTAGCCTTGGCAAAGATTGATTCCAAAGAAAATCCGTCGACACAAGAGTCCAAGACCAGCTGACACAAATTTCTCCTTTGGTGAAGATTTCACGTAAAGTTTCAAGAAACTTTACTTTCTATAGACAAAATAATGTAATTTCTTTTACTTTATGAAAAAGCAAAGTAAAAGCACTTTTACCTGAGTAAAATGTTTCTTACTCTGAGTTAAAGTGATTTTATTCAAAGGGAGAAAATAATTTACTGTGAATAGGAATTGACCTGAACGCCTCTAAAATGGCATTTCATTTCAGTGTCTAAACATACCGAGTTGTGTTAACGACTCAATTCTCTCTCCCCTCCTCCTCTAGACAGATAAGCGTTGTATATTTTCTTTCATTTTTAGTGTTTAAACTTCTGTTCTTATGTTTTTGCCTTTGTTATTTGTTATGTAATTTTTATATTTCAATAATATATCAGTTTTCTACCTTCTTCTCTTTTAAACTTCTACATTTGCATATACATTTAATGTTTTAATGACTCCATGTCAATCCTTACTTCTCAGGCTTTCTTTCTCCTCCCATTCTCTTAGATCCTTTTAGAGTCAATCCCCTAAGTTGGTATCAGAGTCTGAAGGGTAAGTAGGGATGTATTAGATGCCTTGAAGTTCTAGAAAATTTATGAAGCTATTTTTAAATTTAATCTTATTAAGATAAATTAAATTTAATAACTAACATAAAAGAGATATAGTATCGCATATTTGATTTATGAAGATAAATTAAACCTATTGGCTCTTTATTTGGATTAAATAAATAGGTTAAATTAAAACTGTTAGATAGATTTAATTTAAACAAAATTTATTTAATTAGCTCAACAATATAATTAAGGGTTAATTTATTTCAAAATTAAAAAAGTTAATTTTGAAATTCGAATGTAGCCCTCATGGGTCATAAAATTGATAGAGCAGAAAAACTCATACAAGGATGAGAATTCAAAGCTACAAGGGAAACCCTAAGAGATATTGGAGGCGCTAGCACATAGTATGTGTTGGAGAGCATTTGTGTGGATACTAGTAGAGGGAGCGGACCTGAGGTGTTGGCTCCTAAAGATCAAAAAACCCTAAATTGACAAGGTATGAATCTTTCTAACTTGGTTCGAATGCCATTAGTAGATCCGCAATTAGTATTGGTGAAAATTTTTTAAATTCTTCTGCTATGCCTGCCAATCCTAACAGTGGTATTAGAGCTCAATCAATTTGCATTTAAATTGAATTTATGTTCTTAATCATGTGATATATATGGTTTTCCTTAAATCTCTATGATATGCCTTTTGAAGTAAATCATGAATGTATTCGAAACATGATACACAATATGCGTCTGTATACTTTTTCCATTTGCAGATTCTACTAGACTATTTGCGAAAAATGTTTTCGTTTTGGTTTTGGATTTCAATTATATGCGAAACATGATTGTGAGAAAGAGGATGAAATTGTTAGTTGTCAAGATCATGCCGTACGGGTCACGTTTGGGTCTCTAATCACATTTAGGGATCCAAAAACTTAGAGAAGGACTAGGTCTAATTTGGATCTTTATTCGAGTTTTAGGGATCCAAAACTATGGGGAAGAAAATTTGAATCAGAAGCATTCTGAACCATTTTTGAAACTGGGCCAAATCCTTTTTGAACTAGGATGAAACAAATATTTTAAGAATTGAGCGAGAAATTTTTAAATATTTTAAATTTTCAAATATTTCTTTTAAAAGGAATGTGCCTTTTCACAAAGCTCTAGGGGCGCTACCCCTTACACTCCCGCAAAGGTGCGCCCCTATTTCAAAAAGCTTTAGGACCACCGTGACTACCTGTTCGTAGCATGATATAATCTAATCACGACATTTATTACTTTTCATATTGTATGAATTCTTTCTTGTTGTGGTTTATTCTTCATACTTGTTTGGGTATGGTGAACAACATGGCTTTGGATTCTTACTAAGGTTTGTAATATTTAAATAAGGCCTACGTGCCATGCCTTCCTCTAAATACTCTCAATGTACATTCTCTTCTCATCTCTCTCACCTCAAATGTTTAAACAAGGTTTCTCTCAATGTATTTCTTTTCTTATTTAGAGAAGTCCTCTCATTGGCTTGGGAGGATTTAGGTTAAGTAAGCCATTTTATGTCATGTTTAAATTATGCTTTTGATTAGATCATTGCATGAATACTTTTGTGTTTATATGTATTTATCTGTATGAGACACAACCACGATAACATTCATATAAACAAAACTAATTAACTAAGCTCTCAAAAACAAATATTAAGTCATAATGCTGTCAATAAATGAATACTTATCAAAACCTAAATCGCTTAATTGTAGGAACCACCAAAGTGGATGCTTTTGAGTTATCTTGGTGAGATAAGAATGAGTAATAGTGCTACTCACAAAATTCATTATTGTTTTGACTTAATTGGGATTAACAAAACGGTTTTGGATCTCAAGGCATTAGATGGGATTAAACATGTCAGATTATATGATGTTTGAATCCCATAAACATCTAAGAGTTACATGTGATATAATTGGTAAAGAGGTTACCTACCTAAATAACTTGAATTTAAGTGTCCTACCAAAGCAGACTTAAATTTAGGCAAAATATAGATCTTAGCCCACTAATTATATTGAGGGTTGTTAATTTAGTGGGAGATTGCTAACTAAACTTTTTATATTTCATTGTAGAATCATGTCAACTACTAATATTGCTACACTATTGCTATAATCGATCCTTGAGAAGGACAAACTCAATGGGACAAACTTTCTTGACTGGTTTAGGAACTTGAGAATTGTTCTCAAGCAGGAAAGAAAGGCTTATGTCCTTGATTAACTCATTCCTGAGGATCCTGTAGCCAATGCTCCAAGAGCTCAGATAGATGCTTATATGGAGCATAAGGATGACTCTATGGATGGAGGTTGCCTAATACTTGCCATCATGATTCCAGAGCTCTAAAGCGATTGGAACTTATAGAGGCTCATGAGATGATTGTCTATCTCAAGGAAATGTTCCAGCAACAAGCAAGGCAAGAAAGGTATGAGACCATAAAGGTCTTACATTCCTGCAAGATGGCTGAAGGTGCATCAGTTAGTGCTTATGTATTAAAGATTAAAGGCTACATGAATCACCTTGAGAAGCTTAGATTTCCTATGAGCCAGGAGTTAGCTACGAATTTGATCTTGAACTCACTCCCATAGAGTTATGACCAGTTTGTTATAAACTACAACATGAACAACATAGAGAAATCAATTTCTAAGCTACATGAGATGCTCAAAACAGCTGAGCAAAGCATTAAGAAAAATCCCATTACTATTTTAATGGTTTAGAAAGGAAAGGGTATCAAAAAGAAAGGGAAGGGCAAATGGAAGTGTAATGGCTCATATGGTAAGACCAAAGAGTCAAACAAGACCGAAACCAAGCCTGCACCCAAGAAGGCAAAGCCTCCAAAGGAAGGAGTCTGCTACTTCTGCAATAAACCCGGTCATTGGAAGAGGAATTGCAAACTCTACCTTGAAGATCTGAAAAAGAACAAGAAGGATAGCAGGGCTATCGGTTCAGGTATTTATGTTATAGACATTCATTTTTCTACTTCCTCTACATAAGTATTAGATACTGCATGTGGTTCTCACATTTGTACAAATGTGCAGGGTCTAAACGACAGTAGAAAGCTGAAGAAGGGCAAGGTGGACTTACGAGTTGGAAATAGAGCAAGAGTTGTTGCTTTAGCTATAGGCATTTATGAATTAGTTTTGCCCAGTGGGCTTTTGTTAGTTTTAAATGATTGCTATTATGTTCCTGCTTTGAGTAGTAACATTGTTTCTCTTTCTTATTTAGATAAGGAAGGTTATACTTTCATTACTGGGAATTGTAAATGTTCTATTTATCATAATGACATTTTCTATGTTGATGGTGATTTGCATGTTGGTTATTATATATTAAATTTGGAATATCTTGATAATGGCAATATCTATAACGTAACTACTAAAAGGATAAAATCAAATTATTTGAATCTGACCTACCTATTGCATTGTTGTCTAGGCCATATAAATGAGAAACGCATTTCTAAACTCCATCAAGATGGATTTCTTAACTCATTTGATTTTGAATCATATGATACATGCAAATCTTGCTTATTAGGAAAGATAAAAAAGGCACCTTTTACTGAGCATAGTGAGAGGGTCACTAAATATTGGGCCTCATATATACAGATGTATATGGACCATTAAATATAGCTACTAGAGGAGGTTATATGTACTTCATTACAATTATAGATGACTTTAGTAGATATGGCTATATATATGTATTGAAACATAAATTTGAATCTTTTGAAATGTTCAAAATATTCCAAAATGAAGTACAAAACCAACTTGGCAAAATAATTAAAGCATTTCGATCTGATCGAGTTGGTGAATATTTGAGCCAAGAGTTCATTAACTATCTTAGGAGTTGTGGGATAATCTCACTTTGACTCCTCCAGGAACACCACAATGGAATGGCATTTCTAAATAGAGAAATCGAATACTCTTAGATATGGTTTGATCTATGATGAATCAAACAGATCTTCCACCGTCCTATTGGGGATATAACCTAGAGACAACTGCGTTCATATTAAATCATGTTCCATATAAGGCAATTGAAAAGATACTATATGCGATATGGACTGGAAAGAAACCAAGTTTATCTTTTCACAAGATTTGTGAATGTGAGGTATATGTTAAGTAATAAGCCTTAGATAAATTAGCGCCCAGATCCTCAAAGTGGCTTTTTGTGGAGTATCCTAAAAAAGTGAAAGGATACTATGTCTACAATCCCACCGATAACAAAGTGTTTGTTATTCGAAATGGTAAGTTTCTAGAAAGAGAGTTTGTTTCTAAAACAACTAGTGGGAGCAAGGTATATCTCGAAGATGATTGAGAGTCACAAGATAGTATAGAACCACATATGGAAATCAAAGAAGACTCACAATAAGTTGTAGAGCCTCCTTAAGTAACATAAGGTCTATGAAGATCTGATTGGACATGACATCTGCCTCAAAGATATGGATTTCTAATTACTGAAAGCCGTGATATGTTTTTCATTGAGAGAAATAAGCTAACAACCTATGGAGATGTCATAGTGGGACCATACTCAGAGAAATGGCTAAATGCCATGAAGTTTGAAATGCAATACATGTATGACAATCAGATATGAACCTTAGTCAATCCACCTAAAGGTGTAAAAACCATTGGGTGCAAATGGGTTTTTAAGGAAAAAATTGATATAGATGGCAATGTAAATGTCTTCAAGGCATTACTGGTTGCAAAAGGATTCACTCAAACTCTTGGTGTAGACTATGATGAAATCTTTTCCCCAGTTGCATTAGCCAAATCAATCAGAATCCTTCTTGCCATTGCAGGATATTATAACTATGAATATGGCAGATAGACATCAAAACAACCTTCCTTAATAGAAAGCTATTTGAGGATGTGTACATGACACAACCTGAAGGCTTTGTGCATTCAAAGGACTCTGCTAAAGTTTGCAAGCTTCAATGATCCATTTATGGATTAAAGCAAGCATCTCGGAGTTGGAATCATTGTTTTGATGAAGTGGTCAAAGAGTTTGGATTCATCCAAAATGTAATATCCCAATTTTTTATTATGGGTTAATCATGATTATTATGGATAATTATGAATTTAATTGGAATTATTATGTGTTTTATGGCTATTTTGATTAATATGTCATAATTATTGTGAATTTGGAATAATGGAAATATTGGCCATAAGTGGTAATTAATGGAGAAATTAATTACTAACTAAGAGAAAATGGGATGTGTGATTAAAATGGCTAATGGAGAGATTAAAGTAGCTAATTGGTGACTTAATTGGTGTAAGCCAATAGCAAGTTGACATGTGGCAAAGAGAGTATAGGAGTGAGAGTGCATGTGTGTGTAAGACAAATGGGATAAAAATATTATTTTCTCTCTCCTCTCTTCTCTTTCTTTCGGCTGGAGGTATGGGGGGGAGTATTATTGTCTCTTCTTCCTCACACTCCATCTCATTTCTCTCTCATTCTTGCTTTCTCTCTCTCTTTCACCATTGTTGAAGGCAATGGGAAGAAGAAAGCTTGATCTTTGGGTAAGTAAATGCCTTCCTTTGCTCAAACTCCCTTCATTAAAGTTGATCCTTGAGTTAAGAACAACATTTCTATGGTTGTAATTTGTCCATTGGTTGTGGTTTGTGGCCACACGAAATTTTGGGTGGTGGTAAATCAAGAACTCCCTTTGAGAAAGTTGATAAGGTGAGTGAGACCTATCTATCTATTTATGTTTTATGCCAAATGGATTAACTTGGATTTTCTGGAATTCTTGGGCCATTTTCGAAAATGAGGGCCATTGAGAGTTTGGTATGTGTTTGGTATGGAATTTGTATGTTTGGAATGCATTTTGGATAGATAGAATTGTTTGGGTTGGAAATTGTTAAGTTTGGAGAATTTGAGATTTTTGTGTTTAATGTTACCCAAAACCAAAGCATGATAATGGGATAGGATTTTGGTGATTTTGACATTCCCATTGGATTCCTTGAGTGATTTAGTGTGGGAATGAGCTTGATTATTGATTTTGGGTTCATTTGAATCACTTGGGAAAAGTTGGAAAGTTGTCTAGTTTGAGCTCTGTTTTGTGCAGTTCGTTTGCACAAGCGTTTTGAATGACCAAATGGTATTGGAAAATTATGAAACTTTCCAGTCTTAAATTTCACATCCCAAGCTTCAAAATGGACATATATTTTGTGTCATTTCGTTTAGTATTCTGTGAGATATGGTTGTCCAAAGTTTGGGATTGAAACAGAACTCTGTTTTGGAGTAGTGTGTAGTTTTTGGTGATTCTGTATTTGTGTAATGATTTCCAGTGAAGGGCTATATTTTTCCTTGAAAGAGGACTTATATAACTTTCATTTACCTTTGGAATCACCTCGTTTCGATTTTTCTAGAATTAGTTATGGTTTTTCGAAGTTCAGCCAAGAGTCAGGAAATTTCTTGGCCGTGGCCCATGAGTGGCTGGCCACGGCCCAAGACTTTCTGGCCTGATTCGGGCCGCAGCCCATGGATGGCTGGCCGCGGCCCCAGACCTTCTGACCATATTTGGGCCACAATCCAAGGGAGGGCTGGCCGCGGCCCACCCCTGTGTTCCAGCGCTTTAAGTTTTCGAAAGGAGATCTTTAGCCTATTGTTTCCCAACCTTTTAGGGCTTTTATTAGAGGCATTTGTGGCCTCTTAAGGGTCAATTATGATAACCAAAATTAAGTGTTTCAAGTTAATTAAGTCTTGGAATAGAATATAACTCTTCGTCCCTAATCATGATTCTAGGATCGACATTTGCCCTAGGCGGGAGAGACCGTTGCCGGAGTACGCCCGGAAAGATCAAGGTAGTGACTCTTCTCTCATATTATGTATGATGTCTTGGCATGCATAACTTATCATTGAATTTATGAAATGTGTGCCATGGTCCATTACGGCGTGAGCAGGTCAGCGTGAGCCGTGTAGGGATTTACGGTGGTCATCTCTAGGTCGGCCGTTGAACTGCCGTCGTAATCGACATGGATATTTGTGAATCCGACCCATGGGGCGGCGTTTGTGAATCCAGCCGTGAGCTGTGTGTATCTTGCCTGTATGGCTTGTGTATGAAATGCATTATATGAATCCCATCTATAGTGAAATGTATTGTGTGGATTGTTGTGATGTAAAGCAATGTGAGCAATTCAGCGTGAGCAATCGTAAGGGATGACATGTGTCATACTAACCATTGCCGTTGTAACTGCCGTTGTAGTTGCTTGTTATGGTTAATGATTTGCTTACATGCATTATTATTGTACATTATATGATTGATTCGTTACTACGGGGATTCCTTAGAATCTCACTCTCCCAAAAACCATGTTTTAGACAGGGCATAAGGATCAAAGGGAAAGCGGGCGACGAAGAGCGAATAGCGCTCCGATTTAGAAATATATTTTGGTTTATTGGTTATCATGTATATCTTTTGGATATTTTTGGGAAACAATTGTATGTAATGGGATTGTAGTATAGTTTTGTGTAATCCCCAAGTTAAGGGTAATGAATTGTGGGCTTTGTGCCTTTGTAAATCCCTTATTTAATGAATGGAACCCGAGTGTGTCGGGAATTTGCTTTATACTCTGATATCTGTGAATGAAATCAACTTGTACAGGCCATTTAGTATTGAAATGTGAATATGAGACCGTCATGAACAAATTTTGTAAAAGTTTTTGTAAGCCATGATTTTGGGTAAGTTTGATTTTGCTTAAGTCCCAAAATCATTTATGGTCTCTAATTCTACATCAATTACGTGTTTATGAACTAAATCTCGGCCTTAATCGTGAAGGGGGTTACATTTGTGGTATCAGAGCTGTAGTTCCTGGCAAGGTGAGGATTTGCTAGTATAGCTCCTTAGTTGACCTTAATCTTTTGAGTTTAGGGTAGCTTAATGATTGATAAGTGCTTGTTGCGTATACACACGAGGATTTCTGCTAATTATGGATTGAGATGAATTTTGTGGATTATGTGTATACATTGGCTATGATACTGACGTGGTGAATCATTTGTAGTGATAAAGATGAAATGGTTCGCCCTCTTACTAGAGTCAGGCAACAGGACCCAGAGGTGGAGGCACTTAATGATAATCCTCCTGATCCCATGCGAGAGATGATGGATCTCATACGGGAACAAAGGGACGTGATAACTGAGCTGAGAGAAGAGCTCAGAGAGGAAAGGGCCAAGCGCAATGAGGAAAGGGCCCAGTCAACTCATGGGGAGACTCAACTAGAGACTCATCATGATGAGACAGCTGAGGGTTCCAATGGATCTCACGAATCCCCACCTCACACAGTGCCTAATCAAGAGTCTCAGGGGTACCGGTTCGTGAGGGAAGGGACATGCATTCTTGGGTCTCCAAGTTTTGCAAGCATATGCCTCCAGTGTTCAGGGGGAGGTTTGATCCCCAAGCTACTGAGGACTGGTTGAACCAGTTAGAAAAGATTTTTGAAGTCCTCGAGTGCCCTACAGAGGTGAAGGCAAAACTAGCTGTGTATAAGCTAGAAGGGGACGCCGACCGGTGGTGGAGGAACATCGCCATGTCATTGAAGAACCGGAAGGTACCATTAACTTAGGAGGTATTTGAAGAAAAATTTAACGAGAAGTATTTCCCCAAGTCGGTGAGGCTTGAGAAAGAGTCCGAGTTCCTGGCTATCAAACAGGGAGATACGGAGAGCTTTGACGAGTATCTTTCCCGTTTCACTTGATTGTCACGGTATTCTGCCTATCTTCGGGAGAAGGATAATGAGGAGTAGAGCTCCGCTATGCTAATCCAGGGATTGAGGCTCGAATTAAAGAAGAGGTTAGCTGCTCATCAGTTTATTAACTTCAATAAAGCCATGGAAGAGTGTAGAATTATGGAGTATAACTTGAGGGAGTTGTACCCATCCAAGGGTAGTGGCAACCGCAGTGAGCCTAGCAAGGCTAATACTTCCCAGAAGCGGAAGGGGCAAGGATCCTCTTATGGGGGTGGTAGCAAGAAGCCCTACCAACCTGGGGGTCGTAGTGATCAGAGACCTCCAGCGGGACCAATGTGTAATCAGTGCAGAAAGTACCATCCGGGAAGAACTTGTGCTGGGGAGGTGATTTGCTTCAACTGTAAGCAAGTGGGTCACATTTCTTCTAAGTGCCCACGACAGCCGGCAGAGCAAAGGCCCAGGAATCAGGGTCGAGTGTTCGCGATGACACATGAGGAAGCCCGGAAGTCGCCTGAATTGATCCAAGGTAAAATTCTTCTTGGTGATAATGAGTTAGATACTTTGTTCGACTCGGGTGCAAGTCATTCGTTTATAGCTTATGACTGTGTAAAGCGCCTGGGATTGCATGTGCATAGACTACCATTTGATTTGGTTGTGTCGACGCCGATGGGTGTCAAGGCCGTGGCCGCCGAAGCCTGTTTAAATTGTGTTATAGTTGTTGAGGGTCGTGAGTCTACAGTAGATTTAATCTGTTTACCACTCCAACAATTGGAAGTTATTTTGGGCTTTGACTGGTTGACAACAAATGATGTATTGCTTGATTGTGGTAATAAGAGGAATACTTTCCGTAGTGCACAGCGGGATAGCAATGTAAATGCCAGTTTAAACTTGCTTTCATCGGCTAAAGCAGAGAAATATCTTGAGAAAGGATGTCAAGGGTATATGGTGTTTTTCTCCGTTCAGGGAGAGTCAAGTGAAGCCATAGAGAGTATACCTGTGGTAAATGAATTCCCTGAGGTATTTCCAGAGGATCTTTGTGGATTGCCTCCAGAAAGGGAAGTGGAATTTCCAATTGAGATTGTGCCTGGAGCTGGTTCGATATCGAAAGCCCCATATCGTATGGCCTCGAATGAAATGGCGGAGTTGAAGAAGCAAATTGAAGAATTGCTTGAGAAAGGATTCATCAGACCTAGTGTATCACCGTGGGGAGCTCCGGTGTTATTTGTGAAAAAGAAAGATGGAAGCTTGAGGCTTTGTATCGATTATCGAGAACTTAACAAGGTAACTATTAAGAATAAGTATCCACTCCCAAGGATTGATGACCTGTTAGATCAATTGTCTGGCTCGTGCGTATTCTCCAAAATTGATCTAAGGTCGGGATATCATCAGTTGCGTGTGAAGGCGGCGGACATTCCGAAGACTGCTTTCAGAACAAGATATGGGCACTATGAGTTCCTTGTGATGCCCTTCGGTTTGACGAATGCACCGTCGGTATTCATGGATTATATGAATCGCATCTTCCGACAGTATCTTGACCAGTTCGTGGTTGTGTTTATCGACGACATCTTGATCTATTCCAAGAGTAGGGAGGATCATGAGCAACACCTGAGAATTGTGTTGAGAATTCTATGGGAAAAGCAACTCTATGCCAAACTGAGCAAATGTGAGTTTTGGCTTACGGAAGTGAAGTTCCTTGGCCATGTGATCTCTCGAGACGGGGTATCGGTGGATCCCAGTAAGGTGGAAGCAGTACTTGAATGGAAAAGACCAGAAACTGTTTCTGAGATTCGCAGCTTTCTGGGTCTTGCTGGTTATTACCGGAGGTTCATTCAGAACTTCTCGCGCATTGCATTGCCGATGACCAAGCTCACGAGGAAGGATCAACCATTTTTGTGGGATGAATGTTGTGAGCGGAGTTTCACTAAGCTGAAGAAGAGATTGACTATGGCACCAGTGTTGATTATACCTATCCCAGTGAGGCTTACGTCGTGTACAGTGATGCGAGTAAGCAGGGGTTAGGGTGTGTCCTGATGCAGCAGGGACGTGTGGTGGCCTATGCCTCTCGACAGCTGAAACCGCATGAGATGAACTACCCCACTCATGATCTGGAGCTTGCGTCAATTGTGTTTGCATTGAAAATTTGGCGTCATTACCTGTATGGTGTGATAGTGGAACTGTACTGCGACCACAAAAGTCTCAAATATCTGTATGATCAGAAAGAGTTGAACATGAGACAGCGTCGATGGATGGAGTTGCTGAAAGATTATAACCTAGAGATTAAATATCATATGGGTAAGGCTAATGTTGTCGCGGATGCTTTGAGTCGGAAGGTGGTGCTAGTGGCAATAATGATGATCCAGGAATGGAAACTGATAAAGGATTTTCGGGATTTGAATCTCTCGAAGGAAATCCTGTGTGCCAGTTAGGGTGTGGTCCAAGGGGAGAATGACCTGAGGACTGAGATTGAAGAGGCTCAAATGCATGATGAGCTAGCCCAGTCGATCCGAGCTAGGATTGAGCGAGGAGGAACTCGAGACTATGACTTGTGACCAAGTGGACTGGTGCGTTATCAGAAGAGAATCTATGTACCACTGAAGGCGGAGTTGAGATTGAGAATTCTTGATGAGGCTCATAAGAGTCAGTATACTCTTCACCCCAGTATGACCAAGATGTATCACAACTTAAAGTCTATGTATTGGTGGCCAGGGTTGAAGAGTGATGTGACTAAGTATGTGGCGCGGTGTCTTACCTGTCAAAAGGTGAAGATTGAGCACCAGAGACCGCCAGGTTTACTTCAGAGTCCAGAAATTCCAGAATGGAAGTGGGAGAGTGTGACCATGGATCTAGTGGTGGGTCTGCCCAAGATCAAGAACTACGATGCGATTTGGGTGATTGTTGATCGACTCACGAAGTCTGCGTACTTCATACCTATCAATGCTAGCTATTCTCCTGATAGGCTGGCTGAGATTTATATCAAAGAGATTGTGAGACTCCATGGTACACCAAAGAATATAATCTCTGATAGAGATCCTCGGTTTACTTCGAGATTCTAGAGGGCTCTGCACGAAGCTATGGGTACTCAGTTGAGGTTTAGCACGGCCTACCATCCTCAGACAGACGGACAGTCAGAGAGGACTATCCAAACTTTAGAAGATATGCTGAGAGCGTGTGTCCTAGACTTCAAGGGAAAGTGGGACTACTATCTTCCATTGGCTGAGTTTGCTTATAACAACAGTTACCATGCGAGTATTCAAATGGTTCCATATGAAGCACTGTATGGGAGGAAGTGCCAGTCACCGTTATGCTGGTCAGAGTTGTCTGAGAGGAAGTTGTATGGGCCTGATCTTGTTGACCAAACCACTGAGTAGATCCGAGTTATCAGGAAGAGGCTCCTTACAGCACAGAGTCGTCAGAAGAGCTATGCTGATAAGAGGAGAAGACCTCTTGAGTTTGAAGTGGGGGATCATGTTTTCTTGAGAGTGTCTCCGATCACAGGCATCGGGAGAGCGATCAAGCGGAAAAAGCTGAGTCCGAGATACATTGGTCCATTTGAGATTCTGGCACGAATCAGACCTGTAGCATATCGGATAGCCCTACCCCCGAGTTTGAATAGATTGCATGATGTATTCCATGTCTCGCAGCTCAAGAAGTACCAACCAGACCCTGAGCATATCATTGAGTATGAAGAGGTTGAGTAGCAAGATAACTTCACTTATACGGTAGAGAAAGAGCGTATCATTGATCGAGAAGAGTGGCGGCTCAGGCATCGAAGCTTACCATTTGAGAAGGTGGTCTGGAAGGGAATGTCTCCAAGGGAAGCAATTTTGGAGGCGGAAGCAGACATGAAGAGACGATTTCCTGAGTTTATGTCTAGTGATGTGTAGCAAATTTCGAGGGCGAAATTTATTGAACGGGGGGAGAATTGTAATATCCCAATTTTTGATTATGGGTTAATCATGATTATTATGGATAATTATGAATTTAATTGGAATTATTATGTGTTTTATGGCTATTTTGATTAATATGTCATAATTATTGAGAATTTGGAATAATAGAAATATTGGCCATAAGTGGTAATTAATGGAGAAATTAATTACTAACTAAGAGAAAATGGGATGTGTGATTAAAATGGCTAATGGAGAGATTAAAGTAGCTAATTGGTGACTTAATTGGTGTAAGCCAATAGCAAGTTGACATGTGGCGAAGAGAGTATGGGAGTGAGAGTGCATGTGTGTGTAAGACAAATGGGATAAAAATATTATTTTCTCTCTCCTCTCTTCTCTCTCTTTCGGCTGGAGGTATGGGGGGAGTATTATTGTCTCTTCTTCCTCACACTCCATCTCATTTCTCTCTCATTCTTGCTTTCTCTCTCTCTTTCACCATTGTTGAAGGCAAGGGGAAGAAGAAAGCTTGATCTTTGGGTAAGTAAATGCCTTCCTTTGCTCAAACTCCATTCATTAAAGTTGATCCTTGAGTTAAGAACAACATTTCTATGGTTGTAGTTTGTCCATTGGTTGTGGTTTGTGGCCACACGAAATTTTGGGTGGTGGTGAATCAAGAACTCCCTTTGAGAAAGTTGATAAGGTGAGTGAGACCTATCTATCTATCTATGTTTTATGCCAAATGGATTAACTTGGATTTTCTGGAATTCTTGGGCCATTTTCGAAAATGAGGGCCATTGAGAGTTTGGTATGTGTTTGGTATGGAATTTGTATGTTTGGAATGCATTTTGGATAGATAGAATTGTTTGGGTTGGAAATTGTTAAGTTTGGAGAATTTGAGATTTTTGTGTTTAATGTTACCCAAAACCAAAGCATGATAATGGGATAGGATTTTGGTGATTTTGACATTCCCATTGGATTCCTTGAGTGATTTAGTGTGGGAATGAGCTTGATTATTGATTTTGGGTTCATTTGAATCACTTGGGAAAAGTTGGAAAGTTGTCTAGTTTGAGCTCTGTTTTGTGCAGTTCGTTTGCACAAGCGTTTTGAATGACCAAATGGTATTGGAAAATTATGAAACTTTCCAGTCTTAAATTTCACATCCCAAGCTTCAAAATGGACATATATTTTGTGTCATTTCGTTTAGTATTCTGTGAGATATGGTTGTCCAAAGTTTGGGATTGAAACAGAACTCTGTTTTGGAGTAGTGTGTAGTTTTTGGTGATTCTGTATTTGTGTAGTGATTTTCAGTGAAGGGCTATATTTTTCCTTGAAAGAGGACTTATATACCTTTCATTTGGCTTTGGAATCACCTCGTTTCGATTTTTCTAGAATTAGTTATGGTTTTTCGAAGTTCAGCCAAGAGTCAGGAAATTTCTTGGCCGTGGCCCATGAGTGGCTAGCCACGGCCCAAGACTTTCTGGCCTGATTCGAGCCACAGCCCATGGATGGCTGGCCGCAACCAAAGACCCTTTGACCATATTTGGGCCGCAGCCCAAGGAAGGGCTGGCCGCGGCCCACCCCTGTGTTCCAGCACTTTAAGTTTTCAAAAGGAGATCTTTAGCCTATTGTTTCCCAACCTTTTAGGGCTTTTATTAGAGGCATTTGTGGCCTCTTAAGGGTCAATTATGATAACCAAAATTAAGTGTTTCAAGTTAATTAAGTCTTGGAATAGAATATAACTCTTCGTCCCTAATCATGATTCTAGGATCGACATTTGCCCTAGGCGGGAGAGACCGTTGCCGGAGTACGCCCGGAAAGATCAAGGTAGTGACTCTTCTCTCATATTATGTATGATGTCTTGGCATGCATAACTTATCATTGAATTTATGAAATGTGTGCCATGGTCCATTACGGCGTGAGCAGGTCAGCGTGAGCCGTGTAGGGATTGACGGTGGTCATCTCTAGGTCGGCCGTTGAACTGCCGTCGTAATCGACATGGATATTTGTGAATCCGACCCATGGGGCGGCGTTTGTGAATCCAGCCGTGAGCTGTGTGTATCTTGCCTGTATGGCTTGTGTATGAAATGCATTATATGAATCCCATCTATAGTGAAATGTATTGTGTGGATTGTTGTGATGTAAAGCAATGTGAGCAATTCAGCGTGAGCAATCGTAAGGGATGACATGTGTCATACTAACCATTGCCGTTGTAACTGCCGTTGTAGTTGCTTGTTATGGTTAATGATTTGCTTACATGCATTATTATTGTACATTATATGATTGATTCGTTACTACAGGGATTCCTTAGAATCTCACTCTCCCAAAAACCATGTTTTAGACAGGGCAGAAGGATCAAAGGGAAAGCGGGCGACGAAGAGCGGATAGCGCTCCGACTTAGAAATATATTTTGGTTTATTGGTCATCATGTATATCTTTTGGATATTTTTGGGAAACAATTGTATGTAATGGGATTGTAGTATAGTTTTGTGTAATCCCCAAGTTAAGGGTAATGAATTGTGGGCTTTGTGCCTTTGTAAATCCCTTATTTAATGAATGGAACCCGAGTGTGTCGGGAATTTGCTTTATACTCTGATATCTGTGAATGAAATCAACTTGTACAGGCCATTTAGTATTGAAATGTGAATATGAGACCGTCATGAACAAATTTTGTAAAAGTTTTTGTAAGCCATGATTTTGGGTAAGTTTGATTTTGCTTAAGTCCCAAAATCATTTATGGTCTCTAATTCTACATCAATTACGTGTTTATGAACTAAATCTCGGCCTTAATCGTGAAGGGGGTTACACAAAACATTGATGAACCTTGTGTTTACAAGAAGGCTAGATGGAGCATAATTATATTTCTAGTGATTTATATAGATGACATCCTACTTATTGGGAATGACATTCCTACCTTGCACAGTGTCAAGACTTAGTTAGGAAAGTCTTTGTCGATGAAAGACTTAGGTGAAGCCACATACATCCTAGGGATTAGGATCTATAGAGATAGATCCAAAGGACTAATAAGCCTAAATCAGAGCACATACATAGATAAGATACTGCATAGGTTCAGTATGCAGGATTCAAAAAGGGATTTCATTCCCATGTCTCATGGCCTCCATCTTTGTAAGGATTCGTGTCCTAGTACACCTGATCAACGAGATCACATGAGTAAGGTTCCATATGCCTCAGCCATTAGATCCATCATATATGCCATGTTATGTACTTGACCGGATGTCTCATTTGCCTTAAGTATGACTAGTAGATATCAACAAGATACTGGTAAGGGTCATTAGACTGCCGTCAAGAATATCTTAAAGTACTTAAGAAGGACTAAGGACTTATTTTTAGTCTATGGTGGATTAGATGATGAGCTCTATGTAACCAGTTACACAGATGCAGGTTTCCAAACTGACTAAGATGACCTTAAATCGTAATCTAGATACATATTCCTCTTGAATAGTGGAGCAGTAAGCTAGAAGAGCTCCAAGCAGAGTACTGTAGTAGATTCTGTAATAGAAGCTGAGTATATAATAGCATCAGATACAGCTAAAGAAGCTGTTTGGATCTGAAAGTTCATTACTTAACTATAGGTCATGCCTACCATCTCAAATCTAATAGATTTGTTCTGTGACAATAGCGGTACTATTGTACAGGCCAAGGAGCCTATGTCATATCAAAAGACCAAGCATATACTCAGGCGATTTTATTTCATTAGAGAAATCAAAGATAGAGGTGACATAAAAATATGCAAAGTAGTAGGAGAAGACAATGTTGTTGATCTTCATACTAAGCCGCTTGCACAGGAAAAGCATGATCGTCATGTTAGGACAATGGGAATTAGGAAAATTAATTATTGCACCTAAGGCAAGTGGGAGGATGTTGGAAATTATGCTCTAAGGGCCAATTATTGTACTTTAAACATTATTAATTTAATGAATTTTCTCTATTATGTTATCATATTTATGCATGTTCACTCTGATGATTGTATCCTTAGATAAATTATAAAGAATTTCCTAAATGTCCCTGGTCAATCATCTATATGGGAGCAAAGATGAAACAAGACCAGTATGACTTTAATAAGATATGGAGATACGAATCAAAGTCTTAAGCACTTGTAAGAGTACAAGGTGCTGGACCAACCCGCTATTCGAAAGCTACATGGATCAAGGCATAAGTTTTTCTCATGTATAACCACGTCATAATGCCCTTAGACCTGAGGTTATCATGGATTCCTACATGAGAGTTGCTAAGCTTTGAACTAGTCAAAAGTCACTTTTGACCGAGTGATGATAAAGGCTGTGATCAGGCTTGGTGGTTTTTCATACAGAGGAATATGAATGGTCAAGATGGAATTTGTCCCTCACAATAGCAGAGAGATATTATGGGCCCTCGATAAGTAAGTTTGAGAATGTATGGCCATACTATGATAGAAAAGAGTTTTCATGCCTCATCCTTGACCTATATATGGTCAGAAAGTAATGGTCAGAAGCAAGAAGATGACATTATCCATGCCTCATCCTTTGTAATACCCCGAATTTTGAGACTTGAGGCTAGAGAATAAGCCTGAGATTAGTGGATTGCTAAGCGCCGGTTTAGCAAGATTCCAAATTGTGATTAAGAGATAATGACTCCAAAAGGGGAAGTGATTAGTGATAAATAAACCCTTTTGGAGATTATGGTGTGAGTTGGTACCCGATGTGATTCGTATGTGCTGTGAGCAGCGCCGGAAACCCTGTATTTAAGCTCAATTATGGATTAACATCTAAATTGACTTAAAATAGAGGGAAGGCGCATATTGTGGCTAAATGAAACGATATGAAGTGTTTGATGGTGATTCCAAGGGAATTGCCAGAAATAGGGGCAAAACGGTAAAGTTACCGACCAATTGGTCAGTTACCGAAGAGGAAACTCATTGGTAACTTCAAGATCAATGGTTGAGATTGATTTGTGTAGAGATTAAGTGGGTGGAATCCCATGTGTGTGGGTTCATGTGAACTCATAGAGATGGAATAAGGGTGTGACAAGTGTCACAATTTGAGCCCTTGGATTTGGTCAAAGATTTCAACTCATTTTCCCTCTTTCCTCTCTTTATTTGGACGGTTTTTGGCCCTAAGAATCTGATCATCATCTTCATCATCTTCATCTCTCTCTTGTTCTTCATTTTCGCCAAGAGCAAGGTGGAAAGAGAAAAGAATAAGGTGAGATTTGACTTGTTTCTTGTCCTCTAATGCTTAAACACCTTTCTTTAATATTGTTCATAGTGATGAGAGCTTCATTGCTATGGTTTTAGATTCTTGATTGAAGGTGTTTGATGGCTTGAGGAAATTTGGAAAGATGGAGAATCAAAGAATTGGTTTGGGAAAGAGGAAGAGGTGAGCATTTAAAGCCTTTTGATATAAGTTTTGTGAGTTTTGGTTGAGCTTTGTGAATTTCGAATTTTGCCCTGATTTTCTTGTGATTTTGGATTGGATGAATTGGGTTGTGTTTTATGTTGAAAATGGTGCCATGTTGTGGTATTTGGTCATTGGAATTGATTTGGGAACTTGAGATGGAAAGTTGTGCAATGTTGAGTTGAAATGTGATATTGTGTGACATGTTGCAATTCATTGTGAAACATGTCAATATAATGTGAATTTGGTTGATTTGGTGTTTCCAATGGATTCCTTATGAAATTTTGTGTGAGAATGATGTTTGATGTGAAAATGGGATCATTGGAAGCTAAAGTGAAAAAACTGAAATGTTGCTCATTGAAACTCTATTCTGGGCAATCTTCTTGTGTTACCGTTTTGAATGGGAAAATGATGTTAGAAAATTCTGAAACTTTCCAGTCTTGAAGTTCACATTGCAAGCTTCAAAATGGACATATAATTTGTGCCATTTCGTTTTGTGAACTGAGATTTATGTTTGCCCAAAGTTTGAGGACGAAATTGGATTCTGTTTTGGAGCAATGTTGGATTTTGTGTAAATCTGGATTTGTGTAGTGATTTCCAGTAATGAGCCATATTTTTCCTATGACGAGGACTGTAATAGCTTTCATTTGGCTTTGGGATCACCTCATTTCGATATTTTTGGAATTAGTTATAAATTGTTGAAGTTGCCTTGGCTGCAGCAGAAAATCCTGGCTGCAGCGCAAAAGTTTCTGTGCACGTTTTGGCCGCAGCCAGAAATTCTTGGCTGCAGCCAAAAACCTTCTGTACGTGTTCTGGCTGCAGCCAGAGGATTCTTGGCTGCAGCCAACCCCCATTTCCAGCAATTTGTGATTTTGAAAGTTGATTTTCAACCTAGTACATCCCAATCCTTTAGGCTTTCGTTGAGCTTATTTTAGCCACCTAAAGGGTGTGAATGGTAACCAACTTTAAGTGATATAAAAGTAAGGATTTGGAATTGAGATTGACCCTATATCCTTGATTTGGTTTATAGGGTTCAGTATTCGTTTGGATCGCGAGTAAGCGGAGCTGGAGCATACGTGGAAAGAAAAGTGTAGGGAACTTACCTCTCTTGCATGCTTTGATATTTTTGTTTGTGTATTGATGCATGTATTGCTTTGCTGGATTATGTGAAACATGTATGAATGATTGTAGCTCTGTTTCTAGTTATGCTATGGCCATGAGTATGTTGTTGAAACATTGAGCACGCAGATATGTCATTGTGTGAACATGAGTTATGTATTGCAAGCATGTCATGCATTAAACACATATCATTCATGCATATAGGTATCTGTTTCCTACTGAGATTCTCTCGAATCTCACCCTCCCCTACCAACATTTTAGACAGGGTAGGTGGATCGAGGATGGAGGCAAGCAACCAGGGGCAACGAGGCTTCCTTCGGGATATTTGAGTTGGTAGTTGGTTATCATAGTTGGGATGTATATTTGGATTTGGAGTTGTATATATTGTGGAATGTATACTTGGTTATATGTTGAATGAGAATATTTGATTATGTATTTGGAATGAGCATTTGGGTATTTGTATTTGTATTTGAGGAGAATTGTGTAATCCCCATTCGAAGAATTGTAAAGGGTGGATGTGCCCTATGAATTCTATGTAAAGATATGAACCCGGGAGTTGCCGGGATGATATTGTTGTACACTTTGATATTTGTTTAAATGTGATATTCCGTGTTATGTAATTGTATTCGAAATTGAATATGAGACCAGGTTTTTTAGATTTCGAAAGTGATTTGTGAAAACCCTATCGTGAAGATGGGAATTTAAATAAGTTTTGTTCTTATTGGTCTCTAATTTCATTTTTATTCCGTATTTCGGATATAATTACGGTAGGGGGTTACATCCTTGACCTATGTATCGTGTGACAAAAAGGACGTGACATGATTGTATGACAAATTGTATCGTGTTAATGATCCTCATATAAATTAGGTAGTCGTAATGTCTTGCTAGAGACCGCTTGCGACTTATGGGTTAGTACAGTTATTGGCTCATTACCAACTTCGTATGGGCCTACAGGGTCACACACAAGAATGGCCCAACACAAGATAATGTTTAATCTAGAGTTGACGAATTTTATATTTATATATATAATATAAATTTCTTGAAAATAAAATTAATAAAATTATATATATATATATGTTTATATATTATATGATATTATTATATTGTGTTAGTTTTAAATTTAATCTTATTAAGATAAATTAAATTTAATAACTAATATGATAGAGATATAATCTCTCAGATTTAATTTATGAAAATAAATTAAATCTATTGGCTCTTTATTTGAATTAAATAAATATGTTAAACTCAAACTGTTAGACAGATTTAATTTAAACTAAATTTATTTAATTAACTCATCAAGATAATTAAGGGCTAAATAATTTCAAAACTAATAAAGTTAATTTTGAAATTCAAATATAGTTCTCATGGGTCATAAAATTGATAGAGCAGAAAAACTCATACATAGATGAGAATTCAAAGTCGTAAGGGAAACCCTAAGAGACATTGGAGGCTAGCATGTAGTCTGTGTTGGACAATATTTGTGTGGATACTGGTAAAGGGAGTGGACCTGAGGTATGTGCTCCTAGAGATTGAAAAATCCTAAATTGAAAAGGTAAGAATCTTTCTAACTCAGTTTAAATGTTGTTCATAGATTTGCAATTGGGATTGGCAAAGATTTTTTAAATTCCTCCCTATGCCTACCAATCCTAATAGTTACTACCACAAATTCATTCAGAATTTCTCCTGGATCACCTTGCCAATGACTATGTGGAAAGATCAATTATTTAAGTGAGCTGAAGGATACGTTGACTATGGCATTGGTATTGATTATACCCGATTCCAGCTTGACTTGTGTTGTGTATAGTGATGCGAGTAAGCAGGGGTTGGGGTGTGTCCTTATGCAATAGGGACATGTAGTGGCCTAGCCTCCTGATAGTTGAAGCCTCATGAGATGAAATATCCTACTCATGATCTGGAGCTTGTGGCAATTGTGTTTGTATTGAAGATATGGCGACATTACCTATATGGTATGACAGTAGAACTGTACTGCAACCATAAGAGTCTCAAGTATTTGTATGATCAGAAAGAGTTAAATATGAGATAGCGTCGATGGATGGAGTTTTTGAAAGACTACAACCTGGAGATTAAATGTCATCGAAGTAAAGCTAATGTCGTTACGGATGCTTTTAGTCAAAAGGCAGTGCTACTTGCAGCAATGATGATACGAGAAGAGATACTAACAGAAGATTTTCATGACCTAAATCTATCAAACCAGATACTCTATGCTAATTATAGTGTTACCTAAGGGGAAAGTGATATAAGGGTTGAGATTGAAGAGGCTCAGAAGTAAGATGATCATGCAGTCCATTCGAACTATGATCGAGCAAGGAGAAACTCAAGATTATGATTTGTGGCCTGGTGGATTAGTTCGTTATAAAAAGAGAATCTGTTTTCCACTAAAGGCTGACCTAAGGCAGAAAATCCTCGATGAAGCATACAAGAGTCAATATACTCTTCACTCTAGAATGACCAAAATGTACCACAGTTTGAAGTTGGTGTATTGGTGGCCAAGATTGAAGAGCAATGTCACCAAGTATGTGGTGCAGTGTCTTACTTATCAGAAAGTAAAGATTGAACACCAGAGGCCGCCAGGATTACTACAGAGTCCTGAGATTCCAAAATGGAACTGGGAAAGTGTGGCCATAGACCTCATTGTGGGTTTGCCCAGGATCCAAAACTATGATGCGATCTGGGAGATTGTTGATCGATTTACGAAGTCGGCACATTTTATACCAGTCAACACCACCTACTCTCTAAGCAAACTGCCAGAAATCTATATTCGGGAGATAGTAAGACTTCATGGCACACTGAAGAGCATCATTTCCGACAGAGATCCTCATTTTACTTCAAGATTCTAGAGGGTTCTACATGAAACTCTGGGTACGAAGTTGAGAGTTATCATGACTTATCATCCTCTGATAGATGGGCATTCGGAAAGGACCATTCAGATGCTATGAGATATGTTGAGAATGTATGTCCTAGACTTTAAAGGGAATTGGGATCTTTTGCTTCTACTTGCCATGTTTGCATAAAACAATAGCTTTCATGTGAGCATTCAAATGGCTCCGTATGAAGCATTGTACGAGAGAAAGTGCCAATCACCTTTGTGCTGCATAGAACTATTTGAGAAGAGGTTGTATGGACCAGATTTTATTGATCAGGCCATAAAATGGATTAAAATCATCAGGAAGGGGCTCCTAGAAGCTTAAAGTTGACAGAAAAGCTATTAGGATCGGCAGGCATAGCGAAAGAATTTTAAATTTTTCACCAATGCTAATCAAGGGTATATCAACGGTGCTTAAACCAAGTTAGAAAGATTCGTACCTTTTAATTCAGGGTTTTTGATCTATAGGAGCCAACATGTCAAGTCCGCTCCCTCTACCGGTATTCACACGATGCTTTCCAACACAGACTACGTGCTAGCGCCTCTAATTGTCTCATAAGGTTTCCCTTATAGCTCTAAAATCTCATTCGTGTATGAGTATATTTGCTCTATCAAGTTTATAACCTATGAGGGCTATATTCGAATTTCAAAATTAATCTTTATTAATTTCAAAATTAATTAACAATTAATTATCTTGATGAGCTAATTAAATAAATACAGTTTAAATTAAATCTGTCTAACAATTTTAATTTAACCTATTTATTTAATCCAAATAAAGAGCCATTAGATTTAATTTATCTTCATAAATTATATCTGAGATATTATATCTCTATCATGTTAGTTATTAAATCTAATTTATCTTAAAAAAATTATATTTAAAACTAACACAATATAATAATATAATAATATATATATACATATATATAAAATATATTTTTTGAAAATACAAATATATATATAATATTATTAACAAATTTTATATTATATGTATATATATAATTCATCCACCTTAGATTAAACATTATCTCGTGTTGGGCCATTCTTGTGTGTGACCCTGTAGGCCCATACGAAGTTGGCACTGGGCCAATAACTGTACTAACCTAAAAGTCGTAAGCAGCCTCTAGCAAGACATTACAACAACCCAATTCATATGAGGATCGTTAACACGATGCAACCTGTCATACAACCATGTCATGTCCCTTTTGTCATACGATATATCGGTCAAGGATGAGGCATAGATAATGTCATCCTCTTGTTCCTGACCATTACTTTCACGAATCCTGAGTAGTTTGACAATAGAAATGGAAACTCCTTTCCATCATAGTATGACCATACACTTCTCAAACTCACCCATTAAGGGGCCCAGTAATATCTCTCTACTAATGTGAGGGACAAATTCCATTTTAATCATTCATTTTCTTCTACATGAAAAACCATCAAGCCTGATCATAGCCTTTATCATTATCCAGTTAAAAGTGACTTTTGACTAGTTCAAAGCTTAGCAACTCTCATGTAGGAATTCATGATAACCTCAGGTCAAAGGGCATTGTGATGTGGTTGTACATGAGAAAAGCTTATGGCTTGATCCATGTAGCTTTCTCATAGTGGGTCGATCCATCACCTTGTACTCTTTCAAGTTCCTAAGACTTTGATTCATATCTCTATATCTTATCAAAGTCATACTGGTCTTGTTTCATCTCTGCTCCCGCATAGATGACCTACCAGGGACATTTTAGGACAATCCAAGGATACAATTATCATAGCTAACATGCAAATAATATGATAACAGAATGGAGAAATTTCATTAAATTAATAATGTTTAAAGTACAATGATTGGCCCTTAGGGCACAATTTCTAATATAAACTATGCTGAAAAGAGGAGAAGACCTCTAGAGTTTAAAGTGGGTGATCATGTTTTCTTAAGAGTGTCTCTGGTCATTGGAATCAGAAGAACGATCAAGAGAAAGAAGTTGAGCCCATGATAGCCCTACCCCCAAACTTAAGCAGACTCGATGATGTGTTCCATGTCTCGAAGCTGAAGAAGTACTAAAAAGAGCCTACACATATCATTGAGTATAAAGATGTCGACTTGCATAACAACTTCACCTATGCAGTAAAGCCATAATGAATCATTGATTGAGAAGAGTGGCGGCTAGGACACTGAAGCATACCATTTGTGAAAGTAGTCTGGAAGGGAATGTCTCCGAGGGAAGCAACCTGCGAATCAGAAATGGACATGAATAGGCGGTTCCTGGCCCCAAGATGTGTAACAAATTTTGGGGACAAAATTTATTGTACCGAGGGAGAATTGTAATGCGCCAAATTTTGTGTAAGGGCTAATAACTTCAAAAGAGAATGTAATTAATGTGAGAAAACAATTTTGGGGAAACGAAGTGTGATTTGTGACCCAAATTCATAGTAGAAAATGCCTAAACTTTATATTTAAGTTTAATTATATGGAAAAGTCTTTTAGTAAACTTAAATATGAGGGAATTGCACATGGAAGAAGAAAAATAAATTGAATCATGTGTCAAGTGGAAATTCAAGTGAATTTACCATAATTAGGGGAAAAATAGAAGAATAAAATTTATCAACCAATTAGTCAGCAACTAATGAAGAAATTAATTACTAGCTAAAAGAAATGAGATGTGTGACTAAATGGCTAATGTAATTAGTTAGTGTAATTATATGGTTACAAGTCTTAAGATGAGCCATGGGATTTGGACAAGTAGCATGACATGGACCAAGTTAGGAGTGTTGAAAAGTCAAATTCCATTTTAAATTCTTTTTCCTTCCCTCTCTCCTCTCTTGAATGGCTAAGTGCATGGAAGGAGTGGAGATATCTCATTTCACCATTGTTCTCTCTCTCTTCAAGCTCTCAAGTCGTCCAAGTGCATAGAAGAAGAAAGAGAAAGTGAAAGTAAGGTAAATGAAGCCTTTCTTCTTGAGATTTGACCTTGAAAATGGCTTCTATTGCCAAAATCCTCTTCTTTAATCTTGTTCCTCTTGTTGAAAGCTACAATTTTATGGTTTTTTATTTCAAGAGGTGGTGTTTGGTGAACTCAAGAAAATCTAGTGCAAAAGGAATCAAAGAACAACTCAGAGAAAATGATAGAGGTGAGCAAAAGCAATCTTTTAATATGTATATTGTAGATATTGGTTGAGTATCTTGATTTTTGAAATTTTTCCCTATTTTCATTGGATTAGGGTCTTAGAGAGTTTGGTATGTAGTGATAATTGAAATGGTGTTTTATATTGAGGTTTGGGTAAATGAAATTGAATTGAACCTTGAATAAGAAGTTTGGAGTTTTGGAGTTTTATGTAGAATTGTTGCCCTAAAATAGAACAACTGAAAGGAATGTGAATTTGGTTATTATGATGTTTCAATTAGATTCCATATTGGATGTGAATTTTGGAACCATTGGAGACTTAGGTTGCGAAAATGGAAAATTTGGCAATGGAAATTATAATACCCCAAAATTTGATTAAAGGGTAATGGCTTCAAAAGTGAAGGTGATTAAGGATTAAACCGACACTTTTGAAGAATACGATATGTGATGCGATTTGGATGTGTGATGATTAGTGCCTAAACCCTATATTTAATCTTAATTGTGTGTCAAAGTTTAGAATGCAATGAAGAGAAGGGGAGGGTGCATGGTTTATGTATGGTATAAGGAGAATGTGTTTGGTGGTGATTCAGAGGGAATTGCCATAATCAGGGGCAAAACGGTAAAGTTACCGACCAATTGATTAGTTACCGAAGAGAAACCTCATTGGTAACTTAAAGATCAATGGTTAGGATTGATTTATGGAAGAGATCAAAGGGTGGAATTAATTCTATGTGTATTCATGTGAGCTCATGAGGATGAAACAAGATCTTGACACTTGGCACCATGTGAGCCTTTGGATTAGGTCAAAGTTTCAGCACCTCTTCCCTCTCTCCTCTCCCTTTTTGGAAGTCCAAGAGGCCATTTTGGCTCAAAAATATGATCATCATCCTCATCTCTCATCTCTCTCTTCATTCCACCATTTTTGTGAGCTTAAGGAAGAAAAAGAAAGAAGAAAGCCTAAGGTTAGGGATCTATTTTGCCTCTAATGCTCAAATATCTTTCTCTAATGTTGTTCCTAGTGATGAGAGCTTTATTGCTATGGTTTTAGATTTTTGAAAGAAGGTGTTTGAGAGTTTGAAGAATTTTGGAAGTGGAGGAATCAAAGAATTGGCATTGGGAAGAGGAAGAGGTGAGTATTTATGACTTTTGACCTAGCTATTATGGTTATTGGTTAAGTATTGTGATTTGTGAATTTTGCCCTGATTTTTATGGTATTTTCGTGTGGCATGTAGTTGAGACAATTGCATGTTGATTTATGTTGAAAATGGTGATTTGTTGTGTAATTTGGTTATTGGAATTGGATTGGCATTGGAAATGAAAAAGTTACAATGTTAGGTTTTAAAATGTGAATTGTGTTGACATGTTGAGATTATTGTGGAAACATGTCAATTTGATGTGAATTTGGTTGTTTTGGTGTTTCCAATGGATTTCTTGTGGAAATTTGTGTGGGATGGAGTTTGGTATGAAATTGGGATCAATAGAAGCAAATATGCCAAAACTGTAAATGTTGCCATTGAAAGTCTATTCTGGGCAGTCTTTTTGTATTGGTGTTTTGAATAGGCAAATGATGTCAGAAAATTATGAAACTTTCCTGTTTTAAATTTCACTTCCCAAGCTTCAAAATAGACATATAATTTGTATTATTTTGTTTTGTGTATTGTAAGTTATGGTTGTTGGAAATTGTGCCCTAAGGGATAATCATTGTACTTTAAATATTATTGTTTTCATGAAATTTCTCCATTCTGTTATCATATTATTTGCATGTTAACTTTGATAATTGTATCCTTGGATAATTCATGAAGATTGTCCTAAAATGTCCCTGGTCGGTCATCTATGTGGGATCAGAGATGAAACAAGACCAGTATGACTTTGATAAGATATGGAGATACGAATCAAAGTCTTAGGCACTTGTAAGAGTACAAGGTGCTGGACCGACCCACTATGAGAAAGCTACATAGATCAAATCATAAGTTTTTCTCATGTATAACCAGGTCACAATGCCCTTAGACCTGAGATCATCATGGATTCCTACATAAGAGTTGCTAAGCTTTGAACTAGTCAAAAGTCACTTTTGACCGAGTGATGATAAAGGCTATGATCGGGCTTGGTGGTTTTTCATGCAGAGGAATATGAATGATCAAGATGGAATTTGTCCCTCACATTAGTAGAGAGATATTACTGGGCCCCTCGATGAGTGAGTCTGAGAAATGTATGGCCATACTACATTGGAAAGGAGTTTCCATTTCTATTGTCAGGCTACTCAAGAATCAAGAAAGTAATGGTCAGGAACAAGAGGATGACATTATCCATGCCTTATCCTTGATCAATATATCGTGTGACAAAAGGGACGTAATATGGTTGATTGATAGGTTGCATCCTGATAATGATCCTCATATGATTTGGGTAGTTGTAATGTCTTGCTAGACACCGCTTGCGACTTTTGGGTTAGTATAGTTATTGGCCCACTGCCAACTTCATATGGACCTACAGGGTCGCACACAAGAATGGCTCAACACGAGATAATGTTTAATTTAGGGTGGACGAATTATATATATATATATAATATAAAATTCGTTAATAATATTAAATAGGTATATATTTTCAAAATACATATCTTATATATTATCTATATATATATATGTATATATATTATATGATATTATTATATTGTGTTAGTTTTAAATTTAATTTATTAAGATATATTAAATTTAATAACTAACATGATAGAGATATAGTATCTCAGATTTAATTTATGAAGATAAATTAAATCTAATGGCTCTTTATTTGCATTAAATAAATAGGTTAAATTAAAACTATTAGACAGATTTAATTTAAACTGAATTTATTTAATTTGCTCATCAAGATAATTAATTTTTGATTAAATTCAAAATTAATGATGATTAATTTTGAAATTTGAATATAGCCATCATAGGTTATAAACTTGATAGAGTAGATATACTTATACGCGCATGAGAATTCAGAGCTACAAGGGAAACCCTAAAAACATTGGAGGCGCTAGCACGCAGTCTTGGTTAGAGAGCATTCGTGTGGATACCAGTAGAGGGAGCGGACCTAACGTGTTGGCTCCTAGAGATCGTGAAAACCCTAAGTGAAAAAGGTACGAGTTCTTTCTAAACCAATTTAAACGCCATTGATATATCCTCGATTAGGATCGGTAAAATTGTTAAAATTCTTCTGCTGTGCATGCCGATCCTAACAATTGTTGTCCAAAGTTTGGGATGGAAACTGAACTCTATTTTGGGACAGTGGTGCGTTTTGTGTAATTATGGAATTTTGTAGTGATTTGTAGTAATGGCCAATATTTTTCCTAGAAATAGGATTTTAATAGCTTTCATTTGGCTTTGGAATCACCTCATTTCGATTTTTCTTGAATTAGTTATGATTATGGGAAGTTCAGCTAAGAAACAAAATTTTCTTGGCCACGGCCAGAGGTTATGGACCGCGGCCCAGATGTTTTTAACCTCTTTTTGGTTGCGGCCAGTGAATTTGTGGGTCGCGGCCAACCCCTAAAAATCAGTATTTTGTACTTTTAAAAGATGATTTTTGGTCAAGCGTTTCCCAAGCCTTTAGGCATATGTTTGGGCTTATAGTAGACACCTAAAGGTCTTAAATGATAACCAACTTTGATGTTTGGAAGTTGAGGAATTGGAGAAGGGAATAACCCTATGTCCTTAATTTGATTGTCAGGATTTGGTATTTGCGCTGATCGTGATTTATTTGTGCCAGAGCACACATGGAAAGAATAAGGTAGTGACTCTTTCTCTTGTACTGTGTGTGAAATATGGTATGTATGTTTGTCATGCATTGAGATACTTTGTGATACATTGTGATACTTTGAGATTGCAACGAAAGCTGACGCATAGTGATACTTTATGATACATAGAGATCGCAAGGAAAGCTGACTCAGAGAGTTTACATCCATGAGTGCTGTCACATTGGGTGTGAGCCATGATACATTGTGATGCTGTTAACATGACCTTATATGCTATGTGTTTATACACTGTATGAGTGATTTGTTACTATTGGGATTCTTTTGAATCTCATTCTTTCCTTTGACTAACCTTTTAGACAGGGCAAGAGGTTCGAGAAGGAAGTTAGAACAAGTAACCAAGGGCGGGTTAAGTTCCTGGCTAGGAGCATTAGTTAGTAGTTGGTTATCATAGATTGAGAGTATGTTGTATAATTTGAATTTGTCTTTAGATATGGGATGTGTATCTGGATATATATATCAAGATGATACGGTGTAATCCCCTATAAGGAAATTTGTATACTCTTTAGAGAATATATGGAACCCGAGGTTTGCCGAGGATTGTGTTATGCACTCTAATATGTATGAATGTAGATTAACTGCACAGGTAATTATAGTCAATATTTGAACTGGAAACCAGGATAGGAAGAATGTTTTGAAAATTTTTGAAAAACCCCTACTATAAGGAAGGGAGTTGAAGTGAGTTTAAAACATCCGTCGATCCCTAATCCATTTTAATTTTGCATTATCGAATCATAATTACGTCTATCAAGGCAAGGGGTTACATAAATTCTGTGCAGGGAACCTACTTTGCACAAGGTTTTGAAATGGCAAATGGTGTGAAAAAGTTATGAAACTTTCCAATTTTGTAGTAGATATTGCTAGCTTTAAAATGGTACTCCCTCCGGTCCTAATTATAGGATATATTTACCTAACTTTGAAGAAATTAAGGATAGTGGTTAAATTAGTTAATCATATTTATTTTCCTAAAATACCCTTATTTAAAATTTAAAATGGCATCCAATTACATTGATTCTCTCTTTTTTCTTGCACCTCTCTTGCCTCACACACGGCTTCTCCAAGCTCTCACACAATCTGTCATCGTTAATTATTATTGAGAAAGTATCAATAGGGGGTATTTTAGGAAGAAATTGACAAAAATTAGAACTTTGCCCTATAATTAGGACCAAGATCAACTCTCAAATGTTGTCCTATAATTAGGACTGGAGGGAGTATCAAGTTTATGTCATTTGGAGTTGTGTGCTGAAAGTTATGGTTAGTTAAAATCAGCCAAGAATTAGGCCAGCTTTTAGCCACGGCCAATTATTGTTTGCTGCAACCAAAAACTTTCAAACCAGTTGTTGGCCGTGGCCCAAAAGTTTCTAACCTGCTCCTGGCCATGGCTAAAAGGACCTTAGCTGTAGCCTAAAACATTCTGACCATCTCTTGGACGAGGCCAAAAAATTCCTTAATCACGGCCAAGCCCCATTTTCAGCACTTTGTGATTTTGAAAGGTGGTTTCTGGTCTAGTTCTCCCCAACCCTTTGAAGCTGTTGATTGAGCCTTTCATAACAACTTAAGGGATCTAAATGATAACCAACTCTAAGTGTTTTAAAGTCATTTGAGAATTAGTATAGGTAATAATTTGTCGTCCTTAATTATGATTATAGGATTTAACATGTGCCTTGAACGTAAGAAGCCTATGCCTGAACACGAATGGAAAGAACAAGGTAGTGACTCTTTCTCTTATATCTTGCATAATACATTGTATATTTATGCTTATTATTGAATGTAACAATTGAATCGTGATGAATGTCACGGCTGTGAATGTGACGAATGTCACACAAGTGTATGTAATGACTATCACGAATCATTGTGACCTTTACTAATGCTATGCATTGTGATGTATGTGACGACTGTTAAGATTTTCATGCATATCATGTATGTGATTATTATCATGATTGAATGCCACTATGCATGATGTGTTGATTGTCATGCTTATCACATTGTGATGGGAGATATGATTGAATATTGCTATGAATGCTGTACTGAATGCTATATTATGATAATTGCATACATACTTTTTTGAATTATATATCATGAGTGAAATGTTACTACTGAGATTCTTTTGAATCTCACTCTTTCCAATGATCAAATTTTACCCGGGGCAAGCGGATCAAGGGACAAGTAAATCCATAAGGGCGACTAGTAGATATCGGTAGAAGACTATAGCTTTGGTTGTTGGTTATCAATTGTTGAATAAATGTATATATTGACCATAGGAGAGTGATTGTATTTAATCCCCGATAAGGGAAACTGAGATGGGCAATGATACCCTGTAAATACTGTTAGTTAATAATTATATCCTGAGTGGATGTCAGGAATTTTTGTTAAGCGCTCTGATATTGATGTATCAAACAAAACCGAACAGGCTAAATGGATTTAAAAGAGAATAGAGGCCATATTGTACCGGTTTTGGAAATTTTTTTGAAAAGTTTAACATTGTTCTTGGTCTCTTATTTAATTTATGACATGTGTTCAAACCATATTTACGATCTTTATAGTGTAGGGGTTACAACTGGCATATTTTACCCTACTAATCGGTCATATGTTTCATAAAGAAGCTAAATGGCATTTTTCTATAGCTCTTGAACACATGCACCATTGTATTTCCTTGATTAACAACACATTTTGAGCCCTCATCTAATCTATATACTTGCTCTCTATTTGGAGAGCTGAATCACATAGTCCCTGAAAGTCATTCTATCTATTGGTCGTTCTTGGTACTCTTGCTAAACTGGGCTTAGTAGTCTGCTTGATATGGACTTATTCTCAATTTTCTAGGCCTAAAGTTTAGGATATTACATTTCTCCCCTGCTCAATAAATTTCATCTTCAAAATTTGATACTCAACTTGAGGCATAGATCCCGAATAGTACTTCTTCATTTCTTTTTTCTCAAATCAGATTTCTATTTACTAGCACTATAGCCAGTAAGTAATATCTGAATTAACAAACTCATATCTCTACGTACTTCCATCAGTGTCTATTTCTTTCTTTCAATGCCTGTTTCTTTCTATCATCAATACTTGGACCTATGTTGTCATGACTGCTATCTGCACCACTTTTCGATTCAAAGCATTATCTACGACATTCATTCTATCTAAAATCTATTAACAACTCCCTTCATCATTGTTGTCTCAAATTCAATTCTTTATGTTCATTCAAATTTCTAAAGAATTCTCATGGTCCTAGTACAGTTCTAAAATTGCACCCCATAAATAGTGGTGTCACATTTTCAAAGCAAAGACCATTTGATGAATGTCACGGCTGTGAAAGTGAAAAATGTCATATAAGTGTATGTAACGACTGTCACAGATCATTGTGACCTTTACTAATGCTATGCATTGTGATGTATGTGACGACTGTTACGGTTGTCATGCATATCATGTATGTGATTATTATTATGATTGAATGCTGCTGTGCATTCTGAGATGATTGTCATGCTTATCACATTTGTGATGGGAGATATGACTAAATATTGCTATGAATACTGTACTGAACGCTATATTATGATAATTGCATACATGCTTTGTTGAATTATATATCATGAGTGAAAGGTTACTACTGAGATTCTTTTGAATCTCACTCTTTCCAATGATCAAATTTTACCCAGGGCAAGTAGATCAAGGGACAAGCAAATCCATAAGGGCGACTAGTAGATATTGGTAGAAGACTTTAGTTTTGGTTGTTGGTTATCAATCATTGGATAAATATATATATTGACCATAGGAGAGTGATTGTATTTAATCCCCGATAAGGGAAACTGAGATAGGCAATGATACCTTGTAAATACTATTAGTTAATAATTATATCCTGGGTGGATGTCAGGAATTTTTGTTAAGCGCTCTGATATTGATGTATGAAACAAAACCGAACAGGCTAAATGGATTTAAAAGAGAATAGAGGCCATATTATACCAATTTTGGAAAAAGTTTTGAAAAGTTTAACATTGTTCTTGGTCTCTTATTTAATTTATGACATGTGTTCAAACCATATTTACGGCCTTTATAGTGTGGGGGTTACAACCGGCATTTTTTACCTTACTAATTGGTCACATGTTTCATAAGGAAGCTAAATGGCATTTTTCTATAGCTCTTGAACACATACACCATTGTATTTCCATGACTAACCACACATTTTGAGCCCTCATATAATCTATATACTTGCTCTCTATTTAGAGAGCTAAATCACATTGTCCCTGAAAGTCATTCTATCTATTGGTTGTTCTTGATACTCTTACTAAACTGGGCTTAATAGTCTGCTTGATATGGACTTATTCTCAAGTTTCTAGGCCTAAAGTTTAGGATATTACATTTCTCCCCCTGCTCAATAAATTTCATCCTCAAAATTTGATACTCAACTTGAGATATAGATCCTGGATAGCACTTCTTCATTTCTTTTTTCTCAAATCAGATTTCTTTTTACTAACATTATAGCCAGTAAGTAATATCTGAGTTGACAAACTCATATCTCTAAGTACTTCCATCACTGTCTATTTCTTTCTTTCAATGTGTGTTTCTTCCTATCAATACTTGGTCCTATGTTGTCATGACTTCCATCTGCACCAATTTGGCATAATTTTGCATGTAGAATTCAATGGAATACTCAAAAATATCAAAATCCATCTCCTTCCTTCTTCCCTGTTCAGACCATAGAAAACCCTAACTTCCACAAAATTGTGTTCTTGCAAATTTAATCACAAGAATCATCATTGATTATCATAAAACCTCTTCTAACATCATAATCACCATCATATGAACATCAAAACCTAAAAAATCCTCTTGGCCGAAAATCTTAAGTTTTTAGTAACTCAAGAAATACTCAACGAAATCTATTTAGTTCAAATCGAAGCTTATACTTACCAAAACTTGAATTTGTGATCTGTTCTTGATTCTAGCAGCACCTCCTCTAAGTAGATGGAATCAAACTCCTTGGATTAGAAATCCAAAACCATAGAAGTAAAGCTTGGAGTGAGTAGAAGAAGGTTACTAAACACTTAATTGAACGAAATCGCCTATTTGGGGCTTGAAATCACTCTGACACACTCCAAGAGCTCTTCCTTCTCTATTCTTTCTCTTCTCTCTTGGATTTCTCTTATTTTTCTTCTATTTTGGGTAGTTGAACGAAATATATAGAGGGAAGGAAAGGAGTGAATTTTCAATTTTCAAAATTTCCCTTGGTTTATATAAAAATTACAAAAATGTCCTTCAGTTGGATTTCAACTATTATTTACTTCTCCTTCAATCCTAGCTATCCATTTGTCCAGAGGAGAGATGATCCAGTTAGATGTCTAGTTAGCCATCAATATTTTGTCAAGAAGTCAAAAAGTAGCTTTTCAGGTGTCACGTTCTTATTGTCCCTTTTAGAAAAAGCTACTTTATTAAAGTTACTTTGTCATGCCGCCTTTTTCTTAAAAAAGCAGGGTGCATATACCTGCCCTAAAAATACCATGTGCACACCCATACTAGCGTTTTTTACCCAACTAATTGGTCACATGTTTCATAAGGAAGCTAGGTGGCATTTTTCGATAGCTCTTGAACACATGCACCAATATATTTCCCTAACTAACCACACATTCTGAGCCCTCACATAAGCTGGATACTTGCTCTGTATCTGGAGAGCTGAATCACATAGTCCCTGAAAGTCATTCTATCTCTTGGTCGTTCTTAGGACTCTCACTAAATTGGGCTTAGTAGTCTGCTTGATATAGACTTATTCTCAAGTTTCTAGGCCTAAAGTTCAAGATACTATAGAAAGTTTTAGGGATAAGGGTATCTCTTGTAATGTGCCTTCGCGTAAACTATTCATGAGTGAACATAACTTAAGGAACCAAATCAAAGATGCCCATTGTGAGGATGAATTTTTGGAGAAAGTTAAAAGGCAAATATCTGTAAGAAAAGCCAAAGAATTCAATGAAGACAAGGATAGGGTATTAAGGTGCAAAGAATGATTTTTTGTTTCTCATAAGCCCAAATTAAAAGAAAAGATTTTAGCTGAAGCTCACAAGAGCAAATATACCTTGTGCTACAAAGATCTACCATTATCTAAAGAAATTATTTTAGTGGCCTAGAATAAACAATGATATAACCAAGCATGTGTCTAAATGTTTAGTGTCAAAAAGATAAAGGTAGAACACCAAAAGCCACCAGGTTTACTCCAACCTTGAGACATACCTAAATGGAAGTGAGAGAGTATATCAATAGATTTTGTTATGTAATTGGCAAGAACATCATTAGGGAATGATGCTATTTGGGTAATAGTTGATAGGTTAACCAAATCCTCCCATTTATTACTTATAAATTGTAAAATCCTTTCCTTATAACAATAATTAATAGTATTTAACCAAGTTATTGATCTAAACACTATCATGGTTTTGAAAAAGTATTGTTTATTAAAATATGTTAACCATGATAGAAAAATTTAAAACTTAATTTTCAAAAGGACTATCAAGGCTAAAAGAACAAAACCTCTTAAAAAAATTTAACCACACAATTGGGCTCTGGCTTCTAGAAATCCAGAATAAACATTCATCATCAAGCCCATTACAGGTATCCAAACAAAATCTTATTGAAATACCAAAACAGACTTGTATCTCAAACTCATACAAGGGGATTCACTAGGTTTCCAAACACATACAAATACCTAGAGGCCTCCAGTCTTCTATCCAAATGCAATCTAGCAACAATTAATCAAAAGTCTCTAGTTACTATAGTAAGTTTCAAACAAATCAGAGTACACAGAATGAGCCTGATCAAGGCAATTTACAACTATTCAACATAAACCAAAAGGGATGGAAGCACTACAATTGGCAGTAGTAGCTCAAGCTTCCAAAGCCTTCCCTAACTAACCCACAAGGGAACTATCACCTAGAAAAATGTTAAATCAATGGGGTGAAATAAATGCCTTGCAACTAACAATCCATCTCTTCAAGCATACGAGTAAGTGTTCATGAGGTGTCAAGTGGGGCAGTTATAAATTTATAGCATTATCAAAAATGCTACATGGTTACATGAATATCAATTTACAATATCATAATCTCATTCTCATATTTATCACATGGGTGCACAAATATCAATATCAACAATTTATTCTCAATCCTCATTTATTTCCTCTGATTAAACCTATAGGCTAGTACTTATTAGATCTCATGTTTTGATGATAACAAAAGAATGGTTTGAAAAGGAAATGATTAATAAACAAGTTTGAACAAAGTAATAACAGGAACAAGCATCACTTGAAGTAAGCATTGGAGTAATGAAGAAAGACCAAGAAAAAATGCTGAGGAACTTGATCAGAAGCAAGTTTTCTAATGCATTACTCGAGGCGCTACTCGAGTAATGAGACAAAACTTGAAGTAACCAGAGATAACTTCCAGTAATTTGCCAACGTTACTCGAGTAAGTACTCGAGTAATAGTGTAAGTATTTTCAAGTTGCTCTCGGCCTGCCAATGTTACTCGAGGAGCTACTCGAGTAACCAGGTAAAAACTTGGAGTTGCTCTCGGCCTGCCAATGTTACTCGAGGCGCTACTCGAGTAACCATGAGAAAAACTTCCAGTTGCTTTCGGGTTGCCAAAGATACTCGAGTAGGTACTCTAGTAACTCTGTTTCTGAAAATATGGAGCTCTCGGCACTTTGTACTACTGCCAACGTTACTCGAGGAGCTACTCAAGTAACACACTGAAGTAAGTGAAAACTTGAAGGTGGTACCCGATTAACTTGATTTCTTTTTATCTCATTTTCCTCGAGTCCTTACTCTAGTATGCAAGTATTTAATGTTCTATTTTAAGTGGATTCCTTGAGTAAGTACCCGAGTATGCAGAAATATTTTCAAGGTAAACTTCAAGTCATTAACCGGGTAAGTCATGCACAAAAAGTACAGTTACTCGAGGTGGTACCCGAGTAACCTATGCACAAATGAGTGCATTACTCGAGTCAGTACCCGAGTAACAAGGTAAGTGCTCTCGGCCTTGAAATCCTGCCAACATTACTGGAGTAGAGCATTGAGTAATCAAAAACAATCTGAAGGATTACTCGAGGTGTTACCCCAGTAACCTATAAAGTTGTAAATACATTACTGGAGTAAATAACTATTTCCAAAGGTTTGAAATTTAGTTTACTCCATGCACTACCCGAGTAATCCTATACTTGTTCATTGACTTGCAGTTAATCAAAGATTTCTCGATGATACTCGAGTAGGTACTCGAGTAAACTTCAAGGGATACTCGAGTAGCTACTCGAGTAAGCATACCCAGAAATTTAGAAATCATTCAAACGTTCATTGATTTGTTTCCTATATGATTAATCTTTCATTGTATTAGTATTCTTAGTCTATTTACAGATAAATAATGAAGAAATCATGTCAAGAGATGGAAGTCAAAGGGAACGTTCAAATGCCAACCACCACCAACAGATATTTTTCAAAAACTTGAAAAGTCAATACTGGCTGCGCACTCTCCAATGGACGAAAGAATATGTTCCAATGGTCATCACCAACATATCTATATAAATGAGAACATCCAAACAGAGAAAGATAATCAAGAACATACACAAACGAATTATCAAGTTCATTGCTCTGTTTTCACATTGAAATTATATTTCTATGCTTCAGTGATTCTTATTTACTCTGTAAGAGAGATATTTCATTCAAACTCAATATCTGTCATTGAGATAACTTGAGGTTGTGGAACCTTGAGTTGGGATTGGATTACAACTTGTAAGGGGGAGCGAGTGTCCAGGTGAAGGAACTTGCTTGTACTGAGGTGCCAAGAACCCACTGAATCTTGGAAGTTATAGTGAAACTCTCAGAGAAGCTCTGAGGACTGGACGTAAGTCAAAGTGGTTGTGGCCGAACCAGTATAACTCTCGGTGTACACTTCGGTGATATTTCTCCTTACTCCTTACTATTTTAATTTCATTATCAAGTTTTATATTTCCGAAGAAATATTTAGTATTACCCAATTCACCCCCCTCTTGGGTGAAACGCTTGCTCTAACAGTACTCACCAACATAAATGGTAGTTCAACCCAACAAGCTTATCAATTGATTTAACCTTGTTGTAGGGTTAATCATAGAGAAACTAAGCTAAATGTAGTAAAAGTGAAATCTAGCCTAGGTCAACTCTCTAAGGAGCCTAATGGATGTTAAAATTCTGAGCTAATCTAATGAACCACAAGTTACAAGTAATAAAGCAATGATAGTGACATTTGCATTCTGTACATTTTTGTTATAAAACTGTGCTCTACTATTTATAAGTTTTTATTATTATATAGATGAAATAGTGTGAAATGAAGGTAATATGAATGTTCCCCTAAATATAGCCCTTGCCTTCCTTGTCCTCTTAATATTATCAATTCCTTATTTGAGATTCAAAGACAAAACCTACAACTTGTTGGCTCACTCATTGAAACAACTTACAAATGAAGTCTGAATATACTTGATCAAAGTTCATAATACAAATCAATTCAGGAATCAAAAAGAGCAAAACTCTACTCAACCTTGCAAATGACTCATCATCTATCTAAACTAGTTTGATCAGTAGCTCAATGTGTAATAAATCAATACAAATCTTAAAATCACATTTATAATAAAACTTGTCAAAGTAGAATGCAACTCTATACTAAGACTAGTGAACTAGAAGAAAACTTTCCTTGCAACATAACAAGGGCTCAAGCTCAACTCCATCTCTATGTGAACAATAATCAATTAGTCGCTCATGATCATAGTCTGTATGAAGTCTACGATAGCCAACGGAAATAAGGGAGCATGAATCTAATAGAGTTCAAAAAGTGAACAGAGAGATGGAAATACAGGGAATGAAATGTGGTGATGGTGGTCGAGAGTGGATGGTTATGGGGATGGTATGGGATGCAGTCATCATCTAGAATGTATATAAGCTAGAACGAGATGATTTAGATCTAGGTTTTCTATTTAGCAAGTCAAATTCCATGTCTACCCTCATTGTCAAATTCATTTTATGCCATTTTACCATTTAATTTCCAAGATAAGTGAAACACTGCCATTTTGTTAAGTATAGGTATTTCAACATTGCTAATTTGCTTATGGTCCTCTAGAATCATAAATTCTTGGTCCTTAAGAATAATTTCTACAATTCGTCGGTATCACTTTATTTTTATGCAAGTAAAGCACAAAGTAATGAAGCATTTTCTTCTCATAATTAACAACAAATATATAAATAAAGGTTCCAAAACAAGAATAAAATCCCATAAAATCACACAATTAACTCTACTAATCTATGGATTTATCACTGATCATGTGATATGGACTAGCCAAAATCCACAAAGCACAAGAACAGACCATGGGTTCCCTCTCTAATATATCTATAGGGTGTCAAGGCACTCCTAAACACAAATGGGCCAAAGAACTAACTAGTGTACATCTAGAAGTCCACCACCTTATTTCTTCTTTTATACAAGAAGTCACCCCCTTATTTCCTCTATGAATAAATTCACATCAAATCAACATCCATCTTCCCCTCTCATACGAATACTCAAGAGATATAATTACAATGGGTTGTCACATGCCATTATCAATTCACAAGTTGTCAAGACAATTTTTCTAATCTCATAAAACAATATCAATTTATATATAGCATGTCACGAGCATTTCTCAATAAAATAAGTCCCATACGACAATTTCATTAAAAACATAGTTTCATGGTCTATATGATCACAACCAATAGCAAATTTTATAATTCTATATAGTTAAAAATTACTCACAAACATCATACAAGCATGCACAACAAGAGGAAAGTGGTTACCTCTCTCTAAGGCAAAGAAATACCCCAATACTTCTAATCTAAGAGCTCGTTCACAAGCCACAAATCAATCTATAATAATCAGTTATCACCACATATTAGTTAACAAACTAATTGAGTGGTTACAACAATAATTTAGATCTCTAGAGCCCAACCATTGGCTTTTATTTATACTAACCTCAAAATACTCATTTGAGAAAAATCAAGTCTAATTAATAATCTAAACCGATTAAACTTCAACTATCACTCATAATAACATAACCCAATTATCAATCCTCGTTTTGACAATAACAAATTTCCTCCATTCATCCTAAAATCTTTAAAAGTTTGCTCACTTTAATCCTTATTCCAAATCCCATAAATCAACTCTTCCTCAAATCATCATTACGAATCACATTTCTTTCTTTTATAAATTATTTACTACTTATTAATTAGAATTACCAAAACACAACTAGCTCTTCAATTTATTCAAAATACCTAACTTCCTATACTTAAAGTTTCACCCCAAAAGTTCAAATATTCACGTTTCATCACAAACTCAAAAACCAGTCAATTCAATTACCAATATAAATCCCAATAAGCTAAAATATATCATCAATTTCAACCTCTAAGAGCCCCAATCTTATAAATCACAAATTTTCCCAATCAAACCCTGACTCTAGCTTCCTCAAATCAACCATTCAAATAAAAGTCTAAACAATGTAACTCCTATTATATCCTCAATAGCCCCATAGATATGAGAATAATAAACTAGAAGCCTTTAAGATCCAAATCCAATCAAGGCCTACTTTTTTTCTCTATAAAAATGAAATAAAAGAGGAGAAAATACAAATGATAGGAGGAAGAATACTTACCAAGTACTCTAACGATCCAAGCATTCAGCTCCTCTCTCTCTCTCTCTACCCTTCTCTTATTCTCTCAACCGAGCCACAAAAAAAATAGGAACAGAGGAGGTGTCATTGAGTTCCAAAATGGGGGAGGGAGTTTAATAGGCATTAATAACACCCTCCCCAACTCATTATGCTGCCTACTATTAAACGTAATATAATTTATATATTATATATTTTTAATTTTCACAAACCTTTTTTTTCTATCTCTTTCTTTTTTTAACATTTCCTTTCCTTTCCTTTTCTCTTTATTTTTTCAAATTATTATTAGTTTAATCTCTTTATTTTTATAAATAATATTTTGAGTAATTCCCTATTGCTCAAATAATTACATGAGAAATTCTTTTCTAATATACTCAGATTTGGGATTAAAAAATTAGGTTGTTACATAAAGTCTACCCACAAATTAGATAAGATTGGCTGTGTGTGTGTGTATCAAAAATTATTGAGACTTCATGGGGTACCAAATAGCATTGTTTCCGATAAGGATTTACTTCAAACTTTAGACAATCTCTACATAAAGAATTGGGTACAAAATTAAGGTTTAGTACAGCCTTCTACCCTCAAATTGATGGTTAGACAGAACGAACAATCCAAACCCTAGAAGATATACTGAGGGAATTTGTTTTAGAAATGAAGGGAAATTGGGATGCAACTTGCCTTTACCAAATTTTTCTTACACAATAGTTTTCATTCAAGTATTCAAATGGCACCTTTTGAAGCCTTTCATGGAAGAAAGTGTAGATCACCCTTGTGTTGAATCGACTTGATAGAAGGAAAACTTTTAGGTCTTGAAATAGTAGATCAAACCTTTAAGAAGATTGAGTTGATAAGAAAGAAACTATTAGCAACACAAAGTAAGCAAAAGAGCTACTCAGATAAAAGGAGGCCTCTAGATTTTAATGTTGGGGATCATGTGTTCCTTAAAGTATCACCGGTTATAAGGGTTAGTTGGTCTATTAAGATAAGGAAGCTTAGTCCAATGTACATCAAATCATTCAAATTCTTTCTCGAGTTGGACATGTTGCTTATAAAATTACCTTACCTCCCAACTTGAGCCAAATTCATGACTTTTTTCATATCTCCCATCTTAAGAAATATCATCCAGATCCATCACATGTCATATAATTTGAAAAAATCCATTTGGAAGATAATTTACCTTTTGTAGTAGTACGAGAAAGAATCATTAGGATAGACATGATGAAACTGAAGAATAAAAACATTCCTTTAGTCAAAGTGGTCTAGAAAGGATTATCTTAAGAGGAACCAACTTGGGAACTAGAAGAAGAAATGAAGAAACATTACCCATAACCATGTCCACAAGAGTTTAAATTTCGAGGATGAAATTTTTATTAAGAAGGGGAAATTGTCACATCTTCAAAATTCTACCTGTTTGCCAATTAAATATGATAGCTTGGTATATCTAATATGTTATGTATTGGTTCCAAACCAATATAGGGACTAAATTGAAAATAATTTCTATATTTTTTTACTAAGTTACCTTAATGTGAATTTTTATCCATAGAATGATGGAATAGAAAAATCATATAAAATTGCCCTAATAGGGATACTCAAGATCTACAAGATGGTATGAACCTTGAGTTCAAATTCTCAAAAAATAGATATAAAATAGGAGAAAAATTAGATGCCTGTTTGTGTAAGCTTTTACCACCCTAAGGGGAAAGTAAAAGTTAAACTCAAAATAGGAAATATCATTAGTCTTCTCTAGTGTAAGAAGTAAGGGGTCAACCTAACAATTATTGATTGTACATAGTCATCAAACATAGGAATTGATCTAGAACGGTTTTGTAATAACACAAAATAATTTGATTAAGGTCCATGTTACTAGAACGGTCATGTAACAACACAAAAAAAAAATTGAGAATTCTTGAAATTAACAAGTAATTGATCTAGTAAGTTAAAAAAACATAAAGGAAGAAGAAACTGTAATGGTCTTGAAATTTAAACAAAATAATTATTTCACTATTAATTAATATTTTAATTATTTGCTTTAAATATATGTTTTAAAACTGAATGGTGCTCAAGGGGAATTTGTGTTGCTAATCTTTGCGTCTTAGGTTCAAATCCTCCCTCCATCATAAAGGGTGATTTTATCTTGTTTTTGCATTGTAAAATTACCATAAAGCCCTTCTCTTTTAAAATAATTATAATTATTGTAAATAGATAAAAGAGAGGCCATATTAGATATTTCTATATACTCATTCATTCTTCCTCTCTTTTATTTTGGTCGATTAATTCTGAGAAAGGGAGAGAAGCTTTGAGATTGTGAAACTTGAAAACCCAACCTTGTTGCTCCTCCCATCTCCTATCGTTCATAGTGCCATCGCTGGTGGCTGTGTCGTCCATCCATCTATCGTTATCTTCCTCTCATTCAGGTTTCTGTTTATTGCTCCCTCTCCCTACTCCATTTAAAGTTCTGATTTTCTATTCTTCTCAGCCAGCGTTGTGGTAGGTGTAACCTTAGTTTCCTTTTGTTGTTCGGTTCTGTCTCTATTTCTTGTGTTTGTTGGGTGTGTGCGCTAATTTTTCTTTTCTTCTTCTCCATTATTGACTGGCGCTAAAATGAGTGAATTTCTTGGACCTAATTTTTTTCCCTTCATTTGTAATGGTGCGCCTCAATAAATTATTTAGGGGTTCATATATATATATATATATATTTGTATGTATATCTTTGTGTGCACGCGCATATGTGCGTATATGTAAGTCGGAGAAGGAAAACAAAGAAGCTTGTTTAGGTGATTTCTATTTTATACATGATAGATGTCCGATAAAATGTGAGGATTTATAGGTAAAATGAACAACTAGATGGAAATTAAAGTGACATAGACAAATTAGGGATTGAGATAATCTTGAGTGCCCATTAGGTGTTTGATGTAATGCTTAAAAGAAAAGAAACTTATTTAAATATATGCTTCTGAAGTGTCGTTATGGTGAAGAAAATCTTGGATAATACTTGGTATGATTGTGATTCAAATACTGTGTATTGATAAAACTTTAATGGATTAAGATGATGTTTGGGAGTTTATGGTTGCTAGATAGTGAACATAGATGTTTCATTATGAGTTAATTTGGCACTACTACAGAATTGAGATATAACCATCCCCAAAGACGTCCCAAATTAAAAATTGGGTGGTTAAAAAGGGAGACGGTGGCATTTTCGTAATTATATATATGTAGGTGAACCTTTAGGCGTCCCAAATTTGAATTTGGGACGTCTAAAGTGCTTCCTGGCGCGAAATATAAATTTCATAAATTTTTTTTAGCGCCAGGATTTGGGTTTAGGCTTTGGGACACCTAAAGTCCTTACTTTAGGCGTCCCAAATGAATTTGGGACGCCTAAACCAAGACTTTAGGCGTCCCAAATGGCATTTGGGACGCCTAAAGGTGTCCCCTGCGCATGTCAGACAAGTGTCTGACATGCGTCTTCTTCTATCACATCTCTATTTTTTTCTTCAACTTTACTCTTCTTCCTCCTCTCCTCCCCACGCACCCACCGTCGGCCCTTCTCTATTTTTTTCTTCAACTCCTCTCTCCTCCCTTGTTCAAGCACTTCTTCTCCCCACGCACCCACCGTCTCCTCCCTTCTTCTTCCTCTTTGTTTCTTCAACGCACGCAACCGTCACTGCTGCAACTTCACCTCCTCCACAATGGGTAGATTTTTGCTCTCTCCTCTACCTCCGTCCTTCCATTGTTGTGCACACCACCGTGGATCTCCAACGTCTCCAAGTGTGGCTCTCTCCAACGTCTTCTCTACCGTGGATCTCCAACGTCTTCTCTACTAGCTAGTGGGCGCCCTCCCTGATCAGGTAAGGTTGGTTTATTTTCTTCATTTTTTTTTTGTTTATATATTGATATTAGGCTGGTTGGTTTATTATATATTGCTTATATTGAGATGGTTGGTTTATTATATATTGCTTATATTGAGATAGTTGATATTAGCCTGATGTGTTTGGTGTGGTTATATTGCTTAAATTGCATTTATTCGGGAATGGTTTATTTTGTTGTTTAAATATAAATTTACTTGTGTATAATAGAAATCCCTGTTGTTCAGTTTTAGGGAAATCTAGCTTTTATAAGCCAATGGAGATTTATCCATACACACATATAGTGGCACCACCCCATTTCATTAGTCTTGTTCCTGCACCATTAATTAGTATATATAATAAAATAAAATATGATTTATTTAAATTAAAGAAATTCTTGTATTAATTCCAAACGAATTATGAAGAATAATTCAATCCAAAACTTAAAAAGAAAACCATAACCCCAATATTCATTAAATGATTTTTATCTAAATATTTTCAATAAAACAATTTTATTTTTGGAAGAACTCAACTTAAAATTGTTTTGTTAATATTGAACTCGTTTTGTTTTTAATTCTTCCAAACCTCAAAAAAATTCTTTAATTTAATCTTATTGTATTTATTTTATTATACATTAATTTTATATATATATATACTTATTAAAAAAATAAGTTACATAGCACTGAAACATTTTTAAGAGGAGAGATGAGGCTAGGAGGGGGCAATAAAGTTATTAAGCTCATATTTTAAAATCCTAAATTGGGTTGATAACTTAATTAGGCAATCCCATCATATGTCGTTGAGAATTGTACTAAACGTGTGAATGTTATTGGTAATGCCTTAGGTGGTAACAAAATGGATCATAGTTGGATGAATGCTTTGAGAATTAGTGAAGAATATGAGAAAGGGGTGGACGAATTTATTGAATTCGCTAAAAAGAATGCTCCTGCAAGAAATGGGAAGTATTTTTGTCCTTGTGTCAATTGTTTGAATCAGAGTAGACGGGATGTTGATGTCATAAAGGATCACCTACTTTGTGATGGAATAAATCTGCGATACACAAGGTGGATATGGCATGGTGAGGAAGTAACTTATTGTCCGTCACACAAGAAGGAAGCTGTGGATGTCATAGATGAAGATAGAATGGAGAGAATGATTAACGATGTTGAGGCAGAATCCTTTGCGCAGTCGCAGGAGTATGACAGCCTGCGGAGTGATGCAGAGACACCATTGTATAGTGGTAGTAAGTACACGTGGCTGACAGGAACATTACATTTGGTTAACTTAAAGGCAACTTGTGGGTGGACCGATAGTAGTTTCACATTGCTACTTGAACTATTGTGTGATATGTTTTCGGAGGATAATGTACTTCCAAATCGTATGTATGAGGCCAAGAAAATCCTGTCTACAATAGGTATGGAGTATAAGAAGATATATGCTTGCCCTAATGACTGCGTACTGTACAGAAATGAGTATGGAGGTCTTAGTAAGTGTCCTAAGTGTAAAACTGCACGATACAAAGTGAAAAAAGAAGGTGGTTGTGGTGATGTGACAAGTAAATAGCACCAGAGGAAGTTACAACCCTCTGGAGCAACCACTTGGCGCCCCTTCTCCCACTCCAGTGTCGGGACCACTTGGCGACCCTTCTCCCACTCCAGTGTCGGGAGACCCTTGCACCCTCTATTTGGATGATCCACTGTTGCGTGTTGTTGCTGATGCTCTCGTTCACACATGTGCTACCACCCACCATAATCAGCAAATTCCGGAGGATTATCGTAGGGCGAATGTGACGAGTGTTAGAAAGGGTGAAGAAGGTACAGCCATCCCTGTTCCTGATCCAGAGGTTGGCACGTTAGGTCAAGCGATAGGATCTTTCATCCTTTGGCCTCGCAATCTTATTGGTTCAGACGCAACACCTCCAATGGTAGGAATTACATTACTGTTACTGAAAATCTGTTGGCATCCTAATAACAATTTGTTTTTTGATGTTCTAAAAGGATGACGAAGCTGCGAGCAAATGGCCCTTCTTAGCACGGCTGCAACAGATCTACAAGCGCATTAAACAGATTGACTTGAAGATGCCTCCAGGGATTGTGGGCCAAGTAGAGTATCCCTACACGATTGACAATAAAGATCTCAAGCAGTTTATCAGGTTGGAGGAGATAGATGCAGGCTGGGTCAAATTTGCAGTCCAGTAAGTTTTTTTTTTTTCAATTTTCCCATAGAATTCATTTAGTGGTTTTTTGTTTTCATACATTCAATAATTGATTCCTTTTTTTAATTCTATTATAGCACCTTCCACGATCTCTGTACAAACATGGAAAGAAGTAATTGGTATGGATTCTTATGTCCTGCGAATACGACAGGGGATACTTGTACTGTGGCGCATAGGACTCACTATGTCGGCTACCAAATGGCAAATACCAAACTTCGTTGTTATCTAGCACCCATTGTCCAACGGTTCGTATTTACATTTTGTCAATTTAAGAAGTTTAATAAATAATTGTCTTCTCACTCATCTAACTTCATTTTAATGTGTACATGTTGTTAAAGTTTCCACTGGACTTTGTGTGTTATATGTCCCCGCCGCAACGTAGTCTATTGGTTTGATCCCTTGCGTAAAAAGCCAGATAGAGATACAAAATCCGTCTTTGACACGTAAGTTATTCTGTTTGTATTTCATTGACAACAAAAATAAATGAATGGTTCTAATTTCTGTTCATTTTGCTTTTCATGATAGTGCTTGTCAAACATATAGAATCCTAGGTGGGTCACGCAAGGGTGCAGTTGTTAAAAAGTCAAAGTGGTTTTATCCCATAGTAAGTACATTCGATCCTACATAATTGTTTCATTGACGGTCCTTTTAGACATACCTTTATTGATTTTAACAACCAATTGCATCCCTTTGATTAAAAGTGCCCTCGGCAACCTGGCAACACTGAATGCGGATATTATGTTATACTTTATATGTATAACATAACTCAAAGTGGAATTACTAGTAATTTTGAAAAGGTAATCGCTTCTTCATTCTCAAATGATAATATTTTTGGTGTTCTAATCGAAATGCTAATTAATTCATTTGCTTGAAATTTATTTCATCAAAGCTTATTACTTTCTAATTTTCAGATTTTTGATAATGAAGATGCCTACCTACGTGAAGACCTTGATTTGATCAGAGATCTTTTGGCTGGACATCTTCTTCAACATATAGAGCAGTAAACTTGTTATTTTATATCAGTTTGTACTTGTGTGATGACAGCGTTTTGACACTTTCTGGTTGTTTTTTGTTGATATATATAGTAGTAGGTTGCATGAAAGGTTATTGTATGTATATATAGTAAAGATTATAGTGCTGGATGTCCTTACCAGTTTGTAACGGACAGTGTGGTTTATGAATCCATCTTCTATTCTGTTTCTGCAGTTTCAATTCGTTGGGTAATACAGAATGTAAATTATGGTATAAAAAAAAACCTAACCTTTAGACATCCCAAATTAAGAATTGGGAGGTCTAAAGTCCCCCAAGGGGGACTTTAGGCGTCCCAACATCCTGGGGGGACTTTAGGCGTCCCAAATTACAATTTGGGACGCCTAAAGTCAGGCTTTGGGCGTCCCTATCATTTGGGACGTCTTTTGTTTCAACTTACTACGCCCCCAGCATATACGTCCCCCCGTTTTGGGACGTTAAAAGTGCCAAATTTGGGAGGTTAAAACCCCTTTTTGTAGTAGTGTGGATGACTATAAAGTGTTTGATGAATTGTATGGTGGATAGAATTTATTTGTTGTAGTACATTGTGTGATGGATAATTTGAAGATTGATGCACGCAAGCTGTCTATTAATGAGTGGAAATTTATTTGCTTACTTGAACTCTCACGTTTGTGAATTACAGCTAATAAATAATGTACTTTCACTTAATTGAGTGGTAGTTGGGAGTTTGGGAATATATATTGTGGTGGTTAAGTTTTGGTCATTAAATTTAATTTTGGAAGCATATCTGAAAAAGGAAAAATTATTCCTCCAAACTTTAAGTGTTGGGTGTACTAGCTAAGGTTGACGTTATTCAATATTAAATGAACTTATAACTATTTTGTTCATGAAAAGGATTAAGGTCCCTGTTTTCCCTTATAATCTATATTGTTACAACTTGAGAATTGAGATGGTGTTGTTCGTTGCCAAAATTTTATTGTTAAGTGATTTGCAAAGTTTAAGATTTTGGTAAGAATTGTAAAAACTAAGAAAAAGGATTATAATGAAGAATTTTGTGTTGGGATTGGCAAGCACAGCGGAAAATTAAAATTCGTCAATCCTAATTGTGGATCTATCAATGGTGTTTAAATCTAGTAAGAATCGTACCTCTTTATTGATTTAGCATTTTCGATCTATTGGAGCCAACACATCTGATCGGCTCCCTTTACCGATATCCACACGAATACGACCCCAACACAGACTACGTGCAAGCGCCTCCAATGTCTCCCATCTCTTTAGGGTTTCCTTGCAACTCCTCAGTTTCTCATCCATATCTAGATCATTCTGCCCTTTTGACTTTTATATCTAAAAGGGCTATCTTGGATCTTCAAAATTAATCCTAATTAATTTTGAAATCAATTAACACTTAATTGTTTTAATGAGCTAATTAAATAAATACGGTTTAATTAAATTTATCCAACAGCTTTAATTTAACCTATTTATTTAATCCAAATAAAGAGCTAATGGAAATAAATTTAATTTATCTTTATAAATTAAATCCGATATATTATATCTTTATCAATGTTAGTCATTTAATTTATCAAATAAAAATAAATATGAAAATAACATTAAATAGTAATATTATTATTATTATTCTTTTCATGAATTTTATATCATATATATATAATTCATCCACCCTAGATTAAACATTGTATTCATTGAATCTTAGACAAATCTTAGATTCAATGAACCAGGACATTATAGCTTGTGTTAGGCTATTCTTGTGTGCAACCCTGCAAGCCCATACGAAGTTGGCAGTAGGCCAATAACTATAGTAACCCACAAGTCGCAAGCGGCCTCTAGTAAGACATTAGTACTACTCAATCTATACGAGGATCGTTAGCACGAAACAACCTATCATACAACCATGTCATGTACCTTTTTGTCTCATGATATTTTGGCCAAGGATGAGGCATGGATAATGTCATCCTCCAATTCCTCACCATTACTTTCCCGATTCTTAAGTAGTCTAATAATAGAAATGGAAACTCCTTTCCATCGTAGTATAGCATACATTTCTTAGACTCACTCTTCGAGGGGCCCAATAATATCTCTATTAATGTAAGGGACAAATTTCATCTTAACCATTCACATTCCTCTGCATGAAAACTACCAAGCTCGACTATAGCCTTTATCATCACCTGGTCAAAGGTGACTTTTGACTAGGTCAAAGGTGACTTTTGACTAGGTCAAAGCTTAGCGACTCTCATATAGGAATCCATGATGATCTCATGTCAAAGGGTATTGTGACGCAGTAATACATAAGATAAGCTTAAGACTTGATCCACGTAGCTTTTTTATAACGGGTCAGTCTAGCACCTTGTACTCTTACAAATGCCTAAGACTATGATTCGTATCTCCATACCTCATCAGTGTCATACTAGTCTCACTTCATTTTTGCTCTTGCATAAATGACCAACTAGGGATATTTACGACAATCTTTATGATCTATCTAAGGATACAGTTATTATAGTTAACATGTGAATATTATGACAACAAAATGGAGAAAATTCATTAAATAATAATGTTCAAAGTACATTGATGGCTCTAAGGCATAATTTCCAACATCCTCCCACTTGTACTAGGTACTTTAAGATATTCTTAACGGCAGTCTAATGACCCTTACCAGTATCTTGTTGATATCTACTGGTCATACTTAAAACAAATGAGACATCCGGTCGAGTACATAACATGGCATACATAATGGATCTAATAGCTGAAGCATATGGAACCTTACTCATATGATATCACTGATCAGGTGTACTAGAACACAGATCCTTACTAAGATGGAAGCCATGAGACAAGGGCATGTAACCCCTTTTTGAATCCTGCATACTGAACTTATGCAGTATCTTGTCTATATATGTGCTCTAACTTAGGTATATTAGTCTCTTGGATCTATCTCTATTAACCCTTATCCCTAGGATGTAGGTGGCTTCACCTAAGTCTTTCATCAAGAAAGACTTTCCTAACAAAGTCTTGATACTCTGCAAGGTAGGAATATCATTCCCAATTAGTAGAATGTCATTTACATAAAGCACTAGAAATATAATTGTACTCCCACTAGCCTTCTTGTAAACAGAAGGTTTATTGATGTTTTAAATAAATACAAACTCTTTGATCACATCATCAAAATGATGATTCCAGCTTAGTGATGGTTGCTTCAATCCAAAAATGGTTCTTTAAAGCTTGCAAACTTTACCAGAGTCTTCTGAATGAACAAAGCCTTCAGGTTGTGTCATGCACACATCTTCAAGCAGCTTTCCATTAAGGATGGCTTTTTTGACGTCCATTTGCCATATTTCGTAGTCATAATATGTTGTAATGGCAAGAAAAATTTTGATTGATTTGGCCATTGCAACTGGGGAAAAGGTTTTATAGTTTACACCATGAGTTTGAGTGAATCCTTTTGCAACCAGTCTTGCCTTGAAGACATTTACATTGCCATCCATGTTAGTTTTCTCCTTGAAAACCCATTTGCACCAAATAGTTTTTAGAGCTTTTGATGGATCAACTAAGGTCTATACCTGATTGTCGTACATGAATTGCATTTCAGACTTCATAGCATTTAGCCATTTCTTGGAGTTTGGTCCCACTACGGCTTCTAGATAAGTGTGGCCTCATTTTGCTCAATGAACAACACATCACGACTTCCAATAATAAAAAATATGTATCTCTAAGGCTGATGCCATATCCTATCAGACCTTCATAGACCTTGTGTTACTTGAGGAGGATCAGCAACTTGTTGTGAGTCTTCTCTATTTTCCATCTGTAGTTCTATGTTGTCTTGTGCTCTCGAACGTCTTCGAGATGTACTTTGCTCCCACTGGTTCTTTTAGTGATAAACTGTCTTTCTAAAACCATACCATTAATTTATCCCTTCATTTCGTTAGGATACCCCATAAAAAGCCATTTTGAAGACCTAGGCACTAATTTATCTAAGGCTTGTTGCTTATACCTCACATCCCCAAATTTTAAGAAATGGTAAACTAGGTTTTTTCCAGTCCATATCTCATATAGTGTCTTTTTAACTGCCTTAGATGGAACACGATTTAGTATAAACGCAGCTATCTCTAAGGCGTGGCTCCAAAAGGACGGTGGAAGATCTGTTTAACTCATCTTAGATCGAATCATATCTAATAGTGTTCAATTCCTCCTCTCAGAAACACCATTCCATTATGGTATTCCTATAAGAGTGAATTGTGAGATTATCCCATAGCTCCTAAGATGGTTGATGAACTCTTGGCTCAAATATTCACTAACTCGATCAGATTAAAGTTCTTTAATTGTTTTGCCAAGTTGGTTTTGTACTTCATATTGGAATATTTTGAACATTTCAAAAGATTCAGATTTGTGTTTTATTATATAGATATAGCCATATCTACTAAAGTCATCTATAAATGTAATGAAGTATATATAACCTCTTCTAGTAGCTATATTTAATAGTCCATATACATCTATATATATGAAGCCCAATAAATCAGTGGCCCTCTCACTATGCATAGTGAAACATGCCTTTGTCATCTTTCCTAATAAGCATGACTCACTTGTCTCATATGATTCAAAATCAAATGAGTTAAGAAATCCATCTTGATGGAGTTTAGAAATGTGTTTCTCATTTACGTTATAGATATATCCACTATTAGGATGTTCTAAATTTAATATATAATAACTAACATGCAAATCACCATCAGCATAGAAAACATTATTACGATAAATAAAACATTTACCATTCCCAGTAATGGAAGTATAACGTTCATTATCTAAACAAGAAAGAGAAACAATATTACTACTCAAAGCATGAACATAATAGCGATTGTTCAAAACTAACAAAAACCCACTGGGCAGAACTAGTTTAAAAGTGCCTACAGATAAAGCAACAACTCTTGCTCTATTTCTAACCTATAGGTCTATTTCGCCCTTCTATAGCTTTCTTCTATCCTTAAGACCCTACACATTTGTACAAATAAGAGAACCACATGCAGTATCTAATAGTGCTTCTCAGTAAAAATCTATTCTACTATCTAGAAGAGCAATAAGAATTTGAAACTTATTGCACCTAATTCACATCCAAAACACTCCAGAGATAATAAAGCAAGAAGCAACAAGAGAAAAAAAACAAACTATAAAAAAAACTCACCCGATCAACATCCATCTCCTTCGTGACTTTGGACGGCTTCACAAATTTCTTCCCTGCAAAAACCGTAACAAATTAGTGAATTACAATAGCTCATAAACATAAGACGGGGAGGTAGAAAGTTAGGGTAAGAAGTACCTTTGCGAGTTTGAGGAACTTTTCCATGACGATTGGGTGGAATTGATTTCTTCTTCTTTTGACCTTTGAAAAGCGTAGCCTTCTGCGTCATCCTCTAATGCTTCTGCTTGATGCGCTTAGGGTTTTGGTTTTTGTAAAAGAAGTAGAAAAAAGAATATCTACAACATAAATACTTGAAGAGATAGCCTCACTATCCTTCTTGTTCTTTTTTAGATCTTTGAGGTGGAGTTTACAATTCCTCTTCCAATTATCGAGTTCATTTTTGCAATTCCTCTTCCAATGACTAGGTTCATTGTAGAAGAAGCGTACTCCTCCATTTAGAGGCTTTGCCTTCTTAGCTGAAGGCTTGGTTTCAGGCTTGTTTGACTCTTTGATCTTACCACCTGAGCCTTTACCCTTCACCTTGCCCTTGCCTTTCCTTTTCATCCTTTCCTTTTTGAACCATTAAAATAGTACTGGGCTTTTTCTTAATGCTCTGTTCGACAATTTTGAGTATCCCATGTAGTTTAGAAATTGATTTCTCCATGTTGTTCTTGTTATAGTTCATGACAAACTAGCCATAACTCTCCAGAAGTAAGTTCAGGATCAAATCCGTGGCTAACTTCTGACTCATGGGAAATTTGAGTCTTTCAAGGTGATCAATGTAGCCTTTCATCTTTAACACATGAGCACTAACTAATATACCTTTAGCTATCTTGTAGGAATGTAAGGCCTTTGGGGTCTCATAAATTTCTTGCCTTGTCTGTTGCTGGAACATTTCCTTGAGATGGACAATCATCTCATGAGCCTCCATAAGTTCTAGATCTCTTTGGAGCTCTTGAATTATGGTGGCAACCATCAGGCAACCTACATCCACATAGTCTTCCTTATGTTTCGTGTAAGCATCTTTCTAAACTCTTAGAGCATTGACTGTAGGTTCGTCAGGAATAGGTTGATCGAGGACATATGCTTTTCTTTCCCACTTGAGAACAATTCTCAAGTTCTTGAACCAGTCAAGAAAATTTGTCCTATTGAGTTTGTCCTTCTCATGAACTGATCGCAATGAAAGTGTAGTAGTATTACTAGTCAATATGATTCTACAAATAAAATATGCAATGTTAGTTAGTAATCTCTCACTCAATTAACAACCCTCAATGTAATAATTAATGGACTAAAATCCATATTTCACTTAAATTTAAGTTTTCCTTGGCAGGATGCCTAAATCAAGTTATTTAGGTAGGTAACCTCTTTACTAATTACATCACATGTAACTCTTAGATCTTTATAAGATTCGATCATCATTTAATCCGATATATTTAATCATATCTAATGTATTAGAAAAATAGTTTTAGATCTCAAGGTATTAGATAGGATTAAACATGCTGAATCATATGATGATTGAGTCCCATAAAGATTTAAGAATTACATGTGATGTAATTGGTAAATAGGTTACCTACCTATATAACTTGAATTTAAGTGTCCTGCTAAAGCAGACTTAAGTTTAAGAAAACATGGATCTTAACCCACTAATTATTATATTGAGGGTTGTTAATTTAGTGAGAGATTACTAACTAACTTTACATATTTTAATTGTAGAATCATGTCGACTAGTAATACTGCTATACTATTATTGCGATCGATCCTTGAGAAGGGCAAACTTAATAGGACAAACTTTCTTGACTGGTCCAGGAACTTGAGAATTGTTCTTAAATAGGAAAGAAAGGCTTATGTCCTAAATTAACCTACTCTTGAGGAGCCTGCAGCTAATGCTCCAAGAGCTCAAATATATGCTTACAAGAAGTATAAGGATGATTGTGTAGATATAGGTTGCCTGATGCTTGCCATTATGGTTCCAGAGCTCCAAAGAGATCTGAAACTTATGGAGGCTTATGAGATAATTGTGCATCTTAATGAAATGTTCTAGCAATAGGCAATGCAAGAAAGGTATGAGACCACAAAGGCCTTACATTCCTGTAAGATGGTTGATGGTGCATCAATTAGTGCTTATATGTTAAAGATGAAACACTATATTGATCACCTTGAGAGGCTTGGATTTCCCATGAGACAAGAGTTACCTACAGATTTGATATTAAACTCACTCCTGGAAAGTTATGACCAGTTTTTCATGAACTACAACATAAATAACATAGAGAAATCAATTTCTGAACTGCATAGGATGCTTAAAACTGCTGAGTAGAGCATTAAGAAAAACCCAGTACTGTTTTGATGGTTCAGAAAGGAAAGTGTATGAAAAAGAAATGGAAGGGCAAATGGAAGGGTAATGGCTTTAGTGGTAAAATCAAAGAGTCAAACAAGCCAGAAACCAACCCTGCACCCAAGAAGGCAAAGCCTCCAAAGGAAGGAGTTTGCTACTTCTGCAATGAACCTAGTCATTAGTAGAAGAATTGCAAATTCTACCTGGAAGATCTAATAAACAACAAGAAGAATAGTGGGGCTATTGCTTCAGGTATTTATGTTATAGACATTCATTTTTCTACTTCTTCTATATAGGTATTAGATATTGCATGTAGTTCTTACATTTGTACAAATATGCAGGGTTTAAAGGATAATAGAAAGCTGAAGAAGGGCGAGGTGGACCTACGAGTTAGAAACAAAGCAAGAGTTGCTACTTTAGCTGTAGGCACTTATGAATTAGTTCTACCCAGTAGGCTTTTGTTTGTTTTGAACAATTGCTAATATGTTCCTACTTTGAGTAGTAACAATATTTCTCTTTCTTATTTGGATAAGGAAGGTTATACTTCCATTATTGGGAATCGTAAATATTATATTTATTGTAATGACATTTTCTATGTTGATGGTGATTTGCATGTTGGTCATTTTATATTAAATTTAGAACATCCTAATAGTGGAAATATCTATAATGTAACTACCAAAAGGATCAAATCAAATGATTTGAATCCAACCTACCTATAGCATTGTCATCTAGGTGATATAAATGAGAAACGCATTTCTAACCTCCATCAAGATGGATTTCTAAATATATTTGATTTTGAATCATATGATACATGTGAATCTTGCCATTAGGAAAGATGACAAAGACACGTTTTACTGGGTATAGTGAGAGGGCCACTAATTTATTGGGCCTCATACATACAGATGTATGTGGACCACTGAATACAGCTGCCAAAGGAAGTTATACCTGCTTCATTACATTTATAGATGATTTTAGTAGATATGGCTATATCTATCTAATGAAACAAAAATATGAATCTTTTGAAATGTTAAAAATATTCCAAAATGAAGTACAAAATCAACTTGGCAAAACAATTAAAGCACTTCAATCTAATCAAGGTGGTGAATATTTGAGCCAAGAGTCCATTAACCTTCTTAGGAGTTATGGGATAATCTCACAATTAACTCCTTCAGGAACACCATAATGGAATGGTGTTTTTGGATAGAGGAATTGAAACAATATTAGATATGGTTTAATCTATAATGAGTCAGACAGATCTTCCACCGTCCTTTTAGGAACATGCCCTAAAGACAGCTGTGTTCATACTAAATCTTGTTCCATCTAAGGCAATCGAAAAGACACAATATGAGATATGGACTAGGAAGAAACCCAAGTTTATCTTTTCTCAGGATCTGGGCATGTGAGGTAAATATTAAGCAACAAGCCTCAAATAAATTAGTGCCTAAATCCTCAAAGTGCCTTTTCGTGGGGTATCCTAAGGAAACAAAGGGATACAATGTCTACAATCCCACTGATAACAAAGTGTTTGTTATTCGAAATAATAGATTTCTAGAAATAGAGTTTATCTCTAAAAGAACCAATAGGAGCAAGGTACATCTTGAAGAAGTTTGAGAGTTACAAGACAACACATAACCACATATGGAAATTAGAGAAGACTCACAACAAGTTGCTGAACCTCCTCGAGTAATATAAGGTCTATGATGATCTGATAAGACACGACATCAGCCTCAGAGGTATGAATTTCTGATTATTAAAAGCTATTATGTGTTGCTCATTAAGCAAAATAAGCCAACCACCTATCGAGAAGCCATAGTGGGACCAAACTTCAAGAAATGACAGAATGCCATGAAGTCTAAAATACAATCTGTGTATGACAATTAGGTGTGATCCTTAGTCAATCTACCAAAAGATGTAAAAGCCCATTGGGTGTAAATGGGTTTTCAAGGAGAAAACTGACATGGATGGCAATGTAAATGTCTTCAAGGCACGACTGGTTGCAAATGGGTTCACTCAAACTAATGGTGTCGACTATGATGAAGCCCTTTTCCCCAGTTGTAATAGGCAAATCAATTAGAATCCTTCTTGCCATTACAACATATTATGACTATGAAATATGACAGATAGACGTCAACATAGCCTTCCTTAATGGAAAGTTCCTTGAGGATGTGTACATGATACAACCTGAAGTTTTGTGCGTTCAGAAGACTCTAGTAAAGTTTGCAAGCTTCAAAGATCCATTTATGGATTGAAGCAAGTATCCTAGAGTTGGAATCATCATTTTAATAAAGTAGTCAAAGAGTTTGGATTCATTTAAAACATCGATGAACCTTGTGTTTACAAGAAGGTTAGTGGGACCACAGTTTTATTTTTAGTGCTTTATGTACATGACATCATATTTATTGGGAATGACATTCCTACCTTACAGAGTGTCATGACTTGGTTAGGAAAGTCTTTCTAGATGAAAAACTTAGGTGAAGCCACCTACATCTAGGGATTATGATTTATAGAGATAGATACAAGAGACAAATAGGCCCAAGTCACAGCACATACATAGAAAAGATACTGCATAGGTTTAGTATGTAGGATTCAAAAAGGGTTTACATGCGCATGTCTTTTAGCATCCATCTTAGCAAAGATCTCTGTCCTAGTACACCTTATCAGTGAAATAGCAATGAGGAAGGTTCTATATGCCTCGGCTATTAGATCCATCATGTATGCCATGTTATGTACTTGACCGAATGTCTCATTTTCCTTAAGTATGACCGGCAGATATCAATAAGATCCTAGTGAGGGTCATTGGACTATCGTCATAAATATCATAAAGTACTTAAGAAGAACTAAGGACTCACTCTTGGTATATGGTTGATCGGATAATGAGCTGTGTGTAACCGATTACGTAGATACAAGTTTCTAAACTGACCAAGATGACCTTAAAACGTAATCTGGATACATATTCCTCCTGAATGGTGTAACAGTGAGCTAGAAGAAGTCCAAACAAAGCACTGTAGAAGATTTTACATCAGAAGTTGAGTATATAGCAGCATTAGATACAGCTAAGAAAGCCGTTTGGATCAAAAAGTTCATTGCTGAACTATGGGCCCACCATTTTAAATCCAATAGATTTATTCTGTAACAATAGTAGTGCTATTGCATAGGCCAACGAGCCTAGGTCACATCAAAGGACTAAGCATATACTCAGGCGATTTCCTCTCATTTAAGAAATCAATGATACAGGTGACATAAAACTATGCAAAGTAGTAGTAGAAGATAATGTTGCTGATCCTCTTGCCAAGCCGCTTGCTCAGGCAAAGCATGAGCGTCATGTTAGGATAATGTGAATTAGGAAAATTAATGATTATACCTAGGGCAAGTGGAGGATGTTGGAAATTGTGCCCTAAGGGCCAATAATTGTACTTTGTGTTACATATGATTAGTTTTGATGATTTCAAATATTAAGAGCAAAAAGTTTGTATACTATACTTATCTTCTACATTGACTAACTAATATATTTAATGTTTCATATCTTCTAAATTAGTCAAGCAAAGAAAGAAGAAGATTGAAGATATTCAAGAAGATATCTACTTGGTTTATGAAGAATAATCATCAATTCAAGAAGATATCTAGTTGGGTTATGTAGAATAATCATCAAGAGAAAAATCAAGAAGAAAGATATTGAAGAAAGAAGAAGAAAGAGAACTTAGAAGATCAAATGAATGTATCAAGATTCAAGCTCTTAGAAGTGATACCGGAGGTTGAAATGGGTCAATACAAATCTTAAATGACTTATATGGAAGTGTTGGAACTTCCCCAAGGTGTTCCCTTAAGTTTTGACTCTCTATGAAGTTTTAGAAGGCATCACTTGAGTGATCACTCAAGTGATGGACATGATCACTCGATCGATCACTCGAGTGATGAGCATTCTGATATGCTCTATTTTTCGCTCAGCATGGTAGAGCTTCGGTGTTTTGGCCATATATCTCTAACCACATGTTCGATTGATTCAAAACTAGTTTCATATGAAACTAGACTCCCAACACGTCAAATACATATTAGAATCACATTCAAAGGAGTTTAGATGAGAGAGATATGATCTTTAGAATATTTCATTCAAACCAGTATCATATTCCAAAATAGCTTCGGTATTTTCGACATAACCCTCAAACTACATATCGGATTGAGATAAAACTACTGCGATATAGAACTAGACTTATAGAGCTTTCTATAGATAGGTAATTTGTCAAATTTGAAGTTATATTCTAAGAGTTATGCCTTCTAGAAGTTGATACTGGTCAATTCAGACACTGTCTAGTAAAGTAGTCGCTATATGGAGCATAACATTCAGCATATAATAAGTTTGGAGCTTATTCTTATTGCATTAAAATGTAGATGGAAAGACCTTTCCAATGATATATCATTTGCCATGTTTTGAATCAAAATGAAAAGATCACTTGAGTGATCACTCGAGTGATGTCCCAAGATCACTCGAGTAATACAGTTGGAAAATGACTTCGATGCTCTCTGCCTGATTTTGAAGGGGATCACTCAAGTGATGCTTCCCAGGAGATCGGAACAACATCTCAAAGATTCCAAAAATCATAAGAATGATTATGTAACTCATTCCTCTTGCTTCTAATCACTCTAATACTTCATTGTATTAGTGTTTAATGTATTTCTCTAGGAATAAAAAGAAGGGATGAACCGAAGAGACAAAAGTTGACTTATGGAAGTGGAGCATCCAATGTTTGTAATGGCTAGCTAAACGAACAAAAGAAGCAGCTGCACTCCAATGGATAAGTTGAAATGCTCAAACGGTCATCAATTTTCATCAACTATAAATAGAAGAGCATTTAGAGTTCAGCAGGATGACGACAACAAAAATCCAACGTCAACATGCTCATATCATAAGCTATCCACCTTGACCCAAAAACCTCTATTCTTATATGTTTCCTATATCATATGTATTTGAGAAAGTAATTGATTATATTATGCTTTAGTATTCATCTTATGCCCTGCTAAGAGAGAAGATTGATTATAATCTTTCATCATCAAAGTCGTATCCTTACGGTATGTGTAAGGGGGAGTAACTCGGTTGTAACCTTACGGTGTGTAAGGGGGAGTAACTCGGTGAGAGATTTGTAAAAGGCTTCACAAGTGCTTAGCTAAACTTGTGGGTTGTAAAGGCTTTTCTTATGCCCGGATTAAATGAGAAGATAGTGGATTGAAAAACTCAGGAGGAGCTTGGGGACTGGATGTAGGTCATCGTGGATTGGGCCAAACCAAGATAAATCACAGTTTGCATACTTTCTTCCCTAAGTTCTTACATTTCCAGTGTATATTATTTAAATATCTAACTATTGATTCATGATTCATTACTTTCATATTTACTGCTTCTACTAAGTTGCGAAAAGATTTTCAAAGTTCTCAAGTAATTATCAAACACCCAATTCACCCCCTCTTGGGTGTCGGCCAGTTCTAACATTTGGTATAAGAGCTAAGCTCTTGTTTAAAGGACTTAACCATCTCAAGAGTTATCAATGACTGATTTTTGGTGTTATTCACTTTCAGAAGGTTTTGACTATACAATTCCACCTTTTTTAAAAGATATTGATTTTTGGCTTTGGAAAGCTAGAATGACTAGTTTTATAAAATGCTTTGATTATGATATGTAGGATGTTTTTACAAATGTCTTTGATTTCAAACTGAGAAAGGATTGGATAGAAAAAGAAAATAAAATATTTTCATTGAACATTAGAGCAATGAAAATTCTGTATAGTGATTTAACCGAAAACAATTTTGATAAAATTAAAGTTTGCTCTACTGCTAAAGATATCTGGGATACTCTTTGATTCTATTTATACTTATAAAAATTGTGTTGAAGTTGAAATTGTTGGTAGTTCATATGAAATTATAAGTTGCATATCTACGATTCATGACCAAGTGGAAGATGACAATGAAGAAGAATAAATCATAGAACACTTCCATGATCTAGTCAACATTGATAGACAAGAAGAAGAGGATTCCTGAAAAAGAGCTCATTATAGATGGACATGAAAAATCACTCTCCAGAGATCAAGATGAACTTAAGGTGAAAAGTTCCAATTCTTCTTGTGATTTTCATGAAACTAATTTCTAGAGACTACTTAAGATTTTTTTTCAACCAATTGTTGATTCTATTTAGAAAAGTAAAAATATTTTCACATATGCTAGAAAGTTTGTTAGGAAGAAAGAATGTTCAAATAAAATCCATTCGAGTTTCTACTTTCATGACCAACATAATACTTTCCATAATGCATATCTTTATATTTGCAATTATTGTGATAAATTGGGTCACATTTCTCACACATGCTATATTAGAAGAAATTCTAATATGAGAAAAAAAATTTGGGTTCCTAAATGGCAGATAGGTTCAAAATCTAACATTTAAGGACCCAAAGCAAAGTGGGTACCAAAATGTCCATATGGTGTTTCATGTGTGCAGATTGATTCTAAAAAGAATGAGCATAAGGGTACAAAGAAAATGAAGAAAATTCCAAGAGTTCCTAATGCACCTGAAAGGAGATTCACATCAATTAGGAAAACTCTTGAATCACCTATTGCTAGAATAGCAAAGTCTAGCCACAAAAAAAAGACAATGGAGAAAAAGAGTACATAACACCTCAAAAATAGACTACCATAGAGTACCGTTCAACTATCTTGAGAAAAATATGAAAAGGAGGATTTCTCAAGCATCAAGTAAAAGACTCTTGGAGTCTATATATTTTAAGAGAAGGTTGTCAGCACCTAAAGCAAGATATTTAAAGTATCAACATCATAGAAAGATGTAGTAGGTAAGCAAAAACAATCCTTCAAGTATCTAAGGCAAAGTGTGGAAGCACACTCGAGTACACACTTGAAAGTGAAGTAAGAACACTCGAGTGAAGGAAGAACATGCAGAAAAATCTGAAGCAAAAAGCATGGGTTACTCAAGAGATCATGGAGGACTTGAGTACAAAGATACAAGGAGATGGAAACTAACTTGGGTGTCTATAAATTACACTCAAGCCAGGTACACTGTATCAGTATAGGCAATCTTATTTAGAACTCAAATTTTGAAACTTCATTCCAAAACTCACCCATTGCACTCATTTTTCCTAACTCATTTTGAGTGGTAAATACTTGCTCATTATTGCATACCATTATATATCAATCAATTATGGTTTTCAAAATGTTTACAGATTACAAAATGAATCAAAAGTGAAATGGTGCATAATCTTTATATATAATTGAGTTTTGAAATGCACATTTCACAAATTTACTTAGATTTCAATTCATCCTATCTATAAAAAGTGCATGTACATTATTTGGAAAGTATTCATATCTTGTTTGCATTCAAATAGGCTTCAAAATTAGAAGTTAGTATTTTTATACTGAATGTCAGAAATGCTTCAAATTCATCCACTAGAGTATTTCCCATAATTGACCTATTGATCATTAATCTTAAATGAGTTATCCAGTGCTTGAACTCTTTAGTCCCATTCTCTAAACGAGTTAGACCTCATGTCAAACAAGTTGATCATCTATGAGTTTCAAGTCAATTTCCTAGAAAAGAAATCAATTTGTGAAAGCCTTATGTCTAATGCATAGATCTTTATTGGCTAAGTCATTCCAAGCATTATGAATGTTTATTAATGCATTAAACATTACAGCGGAATAACTTACTAGGATAATATTCCAGAACTCTAGTCATTTAGACTAATAAGTATGTGCTTCATCATCCATAAATCCTTATACTCATCTTGTTGCTCAAAATACATTAACATTTGTCTTCATATGTTTCTTTTAGTAACTAGAGCCTTTTATACAAATTCTTGCCTTGATTGTTCATATACTTCAAGACACAATTCTAAGAGGCAAGATTATCTCTTGGTCAACAGCAAAGTTATTACCGCTTATATTAAGTCATTTTGGCTAATTCATTTCCATATGACTTTTATTCTTGGGAAAATTCTCAAACATGTTAACTCCAAATGTCTAACATGTTATCTCAGTGATTGTCTAAAAGAGAAGCATTCTAGTATATACTTAAAACTGTTGACTTCCATTATCTTTTGAATAAACTTCATTTATAAACATGTTTCAAAAATAATATTTGCATATTTTTGAAATCTCAATTTCACTGTGCAATGTCATGATTCGTAATAACATTTGAGATTTGAAACAATTTGCATATTTCACTATCATTCTTCGAAAACCTGATTTCTATCATGATTTATCATTCCACAAAAGTTGGTCATTAAGAATAGATTCTCTACTTTCTTTGATCTAACTTACATATTGTAATATCCTGAATTGTGATTAAGGGCTAATAATTTCAAAGTGATGTAATTAATGTTAGTTAAACACTTATGAAGTAAATAATGTGAGTTGTGATGTAAAATATGTTTGATGATGGTGATATATGTGTCATGATAATCAGGGGCAAAATGGTAAATTATCGACCGAATGGTCAGTTACTGAAGAGGAAACTCCTTGGTAATTGAGATCAATGGCTAGGATTTGTTATGCAAGAGGTGGAATCAAGTGTGCATGGGTTATATGGATTCATGAAGGGAGACATGAGATCATGACAAGTGTCATCATAAGGACCCTTGGATCAAAGTCAAAGTTTCAAATATTTTTACCTCTCTCTCTTCTCTCTCAAAATCAGTAGAAGCTTGGGAATAAGGGAAAACTTATTATCATCTTCTTCATCATTATTTCTCTTTCCTTGTCCTCCATTTTCGCTAGAACTAGCCAAGAAAGAGAAAAGCAAAGGTGAGTTTTTGACTTGGGAAATGATCTCTTTGGCACAAATGTTATGTTTTAAAGTTGTTCATAATAATAAGGGCTTCATGGCTATGGTTTCAGATTTTTAAAAAGTGGTGATTTGGTGTGTGCACAAATTTGAATGTTGGGAAAATAAGGATTTGATCTTACCAAGTGAAGAGGTAAGAATTTGATGCATTTTAGTATATTTAAGGTGATTTTTGGTTGAGCCTTGTAAATTCTGGAATTTTTGCCCTGATTTCATGAGAATTGAATAATGAAAGAGTTTGGAATGGTATTGTGTAGAAGATGCTATTAGGATATGTTATAATGTCATTAAGTTTGATTTGAAGTTGGATAAGGAAGTTTGGTAAATTGTGGTTTTGTGTGGCCTTATGAGTTAGAGTTGAGATTGTGTTGATTGAGTGGAAATTGGGTTGTTTTGTAGTTACCAAGGGGTTCCTTGTGTCAAAATGAGTGAGAATTAGCTTTGGCACAAGTTTTAGGACCATTGGTAGTGAAATGGGTAAATCTAGGAACATATACTAGTTGCTGCGATTTTTTGCTTCTGATGAATAACACTCGAGTGAGGGAGGGTTCACTCGAGTGCTGCGTGATATTTTTCCTTTTTCCCTTTAGTTTGGCTTGGATTCTCAAGCAAAGCTCAAGAGTGCACTTTCATCCCCGCTAGTGATATAGGTCATCACTCGAGTGATCTTGGTTTCACTCGAGTGAGGGAGTAAGTTTAAGCTTTTAGGATTTATAGTTGCTCTCAGGTAGTCACTCGTTGCGTTTCACTTTTTGGTGCTTGAGTACATTTGAGGTCTCCACCCGAGTGCAACTTCCTGTGCTCGAGTGAGCGTGTAAGACATATCAAGGTTTGCTCTCGGGCAAACACTTCCAGTGTGGCACTTTTGGGGACTCGAGTGAATCTGGGGGTCATCACTTAAGTGAGGTCATCTCTACTTGAGTGAGCCGACCAAAAATCAATGCTTTTACTTCCAAAAAGGCATATTCGGGGTAGTTTCTCCCAACCCTTTAGGCATATGTTTAGGCATTTAATAGCCACCTAAAGAGTTTATATGAATACCAACTTAAAGTATTATGGAATTAAGAACTTGAAAAAAATATTGATCTATTGTCCCTAATTTGGTTTATAGGATTTGACATCTACCGTCCTCGTGAACCCACTGTGCCAGCGAAGGTCAGAAAGGAACAAGGTAGTGAATTTTTCTTTTATACCATATGTGATGCATTGTATATGTGTTATATCATTGATTTGTGATGAATTCGTATGCTGCGACATTTGTGGATACATGTAAGCACCGCCATGCCAATAGTCCATGAGTCGCTAACAACGATTTGGGTTAGGACGGTGTGCCTTCCCAGCAGTAAAAGGGGATAAGGATGGGGTGTGATATGTGTGATTCTGTGAAAAACAGAAAGGCTATTTATGAAGGCCGATGGGCCAATTGTAAAAGCCGGATGGCTATATGAGCTATAAGGCTATGTGTATGTACTACCACGCCAACAGTCCCTGAGTCGCTAACAACGATTCGGGTTAGGACGGTGTGCCTTCCCGGTTGTAAAAGGGGATGAGGGTGGAGTGTGATTTGTGCTGCTGCTGTATGATGATTTTCTTACATGTTGTGTGCTTATGTATGGTATAAATGATTTGTTACTACTGGGATTATCTTGAATCTCATTCTTTCCTTTGAGTAATATTTCAGACAGGGCAAGTGGCTCCAAGGAGAAGCGAATAACCCGAAGAACGACCCGGAGCGGTTAGAACCTTGTAGGGACATTTGAGTTGGGTCATGTTGGTTATTCATTTTGGATAGGGATTACTGTATGATATTTTTAAGTTGTGAATAGTTTTGAATACATGGTGGTATAATCCCCTAATTGGGAACTGGAACGCTATAGTTATATATATAGATGAAACCTGGGGGTTGCTGAGGATTAAGTTATATACTCTGATATATTTAAATGTGATATAACTGCACATGTAATTATATTCGATATTTGAACTTGAGACCAGGATAGAGAAGCTTTAAAGATTTTATGAAGTCCCTACTACATGGAAGGAGTCTTAAATGAGTTTTGAATCATACAACGATCTTTATTCCATTTTATTATGCATTATTGAATTTTAATTACGCTAATTAAGGCAGGGGGTTACACATGTCATGCATAAAAATCTTATCAATGACTTATTTTCTATATAAAATGTATTTACAAATTGTCATTGATTATTGAGAGTCATCATTCTTAGTATCATTTGTTCATTACCCTTTATAATTCAATGGCTTTAATTTATTTAATTGGGTAAAATTATATTTTGGTCTTTGTTGTTTTGTTATATTCTTTGCTCAAATATCATATGGTTTAATTGTATAAAGCATAAGAGTTTTTATGCCTAATGTTGTATAGACCCAAGAGGAGTTGGGTACCAAAGAGCATGTATTTATACTTTTGCAGGAGTTAACTAAGATGCTCTTCTTTTACGTACAAAGAACAGAGGCTAACAGAGTAAGATTAACTGACAGTGTTGCAGTATGAGCGGAAGCAAAACATGTAATATCACTCAAGTGACACCCCAATACTAACAAGTAACTAGCTAAGTAATGTAGTCAAAAAAAAGAGAAAGAGGAGGAAGGCCTTATAATGGCCACAGCAGAATTCAACTTAAAGAAGCTGAAGCCAAGAGCAAAGCCAAAAATGACAGTGATTATACTAAGAGACCCTTTTATGTACATATCTATCCATCTTCCCTATTGTTCAAAGGAAGTCAAACAATTTTATTATGACATTGAGCCAGCTAAAATATGCTCTGAGAAAGGCACAATGGTTGAGGAGATTTTAAAGACCACTACCAGAGATCAAAAGGTGGTCACCTCAACCAGGAGGATCAATGAATGGATAGGGATCAATAAGGCTCCCTCTACAACTTTCAAAGAATACTATAAACCTGAGATGTATAGAATCATCAAGCTGAGTGAGCCTATGGGAATTCTCAACTACAATCCTAGCTCTATGCCTAATCTTCACAAAATTATATGGTACATCTAAATTAGAGCTATGGTGAACAAGGCCAATAACTTCACTTACTTTATCGAGAAGAATTATCACACAATAGCCTATATTACTAGCAAGAAGGTGAGGACCATTGGAGAGATCATGCCTTTCTGAGAACAAGAGGTATATATATACTTTTACAAGGCATTCTCCAATGACATACCCTCATTTGGCATTTCTATTCCTCAAGGCTAACAAGATATGGTACCTAGAGCCAAATGAGCCTCTTGATAGGACTCATATAGTTGAGAAGTTGTACATCCAAAGGGTGAATATACACTTGTCACTAGTGGGCGGTACTAGCTAGAGACAAAAAGCAGAATCTAAGGCATCCAAAGATGATGAAGTACAATCCTCAACTAGATATGGATTAACTGGAGCCTCTTTTATTAGATCCATCATTCCAATAGACTGAGCTTCACTTGATGTTACCAATAAGAAGCTCATTAAGGTTGTGAAGTTTGGAAGTTATGTACTATATCAAAACTTCCAAATGTTGTTTACTTAATACTGGACCTCCAAGTGATTCTGCAATCACTCTAAGTAATTTGCAATCACTCCAAGTGATTCTGATAATCCCTCCAAGTGATCTGTAATCACTCTAAGTAATTTGCAATCACTCTAAGTGATTTTGAGGATCAATCCAAGTGATCTGATAATCACTGCAAGTGATTCACAACCACTTTGTTTAAATTACTGAACCTCACTCCAAGTTAACACAAGAGGCACAGAGGATGGCAGCTGAGAATTCAAGGATAGATAAGATACAATACTTTACTATAGCTAGTCCTTTTGGTCCTTCATTCTTTGGACCATCTATCCAAGGCTATCTGAGAGAGGAGCTTTAACAATCACATAGAGCTTGCTACGAACAATGCTAAGTTCATCACTTCTGTAAATGGCAAGATTAGACAACTCTATGATTTGCTCAACTAGAACTTCAAGGCCTTATTCTGAGCACATCTTGGTATACTTCAATGCTCACAGAGACTACACTTCAGAATCCCTCAATCACATCAACAGATAATGAGCAACCAAGGATGTGTCAATGAGCTTTAGAGGACTATGACTCGAGTAATTACGACATTACTCGAGTGAGGTATTGTATTCTTACTTAATTAAAATTCTCTAAGTTGCGTCACTCAAGTGAGCACTCAAGTGATGGTCGAGTAGAATCACTTGGTGACCACTCAAGTGATACAGGGTTACAGTCCTAAAATCCTAAACAACATCATCATTTTCAAAACTTGATTTCTCTCTAGATCTTCAGATTTTCATGCTTATTCTCTCTACGAAATTTCTAATAGTTCTACAAATCCAGGAGATTTATTAACTATATTACTCACAATGATTTTCCTTTAAGCCATGCATTCATTAAGGGGAACTTCATATTCACTTGTGTTTTATATCTTAAAAAGCTCATCTCCTTATTTGAAGAAAATCTTTTTAACAAACTCATCTGCATTCACTATGTCTTAATTAGTTTTGATGATGAGTTACTCTTATATTGTTTCTTTCATGATCTTAATTTAAAAATACCTTGTAGAAAGGAAAATGTTGATATTTGACTGCACTAACCATTTTCCTTGCAAGAATGTTTTTTAACTTATGGCAGGAGAATTTGCTCTATGTACGATCATTCCTCAATATACTACAAGAAGAATCTATCAACTTTGAGGAAAGATGCTTTAACGCTTAAACAAGGGAAATATATTAGCTGCAACATTTAAAGCAAAAAATACATAAGCCAATACAAATAAGCATTAAGCATGTTGAACAGAAGCTCAACTCAATAGAAGAATCTTGGAAACAACATGAATATACATGAGAGTTGCATAGCAGCAATATGGTGAACACATCATCATGAACTAACATTTGCAAAAAATATAGCAATGGACTCCATAGAGCATTTTTTCAAATATAAATGAACATTTATAAACCCTCTCACTTTATATTTTGAGAATATCCTTCATATCTTTAATTTCAATTTGCCTTTGTTATGAAAGTTTTTCTTAAAAAACTTTCCAAATTAATTTTTCATTTGCATCACATTAAAAATATAAATACTTTCAAATTAGGGGAGAGAAAATTGTTTCCTTGCATATTCCTCTTAATTGAGGAAGAGAAAGGCATTTCTAAATGTGGTTTCATATTTGCCTCTCTAATAGCCTTTTCTATTTATCCTTCAAACTTTTTACCGATTTCAAATAGGGCGAGAGAAAGGCAAGAAAAATATGTTGCATTCAAATTGTTGTCATATTCACACATATTTTTCTTTAGGGATTTGTCATCATCAAAAAGGGGGAGAGTATTACATATGATTAGTTTTGATGATGCCAAATATAGATATCAAATATTAAGAGCAAAAAGTTTGTATAATATATTTATCTTGTACATTGACTAACTACTATATTTAATGTTGCATATCTTGTAGATTAGTCCAGCAAAGAAAGAAGAAGATTGAAGATATTCAAGAAGATATCTACTTGGTTTATGAAGAATGCTTATCAATTCAAGAAGATATCTAGTTGGGTTATGTAGAATGATCATCAAGAGAAAAATCAAGAAGATAGAGAATGAAGAAAGAAGAAGAAAGAAGAACTTGCAAGATCAAATGAAAATATCAAGATTCAAGCTCTTAGAAGTGATACCGAGGTTGGAATGGGTCAATATGAAGATAAAATAACTTATATTGAAGTTATGAAACTTCCCCAAGGTGTTACCTTGAGTTTTGGCTCTCTTCCAAGTTTTAAAAGGCATCACTTGAGTAATCACTCGAGTGATGGACATGACCACTTGAGCGATGAGCATTCTAATGTGCTCTATTTTAACACAGCATAACAGAGCTTTGGTATTTTGGTCATATCTCTCTAACCACAAGTCAGATTGATTTGAAACTAGATTCATATGAAACTAGACTCCCAACACGTCAAATACGTATCAGAATCACATTAAAGGAGTTCAGATGAGAAAGATATGATCTTTGGAATATTTCATTCAAATCAGTGTCATATTCCAAAGTAGCTTCGGTATTTTGGATATAACCTCAAACTCCATATCAGATTGACATGAAACTAGTACCATATGAAAATAGACTTAAAGAGTTTTTCATGGATAGGTAATTTGTAAAATTTGAAGTTATATACTAAGAGTTATGCCTTCTGGAAGTTGATGCTGGTCAATTTAAATACTGTCTAGTAAAGTAGTCACCAATGTTTTAAAAGCCGGACCGGACATTGAACCGGAGAGATCAGTGGGTCATGGTTGGATCGGTCGGACCGATGGTCGAACCGGTGACCTTATAATTAAATGAAAAATAAATTATATACATATATAAAGATATAAATGTAAAAATAAATATAAAATTTCTAAATTAATTTGAAAATGAACATAAATAAACTTACATGTACGTTACATCTCAATATTAATGACACATAATAGTTTGGGAAAAAACAAAAAAAAAACTCTGAAATTACAAAGTTTCAAATTAGGGATTTCTGAAAAAAAAAAATGAGTTCTAAATTGCTTATCAAGTTTCGTCATTTCCTTTATGATATCTTGGTAATAAACATGATTTAAGATTTTATTATTTTAAAGTTGTTTTTCTATTAATAGTATTCTCCATTAAGTAATCTATAAAATTAATATAGTTTAAATAATATGTGTATATAAAATAATTAATTTAAATAAACGATAACATGATACTTTTTTTATAACAATAACATGATAATTTTAAACCCAGTTGGAAAAAATATAAATGATGATTATTACTTCAACAAAATTAATTAAGTAAATTCTTATAAAATGTTAAAAATCTGTTGGATTTTTTGCCTTCAAAAATCTTCTTGATTTATCTATGAGTTTTATTTTTTTATAATTAAGTGTGATTGATGGCATTGGGAAAGTATACACAGCAAATTGGCATCAGCTTTGAATTCCAACTTCCAAGGCACCTAATTAATTTTTTAATTAAAAAATGACAATAAAGCAAGTATCATAGCGCACACTATCAGACCTATGCTCTTAGAGGTTCAGAGCTTTCCATTCACACCTACACGGACACACTGCACGACACTCTTCTTCTTCCTCTTCTTGTATTTTTTTTGTTTCAAAGTTCAAACCTCTCTTCTCACAAGGTCCCAAATAAAAATAATTCCCTTCTCTTTATCTCTGGTGATGTTCGACAAACCTATTCTCCCACTTCTTAAAGCTTTTCCGTCAACTGGTTGGAGAAACTCGAAAGTGATGAATGATTTTTTCAACTTGCTGAAGAAATTTAAACTATAGATCTTGTGGTAAATTTAGTTCTTCGTCACTTTCTTCATTTTTTTTCCCTATTTCTTCTTCGTTCATCTCCTTCCCTCTCTCTAATGTTGCTTTCGCCGATCACCCGTCCGGTTTTTGTCTAATCGTTCCGGTCGGCTGTTTAACAGCGGGTTGCGGCCCAACGTCCGGTTCTGGACGGCTCATCCTGGCTCTTTTCTCAGAACGGCCTAATAAACTTTCCGATCGACGGTACCGGCCGAACCGTCCGGTCCGGTCCGGCTCCGAAAACATTGGTAGTCACATTTGGATTATAACATTCAGCATACAAAGAGTTTCAAGCTAATTCTAATTGCATTGGAATGTACACGGCAAGAGCTTTTCAATGATATATCATTTGCCATGTTTTGAATCAAAATGAAGAAATCACTCAAGTGATCACTCAAGTGATGTCCAAAGATCACTCGAGTGACAACTTGAGTAATGCAGTTGGAAAATGACTTCGATGCTCTTTGCCTGATTTTGAAGGGGATCACTCGAGTGATCACTCAAGCGATGTCCTTGGATCACTCGAGTGACCACTTGAGTGATGCTTCCCAGGAGAACAGAACAACATCTCAAAGATTCCAAAAATCATAGGAATGATTGTATAACCCATTGCTCTTGCTTATAATCACTCTAACACTTTATTGTATTAGTGTTTAATGCATTTCTCCAGGAATAAAATGAAGGGATGATGCGAAGAGACAAAAGTTGACTTTACAGAAGCGGAGCATCCAACGTTAGTAATAGCTAGTTTTCAAATTCAAGCAAACGAACAAAAGAAGCAGCTACACTCCAATGGATAAGTTGAAATGCTCAAAGGATCATCAATTTTCATCAACTATAAATAGAAGAGCATTTAGAGCTTAGAAGGACGACGAGAACAAAAAGCCAACGTGAACATGCTCATATCATAAGCTATCCACCTGGACCTAAACACTCTATATTCTTATCTGTTTCCTATATCATGTGTATTTGAAAGAGTGATTGATTGTATTATGCTTCAGTATTCATCTTATGCACTTCTGAGAGAGAAGATCAATTATAATCTTTTATTATTAAAGTTGTATCCTTATGGTATGTGTAAGGGGGGAGTAACTTAGTTGTAACCTTACGGTGTGTAAAGGGGAGTAACTCCGTGAGAGATTTGTAAAAGGCATCACAAGTGCCTAGCTAAACTTATGGGTTGTAAAGGCTTTTCTTGTGCCTAGATTAAACAAGAAGATAGCGGATGGAAAATCTCAGGAGCAGCTTGGGCACTGGATATAGGTCATTGTGGATTGGGCCGAACCAAGATAAATCACAGTTTGCATACTTTTTTCCCTAAGTTGTTATACTTCAAGCACATATTATTTAAATATCTAACTATCGATTTACGATTCATTACTTTCATATTTACTGCTTCTACTAAGATGCTGATTTCCAAAGTTCTTAAGTTATTATCAAACACCGAATTCACACCCCTTCTTGGGTGTCGGCCAATTCTAACACTTTGAACATTCTTATTTAATGAATTTCTCCATTCTGTTATCTTATTATTTGCATGTTATCTATGATAACTATATTCTTGCATAAATCATAAAAACTATTTTAAATGTCCCTGGTCGGTCATCTATATGGGAGCACAGATGAAGTGAGACAAGTATGACTTTGATGAGGTATGGAGATGCGAATCACAATCTTAGGAACTTGTAAGAGCATAAGGTGCTAGACTGACCCATTATGAAATAGCTTTATGGATCAAGTCATAAGCTTATCTCATGAATAACCATGTCACCATGCTCTTCGACCTGAGGTCATCATGGATTCCTACATGAGAGTTGCTAGGCTTTGAACTAGTCAAAAGTCACCTTTGACCAGGTGATGATAAAGGCTATGATCAATCTTGGTGGTTTTTCATGCAGAGGAATATGAATGGTCAAGATGGAATTTGTCCCTCACATTAGTAGAGAAAGACATTACTCGGCCCCTCAATGAGTAAGTCTAAGAAATGTATGGCCATACTACGATGGAAAGGAGTTTCCATTTCTATTGTCAGACTTCTCAGGGATCAGGAAAGTAATGGTTAGGAATAGGAGGATGACATTATCCATGCCTCATCTTTGACCAAAATATCTTCCGACAAAAGGGATGTGAGATGGTGGTATGACAGGTTGCGTCGTGTTAACGATCCTCATATAAATTGGGTAGTCGTAATGTCTTGCTAAAGGCTACTTGTGACTTGTGGGTTAGTATAATTATTAGCCCACTGCAAACTTCATAGGGGCCTACAGGGTAGCACACAAGAATGGCCTAACACGAGACAATGTTTAATCTAGGGTGGACGAATTTTATATTTCTATATATAATATAAAATTCATAAAAATAAAATTAATAATATTATATATATGTATTTTTTAATACATATATATATATATATATATGATAATATTATTATATTATTTTATTTTTATTAAGATAAATTAAATATAATAACTAACATGATAGAGATATAGTATCTCAGATTTAATTTATGAAGATAAATTAAATCTGTTGGCTTTTTATTCGAATTAAATAAATTGATTAAAATAAAATTGTTGGACAGATTTAATTAAACCAAATTTATTTAATTAGCTCATCAAGATAATTAAGGGTTAATTAATTTTGAAATTAATAAAGATTAATTTTGAAATTCTAATATAGCCCTCATGGGCTATAAAATTGATGGGGCAGAAAAACTCATGGACGGATGAGAATTCAAAGCCACAAGAAAAACCCTAGGACATATTGGAGGCGCTAACACGCAGTCTGTGTTGGAAACGCATTTGTGTGGATACCGGTAGAATGAGAAAATATGAGGTGTTGACTCCTAGAAATCGAAAACCCTAAATTTGAAAAAGTACAATGCTTTCTAACTCGATTTAAACGATGTTAATAGATTTGTAATTGGGATTGGTAAAATTTTAAATTCTTTCACTGTGCCAGCCAATCCTAACAGTAGCCACTACAAGTAAGTGAATATTGTCCCATATATTTTTTTAGAGTTGATATTGTTAACCCATGTTTTTTTACTTTTATTCTATTTAAATTTTTTAATTTCTTAAGCATGATTTCATCAAGGCTAGTTTGACTAAATTATATCATTTACATGTTGATTTTAAATCTTTGAATAGAACAAGGATTTTATTGAAAGTATTCGTTCTTCTTCCTTTCGGATATTTTGAATATACATGCATCGAATTACTAGAAATTTTCAAAGTTATCATTTAAGAGCTCTCATGTTGAGATAGGTTTGAAATGTTTTTGAGCTTCTATTAATTGAGAAAGGATTTTGTCAGTGATTCAATTCTATGCATGCTTGACAATGTTTTGAAAAGACTAAATACAGAACGTTGGTTACCAACAACAGTACTGGTAGTCCTTGATATTTGTGAGCACAATACTTATACTTGATATTCCTAAGGTTTGATCTCACGCTTGTTATTCATAGGTCATGTACCTACACTTGTTCCATGGCCTCGTGTTGCAGTTACAAGGACTATGTATCCGCACTTGTGTTCATGGCCTTAAGCTGTACTTGGTTAGATACCCTCATCGACTATGTGTCCATGCTTGTTATTCATTCTATTGAAGTCCTATGACAAGATGGGATTTGAGATATTGTTTTCAAACTGATTATGTCAAACAAACAATTTAATTACGCATTTGGTTTCATTTGTCTAAGGATTTTTATATGGTTTCATTTCACTACTACAAAAAACTAAAGCTGTGGCTCTTATAATTGAATTAATTGTGGCGCTAGAGAAGTGCCACATATTTGGACGCTACTAAAAAAACTGTGGCGCTTGGAAGCGCCACAGCTATTTAAATTTTTTTTTTTAAATAGCCTCCTGTGGCGCCTGGCTGACGCAGGCACCACAGGAGGTGTTTTTTTTTTGCTTTTTCTTTTTCTTTTTCTTTTCTTTCCAGTGGCCCTTTTTTATGCTTCCTGATTGTGAAGCTTTATATAAAATGAGTTACTTTCATGTTTATCATCTCTCAAATTGTCAATCTTTCTATTTTATATTTCAACCTATTATATATATATATATATATAATTTTCACATTTAAAATTCAAGTTCCCCAACAATAATTTTCTTACACAACAATATATTTATTGTCATTTCCTCAACAATAATGTTCTTACATTAATACTCTCCAAAGCTAACATAAAAAATATCACAATACAAGAACTTGATATGTGAACACAGTACATCAACAACTAATGAAGTAAATTAAAAGATTACTAAAAAACGCAAGCTTGTCGGCCAAAAAATTTAAACAAAGCAAAAAGGAAAACGTTATATTACGGTTTATCTTGACTGTACTAAAAAAAAATTTAAACAAAGCAAGCTAGAATGAAACAATCTTCTTCTTACGTTGGTGACGCTAGCTTGAGTGACGAGGATGAGCAAATGTGATCTGTGGAGTGGAGTAGGGATCAACTGGAGTGGGGTTCAAAAGAGGAAGAGAGACAGAGAGTATGAAGAAAAGGGAACAACCAGGAACAAAAGTGGGGACAGACGAAACAAAATGGAAAAAGGGACAAGAGAATTTAATGAAGAAGACGAGTGTGTGTTTTTGTTGTGCAAGAGAAAGTGATATCTTTTACAGGGGAGAGGCGTCAACGTGAGCTAAGGAAGAGGGAATAAAAAGGAAAAAGGGAGGGAAAAGATAAAAAGTAAAGTTAAAGGAGGGAAATCTGATTGGCGGGAGAGTTGAAAATTCATATTCAGCCAATTGTGGCACTTCTTTAAAGAAGTGCCACAGCTGCCCCTTTTTTTCTATTTAATTTTTTTTAGGACCCAATTGGCAGGCGCCACCCTTGGGTAGGACCAGCTGTGGCGCCTGGTCCACCAGGCGCCACAGCTGGCCAATTGTGGCGCCTGCCAAGGCAGGGGCCACAATTGGCCAGCTGTGGCGCCTGGTGGACCAGGCGCCACAGCTGGTCCCAAAAATTAAAAAAAATTTTAAATAGAAAAAAAAGGGGCAGCTGTGGTACTTCTTTAAAGAAGTGCCACAAAATGTGCACCACCTTTCAATCTTTTTGTATTAGTGTTTATATCTATTATTGTATACTTGAGATGGTTAAATTGCTGTCATGTTTTGATTATTCATCGTTACATCTTTTTAAATTATTTCCTTTCATTTCTATTATTTCTTATTTCTTCAAATGGGACGTCATTCACTGGAAAAAAATATTTTGGTCTCAAATAGTATAGCTAACCTTGTAGTCCTTCTCATCATTGAGATGCTCTTTTGCTGAAGTAGAGTTGAAGCATGGTCCTGAACAATCCTCCTTTTAATGTAAATTTTTTATTTATATATTACATTTTGTAAATCCTGTTCTAGGTGCTCTATGTAAACTATAGTTAGAATCCTTGACTTCGTCATATATGTTATGTACTTGTTAATATGTAGCATAGATCCTTTTGTAGAATTGTTCCTGAATACGCTATTATAGAACTTTTAGGAGGTCCCAATTGTGGGGGAGGTTCTAACAGAATTTCTATAGATAACCGGTGACTCTTGTTAATGTAAAATGTATAACACTATATTTTTTATTGTAAGTATGTCTATAGATATAAATGAAGAATTTTATACAAAAGTAAGGCAAAAGGGGATGTGGGTTTTCTCATATTCCGAACTGATCTTACTTCAATGTTTGGGTGTGATAGGTCCAGTCTTACTTGGTGTACCCTGATTCACTCATGTGACAATTTCTTGGAGTACCCTACTTACACAGCTAAATAAAATATAATTTTTCAAAAACATAGGGGTGAGGTGTCAACACAATAGGAAGTATGGCAATTACACTACTGAGGTGTCAAGACGAGGCTAACTGGTAGCATTGCAACTAGCTATGAATCAAGTAAAGAGGCATCGTGTAATTTCTATGTTACACGTAGCAGAATGAGGTGTCAGATGATATGCTCTCTACATGACATGTGGCATATAAGGTGTCGAGCAACAACAAAGAGTTGATTTGTGTGCAACACATGCCTTGCTACATGCAAATATTTTTAAATTTCGTTCATCTATAAATCCCTTCTAGCTTCCACATTCTTCATTTATCTCCACTAGGTCTCTCCTAGTCCTTAAGGCTTCTTTCTTTAGCAAGAACAAGTCTTGCTATCTGAAGTTAGGTGATAAGGATGGGTAGAAATTCCCTAAGCTTCCAATGTAGGTTATCTTGCCTAGAAAAGGTCCACTAATATTGGTCTAAGTTAAGAATATTAGGTAGCATTACTACCCTCTCCTTTTACTTGTTTATTGCTTGAGTATAATGTCGCTTGCAATGCTGAATGTCCATATTATGTTATTGGGATTTGTATGTGATTGATTATTATTGCTGGACATGATAGTTAAGGGAGGACATGGCTACCCTTCCCTTATAGGGGATCTAAACATAGCAATCCACCCCTAAGTAAGAAAGGACATGACGATCCTCCTCACACAAGTTATTGGTCAATGATATTAATGTTGTATTATGTGTGAATTCTATGTTTATTTGTCATCATAATTATGTTTGCTTTGCTTGTGACTACTACTTGAGTAATTTTCAAGTTTAAGGAAGGCTTCCTATTACTACTGAGATTTCTCCCCAAAGTTCACCCCTTCTAACTCTAACCTTTATAGGTGCTAATTCAAGGAGAGGCAAGGATAAAGAAGTAATGACTTAAGCTGTTTTGATATCATATTTGGAAACTTATAACATGATCTTGTTATTTTGATGTGTGGGAATACTAGTATTGCTCTGATCAAAAGTTCTTTTCCTGTTACAAGAAGTTGTCAAACTATTGCTGTGATTCACAGTTCCTACTCTATTAATCTTTTTTGAAGTCACTTTAGGAGATATGGATTCCTAAGCAAATATCTCCTTTCTTGAAAGTATCCATATCTCCAAGAAGCGATAAAGCATTCAAGGTGACATTAAATTGCTTTTGTGAAGTTATGTTTTTTTTTTCAAATCAAAGGCTCCTCTCTTATTTTTGTATGAGTAGATGGCACCAAGCTAAAAGGTTATGAAATTCAACATTGTGATCAATTATAGAGTATTTAATGTGAGAGTTTCTGGGCGACTTGGTCTCCACTCTATCTAATAAAGTAGTACTTCCCATATCGAGTAGCCATGCTATATGGGATGTATTAATATTTTCTAGGCTTTGTGGCTTGAATCAATTGTAATCTTGATCTCTATATCACATAATGTAAGTATTCATCACCTATACCTTGTATCTCATTAGCAATTAAGCCAAGAAAGCAATAGGGTTGGTGAAGAAAAACATGAATATTCATATAGAGGAAAGGCTGCAAGGGGTAAGCAAACCCTTAAGCAGCTCAATGGTTTATTTACCCCTTGCTTTGCTCAAGGGTTCACATACCCCATACAACCAGGATTAATTAATGTGAAGAGAAATAATTTATCAGTAAATAGCTACATTATCACTTATATAGGTCAACAATTGCCATTGATTCTCTCCACAAAACCTAGAATGTCTTAATCTATCCCATATTGTATTGAAACTCAAAATCGGATGTACTGTTCTATTATATACAATTTGGTCTAACTAGCTCAGAAACTCTCACATGAAGTCTAACACCCACCTTCTATAGTCATTAATGTCAAGTGTCGAGTGTTACTTTTTCTTTTATCTTCATAATTATCTTATCATTACAAGGAACTGTCTCAAAATTTCTTTTCTATTTTCAACTATTCGAGTATCAGACTGTATTGCCTAGTTAATTGTTCAAGTTCAAACTCATTTTTTTTATTCATTTATGTATTAGCAGTAGCCATAAATAGCGTTCTCCATAACATCATTCAATCAGAAAGCTTGTATAATTAGTCACATACTGTAATAATTTTACACACCACAAATTGTCATGTCTAAATCTTCCATTTGTCATCGCATTTCCCTCTTATATATCTTCATACTTCTTCTATCCTCAACATACCTATATGGTTTGCTGAGGGAGATTGAGATTCGAGAGAATCTTAGTAGTAAATATCATGTAAATACATACAAGATGAATGCTTAGTGTATCATATGTAAGCTTTACATAAATTCATGCTATCATATTGACATGTCTGCGTGCTCAATGTTTCATATAACATACTAATGGTCATAGCATAAGTAGAAACAAAGCTTCAATCATTCCTATATGCTTCACATAATTAAGTAAAGCTATCATATTTATTAATACACAAGCATACATATCAAGTACATGCAATTTAGGTAAGTTTACTACCTGAATGCTTTTCAGTTCTTTACTGGAAAACTTCTTTTTGGGCTTGGGCAAATCTTCCATTTTCTCTTTTTTGTCATCTCATGGCCCTAGATACATCATCACAAGACAATTGAATGTCCAATATGGCTACTTTAGCCTTTAGGACATGTTTCTAAGATTTGGACTCATACTTGCTCTAATTTAAGTAAAATTCCATAAATTCATGGGTCATTCTAATCTACCAGATTTTGTACCCAACTTTCAAAAATCATAACTAAATCTGAAAAAAATCTAAATGGAGTAGTTCCAAGTTGTCTCTTTAAGTCCTCTTTCAAGGAAAAATATCACAGAGCACCAATTACGACCATATAATTCCAGAAATTTTGTCAAAGCTAATCTACCATAGAATTCATTCCAAATTCCAAGTCAAACTTTGAAAAATCATAACTCTCAATACATTGATCCAAATGACTCTTATTACTTATCAAATTAAAACTCAAGATATCTACTTTCATCTTGTAAAATTTCATGGGGTTTGGACTAGGTTTGACCATTCAAAACCATGCCACAACAAATTATTTCTGGAAAACGAATCAAGCAAAACTATTCATCATCTTCCTAAATTCAGAATTTTCTACACAATCAACCAAAAATCATAACCACATGCTTTTCCATACAATTTTTCATGTAGCATTCAATGGAATGTCAAAAACATCAAAATCCAACTCTATCATTCTGCCCTGTTCAGACCACATGAACCCTAACTTTCACAAAATTGTGTTCTTGCAAAATCAACCGCAAGAATAATCATATAACATCACAAAACCTCCTTTAACATCATAATCACCATCACAAGAACAAAAAACCCAAAAAGATTCTCTTGGCCCAAAATCTTAAGGTTTTAGTAACTCAAAAAATGCTCAGCGAAATCACAGAATATTCGGTTCAAATCGAAGCATAAACTTACCAGGAATCAAATCTATGATCTGTTCTTGATTTTGGTAGCACTTCCTTTGAGTATATAGAATCAAACAACTCTGATTAAAAAACCATAGAAATGAAGCTTGGAGTGAGTAGAAGAAGGTTACTGAATGCTTAATCAGACAAAATCGCCGATTTGGGGCCTGAAGTTACTCTGGAGCTCAAGAACTCACCTTCTTCTCTCTTCTTTCTTTTTCTCCTTATTTTTCTCTATTTTTCCTCTATTATTGCAGCCTTGGCCGACTTATAGGTGTCTTGGGGGCAAAAATGTCATTTTCCACATTTAATTCGAAATGACCAAAATGCCCTCAGTTCATTTCACACCGTCCAGTTCCTTTTCTCTTTCCTTCTCAACCATCTTTTCCTTTCTTGTTAGGCCTTGGAAGAAATCATAAGGCCTGGGAAGAAAGGCTGGGGATTTTCCGAGTTACTGTATCGGGTGTTCGGATTGGAAATTGAAAAAAGTCGGATATATGTTCTGATCGGGGACCGATAAGCCTAATAAATTTATCTGCTAGCCTAAAATATCTTGAAAGACTGGATTATGTGGCACTGTCTTATTGGTCCATTATAAAAGTAACAAGTCAAAAAGCTACTTTTTCAAAAGTAACTTATTTAAAGATGTGGGGCCTGGATGGAGTTACCATTCACTTATTTTCGTTTTTGCACCACATGTCTTCCCTAGGCCCCATATGGTGCCATCTTCATGCCCACCAAGGTAATCCTATGTGCTATATTCAGTGCCCCTATCTTCAATACCCTAGTGCGCATACATTCTAACATATCGATCCAACGAATTTTAGTGTATCGGCCAATATTAACCATTGATTCTTGGTATTTTATTCATGTAAAGTTGCATAAAGTCTTCCTATATTGTCATGAACAATAGTGCCATATGTATATATACATACATACATACACCGTTTCATTATGTTCAACTGATCAATTACGCAAAGAATCTCCGATTGCAAAAATTCAGGATATTACATGAAGAGTCTCACAACTGTATATCACGATTATTATATTACAACCATTGTGTATTATTAAAGTTCATTGATTTTATTTACAAACCGTTATTTATGTTACTAAATAAATTACAGTTGTCAAAAGAAGACCGTTATGCATCATGTAAGCATTACCATATATTATGACGGTTGTTTCACGTGTAACCGTCAATTATCATCACAGCAATGTGTATAGCTTGGACTCACCAAGCATTAATACATAATGAGTGTTATTTTATAACTGTTATAATAGGTGAAAATTAAATAATGGTTAGGAACCATAATTTATCTGCGCCAAGCAAATGTAACGCCTATATACATGACCGCTTGGAAACATGAAGTATGGCAGCTAATAACCAACATGTATCATGATTTCTATAGTAGCGATACTACATACTATCAACCAATCCAACCGTCATATTGATTAACCCACATTTAATCCACCTCCTCTAACACATGAACTTTACCAACCACTTACTTCTTCATCATATCTATCTCACTGTAACCCTCCCCCCCTATTTCATAACTCTTCACCTCAATCTGCCTTCCAACCATTCTACCACAACTTCATAATTCTCAACCTAGTAGATTGGATACCATCTCTTTACCCCATAGCTTGGATTCTCTAACAAGTGTAACCCCCTCCGTAATTATATCCGAAATACGCGATTAAAATGAAATAGAGACCAATAATAATCAAATAACATTTACTAACCCATCACATGATGGAGTTTCACAAATACCTTTCGAAATCATTTATAAACTTGGTCTCATATTCACATTTCAAATACAATTACTACGTGAAGATAAATCACATTCATATAAATATCAGAGTGCACAACATAATCATCCCGGGTACATACCTTCGCTAAAGATACACAGGGCACAATTGCGCATTACAATTCTTCAAATAGGGATTACACAATCTCATCTCAAATTTATAACCCTATATTCAACTGAATCATATATAGTCTTCACAACTCATTGATAACCAACTACCAACTCTCATCTCGAAGGAGTCCTAGCTGCTCCCTCCACGAGCCACTTGCCCTATCTAAATTATTGGTAGGGGAGGGTGAGATTCGAGAGAATCTCAATAGGAAACAGATACCATAATACATGCATGATAGATGCTATATGTATGACATGTTAGCTTTATCTAGATGCATGCCCCATAATGACATTTCTGCATGCTCAATGTTTCATGTAACAAAACTATAGCCACAGCAAAATAGAAACAGAGCTTCATTTATACAAATATTCTCTACACAATCAAGTAAAGCAATCACATACATCACTACACAAGCAAAGATATCAAATACATGCAAGTAAGGTAAGTCCCCTACCTCCAGTCTTTTCTCCTCGATTTGTGTGCCAGCAACTCGGGGCTTCACATTCGATTCTACAATGTCAAATGTACTATTTAGACACTTCCATAGTGTTTCTGGGGGTTATATAAGGCTATATTGAAAATTTACTAAAATACCCCCGGGGACCCGGCCCGGCCCCGCCGTACCCGGTCCGGCTGTATTTTTCTTAAAATTTTTACATGGGCTATTATGACATATTTTCACCCAAGGAATTCATTTCCGGAGTCAGAATTATCAAATTCATTGTAAATTTACAATTTTACCCTTGGCAGCCCCACTTTAAGGGTTTCAGGGGCGTTTTCGTAATTATACTTTTTCGGCCTTTTCTGAAAAAGTGACCAACTGTAGCCCCACCTAATTTTCGCTCCTGAACTCAATGGAATCATCAAATCATTGAAAATCCATCTCTAAACCCTCCAATCTAGCCTTGGCCGAAATTCTCAATTCCCCGGGAAAAAAATTGGGGTTTTTCGGTTTCAGCTCCGTAAACGCGTTCCTTTCTACTCCTAACCACTTTATTAACTATTCCATTAGGTTACAACTACCATTTAGTACAAATTTGGGCAGCATAACACTAATAACACAACATTTCCAAATTTTACAAACAAAGACAATCCGGTAAAATTTCACCGATTAAATCAACCATAGCAGCCAAAACAATCAAAGATTGAAGTTTCGGAGGTTACCTTAAGCTCCTTCTGGCTTATCCTTCTTATGGCTGAACCCTAGCCTCTTTAAACAATGAAATTCCTTGCTTCAAGACCTTAATTCACATAGAGGAATAACTTAAGAGAAGGATTATACATGTTAGGTACGAATTCACCGAAGAAATTGACCTACCTTGTGATATTTCTCCTTCCTTCTCCCTATTTTCTCTAAGCTCTCTCTCTCACGTTTTTGTTTCTGAAATGGCATCAGGAAATGGCTGATGAAGATGGAGGATTTGCTTTTAATTCCATGCTGATTTCATATTTTATTTTGATGATGTCATAATTCCCATTTTCGGATTTTCTGGCAGATTTTCGGCCCAAACTTTGAAAAATCATAACTAATTCTAGAAAAATCAAAATGAGGTGATCCTAAAGCCAAATGAAAGCTATTTAAGTCTTCTCTATAGGAAAAATATGGGCCATTACCCAAAATCACCACAAAATTCCAGAATTACATAAAACGCATCACTGCCCCAAAACAGAGTTTAGTTTCCATCCCAAACTTTGGACAATCATGTCTCCTAGTTCAGATTTTGCATCTTTGCTTCCAATAGTCCTATTTTCATACCAAACATCATTCCCACATAAATTTTCACAAGGAATCCATTGGAAACACCAAATCAATCAAATTCATATCTCATTGATATGTTTTCACAACAATCTCAACATGTCAACACAATTAACATTTCAAAACTAACATTGCAACTTTTCCATTCCAAAGTTCCAAACCAATTTCAATGACATCAAAACACACTATGACACCATTTCCAACACAATACCCCATTCAATTCTTCCCTCTATTCTAAATCAATTTGGATGTTAATCCACAATTGAACTCAAATACAGGGTTCCAGCGCTGCTCACAACACACACGAATCATATTCGAGTGCCAAATCACATCATATTCTCCAAAAGGGTTATTTATCACTAACCATGTCCGCTTTTAGAGTCATTATCCCTTAATCACAATTTGGGATCTTGCTAAACTGGGACTTAGCAATCCACTAATATCAGGCTTATTCTCTAGCCTCAAGTCTCAAACTTCGGGGTATTACAACAAGTGCCTTGACAAAAAGTATTACACACTCCAAGAACAATACCTTAAGCTACTTATGCACCAAACAAAAATTGGAAGCTCTAAGGAGATAGAAGAGGATTTGAAAAACATCATTAAGTTCTTCAAGGCATACTATAATTACATGTTATAGGTAAAGAAGGGAGTTCAATATGGAATCCATCAACCTCAAGACCTACAAAAGGAGGAACAAGGAGCCAAAACTCAATAGCCACATACCACTTCACATGTGGAGAGTTCCCAACTTCCAATGAGTTAATCAAGTGCATCCATTCAAGTACAAAAAGTGAAGCAAATATAAAGGAGCAATGAAAAGTCTTTCCTACTATTTGGTAATGATCCTATCCTTATAGTAGACTCTCTTACTACTTTGAATGATAAAGAAATTGAAAATTTGAGTGATAATGAGGTGGATGAGGAAATAATTGTTGAATCCCCTTAAATGCTTGAAAATGAAAATGCTTTACCTTTTGCTTCAAGTAGTGGTGAATTGATAGCTCATGTTAATGATTGTGCTTTTGATGTTAATGTTGAACTAAATGCATATGAGGATCACTTCTCCTCTCTTCTTTCTATTTACTCTTTTGATTTTGGTGTTGTGGAGATATGCATTAATGACCATAGCCTAGAACATGATATTCCTCTAGCTTCCATTGAATTTCCTGATAGATTAATAAGGAAGGATTCAACTGTTTTGAATGATAAAATTTTAAATGACAATGAATTCTTCCATCTGGTTTTATGTTATGATTTTTCACCTAATTTAGAAAATAAAAATGATTGTTTTAATTCTTTAGAATCTTTGGGTATGTTAACTCAACAATTTCTCTTTCTTCTTCCAATCTTTTTCCTTCCACCTCTTTTGATTGCAATGATGATGTCATGTGCCCCAACTCTAGAACACCTTATTTCTATAATTGATCTGATGAGTTTTATGTAACGAATTCAAACCACTAAGCGATATTCTTTTGTAAAGTTCTTTCAAGTCCCAACCTCAAGACAAGATTCAAACCTATAGTTGAGTGAGTTTTTCTGAATATTTCAAAATCTTACAGAAGCATCTTTTAGCAATTCGCAACTTCATTATTACTCATCGATTCTTATCTTTATTTAATTCAATCAGAGTGATTCACTGCTCATTTCTCTGCACATTCTTAAATCATTCATTTACATATTCCTCAAGACTATTCACCTATGCATGTTCATACAAGTATTCTCATACAGTGATAATTTACACAACTAATTATTGTTAGATCTCATGTTTTGATGATAACAAAAGAATGGTTTGAAAAGGAAATGATTAATAAACAAGTTTGAACAAAGGAATAACAGGGATAAGTATCACTTGAAGTTAGCATTGGAGTAATGAAAAAAGGCCAAGAGAAAATGATGAGGAACTTGATCAGAAGCAAGTTTTCTAAGGCATTACTCGAGTACCTACTCGAGTAATGAGACAAAACTTGAAGTAACCAAAGGCGCCTTCCAGTAACCTGCCAACGTTACTCGAGTAGTTACTCGAGTAATAGTGTAAGTATTTTCAAGTTGCTCTCGGCCTTCCAATGTGACTCGAGGATCGACTCGAGTAACCAGGTAAAAACTTGGAGTTGCTCTCGGCCTGCCAATGTTACTTGAGGCGCTACTCGAGTAACCATGTGAAAAACTTCAAGTTGCCTTCAAGTTGGCAATGATACTCGAGTAACTCTGTTTCTGAAAATATGGAGCTCTCGGCACTTAGTACTACTGCCAATGTTACTCGAGGAATTACTCGAGTAACGCACTGAGGTAAGTGAAAACTTGAAGGTGGTACCCGATTAACTTGATATAAATTTATCTCATTTTCCTCGAGTCCTTACTCTAGTATGTAAGTATTTAATGTTCTATTTTAAGTGGATTCCTCGAATAAGTACCCGAGTATGCAAAAATATTTTCAAGGAAAACCTCAAGTCATTACCCGGGTAAGTCATGCATAAAAAGTACATTTACTCGAGGTGGTACCCGAGTAACCTATGCAAAAATGAGTGCATTATTCGAGTCAGTACCCGAGTAACAAGGTAAGTGCTCTCGGCCTTGAAATCCTGCCAACATTACTAGAGTAGAGCATCGAGTAACCAAAAGTTTATTTGAAGGTTTACTGGAGTTGGTACGCGAGTAACTCATAAAGTTATGAGTGCATTACTCGAGTAGGTACCCGAGTAAACATACATTTCCAAAGGTTTGAAAATTGGTTATTCCATGCACTACCCGAGTAATCTTGTATTTATTCATTGACTTGCAGTTGAACAAAGATTTCCCGATGATACTCGAGTAAGTACTCGAGTAACTTTCAAGTAATACTCGAGTAGTTACTCGAGTAAGCTTACCCAGAAATTTAGAAATCATTCAAACGTTCATTAAATTGTTTCCTATATGATTAATCTTTCATTGTATTAGTATTTCTAGCATATTTACAGATAAACAATGAAGGAATCATGTCAGGAAAGGGAAGTCAAATTAAACGTTCAAATGCCAACCACCGCCAACGGATATTTTTCAAAAACTTGAAAAGTCAATAGTGGCTGCGCACTCTCCAACAGACGAAAGAAAATGTTTCAACGGTCATCACCAACATATCTATATATATGGGAACATCCAAACAAAGAAACAACAACAAGAACATACACAAACGAATCATCAAGTTCATTGCTCTGTTTTCACGTTGAAATTATATTTCTATGCTTCAGTGATTCTTATTCACTCTGTAAGAGAGATATTTCATTCAAACTCAATAGTTGTTATTGAGATAACTTAAGGTTGTGGAACCTTGAGTTGGGATTGGATTACAACTTGTAAGGGGGAACGAGTGTCCAGGTGAAGGAACTTGCTTGTACTGAGGTGCCAAGAACCCACTGAATCTTGGAAGTTATAGTGAAACTCTCAGAGAAGCTCTGAGGACTAGACGTAGGTCAAAGTGGTTGTGACCGAACCAGTATAACTCCCGGTGTACACTTCGGTGATATTTCTCCTTACTCATTCTGTTTTAATTCCACTGTTAAAGTTTTATATTTCTGAAGAAATTTTAGTATCACCCAATTCACCCCCCCTCTTGGGTGAAACACTTGATCTAACAATTATCACATACTAATCTTCAATTCGCCATTGCATTTTCTTCTTGCACATCTTCCTGCATTCCTCTTCTGAGCTTACCTACCTATATGGTTGGTGAGGCAGAGTGAGATTCAAGAGAATCCCAGTAGCAAATAGTGCTAACAAATGCATACAAGAAATGATTTGTGCATGACTTGATTGCTTACATAAATTCATGCCAACATAATGATATGTATGCATGCTCAATTTTTAACACATTACACTAATAACCATAGTATAAGTAAAATAGAGCATCATTCGTTCACATATGCTTCATACAATTCATTAAAGCAATTAACACATCAATACATAAGCACACATATTAAGTTATGCAAGTTAGGAAAGTTTCCGACCTTTTGGACTCATGTCCTCTTCTTGTTCCCTTTTCTTCCAACTATTAAAGCTTCTGGGGAAATCTTCTATTCTTTTTCTTATTTCTTTACTTCTCATAGCTCTAAATAAATATCACATTATTAGTGCCATGACAAATGAATACCCAATGGGGCTGCCCTATCCTCATAGGCTTACTTTTACCCTTGGAGTTCATACAAATTACATTTTGGCCCTTTTCTTTCTCAAATTCGCATAGTAGCTAAAAGCTGCCAACATTTTTACCAAACTTAGAAAAATCATAATTAATTCTATAGAACTCTAGTTTGGGTGATTCAAATTCATATTTAAAGCTCTTTAAGTCTATTTTTAATATAAAATATTACTCAGAGCCAATCCTAACCAAAAATTCTAGAATTATGCCTAAATCCTTACTGCCATAAATTTCACTCCAGATTCATTGTCTAACTTTAAAAATTCATACCTATCCAAATGGCACAAATGACCTATCAAATTAAAGCTTGATAAATATACTTTTATTATGGAAAGTTTCATGATCAATAGACAACATTTTATCACCTAAAAACACCCCACAAACAGACTGCCACGCAGAAACTTAATTAGGCAGCAACATTCCACTCTTTGGAATTTCATTCCATTCTTTCTAAAATTATACCAACAACCTATTTCCACACAATTTTGTCCAAGGAATCCATTGAAAACCTCAAATTTGGCAAAATCACCTTCCTTCTTGCTACCCTGCATCAGACTGAAAATGCCCTTACAATACAACAATCATCAAGTTTGCAATTTTACTTCTAAACTAGTCGTTTATCATCATTAAGCATCATATATCATCATGATAATGCTTAAAACAACATCAAACCCTAATCCCATTCTTTGATTGAAATTAGGGCAGCCATGAAAATCCAAAATACTCAACCAAAACACAAGATGCTAGGCTAAAATTGAAGCACAAGCTTACATCTTGCTTTTCTTGAGCTCTTTTCTTGATTCTTGAACTTTGGCTCTTGCTAGAAGATTCAAAACACCTCCTCTTCAAAAACAAAAACCATAGAATTGAAGCTTTTAGCAAGAGGAACAATGTTTATGAAGAAGTTTTGAAATAGTTTACTAAGAGAAAATAAAGCTAGAAGACATACCTTGCTTCTTTGTCTTCCATTTTGCTCCTTTCTCTTTCCTTTTCATTTTCCTTCTATTTTATTCTTTTTGTTCTCTATTTGGGTTACCTTAAAATGAGTGAGAGTGAGTATATGTGTGATAATTAAATATCTACTCCCTCTCTCTTGCTCTTAAGTCGTCCAAATGAACCAAAAAGTAAGGAAATAGTTTAATCCACTTCTCTTTCTTTCACTTGGTGTCTTGACCAAATTTTGGATGAATAAGGGAATGAAAGAATTCAATTAATCAAACTCTCTCTCTCTCTCTCTTAGCTTCTTGACCGAATTGCATAATAAAAAGGGGAGGAAAAACATGGACCAAAAGCTCTTATGTTCTAGCCACCATTTTTTACCAAAAGGTGAGGATTTGTTGACCAACTATTCTTCTTCCTTTCTTGCCCCTCTTTTGGACGTTTTTGATGATATAAGAGGAGGGAATTGATTGCGTTTTCATTCTTATAATTACTTCTTACTTTTGAAGAGCAAATCCTAGCCCTTCATTTTGTCTTCCAATTTTAACCTCAAGATCTAGAGGCAATTATCCCTTTTTTTGCCCTTGATTATGGCAATATTATTTCTTGTGCCATTAGTTCTTTTAATTCTCTTTATTACTTCTTTCTAAACACCATTTCCCTTTTCCTTTGGATCTGAGTTAGGTTCTATGTCATTCTAACACATCCTGCAGGAATCGATTACTTCCTTTCGACTAATTCACTCCGAAATTGATATTTTATTCTAGGTGCGGCTTCTAAAAATTCATTATATTTCTCATTCATTCCTAGGACTTTAACTAAACTAGACTTAGTATTCTACTTTATTTAAGCTTATTATCTAGCCTCTAATTCCAAAATTCGGGGTATTACATACTCTAAGTTGGATTCTGCACCTTCCACAATGCAAATACAAGAAGATTTTCAAAACATAATTGTCTCACTCCTACTGAAAGAAGTTGTGTTAATTTTCTTGGTTGTGAGTCTTACTTGAAGAATTCTGTTCCTAAATTGTTTACACATTCTTTTCAATCTTTTCATTTATCTAATTTTGGATTCAAACTGCTAGTGGCTTGCTTTCTTTGTAAGCCAACAATTAAAAGAGCCCTCTATGGTACCAACCTCGACCTTACATTCTTGGGTCCATTCCAATTGATCTCAAGCCACCGCCTCCAAGGAAGTTCAATGTGGGAGAAGGTGTTGTTAAAGATGAATGCATGATTCTCATTAGTGATGAGATCTTCTCCCACAAGTTGCTTACTTAACATACGGATTTACTAGTAAAAGGTCATATTTGCTAGTTTAGAAGTGTGTTTTGTCAAGGATTTCTTTGAGCTTTTTCATAATTCTAGCGCTTTGCAACTTTTGAAATCATGTTTAGCTTTCAATTGAATGTGAAAGAGAAATGAACCTAATTTGGATCCTTTTTGGCTCAAAATATTTGAAGAAAAGTTTCTGTATGATTGATTCATGTGGGTTTTGAGCATAATTGCAATCAATTGCCATGCTTTTGATTAATTGCAGTTGTAGAGTGAGCATTGAGAATAATTGGGCATATGCAATTCATACAAAAGAATGTTAAAATAAAATTATCATAAGTTAATATTCATAAAGTATAAATATTTATAGAATAATATAAAATTGTATTATACATAATAATATTTATATGATATAACTATAATTTATAGAATAAATAATATAAAAAGTACATGGACCTAATTAAAAATCATGTGAAACTACAAGAACCTGATAAAAAGAAAAAAATGCAAGGACCTAATAAAAAACAAGTATATAAAGACCTAATAAAAAGAAAAAACTATCGGCACCTAATTAAAAATTAGTTGAAACTATAAGGATTTGCAAATTAATTATCCCTTAATTAATTAATTGGCTTTATTCTGAGATTGCTCAATTCCCATTTGTATTGATGATTGAAACTTATATTCCTGTTCTCAATTGCCCTTGTTTAGGAGTATAAAGGCCTAAGTACAGGGAATTGATCGCATCTAATTTTGATTAGCTATTTCATTATATATTTGAGGATTTTATTATTATTTTTGGGTTTAAATTGTATTAATTATGATTAATTGTTATTAAAGTTGTTTGCATGGGATTAAGGTTAAATAGGATAAAAATATCATGTATTTCATGATTTATCTTAATTGATTATTTTTGGAATATGAGGCATTACATTTTAGGTTTATTTTTTTATAGGTCATTTTGGAGAAATTGAAGCTGAAAAGAATTAAGGGAAAATTAGAACTAAGGACCTAGAGCAGAGGATATTTATTGCGAAGGACCGTAAAAGTTGTAATTATTCACAAGGACCAATTACCAAAATATAAATTAAAAAATATTAAATTGCCCTTGATTAAACTTCCTACAATCTCTCCTTCAATCCATCCCAAGTTCTACTTTTAAAGTAATTGGAATTTTATTTTTCATAAAAATTACAAGAGCCAGAATCACTATTTTCTTAACTTTAACTAAAGCCTACTTAATCAAATCATCAATATATCATTTAATTATTAACCCAGATATTGACCCATTTAAATTATTAATTTATTTTCTTGACTTATATGATTTTATATAAAATAAACTCCAAGTATAATAGATGAATTTAGAAGATTTTAAATTTTTCTATCTAAAATCTTAGTCATACAAAAAGCTTTATTCCAAAAAAAAAAAAGAAATAAAATTTATTATTATTTATTTATATTATAGAATTTATTGATTATATTAATTTTTTATAAACATTATGTTTTTGGTTTACATGCGAGAGTATTCTCTGGAGATGCAATCCCAAATTTCATTCCCGAATAAACATTATATTAAACTATCTAGACATTTTTTAAGTATATTAACATTACATGATTTTTGGTCAAGAAAAACATTACATGGATTTTTACTTTTAAAACTTAAGTCTATTCTAACGTAAAAATAAATTATGCAAACCTCCTTTAAATTGTTTAAAATTAATTATATTTTTAAATTTATACATACACACACACACAAACACACATAAACATATATAGATACACACACACACACACACATATATATATATATATATATATAACCTTTCTTTAACATTCATAATAAATCATAAAAAATGTTGAGTTAGCCTAAAATTGTATAATTTTTATTTTTAAATAAAATTGAAAGATGGTTGTGTTATTTTTTTTTTTTTTTTATAGATACTTAGGTAAGTGGTAAAGGTTAAGACAAATTGCGTTGAATTTAATGAAATTTAAATATTCATATTATTTTTAAAAGTAGAATGTGGGAGAAAATGTATGAGGTTTAATCAAGGGTAATTTACTATTTTTAAATTTTTATTTTAATGATTCATCTTTCTAAATAATTACAATTTTTATAGTCCTTCCAATAAATATAACCTATTTTAGGTTATTCATTTTAATTTTCCCAAGAATTAATCTTGCTGAAGGACCAAATCACCAAAGTTAATAATGCTTAATGGCCCAACTACTAGCAGAAAAAGGCCCAACAGAATTTTTGAAATGATAAAATAGTCCCTTTAGTGATCTATAGTTTTTGGCACATAAAAATCTTCCAAACAAAATTTTAAAAATGACAAAACAGTCTTTAGTGATGCTATGTGTTTTTACACTTAAAAATCTGATTTTGAAGGCTCCAACCTAAAACCCATGGAACATCCACTACTACAGAATATAGATTTTACATCCCTAAAGGACGTCCCTTTTTAAAATAGGGACGTAAAGAACGAAGGCGGTGGCATTTTTGTAATTACGGGGTAGAACTGAATATCTTTAGACGTCCCCAATTTAAATAAGGACGTCTAAAGTTTTTTTTTTCTTTTTTTACTTTAGACGTCCCCAATTCAAATAGGAACGTCTAAAGTCTGTAAAGTCTCATTTTAGACGTTCCCAATTTAATTGGGGATGTCTAAGGTTTTTTTTAAAATGAGGGACGCCAATATGATACAAATGGCGTCCCTATATATATGAGGGACACCAAAGGGTGTCCCTCATTTTTTTTAAAAAAAAAAATTGACTTTTGAAGTCCTCAATTAAATTGGGGACGTCTAAAGTAAATAAAAAAAATAACTGGACAGCTTTAGGCGTCCCTAAATTAAATTGATGACGTAAAAAACAATTCAAATTTTTATTGATAGTCTTTATTTGTCAGTTTCATACTATTTTTACACTCATCTTTCTCTTTTCATCACCGCAAACACAAGAAGAGCCACTACCACCATGCCTTTTAACTCTTGCTTCTTCTTTATATGCTCTTTTTGCTCTTACTTCTTCCTCTCTCTCTCTCTCTCTTTCACCTCCAGATCTGTTATGCTTTCTTCCTATTTTTTATTATTTTATCCTCTTTCTCTTTTTTTTTTTGGTTTCCCTTCTATGTTATCTTTTAACTCGTGTTGTTATGGTTGTAGATCGAGACTCTAAAACATGCTTCATGGCCACGTTCCAGCTAAGAAAATGAGGTTCATCTCTCCCTGTCGCTCTTCTCTTTTCATTATTACGAGAAAATGAATTTCAATAATAGAAGGAGATAAGTTTTTTGCAACTAATTCTTATTGTTTTCATCTTCTGCCTATGAGATTTCAGCTTTAGAGTTATTATTGTGTAGATTTTGGATTTGGATCTCAGATACTAGATCTGTAATTTTATTGATGATGATCTATGATTTCTGATTTTAAATACTATTTAGTCCAGATCTGTAATATAAACGATTTTTTTTTAAAAAAAAAAACACTTTAGACGTCCCTATTTTAAATTAGGGACGTCTAAAGTGTTACACTAGCGCTTTAAATGTCCCCACTTTAAAATAGAGACATCTAAAGGGGGGACTTTAGATGTCCCCATTTTAAAGTGAAGACGTCTAAAACGTCAGTGTAGCACTTTAGATGTCCATTTTTAAAATGGGGACGTCTAAAATCCAATCCTTAGACGTCATTTTATCTACGGACGTTATTGCCATTTTTTACTATGTCGCTCACATAGATGTCCCCTTATTTTCATACGTTAAAAGGCCTAAAAAAATGACGTTAAAAATGTTTTTTATAGTAGTGATCCATTTACCGACATAAAACCCAACTCAAGGGCTCAAAAAGGAGGAGAGAATCTGCCACAAAGAAGAGAAGGGAAGACACATGAAAAAGAAAAAGAGGCACAAATCAATTGGCCTTTAATGTTCTTCAGCTTCAACTTCAACTTCATCGTGTCCATGATTTGACCACTCCAATCCATCTCCTTCTCATTCCTCCATCAAATTTCGTCCCTTCCCTCCATTTTTCACTCAAAAACCAAACCAACTTCATCCTTCTTGGATGCTTGGAGTGAGCAATTCGTTGTAGCATCCATTGAAGTCATATTGCAAAATTCTTGGAGTCTCGGCGGTGAAAGGCATGGCTAGTGCTTCATTGTGCATCATAGGGGAGTTTTCTAGTTTTACATTAGCTCTAATTATGTATTTGGATCTGTTGGTTATGATTTTGTATTGGTACATGATTGTAAGACTTGGATGAGTGATTATTTGTCCTTGTTGGATTGCTCTTATATTGAATTTTGTATTAGTGCATTTGGTAATTATAATGAACTTATTTCTCTTTGATTTAAAGATATTATGCATTCTATGTGATTATTAGTGTTTGTACATGATTTTTATCAAATTGAGTGTTGCGATTGTACTCTCATTAAAGAACAAGGCAAGTGCATTGACATGATTTTCAAACATACATCAAGTGATTTTTAATAATTTACCTAAGTAATGACTATGAATGTGATTGTAAGAGTAGTGATTAATTAGGTGAATTAAATCCAATGTGATTATTTTGGGTTTTCACTAAGACTTGATACCAATTGAACTCCCACATCTTTTGAAGAAGCTGGAAAGCCATCGGATTTACTGCCAAGACTCATTCCATCATATTTTCCTTTTATTCAAATCACCCCCTTCATTGTTTTATAAAAATCCAAAAAACAAAATTTGTTATAGCTTATTTTTATGCGTTTAGTTACAAAAAACTCATTTTTAAAACCCCTTTATGACCATTCTTTTAGCACTTAGTTTAATTTAGGGATTCAAAATAAATGCCTTTTTGATTGAAGTCTAGCCTATTTCCACCTCATGGGTGGGAGAGAGAATAAAGAATGAGAGAAAAATCCATGGCCTTTTATAGATACAGGTCCTCTCCTTTTACTCATTCTCATTTTCTTCTTAAAATCCCATGTTCATCTTTACATCAAAAGAAAACAAAGGATATAAATTTAATGTTTTATAAAATTATTATTATTAAATAAATAAATAAATAAATTCAGACTATTAAAATTTCATCTCCATAGTAACAATTCCAATACAGAAAAAATAGGAAAAAATTAATTTATAAAATATTCTAATAAAATATTAAATTTAAACAGTCCATTTTTACCTTAGAATGGGGTGAGATTCTATTAACAAAATATTGAAACAAAGGAAAGTAAGTGGATCTGCCTCCAGAAAAGAGAGAGGATCTAGATCCCTCTCAATTAATCATTCAACAAGGTTACCCAATAAGAAATCCTAAGACTATTCACTTAGGTATAAAAATTTCAAAACAATAATTATTCAAATCATAACTATTGTATTGAAAATCGAACCGGACCGACAGATTCAAACTGGAAACCGGTGAATCGGTAGCCAATCCGGTCCGATTGAGGTCAGAAAACCAAGGTCAACTGAACTAGTTGACCTGGCCTGACCCGGGGTCACCCTGAGTTGCCCTTTTTTTTTTTTTATAAATTTTGATGCTCCAACCTGGCTTTTTTTTAAAAAAAGGAATTATTTCCCTGAAATTTTTTTTATTTACAAGGAGCTTTAAAAGAATTGTAGAATATTTTTGGTATTGATTGGAGAAAAATCCTTATGTACTTAATAATATTTTTATAGATATTAGGTTCATGAGGTTATATTAGACTATTGGTTTGAAAAAAAAAAAACTTTTATGTAGTTTTTTGAATTGTATACATGAACATTTAAATTATAGTTTTTTTAATTGACCCCGGTCTAACCCTCGGGTTGACCCCAGTCTAAACCATTGACTCTTGACCCAGTACCTCAGCTGGTTCAGTGTCTGATCTGGTTTTCAGTACCTTGATCATAACATAATCTTAAGAGATAACAAAGATAATTAGATAATTTAGATGAGCCTATGTCCTATTTTATTAAAAATAAACAAGCCCTAAAATAATTTACGAAAAATAATGATGATAAGAAAATTCATTGAATTCAAATTAATTAAGGGGAAAACGGAGGATATTTATGAAGCTCTTGCTTCATATTTCCATTCTCATTTTCCACGGCCAAGCTAGAGAAAAGAGAGAGTGTGAGCTCAAGAAGGTTTAGAGAGAAGGAGGAGAAAAATCTCAAGGTAAGCTTGATGTTCTTGGTGATTTGGTTTCTAACTTGTATAATTCCTTCCCTAAGCTCCTCTTCTCCATGAATCTACATGTTTAGCAATAAAAACTTCAAGAATTGAGGGTGAGTGTGTTTCAGCCAAGAGAGAGAGAAATCAAGAAATCAAAAGGTAACTTCAAAACCTCAAGTCCTTGGTGGTGTTGTTGTTGTTGTGATTCCTGGCCAGATTTGTGGTTTATTTCTTGAATTTGTAAACTTGGGAATTGATAACCCTAAGGGGTTATGCTGCCCAAATTTCCACAAATCTTGTGTATTAAGTGTTTAAATGACTAATTAAGTGATTAGGAGTGAAAATGAGTAAGCTTTTGGAGTTGAAAATCAAAGTTTCATTTTCCCCTTTTCTATTGTTGTGTTTCGGTCAAGTGTGGATAGAGGGGTAGGAGCTGAATTTTCACTAATCTGATGATACCATGGTGTTCAGGGAGGAAAATTATGTAAGGTTGATGTTGAACACTTTTTCAGAAAAGCCCTAGAAAGTGAAATTACGTAAATACCCCCAAAGCCCTAAATCGGGGCTATCAAGGGCAAAATTGTCATTTGGGAGTGATTTTACAAAAACTGAGGTAAAAAATGAATTCTATAAGCAAAACTATGTAGGAATAGCTCGGGTTAAAATTTTTGGAAAAGTACAGTTACATCGGGTACAAAGGGGTTTAGGCCGGGTTCTCAAGAGTAAAATGGTCAAAATTTGTTTTCGAGTCAGGCTAACCAACATAATGATTTTAGTGTGATTTATAAATGAGTAATAACTCATTTATCCTAAATTTGAAATTTTAGAATATCGATAGCTCAAGCCAGACAGATAGATTGGACCGACAGTCAGTAAAGGAAAGGGTAATTCCAGGTAGTAACCTATCTCTCATATACTATGTGAGTGTTTATTTGCTTGTGTATATCATATTCTATGATATGAAGAGTGAACCCACGCATTACCTAATTATGGTCTAAGACCCAACTGTGGTACACTGACATGTAGGGTGCATTCACAATGTCATGGTTCTGGTACATGATTTGGTGCCTAGCAAATTTATGTATGACATTTTATATGATTGGTAGTTTGTTACAACTGAGATTCTCTCGAATCACACCCTTTCCATACAAATATATAGTTTTGTGTAGCAGGCAACGGCTCAAAGGGCGAAAGCTTAACTTCCGGCAACTGAAGGTTTCCAGATAGTTCAAGCAAAGCAGTTGATTATCTGAAGACCTTTTATTATTTTTAAGGTCTATAATTTATTGTACGTGACCCTATTTGAAATTCATGTATATAATCTAGTATATTGTACCAATAATATCAGTATATTATACTATTCTTGTTGTGCCACCAAACAACGTATTAATATTCCGCTGCAAGTCAAAATAAAGTGGAGTCTTACATCAACTCCTCCTTCTGAGAATTTCTCTAGGTCAAGTAAATCTGCATCATTCCAAAGCATACAACCTTAAATGCATAAGCTAGACGAGCAATTCTTAAGGCATGGAGTTTGACAATCTATGGTGCCTTCAATGTTGAAAGGTGACACCTCTGCAAGTTCTGGTGGTTTTACCCTCTCCAACTTTATAAACCCATCTGCCTTGCTAGCTTGAGAACTATCATTATTGTCTCTCTCACATTGAAGGGCTTCTCTTCTCTCACACCCACCTGTCCAATGCTTCCTTTCCCATTCTTCTTTGTTTTTTTGGTTTGAACCCTCTCAAGCAGCTGCAGATTAGTGAACTTTACGAATTACAGATCCCAAATGGGCCACATGTGCTTAAAACTACACTCGGTGACACCGGTTATCCACTCGAGCTCCCATATATTTGTCTGGGGATCCCAACATTGTTTTTGTGTTTTACCTTGAGGATCTAGCCTAATAAGAGTCACCAATAGAGATCTTTCTGTGTAATGAAAATATAACTCAACACTTCCTTCCTCAACTATAATCTGAAACCCATTCAGGAATGTAGATGAACTCTCAAGTACCCCAAGAAAGTGTGCCCCGTTCCAAGGACCACTGCGCCAATAAGGATGATTTTCTTTCCATATGAACACTTTAGTAACATTATTTGGTTCAATACTGCCAGAAAATACTCCATAGGATGGATCAGACATATTTTTCCAAGATGTAAGTTTCACTTTCTTAACTTTTTTTTTTTTACTAGTACCGAGTCTCATGTCCTGTAATAATGTATCACTAGGATGCTGGAAACATTGCCATATGAATAATCCAGTAGTTCTGTCTACAAGGACAAGGTTGCTAGAATCTAAGAGCTGAGCACTTGAATTTGATGTAATTGAGGAATTTGTTGACCAGACAATTTGCTTTTGCCCATTCAAAACAACAAGATTGCCGTTCTCTGATATTGTGAGAATCCCATATAAATCAGTTAGTGGGTTGTTTCTGTTAGCTACCCAAATAAGATAGGATTTGGACGTAAACTGTAGGGTTTTGGGCGTACCTGAAGTGTTATTTCAAACTCTTACGATATCCACTCGAATCAGATCACCAAAGCTATGGCTATAAAACATAGCAAATAACACTGAGAGAGAAGAGAGAGTTTTCTATATGAAATTTTTCCTATAGTTGTTTTTCATCTGTACAGTTTGTCTTTTTCATATACGGAGCAACAAAACTGTTCCCTCCCAAAACACACGGGAAAACCGTTCCCACTTATTTTTAATTTTGAACCCTTGGGGAATGTTATCAACTAATACCCCATATATATATAGGTATTTTATTTGGTCCCAAATCTAATAAGTTTGGGCCTAATCTATCAAATGTGAACCAAGCCCAATTCCCTACATAGCGATTTGTGGAATTCTGATGACTGAAGAATCCCAGCATGAACATTTCATTGTTTGAGCTTACTTCTTCTGGCCCTTGGATTGATAAATATGGTGTGATGGTGTCTAAGGCACAGACCAGAACACTAAAAGACTGCAAATATGTGAAAAAGGTAAGTAACAAGCAAGCTTTTCTACTGGATCTCATAATAAACATGAGGATTATCAGAAAATAATGGAAGCAAAAAAATGGGTTCTGTTCATGGTTTTGGCCCACTCCGAGAAGCAATAATGGTTCTGTCATAGTTATATCTTAATATACTTCACTGTCAATTTTTCTCTTTGGGTATGACGGGTTCTGTTATGGTTTTAAAAAATGTGCCTCCTCATCCATTAAAAATAGTTAAAGCATTTGTAACTTGCTTGTTCTGATAAAATGACTTCATTCTATATTGTATTATCAGGTTGATTGTATTCAAAATGGGGCAGGGGTGCAACCCTCGTGGCCGAAATTTCCCTCCTTTCCTAATGCTCTTTTTGAGTTTATTTTAATCGTTATATTCTTCTTAAAATAAGTGATATTTTAATATTTTATAGTCAAAAAATGGTATACGTTTTATTTTTTTTCTGATTTTCAAGATTTAACACTCTAACTGAAAAAGAAACTACACAAACTTAGAATATTAAATCTTTGAAAATCATAACAAATTGAAAAATACATCATTACCCATAAGTTATCAAAATGACATTATTTTATATAGAATCTAATAATCCAAAATAAAAAAAAAAGAAAGGGAAAATTTTGGGTGCAGTAGCAAAAGCACAACAAACGCCCCTGCCCCCATTTTGAATATGCATTTGAGATGACTCCTGCAAATTAGAATCAAAGAAGTTCCGAGAAAAGTTATGTGATCTCCATTGGATATCGTTCTTACGGATATTTAGATGCAATGCAGTGGATAATATATTGTAGCACATGACTTCTATTATTTATTTTTTAAAAAATTATGTATTACACAAAGTTTTAATTCTGCACGTTGACCAGTGAACTTATGAATTATTAATTACTCAATGATGCATGTAATTAATTAAATTATATCACTTTAATTTGGCTGGCTTGTTCGTTTGGGTGTGATTTTTTTTCATTAGGATGGATAAGTACGACTTGGCATAGTTTAAGCAAAATGATAAATGGCGTACGAAATTTAACCAACATTTTATTTTCATATGTTATGCCCTTTGATGCGAAACTTTAATAACAATATCAAATTACAAAAGTCAGTTTTGAACAGGGTTCTCAGACCCGGACCGGACCGACCGGTCCGGCTCGGAACCCGCCGAACCAGTCAGTAGACCGGTCCGGGTCCCAATTTAAAAAAAAAATTTAACTTTTTTCCTTTAGAATTTCATACTATAAGCCTAAAATCTTTAATTATTCACCGGTTTGGTCCCGGTTTAGCTCCGGTTTGACCCACTGACCCTTAACCCAATACCCCGACCGGTTCAATACCCGGTCCGGGTTTTAATACCTTGGTTTTGAATGAAATATATTTTTCGTTCATGTCAATTTCTCTGACCTATCTGAATATGATCTTTTATTAGATCGTTTTTCTCTATATAATTTGAATATGTTTCATATTATAAGTGATTCACACAAGTTGGCCTTCTATAAAGCAAAAAGATAAATGGAATTACAACTAAAATTTTATATTCGTGTACTACTCCCTCCGTATCTTTAATATATGACATATTCCGAGAGTTGGTTTTGATTTTATATTGAGTTGGTCTTAATTTTAAATATAAGACATATTTTTCATATTTCTCAATCTTTCTTACTTTATCTTTATTGATGCTTTTTCAATAATAGTCAAGAATAAGAAGTAATGAGAGAATTAAGGAAGATGACATGAATATTTTAGAAAATATGTGTCATGTCAACTAACTTAACTAACTTCTTTAATATAATTAAATTAGGTAAATGTGTCTGGAGGGAGTAGTATTTAACGTTTTGAAGGATCAAATTAGAGTGTGGTAAAGCTTTGTCTTTTGGCCAAAAGAGTGGGTGCAGCTTTGGCTGAAGCAAAAACTTTTGCAGCTAATCATCACACAAGTTCACCATATAAAAAGAAAAGAGGGACATCCCCTCTTTCTCCATCCCATTAATGATGTATTTAGATTAATTTTTGGAGAAAAACTTTTAAAAAAAATGAAAAAATAATTTTAGAGAATAGATTTTAAAATATAGCTTTAGGTAAAACAAAAAATAGCTTCTGGAAAATCATGGTGTTCAACCCTCAAATTGTGGTTTTTTTGTCAAATCATAGTTTTGAGAGTTTGATTAGTGTTTGGTTGTTTAAGATAAGTACAAAAAAGTAATTTAGAAAAATTTAAATTTGAGCAAAATTTTGGTCTTTTTTTAGAATTTTAAAATTTTAACTCTTCAGTATTATTAAATTTTTGTATAAAAAATTCTTAGATGATATTAAGTTTAGCTAGAAATAGAAATTACAAATTTAATTTATTTTTTAAAAATTTCATATCCAACAAAATAAAAAGGTTAACAATGAGTTAACTTGTAAAACTGACTAGATGAGTGATGTGGAAAAAATATCTATCTGGTAGGTGTTGATTGGATAACAACAAGGCCTAAAATATGAATACTATGATTACATTATTGATTATTGAGTTCTGAAGTATTTTTTTTAGGTGCATCCATTATCCAAAAAAATTTTATTGTGTTTCTAGCACTCTGAAGTACATTTTTAGGTGCGCTCTTCACTCTACTATGTTGTAAGTACTCTTTAAGCTCAGAGGCATGCCCCAACCCTTATGAGCATAAATGCACCTATTTTCTCTCATAGTAGGGTTTTCCTCTTAAATGCCCCTCATCCTTATCATACTGTATATCCGGGGCACCGTAGGCTTAGTGGAATAATACCACTTTCATTATTGTTGTCATTTTGTCATGACCCAAAATCCGAGTCGTGATTGGCACATAGGCTAAGCCAAATAATTTCACATAACCTAGCAAGCTTTAAACAAAGTACATTGACTGAACAAATATTTTCACAACAATTACAATACTTATTGTACATCCATATAAAATTTGCAATGAGGGAACAAATCCACAATAATTAAATTTGGGGATACACATGCTATCTCATTTACTACGTAACACAATGACTCTAATACCATTATAGTAGTCATGACATTGTGAAATCCCCCGAGGCTCACCAATACATTATAATATACTTCATAAGTTTATGAAACTTATCGATCACAATTAACCGTACTAGTTGCTATGTCTGAGGAAAAATATAGAGAGAGGAATGAGTCTACCACTGACTCAGTGAGAACATGAATAACAAAGTGTGCGGAAGGAAGCAAAGGTGCAAAGAGTTTTTCACAAAAAGTTTTCCTCAAAATGAATAAATATAACAAAATTCAAATGTTGAGTTGAAAAACAAAAATGAGGGTAAAGATTCACTAATTTCTTATCTCAATAAATAAGAAAATAATTAAAATCACATATTCAACAACAATCTTTCAATCTAACACAATCACTCTATCAATTTTGGTGGGGAATAACTGCCCTACCTATATACTATTCCATATACCGTATGTCATAATCATATAACTCATGGTGATGAATAACCGTCTCACCTATATTTTATTTCATATACCATATACTTATTGTGAAAAATAACTCTCACCAATACATATATATCATACACTATATACATATAACCTTTCATGGGAAATAACCGTCCCACCTATATTTCTATATCCATCTATCTCATATACCAAGTATCAACATAACCCATTGTAAGGAATAACTGTCTCTCACACACACACATACATCTCTCACACAAACATACACACACACACACACACATAAACTTTATCGATACACATACATTCCACACACACACACACATCATATACCTTCCAAAAATAATCTTCGTTCAAAAAAATAAATTTGTCAAATTTTTGAAATAATAAAGAAAGTTTGAAATCAAATTCATTAATCAAATAGACAGGTTGAAAAGAAGGTAAAAAGAATAGGTAATTAAATTTTTTTTTTTTACTTGAAAAAAAGAAATCAATTTAATATTTTGAAAAACATAAAGGAGGATTTGAAAATGGGAAAATCGCTAATAAATACTAAATAAGCAAATTAATTGCTCTTTGCCACCAACACACATGGGGGACTGAACTTGCATTAAAATTGAACTTAAAAAGACAAAAAAGCCCTCAGTTTGATAAGAAAATTTTAGGCGGGAGGAAGGAGAAAGTACAGTTCTGAATCCCTTCTTCCTCTTCATTTTCGGCCTGCAGAAGTTTAGCGTCGTCTCCCCTCACTCGTCCGTCTCCTTGGCTTGTGTCTGTCGGCAGTGTCATCTTCGGCTACTCCTCCAGCGGCCGTCGTCTCATTGGCTCGTGTTCTTCGGATCTGTCGTCTCCAAGTGCTCCTCCAGCGGCCGACGTCTCCTTAGCTCGTGTCCTTTAGCAGTGTTGTCTCGAGCTACTCCTCCAGCGGCCGGCGCCGGCGCCTATTCCTCAAGCGACCGTCGCTTGCTCCTCCAACCTAAATGCCTCCTTCATTCACCTGATCTTTTTCATACGTGCCCAATGGTCATCCACACTATGTGCAAAGGATGAAGATCCATTATGTGCCAATGATATGTCGTTTTGTGCAATTACTCTTCCTTCATGTGCCAATGATCTTCCATTTTGTACAATTAATCTTTCATGATATTCAATTGATATTCCATGATGTGCATTTGATCTTCAGTTTTGTGCAATTACTTTTCCATGATGTGCAGTTGATCTTCAGTTTTGTGCAATTACTCTTCCATGATATATAATTGATCTCCCATTTTGTGCAATGGATCTTTTCCATGGTGTAAAGGATGATCCATTGTGCCAATGATCTTCTATTGTATGCAATTACTCTTCATTGATTTGTAATTGATCTTCCGTTTTGTGCAACGGATCTTTTCCATACGTGCCCAATGGTCATCCACGCTATGTGCAAAGGATGAAGATCCATTGTAACCCCCTCACCGTAATTACATCCGGATTACAAAATTTAAGTGAAATAGAGACCAATAAGATGAAATAACAATTTATAGTCCCACATCCAAGAGATGGGGTATTTTGAAAATCGTTTCCAAAACATACTTATTGCTGGTCTCACGTTCACAGGCGGATATAACTACTTGAGAAATCAGTGTACATAATAAATATTAAAGTGCGGAAACCAAAATCCCGGCAAACCCCGGGTTACTTACATATATAACTTGGGTTTACAAGTTCCCAAAATGGGGATTACATATCCAAAAGAATCATTTACATAAATATACACTTGGCAATCCCAAATCCAAAACTAAGATAACCAACACCCACTAAGTCTCAGAGTAGTCCTAACTACTCCTGGTTGTCCGCTTCCCTTTCGAGCCACTCGCCCTGTCTGAAAATATTAGTCATTTGGAGGAGTGAGATTATAAAGAATCCCCGTAGTAACAACTATTTCATACCACATGCAATAACATAGTATGTAAACCAATCATCTCATACAGCAACACAAATCACTCCACCCTCATCCCCTTTTACCGCCGGGAAGGCATACGACCTTCACCCGAACCGTTGTTAGCAACTCAGGGACTATTGGCGTGGCAGTGCATACGATTAGCCACACGGCTCACATATAGCCTTTCGGCTTTCACAAATGGCCCGTCGGCCTTCACAAATAGCCTTTCGGCTCACAATTAGCCTTTTGGCCCACATATACACATATATCACACCCTAACCTCATCCCCTTTTACCGCCGGGAAGGCATACGACCTTCACCCGAACCGTTATTAGCGACTCAGGGACTATTGGTATAGCGGTGCTTCCACAGTTTTCACAAAACTTACAGCATACTATATCCATTTCAAAACAATGACATAGTACACATACAATATATCACACAAGGTATAAAGATAGAGTCACTACCTGTATCTTTCCTGACTGGCTCCTGCACCGTGGTCTCACGAGGACGACAGATGTCAAATCCTATACCAAATTAGGGACAACCAATCAATCTCTTTTCCATATGTATATTTCAATAATACTCTAAGTTGGTTATCATTTAGGACTCTTTAGGTGGCTACTAGAGGCCTAAACATATGCCTAAAGGGTTGGAAGAAGCTACCCAAAAGACCCCTTTTTCGAAGGCAAAACACTGATTTTTGGTCATCTCACTCGAGCACAGATGCTCTCACTCGAGCACAAGTACGGACATCACTCGAGCACAAGAGAAAGTGAGACTGCCAGTGAGCACCCGAGAGCACAAAGACACTTTCAGGAACTGGCTCACTCGAGCACGCTGAACCTCACTCGAGCACAAGGCCAAAAGCCTCACTCGAGCACCTGCGAGTGAAGTCCAGGAAGTGAGGACCCGAGAGCACACAACGCTCTCCAAGACCAGGATCACTCGAGCACAACCATTTGCACTCGAGCACACACCCTATGCTCGCGAGTGAGAAGGCACACCCGAGCACCTTACCCGCGAGTGACCACCCGCAAGCACTACTCTCACCTGAGGCACAAGCTCACTCGAGCATGACCCTCAGTGCTCGGGTGAAAAGGCTATGCTCGCGAGTGTCAGAGCACACTCTTGGCAATCAGCCCGCGAGTGAAGACCCGAAGCAACCCTTCACTCTGAACCCACACCTTCACTCGAGCAGCCCCAAGCTCACTCGAGCATGTTCTTCCCTCACTCGAGCACAAGACGATGCACTCGAGCATTATTCATAAATCCCAGGCGCACTCGAAGCAGAATAGGGAAAAACTCTCCCATCACTCGAGCATGATCATCCCGTGCTCGAGTGATGTGCTTCAGAGACCCAGAAACGCAGCAAAACCAGAAAACACCAGATGGTCAAATCCTCACCCAAAGGTTCCCAAACTCTCCACAATGCTCATACACTCTAAGCACTAACTAGGGAACACCTAGGCAACTTCCAAAAACACTCCAAAATCAATTTGACCACAATCATGCATTTAGGTCTCTATCACAACAATCATCCAATTTTTCCTTAACACATTTCCATCGTTCCATATCATATCCAACAATCAAATGATCATATATCTTCAAACTAAATCATTTCCAATCATCAATCACAATGAACTTCATATTTCCAAAAATAGGCATATTTAGGGCAAAATTCCAGATTTGACCAAACTTAGCCAAAAATCACAAGCAATACATTAAAATGCTCTAAATGCCTACCTCTTCTCTTTGCCCAATCAAGAACCTTGATTCCTCAACTTTCAATTTCGAATCAATGCTCCAATCAACACCATTCAAGGCTCTACAACCATCACAATGTAGCTCTCAATGAGACACATATCTTTATAGAAGAGGATTGGAGCAAAGGAGAATCATAACTCACCAAGGTTCAAGCTTTTCTTCTTCCTCTTTCTTGCTTGCTCAGCGAAAATGGAGGAGAAAGAGAGAGAAAATGAGAGGTAAGGAGAGATGATGATGATGGTGCACACTTCCTCTTCTCACACACACACTCAACCGAAAATGAGAGAGAGAAAAGAGAAAAAGTGCTATCTTGTCTTCTAGTGCCATATCCAATGACTCCCCCTATGCCACATGTCATCATCCACTCACTCCCTTATAAGCTCACCAAAATCACAAAGCATAGGATTCCGACCCACGGTCAAGGAATCACAACCATTGATCTTAAATACCACAAGTATTTATTCTCAAGATTCTCATTACATTAATTCCAAAAGTGTTTAATCAAGATAATTACAATAATTATCAGAGTCATTAGCCCTAATTACAAATCGGGATATTACATCCATTATGTGCCAATGATCTGTCATTTTGTGCAATTACTTTTCCTTCATGTGCCAATGATCTTCCATTTTGTGCAATTAATCTTTCATGATGGTCAATTGATCTTCCATGATGGGCATTTGATCTTCTGTTTTGTGCAATTACTCTTCTATTATGTGCAATTGATCTCCCATTTTATGCAATGGATCTTTTCCATGGTGTAAAGGATGATCCATTATGCCAATGATATTCCACTATATGCAATTACTCTTTCATGATGTGCAATTGATCTCCCATTTTGTGGAATAGATTTTTTCCATAGTGTGGATGACCATTGGGCACGTATGGAAAAGATCTGTTGCACAGAATGGAAGATCAATTGCACATTATGAAAGAACAATTGCACAAAACGGAAGATCAGGTGCACAGCATGGAAGATCAATTACACATAATGGAAGAGTAATTGCACAAAATAGATCATTGGCACATGAAGGAAGAGTAATTGCACAAAACGACAGATCATTGGCACATAATGGATCTTCATCCTTTGCACATAGCGTGGATGACCATTAGGCACGTATGAAAAAGATCAGGTGAATAAAGGAGGCATTTAGGTTGGAGGAGCAAGCGACGGTCGCTTGAGGACTAGGCGCTGGCGCCAGCCGCTGGAGGAGTGGCCCGAGACAACACTGCCGAAGGACACGAGCCAAGGAGACGTCGGCCGCTGGAGGAGCACTTGGAGACGACAGATCCGAAGAACACGAGCCAATGAGACGGCGGCCGCTGGAGGAGTAGCCGGAGATGACACTGCCGATAGACACAAGCCAAGGAGATGGCCGAGTGAGGGGAGACGACGCTGAACTTCTGCAGGCTGGAAATGGAAGAGGAAGAAGGGATTCAGAACTGTACTTTCTCCTTTCTCCCGCCTAAAATTTTCTTATCAAACTGAGGGCTTTTTTGTCTTTTTAAGTTCAATTTTAATGCAAGTTCAATCCCCCATGTGTGTTGGTGGCAAAGAGCAATTAATTTGCTTATTTAGTATTTATTAGCGATTTTCCCTTTGAAAATAACGCTGATTAGCAAGATAAAATGTAAAAAAATACATGTCAACTGAAATTTATAATAAAGGTGTTGGAAGGTGGAACATAAAAAGTATAAATTGATTCAAATAAAAAAAATGTATAAATTGAATATCCACACTAACAAATACCATCACAATAATTAAGTTAAGAAATTATAAATTTCTAAGAACCAATCACAGTTAAGATGTGTTTAGGAGAGGTAAAAAGATTTGGAATTGCTTCCCAAGTGAACTAGAATAAAAACAAGGAAAAGATATTTATGGCTGAAAACATAACAAAAGTAAAATGAATAATCTCACATATATATAGATCCCTTTTTAAGCATATTAGGCCTAGAATTGAATACTTGCTAAGGAGTCCTCACAAGTATCACCTTATGCACTTTTGGATAGCATTAAAGAATTGATTAAAGCAATGCCATATGTATGAGGAAATGAGGAGGTTAATTCAGCATAGAGTTAGAGAAAGAAATAACAGAAGGGAAAGAGGTGGAGCGAAAGAAGAAGCGATGTATAAGGGAAGGAAGAATGTGTGAAGTCACTTGCAAGGCAGAGGCTTTTTGGCGGCTGTGTGAATTAAGACTATTAAGGAGGAGTAGTCTAGATTTGATTTAGGGGTTACGGCGATAGAGATTTGGTATAAATTCAAATAATATATTATTGTGGTAGTAGTTGTTATTTTTGAATAATACCACTAGATTTAAAAATGGGTATCCTAAATTGTTCCATACGGTAACACCTGCTATGATGAGGTTTATTAACATTTACTAAATATTTTCTCATATTATTTTATTTAAATATTTAAATTTCAAAATATTTGTGATTTACATCGTAATCAACTAAAACATATTCTAAATAAATGTTAAATTATATCATTTTAAGAGTTGTTGGAATACTAGAAGGATTCTACTATGTACATGGTAGATATCTTAATAACTTTATAAGATTATTTTTTTTAAAAAAATAAAAAACTCACTATAGTTTAACGTAACTTTTAATTCTTTATTTTGGGTTATCACCCATTTACATGAGCACTTCATCTTTATCAATATATACATCATCCTCATTAGGATTTCATCACCACTACTATCATTGGTGTCATTGCATGTTTAGGACACCATGTACTTAGTGTCACACCGTTACCACCATTGTCATAGCCATTTATGACTTCCTCATTAAGACATCATCTTCATTAACATTTTCATCATCCTCATCATTGTCATTATCATACCACATAAACCTCATTATCTAGGAGCACCGCATGCTTAATGTAACATCACGGCCATTATCATCATCTTCATCAGTGTCATCATGCTCATTGGCATTACTCAAAAGGCACTACAAAAAATAGAGAACTAGTGACGGAATTACATTCCATAGCTAATCAGTCACTAATCCCTTACAAATTCCGTCACTAAAATCAGCAACGAAATTTAATGATAGAATTTTTCCGTCACTAAATTAGTGACAGATTAGTTATTCCATTGCTAAATTCTATCACTAATCTATCTCTAATTCCATCATAAAACAAAATTAGTGATGGACAAATTCTGTCACTAATTTCCATCTCTAATCTGTCTCTAATTTCTATCAAAAATATTTTGTGACAGAAGTATCGACTAAAAGCTTCCATCACTAGTTTTCATTGCTAATCCGTCCCTAATTCCTATCACTAAACGTTTTGGGATGGAATTAGCGATGGTATTTTTTCATCACTAATTTTCGTCACTAATTCTGTCTCAAACTAATTTGTGATGGAAAAAATTTCATCGCTAAATTCTATCGCTAGTCCATCACTTTTTTTCAAATTATTTGATTTAGTTTTATAACATGATTAAATTTTATAATATTTATATTTTTTGTAGTTATATTTTTTGATTTAGCCATAACTCACAATATAGAATAATTAATTTTTTTTATAATCTCTCCAAATTATTTGATTTTGTTAAAAAAAATTAAATTTTATAATAGTTAAAGTTTTCAATAATTAAATTTTTTTCATAATTATAAATTTGTTAAGCAGTTTAAATTTTAAAATTTAATTTATTATAAAATAATAATATAAATATTAATATAAATAAAAAATCATTAATTCATATTTATTGTTGAAATTGAAATTATAATATAATGTAATATATATGAATTTTTAATAATATATTATATAAAAATACAAATACAAATTTTATAAATGCAAACAAAAAATAAAATATATCATAAAATGAATAAAAAAGATACTAATAATAAAAACTTATGTAGAATATTTACGTAAAATAAAGTAAGAAAAGTAAATTGAAATATTTAATAATATATTAAAATTTATATTTCTATTTTTATTTGTAAAGTGAAATATAATATGATTTTGCATTTAAATCACGCAGGTTCTTAAGGCAAAAAAAAAATCACGCAGGTTCTTCTTAGCACAACTGGTAAGGCACTGGCACACGAAGAAGAGTTCATGGCTTCAAATCCCACTTTGGTCACAAAATGTAACCAAGTTGTGACTAGGACACGTGGCTGGCGACCGAGGGTGACAAGTGGCAGTGGGGTAGTGGCAGTTGATCAGGACACATCGTTGGAAGTAGGTACATATGGCGGCCACTGGTGAGGGACATGTGGAGGCTCATTTTAGAGATAGCCTATTCCATTTTTGTGACGAATTAGTGACAGAAATTTTTCTTCGCTAATTATAGAAGGAAAATTTTCTTCATGGCTTTGAATCCCACCTTGGTCACAAAATGCAACCAATTTGTTACTAGGACACGTGGCTGGTGACTGAGGGTGACAAGTAGCGGTGGGGTGGCGGCGGTTGACTGGGACACATCGCCGGAGGTGGGTACACGTGGCGGCCATTGGTAAGGGACATGTGGAGGCTCGTTATAGAGATAGCCTATTCTAATTTTGTGACGGATTAGTGACAGAAATTTTTCATCACTAATTATAGAAGGAAAATTTTTCGTTAATATTCCGTCATTAATCAATTAGTAACGGTATTTTTAGCGACAGAACAAATTCCATCGCTAATGCGGTTCTATCACTAATTTTCGTCACTAAACTGATTAGTGATGGAATTTCTGTCACTAAATTCCGTCACTAATTTGAAATTTTTTTTTGTAGTGAGGGCATCACATGTTAATTGCTATGGCACCCTTTTAAAGCCATGTATTGGCATGCATCCTTAAAGCTTAATAATGGCTGGTACCCTTTTCAAAACCCTGTATTTGCATGCACCCTCAAAGCTTAATAACAACTAGTACTCTATTCAAAGCCTTGTATAGGTAAGCACTCTCAAAGCCCAATAACAACTACCACTATTTCAAAGCCCTATATCAATAGGCATACTCAAAGCCTAATAGCATATGGCACCTTTTTTAAAGTCATGTATCGGCAGACACCCTCAAAGTCTAATAACGGTTGTCACCCTTTTTAAGGCTCTATATCAGCAAGTACCCTCAAAGCCCAAAAATGGCTAGCACCATTTTAAATCCCTATATCAACAGGCATACTCAAAGCCTAATAACAGCAGGCACCCTTTTTAAAGCCCTATATCAGTAGGTACCCTCAAAGTTAGTAACAAATAGCACCCTTTTTCAAAGCTTGATATCCCCAGGAACCCTCAAAGCCCTGTAACGGCTGACACTCTTTTAAGGCCCTGTATCGGTGGCCAACCTTAAAGCCCAGAAAAAACTGGCACACTTTTAAAGCCATGTTCCTGCAAGCACCCTCAAAGCCCAATAACTGCTAGCTCTCTATCCAGGCCCTATATCAGGAGGCACCCTCAAAGTCTTTTTAAGATTGGCACCCCTTCTAGGCCCTATATCAGGAGGCACCCTCAAAGTCTTGTTAAGGCTGTCACCCCTTCTAGGCCTTGTATGAGCAGACACTCTAAAAACCCAGTAATGGTATGTACCTTTTTAAAGCTTTGTATCGATTGTCATACTCAAAGCCTATTAATGGCTAGTACCCATTTGAAAGCCATATAAAAGTAGACACTATATTTTAAAGCCTTGTAATAGCATATATTATTCTTTCAAAGCCTTGTATTGGCAGGTACTCTCAAGGCCCAGTAACAACTATCGCAATTCTTTTAAAACCCTATAACGGTAGGTACTATTCTTTCAAAGCCATATATCAGCAGGCATCCTTAAAGCCCAGTAACGGTTAGCACTAATCTTTTAAGGGTCAAAGTGTAAAAATACCCATGAAGTTTTTTTAAAAGTGCACTAACCACCATAAATTTTTTTTATGTGTAAAAATAACCATTAACTTTTAAAAAGAGGACAAAAGTGACATTTTGTTAAGTTTAGAAAATGGCTATTAACATTGCTAGTAAGCCCCATGCTATAAGAAAATAAAAAATACCTAACATTTTTAATTTCCTCCACTACCATTCCCTTATCTCCACCCTCCATCCTATTAGATCTCTCATGTTTTAATGATAACAAAGGATGGTATGAAAAAGATTTGATAAACAAATAAGTTTGAACAAAGTAATAACAGGGCAAATCATTACTTGAAGTAAGCATTGGAGTAATGAAGAAAGGCCAAGACAAAAAGCTGAGAAACTTCATCACTGGCAAGTTTTCTAAAGGGTTACTTGAGTAAGTACTCGAGTAATGGGACAGAAACTTGAAGTAACCAGAGCAACCTTCAAGTAACCTGCCAATGTTACTCGAGTAAGTACTCAAGTAAGAAGGTAAATGACTCAAAGTTGCTCTCGGCCTGCCAATGTTACTCGAGTAACCAGGTAAATCACTGGCAGTTGCTCTCGGCCTGCCAACGTTACTCGAGTAAGTACTCGAGTAACCATGTCAAAGACTTCCAGTTACTCTCGGTATTTTCAACCCTGCCAATGATACTCGAGTTACTCTGTTTCAAGAAATGTGTTGCTCTTGGCATTTTCAACCCTGCCAATGTTACTCGAGGAGCTACTCGAGTAACTCACTGTGGTAAGCCAAAACCTGAAGGTAATACTCGAATAACATGAAATGTTTTTCTCACACTTCAGTTCAAGTCACTACTCGAGTATGCAGAGTTAGTTGGAAGAGAACTTCAAGTCACTATCCGAGTAAGCTATGCAGAAAATTTATGTTTACTCGAATATGTACTCGAGTAACATGGTAATCAACCTTGAAGTGCTCTCGGCCTTGAAATCCTGCCAACATTACTGGAGTGAAGCACCGAGTAACATAAAGTTTATTTGAGAGTTTACTCGAGTTGCTACTCCAGTAACCTATGAAGAAAAGTGTGCCATACTCAAGTAAGTACCCAAGTAAATAGGTATTTCAAGAGGTTTTTAATTTTTTTTACTCCATTCACTACCCGAGTAAAGCAATGCTCATTTATTAACTTGCAGTTCATCAATACTTTCACGATGATACTCGAGTAAGTACTTGAGTAAACTTAATGAATATTTGAGTATGCAAGTCCAGAAATTCAGAATTCATTCAAACGTTCATTGATTTGTTTCCTATGTGATTAACCTTTCATTGTATTAGTATTCTTAGCATATCCACAGATAAACAATGAAGAGATCTTACCAAATAAGGAAAGTCAAATGCAACATTCAAATGCTACCTACCGCCACCTACCGCAAACGGATATTTTTGAAATATTGGAAAAGTCAACAGTGGCTGCGTACACTCTAACGGGCATGAAGAAAAACATTCCAACAATCATTACCAACACATCTATATATACAAGAGCATCTAAACAGAGAATATAGAACAAGAACACACATGAACGCATTATCAAGTTCATTACTCTATTTTACATTATACTTGTAATTCTATGCTTCAGTGATTCTTATTCACTCTGTGAGAGAGATATTTCATCCAAACTCAATATTTGTTATTTAGGTAACTTAAGGTTGTGGAACCTTGAGTTGGGATTGGATTACAACTTGTAAGGGGGAGCGAGTGTCCAGGCGAAGGAACTTGCTTGTACTGAGGTGCCAAGAACCCACTGAATCTTGGAAGTTATAGTGAAACTCTCAGAGAAGCTCTGAGGACTGGACGTAGGTCAAAGTGGTTATGGCCGAACCAGTATAACTCTCAGTGTACATTTTGGTGATATTTCTCCTTCCTCTTTATTGCTTTATATTCATCGTCAAGTTTTTATATTTGCAACAAAATTTTAGTATCACCCAATTCACCCCCCTCTTGGGTGAAACGCTTGCTCTAACACATCCTCTCTCTCTTTCTCTCAAACCTTCCCCTCTTTTATTCCACTCTTGCATTTCTTGTCAGGTTCAAGCAACAACGGCGATGTCATGCACAGCTAATGTTGACTATGCTGCCACCATACTTAATGATAGGAGGATGGTGACACACCATTGGATGTGGCAAGATCAAGGGCATGGTGGAGAGAAGAGAAGGTGGCAATTAAGTTCAAGAGAAGAAGGAATTGTTACTGACAGTGAGAGAAAATTGGTGGCGAGCTCTAATATTCCAATTTTTTGCTATTAAGGTTCAGATTTATATGCCTTAATCTATATTTTCATATAATCCTTCAATGGTGCGATTATAGTTTTTCTCTTTGGCTACTTCATTTGTGTGGAGCCAATATTTTCATTTAAGGGTGTTTGAGTTTCGAAGGGGTGGTGGAAGCTGCAGCAAAGGATGGATAGAGTTTTGATGATGAATTTCAAATTTGTTATTGATGATAAAGAAGCAGAAGATGAATGGAGACAAACTTGTAATCATAAATTAGGTTGGCTTTTATTTTTGGCTAACCACTTGGGTAAAGGTCGTTCTCTGGTCCAGCTCGGTAGAATTTTTTGTTTTGTTTCCTCATATCAGTTGGGTAATCAAAACTCTACTACAAATAGTTTTCTGGGTTTTCTTCCTCCTCCTCTCTAATTACAAGATTTTCATATTCCAATAGAGGTTTTCATAGAGGTTAGGGACCAAACAACTATGTGGTTTCGAGGGAGGACAAGTTTCGAGGGAGGACAAGATTTCTAGTGGTATTTTCAAAGAGGGATACCTTTTCTTCATCCATGGGGTATTTTTGTATTAGGGGTATTTTGGTACTCTCACACTGTATTAGATAGACGTCAGTTAGTTTTAAGGGGTGTGCCACTTTTTCCCTCTTTTTGAAAGTTTATGGTTACTTTTACACTAAAAAAATGTTTATGGTATTGGGTGCATTTTGGAAAAAAAGTTCATAATTATTTTTACACCTTAACCCTTCTTTTAAAGCCTTATATCGACAGGCATCCTCAAAGCCCAGTAATGGCTAGCACTTCTTCCAAGCCCTGTATATGTAGGCACCTTTAAAGCCCTGTATCATGTTAGCACCCTTGCTAAAGCCCTATATCAGGAGACACTCTAAAAGCTCAGTAATGGCTTATACTTTTTTAAAGCCTTGTATAGACACACATACTTAAACCCCATTAATCGTTGGCATCTTTTACAAAGACATGTAATGACAACACTATTCCCGGTAATGGCAAGCATTTTTATTTCAAAGCCCTTTATCGGTAGGCACCCTCAAAGTGCAGTAACAGCTGGCACAATTTTTTTAAAGCCCTGTAATGGTAAGCATTATTCTTTCAAAGCCCTATATCGGTAGGAACCCTTAAATCCTATTAACGGCTGGCACAATTCTTTTAAAGCTTTGTAACAATAGGCACATCCTTTCAAAACTCTATATCAGTAGGCACCCTCAAAGCTTATTGATGGTTGATACAATTCTTTTAAAGCCTTGTAACAGTATGCACTATTCGTTTAAAGCCCTGTATCAATAGGCACTATCAAGGCCCAGTAATGGCTATACAATTCTTTTAAAGCCCTAGTAGCCATTATTCTTTTTAAGCTCAGTAATGGCTGGCACAATTCTTTTATACCCTAGTAAAGTCTTTATGCGATTACGTGCTTCACTTTCAATATAGGTTATCATCTATCTTCACTAGCATCATTCTCCCCTATAAACCAAGTAAAGAGGGGTATGGACACTGTATTTTGTCCAACCCCTCTTTGGTTTCAAGGAGACACCTTATTCTTTGGCTGGATAAAATTTGTGTTCTTATCTTTAGTTGCTTCATAGACGAGAAACTCACTTCTCTTAGCTATGAAACTAGGAAATAGGGGCAACTGTGAACACCCTATTTTGTCCAAGCCCAACCCAACATAAATGGTAATAAAAGCTCTCCTTGATCCTTATACTGTTGACTTGGAAAACCTCCTTTTAAAGCCAAATTAATGTTATTTATGGTGATTGTTTGTGATTGAGATTGGATAAGTAAATGGTGATAGGTTTTGGAAAGTTTTCCCCCTATAAAATCAAAATTAAAAAAAAAATTCATTGATGTTGATTTCCCCTGATTACAAAAATATGGTCTTGTGCTTTCCAGAAAATTACAAAAAAAATGAATATACAAAAGAATTTAAAATTTTTCTATTTACAATGATTGGGATCCAAATTGACAATCATCATTAAGGAGAAAAATTGAAAAAAAAATAAAAAAAAATGAAAATTAAAAAGAATCTCTCTCATTGATAGTGATTGGGTTTCAAATTAGGAAACCTTGTTAAACAAAAAATATAAAAAATGAAAAAGTAAAATTAAAAAAAGTGTTTTTATGAGTAAAATCCTACTTTGAGACAATAAATAGGGGAGCAAGAGTTAAAGCAAAACACACAGAAAACGGGGAGAGAAAAGAGGCAATGAATGGTTAGATGTACCCTAAAAGTAAGAGTGAAATACATGTTATTCATCTTCTTATCTTGTTCTTCGATATACCTAATGAAAACCTGTATCTTCATGGTGGCCCTACATGTGAGCCTTAACACCAATGGCTAAAGGGTGCAATCCAATATAGCTTGGATTGTTTTCTTATTCTTTTTTCTTTCATTTTTTTACAATCCACTCTCTCCCCCCTCCTTCTTCTATCCTTATTTTATTTTTCCTCTTTCCTTTTTTTGGTTTGACAAACAATGTAATTTATTTAGTTTCTCTTTTATTTATTTTCTTCCTTCTTCATTTTTTTCCTTTTCCCTTGCTTTTCTTCCACCTCATTTCTTTCCTCACTTCTCTCTTTCATTTCACCACATCCCACGTTGTTTATCATGTTTTCATTGTTTTCTTTCCTTCATATTTCATTTTGACACCTCTCACATTATTTATCACGATCTCATTTTCTTGGTAATGTGACAGCATTGGCGTGTTGTGTGGATTACAAGATCAAGAGGTATGTGTCATTCATTTATTATTAGCTTGATATTTGGTGGTTTGTCTCTTCCTCTTATGCTCACTATGTTTTATTATGCCATTGCTTCCCTTTCTTTAGCCTATGATGTGTAGGTTTTTAGAATCTCCTCAGGCACTTAGTTAAATTAGTTAGCCCTGTGAGATTAAGGGTGTAACACCTCATATTTTATTTACCAAAATGCAATGTAATTATTTGAAAAATTTAATAAAATGGTGAATATTCATGAACTTGAAATTTATGAAGTTAGGAAATTTTCATTCTCATGAAAATTGAGCTAGAACAAGTTATGGAATTAATTATTGGGTTTTTCAAAAAGCCAATATTGAGGCCCAAAGTAGAGAAATACAAGAGAATAATATTTGGCCTAATATTAATGTTAATTTTGGCCACGGAAAAGAAGAAAAGCAATTTATTTGAAAATGTAGTGGCAAAATCGTAATTTTGCTAATTTAGCTCAAGGTTAATTATTTTCTAATTAATTGAAGTTAATTTCAATTAATTAAGGAAAATAAAGGAGAAATATAAATTTGGAATATTTTGGTCAAATAAATATGGATTTATGGCAAAATTGGAACACATGTATAATTAGACAAAAATGTGACATAAGTGTACATATAACTTAAGCATTTTATAAAGCAAATTGGGGGCTAAAGAGAGGGACTCAAGAGCATCATTTTCATGGACCAAGAGAGGGAAATATTAGTTCAAGCCCAATGAAATTTTATGACACAAGTTACATGTAGATATGCTTAAGAAATTGTGACAAAAAGTCAAATTTTTTGGAATTTCGGTAATTAAGTAAATAAGGGAAAGTGAGATATTTTATAAACATTGCCCTTCATCTTTCTTGTTCATTTCCAACGCCAAGCAAGAAATAGAGAGAGAGAGAGAGTTGAGAGAAAACCTAGAGAGAAGGAGGAAGAAATCCAAAAGGTAAGATTGAAGTTCTTTGTGATTTATCTTCTAGTTCGTCTAATATCTTCCCTAAGCTTCTCTTCTCTATGGATCCATGTGTTTAGCAAGCAAAATTTCAAGGTTTGAGGAGGGGGATAACCTTAAGGGTTTATACTGATCAAATTCCTTCAAATCTTATGTATTAAGTGTTTAAATGGTTAATTAAGTCATTAGGAGTAGAAAGGAATAAGGATTTGAAGTTGAAAATCAAAAAATAGCATTTCCCCTTTTCCTCCTACATGTTTCAGCCAAGGCTGAAAGTAGGATAAGGAGTTGGATTTTCAATAATATGATTATGCCATTATGTTCAAGAGGGAAGGTGGGTTAGTGTTGAACAATTTTCAGAAAAGCCCTAAAAAGCGAAATGACCAAAACTCCCCCGACACCCTAATTAGAGCTGTCAAGGGCAAAATTGTCATTTGACAATGATTTTGTGAAAACCGAGGTCAAAAATGGATTCCTTGGGCAAAAGTAACTGACAATAGTCCATGTCAAAATTTCATAAAAAGAATGGCCGGACCAAGTATAGTGGGGCCAGGTCCCTAGAAGCATTTTGGTAATTTTCAACTTTAGACAAATATAACAAACAAAAACACTTTAGAAGTGTTTAGAGTAGTACATGAATGGGTTTTAACCTAATTCTTATACATTTAAAATTTTAGAACCCAATTGGTAACCTGAGCTGTGACATGAAGTTCAAGGAGCATTTTTTACAAGTCAAAAAGGGGTTTAAGGTAGTAACTATATATCTCATACACTATATAAATGTTGATACGTTGTATGTTGTTGTATTTTGTGATATGAACACATGCCTGGGGCACATTACCCAGCTGTGGTCAGGGGACTCAACCGTAGTACACTGAAAAGTATGGATTCCAAACAGTCATTTGGCCCTTGAGTATTGTGTACACACACATTATAGTATGAATTTTCATTTTACACTATAAGTTGCATTGCATATTTAATTTTTGCATTGTATATGATTGATTGTATATTACTACTAAGATTCATTTGAATCTCACCCTTTTTCAATTAAATAAACATTCCAGCAGGAACTAGTGGCTCTTAGGGTAAGGCAGCATAAACTGCCCACTGAGGTGTGCGGGCTACTAGCTGAGTTGTTGATTATATTATTTGTCTTTTTGATCCTTTTTGAACATATTGTATATATACTTTCAAACCCTGCGGGGAGATTCCTGTATGTAAGCATGTACCTAATATCAATATAATTGTACTATTTCTGTATGCCTGTGAAACTATGACTTTATTACTCTACACATATCAAAATGTTAAGGGGTTTCATATTTTTGGTATCAGAGCTTAAAGCAGTTCTGGCATTATCATAATAGTATACTGATATGGTCTTGTTTGCATGGTGACAGGATATCATGAGCAGTTCTAGTAAGCCAAGTGAAAGGTCGCTATCATCCGTAAACCAGTTTCCACTAGAGAAGGGGATCCTTTACGGACAACAATTTATTGAGTACTTTGCACAGGGAGGTGCCCTTATAAGATGGACAGCCTAGAAGAGCATACCAACGATACAGTGTATAGTTTGGAGCCACAGCCAACGTATGACCTACAGTTGGATCTATAGTTATGGGACTATATCTGAGGCAGATATCACAGAGCGTTACGAGCTCATACCACTCCCCATGCCCGATATCTGGCATTCTTGAGGGGTGTGTAGTCGTTGTATAGGATTCGGGATTTGCTGGGGATTGAGTTTCCTAATGAGTTCAGGGTCTACATGGCTATGGATTTCTTCCCAAACTCAGCATATTGGAATAGGCAGAAGATCAACATCGTTGAGCAGAGCCCGAACAGGAACTTCTGTGTATTTCTGGAACATATGATTGACCTGGTCCAGAGGTACTTATTCATTGGGTGATGTGGGCCCCAGTCAGTATATTTTGGGTGACAGGAGGTAGCCAGCATGCCTTTTGATCCAAGGGTAGTCCTACAGAACTGGCAAAAGGAAACGGATAGAGCCAATGTCGGTATTTTGTGTGGGTACATAGAAAGTTAAGTGTGGTCGACCTAGAGTAATCTAGAATGGGTGACCCCCTAGGAAATTGCATATAACTTGAGTTATGTAATACAAAATGGACAAGTATGTGATGTACAGTAGTAAGTAGGTTGTATGATGTTTCTAGTTTTCTATAACTACTGTAAATAGTTGTATGTTATGTTTGACATATCTGTGTACCCAAATTATTATGAAATGACCAAAATGCCCTTGTATTTATATGAAATTTATCTTCTCTATTTTTATATATAGTGAATTATAAAGATGGTACACGGTAGTCCACAGGGTAGAGGCCGGGTTGGAGGTCTACATGGAAATCATGAGGAAGAAGTAGGTGCTAGACCTACCCTATCCAATAGCATATTTTGGGATTCTGACCCAGCAGCAGGCCATGATGAACAAAATTCGAGAAGAACTGCAGGAGGTACAATGTAGGCAAGATCGATTAGAAGAGTTAGTAAAGGGTAAATGTGAGGATATACCACTCGAGGAACCACAACCAGAGGGTATTTTGCCTGAGCCAGAAGTGGATATATAGACCTAAGTAGGCAAGTTCAGTAAGCAACAACCTCCTATCACCCAGGGGAAGTTTGATCTGCAATTAGATGAAGACTAGTTGTCGTACCTAGAAAAGATCTTTAATATTCTGCTATACCCTAACAAAATCAAAGTTCTATTAGCTATCTATAAGCTAGAGGGTGATGCAGACAAGTGGTGGCAGAACACCGAACTTATTCTGAGGGGAACGAATATTCTAGTAACATGGGAATTATTCCAAGAGCGGTTTAATGACAAGTATTTTTCCCTTTTTGTTAGGAGAGCAAAAGAACAGGAATTCCTAGCATACAACAAGTCAATGAGAGCTTCAATGATTATTTGGCTAGATACATTCGTTTGTCTTGATATTCAGAATACCTTAAATATCAGGATGATGAAAAATTGAGTACAGATATGATGATCGAGAGGTTAAAGCCAGAGATGAAAGAAAAATTGGTTTTAAGACGCTACACTGAATTCAACAAAGCCATTGAAGAATGCCGGGTTATTGAAAGAAACTTGTTGAGCATGGCCACCAGTGATACTAGCAAGGGTGCATATAGAAGTGGTAGTTCATCCCAAAAGCGTAAAGATCAAGGTGGACTACCCAGGGGTGAAAACAAGAGGCCAAACCAGACCAGAGGCAGCGAAGGCCTGAATTTTTCAAGGACCAGAACTTGCTGGCATTGCCATAAATCATTTCATCCTAGAAAAACCTACAGTGGTGCTCCAATAAAACCAAACCCAAACAGATAGCCTACTTGTTTTGTATGTAGCAAACCAGGGCATTTTGCTAAAGATTGCCCATAGAAATATCAGCCAAAGGAAACGAAGACTAAAGTTCCAGGTAGGGTCTATAACCTAACAAAGGAGGAAGCTATCAAGTCTCTAGAATTGATACAAAGTACAATTTCCCTCAATGGCAATTTAGTGTATGTCATGTATGATTCGGGTGCTAGTCATTCATTCATTATATATGGTTATATGAGACGGCTAGACTTGAGAGTACACAAATTTCCATACGACATGGTAGTATTTATGCCCATGGGTATTAAAATTGTTATAGACAACGTCTGGTTGAATTGTGTGGTAAATGATGAGGGACACAAATCTACAGTTGATCTGATTTGTCTACCACTGCAAGGGTTAGAGGTAATACTCGGGATTGTCTGGTTGACTGTGAATAGTATACTGTTAGACTACAACGGAAAGAAGGTTATATACCTTAATCCGCAATCTCAAGTCAGCACCATAACCAACATTAACTTTCTTTCGATAAAAAGTATCCCTGTAGTGAACAAGTTTGTAGATGTATTTCCAGAAGATATTGGTGGGCTACCTTCAGATAAGGAAGTGGAGTTCTCAATTGATCTTAAGCTTGGAGTAGGTCCAATACCAAAATCCCCACACATAATGGCTCCAAATGAAATGGCAAAATTAAAAAAGCAAATTGAGGAGCTGCTAGAGAAAGGGTTCATTCCACCTAATGTCTCACCATGAAGAGCTCTAGTGCTCTTTGTCAAGAAGAAGGACCGAAGCCTATGACTCTGTATAGATTACCTGGAGTTGAATAAGGTGACTGTCAAGAACAAATATCCACTCCTTATAATTGATGACTTGCTCGATCAGTTATCTAGTTCTTATGTATTCTCAAAGATTAATTTACGATCGGGATACCACCAGCTCAGGGAAAAATTAGAAGATGTGTCGAAAACTACTTTTAAGAAAAGATATGGCCATTAAAAGTTCCTTATGATGCCATTTGGGCTGATCAATGCACCTGCTGTGTTCATATACTACATGAATCGAATCTTTCATCTATATCTAGACCAGTTCATAGTAGTCTTCATTAATGATATTCTGGTATACTCACGGAATAAAGATGAACACGAGTAGCATCTAAGAATAGTATTGAAGATATTGAGGGATAAGAAACTCTATGCTAAGCTGAGAAAATGTGAATTATGGCTTTCAGAGGTTAAGTTTCTGGGCCACGTAGTTTCTCAACAAGGGGTCTCAATGGATCCTAGCAAAGTAGAAGCACTACTAAACTAGAAGAGGCCAAAGATTGTCTTTGAAATACGCAGTTTTTTGGCTCTTGTAGGGTATTACAAAAGGTTTATCCAGAACTTCTCCAAAATAGCTTTGCCTATGACAAAGTTGAAGTAAAAAACTTAACATTTTATGTAGGAAGATAATTGTGAGAAGAGCTTTATGGATTTGAAGCAGAGTTAACAATAGCACCAGTGCTGATAGTCCCAGATCTGTAGTATATGTATGTTGTGTACACAGATGCCAATGGGCATGGGTTGGGATGCATGTTGATGCAACAAGGCTAAGTAATGGCATATGCATCTCGTCAGCTGAAACCTCATGAATTGAACTATCCCACTCACTATCTTGAGTTGGTAGCTATTGTGTTTGCACTGAAAATTTGGAGACATTATCTCTATGGTGTAACTGTAGAGCTATATTGTGATCACAAAAGATGAAATACTTATATGATCAAAGAGAGTTAAACATGAGATAGCGTAGGTGAATGGAATTGCTGAAAGACTATAATCTGGAGATTAAATATCATCCCAAAAAGGCTAATGTTGTTGCTGATGCATTGTGGTGTAAATCTGTCAGGTGGTAGCCATGATGATTCATGAGCACAAACTGATTGAGGATTTTAGAGATCTAAATCTGTCCAATCAGATCTTGTTGAACAAATTTACTCTCAGTCAGGTATACAGTGATTTGAGAATAGCAATTGAAGAAGCACATTTGAAAGATAGACATGCACTGTCTATCAAAGAAATGATTGCTAGGGGTGAAACTCAGGAATATGACTTGTTACCAAGAAAACTAGTCAGGTGCAAGAAGCGAGTCTATGTTCTACTGCAATCAGAGTTAAAACAACAAATCCTGGAGAAGGCACACAAGAGTAAATATACTTTCCATCCAAGGGCTACCAAAATATACCATAACTTGAAGTCCCGGTACTGGTGGCTAGGAATAAAAAGAGATGTGACTAAGTTCGTCGCTCGTTGTCTCACATGTCAGAAAGTAAAAGTTGAACATCAGCGACCATTAGGGCTTCTACAAAACCCTGAGATTCCTGAGTAGAAGTAGGAAAGTATTACCATAGATTTTGTGACTGGGTTACCCAAGGTCAGAAATCATGACGCAATTTTGGTGATAGTTGACAGATTCACGAAGACAACTCACTTCCTACCTATCAGCATCCACTATTCTCTTAATGAACTGGCAGAGATCTACATCAAGGCGATTATGCAACTACATGGTACTCTAAAGAATATCATCTTAGATCAAGATCCCTGATTCACTTCTAAGATTTGGAAGGTAGTACACGAGGCTTTGGGTACTAAACTGAGTTTCAGCTTGGCATATCATCCTCAAACAGATGGGTAGACAGAATGAATAATACAGACCCTTGAGGATATGTTGAGGGAGTGTGCACTAGATTTCAAAGGCAGTTGGGACAAATTCCTTTCACTTATAGAGTTTGCCTATAACAACAGTTATCATTCAAGCATCCAAATTTCTCTAAAGAGGTACTGTACAAAAGGAAATGGCAATTGCCCTTGTGCTGGATGCAATTGTCTAAGAGGTGCTTATTTGGGCCAGACATTATTGACCAGACAACTGAGCAGATCAAGTTGATTAAGTAGATACTATTGACTGTTCAAAGCCAATAAAAGAGTTATACTTATAACAGGCGGAAGCCTCTAGAATTTGAAGTCAGTGATCATGTATTTATGAAAGTTTTGCCAGTTATAGGTGTTAGCAGAGCACTGAAAGTGAGAAATCTGCATCTAAGGTACATTAGTTTATTCAAGAATTTGGCGAAGATTAGGCTAGTAGCGTACTGTATAGCTTTGTCACTGAACCTGAGCAGGTTACAAGACGTCTTTCATGTTTCCTAATTGAAGAAGCATCAACCCAATCCAGAACACGTGATTGCACACGAAGATGTGGAAATGCGGGATGATCTAACTTATGAAGTCACACTTGACCGAATCATCGATTGGCAAGAAAAGCAACTTAGAACTGAGAGTATTCCATTTGTCAAAGTTGTCTGGAAAGGGTTATCTTCTAGGGAGGCTACATGGGAAATAGAAGAAAATATGAGAAACTGTTACCTGAAATTTATAGCAGTATAGGTGTAGCAAATTTCGTGGATGAAATTTATTTGAGAGAGAACTGTAACACCCCAAATTTTATTCACCAAAATGCAATGTAATTTTTTGAAATATTCAATAGAATGGTGAATATTCATGAACTTAAAATTTATGTAGTTAGTAAATTTTCATTCTCATGAAAATTGGGAAAGAATAATTTATGGAATTAATTATTGGGTTCTTCAAAAAGCCCAATATTAAAGCCTAAAGTAGAGAAATACAAGAGAATAATATTTGGCCTAATATTAATGTTAATTTTGGCCAAGGAAAAGAAGAAAAGTAATTTATTCAAAAATGTAGTGGCAAAATCATAATTTTGCCAATTTAGCACAAGGTTAATTATTTTCCAATTAATTGAAATTAATTTCAAATAATTAAAGAAAATAAAGGAGAAATATAAATTTGAAATATTTTGGTCAAATAAATATGGATTTATGGCAAAATTGGAACACATGTATAATTAGACCAAAATGTGACATAAGTGTACATGTAACTTAAGCATATTATGAAGCAAATTGGGACCCAAAGAGAGACTCTAGGGAGTCATTTTTCATGGACCAAGAGAGGGAAATATTAGTTCAAGCCCAATGGAATTTTATGACACAAGTTACATGTAGATAGGCTTAAGAAATTTTGTGACACAAAAGTCAAATTTTTGGGAATTTTGGTAATTAAGTAAATAAGGGAAAATGGGATTTTTAAAAACATTGCCCTTCATCTTTCTTCTTCATTTCCGACGCCAAGCAAGAAATAGAGAGAGAGAGAGAGTTGAGAGAAAACCTAGAGAGAAGGAGGAAGAAATTCACAAGGTAAGCTTGAAGTTCTTCGTGATTTATCTTCTGGTCTTTCTAATCTCTTCCCTAAGCTTCTCGTCTTTATGGATCCATGTGTTTAGCAAGAAAAATTTCAAGATTTGAGGAGGGAGAATTTCAGCTAGACAGAGAAAGAAGGAGAAAACCAAAGGAAACTTCAACAACCTCAAATCTTGGATATTATTGTGGTTGTTGTTGAAGTTATTGGTGGATTTGTGAGTGGATTGCTTTGATTTGCAGGTTTGGGAAGTGATAACCCTAAGGGGTTATGCTACCCAAATTCCTTCAAATCTTATGTATTAAGTGTTTAAATGGTTAATTAAGTGATTAGGAGTAGAAAGGAATAAGGATTTGAAGTTGAAAATCATAAAATATCATTTCCCCTTTTCCTCTTACATGTTTCAGCCAAGGCTAAAAATGGGGCAAGGAGTTGGATTCTCAATAATATGATGATGCTATTTGTTTAGGAGGGAAAATTAGGTTACTTCGTGTTAAATACTTTTTCAGAAAAGCCCTATAAAGCAAAATGACCAAACCGCCCCAAAACCCTAATTAGAGCTGTCAAGGGTAAAATTGTCATTTGACAGCAATTTTGTGAAAACTGAGGTCAAAAATGGATTCTTTGGGTGAAAATAAGTTAGAATCACTCAGGTCAAAATTTCAGAAAAAGTACGATTGGACTAGGTATGGTGGGGCCAGGGCCGGGTCCCTAAGGGCATTTTGGTAATTTTCAACTTTGGACTAATATAACCAACAAAAGCACTTTGGAAGTGTCTAGAGTAGTACATGAATGGGTTTTAATCTAATTCTTGTATATTTGGAATTTTAGGACCCGATTGGTAACCCGAGCTGTGACACGAAGTTCGAGGAGCATTTTTACAAGTCAAAAAAGGGTTTAAGTTAGTAACTTTATCTCTCACACACTATGTGAATGTTGATATGTTTTATGTTGATGTATTTTGTGATATAAACACATGCCTGGGGCTCATTACCCAGTTGTGAACAGGGGATTCAACTATGATACACAGACAAGTAGGGGTTCCAAACAGTCATTTGGCCCTGAGTATTGTGTGCACACACATTATAGTATGAATTTTTATTTTGCACTACATGATGTATTACATATTTAATTTTCGCATTGTATATGGTTGATTGTATGTTACTACTGAGATTCATTTGAATCTCACTCTTTTTCAATTAAATTCCATCAGGAGCCAGTGGCTCTAAGGGCAAGGCAGCAAATACTGCCTACCCATTGAGGTGTGTGGGCTACGAGCTGAGCTGCTGGTTATATTATTAGTCTTTTTGATCCTTTTTAGACATATTTTATATATACTTTCAAACCCTGTGGGGAGATTTCTGTATGTAAGCATATACCTAATATCAGTATTATTGCACTATTTCTGTATGTCTGTGAAACTGTGCCTTTATTACTTTGTGCATATCGAAATGTTAAAGGGTTTGACAATGGGAATCTCCTCAGAAATACCAATGGGGTTGCTTATGTTTTCCTTGAAAAATGGAAGAAGAAAAATGGTTTTAACACATTATGTAAATGTAAATAAAATAGAAAAACTTCCCTTTTATGAAAATAAAAAAAATAAGATTTTGAAATGATTTTCTGCCATGTGAGGTTTTTAGAGTCTCCTTGGGCAAAACATGATTATCTTTTCATGAGAGGTTATGGGAACCTCCTCATGAAGTTTAATCGAAAACTTTTTCAAATAAAAAATGTCATTTTCTCAAATAAACTTTCTCCTGAAACTACATGGGACTTGATCCCTCTAAAGGGTATATAAGCCCTAAACTCTCTTCCTAGATCAATTCCGATCTTGTAAATAAAAATATTTTTCCTTATTTTTCCCTTTTGTTTCCGTTTTTTTTTTGTAAATAAACATGCTTTTTTTGAGTTTTCATTTTATTTCTTTTTGTAAATAAACATAAGTTAGCCATTCTTATGGATGGGTGTTGAGGGGTTCCTTGAAAGAGGCAAGCTTCACCCAAGAGGGGGATGAATTGGGTGATGTGATAAATTTTTGGGTTGATGTGATGATAAAGCAATAGCTATAGATAGAGTAGAGTTGAGAGTATAAGCACACAGAGAGTTATATTGGTTCGGCCCAAAACCCAGGCCTACGTCCAGTCCTCAGATATCAAGACCTACTGAGATTTTCACTATTATACAAAGATTCAGTGGGCTCTCAGAATGCCGTAAGACAACAACCGTCCTTGAAAGGACTACAAGTAGAAATACTAGAAATTTCTCTCCCCCTTACGACAAATCTTACGTGCAGAAAAACAAACCTATGACCTTTCTCTCTTGCTTACATATACAAGTCTTATGAGCAGCAACATTCTCTCCTGCTTACACCACTGTAAGTTTTACGAGCAGCAACGTTCTATACTTCTTGTATCTTGTACTTTGATATTTTTTATGGTCTCTAGAGCTCTGTATTTATAGACATTTGTGTTTGCCCGTTTGAATAATAATCATTGTAGAGCTGGGAATGTTACTATGGAACAGCATGTGTACGTTTGAAATCTTTGAATGCGGTAGGTACGTGCTTGGATGGTCGTAATGATGCTGTCTGCCGTTGTTTGACTTCCTCTGTGTCTTTCTAATTCAAACATTCAAACTCCTGTATCACACTCGTAATACATGTTAAATGATGTTATATAAAAATAATAAGTGAAAATAAAATGAATAAATAACATTAAACCATATTCGGATTGAACGCTGTAAGACTGGTGCGTTTTGGCTTCTGGCAGAGTATTACTCGAGTGTTGTGATGTCTCACTCGAGTGCAATACCATATTTTCTCCTTTTGCTTCAGTTTTACACTTGCACTTCCACAGATTTTAAGAGAGTGCATTTTCACACTTGCGAGTGATGTGGGCCCTCACTCGAGCACGGGTCTCCTCACTCGAGTGCTTCTTCTTTTACACTATGAGCCACGCCTCTGGACAACGCTCGCACCCTATTTTATCAAGAGTGTGATTTTACACTTGCATGTGATGTGGGCCATCACTCGAGTACAGAAACTGTGCTTGAGTGAAGTGTTGATATCTTGTTTCTGACTTTGCTCTCTATCAAACACTTTCATATGCTCGAGTGAAAAACATTTTGATGCTCGAGTGTTAGTTATAGTGCTCGAGTGCATTAGTAAAATTGACAGCAATTGCTCTCTGTCAAACACTTTCTATCCAACACTTGCATGTGCTCAAGTATAAAAGAGGTTGATGCTCGAGTGTTAACTCTGTTGCTCGAGTGCATCAGTAAAACTGACAGGAGACATTTCTAAACTTTGCCATATGCATTTGGTAACTTTGTAACCTTTGTCTAGACTTGTAAAAACATACTTTGCACACAATAACCTTTTGTTATCATCAAAACTTGGAATCTAACATTCTCCCCCTTTTTGATGATGACAAAACCTTTGTGATGAGTTTTAAGAAAAATCTTGATCAAAACTTGGAATCTAACATTCTCCCCCTTTTAGACTCATTTTCATATTTTTGCACTTATCCTCATATATTTCATGCAATACTTCCAATAGACACTTAACAACCAAGATAAGTCATAGTATCACAAAAATCATTAAAACTGAAAAGAAAACTTAACAAACTTGGAAATAACCATTAGTGAAGTTGAAAAGTACAGTATTAAGCTTGAATCAACATCTACCCATAAAAACCCCATATACAACCATATCAGCAAAAAGAAACCAAAAAATAACAATAATCCTACCCTAATACACAAAACTACCCAATACGCCTCATATTAGCTCAGAAACCATCACAGATCCTTTTCCCCCATTTTGTCAGCATCAGAAGGGGGCTGAGGAAAAGTGAGATCGGATGGTGAGGCAAAAATCACCTGGCAGTGGAAGGGTCAACTGGCTCCGGCTCAAACAGTGGAGATAATGGCTGAGGAATAGAGGCTGCAGGTGGTGGTGAAGGCGATCGATCATAAGTGACATCAACATTGGAATCCAGATCGGTGAAAAGAACATGAGTCTGTGTTTGAGGAGGTGATGTCGTGGTAGGAGTAGACTCAGGTGGCACCTCAGAAGTAGTCGGAAAATGAGTGCGCAAGAAGATCTCCATATCAGTGATTCTTCTCGACATATCTTCTTGAGTCTTGAACATCAAGTCAAAGTTGGTATTCGCCTTGTCCACTAACTTAAAGACTTGTAACTCCATCGTGTTCACCAATTTCTCATACTCATTCATCAATTCCTTTTTCAGACCAGACACAGCTTGATTGATCACTTCAGTCAGATAGGTGGAAAGTGATGCATTCAGGAAAGATAGAGGTGGAATTGAACCTTCAGCAAAAGCTTGAGCCTCATCACCTCTCGATGGAGTGGCTTCTTTATGAGATGTAGCCTTGGTTTGACTCACTGGAAGATTAATACTCATATGTGTCAATTGAGTATTGTCAAACCTTGGAATGGTTACACCCTCAGTTCCCTCCAAATACCATACTTTGTTTTTCTTGAGAATGAGAGACACTATTTATGGATATGGTATGGTGGTGTATTTTGATGAAGAAAAATAAAATCTTCTCATCTCACTGAAGATAATCTCCCCCACATTTCTTCGCTGACCAGCTAGGAAGGAGGCCAGCAAGTAGTAATCTCTCTGAGCAAAATGGGTATAATTTTTGGATTTATTAACAATGCTATGAGAGTATATGTAGTGAAGGGCACAATTAGAATCAGGCATGTCAATAGGCTTAAAGTTGAGAGGACCTATTGGGTCATTTGGTCTTAAAAGCTGGAAAGCTACTTTGGCTAATAAAGTGGGTGGATCAGAAGGAGCTATATCATATCCAGGTATATCATTAATGATACTAGTAGATATCATAATAAATTGATCTCTAACAGTGGTAGACACTGCTTCTTCCATCAATTCTTCGGTCCTAGACTTTATGTTATGGGATTTCATGTTGCAATAAAAGGTTTTCACAATAGATGGTGAATAAGGAATATGAACACTCAGCCAAGGAGCATAAAATCCAAGAAAAGGATGAAAATCCAAACCACAGCTTTTCATCAGATATTCTAAGTCGACATAAACTATGGGACAGAATTGTCTATGTGCAAACTCAGAATCATATACCTTCTATTTCAGTGCCTTCAATTCCTTAACATTGAAGTCTTCAGGAGGATTTGTGACTTGTTCTTCCTATGGAGCTTGTGATGTGGAAGGAACCCCTGAAGCAGCCGTATTAGACTGGCCAACTTGATGTGAACTTGAGGCATCGGCTTGTGAGGCAATTTTGCCAACCAATGCGAAGGAGTCATCGGAGGAAGAAGATTGTTGTGGTTGCTCTATTTCCTTCTTCTTTCCTCTTCCTTTGACTTCTTTGGATTGAGATTGAGTCACAATTGGTTCTTTAAAAAACACTCCCTTTGATTTCTTTTGCGGAGGTTGATCCTTCTTATCCATTTGAGGCTTAGGGTGAGGTTTCTTGGCTGGAGTTCTCTTTTTGGCTTGGGTTTAGGAGGAGGTGTAGGAGTAGAAGACAGAGAAGGTGTAGGAGATGAGAATGTGGCCACCGAAGTCTCTGAAGCACTAGCGACTGAATGAGTGGGTGAAGGTGAATGGGAAACAATAGGAATCTTAGTTCTAGCCATTTAAAAACAAAATAAGAATCACATATTTGCTAAGGACTGAGTGAGAAAGTTTCAGAGAGTTAGAGCACGAAATGAGAACTTTGAAGGATAAATCTCACCTTATAAAGAATATTGAGGAGTTGTAACTGTGATTTGAAGCAAAATGAGACGTTTAATCAATGGGTAACGGTCATAGGTGAAGAGAGACGCCCTTCGAGTGACGCAACACTTCGAGTGAGAGGAGAAAGTGCGACGATATGAGCTATCGCGTAACTGATATAAGTTCTAACACTCGAGTGATAACCCTAGTGCTCGAGTGTTATTCATACTGTGCTCGAGTGTGATCATATTATGCTCGAGTGGTATTCAGAAAAATTTGATAAAGCATGTAAAAATGTAGCTGATTTAAATATATCTTGTTATATTTTTCATCTTTGTACTCAAATCCTCTAAAATCATTTAAGTAACCATGCTTTGAATAAGTATTTGTATAAATTTCTTCCTTCTACTTGAGTTCTCCTGCTTCACTTCAGGTAAATTCATACCATGCTCGAGTGAAGATCTTCCCTCACTCAAGTGAGACCTATCACTCTTGGTATGCTTAAATGAGTTTCAAGAGTTCTTACATACTCTGTTAATCCTTGTTTTTCATAGTCTGAGGCAGAGTATATGCTATAGTTCTGGACTCGAGCATTGTTCACTAACTTCGAGTGAGAATGAGCTTAGCACTCAAGTGATACTTCCAGTGCTCGAGTAACAGACCTACAAAAACAATTTCTAGATATTCCGATGCCTAAGGTAGTATGGTTATCATCAAAAACTCATTAAAAATAATAATTAACAAGAAAAACTTACAACTCACTGGGATTAACCATTCCCAATTCTCTTCAAAAATATAAAAATTGATCTTTAGCTATTGGTTTTGTGAATATGTCAGCGAGTTAAAGATATGTTGGTATGAATTCTACTTTGACATCCTTCTTTTGTACGTGATCTCGAATGAAATGATCTCGGATATCTATGTGTTTGTTCCTTAAATGTTGCACAGGATTCTTGGCCAAGCTAATGGTGCTAGTGTTGTCACAATAAATTATAATCTCTTTTAAGTATATCCCCAAATCCTGAAGTTGTTGCTTTAACCATAGTACTTGAGAACAACAACTTGCTACAGCTATATATTCAATTTCAGTAGAAGATAATGACATTGTGTTCTGCTTCTTGCTGAACCATGATACCAGAGAGCCTCCAAGGAATTGACATTGACCACTAGTACTTTTCCTGTTAGTTTTATATCCTCTATGATCTGAATCTGAATAGGCCATCAAATATTTGTTTCCTCTTTTTGGATACCATAAGCCAAGTTCTGCAGTGTCTCCTAGGTATTTGAAGATTCTTTTCACAGTCTCTACATGAGATACCTAAGGAGCAGATTGATACCTTGCGCACATTCCAACACTGAACTGAATATCTAACCTGCTTGCTGTAAGATAGAGTAATGAACCAATCATTCCTCTATATTTAGTGATTTTGTAACTGGGACCTTTTACATCAGCATCCAACAATGTTGTAGAACTTATTAGAGTATTAGCTCCATTAGCATTGTCAAATCCATACTTCTTCAACAACTCCTTCAAATATTTAGTTTGAGATACAAATATCCCATTCTTCTTTTGCTTAATTTGAAGTCCAAGAAAGAAATTTAATTATCCCATCATGGACATCTCAAATTCTCCTTGCATAATCTTGGAAAATTCTTGACACATAGATTTGTTAGTAGCACCGAAAATAATATCATCAACATAAATTTGAACAATTAGAATATCATCTTTGTTATGTTTGATGAAAAGAGTTGTATCCACTTTTCCTCTGACAAAGTTCTGATCAAGAAGAAACTTGCTTAGTCTTTCATACCAAGCTCTAGGTGCTTGTTTCAAACCATATAAAGCTTTCTTAAGTTTGAAAACATGATCAGGCTTTGTTTCATCTTCAAAACTAGGAGGCTGTTCTACATATACTTCTTCCATAATATAACCATTTAGAAAAGAACTTTTCACATCCATTTGATAAAGTTTAAAACCTTTAATGCAAGCAAAGGCTAAGAGTACTCGTATTGCTTCCAATTTTGCCATTTGAGCATATATTTCCTCATAATCAATACCTTCTTCTTGATTATAGCCTTTGGCTACCAATCTTGCTTTGTTTCTCACAATAATTGTTGATTCATCAAGTTTGTTTTTGAAAATCCATTTGGTTCCTATAACCGAGTGATCTTAGGTCGAGGAACTAAATCCTAAACTTGATTTCTTCATAATTGATTTAATTCTTCTTGCATAGCAATCACCTAATCATTATCAGATAAAACTTCTTCCATATTAGAAGGTTCAATTTCAGAAATAAAAACAGAAAAAGTTACCTCATTGAGAATTATATTTCTGGTTTTGACACCTTTGTGAATATCTCCAATTACTTGATCAATTGGATGATCCTTAATATGTCTCCATGCTTTTGGTTGAGCATGATCATCGACATCTTCTATATTTTGAAAATTATTTGTTTCGAGATCATTCTGTTTTGAAATAGTTTTGTTTTTCTTTATCAAATCCATTTCTTCTTCATCAAAATGCTTTGTCTGAGAGTCAAGTTCATCAAACACAACATGAATGGATTCTTTAACTGTACATGTTCTTTTATTAAAAACTCTATATGCTTCACTTCTATTAGAATATCCTAGAAATAAACCTTCATCAGACTTTGAATCAAATTTACCCAAGTTTTCTTTACCGTTGTTGTGAATGAAGTACTTGCATCCAATGATGTGTAGATAAGCAAGATTTGGCTTTCTTCCTTTGTATAGTTCATATGGTGTCTTTACAAGTGACTTGCGAATATGATCAATTTGAAATGTAGCATGCGGTACTCATTGCATCTGCCCAGAATACTTGTGACATTTCTTTTTCATTAAGTATTGCTCTTGCCATTTCTGTGAGGACTCTATTCTTCCTTTCTACTACTCCATTTTGCTGGGGTGTTCTAGGTGCAGAGAAGTTGTGATATATTCCCTTATTGTTGCAGTAGTCTTCAAAGAATTGATTATCGAATTCTCCTCCATGGTCTGTCCTAACAGAAACAATAGAAATACCTTTCTCATTTTGGACCTTCTTAGCAAACATAATAAATTCTACAAATGTTTCATCTTTTAAAGCGATAAATATAGTCCATGTAAATCTTGTAAAATCATCGACGATTACTAAAGTATATAGATTTCCTCTAAAAATTTTTACTCTTGCTGGACCTGCCAATTCCATATAAAGTAATTGTAAAGGTTTAGAAATAGAAATCTCATACTTTGTTTTGAATGAAGATTTAGTTTGTTTACCTTTTTGACAAGCTTCACAAATCATGTCATCTTTGAATTTTAGTTTAGGAAGACCAACAACTAAATCTTTTCTAATCAGTTTGTCAAGTTGGTTCTTATTAACATAAACTATATGCTTATGCCATAACCAACTTTCCTCTAATCTTCTAAGAAAACAATTTTCAAAAGAATTTGAATTTAAATCAATAGTATAACAGTTATCGTCTCTTTGAGCTCGGATCTTTGCCTTGATGGATTCTTTATTAAGCGGTAGATCTTTCTTGTTTACTATTAAACATTCTTTTGAAACAAAGATCACCCAGTTATCTCTATTAGTACTTTGACTTGCACTCAAGAGGTTGTGGCATAAACCTTCAACGTAATATACATCATTGATTTGAACACCATCGGATTTTCCCACTTCACCAATTCCAGCAGTACGTCTAGATTGATTACCTCCAAATGTTACCTTTCCTCCTTCTCTGGTTTCTAACATGGTGAACTTATTTTTGTCACCAGTCATGTGTCTCAAGCATCCACTATCAATATACCACTTGTTTGCTCGTGATGCTTGAGACATACCTAGAGTAAGGTGATCAAGTTTTAGGTACCCACACTTTCTTAGGTCCTTTGTGGTTAGTATGTAATACTTTTGGTACATGTGTTCCTTTCGAAACCCATTTATATGTGCTAATGACTTGTCCTTTTCTAAAATAACATGATGAAGTATAATGTCCTTTCTTATTACAATAGCTACATGATGTGAATGGATTTGATGTATGCACAGAATTCTTGAAATATTTGAGATAAGTTCTACTGATATTTTTCTTATTTTCTCTATTTTTATTATGATCAGACTTATATCCAGTTCCAGATTTATCAAAGGAAACTCTATGAGAATTTAGAATAACTTTAAGAGTTTCACTTCCTTTAGTAAATTTTTCCATAGTTTTTGTTAAATCTCTTATTTTCTTATCTTTTTCTTCACATACTTCACATGTTGATATGACAGTATTTTCTAATTCCTTTACTTTCTTCTTGTAACTAACCATTTCTTTAGCTACCTTGATGAATTCAGTATGCAATGCATTATAGTCAGATAATAACTCATCATAAGTAGGTTCAAAATCACTTACCTCAGAATCCAATTCTTCTTCTTTGGCTACCAAGCATAGATTTGCCACTTCATCGTCATCGCTTTCTTCATCTGACGAGCTATCACCCCAGATAGATGATATGTATGCTTTCTTCTTCTGCTTCTTTTTGTCTGTTTCTGAAGCATTCGAATTTGATGTGTCTAGGCTTCCCACATTCATAGCATACTATTTGTTGCTCCTTGTTTTCTTTCTTGCTTGGTCCACTTTGATAATTTTTGAAGTTCTTTTGACCTCTTCTATAGAACTTCTTGAATTTTCTCATTATCATTCCCATATCATCATCATCAAGAACATCTTCGTTTTTGGAAGGTTCTTCTTCCTTGATAGCTTTAAGTACAACTCCTTTTTTCTTTTTATCATCGAACTCTTCTAATTCCTTCTTGAATCTCAACTTCCCTTCATACTCAGAAAGGCTACCAAAGAGAGGAGTTACGGATCTCATTGACTCTCCTTTAGCTTCTTCGATAGCTGTCACCTTCGCTTCCCATTCTTTCGTAAGAATATTAAGAATCTTTCTTACCTGGGAATTTTGGTCAAATGTTTTTCCAAGTGCAGATAGTTGATTAACAAGATGAGTGTACCTGAGTTCAAATTCTAATATTCCTTCTCCAGGTTTCATACGAAATAGATCATACTCTATAATTAGAGTATTGACTCTATTTTCTTTGATTCCGGATGTACCTTCGTGAGCGATTTTAAGAGCATCCCACATATATTTAGCTATTGGTAGAGTGCAAATTCGGAAATATTCCTTTTGACCGAGACCACTCTGTATCATTAAAATAGCTTTACTATTTAACGTTACTAACCTCTTATCATCTTCATCAAACTCCTCTGGGCTCTTTTTAATGACTCTATCTTTGATTTTCTTCATTGGAACATAGTCACCATCTGGTATTACATTCCATAAACTGTATTCATTAGCCATCATGAACACTTTGAACTTAGCTTTCCAGAACGAAAAATGTTCTCCAACAAATTCAGGAGGTCTAGTGATTAAAGCTCCGTCTGGAAGAATGTTCTCACCCATTGTTGCCATTTATCAGATCCTTCTTAAGTTGTTAGGCTCTTTGGAGAAGACCTTGCTCTGATACCAAATGAAACAAGCAAGCTTCACCCAAGAGGGGGTGAATTGGATTATGTGATAAATTTTTTGGTTGATGTGGTGATAAAGCAATAGCTATAAATAGAGTAGAGTTGAGAGGATAAGCACACAGAGAGTTATACTGGTTCGGCCCAAAACCCAGGCCTACATCCAGTCCTCAGAGATCAAGACCTACTGAGATTTTCACTATTATACCAAGATTCAGTGGGCTCTTGGAATGCCATAAGACAACAACTGTCCTTGAAAGGACTACGAGTAGAAATACTAGAAATTTTTCTCCTCCTTACGACAAATCTTACGTGCAGAAAAACAAACCTATGACGTTTCTCTCTTGCTTACATATACAAGTCTTATGAGCAACAATGTTCTCTCCTGCTTACACTACTGTAAGTTTTACGAGCAGCAGCGTTCTCTACTGCTTGTATCTGGTAAGTCTTATGAGCAGAAAGTCCTACTAGGAATTTTCTCACTACTTCTATTGTAAGAAAATCTCCCCTCTCAAGGTCCCAGTACCTTAAGATCAAATGAAAATAGAATTTGAAGTGTATACAGACTCTCTTACAGAGCAAATATTATAATCACTGAAGAACGATATGAATATAGAGGAAATGTGAATAACAGAGACTCGTGAATTTGCTTGTGTGAATTCTTGTACTTCGTTATTTTTTATGGTCTTTGGAGCTTTGTATTTATAGACATTTGTTTTTGCTCGTTTGAATTATAATCATTGTGGAGCGGGGAATGTTACTGTAGACTAGCATGCGTATATTTGAAATCTTTGAATGCGGTAGGTACGTGCTTGGATGGTCGTAATGATGCTGTCTGCCGTTGTTTGACTTCCTCTGTGTCTTTCTAATTCAAACGTTCAAACTCCTGTATCACACTCGTAATACATGTTAAATGATGTTATATAATAATAATATGTGAAAATAAAATGAATAAATAACATTAAACCATATTCAGATTGAACGCTGTAAGACTGGTGCGTTTTGGCTTCTGGCAGAGTATCACTCTAGTGCTGTGATGTTTCACTTGAGTGCAATACCATATTTTCTTTTTTTCCTTCAGTTTTACACTTACACTTCCACAGATTTTAAGAGAGTGCATTTTCACACTTGCGAGTGATGTGGGCTCACACTCGACACGGGTCTCCTCACTCGAGTGCTTCTTCTTTTACACTGTGAGCCACATCTTTGGACAACACTCGCACCCTATTTTATCAAGAGTGTGATTTTGCACTTGCAGGTGATGTGGGCCCACTATTACAAAATATTGATTTTACGACCCTAAAGGACGTCCTTTTTTAAAAAAGGGACGTAAAAAATAAAGGCGGTAGCATTTTTGTAATTCTGAGTGAAATTTGAATAGTTTTAGACGTCCCCAATTCAAATAGGGACATCTAAAGTCACTTTAGACGTCCCCAATTTAATTGGGGACGTCTAAAGTTAAATTTTTTTTTTAATCAAGGACGCCTTTTGGTCACTTTAAACGTCCCCAATTTAATTGGGGACGTCTAAAGTTAACTTTTTTTTTTTAAATCAGGGATGCCTTTTGACGTCCCTAATATATATTTTGGCGTCCCTTAAATATCAGGGACGCTACTTTTAGCGTCCCTCATGTTATCAGGGACGCCTAAAGTGGTTTCCTTGATATAATATCAGGGACGCCACTTTAGGCGTCCCTAATATTAGGGATGCCTAAAGGCGTCCCTTATTATTAAAAAAAATTAACTTTAGACGTCCCCAATTAAATTGGGGACGTCTAAAGTAAAAAATATTAACTAAACAACTTTAGTTGTCCCTAAATTAAATTGGGGACGCCAAAAACAATTCAAATCTGTACTGATAGTCTTTATTTGTCAGTTTTATAGACCCATACTCGTCTTTCTCATCAACACAACCACTACCACCACACATTTAACTTTTGCTTCTTCTTTATATGCTGTTTTTAAACTTGTTTCTTCTTTTCTCTCTCTTTTTTTCACCAGATCTGTAATGCTTACCACCACGCATTTAACATTTGCTTCTTCTTCTTCAGATACTGTTTTTAAACTTGCTTCTTCTTTTCTCTCTCTCTCTCTTTCATCAGATATGTTATGTTTCTTACTATTTTTTATTATTTTATCTTCTTTCTCTTTTTTCTTTGGATTTCCCTTCTATTTTATCTTCTAACTCGTGTTGTTATGGTTTGTAGATCGAGACTCCAAAACATGCTTCATGGCCACGTTCCCACTGAGAAAATGAGGTACATCTCTCCCTGTTGCTCTTCTCTATTCATTATTACGAGAAAATGAATTTTAATAATAGGAGATAAGTTTTTCGCAACTGATTCATCTTATTGTTATCATCTTCTGTTTATGAGATTTCAGCTCTAGAGTTATTATTGTGTAGATTTTGGATTTGGAGTTCAGATACTAGATCTGTAATTTTATTGATGATGATATATAATTTCTGATTTTAAATACTATTTAGTTCGGATATGTAATATAAATGATTTTTTTTTAAAAAAAAGCACTTTAGACGTCCCCATTTTAAACTGGGGACATCTAAAGTGGGTTTAGAAGTCCCCACTTTAAAATGGGGACGTCTAAAGTGCTGCACTGACACTTTAGATGCCCCCATTTTTAAAATGGGGGCATCTAAAGTGTCAGTGCAGCACTTTAGACGTCCCTATTTTAAACTGGGGACGTCTAAAGTCCAGACTTTAGATGTCCTTTTATTTACGGACGTTATTGTCATTTTTTTCTACGTCGCTCACATAGACGTTCCCTTGTTTTCAGACGTTAAAAGGCCTAAATAAGGGACGTTAAAAACATTTTTTGCAGTAGTGGCCCTCACTCGAGCATACTTACTCTTACTCGAGTAAGAAGAATATTCTTCTATAATATACTCTTTGTCTTCAGCACTTGCATCAGAATTGAGAGAGTTAGATTTCTCACTCGCGAGTGCTGATGTATCACTCAGGTACATGTACTCTTACTTGGGCATACTTATGCTTCTCTGTTCTGCATGACTCTCAGCCAAATACTCGCAGTCTCTCACTCGCTAGGACTCAGGTGCAGATAAGGCCATCACTCGAGTACAGAAACTGTGCTTGAGTGAAGTGTTGATATCTTCTTTCTGACTTTGCTCTCTGTCAAACACTTTCTGTCCAACACTTTCATATGCTCGAGTGCAAAACAGCTTGATGCTCGAGTGTTAGTTATAGTGCTCGAGTGCATCAGTAAAATTGACAGCAATTGCTCTCTGTCAAACACTTTTTGTCTAACACTTGCATGTGCTCGAGTGTAAAAGAGGTTGATGCTCGAGTGTTAACTCTGTTGCTCGAGTGCATCAGTAAAACTGACAGGAGACATTTCTAAACTTTGCCATATGCATTTGGTAACTTTGTAACCTTTGTCTAGACTTGTAAAAACATACTTTGCACACAATAACCTTTTGTTATCATCAAAACTTAGAATTTAACATTCCTAACACTTTCCCCACGCATAATCAATTCTTGAATCCTATTTGGTTTTTATAGACCATTTCTCACTTTTAAAAAGGTTTTTAAAATCATCCTTATTTTAAAAATTTTGGTGGCTACTTCGTTATTTCTCCTCCTTCCGAGGAGGCCGAATTTTAGGAGCTACACCACTTCTTTAATTTTTTTCTAAGAATCAAAATCTAAATACTTTCCCAACCCCTCCCCTCAAACCAAACAAGCCCTAAGCCTTCATTATTTTTTGGGTACAAGCCTTCATTACTTATTGGGAAAATTGCACCAAAGTCCCAAGCAAGAGAAAATACGACCAAAAGGTCCTTTGAAATCTCCAATTTGTAGTAAAGTCCTATGGGACATTTGGGTAATATATTCCAATTGTGAAAAGACCCTAATTACCCTTAGTGAATTTGAAAAAGAGGAAGAAAAATCCAAACCCTTAATTTCTCCCCCGATAGCCTTGTTCTCCCTCCTCGATACGTGACTCCTTGTTCTCTTTCCTCGATACTTAACTTCATTGGCCAACCACTATTGATATTTTTACTGTCACTGTTCACAATTCATTGCCATCATGGTTTGTTGATCATTGCCTAAGTAAATGTCCCCGATACTTGACTTCGTCACCCATAAAGTTCAACTAGTCACTGTGGCTATCAAAAATCTTATTCTTATGGAAATTTTGTTCTTCTTTCGCAAATTTTGGGAGCCTCAAGCTAAAGAAAACCCATGAGAAGGTAGGAATATAGTGTAGGATTGGGGCTGGTCATTTGAGTATTTAGGATATCCTTGTATATATTTGTAAACTATTAAGGTTGACCTAATTAAATGAAAGCATTAGTTGTGGTCATGGTTCCAATGTGTTTGGGTAGGGTTTTAGTGTTTGTGCTCTATTTTTGCATCATGCATTGGAAGGAGTTAGTAGAGGGTGAAAGTTTTGTGGGTACAACACCTAGTGTGAAAAAAAAAATGTGTTGTTAATAGGTGCAACAATAGTTGTTAAAATAGGTGATAAACTTGCTAATGACAATTGTAAGTTATATGTTGTTTTAATCATTTTAGTTGTGGTTTCATTGTGTTTGGGTAGGGTTTCAAATTTTTTCTATGTCTTTTGATATATTGTTATCTGTTTATGTTGTCAAAGTGGGAATGAATGAACATGGTTAAAAGTTTTGGGTTGGAACCACTGGTGTACGAAGTCAAAATATGTTGTTAATAGGGTAGCGATAGTTGTTAATATGCCTATTTGAGTTGGTGTTCAAAAAGTACATTCGCATAAGTTGAGACAAAACCTGTCTCACATTCTTACCTCATACATCATAAATCATGTTGGAAAAGCAGCTTCTACCGCTAACCCAAACAGACACAATATAGGTGCTAAAATTGTTAATGACAACTATATTGTGCAAGTTGATAGTGATGATAGCTAGTGCCTCTAGAAAGAATCTGCTTTGTTTCTTTCCTACAGGGGGCATTTGTAATTAGTAGTGTAGTTAATATAACATATGCCGGGGTTATGTTGACATTTGGCCATAACTCATTACCTTTTTATTTTCACGTACAATAAAGTTATCTTTGTATAGCCAATTGTTTCACTTGGTTTATTTTTATTTGCAATTTTCTAACCAAATTCTCCTTCTCACCATGCATTATTTTCTTTTTGTCCCTCGTAAATATGTGGGACAGAATTGAGTAAGGCGATAAAGGTTACACTATGCCTTACAACTTAATGCAAGATCTCCTTGAATTGAAGGTTGGGTGTTTGTGGTAGCTTGTGACTCATCCAAGCAACATACATGGTGATAAAGTGTTGTCTGTGATATAAGAGAATAGTTAAATGAAAAAAAAATAGACAAACAAGTTTGATTGTAACTAGGATTAGTCATGAATATTTATGAAATGTATTTTGTAACTTAATTTATGATCAACTTAGTAACTCATTGTATTTACATCATATCAATAGTAAATTAATATTATCCAAAATTTTTGCACATAAATTGTTATTATAGTAACATCATTTGTAAACTTCTATTATCATTGTGATTTCTCCAGATTATGTAAACATACATGAAGATACATTAACAATTCCATGGGCATCCTTTGACAAGTCTATGAGCATGCATTGACAAGTTAGGGAGCTAATGGTGACAACTTTTTGATTTGTCAAAATATGTCCACATAATTTATATGAAATTTTAATAACAAAGGTTGTTGATCAAGGTGATTGCACTTTGCCTACATTATTTTAACATATATGAAGAAGATAGATTAACAAGTGTAAGGGATTGCAATGACAAGTCCATGTGCCTACGTTGACAAGTGAGGCAGCTAACAGTGACAACTCTTTTGTTTGTCAAAATAATATGTCCAAATAATATGAAATTAAAACATGTTTATAATCTGATTACACTTTGACTTCAATATGTAAACATATATGAACATATATTAATAAGTGTAGGGGATTACACTGACAAGTCTATGGGCGTTCACTGACCAGTTTATGGGCTTGCATTGATAAGTTCTTGTCCGTCCATTGACAATTGTATTTACATCAGAATACAAATTTTCATATAAATAGCATATCATATACAACTTTCATTTATATCTTCAAATGCATCTATAATGTAGTAACTCTATATTCACATCACATCCAAAAAGAATCATATGGATTGCATTTGAATTCAATTACCCCAAACTAAGCGTGTCTAATGACATTTACAAAAAAAAGAGTATGAGATGGCATTTTCCAAAAAAAATACATAAGCTGTCAACATTGATCATTATGGATTAGGATTCTTGAAAATCTTGGCAATGTGACCAGCCTCATTGGATCTGCTACAATGATAAACCCCATTTGAATTCTTCATAATTTGTGCCTTTCTTAATGGTTTTTGTTCTCACCATACCCTCGACATATATTATATCACCTGCTCTACTAATTACAAATGGTCCCCCTATATAAAGGAAACATAGTAGATTCTTCTCAGATGCACTAGCCATCACCACTGACAACCTGCACAATATAGTTGTCATTAATAAGTTTATCACCTATATTAACAACTATCAATGCCCTTATTAACAACACATTCTGACTTCATACACTAGTAGTTCCAACCAACAAAACTTTTATCCCATGTTCATTTATTCCTACTTTAACTACATAAATAGAGAGTAATATATCCAAAAACAGAGAAAACATTCCAAGCACAATGAAACCACAACTAAGATGATTAAAACAACATATGACCTACAGTTGTTATTAGCAAGTTCATCACTTATATTAACAACTATCACTGCAACTATTAATAACACATTTTTTCTTCTCACATCAGGTGTTGTAACCATAAAACTTTCACCCCATGTAGATTCTTTTCCACTTATAAAGCAGAAACAGGTCACACTCAACCGAAAAATAAAGCACAAACTCTAAAACCTACACAAAAACATTAGAACCACAATCACTACAAATGCTTTGCATTTAGTTAGGTTACCTTAATAGTTCAAAAATAGATATAAGGATATCCTAAATACTCAAACACCCGTCCCCAATCCTACATTATATTCCTACCTAACCATATGTTTTCATTAGCTTGAGGCTCCCAAAATTTGCAAAAGAAGAACAAAATTTGCAAAAGAACAAGATTTCGACAACCACAGGGACGAGTTGAGCTTTATGGGGTGACAAAGTTAGGTATCAAGGATGTTTACTCAGGTGATGACCAACGAACCACAACGGTGACGAATCACTAACAGCGATGGTGATAATATGAGCTTAGGTTAGCCGATAGAGTCAAGTATCAAGGAGACAAAATAAGGTATCAGGGGGTAAGAGAAAACTAGGGGTGTTCTCAAGATGAGATCAGGGAATCTCATTCCCGATCCCAATCTTGAAGAAGGCTTGGGAAGGAAATCATTCCCAATCCCGATCCCATGAAATTCCTATCCTTATCGGGATCGGCATTTCCCAAAATATCTCAAAGTATGCAATGCTCCAGAATCTATATGAAACCCAAAATTTATCCAGCATCAATTTAAAAATTGTAACAACTACTCACTTGATTTGCAATATAAATATAATGATTTTGGTATGAAATCTTGTTTACTACATCAAAAGTCATTTAATGATAGATCCCATCCAATACATTACTTAATCAAAAGTCCAAGAGTCGAATACATTACATAATCAAAAGGATCCTAGCTACATGATTGAAGCTTGAGAGACAAATCAAGGTGCTTCATTTTATTAGGATTACACACAGACACACACACACACACACACACACACACACACATATTTAAGTTATATATATATATATATTTTCGGGATTGGGAAGTCCCATTCTCGATCCTAAATTTTCCTGTCCCAATTGCTCGGGATCGAGATGGGAAGACCTGGACGGGAAAACTTTGAACATCCCTAGAGAGAGCAATTGAGGATTTGAATTTTGCTGCTTTTTCTTCAAATTCACTAAGGGTATTAGGGTCTTTTCACAATTGGAATATATTACCCAAATGTCCCTTGGGACTTTACTGCAAATTGGTGATTTCAAGGGACCTTTCTGTCGTATTTTGACTTGATTGGGATTTAGGTACAATTTTCCCTTATTTATTTAGTCAAACAAGTATTGATATGAGTATGTTTGTTTTAGCGTTGAGATTACTTATAAGCAGTTTTTCACGTAAATCAAGATAAAACTCCTCTCATATACTCACCTCGTATACTGTAAATCACAATTAAAAAGCTACTTTTAATCATTCCAATCGTTGTTCCCAATAAACACTATATATAATCTTCTAAGAGTGGCCCACCTAGAAGAGAAATAGGTAAAAGAAATTTCCATCCCAGATTTAATAATTGATCCATTCTTAGCCTAGATAAAGTCCATCTACTTATGAAGGCGGGATCCTTTTTTTTTTTTGTACAAAATAAGTGGTATTCAAGCTCTTATATTTGCAACTTTAGCTGCAGCTTATATAGGTGAATCCAGGAAGGCCATCATTGACTAGTTTTCAAAATAGTCTTTTTTTAGCTTAGCACACTATAATGTATGTGCAGTTCAAAATAATCTACTTAAGCAAATGGAACAAAAATATAGAAAGAAATTTATAAAAAAAATGTTATCCTAAATAAAATAAGAAAGATGCAAATAAAGTCTAAATAAGATAAGTATACTATTAGAGTTGGTAATGCGAGCCCAACCCACGAGCTCAACCTGTAGGCCTGCAGATTGGGATAGGGTTAGGGTTGAGAAAATCCCAACCCGCAAAAATGCGGGCCGCACAAGCCTGTATCACTTAACCCGCGGGTTGGCCCGCAAATTTTATGTTTTTTTACATATAATAATTTTACAAAACTTATAAGTTTTCCACTTATATCTTGATACCTCCCAATCCAAAGAGAAAAAATCTTAGCCTCTTCCCTTCTTCTTTAAACAAAATTATTATATCTTGGTTGCTTGAGGATGAGTTTATGTTTTGTTTATAAACTTTGGAAAATTTGATAACTTCATCTTTTGAATTGTGGATTATGTTTTTAAATTTTTATAAAAGAAATGATTGATGTTAGGAAGGTAAATTTAATGACTCATATATATGTATTTCATATTTTTGACCTTTTTTAATAAATAGAAATTTTTTTTTCAAAAAACAAAAGCAAGCCCATAGGCTGACCCGCAACCTGCACACTACGAGTTAGGGTTGACACTTTGCCAGCCCGGAGAAGTGCGGGTCGCACATGCCCTCACCATATGGCCCACGGGTTGGTGCCCCATATTCCCAGCTCTATTAGAGTCGGTAATACGAGCCCAACCCACGAGCTCAACCTGTGGGTCCGCGGGTTAGGATAGGGTTAGGGTTGAGAAAATCCCAACCTACAAAAATGCGGGTCTGTGTGGCCCGCGGGTTGATGCTGGCCAGCCCGCGAGTTGGCCCACAAATTTTATTTTGTTTACATATAATAATTTTACAAAATTTATAAGTTTTCCACTCATATCTTGGTACCTCCCAATCCAAAGAGAAAAAATCTTAGCCTCTTCCCTTTTTCTTTAAACAAAATTATTATATTTTGGTTACTTAAGGATAAGTTTATGTTTTGTTTATAAACTTTGGCAAATTTGATAACTTCATCTTTTGAATTCTGGATTATGTTTTTAAATTTTTATATGAAAAATTATTGATGCTAAAAAGGTAAATTTAATGACTTATATATATGTATCTTATATTTTTGGCCTTCTTTAAAAAATAAGATTTTTTTTTCAAAAAAAAAAAGCGGGCCCACAGGCCGGCTCACAACCCGCACACTACGGGTTAGGGTTGGCATTTTTCTAACCCACAGAAATGCGGGTCGCACAGGCCCTCACCGCGTGGCCCATGGATTGGTGCGGGCTAGCCCACAACCTGCGGGTTGGCCCACATTCCCTGCTCTATTAGAGCCGGTAATACGGGCCCAAATCATGGGCTCAACTTGCAGGCCGTGGGTTAGGGTTGAGAAAATCCCAACTCACAAAAATGCGGGCTGTAATATCCCAAAAAGTGATTAAGGGCTAATGACTTTAAAAGTGGATATAATTATTGTTGAATAAACACTTTTGGAGAATGTGTGATGGGAATTTGGATATTTTAATGATTCCAATAGCTTCCTTGTGAAAATTCATGTGGGGAGAGTGTTTATTGTGAAATTGGAACCATTGGGAACAATCGTGCTAAAGTTGAAAACTCTGTCCATTGAAACTCTGTACAGGGCAGCCAATTTGTATGGACGTTGTAAATAGGCAAATGGTGTCTAACAATTCTGAACTTTTCCAGTATTAAATTTCACATGTCAAGCTTCAAAATGAACATATAATTTGTATCATTTTGATTTGTGACCTAAGAGTTTTGGATTTTTGAAGTTTGCCCAGCGAAATTAATTATTTTCTGGAACAGTATGCAAAGATTGAAATTCTGGGAATTTTGTGGTGATTTTCAGTAATGGCCAATATTTTTCCTATGAAGAGAACTTAAATATCTTTCATTTGGCTTTGGAATCACCTCATTTCGATTTTTCTAGAATTAGTTATGAGTTTTCAAAGTTTGGGCAGAAAATCTGCCAGAAAATCCGAAAATGGGAATTATGACATCATCTCATTAAAAGATGATGTCAGCATGGATTATTAATCAAATTGCTCATCTTCTTCAGCCATTTCACGCCATTTCCAACTGAAGATAGTGAGAGAAAGTTGAGAGCTCTTAGAGAGAGAAAGAGGAGAAATCTCGCAAGGTAAGCCGATTTCTCCGATGATCTAGCTCCTAACGCGTATAACCTTGTTCCTAAGCTTCTCTTCTATGTTATTTAAGGTGTTTGAGAAGACAATTTGGTGTTCAAGGGGCTAGGGTTTTCAGCCACTCTTGAGAAAAGCTAGAAGGAGCTTGAGGTAACTTCCAAACTTTCGTATATTGCTTATTCTGGCTGCTGTGGGCAATTTAATCGGTGAAATTTTGCCGGATTGCCATTGGTTTTAAAGTTTGGAAATGATGTGGCCTAGGGGTTATGCTGCCCAAATTGGGTCTTAATGTTAGTTGTAACCTAATGTAATGGTTAATAAAGTGGTTAGGAGTAGAAAGGAACGCGTTTACGGAGCCGAAATCGTAAAACCCCAATTTTTCCCGGAGAATATGTATATTTCGGCCAAGGCTGTAAATGGGTCTTAGAGTTGGATTTTCAATGATTTGATGATTCTATTGGATTCAGTGGGCGAAAATAGGTGGGGTTACAGTTTGGCACTTTTTCAAAAAAGGCCGAGAAAGCATAATTACGGAAACACCCCTAAAACCCTAAAAGTAGGGCTGCCAAGGGCAATTTCGTAATTTGACATTGAATTTGATAATTCTGAGTACGGAAATGGATTCCTTGAGCGGAAATTTGTTAGGATAGCCCAGATTAGAATTTCGAGAAAAGTGCAACCGGTCCGGGTATGGCGGGCCCAGGCCGGGTCCCCGGGGGTATTTTTGTAAATTTTCATTATAGACTCATATAACCCTAAGTAACACTATGGAAGTGTCTAAATAGTGCATTTGGAATTGTAGGATTCGATATTTGCCGCCCTCGTGAGCCAACTGCGCTGAAGGACGTCAGGAAAGGATCAGGTAGTGACTCTCTCTCTTATACTATGTGTAATGCTCTGTATGTGTGTGTTATCACTGTTCTGTGATGAATCTTTGATGCTGCTACGGTTACAGCTGGTGATAGCTGTCGTTTACAGCGCAAGCTGTCGTTTACAGCGCAAGCTGTCGTTATTGTGATTACAGCGTAAGCTGTCGTGATGGTGATTACAGCGTAAGCTGTCGTATTGTGTATACAGCCGTGAGTGCTGTCGTTTGTGGTGAAAACCATGTATCTTTGAGATTGATGTTGCTGTTGTTGCTGGTTGTGATTTATATACATGCTTGGTATTTATACATTGTATGAGTGGTTTGTTACTACTGAGATTCTCTCGAATCTCATTCCTTCCTATGACTAACCTTTCAGACAGGGCATGTGGCTCAAAGGAGAAGAGGCCGACCCGGAGCACTTAGGACCCTTAGGGGTATAGTTGATTTTGGAATGTTGGTTATATCTTTTGAATTCGGGATTACTGTATAATCTGAAATATGAATAGTATATTCAATTTTGGATGTAATCCCCTAGTGGATACTTAAACCTCAGGTTATATATGTATAGAATCCGGGAGTTGCCGGGGAATTGGTTTTACACTCTGTCATACGTGAATGTAGATAAACTGCACAGGTGATTATATTCGAATTTTGAAATGGAGACCAGGAACAGGAAAGAGATTTTGAATGATTTTGTGAAAACCCTACCACAAAGTAGGAGATTGAAACGAGTTTAAGTTATCCGAAGGTCTCTAATCTACTTTAATTATTTAATATCGAATTATAATTACATGATTAAAGGCAGGGTGTTACATTTTGGTATCAGAGCTGTAGTTCCTGGCAAGGGTAGAGGTTGCTAGGATAGATCCCTTAGATAGTAGTAGGGATAGAAGATTATCTGTGAATGATTGTTGTGTATGCATGTAACCCCCTGCCTTAAATAGCGTAATTATAATTCGATATTACGTAATTAAATTGGTTTAGAGACCGTCGAATAGTTCAAAACTCATTTAGAACTCTCTGTGAAGTAGGGACTTTATAAAATTTTCAAGACTTCTTTCCTATTCCGATCTCAAGTTCAATTATCGAATATAATCACCTGTGCAGTTAATTCACATTCATTCATATCAGAATATCTAATAGCAATCCCGGCAACCCCCGGGTTCCATTCATACACAAAAAGGGTTTACAACCTCCATATAGGGGACTACACAACTACGTTCAACTATTCCTTACAACCAACATAATATACAGACACCCTGTCCAACAGGTTTAACCAACATAACCAAAATAAATGTCCCTACAGGATTCTAACCGCTCCGGGTCGTACGCTTCTCCTTAGAGCCACTCGCCCTGTCTGAAAGGTTAGTTAAAGGAAAGAATGAGATTCAAGAGAATCCCAGTAGTAACAAAACATTTATACCACACATAAGCACACAGCATGTAAGCAAATCATCATACAGCAGCAGCACCACAAATCACACTCCACCCTCATCCCCTTTCTCCGCCGGGAAGGCACACCGCCTAACCAGAACCGTTGTTAGCTACTCAGGGACTATTGGCGTGGCAGTGCATACATATAGCCTTATAGCCCATACAGCTATTCGGCTTTCACAAATGGCCCGTCGGCCTCCACAAATAGCCTTTTGGCTCACATAATCACATATATCACACCTCATCCTCATCCCCTTTCTCCGCCGGGGAGGCACACCGCCCTAACCCGAACTGTTGTTAGCTACTCAGGGACTATTGGTATGACGGTGTTTACACATATTCACAACGTCGCAGCATACGAGTTTATCACAAATCAATGATAATACACACATACAATGCATCACATATGGTACGAAAGAAAAGTTACTACCTCGTTCCTTTCTGACGTTTCTTGGTACTGCGGGCTCACGAGGACGGCAAATATCAAATCCTGTAACCAGGTTAGGGACAACCCGTCAATCTCTTTCCCAAGTTCTTTTCTCTATAATACTTTAAGTTGATTATCACTATGGTCAATTAATCAAGTCAACTAAGGAGCTAAAGTGGTCAATTAACCTAAAAGGCTAATTTCTAACCTCAAAGTTCCACAATATTACATTATGCCATAAAATCTTCAATTTTCGCATAGGTGACCAATCTGCCAGAATTTTCCAACATCTTTGAAAAATCATAACTAATTCTAGAAAAATCAAAATGAGGTGATCCTAAAGCCTATTGAAAACTCTTGAAGTCCTCTTCATAGGAAAAATATGAATCACTACCAGAAATCACCACACAATTCCAGAATTAACAACATTCCACACTGCTCCAGAATTAGGTCCAGTTTCGACATCAAACTTTGGGCAACTAGAACTCCCAGCTCAAAAACCGAAATGACACAAATCATATGTCCATTTTGAAGCTTGAAACGTGAACTTTAAGACTGGAAAGTTTCAGAATTTTTAGACACCAATTGCCCATTCAAAATGTCCCTACAAACTGACTGCCCTGCACAAAGTTACACTTGACAGTTTTTCCAATTTTCAACCAATGTGTCCAATGACTTCAAAATCAACAACCAAACCTATTCCCACATAATTTTTCGTGTAGAACACAATGGTAACATCAAAATGAACAAATTCCCACTCATTCCCCATGTCCTGTTTTGGCAGAATTTTAGGGTATTTCACAACAAACAACCACTTCACTATCTAATCACTAAGCTTGGCTCATTTGCCTCCAAACCAACATATAAGCACATATATAGGATGAAAGCTTCATGATCCCTAATATACCCTAAAAAAACGAAATTAGGGCTGTCACAATAGCCCACCACCACTCAGCCAATTAAAGCATCATATACATCAACATAATGCTCTTACTCACCTCTTGCTTCTTCTTGTGTTCTTTTCTTGATTCCTCAACTTTTGTTCTTGCAAGGTGGCTGAAAACTCCTCCTCTTCAAAAAAAAAAAACCATAGAAATGAAGCTAAGGAAGAGAGGAACAAGTTTCATGAAGGTCACTTGAGCCATAGATGAGGTTAAGGAGGTGAAAATCCATGTAGAAGTTCTTACCTCAACTTTGTTCTTCACTTCCTCTTAGCTTGCTGAACTTGGCCGACCTTGAGAAGAGGTGAGAGAGTGATTTATGATCAGTTTTTCTCTTCCTTTATCCTCTTAATATCTGACCGAAAATGTGGCCCAAAGAGAAAGAAAAGTTGTGGTGGAAAATAATTCTTTTTACACAAGTTATGCTATGTTGACTTTGGTCAATTGAGTAAGGTTTCTCTTGCCTCTTCTCTTCTTGCTTTTGGACGTGATATGGGCTGCACAAATGGAGAATTATTATTGACCAACATATTCTTCAAAAGGAGGAAGAAAGATTGACCAATTGCATGAACTTGCATAGCCATTGGTTACACAAATTTTCTAGTTGCAATTTTTGACTTTTCTTCTTTGCTTTTCATCTTGGTCAATGTCTCAACTTGTTTTAATTTAATTCCTCTTCCCTTTCCTTTGTCTCCACCGAAATGTTGCACTTTGAAACACAAAAAGAATGTTGACCACTTGCTTTAAGGGATATGTGACCCATATGACCAAAGTTCCCTTGTAAAAGAGTTGAAATTTTGACCAAATTCCTCCTTCCTTCTCCTTTACCCTTTTTGGACGTTTTTAACAATATGAGGAAGGGTATTAATTTGTTTTCCCATTGGTCAAGCTTGATCCTTCATTTTAAGCTTTATCCTACAATTAAGCTTAACTATAGGGTTTAGGCTCTAATTACAACACATTCGGATCAAAATCCACATCATATACTTCAAAAGTGTTCATTTACAATAATTACATCACTTTTGGAGTCATTAGCCCTTAATCCCATTTTTGGGTTATTACAATGCACATGTATGTTTTATTGACATGGATATATATATGAGTTTTGTGACTATATGTGCATACTATCTCTGCTAAATTAATGGGGCAAGTTGTTTGTAGAATGAAGAAAACTAGAGGACGCCCCAATATTCCGCGTGTAGACCCAGAGGTGGAGGTCGTCAATGATAATCCACCAGATCCTATGCAAGAGCTGATGGGTCTAATCCGGGATCAAAGAGATATGATAACTGAGTTGAGAGAAGAGCTCAGAGCAGAGAAGGCGAAGAACAAGGAAGGTCCAGTTCAGTCCACTCCGGAGGAAACTCAAGGAGAAACCCGTCATGAGGACACTGCTGAAGGGTCAGCACGACCCCTGGAGTCCCCACCTCACATTGTCCCAAATCAAGAATCACATGGGATGCCGCTTAGAGAGGAAAGAGACCTTCAGTTTTGGGTCACCAGGTTCTGCAAGCATCTGCCTCCTACGTTCAGAGGGAGGTTTGACCCTCAAGCAGCCGAAGATTGGATGAACAGACTGGAGAAAATATTTGAGGTGCTTAATTGTCCGGATGAGGTGAAGCCACGACTGGCCATTTACAAACTCGAAGGGGATGCAGACCGTTGGTGGCGGAATATCGCCCTAACCTTGAAGAGCAACAGGATGCCATTGACTTGGGAATTGTTTCAACAAGAATTCAACGAGAAGTATTTTCCCAAATCAGTGAGGCTCGAGAAGGAGACAGAATTCCTGAATATCAGGCAAGGGGACGCGGAAAGCTTCGATGATTACTTGTCCCGTTTTGTCCGATTGGCTCGATACTCCTCCTATCTCCGGTTCAAGGATGATGAAGAATGGAGTTCTGATATGCTCATTCGCGGTCTGAGGCGAGAGTTGAGGAAGCGCTTAGCTACTCATCAATTTACCAAGTTCAACAAGGCGGTTGAACAGTGCAGGATTACAGAGAACAACTTGAGAGATTTGTATCCTGCCAGAGCTACTAGCCACCACAATGAACCTAATAAGGGTGCTACCTCACAAAAGCGAAAGGGGCAAGGATCTTCGTCTGGAAGTGGTAAGAAGCCCTACCAGTCTGGGAGCCGTGACCAGCAAAGAACATATCCTGGACCATGGATTTGTCGTCGGTGTAATCAACCACATCAAGGCAAAACTTGTGATGGCAAAATAATATGCTTCAATTGTAAGCGTGTGGGGCATACTTCTGCTGAATGCAAAGAGCCACGACCAGACCAGAGACCGAGGACACAGGGCCGAGTATTCACTATGACCCATGAGGAGCCCCGCAAATCTCCTGAGCTAATACAAGGTAAACTTCTACTTCATGGCCATCTGTTGCAAGTTTTATTTGACTCGGGTGCAAGTCACTCCTTCATTGCCTATGATTGCGTGAAGCGCCTGGGATTGCATGTGCACAAACTGCCATTTGAATTAGTAGTGTCAACTCCAATGGGTATTAAGGCCTTGACCACAGAAGCTTGTTTGAGTTGTGTCATAACTGTGGAAGGGCATCAATCTATTGTAGATTTGATATGTTTGCCTCTTAGTCAATTAGAAGTCATTTTGGGTTTTGATTGGTTAATGGCAAATAATATATTGCTTGATTGTGGAAACAAGAGGATAGTATATCCTGTATCTCAGAGGGTTGAAGATGTGGATGCTAGTATGAATTTTCTTTCGGCAGCCAAAGCTGAAAAGTATCTTGAAAAGGGTTGCCAGGGGTATGTAGTATTTTTCTCTGTGCAAGGGGAAAATGGCGAAACCTTGAATAAAATACCCGTGGTAAATGAATTCCCTGAGGTGTTTCCGGACGATCTGAGCGGATTACCTCCAGAAAGGGAAGTTCAGTTCCCAATTGACATTGTACCTGGAGCTGGTTCTATATCCAAGGCCCCATACCGCATGGCCCCAAACGAAATGGCGGAGTTAAAGAAACAAATAGAAGATTTGCTTGAGAAAGGGTTTATTAGACCCAGTGTGTCGCCTTGGGGAGCTCCAGTGTTGTTTGTAAAGAAGAAAGATGGGAGTCTTCGCTTGTGTATCGACTACAGAGAGCTGAATAAAGTTACTATCAAAAACAAGTACCCTCTTCCCCGAATTGATGACCTATTAGATCAACTCTCTGGTTCGTGTGTGTTTTCAAAGATTGATCTAAGGTCAGGGTATCATCAGCTGCGAGTGAAAGCAGAAGATATTCCAAAGACTGCTTTCAGGACCCGATATGGTCATTATGAGTTCTTGGTGATGCCATTTGGGCTAACCAATGCGCCTGCGGTTTTCATGGATTACATGAACTGTATCTTTCGGCAATATCTGGATCAGTTTGTTGTTGTGTTTATCGATGACATTTTGATATATTCCAAGAATAAGGATGAGCATGAGCATCATTTGAGAATCGTATTGAATATCTTGTGCGAGAAGGAATTATATGCTAAATTGAGCAAGTGCGAGTTTTGGCTATCAGAAGTGAAATTCTTAGGCCATGTTATCTCGCAAGAAGGGGTCTCTGTGGATCCCAGCAAAGTGGAAGCAGTACTGAACTGGAAGAGGCCAGAATCTGTGGCGGAAATACGCAGTTTTCTGGGTCTTGCTGGTTATTATCGGAGATTTATCCAAAATTTCTCCCGTATTGCGTTGCCGATGACCAAGCTCACGAGAAAAGATCAGCCGTTTGTGTGGGACGAGAAATGTGAAAATTGTTTTGTGGAGCTGAAGGAGAGGTTGACGACGGCACCTGTGTTGATTTTACCCGATCCCAGTTTGACATACGTTGTGTATTCTGATGCCAGTGGGCAGGGATTAGGGTGTGTCCTTATGCAGCAGGGACGTGTGGTGGCCTACGCCTCTCGACAGCTCAGACCTCATGAATTGAATTATCCCACTCATGATCTGGAGCTTGTGGCCATTGTATTTGCTTTAAAGATTTGGCGTCATTACCTGTATGGTGTGACTGTGGAACTGTACTGCGACCACAAGAGTCTTAAATATCTATATGATCAAAAAGAGCTGAATATGAGACAGCGTCGCTGGATGGAATTGCTTAAGGACTATGACCTGGAAATAAAATATCATCCGGGTAAGGCAAATGTAGTCGCTGATGCTCTTAGCCGAAAGACTGTGCTCGTTGCAGCTATGATGATACAAGAAAGGAAATTGATTGAAGATTTCCATGCTTTAAATTTGACAAATCAGATTATCTGTGCCAATTACACTGTTTCTCAAGAGGAGAGTGATCTAAGGGTGAAAATTGAAGAAGCTCAGAGTCAAGATGACTGGATACAGCGCAATCTGACTCGAATCAAACAGGGAGAAGTTTCAGGCTACGACATATCGCCTCGTGGATTGGTTCGTTACCAGAAAAGAGTCTACGTTCCACTTAAGGCAGAGTTGAGGCAGAAGATTCTGGATGAGGCACACAAGAGCCGATATACTCTTCATCCTGGTATGACCAAGATGTACCAGAATCTGAAATCGGTGTATTGGTGGCCGGGTTTGAAGAGTGACGTGACCAAATATGTTGCAAGGTGTCTCACTTGTCAGAAAGTGAAAATCGAGCACCAGAGACCGCCTGGTTTACTTCAGAGTCCTGAGATTCCGGAATAGAAATGGGAAAGCGTGACCATGGATTTGGTTGTGGGATTACCCAGGATCAGAAACTATGATGCGATCTGGGTAATTGTGGACCGATTAACAAAGTCAGCCCACTTCATACCAATTGATGCTGGTTACTCTCCGGATAAGCTAGCAGAGATTTATATCCGAGAAATTGTGAAACTCCATGGTGTACCGAAGAATATCATTTCCGATCGAGATCCCCGATTCACTTCGAGATTCTGGAAAGCATTGCATGAAGCCTTAGGTACTCAACTAAGATTCAGTACGGCTTATCATCCTCAAACGGATGGACAATCTGAGAGAACAATTCAGACGCTGGAAGATATGTTGCGAGCTTGTGTTCTCGACTTTAAAGGAAGTTGGGATCGTTTCCTTCCACTAGCTGAGTTCGCCTATAACAATAGCTATCATGCGAGTATTCAAATGGCTCCGTATTAAGCGTTGTATGGAAGACGGTGTCAATCACCATTATGTTGGAATGAACTATCCGAAAGGAAGCTTTATGGACCAGATTTGGTTGATCAAACCTCAGCACAAATTCAGATTATTCGCAAGAGGTTGCTTACAGCGCAGAGTAGCCAGAAAAGCTACGCTGACAAGAGAAGGCGGCCTCTAGAGTTTGAGGTTGGAGATCATATTTTCTTAAGAGTATCTCCTGTCACCGGTGTTGGGCGAGCGATCAAGAGGAAGAAGCTAAGCCCTAGATACATAGGTCCTTTTGAAATCCTTGAGAGGATTGGGCCTGTAGCTTACCGAGTAGCTCTACCTCTGAGCTTGAGTAGACTCCATGACGTATTCCACATTTCTCAATTGAAGAAGTACCAACCGGATCCATCTCACATCATTGAGTATGAGGATGTTGAGCTTCAAGACAATTTCACATATGCAGTGGAGCCAGAGCAAGTCATTGACCGAGAAGAGCGACGGCTCAGACACAGGAGCATTCCATATGTGAAGGTGATCTGGAAGGGAATGACGCAAAGAGAGGCAACTTGGGAAGCGGAGGAAGATATGCGAAGACGATATCCGGAGTTTATGGCTCAAGTTGTGTAGCAATTTCGAGGACGAAATTTAATTTTCGGGGGGAGAAATGTAATATCCCAAAAAGTGATTAAGGGCTAATGACTTTAAAAGTGGATATAATTATTGTTGAATAAACACTTTTGGAGAATGTGTGATGGGAATTTGGATATTTTAATGATTCCAATGGCTTCCTTGTGAAAATTCATGTGGGGAGAGTGTTTATTGTGAAATTGGAACCATTAGGAACAATCGTGCTAAAGTTGAAAACTCTGTCCATTGAAACTCTGTACAGGGCAGCCAATTTGTATGGACGTTGTAAATAGGCAAATGGTGTCTAACAATTCTGAACTTTTCCAGTATTAAAGTTCACATGTCAAGCTTCAAAATGAACATATAATTTGTATCATTTTGATTTGTGACCTAAGAGTTTTGGATTTTTGAAGTTTGCCCAGCGAAATTAATTATTTTCTGGAACAGTATGCAAAGATTGAAATTCTGGGAATTTTGTGGTGATTTTCAGTAATGGCCAATATTTTTCCTATGAAGAGAACTTAAATATCTTTCATTTGGCTTTGGAATCACCTCATTTCGATTTTTCTAGAATTAGTTATGAGTTTTCAAAGTTTGGGCAGAAAATCTGCCAGAAAATCCGAAAATGGGAATTATGACATCATCTCATTAAAAGATGATGTCAGCATGGATTATTAATCAAATTGCTCATCTTCTTCAGCCATTTCACGCCATTTCCAGCTGAAGATAGTGAGAGAAAGTTGAGAGCTCTTAGAGAGAGAGAGAGGAGAAATCTCGCAAGGTAAGCCGATTTCTCCGACGATCTAGCTCCTAACGCGTATAACCTTGTTCCTAAGCTTCTCTTCTATGTTATTTAAGGTGTTTGAGAAGACAATTTGGTGTTCAAGGGGCTAGGGTTTTCAGCCCCTCTTGAGAAAAGCTAGAAGGAGCTTGAGGTAACTTCCAAACTTTCGTATATTGCTTATTCTGGCTGCTGTGGGCAATTTAATCGGTGAAATTTTGCCGGATTGCCATTGGTTTTAAAGTTTGGAAATGATGTGGCCTAGGGGTTATGCTGCCCAAATTGGGTCTTAATGTTAGTTGTAACCTAATGTAATGGTTAATAAAGTGGTTAGGAGTAGAAAGGAACGCGTTTACGGAGCCGAAATCGTAAAACCCCAATTTTTCCCGGAGAACATGTATATTTCGGCCAAGGCTGTAAATGGGTCTTAGAGTTGGATTTTCAATGATTTGATGATTCCATTGGATTCAGTGGGCGAAAATAGGTGGGGTTACAGTTGGGCACTTTTTCAAAAAAGGCCGAGAAAGCATAATTACGGAAACACCCCTAAAACCCTAAAAGTAGGGCTGCCAAGGGCAATTTCGTAATTTGACATTGAATTTGATAATTCTGAGTACGGAAATGGATTCCTTGGGCGGAAATTTGTTAGGATAGCCCAGATTAGAATTTCGAGAAAAGTGCAACCGGTCCGGGTATGGCGGGCCCAGGCCGGGTCCCCGGGGGTATTTTTGTAAATTTTCATTATAGACTCATATAACCCTAAGTAACACTATGGAAGTGTCTAAATAGTGCATTTGGAATTGTAGGATTCGATATTTGCCGCCCTCGTGAGCCAACTGCGCTAAAGGACGTCAGGAAAGGATCAGGTAGTGACTCTCTCTCTTATACTATGTGTAATGCTCTGTATGTGTATGTTATCACTGTTCTGTGATGAATCTTTGATGCTGCTGCGGTTACAGCTGGTGATAGCTGTCGTTTACAGCGCAAGCTGTCGTTTACAGCGCAAGCTGTCGTTATTGTGATTACAGCGTAAGCTGTCGTGATGGTGATTACAGCGTAAGCTGTCGTATTGTGTATACAGCCGTGAGTGCTGTCGTTTGTGGTGAAAACCATGTATCTTTGAGATTGATGTTGCTGTTGTTGCTGGTTGTGATTTATATACATGCTTGGTATTTATACATTGTATGAGTGGTTTGTTACTACTGAGATTCTCTCGAATCTCATTCCTTCCTATGACTAACCTTTCAGACAGGGCATGTGGCTCAAAGGAGAAGAGGCCGACCCGGAGCACTTAGGACCCTTAGGGGTATAGTTGATTTTGGAATGTTGGTTATATCTTTTGAATTCGGGATTACTGTATAATCTGAAATATGAATAGTATATTCAATTTTGGATGTAATCCCCTAGTGGATACTTAAACCTCAGGTTATATATGTATAGAATTCGGGAGTTGCCGGGGAATTGGTTTTACACTCTGTCATACGTGAATGTAGATAAACTGCACAGGTGATTATATTCGAATTTTGAAATGGAGACCAGGAACAGGAAAGAGATTTTGAATGATTTTGTGAAAACCCTACCACAAAGTAGGAGATTGAAACGAGTTTAAGTTATCCGAAGGTCTCTAATCTACTTTAATTATTTAATATCGAATTATAATTACATGATTAAAGGCAGGGTGTTACACGGGCCGCACAGGCCCGTATCGCATTGCCCGCGTCTTGATGGGGCCAGCCCACGGGTTGGCCCGCAAATTTTATTTTTTTTACATATAATAATTTTATAAAACTTATAAGTTTTCTACTCATATCTTGGTACCTCCCAATCCAAAGAGAAAAAATCTTAGTGTAATATCGCAAAAAGTGATTAAGGGCTAATGACTTTAAAAGTATATGTAATTATTGTTGAATAAACACTTTTAGAGGATGTGTGATGGGAATTTGGTGGTTTTAGTGATTCCAATGGCTTTCTTGTAAAAAATTGTGTGGGAATAGGTGTGATTGTTGATTTTGGAGCCATTGGACACATTGGTTGAAAATTTGAAAAGTTGTTAAGTGCAATTATGTGTAGGGCTGTCGGTTTGTATGGACATTCTGAATGGACAAATGATGTTTAAAAATTATGAAACTTTCCAGTCTTAAATTTCACATGTCAAGCTTCAAAATTGACATATAATTTGTGTCATTTCAATCAGTGAGCTAAGAATTATAAATTTTTGAAGTTTGCCCAGCAAAATTGATTATTTTCTGGAGCAGCGGTTAAAGAAATTAACTCTAGGAATGATATACTTCCAGCAAGTAAAAGGCTATATTTTTCCTTGAAACTAAACTCATTAAGGGTTCTATAGCCTTTTAAATCACTTAAATTCAATTTTTCTAGAATTAGTTATAATTTTTCAAAGTTTGGGCAGAAATCTGCCAGAATTTTGTAAAATCCGAAATTGATGGAAATTTAGTAAATAATTAGAAAATAATATTATATTATATTAAATCATCATCCGCCTCCTCCATCAGCCCAAAACAGTGCCATTCAGCTGCAACAAGAGAGAGAGGGTGTGAGAAATTCTAGAGAGAGATGGAGAAGAGAACTTGTACGATAAGTCAATTTCTTCAGTAAATCCTTACCCAACGCGTATAACTTCGCTTTTAAGATATTCTTTTATGTTCTTCAAGGTTTATGGAGCACAAATTTGGGGGTTCTAAGGCTAGGGTTTTCAGCCACCTTGAGAAAAAGCTACTGGGAGCTTGAGGTAATTTCCAAACTTTCGTATATTGACTATTCTGGCTGCTGTGGGCAATTTAATCGGTAAAATTTTGCCGAATTGCCGTTGGTTTTAAATTTTGGAAATTGAGTTGCCTAAGGGCTATGCTGCCCAGTTTTGGTTCAAATGGTAGTTATAACCTAATGTAATAGTTAATAAAGTGGTTAGGAGTAGAAAGGAATGCGTTTACGGAGCTGAAATCGTAAAACCCTAATTTTCCCTAGAGAACACATAAATTTCAGCCAGCTCTAGAAACGGGTCTTAGAGTTGGATTTTCAATGATTTGATGGTTCCATTGCGTTCAGGAGGGAAAATTAGGTGGGGTTATAGTTGGTCACTTCTTCGGAAAAGGCTGAAAAAGCATAATTACGAAAACGCCCCTGAAATCCTTAAAATGGGGTTGCCAAGGATAAATTTGTAATTTGACAATAAATTTGATAATTTCGAGTTCGGAAATGGATTCTTTGAGCAAATATATCTCAGAATAGCTCATGTCAATTTCAGGAAAAGTACAGTCGGACCGGGTACGGCGGGGCCGAGCTGGGTCCCTAGGGGCATTTTTGTAAATTTTCATTATAGACTCATATAATCCCCAGAAACACTATGGAAGTGTCTAAATAGTGTATTTGGAATTGTAGGATTCGATATTTACCCTATTCGTGATCCACTTACGCCATAGCACAATCGGAAAGAACAAGGTAATGACTTTCTCTTATACTATATGTGATACATTGTATGTTTGATTTATCATTGTTTGTGAGTTTATCACCTGCGGCCCATCGGTGTTGATGGTGGGAGGATCATACCTTCGAGGAGGTGGAATTTGGGGGATGAGACTATGTGAAAGCCAAAATGCTATATGTGAAAGCCGGAAGGCTATTTGTGAAACCTTCACCTGCGGCCCATCGGTGTTGACGGTGGGAGGACCGTGCCTTCAGGGCGGTGGAATATGGAGGATGAGACTATGTGATTATGTGCAAATGTGGCAACCTGCGTGCTGTGTTTTATGGTGTGATGCTGCTTGATGATATCATTGCATGGTTTGTGATTACATGTGGTATGAGTGATTTGTTACTACAGGGATTCTTTTGAATCTTATTCTTTCCTTTGACTAACCTTCATACAGGACAAATGGCTCCAAAGGGAAGGAGATGACCAAGGGCGGATAGGACTCCTTCGGGAGATTTATATTTCGTTGTTGGTTATCAGTTTTGGTATTGTGATTACTGTATATAAATTGGGATGTAAATTTTGGATATGATTTTGTGTAATCCCCTATATGGGAGTTTGTAAACCCCTAGTACCCATATGATACCCGAGGATTGCCAGGATTTTTGCTTTATACTCTGATATGTATAAATGTGATTTAAACTGCACAAGGTAATTATATTTGAAACAAGAATTTGAGACCAGGATAAGGGCAAAGTTTTGAAAGAATTTGTGAAAACCCTACCGCAAGGAAGGGATAGTAAATGAGTTTTGATTATTATTGATCTCTATTTCATTTTAATTACGTATTTCGAATCATAATTACGAAGGGGGTTACACTTAGCCTCTTCCCTTCTTCTTTAAACAAAATTATTATATCTTAGTTTCTTGAGGATGAGTTTATGTTTTGTTTATAAACTTCGGCAAATTTGATAACTTTATCTTTTGAATTTTGGATTATATTTTTAAATTTTTATAAGAGAAATGATTGATGCTAGGAAGGTAAAGTTAATGACTCATATATATGTATATCATATTTTAGGCATTCTTTAACAAATAGGAATTTTTTTTTAAAAAAAAAGCGGGCCCGTAGGTTAGGTCACAACTTGCACACTACGGGGTTAGGGTTGGCATTTTGCCAGCTCGCAGAAGTGCGGGTCACATAGGCTCTCACCACGTGGCCTATGGATTGGTGCAAGCCAGCCCGCAACCCGCAACCCGCAACCCGCGGGTTGGTTATACTATTGTGTCCAAAAGTGAAAAAAAAAAATTACTAGGGAATGGACAAAAAAGGAAAGAAATAAGATATTATTAATTTTACGTAAGGATATTGAATAGTTATAAGTAAAGAAAGATTATACAAATATATAAAAACGTTTGGTTGGATTAAACAAAAAATGAAAGTATATGGGAATAATATAACAAGAGACAAAATTACCATTATCTACACACACACATATATATAATGTACACGTTGAGTTCAAATTAATTTTTTATTTCAATTTATGTAGCATATGCGTTTGATTCATATTGATTTTTTAATATTTAATGATGGAAATATTATAAAAAGGTTTATAGTAATTTTTTAATATTTAATGGTGAAAATATTATTTAATGAGATATTTTAATATTTTTATTGGTGAAATATAATTTTTTTTAATTTTAGTGGGAAATTATTTTTTATATTTTTATATAATTAATTAATTTTTTTAAATATTTAATGGAGATAATTATTTAATATTTAACAACATTTATAGATAGATATTTTGGTTAAATTAAAAAATTATAATGACAATAATATTTTTTTCACTTGATTATAGATATTTTTATTTATCAGTCATAATAGTAAAATTCTGATTATATCAAATGTATAATAAGATTATAAAAGATAATCGATTTATTATATTAAGATTACATATAATCCGATGTAATCCTCTATCTCATGCAATCGAACCAACCCGGTTATAATGTATCTTGTAGGTTGTAGCTCGCATTGTCTGTTAACCACAGTTAATGAATCTAGATCTATGAATTTTTTTGTTGTGGTTTGAGCCAATGACGAATCCGCCGTCAGAGGAGCCGACAAGGTCGCCATCAATTGCCCTGTCCAACGGCCAGAAAACATTCCTTCATGAAAATGTTGTACAGCACCGCCGTGCAAGACTGGTCTTACCTTTGGTCAGCTGCAACGGAAAAATCTTATAGGCACTCTCTCTCTCTGTGATAATCAAATACTGCACGAAGCATTCTGAGGTTCCTTTTGCCGCCGCAAACAACGAGGGAACTAAGAAGGCCACAGAGGGTAGCAATGCCAACCCTAAAGCATCGCCAATAGGTATGGGCTCTTCCCTCGGCTTCATTTGTGGAACTTCTACGCTGTCCCTGATTGAATAATGGGTACATATTCTGATACTCACATCTCAGTGATTTGACATAATTTAGTAGTAGATAGAAACAAAGGCAAGGCACTATGAATCAAGATTTAAATACATAGGAAATCGTCTAAAAATGGCAATGCTTATTATTTGTCTAAGAACAATGCCACTTCATATTAAGTGAAAAATGTGCCTGGAAAATAAGACACATCACCGGGGGCTATATAACTAGCACAATTTAGTTTCGTGTTTTTAATTTATAATCAATTGAACAAAGTATTGAAGCTCAAATCGATAATATCTTGGCAATATTTTATGCTCTGTTCTTTGAAACTGGTTTTAAAAGTTTATTTTGCCAGCAAGGTCAAACCGGTTTCATGACAATTGATCCTTCTTCTATTTTTTATACTCTCCCGGTCCACATATTTACCTAATTTTATTAGATTAAGAAAGTTAATTGAGTTAGTTAATATGACATGTATTTTCTAAAATATCCTAGTCATCTTCCTCAATTCCCTCATGCCCTCATTCCCTCTTTTTCTTGATTATTGTTGAGAAAGCATCATTAGGGGGTAAATTAGAAAAATATTGACAAATATGAAAACTATATGTTATGTTTAGGACCAAGATCAACTCCACAAATATGTCTTATATTAAAAAATTTTCGTAATGAAAACTTTGGCCTCCCTTTTGTCTTCTTACTCTTGCCCCTTTTTGGGATTGAATTGCGATAATTAAGAATACTACTAGATATACATAATCCTTTCACAATTTTGCCAGATGTATAATTGAATAAAGTATTTGTCCTTGATCATTTTACTTGAATTCCATCTTATATTTCATATCTGACCATTCGTGCTTGTAATATAAATCTATAGTGGACATTGCAAAAGGGTTGCAATGTGCATCAGGAGTTAAAATCCTGGAGAAATTATTAGGTAGCCATGGGTTGCCACATCATTCACACACAATCCTATGAAAATATATCAACTCAATATATTTAATCACACATGTCAATGTTTTAATTCTATTATTTCAATAATTTCTTTTCAAAAACTTAGTTCTCATATTTTACTTCCAACTTCCTTTGCTTCCCTCTTCAATTCCCCCGCCCTGAGGTAAAACTGGATGCCTTAGACCTTGTGCTTGTTGTGAATAATCATGATTGATATTCTGCTAGCATGAATACCAGATGACTTTCCATTTTGGAAATTCTGTGAAGGGAATGGTTTGTGGAGATTAGTGATACCCCCAAGAATGTCAAAGTTCATAGCTGAATGAAATGTAGGTGCATTTAGTAATTTGAATGAAGCTCCTCCTATCATATGAGAGAGATCATGACGATTGGAAAGTGGCATGGTCCTTATTCTGTTTAATGTTTTAGGCAACAGCCTACATTTTTTTTTTTTTTATAAAAGAATGAAATATGTAGGAAACTGATGTGGATGATGATGACTAAACGAGGCTGAAATTTTGAGAGATACCTCAGAAATTAGGAGAGGAAGTATGATAACTGTAGAGCTTTAAGAATAAATTCTTAAAACAATATAAATTAAAATATTGACATGGAGACATAGGATTCATTTTATTGAGTTGATATATTGTTATTGGATGGTGGATCAATGGCATGGTACTTCAAAAGTTCCCAGCAATTTCTATAAATACAAATGGAATATAGCATCAAAAAGTTCCAACCAAAGAAAACATCTATATATTGTATTCTCATAAACATGTGATTTCTTTCTTTCTCTTTTCTGGTATGTTTTAAAGTCTTATCAAGACGATCAGGATATAGAACTTGCAAAGTTCATAAGGATAATAGAAGTTTTGACAAAATTCACCTAAAAGCAATAATTGTCTAATACTACACACTTAAGCTGCCTCGCTCAATTTCTTTTGCTGTTACAATAGCAGTAGAAAAAGGAAGCTTATTTTTTAATGGCACTTTGCTAGTTTTGTAGAAGACCTCATAGTATATGAATACAGATTGTGAATGGAACAAACACACTATAATTCAAAGGAGGGAACATGACCATAAATATTTATTATATACAACAAACATGCCAAACGCTTGGCATTAATAGGATAAAAAATCTTTTGTAGAAACAAGGTAGAGCTGCCCTATTGAATTATATTGAAAGTATATGTCAATGAAGAATATATTTTAGGTCTTTCAAAATGAAAAAGAAACTTCACAAACCCCTGTTTATCTTCCCTCAAAATGTGAGATAGTTACTGTATTGATGGAACATAATTCATCATTGTTTGGAGTTTGTTCTGCTGCATGAGACATGGTCTGCCTGAGGATGAATGCAGGCTGGTTTGGGGGAGGAATATCCATAATCTCACTATGAAGTATTGACATTACAGAGGCCATAGTGGGCCTATCTTTTGCAAGTTCTTGCACACACAAAAGCCCAATATGTATGCACTGCAATATGTCCTTGTGAAAGCTTGGATCATATATTTGTCGATCTATAAGAGGCATAACATTGCCATCAACCCATAATTTCCATGCCTAGAAACATTAACAAGTAAAAATGATGGATTTTAAACTGCAATGTCATATTATAAGGGCAAAGTAAATTAAAACTTTTGCAAGAAAGGAAGGTACAGATTTGAGAGGCTTACAAATCCCAAAAGTGTGAAAGATTCTGCATCTTCATAAAAACTAGTGTTTTTTCTTCCACTAATAATCTCTAACAGCAAAACACCGAAGCTAAAGATATCAGATTTCTCTGAATAAAGTCCTTCTGTTGCGTATTCTGGAGAAATATAACCACTGCATTTATAAACTACATCTTTGAGCTCTCAATATGCTAATGATATAATTATCTTGAACAAAGGAAAAGGAGCACTCACTATGTTCCAACAATTCTTTCTGTATTTGCTTGATTTTCGCTACCTCCAAAAAGTTTAGCCATCCCAAAGTCTGATATCTTTGGATTCATTTCTTCATCCAATAATATGTTACTTGCCTTCAAATCTCTATGTATAATTCTTAATCTTGAATCTCTGTGAAGATAAAGCAATCCTCTAGCTATTCCCTCTATTATGGTGAAGCGCTTCCCCCAATGTAAGGATTTTTGTTGCAATGGATCTGCAAAAGATTGTTTAATAAAAAGTGATGGGAGTAAATGTTCATAAGAAGACGCTCTACTCACTTCCCACATTATGATAGTAGATGGTGGTAGTATTTGGTATTCTGCGTGGTCTCTTGTGACTTGATTACTTTTACCTTAACTGTTTCTGTAAATAAACCACTTCAATTGTTCATAGACTCCACATTTTACTTGGACATTAGATATACAATACCTCCCATGTACTTATAAAATTAGGAATCATTGCTACAAATGTCAACAAAGTGGTATGATGAGGTAAAATAGAAGTACAAGTATGTTTCATGTACCATACTTGTACTTCTTTAAGTATTCTTAAACAATCAAGCTGTCCTTTCTTCCTCTATTCATCCTATGCAAAGCATAGAGACATCCATTTAGTAAACTGAGATATGCATGGAGGATTGGCACTAACCAAATATATATGTATCCAAACTTTTGTTTGGCATGTATTCATAAACCAATATCTCTTCTTCTCCTTCAATTGAACATCCAAGAAGTCTAACGAGGTTTCGATGTTGAAGCTTAGAAATCAACTCCACTTCATTAATAAATTCTTCCATGCCCTGTCCAGATGATCTTGATAGTCTTTTTACCGCAATTTCCTGTCCATCTCCCAACTTCCCCTGGGACAAAATGATTCAAAAAAACAAACTCTGATTTCTTATGAATTGAAAGGTAATAAGCTTGGGGGGGGGGGGGGGGTGGAATGAAAATCACCTTGTAAACTGGACCAAAACCACCCTGCCCAAGCTTATTTGCTAAGTCAAAGTTGTTTGTTGCAGTTGCCAACTGTCTAAAATCAAACAGTGATAGCTCTTGAAGTTTGACTTGCTTCAGGTTCGTAATCCTCCTTCTATTGTGAATTTGCATATGCATTTCCCCTGCGTTTTACAATCTTTTTCTATTTAATTTCATTGGAAAACATGTATGGTTATTCTAATACCAGGTTACTGCAGATATGAGTTAATATGAAGTTCTCGTTTAATGTTTACCTCCTAAATGATGAAACCCAGTTGTTCAATAGATTGTCTAAGATTACAAAGTTTCTTTGTATCCTTTCTAAGTGATAAAAGTAATTCCTCTCCCTCCCTCCCACCTCTCCCTCCTTCTCTCTATATATGTTGGGAGAGAAAGAGAGATAAAAAGAAAGGGAGGAATCAATTATTACATGTAAGTTAACATCAATTTCTGTGTAATTGATGCTGTGAAACTATTATTGAATTTTGTGATAGAATTACTTTTTCTATGTATGTCAAGCAAGTGATTAAAAATCAGAAACAAAGTCATTGAAACTTGAATTACGTCTTCACTGAACTGAAAATCACCTTTTTGCTTTAACCCTTTTCTCAATAAGAAATATCCAGATGCTGTAATGAGAACTGTTCCTATCAAAACTGATATTAGGATAGGTGTTGTCTTTTTCCTCCTGCCCGTACCTGTATCAAAAAAATAAAAAAATAAACGAAAAAAAGAACTTGTAGATAGTGTTATACTATTGTTATAAATTGCACATAAGCTTAGATTTACCATAGTTCACATGGATATATAACATGACAATATGCAGACAGTCATATGACTAGATAGTTAGCTTTAGAGACTATCAAATCCTATTTGAATGTCAAATACTTGTTAGACACAAAACAAGTGCATTCTTTGGTGTTTCAGAGAACTTTCTGTAATGAAAAAAGATACCTATTTCTGAGTAGGCTAAACGTATGTAAAGATCAACCCCTCGGTCTGCGAAGCACTGTACATCAACTAAATCTACATTCCAAATCAGACATTTAAGGCTTCTGTCTTGGGCATAAGCTTTACAAGAGCAATTCCTCAGGCATAGAGTTTGGCAATCTATTGCATTATTGGCATAGTCAGAATATAATAGCTCCACATTATCTGGTAGTTTTACCCTCTCTAGCTTCAGAAATCCATCTGTTTTGCTAGCCTTGGAACCATTATCGTCTTTCTCACATTGAAGCACTTCCCTTCTCACGCACCCACTGGTCCAGTTCCGCATTTCCCATTCTTCTTTGTTGTTTGGCTTAAATCCTCTCAAGCATTTGCAGATTGGGGACCCCTCCAAATTGCATATGCCAAAAGGGCCACATTTGCCATAAACATCACACTCAGAATTCAAACTCATCCATGTTCGACTCCATGTATTGGTCTCAGAATCCCAATTCCATTGTTGTATATTACCTTCATGATCTAGCGTAAAACTTGTCACCATATCTGGGAAATCAAAAGATAGGACGAAACTCCCTTCCTCTACTTTCATATGAAATCCCTCCTGGTAGACAGATGAAAACATCCCAGGTATCCCGAGGAAGTCTGTGCCATCCCAGGGACCGCTCCGCCAATAAGGATGATTTCCTTTCCACACAAACACTTCGATAACATTCCTATATTCAAGAGTGCCAGTGAATTCTCCATGGGATAGATCAGATGAACTTTTCCATGATGTAATATTCACCCTCTCACCTGTATTTGGATTAGTACTGAGTTTCATGCCTTGTACTAATGTATTGCCAGGGTGCTGGAAACTCTGCCACACAAATGCTCCAGTAGTTCTATTTACAAGGACAAGGTTGCCAGAATCTAAGAGTTGAGCACTTGAATTTGATGCAACATCTGAGACATTTGTTGACCAAACAACTTGCTTTTCTCCATTCAAAACAACAAGATTGCCATCCTCTGATATTGTGAGAATCCCAGAAGAGTCTGTTAGTGGGTTGTTTGTGTTAGCTACCCAAACAACATGAGATTGAGACATCAACCAAATTCCCACGTAGCGATTTGTGGAGTTCTCAGGACAGAAGAATCCTAGTGTGTACATGTTATTACTTGAGCGTAGTGTTTCAGGTTCTTGGATCAATAGAGATGTTGTGACGGTGTCCATAGCACAGAGCAGAACACAGCAAGAGAACAAATATATGTGAAAAGCAAGTGATAAGCAAGCATTTTCTCTCAATCCCATAATAAACATGCTGATTATCGGAAATGGAGGAAGAAAATGGGTTATGGAATGCTGTGAAGGATAAACCATTAACCAGTCCTCCTATGGCTATCTGACTCCACAAAGTAATGTTCCTGTCGCTGTAATACTGGTGTCGTCCTTACTTGTCCCCTATTCCCCCTTGGGTATGACTAGTTCTTTTTTATTTTTTGGTAAACGGGTTTGACTGGTTCTGTTTATGGCTTGTTCTTTTCTGTTAAATTTTTGTCCACCCTAGATCTATGTAGTGTAAACAGGTTCCTACAGATATGAGCAACCTCCAAAAAAAAGTTTAGAGGCAAAAGCATCGTCTTGGGCACTCTTAGCTAATGCATCAACACAGCTTGGTGCTTCCTTGAAAAAGTGGCGGGGTTGGATATCTCAATCTCTAGATATCTAGGATCTGGTTTGTTGTATTTCGTCCCTAACTTGTTCTGCCAAAATAGTCATTCTATATTGTATTGTCAAGTCAATTATCTTCTACAGGTATGAATTCACTTGACTTGCATATTATATTACCAAGACGTGAAAGTTCGAAGAAAGTTTATTGTTTTGACTTTGTATCTACACAATTTTTCAACCAAGTAGGGTGCCATAGATTTATAATTTCTACTGCGTGATGATTCGTTTGGCATAACCGGGTAAATTATATAACTTTGTCTGACCAATTCTTTATATGCAACTAGCCAACTATAATTTTATTTTCATTTCTTTAATAACGTTATCGTCTCTCTACTTTTGATCAAGGTTCGATTGAGCGCGTGGACTCGTTTTGCAGCCAAGCGACATAGGGCATGTTTGTTTGGACGTTATGATTGTTTATAAGTTATTTTTTTACGTAAATCGAGACACAACTCCTCTCACATATACCGTAAATCACTATTAAAAAGCAACTTATAAGCAATCGAATCGCTAAAACAAACATGCCCATAGTAGCTGACCCCATAAAAGGAAAGAGAAGTATTCTTTTGTTCCCAATGAAAGTAGAAATTTTAAAGATGTATCTAAAGATCTGGTGTATTATTTTTTGCCTTAGGGATAATTTTGTTCTGGAAGTCTAATTTGGGGTAATTTCACCCTTGATGTTTTCAAATGTGGGGCAATTTCACCATGACCGTAATAGTAGTTAAGTTGACCGTTAGTTGATCAAATTTAGGGGCAAATTTGCTCCAAATTGAAAACTTTCATGGCAGAGCCCTTGAGATAACGATAAAATTGTCCTGAAAGTTTCAACTTATGAATAAATTTGCTATGGAAGTTTTCAATTTGGAGCAAATTTGTCTTGAAATTTGGTCAACTAATGATAAAACTTAATTGAGATAACGGTCAAGGTAAAATTGCCCCACATTTGAAACTTCCGGAGCAAAATTGCCACAGATGAGACTTTCGGAGCAAAATTGCCCTTGAGCCAATACTTATAGGGCGAAAATGGCCTTTAACCCATCTTTTTTTTTAATGGATCAAGGGGCATTTTTGCTCCTAAGTTTTCACTGAGGGGTAATTTTGCTCCAAAAGTTTTGGAGGGAGTAATTTTGCCTTGGAAGTTTGAAAAATTGAGCAATTTTACTTTGACCGTTATTCCAGTTAATTTTGACCGTTAGTTGACTAAATATATTGAGCGTACAGTCCTCATATCATCCTCGTCATTTTTGTTAAGGTGCAAATTTACCTCAGAAATTTTAAATTTAATTTTGAAAAAAGATGAAGTAGATGATACATGAACTTTTAGCATAAATTTACATATTAACAAAAATGACAAGGATGACATGTGGACTATCAGTTCAGTATATTTGATTAACTAACCATTAAAATTAACTTGAATAATAGTCAGGGCAAAATTGCTCCCTTTTTGACATTTCCCAGGCAAAATTGCCCTTCGAAAAATTTCCCCCTTTTTTTTTATTGGAAAAAGATGTTAGAATATTTTAAAATGAAGAGAAGTGTTTTTTATAAAGTCATGTTCTTATAAATTCAGGAATTTATATGAAGAATTATGGAAGGAGTTATAACATTAAAAGTTACCAAGCTCGTGTCTTTTTAGTTCCTAAAGACAAGTGTAAAAGGTTATGACCAAAGGTATGGTAACCACCACTTGGTAAAAGGCTGTGTTGTTTATAAGAAAACTCTATATATTATAAAGATGTACTTTTCATGAAAAATTTATTTATAAATCTGACATGTGGTTATAATTTTTAATTAAAGATGTGTTTATTCAAGAGGCATCATTTGAAGACATTACTTCATGGTTTATAAGTATCGTTTACCATCACTTCATTTGAAACATGCAATACGAATCACAACACACAACAACATATTAAACTCGTTGCCTTTGTCTTTGAGAGCGCACAAAGATAGAGTTGAATTATCACTTTATAAAAGTCATTGTTGTCTTGACTTGAGTGTTGGAAGTGTAATCCATACTCCAAGGTCTTCATGAATTTGCATGTCAATCTAACTTACACCCTATAAGAGAAGTATAGGTGGGGTGAATTGAGCTTAAGGGTGTGTTTGGTTTGAGGGGAAAGGTCATCATTCTCTCATTTGGTTTAAATTTTTGAGTGGGATAGAAGTCCAAAATTTTGGCTCTCATTCCCTTTCCTTTTTTTTTTTTTTTTTGTAGCTCTTATTACAAAAGATCCCCTCTCCATCCCTCTAACAAATCAAATAAATTAACATAACCTTCTCCCCTCCCCTCCCCTCCTTTCCTCTTACGCCAAACACACCCTAAAGGAAATTGTGCCCACATTTTGAAGACATTGTGGACTACCTTTTTCTTCATCTTTTCTTCTTATATTCCTCAGAGAATCAGTTCCACCGTCAAAAGAGAAGTATTCAAGCAGGTTTCAATTCTCTTATTTCTGTTATTTTATTAAAATTTACAAATAATCTAGAAGGTATCATGTATAATTCAACCTCTTTAATCAAATCCTACTTTAGTATTGATTGATTGCACATTAGAGACAAAGCATGTGCATTATCAAGTGTTTTTGGAGAGTTTTACCTAACTAATAAATGTGCTCAGTTTCGAGGAACTAGGTCAGAAGAATATCTTTTCATCTCTTACGTTTTCTTATTACAATTTGCTTTTCTGTTAAGTACTCGTTCAAGTAAATTTTGTTACAGATATTTGATTATTATTCTGTGATTTACTAATGGAAGATTTGATTACGTAATCCTTATACTTCAAATTAATTTTTTAAATTAGTCATTGTATTTCTTGTTTCATAAATCAATCATTAATAATCGATATTCTTCCTAGTGGAAAAAAATAATCAATATTCTTTTAATTACAACAAGTTCTTACAATATCTAAACGTTTTTAATCCATTAACTTGACTCATCCATGTGACTAATGTATGTGATGTTAATGCTTTCTCTTTGCCTTAAACAATGAACGGTCTAATCAGCTGTAACCTTTTTTTTCTTCATGGAAAAGGACTTCATTAATCTAATTAAACATTAGATTCATTAATCTAATTAAACATTAGATAGGTCTTGGCACACAAACCATATATCATACAAAATAACTGCTAAAGTAACACATACAGCCAAAAAAATTTAACTAAATAGGAGCTCTCATCAATGATCTAGAATCTTCTTCCAATAACAACTTCAACTGCTCTGGCAGTTGCAAAATCCAATCACTCAAGCAAGACCCACATCATATAACTTTAGCAACTCAATTGGCTGCTAAGTTTGCTTTCCTAAAATTCAATTACAAGAATGATTCTTAATTAGATTTTTTGAATGTTGAATATTTTCAAGGAGGTTAATGCATCTCGAATCACTTGGAGTAGAGTCATTAGAAAGACACTTAATCAACACTTGAATGTCATACTCAAATTGGACGTCTTCTAACTAGTTTTCATAGACATATTGAACAACATCAAGGAATGCAAGTCCTTTTGCCATTATGGCTGAACTGGCATTCACTATGTGTGCTGCCCCATCTAATAACCAACCATTAGAGGGTGAGCCTTAGTACAAGGGTAAAGCTGTTGCTATATAATTTAGAGGTCACAAGTTCAAATCCTAAAAATAGCCTTTTGTCACAAAGTCATTGCTAAAAGAGGCTTTTGCCATTGAGAAAATCTAGATTCCTAAAGGCAACTAGCCACCCATCGGTGGTGCACGTCCATATTCTCAAAGTCAACAGTGCTAAAATAGAAATTGCTTCCAAACCATGTTAACTTAGCCCATTCACATAAGAATAAATAAATGCTCCATTGATTCAGCCTTTATTTTTAAACAAATCAAACAGAGATCCACAGTGCAACATTTTCTTTTCAGTAAATTTTTAAATGCAGGAAGGACAACAACCTCCACATAAAATCTTAATTTTTGGTGGCACTTTCAGGTTCCAAATTTTTTTCCAAACTTATCTTTGAGCATTGTTTGAAGATCTTGGGACGTTCTATAATCTTCTTGTTACGAGTTTGGATGATCAATTAAATAGTGCAAGTGTACACTGTCGTAATCAAGTAATATAGAAGTGAGTAGAGTATCGTTCCCACGAGGATTGATCACTAAATACCAAAATGGGTAATTTTAATTCTATTTAGTCGATCGATAAATTGGTGATTGAGAGTACAAATAAAAGAAAAATAATTAAATATGAGTGCAGATGATATGAAAACAAATATGAGAAAAAAATCCTAGGAATTAGATTTCACTTAACAATTTTCGGATTGAATCACTTATCTATTCTAGCCCAATTTATTCCACATGATTGATAGTCGAGTTTCCCTAATTTAATTACTAGCCTCTTCCAAGGTCAAGCAATTCTATAATTAATTGCTAATCCAATATATTCCTATATGAATTTAAGCAATTAATTATGCATTAAGATTTATGAAACTCAATAAGACTACACAACTCATATGAATATATTCCTATTTCATATGCAAGTCATGGTTTTAATTATAGGATCTACACACATGCATCTCCTTCCAGTCTCAACATGCATATTGTAATCATTCAAAAGGTGGCCAATCAAATGAAAGCATTAAGAACAATAATTAAAACTCAATCATGAAGGAGAAATTAAAACTAGATTTAATAAGTTAAGATTCAATCCGTCATTAGTAAGCTACGTCATCACCCTAGGAAAATGAAAATTTAGCACATGATGAAATTAAAAACAAAACCAAAATAAATTGACATTATATAAAGCTAGAATGAAAGCCTCAGAAATACTGCATAAACTTGAATATTAAATTCTCAAACATAAATATACAACCAAAAGATGAAGAAATCTAGCCGTCCCTTTAGGAGGTAAAACCTTCCATGTAGGCGGCATGAAAAGTGTAATACAATACTAAGCCTTCCATGTAGGAGGCATGCAAAAAGTAATATAATACTAAGCCTTCCATATAGGAGGCATGAAAAAAATAATACAATACATAAAATTAAAAATAAAAAAATAACACAATTTATTTAGAACTGTCAGAGAAAATATCTCTCCCTGTCAGAGAAAATTCTCCACACCTCGAATCTGCAAAATTCTCCACGCCTGACCATTGCATTTATAGGCAGCGTAGGGTCAGTTTTTCCACGGTGCTACAGTGATTTCGCCTTCTTTTCACGCATTGCTACAGTAGTGAACAGTAACCTGTCGGTTGGTTTACGCGTTTTTTCCGTGTTGCTACAGTGCTACAGTGATTCCATCCGCTACAGTCACCTCCGTCCGCTACAGTAACGCCCCGCTACAGTGATTCCATCATGAATAGTGACCGACGCTACAGTACTGATCTTTTTTATTTTTTTCTTTATTTTTTTAAATACTATTTATTTTACACCCAAATATATTATATTAAACTCAAATATCGTCCATAAAATAATCATATAAGGGAAAATAAATATGCAAATATTTTACTTATCAAATTCCCCCACACTTAGCTCTTGGACGTCCTCGGACAAGGAATGACTAATAAGTGCTTCCAACAAAATTAGAAGTGTCAAGTCATAAGTAAGAACACAATTGAAAAGTAAAGAGATCATAGTATTCATGAATCAACGAAAATATAAATTGGTAACATTGTTTGAAAATGAATAAACCGAGTTTGTAAGTGTAACTCATTCTTTCAATCTCTCAAGTGTTTAAGGGTAAGTGTTTCGCTCAAATTCAACCAAAAAAAATTACACTACCATAGGCTTGCTAAAAATCTCAATCTCCACTACCTAATTCACATGCATAATTCAAATCAAAAGGACTTATTAAGGGTTGTAATGGGGTTAAGGTAAAAGGAATGTAAAACATGATATGAAAGGCTATATTTAAGAAATTTAATAGAACAATTGAAAAATGGGCTACTTATAAATTTATCTCATCATAACAACCCACAATTCAAATACTTGACATATTTTTTTTATTTTTTTTCTCTTTTTTTTTAAATTTTTTTTTTTTTTGAATTGCAACTATAAAATTGATGATATATATACCCCCACACTTTGTCAATAGCCCATTTCACAAAAATTTCTAATGCTCTACCAATCTTCCGAATAAGGTAAAAGCACTTGATATATCATTAAAGTACATGTTAATGGGTTGAGAACAAAGAAACAGTAAATTAGGCTCAAAGGGGCTTATCAACGGTATAATTACAAGGTTGGCTATTTGGCTCTGGCTAAAGGAAATGAATGCCTTTATCATTTTTGAATGTGCATGTGAGATGTAATTTCAACCAGATTTAAAGCAAGTTCTAGAGTGACAAATTAATAGGTGAATATCACACACAAGAGAAATAATCATTATAGGCTCAGAAGCTCACGGCTAGGAATTTTTAAACTCAGTTCATTCAATCTCAAAATTTATCACCAATTGCAACAATCAGTTGTTCATTCATGCTATAAAATCTCTAAATTCAATTGATCCATACTTAAAACTTGTGTACTTCTTAATATCATTACAAAGCACTTGAACAAGAATTTTTTTTTTTTTTACTCTTTTTTTTTTTTTTTGAAAAAGATAAAAAAAAATTGCAACCAATAAAATGCAATTAATGAAATGCGTCTCAGGAGTTAAGAATAAGTCCTTACTCTGCCATTTTTTCCACACCCCATGCATCTAATGGTTTTACTAAATAACAAAAAAAAAACAGAAGAAATTTTTTTTTTGAAACATAAACACATAATAAAGTAAAATCAAAATACTAAGTGTAAAACCAAGAGATTAAGGAAAGTTACAACCGAAGGGTGGTATCTGGGTTCTGATTCTGACTGCTATCTGAAGATTGCCCACCTATTTGCTTGACGAGTAGATCTGGTTTAGGTTCATAGGTTTGCAGTTGATCGAGCAGCTGATGAGCAATTGGTGCAGAAATTATGGAATGGCGAGTCGCTTGGGGTATGAATCCTGTTTCCACAGCATGATCAAGAAAAGACAACAGATTATCATAAAAACCATTAACATTTAACAATCCTAATGGCTTTTTGTGATAGTTTAACTTAGCCCAATATGCAACGCTAGAAATGCCATCCAACGTCTCCAAACCACCGGGTAGAGCAATGAAAGCTTGAGCATGGTAGAACATTAGTCCCATTTGTTGAGGCAAGCTCGAAACCTATAACTCTTGTCCTAAGGAAAAAGTGTGATCTTCCAACTCCTTCACCCTTACACTTAAACCCTTGCTTCCATTCATGGATGCAGAAATGGCCACACTTCCCTTTAGGCCCTGAATGCCTCCCCCGTACACAAAGTTGATCCCTCTGGCAGCTAATCCAATTCCCAGTTCATTTGCTGCTGTTATAAACTCTCCTTTCTTGCCCAAATCAGTTTCACCAAAAATGCAAATAGATGTAAATCTACATTTTTGTGTGATAACCTTTTTCTCTTTGTTTCTTTCGAACCATGTACGCTTACAAGAGAAAGAATTCATATTTACAAATGGAAGTGTATATGTTTACAAATGAAAGAGTACATATATATAATACTAAAACAACGACAACAAAATCACACAAATCAAACATTTTTCAAAGAAGTTTGAAAAAAATTTCCGACACAAATGACCGGTGGGCCATTGTGTGAAGAAATTAAACAAAAATAGGAAAGAAAGTCAAAAGATAAAAAGCATGTTTGTTTGAGCTTATAAAAACTTATAAGTTGCTTTTTACGTAAATCGAGACACAACTCCTCTCACATACTTACTTCGTATACCGTAAATCACTATTAAAAAGCAACTTATAAGCAATCGAATCGCTCAACCAAACATATCCAAGTAGAGTAGACAAAAGCATGATTATGTACAGTAGTTGTGATTTTGGCTCACATCTTCCTCTGGTTTTACGTCCAGAAACGGCTTAAACGATTTCTATGAATCGAGGATTGGCTTCCCATCCAGTTTTCTTATAAACTGGCAAACAGGGTCTTTTTCCGTCAGATTCCCAAGACAGTAGCGCTCTTTCTCTCTGTTGAATATGTCCGCTAAATCAAGAAGAATACGATGAACATCACCACTCGGATGCGTCTCAAGAGTTTGAATGATATCATCCAGGGACTCCTTACTCAGTCCATCCTTTATAAATTTAATTTTGTCTTCTCGATTTATAGACACCATACCTTTACTTCTACATCGCTGATCACAATTCCACCTTGCACATTTATGGCAAACGTTCATCCGTTTAGCTCTTCTCTTTTTGGAGTAAGAACTTTTTCCCATTCCTGGCAAAGGTTTAACAAATGAATTATGAATCTCACCTGCTAAACGTACCTTAGCTTCAATGATCCAGCATACATCCACAGGAAGGCCCAAACGATTGAATATCATCATCCTTTCAATTCGACTGTTATAGATCTTCCTGAGCACATCTTTGGGAAGAGTGGGGAACCTGTTCTTAAGCTTTGCAAGAGATTCCTCCATGGTAACTTAAAATGAAAATGATGAAAACTAAAATCTCAATGCAGTGCAATGTGTTTCGATGAGTAGGAAAGAAAAATGAGAGAGTAGGAAAGAAGTTTTGAGAGAGTAGGAAAGAAATTTTGGGGTTGCCTCCCAAATAGCCGCCCTTCTTTAACGTCTTTAGCTAGACAAAAACCAAACCAAAATTTTCTTCTTCTTCTTTTTTTAATTTTTTATATATTTTTTTCTTTTTTTTCTTTTTTATTAAAGTAGAATACATCATTAGGAGCTACCAGAAGTCCTGTAAAATCACAACAAACATCGAACCAAACCTTGGGTTGCCTCCCAAGTAGCGCTAAATTTATAGTCTTCAGCCAGACTTCTCAAACATAAACTACTAATCAAAAGTATCAAACACCAGGATCACCTTGTCTTCATTTCTTTTCAAGCAACAATATTTCAGAAACCAACAATGATCATTCAAAGTAATTAATTGTACTTCTTCAATCATAGACAATTTTAGAGTACAATTATTTACTGAATTCAAAGAAAGCACAACATGCATGTATTTGCAAACATATTTAGGAATTTCCAAAATTTTAGAGCATCCCATAAAATCCACTTGACTCTCATCAGTAAGAGTCAATACTTCAACAGGAGAGACATGAACAACATCTTTTGGAATATCCACATTAGTTTCAATATCAAAATCACAAAGATAAGGCTCTACAAGCAGAACCTCAATTGGACATCCATTATTTTCTCCAAAAGTGATTTCAAGTTCCTTATCACATGCCACAAGAGGCAAAGTTTCATTCAATTCCACATCCTCAACTTCCTCACAATAATCATCATCAACACAAGGAGTGGGAATCATGCTCAAAGAATTATCTTGCCTCATAATCTCAAGTGATGCAATAATTTGACTCGCATATATTCCAATATTTTGGACACTTGACTTGACTCTTGTGTCATTTTCCTTTTGCTCTCTACAAAATCTCTCTGTTGATTGCTCAAACTCCTCAATTAATTTTTCTAAATCAGATTTTTCCTTATACTCAAGAGTTTGTTCTTCAATATATGGATAAGAGTAGAAAGGAGGATTAGGACAATACCTGACATATGGATTCAAAGACTCTTGTTGCTCTAAAATTCCACCAGGATAAAAGGAATGATCAAAACAAGTTTGATACATATTGAAATCATCTCCCATATAATGATTGGTAGTGCTATATGGATAATGCTCATAGGGATGACACTCTCCATAATAAGCACCAGAAAAACAATTATAAGAAGAAGAATTTTCAATCCAACCAGCATTTATATTTTCTTGTCTCATTCCATTCACATGCATTCCAGAAAAAGAACTAAGATATGACAATTTATCACCAAATGAATGCTGTGAATAATTCATTTTTTTATTTTTTATTTATTTTTTTTTTTTCAAATTTTACATGCAGACTAAATTAGTATTAAAATTACTTGGTATTGATATTAATGACAACAATCCCCGGCAACGGCGCCAAAAACTTGTTACGAGTTTGGATGATCAATTAAATAGTGCAAGTGTACACTGTCGTAATCAAGTAATATAGAAGTGAGTAGAGTATCGTTCCCACGAGGATTGATCACTAAATACCAAAATGGGTAATTTTAATTCTATTTAGTCGATCGATAAATTGGTGATTGAGAGTACAAATAAAAGAAAAATAATTAAATATGAGTGCAGATGATATGAAAACAAATATGAGAAAAAAATCCTAGGGATTAGATTTCACTTAACAATTTTCGGATTGAATCACTTATCTATTCTAGCCCAATTTATTCCACATGATTGATAGTCAAGTTTCCCTAATTTAATTACTAGCCTCTTCCAAGGTCAAGCAATTCTATAATTAATTGCTAATCCAATATATTCCTATATGAATTTAAGCAATTAATTATGCATTAAGATTTATGAAACTCAATAAGACTACACAACTCATATGAATATATTCCTATTTCATATGCAAGTCATGGTTTTAATTATAGGATCTACACACATGCATCTCCTTCCAGTCTCAACATGCATATTGTAATCATTCAAAAGGTGGCCAATCAAATGAAAGCATTAAGAACAATAATTAAAACTCAATCATGAAGGAGAAATTAAAACTAGATTTAATAAGTTAAGATTCAATCCGTCATTAGTAAGCTACGTCATCACCCTAGGAAAATGAAAATTTAGCACATGATGAAATTAAAAACAAAACCAAAATAAATTGACATTATATAAAGCTAGAATGAAAGCCTCAGAAATACTGCATAAACTTGAATATTAAATTCTCAAACATAAATATACAACCAAAAGATGAAGAAATCTAGCCGTCCCTTTAGGAGGTAAAACCTTCCATGTAGGCGGCATGAAAAGTGTAATACAATACTAAGCCTTCCATGTAGGAGGCATGCAAAAAGTAATATAATACTAAGCCTTCCATATAGGAGGCATGAAAAAAATAATACAATACATAAAATTAAAAATAAAAAAATAACACAATTTATTTAGAACTGTCAGAGAAAATATCTCTCCCTGTCAGAGAAAATTCTCCACACCTCGAATCTGCAAAATTCTCCACGCCTGACCATTGCATTTATAGGCAGCGTAGGGTCAGTTTTTCCACGGTGCTACGGTGATTTCGCCTTCTTTTCACGCATTGCTACAGTAGTGAACAGTAACCTGTCGGTTGGTTTACGCGTTTTTTCCGTGTTGCTACAGTGCTACAGTGATTCCATCCGCTACAGTCACCTCCGTCCGCTACAGTACGCCCCGCTACAGTGATTCCATCATGAATAGTGACCGACGCTACAGTACTGATCTTTTTTATTTTTTTCTTTATTTTTTTAAATACTATTTATTTTACACCCAAATATATTATATTAAACTCAAATATCGTCCATAAAATAATCATATAAGGGAAAATAAATATGCAAATATTTTACTTATCACTTCTCAATACATTTCGTTTAGCAACTTCATATCCCTCCTTCATTGAATACACACTTATTTTCCACCATGTCCACACCCACTTGTCCTCCCTATTATTATGGGGTTAACGGGTATTTTTTCCCTAGAAGTTTTTCGAAGGGCAATTTTACCCGGAAAGTGTCAAAAAAGGAGCAATCTTGCCATGACCATTATCCCAATTAATTTTGACAGTTAGTTGACCAAATATGTTAAGCTAACAGTTTACGTGTTATCTACATCATTTTTGTTAAAATGCAAATTTTCCTTAAAATTTTTAAATATAACTTTGAAAAAAGATGTGGATGACACATAGAATATCAGCTTAGCATATTTGGTCAAAATAATTGTTGAAATTAACTGAGATAACGGTCAAGACAAAATTGCTCCATTTTTTACACTTTCGGAGCAAAATTGCCCCTTGGTGACTACTTTTGAGCTAAAATTGCCCCTTAACCCTATTATCATTAAACTTTACAATTGCACTTTGAATAGCCTCTTTCCCTACTTGTGTTATCCAGCCCTCTATTGACAATAGATTCCACCCTGCGCTCATCAAATCTGCTATCCTAAGTTCTTGAAATGCCTTATATGGGCAAGCCGACAACTTTTTCTCAGGCAAATTCCCAAGCCATGGGTCTTGCCAAACTTTAGCATTAAATCCATTCCCAATGTTGATAACAACTTGATTTCCTAAACCCTCCTCCTCTTTAGAATACTAGACCATAACCATGATGATAATCTTCCTTTCTTTGCATCCTAGAAGGAGCATTTAGGAAAATATCTTGCCTTGAGTAGCTTCACGCAAGCCTAATTTAGGTATTAGAGAATTTGCCATCCTAACTTTGCTAGCAATTCAAAATCTTTGAGCCCCAACCCTTCTTGTAGTTAGGATGATCTTCCTTTCTTTGCATCCTAGAAGGAGCATTTAGGAAAATATCTTGCCTTGAGTAGCTTCAAGCAAGCCTAATTTAGGTATTAGAGAATTTGCCATCCTAACTTTGCTAGCAATGCTAGATTAAATGCCTCAAAATCTTTGAGCCCCGACCCTTCTTGTAGTTTGTCTCCCCTCATCCTATCCATAGACACCCAATATACTCTTTCCCCTTCATCACAATTCCACCAACATTTGGACACAATCCCATCTAACCATTTTATCACTTTCTTTAAGTATGGAAAACAAGACATAGAGTACACAGGATTGAGTTGGCTACAGACTTAATCAAAACGTCCCTACCTACCCAAAACAAGAAGGTTTTTTCCACCCTTGGACCCTTTTTTCCATTCTATCCAATACAAAATTTAGTGTTTGAGATTTCGATGTTCCCTAAATGATTGGTAATCCCAGATAATTACCAAGAACATCTACCACATGAATATAAAAAAAAAAGACCAATCTCTTTTGAAATTTTTGGCATATTTTTGGAGAAATACAAGCAAGATTTGCCACATTGATGGACTAACCATAAGCTTCAAAATAATCTTTAATTATATTTTTCATATTCTTGCAATAGTCTATCTTAGCTTGAAGAAAGAAGACTAAATCATCTGCACAGAAGCTGAGTAATTTCAGGGCAACCCTTAGCAGGTTTGATGCCCCTTAATAACCCTCTCCTCTTATCTTGTTCAATTAATCCAAATAAGACATTATTTACTAGGATGAATAGATATGGGGATAAAGGGTCTTCCTGTCTTAGCCCTCTCTGAGGCACAACACTAGAAACTCTTTCAAGATAACATCATTGAGAAGTTGACTGAACTCGGGCACCAGAGAATCCTTTCTACCTATCTATTATCAAATCCCATTTTCAACAAGGTAGCACATAAAAAATCACATTCGACTCTATCATATGCCTTATTATTTTTTTTTTGAATAAACACTGGAATTCAATAGCTGCTAACAAGCAATACAAGACAGAAACCTAAAACAAGACGAACTATAAACATTCCTTTCATCAACCACTGCCTCCAAAATAGGAAGGTGGTGGTTGATGAAGGAGAACAAAATTCTCTACCAGACTATGGGAAGATTTTGCTAAATGGTTAGCCAAGGTATTCTCCTCCCTCGGGATATGGTTAACAAGAACCTGCCACTCTTTACATAGCCAAAGCTTAGCATCTATTATTACATCAGAAAAAGGATGAGACATGTGACATCCTCTTGACATCATATTAACCGCTTCAATAGAATCCGTGCTGACAAGGATCTTCCTGTACCCTTTACTCCAACATATCTGTAGGCGTTGAATAACTCCAATAATCTCTGCTATTGTCGGAGGAACTGTAGTAAGCTTGGATATGAATCCACAGATCCATGATCCATCCTCCTTAAGAATAACACCACCACAACCACTCTGACCCGACACCAAAACAGATCCATCAACTTCCAGATTAACAAAGCCTGTGTGTCGCAATCTGCCCCCTCCATCAGAAGGCCCTCTCTGAGTGTAGAAGTGACAATGAGAAATGAGGTCCTGGTCCCAACTGGCCCGAAATACGCTTGAAAGTGCATCAGAGTTGGCCAAGTCTCCCTCCTCACCAAACAGCTTCCGACAGCGAGTCACCCAAATATCCCAGCAAACATACCCAAACAAGGTAGACCACAGAACCTTCTTGGTGAACTCCCTACCCGCTTCATGCTTCAGATTCCAATATATCCACTCCTTTCCTTGTAACGTAGAAAACGCCAGCCACAGAGCAGGTTTAACAATAGAGATCCACCGCTCCCTTGCATTGATACAATCCCTAAGTAAGTGCATTGAATCTTCCGCTAGCTCACAGTCGAACGGACATTTACTGTTTTCACATAGTCCATGCCTCTGTCGCAACTGCGCCGTGTGTGCCCGATCGTGTTTATATCTAGCTTTATAGTTATTTCACCATGACCTTATCTCTTATTTTTCATAAGATGAAAGACTTCACGCATAAGTACAATGTTGTCCTAGATTAATCGACCTAGTACAAATGCACGTCAACTCTCATCTATTACTTTTGCCAACAAGGGTTTCAATCTATTGGCCATTACTTTTGAAAAAAAAAATTATTTGATTAAAACCAATTCTATGAAATTTATTTGATTCAATGGGAAGCCATTTTGAAAGTAGTCTTTCACAAGGTCACATACATGCTCTCCAATGATGTCCTAGTTGGAAAACAACTAGCTTTACTTCCTTTGATGATATCTCAACCATCAATGCTCTATTATCCTCCTTTATTATCCCCTGTTCCATGCATTCCAGTACTCTGGAAAAGTCTTTAGAGCCTGCTGATGAGAATAGTGATGTATAGAAGTGAGAAAAAAGTTCTCTAGTTTCCTTTCGGTCTCTAACCATTCATCATCATTGCCCCTAACCCTTGTAATTTTGCTTCTACACCTTTTGTGAATAGTTGTCATGTGAAAAAATTTAGAATTTTTATCTCCACATTTCAACCACTCGACTCGTAATTTATGAGCCCAGTATACTTCTTCCAATTCCCACAATTCACCTATCTTCTTTTTCAATTCTACTATCTCTCTTGTTGTTTTAGAGTTCCATTATGAGTCTAGGCACTCCTATACTCTTTTCACTAGTATACTAATTTGTTTCTAGCCAATTTTGACTCATTCTTTCCTCAATCACTGAGAAACTCCCTTAAATCATTCAAGTTCCTAAAAAATTTTCCAGTTCCTTTATGTGCCCTTCAAACTTCCAAAAAACCTTGGTCACTTCCAACAAATTGGGATGACTTATCCATCTTGCATCAAAACTAAAACAAGGGGGAGTTTTGGAATCTATACTCATATTCAATGAAGATTGGACAGTAGTATGATCCGATAGCCTCTTGTACTTGTCCCTGCCCTTTTTAGAATTGAGCCCTCCATCTCAAATTAACCACCGCCCTGTCTAGCCTTTCTCTGATGAAATCAACTCCTTCCTGGTTTTCATCCATGTAAATTTGCATCCATATTCCAGCTTCACGAACTTATAATTAATCATGAATTTTTCATACCAATCCAAATCCCTTTGAGAGCATTTCCTCCCACCTTCCTTGTCAGCCGCATATAGTAACTCATTAAAGTCTCCCAGCACCATCCATGGTATTTCTGACCCTGGATTGGCTTTTCCAATTCTGCACACCATTGTACCTTCATACCAACATCATTTGGGCCATACTAGACTTGTATTGCCCAAATTCCCGCTTCCACTTGTATATCAACCAGATGTATGATCAATCTATTTATAAATCCAATACTCATTTGGACCACTGCTACCACCAAATTGTAAGTCCATCTAACCTTCCAATCAGCTCAAAATACTCTCCGTAATCGTATTTAAACTTTCTTCTATTCCTTTCTATTTTTGCTTTTTTTCCATTTTTGTTTCAGAAAGAAAAACAATTTTTGCTTTTAGCTTTCCACATTGGAAATTTATGTTGCGAACTAGATAGTTCTAAGACCATGACAGTTTCATCCAAGACAATTCATGGCCCCTTAATGGCTACATCAATCCAGCCACCACACCTTTCATTATCAATTTCACATCCACCGCACCCTTCATCATCTACCCTCACCTCATCACCTCTATCTTCATGTCTTAGAGAAATTTGTAGGCTAGGGTGATTTTCTAAAAATAATGCTTTTTCGAACTTCTTGCACCTCTCCTCGTTTCGTAGGACTACTCCCAAAATTAAAATGCATGCTACCTTCGTACCTATAATCAAATGGGTTTGAGCCTTCAATCTCTTCTATTAGTTTTAATTTTGTTTCTACCCTTTCTTGATCTGCAGCACTTTTTGGGGAGTCTTGGTTGTGGTCCTTCCGTCTTTTAACTAATATTGAGTCTAAGAGTTCCTCTACTTTCCATTTTAGCGAGACGTAATGAATCCCCTGTGCAAGATCCCCAATGATCGTGTTCTAGAAGGTCACAGTTGCCCTTATGTTCTTGAAGACGTAATCCTCTTCCTCTGCCAATTCAACCCAAGACTTGGCCAGAGATGTTAACAATTTTATCTTCATGGCCCTCAATCCAATCAGAGATCCATCCAGCTTTTGCAAGAGCTCATGCAGCCCATTCTCTTGAGGCTTCTTCAATTTAGTTTGGGCTTCGAATCCTAAGCCCATATTTACTTCCCCTCCTACATGCTAAAGAGGAATGTTAAAAAATACATCCCTATTCTGGACCTCTTCATGTGACATACCTATCAGCTCTTATGAGATTAGTGTCAACTCCTTGGATTTGTTCCCATTCTCCATCATCTGACTTTTGGAAGTTTTCCCTCTCTCCATGAAACCTCGTGCCTGACACTTGGCTCCATGCCAGCATTTATTACCCTCCTCTCCCCATGCATCCCTTTCATTTCCGACCACCTTTCTTGAGTCCGACTTGCGGGAAAACTCCCCTGTTCCCTATATGCTTGAGCATATAAACTCGCATCATACCCATGCGTCACTCCATTTACTACAAACCTCACCGTCTTCTCCTCGCATACTTTACATTTATGACCCAGTTTTACACAGTTAAAGCAATACCTCACGAACTTCTCATATTTCACTTGAATCCATACATCATCCAAGTCCTCCAGTCGTGGTGGAAGAAAACCAAGAACCAAAGGTTTCTTAGCGTCAACCTCAACTCTAGCTCTTCCAAAGGTTCTACTAAAAAATTTTCCATCTTCCAGATTTTCAATCTCAACAACTTTCCTAACCAAACTTACCATCAACCTTATGTTTTCTGCCATCCTTCCTTTTAGTGGAAGGTTATGAAATTGTGTCCAGAATTCACAGGAATTAATGAAGATTTCATTATCATTTAAAAATGGCTTCCACTTTTGTTAATTTAGCAAACTATTTCGGACCACCCAAGGATTCGCTTTCAATATTTTGTTGGCATCGTTTGGAATTTTGAATGTGAAGGTTAACAGGTTGAACCCTATCATCTTCACATCAACGTCGCCGATGACCCTCCATGCCACTCTTACTGAATCTCTAACGGTACCAAAGCCCAGCTAGTGTTTGAAAGAACCTCACCAATAAGCTTACAATTCGTCACCTCCCAGTTTGTTTCCTTTCTCCACTGGAGTTGGATGTCAAACCGTCCTCTATTCATTGTTATGATCTCTTTCGCCCACAAAATGCCAGCTTTTCCGATCATGTTCCGACAGCACTATGGCCAATAGCACCACATAGTTGAAGAGGGAAAACCCTAGCATACTTTCACATAAGAGAAAACTCCAACCATAACCATACAATATTGATCATTTACTCAAAAGTGATCACACAAACTTATTAATGTCTGAATTACTCCTCTTGTCCATAATAAAAGACTTATTTATCTAATTTGAGTAGTGTAAGAAAAATATAACTAAAAGAAGATTTGGCGTACCGAGGCGAATCTATGTTGAGATCCGGGTCAAAGCTTCAATTCTCCATATTTGTGCTCACACAATTATTAGACTACTAGAGCCTAATTATGATTTGGACAGCAAATCACTAGAACTAGAAAGATGGTAGGAGAGAAGAGAATTCCCAGAAAACTCAATGGCGGGGTGAATTACAATTGAGGAGGCACTCCTATTTATAGTGGTTTATGGAGGCCACTAATTAGGAAACGTGTGCATTTCTTCTTATCCTCCAAGACAGAAATTAATTGATTCTCAATTAATTTCCTAATTACGGTGATTTGTTCCTTAATTAACAAATCCATAATTATTACTGAATTATTCCCCAATCTGCAATTAATGCTGATTTATTCTTATTTGATTAGGCTACTTATATCCTAATCAAATAGTCCGGCCCATCAAGGGCAGACTTGGACCTAAAGTCCAACATCTCTCACTCACACTTGATGGGCCTCCTATCGTGCGTACATTACTCTTTCTTGTTTCATACTTGGCGTCTGCCGTGACCACATGGGCAAAAACGTCTTTAAGATTTGGTGCTTGTGATACTAGAAATCCTTCATATCGGATCAACATCCAAGGTCACCCTTTATATATAACCGTAAGCCATATATTCATAGCCTCATATGCCCCAGATTCTCCCATACATATTACTCATGGCATATCTAATCCCTCTTGAGTTAATATGTTGATTAACTCATATTGCTTTCTACGCACATAGTATCCGCACTTACTAGCTACACACAGAGCTAGTAAGGGGTCGACCACAGATACTAGCACATCTTATGTATCTAGGAGTAAATCTTCCTTTTTGACTAAACATCAGTCCATCTTGACTTGGTCGCTTTCCTAGTTTTCACTCATCTGACCGAATCGAGTGTGATCATGGAGCTTCAACTAAAGTAGCTGTCACCAAACCAAGCTTTCATGATGTCGCCTAAGTCTTAAGGGCATCGTGGAAGGATTCTTCCTTCCTGGGACTCACACTGTGGTGAACTAAGGATCTTTCACCCACATCCCATGTTGCAGTTTAACTCTCAAGCATATGCAGTATGAATTGCATGCTACGGTGAATGGTTTATGGTGTACGTCAATTTCTTTCTCTTTCACCGTACAGACATTAGTTCCAAAATGTACTCAACATTCGAACCAGAACTTTCTTTTTCACAATATCTCTTTTACAATCTCATTTGTGAAAAAGAGTTCTTTGCCTGGCTACAGGTTTGTATTCATGCTCCAATCTATTTTATGTGTATATGTGCACATATAGATCTCATCTCAGTCTAACTGAGGTGACTCAAACGAAAAGATTCTTCTTAACCATCTCATAGTGATCATTTACTTGTCTTACCCTCCCATGCCCCTGTAAAACATGGGAAGATGGTTGTTCGTATGAGTGAACCAACCTGTTCTGACCTGTTCGACATACAAACCTGTATACCTTATATGTATTTACTCATAACATATATACTATTTATTTTATCTTCATATACAAGAAGTTCACGACCTTACATTTTATTCACGTCCCAAGATTTTCACTAACTCAATGAAAATCAAGCTATGGGCTCAGTAAGGGGATCTACCAACATTCTGTCAGTAGAATGTCATTGAACTGTCACTTTTCCTCTTTGAAAGCATATCTCTCATAGAGATATATCAAAAAGTATGTTTCACCTTGCTGTGATACTTAGGATCCTCATCATAAGATGTTATCGCTTGGGTCCTTCTATCCACCATTCATTCCCAATCTCTCATAGGAATTACTTTAGCCATATGGCACTTTGAATGAGGCACAACACGCCCTGTGTTCTATTTCTATGGATAACAGGAAAAAAATACTTTGTATATTTCCTTACTCCATCACCATTTGCCTAGATCTTGTATTGGAGTATCCTTTCAAAGGAAAGTTGTTGTCTTAACAACTTAATCAATGGTTATTCTCATAACCCATTTTACAGCAGGACCAAAAACAACTTCCAAGTCTGACAAAAAATATTTGGTCTTATGTACACCAATGTGTACATTCATATTACCAACTATAGTCTCACATGAGACTCTATCCACCTTTCTTATATTGGATTCCTCATAGGACATGTAACCTCTTCAGGTTTATGCCCTTGACTTCAGGGGTGTCCATGAGTTTGTAGTTTGACATTCTAAGATGTCTAAGGATTACACTTGTACATGTCTTAGGTGGAAAAGACTGTATCTTTCTTGTGCAACTCCATTTATCTTGTCATTCAAGATATTTGTTCTATACTTGATAGCATAAACCTTTTGTATCCTTCAGTTGCTTCAACCTGTAAATGCTGAAGGCTAGTTGGTAGGATGTCCCTGACATCTTATTCTTCTTGAATGAAAGAGATTTGAGAGTTTTTAACTCCACAGATATCTCTATTGAGCTTGTCTTTATAAGCTCAGTCAAATAGACTTGGTCATAATTGGTCACTTAGATGATTATGGTATACAAATCATATTTGTTCAAGTTAGACAAAGAATAATTAGATAATAAGTTCACTAGTTTCATGTTCAGGAGACAACTATGTTGACTCCCATCCCAATCATACTAGTTAGCTCATCACCCTTTTAACCATAGTCTTCCTTGAACACATTCCCCTTTGGATTTCTAGACGAATTCTAGAAACCCCCACTCAATCAAAGATGGTTAGTCAGAGAAGATAATACAATATCATCTAATAAATAAGAAGAGAATATGCTTAATTCAATTCTAAAAAAACAGAGAATTTAATCATATATTTAATGATAAAAAACATTCAAAAAACTTTTTGCCTCATTTTGTTGTCTCTTAACTAGGTTCTCCTTCTCATAAGCCCTTCTGACCATATTCACTCATATAGTGTCTAGCTACAATGTCCAGCTCCTCTTTACCACGTTTACATCCACTTACTTGGATATAATTGCAGCATACCTCCCACTTGATGAGATGATTCTAACATCTCTATCTGTCTTATCCTTTATCACAACATTTGTGATAAAGGATTGACTTTTAGAAGTCATTGCTTCAATCCAAGTGGATCAATGTGGTTACAAGCATGGGAAGACTTATTATTATTCAATAATTATTGAATAATTTTAAGTTGCTACAATTTTTCAGGTTTTTATCTCTAAGAGTTTGAATCAAGGTTGGATAAGATTTTATACTCAGAAAACTCATTTGAATAATCCCTTACTTTTAAAGAATCTTGCAGCATTAACCTTATATTGTCGCTGAAATACTCTTAATAAGTAAGTCAACCTATCCCAAAAATAATAGATTCCACAAAGACTCAATTTCAATATTTTTAGGAATCTCTAGGTGCATACAAGGACCTTTTTGACTCAAAACATATCCAAACATGCTTCAAATATGTGCAAATTATATATCAAATTGAAGCTCTCGAATTTAGAGATTTTTAGGAACCAACCGCGTCTCAATCGGAGGTCCTATGCACCCTAAGAAGGTCTCTGGATCAAAAAATCTTGAAAAATTGGGAAATTCCAATGTTGGCCACTCTCGGCGGCGGCGCGTGACGTACACGCGCTGCCTTGCGGCTGTCCGCCGGTAACACACACCGATTCCCAAGACTCCATGTGCCGTCCTCTCTTCGATAGTGCTTGCCATATGTCAAATGGAGGTCCCAGTGGGTCCCACGCGCCACTTGTCAATTTCTGATTTTTTTTACCAATGCTAACCGTTGATCGTTGACCAGTCAATGTTGACTGGTCAACCTTGACTCGTCACTGCTGACGTGTCGATGACATGGCGCTGACTTGCCTCGGTCAATGTGGCTGGTCAACGGATGACGTGGCCTTCATTGACCAATGCTGATGTGGCACTTGACATTGACGTGGCGACCTCTCATTGGCGCCACGTTGGTTGGGTTGATCGATGTCATGGTAATTGACTCCACGTCATCATCTTCAACCTCCAGCCGGGTCCACCTGACCCGGTTGGAGCTCCAGCGGGTCATCTCGACCCGCAAACTTCGGGAGGCCATATCTCCCTCGTTTTAGCTCCGTTTTTCACATTCTTGGTGGTTGGAATCGTAGTTCAGCGAACTACAAATCTATGGCATTTATTTGATGTGAAAACCTCTTTTTCATTTATCAAAACGTGAGTGATTTGGCGGCGGCGACTAACGACCCACTAACTTCTTTTCTTCATTTCTCCCTCATCTGAACTCCGTTGATGCATTCTAAGTATCATTGGAATCGTCTGTTTGAGATCTACACATCCATGGCTTCGGTTGGGGCAAAAACACTCAGTTTTGAACACCCCATTTTTCCTCAACATTGACGACGCAGTGTAATTCAACCTGGATGTGTGTCCTCTACGTCTCAAAAGTTTCTCTGTCTTTTGAGAGTTAAAAGGCTCTTGTTTTTAGTTCCACATAGGTCCCAAAGACTCACCTTTAATCAAATCAAAGATATGAGGAAGAAGAGGAAGCATGAATATGTATATTTGAAAATGACTAGAGGCGAACATATTCGGCTAACAATCATGAACCCAGTATTTTATATACACACGCATACATATATATTAAACATGAGTGAGAGAATCATGGATATTCATTATATGTATATGATAGACACATGCGCATTATCGGGAATGAAAAATGAGGGAAAAGCTTCTAATTGCAATATGCTACAACAACAGCGTTTCCGATGGAAAATAAATGTTCATATAATTATTCACCATATTTACTATCACCAACACATTTCTATACGCATTCAGGGAAGATATAATCTCATATATATGATTGCACAGAGGAAAAAAAATTATGATGGGGATATAGACAAATTATATCATATTATTATTCACATAGAATAATCATAGCCACAAAGATCAACAAGTAGATTAAGGAAGATAAACAAATTATTTAATTATAACATATGTGCCATGATCTCTCTAAAATGATTATGTGTAATATTAGATTATATATCAGTTTATAAGTTAAGTAAATTAGTTTAGAAAAAATAGAAATAAAATGAAAAAAGGTCTTGCATTTAGAATCAAAATCCATTTGTAGACTAGGTCCTATATTTAGGATTGGAGAAGTATTTTTTATAAATATTTTCTGTCAATAACTCAAATGAAAAAATTGTTTCAAAGTATTAAGAAAAAAGGCAAAGCAATGCTTTTCTTCCATGAAAGGATTGGATCCTGAGCCTATGATTAACAATGCAAAAACTTGCTGATATCTTGAATTGAGATTGGAGGTGGAACTAACCAGGATATGCATGTAACCATCTTTTTGTTTTGTCTTAATTATACAAACCTCTCCTCTCTTGTAAAAACATACGTTTTACTCCAAACCATTAACATCATTAGAGAATATTCTAAAAAGATTATTGAAGTATATTTTTTAATTTAAAACTATATTAAAATAAATCTTGTTTATTAATTTACCTCTCATTATACCGAATTCATACTATCCTTAATTTTGGGCCTAGAAACTTAATGATATAAGCTTGTACAGGAAGATGACTAAGCCCAATTTGGAAAGAGTCCCAAGAATGACTAAAGATAAAAAGACTCTTAAGGACTATGTGATCCTGCCCTACCGGGCAGAGGGCCCAATATGGGTAGGCAGTAGGATCAAAGTGTCGGTGTAGATGTGCACAGAACATATATACGGTATCATTGGGTTGGTAGAAAGACATCACCCAGCTATGTCATTAGGTATGAGACTAACTGGTTTAGCAAAATATATCGCTATAGGTGTGCACATGGCATTTTCAGAGTGGACATGTGTACCTTGACATTTTGGAAATGACAGCGGTATGTGGCGCCATGTGGGGCCCACACACATACAATGTCTCTGACCTGCCATCATTTAGGGGGCCTCGGTATACCTGAAGCAATCCTGAGTAGAATTCTGAGTAAGCACCGATAAAGTAGCTTTAATAAAGTAAGTCATGATAGATAATGATGACACTAATTATTGGTTGGCTTTACAAGAGAGTGACAAGTGTCCTCTCATCATGACAAAGTACAAAGTGCCTTTTGTGTTGGCTTGATAGGAAGGTGACATGTGTCCCTTATGATGCACTTACTTTTTCCCTTTTGTGTTGGCATCCCTAGGATGTGCCACATGTCATCTGAGTAAGAGAAATTCGTCGGCCTGCTGTCCGGTCACGTATTTTACTTCTCGAACATCGAACCCAAGAGTCTGAGGAAATTATTAGTGTTAGATTCCATATGTTTTGATGATAACAAAGATTGGATCAATGATATAAAAGGATTTGATGACAAACAAATGAATTTGAACAAAGTGGCAAAACATTACTTGAAGTAATCAACAAATTTTGTGAAGGCTTACTTGAGTGACTACTCGAGTAAGGGAAGCTATTACTCGAGTAACCACTTGAGTAATTATAGAGAATTTCATCCAGAGAAGCACTGCCAAAATTTGGAAGAAGTTACTTGAGGGACTACTCGAGTAAACTGCAAAGTTTATAGACCATTACTCAAGTAGCCACTCAAGTAACATGATTTGCAAAGGCATCACTTAAATAGCCACTCAAATAATCAGGTAACAATTCTTCTAGTAGCTCTCAGCCAAGAAAAGCAACATTTTACTCGAGTAACCATATGAGAAAAAGGCACAACTCGAGGGAGCACTCCAGTAATCTACAGAGTTATTTGATCCATTACTTGAGGGATAACTTGAGTAACCAAGTAAGCAAACTCTCAGCCAAGTTTTGAATGACATTACTCGAGGGAATAATCAAGTAATCTGCAAAGTTATTTGGCCTCTACTCGAGGGAGCATTGGAGTAACTCTCAAGAAAACATAATGCCACTCGAGTACCCACTCGAGTAATCAGATTACCAGAGTCAGCACTCGAGTAACTTGTGTAGGAAAGACATGGCCACTTGAGTAATCATGTATTTCCAAGGTTTGTGATATATCTCACTCCATGTTTTACCTGAGTAATATCTTATAAAAAATGTTGAATTAGGCACTGCCGTATTTTTGATAGGTTTATTTGAGGGACCACTCGAGTAACAAACATGATCACTCAAGTAGCCAGAGTAACCACTCGGGTAAGGTAGTCCAGAAATTATGTTTTTGATTGAATGTTTATTAAATTGTTTTCTATATGATTAACTCTTCATTACATTAGTATCCTAAGTACATTTACAGAGAAACAATGAAGAGATCATGTAAGAAGAGCAAAGTCAAATAAAGTGTATGAGATCTCACCTACCGCTACCTACCGCAAACGGATAGTTTTCAAATTTGAAGAATTGTCAACTGTTGCTGCATGACTCTAACGGACTTGTTTGAATTGCTTCCAACAAATACTACAAATTATCTATATATATGGAGCATTCAAAGAGAAGAAAACAAGACACAAGAACTGAGAATACACTGATCAACACACTCTTAATGCTTTGTTTTCTTATACTCATTCATTGTACTTCAGTGATTATATATTTTCTCTGTGAGAGAGTTTTTCTTTACAAACTCAATAATTGTTATTGAGACAACTTAAGGTTATGGAACCTTGAGTTGGGGATTTGATTGCAATGTGTAAGGGGGAGCGAGTGTCCAGGTGAAGGAACTTGTTGTGTATTGAGGTGCCAAGAACCCACTGAATCTTGGAGAATATAGTGAAACTCTCAGAGACGCTTTGAGGACTGGACGTAGGTCAAAGTGGTTATGGCCGAACCAGTATAAATCCAGGTGTACACTTTGGTGATATTTCTCTTTGTTCTCAACTACTTTAAATATTTAGTTAATTTATTTATACGCAACGAAATTTCTGGTATCACCCAATTCACCCCCTCTTTGGTGAAACGCTTGCACTAACATTTTGTATCAGAGCATAGGTCTTCTTGTTAAGGTTTAACAGCCTAAGAAGGATACAATGGCAAGCATGGGTGAAGGCATTCTTCTTGACAGAGCTTCTATCACAAGACCTTCAGGTTTCAATGGCGAACACTTTTCATTCTGGAAAGCGAAGTTCAGAGTCTTCGTAATGGCTACTGAATATGGGCTATGGGATGTGATTGAGAGTGGAAACTACAAACCTGAAAAGATTGTAGATTCACAAAGAGTTCCCAAGACACCAGCAGAATATGATGAGAATGACAAGAAAATCATTACACTCAACAGCAAAGCAATTCTAATGATTCAAAGTGCCTTGAGTCAAAATGAGTACTTCAAAATCTGCACATTCCCAACAGCTAAAGAAAAGTGGGAAGCCTTGGAAATAGCCCATGAAGGAACTTCAGGAATAAAAGAAAACAGATCAATACTCTGGTTACTGAGTTTGATTTACTTCTAATGAAATCAAGTGAGTCGATAGCTGAATTTGAACTTAGATATACTCACATTGTTAATCAACTTGCAGCACTTGGAAGTCTATGATCAACATACCCAAGTATAAAAGATTTTAAATATTCTTTCTAAAGACTGAGAGGAAAAAGTCACTACAATTGAGGAAGCAAAAGGTGAATCAATGCGATCGGTTGATTCTCTATTCGGAAGCCTTTCTGAATATGAAAGCAAATTAAAGTTCAAATGAGAACTAGATGATATTGGTGACAAGAAGAAAAGAGGTCTAGCACTGAAAGCAAAAGAAAAAGAACAAGATGAAGATGAAGAGCTTGATGATGACGAAATGGGCCTAATCATAAAACGATTGAGAAAGTTTTACAAGAAAGGCCAAGGATTCAAAAACTTTCAGAAAGGAGGAACAAGCAATAAAGAACACATCATCTGCTATGAATGTGGAAAGCCAGGACATTTCAAATTAGAATGTCAAGAACTGATTTAGAAGACTAAAGAAAAGAGAAAAGGAAAATTCTACAACAAGAAGAAAGCCTTTTTATCTGCCATATGGGGCGATAGTTCTGACGAAGAAAGTGATGAAGAGGAAGTAGCCAATATCTGTCTAGTTGCTCAAGAGGAAATAGAAGAAGAGGTAACTGATTCTGATCCTACCTATGATGAATTACTTTCTAAATATAATGCTCTACATTCTAAATTCATCAAAGTAGTTAAAGAACTAGTTGTTTTCAAAAAGAAAAACATAGCTCTTGAAGTAGAACTTAAAGGGAATTTTGAAAAGGATTGTGAAAACTGTACTTCTTTGAAAAAGAAAAACACTTATCTTACTAAATCTCTTGAAAAATTCACTAAAGGAAGTGACATGATTTGTGAATGATCGATCTGGAATTGGATATGATCCAAAATCAGACAAAAGGAAAGGAAGAAAGAAAGCTGGAGGTAAATCATACTTGAATTATTTTCAGCATTCTGTGCATACATCAAATCCTTTTGCACATTGTAATTATTGTAATAGAAAAGGTCATTATACTTCATTATGCATTCATAGGAAGAAAGGAAATATAGGAACCTACAAATGGGTACCAAAAGGTTCATATGTTCCAAAAAAAATTTGTACTAACCCCAAATGACCTAAAAAGATGTGGATGCCTAAGACTTAATCATATTTGATAGTAGATATGTCTTAAAGCATCCAAAACAACAAGTGGTACATAGACAGTGGATGCTCTAGACATATGATCGGTGATTTCGAAAGTTTTATCACATTGCTACCTAAGGAAGGTGGAAAGGTAAAATTTGGAGGAAATCAATCCGAAAAAATAGCAGGTATTGGTGAAATAAAAAAGAACAAAGGAATACAAGTCAAAGATGTATATTACGTTGAAGGCCTGTGTCATAATTTGCTGAGCATAAGTCAAAATGTAGATAAAGACAACTAGATAATATTTTATTCAGAGGAATGTCTGATTGTCAACAAGAAAGACTTACAACTTGATAAGAAAAATATCAAGGCAAAGTTCAATACAAAAAGGGAAGGTAATTGCTATACACTTGATATCAAAAGAAATAACTTTGAAAATTGTTTTCTAAGTAATGCCGATGAAAGTTGGTTATGGCATAAGAGACTAGCTCATGTCAACATGCACCAACTAGGCAAACTACTCAAAAAGGATTTAGTTCTTGGATTACCCAAAGTAAGTTTAAAAAATAATTTGATTTGTGATGCATGTCAAAAGGGTAAACAAACTAAATTGTCTTTCAAATCAAAAAATGAAATTACAACAAATCGACTACTTCAATTGATACATATGGATTTAGTTAGTCCAACAAGAGTTAATAGCCTTGGTGGCAACTTATATTCATTGGTCATTATTGATGATTTCTCTAGATTTACATGGACTATTTTTCTATCATCAAATGATGAAACCTTTGCAGAATTCATTGTTTTTGCCAAGAAAGTGCAAAATGAGAAAGGTATGTCCATTGCAGGTATTAGGACAGATCACAGTGGAGAGTTTGAAAATCAAGCCTTTAAAGAATATTGTGATACTAATGGCATTGATCACAATTTCTTTGCTGCAAGGACACCACAACAAAACGGAGTTGTGAAACGTAAGAATAAAGTTCTCACTGAAATGGTTAGAGCAATGCTGAATGAAAAGAACGTGTCTCAAGTTTTTTGGGCCGATGCAATGAGCACAGCATGCTATATTTCAAATAGAGCCTACATTAGAACAAAACTTTGAAAGACACCATATGAGCTATATAAAGGAAGGAAGCTGAATCTTGCTCATTTACACATCTTTGGTTGTAAGTGTTTCAATCATAATAATGGTAAAGATAACTTAGGAAAATTTGATTCTAGAACAGATGAAGGAATTTTCCTAGGCTATTCTAACCGAAGTAAAGCATACAGAATTTTCAATAAAAGAACATGTATTGTTGAAGAATCAATTCATGTTGTATTTGATGAATTTGAATTCTCTAACAAAACCATTGATGATGAGTAGAAAGTTGTTTTAAATCAAGAAAATGGTCAATCTGTTTCTAAATCTCTTATTCCAGAAGTTGATCAAACCAAGGAAGAAGATAAGTCACTAGGACAACCTAAAGCTTGGAAATACAATAGGAGTTATCCCCTAGATCAAGTCATAGGAGATGTGAATGAAGGAGTCAAAACTAGAAATAGAATTTTCAATGAAGTTAGTTTTTTTGCATTCATTTCTGAGATTGAACCTTCTAACCTTGATGGAGCCCTATGAGACAATGATTGGGTTATAGCAATGCAAGAAGAACTAAACCAATTTGAAAGAAATCAAGTTTGGGATTTGGTACCCCAACCTAAGGATCATCCGATCATAGGCACTAAATGGGTATTCAAGAACAAACTTGATGAATCCGCAATTATTGTAAGAAACAAGGCAAGATTGGTGGCCAAAGGCTATAATCAGGAAGAAGGAATTTATTATGAGGAAATATATGCTCTAGTGGCTAGATTGGAAGTTATACGAGAACTCTTAGCCTTTGCATACATTAAAGGATTCAAACTCTATCAAATGGATGTAAAGAGTGCATTTCTAAATGGCTACATCATGGAAGAAGTATATGTAGATCAACCTCCAGGTTTCGAAGATGTAACCAAACCTGACCATGTTTTCAAACTCAAAAAGGCTTTGTATGGTTTAAAACAAGCTCCTAGAGCATGGTACGAAAGGCTCAGTAAATTTCTTATTGATCAAGGTTTTGTACAAGGAAAAGTTGATACAACACTTTTTACAAAATGAAAACGTGATGATATATTAATTATGCAAAATATATGTTGATGATATAGTTTTCGGTGTTACTAACAAAACTATGTGCAAAGAATTTTCTGAGATAATGCAGGGGGAGTTTGAGATGGCAATGATGGGAGACTTGAATTTCTTTCTCGGTTTGCAAATCAAACAAAGAAAGAATGGAATTTTCATATCTCAAACGAAATATTTAAAAGAGCTATTGAAGAAGTATGGATTGGATGAAGCAAATGAAACGGACACACCCATGAGCTCAACCACATTGCTTAATGCGGATGTCAAGGGAAAATATTACAACATCACAAAATATAGAGGAATGATTGGATCTTTACTCTATCTCATTGCAAGGAGGCCTGAAATTCAATTCAGTGTGGGCATGTGTGCAAGATATCAATCAGCACCAAAAGAGTCACATGCTGAAACTGTCAAACGTATTTTTTGATATCTTGCTGACATAATAGAATTAGGTCTCTGGTATCCTAAAGGAAGAAGTAAATATCTAGTTGCATACTCAGATTCTGATCATAGAGGATCAAGACGGACATAAAGAGTACAAGTGGACAAGGCCAATTTTTTGGAGGCTCACTTGTGTCATGGTTTAGCAAGAAACAAACTACAGTGTCTCATTCGTCAATGAAAGCTAAGTATGTTGCAGTATCAAGTTGTTGTGCACAAGTAATATGGCTAAAGCAACAACTCCAGGATCTTGGTATTTATTTGAAAGAAACACCATTATATTGTGATAACACTAGCATGATAAGCTTGGCAAAGAATCTTGTTCAACATTCTAGAACCAAGCATATTGATATTAAACATTACTTCATCAGAGATCATGTTCAAAAGAAAGATGTCAAAGTGATATTCATTCCAACTCATCTTCAACTAGCTGATATCTTCACAAAACCTCTTGCAAAAGATCAATTTTTGTATATTAGACGAGAATTGGGAATGGTAAATCCCAATGAATTGTAAGTTATTTACAGTTTACAAAATGTTAGATGATATTATTTATTGATATTTTGATGATTACTAACTTAAGCATCGGAGTTTCTAGCAATTTGTTTTGCAGGATCATGATATTCTTTTTGGAGTATGAAAAGCAGAGGTTAACAGAGGATAACATTACAGGAGGGACAACTTCAAGTAATGAGCATTACTAGAGTGACAACTTGAAGTAATGGATGCATTACTCGAGTAGCCACTCGAGTAATGAACTTGGAAATGTGCCAGTGAAGCATTAATTTCAAATAAAACGGCACAACGGTTGGAAATGAATAGTCAGAAGGTGAAGAGACAGATTACCTGAGGAAGGCCTCGAGTGAACTTGAACATTACTCGAGTAAGGCCTCGAGTGAACCTGGGTGCAGATCTCAAAACAGCTGAGTTTCAGTTCAAATCTGTTCTAAAGAGTCATCAAATGATCAAGGGAATATACATGGATAATTACAATATTATTCATGCCAGGTACACTCTCAAATTCACTATATTTTAAGATTTCTGGTATGATCACTCGAGTAGCTACTCGAGTGAGGCTGATGATTACTTGAGTAAGCCCTCAAGTGATGTCGGGCCCTAGGTTATTTCAGTCGATACTTGGTATTTCTCATAAAATCGCCTCAAGTGATTCTCCTAGTACTCTCACAAAAACTTTTCAAAATCTCTTTCTCTTCCCACAACCGTCAAAACCCAGTGATCTATGCCTACAAAAACCTCTCAGATTGCACTGAATCGTATGCCCTAAACTCGCGACGCTCATCTCTATTTTTCCAGAAATATTTGATTTTCTCAAACCACAATGGTGAGGACAAAATCTTCCAATCTTAGCACTCCTTCTAAGTCTTCTAAACCATATCAGCCTTTTGATTCTCTTTCATCTCCTCCTATCAAGAAAAGGAAAATTTCTCCTAAATGTAAGACCAAAGCCAAACCGCAAACCAAGCCAAAGGTGAAAAGGGTTGTGATTAAGGAGCCAATTGCCACAAGAGTTCAATCCAAGAAGAGTTCACCTCCTGAAAAAGGAAAAACAACAAAAGAGTCATCTCCTCCTTCTTCTGATTCATCTGACACACCCACTTTTACTCCTAAGCCTCTGAAAAAGCCTAAAGTTAATGAGAAGGTTACCAAAATCATGATAGGCATGCTTGAAGAAGCTTTTCAATCTAAGGAAGCTAAGAAAGGGAAATCTTCAAAGAAACCAAAATAAAGGGATGAAGAAATCACATTTCCTCCAAAGGGATTCAACGTAAGCAAGCTTGAGGAATCTCAGAAGTACCTGAGTCATTTTGCAAGAAGAAATGTTTGTAAGATGCATTACATTGACTATAAGGTTCTTTAAGAGGTATTGAAATTCTATCTGAGTTCCTATCTTGATTCCTACATACCCTGACTCTCTGTTAAACTCCCATTTTGCACCAAAGTAGTGAGGCATTTTTATTGTAACCTTGAACCTATAAATGATCCTATTAGGAAGTCTGTGGAAGAAGAAATGACTTCTAAGGCTAGAGGACAGAGAATTCTAATCTCACCTTCCAGAATCAATACCTAGTTAGGAATAGAGAACCCTCCTGATGATGATTATCCTAACTTAGACTCAAACCAAATATTCTCTATCCTAAGACCTGGTGAGATAGTAGGACCCCTTAATTTCAATCCAAGAGATATGAGTGATTTTCATCGAGTCCTATGGTATATCTATTCTAGAGCCATGGTGAACAAATCCAACAATTTCACACATTTCATTGAGAGGGATTTCAGAAAATTTTCCTCATTGATTCTCAAAGAGCAAAAAGACTTAGGAGAGTATATCTTCAATGAGATCAAGAGATATAGGTATGAAGGAAAACCTATTACTCCAATGCCTTATCCTCAACTTATTTCCTTGTTCCTCAAGAAGAATAAGATTTGGTACTTGGAGAGTATGGAGCCAATTGAGAGGATACACTACTACAAAAAAGTAAAGCTGTGGCGCTTATAATTACATTAACTATGGCGCTAGAGAAGTGCTACATATCTGGACACCACTAAAAAAAGCTGTGGCGCTTGGAAGCGCCACAACATTTTAAATTTTTTTTTAAAAAAAAATACCCTCTTGTGGCGCTTGTTTGAGGAAGTGCCACAGGAGGGGGGCCTCCTGTGGCGCTTGCTTCAGCAAGCACCACAGTAGGGGGTCCTACTGTGGCGTTTACGTCAGCAAGCGCCACAGGAGACCCCCCTCCTGTGGCAATTCCTCAAACAAGCGCCACAGGAGGGTCCCTTTTTTTTTCTTTTTTCTTCTTCTTCTTTTTCCTATGGACATTTTTTATGCTTCCTGATTGTGAAGCTTTATATAAAATGAGTGGCTTTCGTATTTATCATCTCCACAAATTGTCAATCTTTCTATTTTATATTTCAACCTATTATATATATATATATATATAATTTTCACATTTAAAATTCAAGTTCCCTAACAATAATGTTCTTACATTAATACTCTCCAAAGCTAACATAAAAAATATCACAATACAAGAACTTGATATGTGAATACAGTACATCAACAACTAATTAAGTAAATTAAAAGATTACTAAAAAACACAAGCTTGTCGGCAAACATATTTAAACAAAGCAAAAAGGAAAATGAAACAAGCTAGGTTTTCACTCTTTCCTATTAAATTAGGAACAAAAAGGCAAACGTTATATTATGGTTTATCTTAACTAAAAAAAAATTTAAACAAAGCAAGCTAGAATGAAACAGTCTTCTTCTTACAAATCTATTAATTGACCAGCGCAGGGAGTAGGAGACCACGTTGGTGACTCTAGCTTGAGTGACAAGTGAGCGTGTGGGTGTGTTTTTTAGTGTAAGATGATAGGAAATGGAGGGAAGGGGCCGATGGATCCACTAAGAAGATGAGAAAGGGAATGTAGTTTATTGGAGGAGAGAGTAGTTAAATAATTAAAGTGGAGTAGTAGTCAAAAAGAGAAGAAATAGGGGGCGGACACGGGACCACTACGTGGGAAATGAAATAATTAAAAACATTTGAATTTTTAAAAAGAGAAGGAGATCATTTGAATAAAAAAGAGAAGGAGACCATTTGAAATTTTTTTTTAAAAAAAACAAGGGCAAGTGTGGCGCCTAAATAGTTAGGCCCCACACATTGCCATATATCAGCTGTGGCGCCTAATGCTTAGGCGCCACAGCTGATATATAATTTATCATGTGTGGCGCCTATTTATTTAGGCGCCACACATGATATTTGCAGCAGCTGTGGGCCTGATGGGTTGGCGCCACAGCTGCTTGCGTGGCCCCAAGTGTGGCGCCTGCGTAAGCAGGCGACACACTAGGCCTCCTCAATTGTGGCATTTAATCTATTAGGCGCCACAGCTGGTACCCAAAATTAAAAAAAATTATAGAGGTAAAAAAAAAAAGAGAAGCTGTGGCACTTGTTTAAAGAAGGGCCACAAAATGTGCGCCACCTTTTACCCTTTTTGTAGTAGTGATAGCACCAGTGAGGAGGAATCAAATTGGAAAGTTGAATATTGAGATTCCCCTAAAGACTCCTCTAAAAGCAAGCCCTAAGAAAAAGAAGAAAACTGACACAGCAACTAGTCGAATGGATGACACAGTCTTCTGCTCCAGCCAACACATATTCTCCATCCTTCTTTGGTACCGCAATGCAAACATTCATGGAGAACATTCTGAAGAGTTTTCATATTGACATTGCAAATACCAATACGGAGTTGGTAACCCATATGAATGAAAAGATGGGACAACTTGTGGAAAGGATGGATAAGAGGCATGAAGAGTTGCTAGCTGAACAGCGTGCCCAGGGTAAGCTTCTGAGATCCATTATTGCTAGACTTGATGCTATGGCATCTGACTCCTCTATTCCTGGTCCTTCTGGTATTCCTGAGCCCATACCTGTCCCTGAACCTGGGCCCTCTATAGCAACTGAGCATAGACCCTCTAAGAGTGGACCCAGCAATATCTTGTTCTCTATGCCTAACCCTGACACATCCGAGCCAATCCACATCACCACTAATGATCCACCTCAGCCTGTTCAGCCAGAGCCTATACCTACTCCCATTATATCACCTACACGGACTGAGGAGGTGCTTGAGTCTTCACCGGTTGCTACAGAGGAAGTAGAGATTACTTCTCTGGTTCCTTACCCATCATCTCCAGTGAATCCTCCAGAGGATCTTTAGACACCACATGTGAACCTTTCTGACCCTGAACCATAATCTTCAGATCCTTTAAGTTCAGATGGTTCATATGAATCATTGGCATTTCCTGTCACTCCTATCTCAGCAGCCAAGCCACCTACTCCTCCTCATGATTGATTCCACCTTTGTGATGAAGATAAAAAGGGGGAGAAGAACCTGAGTGATTTTGTGATAAATGGCTGAGTTGATGAATTGGGATTTGGGTGTATGGGGCTTTTGGGCACTTTTAAGCTTTTATTTTTGAATTCTAAAGTTTTGGTTATGTAATGAATTCTTCCTTATGAAATTTATTTCTTTATGCTGTTAAAGTTAAACTTCTTTAAAGTTATATTGCTTTGTGGGACTAATGAGTTTTTTTATTGTGTATGCAAGGTGAACAAATAAATAAGAACAAAAACTTTGAAAAGATCTTTAATAAGTTATTTCAAAAGAGTTTTCAGGGTTAAATTGAACAAAAGATTTCATATGAAAAGTATTTACGAAGCTATGTTTGAAAACTCAATTTCAGAAAACTTTGTTCAAAATCACCAAGTTTTGTCATCATCAAAAAGGGGGAGAATGTTAGATCCCATATGTTTTGATGATAACAAAGATTGGATCAATGATATAAAAGGATTTGATGACAAACAAATGAATTTGAACAAAGTGGCAAAACATTACTTGAAGTAATCAGCAAATTCTATGAAGGCTTACTCTAGTGACTACCGAGTAAGGGAAGCTATTACTCGAGTAACCACTCAAGTAATCATAGAGAATTTCATCCAGAGAAGCACTGCCAAAATTTGGAAGAAGTTACTCGAAGGACCACTCAAGTAATCTACAACGTTTATAGACCATTACTCGAGTAGCTACTCGAGTAACATGATTTGCAAAGGCATCACTCGAGTAGCCACTCGAGTAATCTGGTAAAAATTCTTCCAGTAGCTCTCGACCAAGAAAACCAATATTTTACTCAAGTAACCACTCGAGTAACCATATGAGAAAAAGGCACAACTCGAGGGAGCACTCCAGTAATCTACGGAGTTATTTGATCCATTACTCGAGGGATTACTCGAGTATCCAGGTAAGCAAACTCTTGGCCAAGTTTTGAATGATATTACTCAAGGGAATAATCGAGTAATCTGTAAAGTTATTTGGCCTCTACTCGAGGGAGCACTGGAGTAACTTCTCAAGAAAAAACAATGTCACTCGAGTAACCACTCGAGTAATCAGATTACCAGAGTCAGCACCCGAGTAACTTGTGTAGGAAAGATATGGCCACTCGAGTAATCATATATTTCCAAAGTTTGTGATATATCTCACTCCATGTTTTACCCGAGTAATATCTTATGAAAAATGTTAAATTAAGTGAAAGAGGCAAGCTTCACCCAAGAGGGGGTGAATTGGGTGATGTGATAAATTTTTTGGTTGATATGGTGATATGGTAATAGTTGTAGCTAGAGTAGAGTTGAGAGGATAAGCACACAGAGAGTTATACTGGTTCGGCCAAAAATCAGGCCTACGTCCAGTCCTCAGAGATCAAGACCTACTGAGATTTTTACTATTCTTCCAAGATTCAGTGGTCTCTCGGAACACCACAAGACAACAACTGTCCTTGAAAGGACTACGAGTAGAAATACTAGAAATTTCTCTCCCCCTTACAACAAGTCTTATGTGCAGAACAACAAACCTATGACCTTTCTCTCTTGCTTACGTATACAAGTCTTATGAGCAGCAACGTTCTCTCCTGCTTACACCACTGTAAGTCTTACAAGCAGCAACGTTCTCTTCTACTTGTATCTTGTAAGTCTTATGAGCAGAAGGTCCTATTAGGAATTCTCTCACTGATTCTCTCATAAGGAAATCTCCCCTCTCAAGGTCAAAGTACCTTAAGATCAAATGAAAATAGAATTTGAAGTGTATACAGACTCTCTTATAGAGCAAATATAATAAACACTGAAGAACAATATGAATACAGAGAAAATATGAATAACACAGACTCGTGTATTTGCTTGTGTGAATTCTTGCACTTCATTGTTTCTTTTATGGTCTCTAGAACTCTGTATTTATATACATTTGATTTTTCCCGTTTGAATAATGATCATTGTGGAGCGAGGCATGTTACTATGGAACGGCATGCGTATGTTTGAAATCTTTGAACGTGGTAGGTACGTGTTTGGATGGTCGTAATGATGCTGTCTGCCGTTGTTTGACTTCCTCTATGTCTTTCTAATTCAAATGTTCAAACTCCTGTATCACACTCATAATACATGTTAAATGATGTTATATAATAATAATAAATGAAAATAAAATGAATAAATATCATTAAACCATATTCGGATTGAACGCTGTAAGACTAGTGCATTTTGGCTTCTGGCAGAGTATCACTCAAGCATTGTGATGTCTCACTCGAGTGCAACACCATATTTTCACCTTTTGCTTCAGTTTTATCACTTGCACTTCCACAGATTTTGAGAGAGTGCATTTTCACACTTGCGAGTGATGTGGGTCCTCATTCGAGCACTAGTCCCGTCACTCGAGTGCTACTTCATTTTACACTATGAGCCACGTCTCTGGACAACACTCGCACCCAGTTTTATCAAGAGTGTGATTTTGCGCTCGTAAGTGATGTGAGCCCCCACTCGAGAATATATACTCTTACTCGAGTGAGAAGAATATTCTTCTATAATATACTCTTTGTCTTTAGCACTTGCATCAGAATTGAGAGAGTTAGATTCCTCACTCGTGAGTGCTAATGTATCACTTGGGCACATGAACTCTCACTCGGGCATGCTTGTGCTTCTCTGTTCTGCATGACTCTCGGCCAAACACTCACAGTCCCTCACTCCTAGGACTCGGGTGCAGATATTACCATCACTCGAGTATAGAACCTGTGCTCGAGTGAAGTATTGATATCTTGTTTTGACTTTGCTCTCTGTCAAATACTTTCAGTTCAACACTTTCATATGCTCGAGTGCAAAACAACTTCATGCTCGAGTGTTGGTTATAGTGCTCGAGTGCATCAGTAAAATTGACAGTAATTGCTCTCTATCAAACACTTCTTGTCCAACACTTGCATATGCTCGAGTGCAAAAGTGGTTAATGCTCAAGTGTTAACTCTGTTGCTCGAGTGCATCAGCAAAAACTGATAGCATACATCTCTAAACTTTGCCATATGCATTTAGTAACTTTGCAATCATTCTCTAGACTTGTAATAACATACTTTGTACATAACTACCTTTTGTTATCATCAAAACTTGGAATCTAACATTAAGCACTGCCATATTTTTGATAGGTTGACTCGAGGGACCACTCGAGTAACAAACATGATCACTTGAGTAGCCATTCAAGTAAAGTAGTCCAGAAATTATGTTTTTGATCAAATGTTTAATAAATTGTTTTCTATATGATTAACTCTTTATTGCATTAGTATCCTAAGTACATTTACAGAGAAACAATAAAGAGATCATGCAAGAAGAGCAAAGTCAAATACAGTATATGAGATCTCACCTACCACTACCTACCAACAGATAGTTTTCAAATTTGAAGAATTGTCAACCGTTGCTGCCGACTCTAATGGACATGTTTGAATTGCTTCCAACGGATACTACAAATCATCTATATATATAGAGCATTCAAAGAGAAGAAAACAAGACACAAGAACTGAGAATACACTGATCAACACACTCTTAGTGCTTTGTTTTCTTATACTCATTCATTGTACTTCAGTGATTATATATTTGCTCTGTGAGAGATTTTTTCATTATAAACTCAATAATTGTTATTGAGACAACTTAAGGTTGTGGAACCTTGAGTTGGGGATTTGATTGCAACATGTAAGGGGGAGCGAGTGTCCAGGTAAAGGAACTTGCTGTGTACTGAGGTGCCAAGAACCCACTAAATCTTGGAGAATATAGTGAAACTCTCAGAGACGCTCTAAGGACTGGACGTAGGTCAAAGTAGTTGTGGCCGAACCAGTATAAATCCCAGTGTATACTTCGGTGATATTTATCTTTGCTCTCAACTGCTTTAAATATTCGGTTAATTTATTTATACGCAACAAAATTTTTGGTATAACCCAATTCACCCCTCTCTTGGGTGAAACGCTTGCACTAACTGTTGGGCCTCTCCTTCCCCTAACCAAAAAGGACGCCACCTGAAAAAGAGAAAGAGAAGCCAAGATGCTTTTTTTCACACATGGTAATCTTAAGCTCATATTTGTTGACTGGCACACCATTAAACCATCCAAAATGCAAGATTAAATCCCAACCCTCCATTATTCTTTACGATTTCAGCCAAGGGAAGAAAAATTAGAGAAAAATGTGGAGAAATTTAGAGAGACAATAGAAAAAAGAAAGAAGGTGTGTGAATAATGATTTTCCAGGAGTTATGGAGCTGATTTCACCTCTGATTTTGGGGTTTTCAACTCCCGGAGTCTTCTATAATACTATTTTTCTTAGTGAGAGCAACATTTCTATGGTTTTGGATTCTTGATCAGAGGTGTTTGGTGCTATCTAGCTGGCCAGAGTGCCGTTGGAGTACCAAACCGGTTGTAGAAACGTGAAAAGGTAAGCGTAAGCTTTGTTTTGAACCGATTAGTTTAAGGTTTTAATTAGTTTTCTTGGACCCTTGGGCTGCGATATGTTTCGAACAAGCTGGGTTTTTGAGGTCTAATGATGTTTTAACCATGTATATATGATGATATATGGTGTTTGATGATGATATAAGACTAGTTTAAGTGCTGCTAGATTCAAGTTCTATGGGGCAGTCTACTTGTGATGCATTTTTTTTCTGACCAAATGATATCCAATACCTATGCAATTTTACACGATAAAAGTTGACATCCTAAATTTAATTTTATGGGTAAAACATAATTTTTAGATAAGTGAATTTAAAGTTATGATTTTTCAAATTTAAACCCTGTTTCTAGAACAAATTCTGAAACAAATAGGGTTTGACAAATTTCTAAGAATTTTGTGGTTATAATTACTAGATGGTGATATTTTTCCCTAAAAATATATTCAATGCAATTTATTTTTATATATGAAATGTTTCATTTGGACAAGTAGATTGAGAGATATAAATATTTAAAATCTAGTAATGATTCTAGAACTTGTCTTGTGACAGTCTAGGCATTTGTGAAATTTTGGGTTTCTATGGTTCCAGTTTTCAATGGACCATAATTTTTCTTGATAAAGGACTTAAAATTATTTAATTAGCCACTGGAACCATCTCATTTGGATAAACACACTAAAAGTGATTATTTATTAAAATACTTGTTAAAAGCTGGAGTGATGTTTCTGGCAGAAAGGACAAAGTGAACTCGGGGATTTTGGGTGTGTATTTGATTGAAGAAAATATTTTTTCCTCAAATAGACTTAATGAGGGTCACAAAGGACTTTGAACCACCATAATTGGAGTTTCTTAGAAAAAGTTGTGATTTTTCAAAGTTAAGTGAAAAAATTGCCAACTTTTTAATTCCATGCGAATTTAAAGCAAAAAGGGTAAAATGTAATAATTAGAAACTCCAAGGGTTAGGATTAGGCCCTTAAAGTTGTTGAAGGGCCATGTAGCCACATTGTTCATTCATGTATCTTGGCTCTAATGTATGGTTATGTACCTAGGGCTATAAGATGACAAGGAAGAGGAAAATGGAAGGAATCTCAAGCAACTTCAGTGATTGGAAGAAAAAGTACAAGAGGGGACTCAAAGATAAAAGGCAGTAAACTTACTTACTTGTATGTATGTGATGTTTTTGTGGATTGATTTGTTGTATTGCTTTACTTGATTATGTGAAATATGTATGAATGAATGAATGAAGCTCTGATTTCATTTTTGCTGTGGCCATAAGTATATTACACGAAACATTGAGCATGCAGATATGTCACTATGTTAATATGAGCCTACGTAAGGCAAGTATATTATACACTATCATTTATCTTACATGCATTATTTGTTATTGTTTGCTACTGAGATTCCCCCAAATCTTATCCTCCCTCAACCAACTGTACAGGCACGTAAGCATAGAAGAGGAGTGTAGGACAAGGTGCCAAGTGAAGAAGTTTCAAAGAAGAATTTAAGATTATTACTCTCTTATCGGCATGTATAAAATAATGTTAGAAGTGATTAACTATATAATATGCATGACTGATCAAGTGTTTCATAAGCGTAAAATTGAACTAGGAATGTGTAATCGCACAATACGATCCCATTAGTTAAGTAATTTGAGGAATTGATAATAATGAATGGTAGAATTGAAAAGTTAAAGTGAATAATAACCCCGTGAATAAAGTTAATTAATTTGGTAAATATGGTTTTATCGAATGAATAGTGCCCCAAGAATAAAGGTGTAAGTTTTTAGCTGGGAACTTTATTTATTGATTCCCCTGAGCCATAATAACAAAGGCATCGCTTTTGATGCATAATAAAGAGGCATAAGGAATAGGTGTTACATTTGATTACCTTGCATTTCCGCCCCTTTTATATGTGTTGGAAGCATTTCTATTCAATTCTTTTGGGGTTTATTTATAAATTCTGGTTGTTAAGCCATTATTCTTACCAGATATCAGAGTTAGTTCTATTTATAGTTCTTATTCTTAATTGCAGTGAATTTAGTGATCCCGGTTATGGCTTACTTAAATTACATGCATTCGATATTGCTTATTCATACAAATATTCTTGTCGTGTAGATAATTTACATACAGTAAAATAATACACGTTCTTTCCTATTAGATTCTTCGTCTTCTTTCCTTCTTGTTTATCTTCAGCATTCTTTTCTTTCATATTCCTGTACCTATATGGTTGGTGGGGGTGAGTGAGATTCGGGAGAATCTCAATAGCAAACAATACCAAACAATGCATGTAAGATAAATGCTAGTGCATGGCCTTATGTAGGCTCATGTTAACATAGTGACATATCTGCATGCTCAATGTTTCATGCAATATACTTATAGCCACAGTAAAAACAAAATCAAAGCTTCATTCATTCATACATGCTTCACATAATCAAGCAAAGCAATACAAAAAATCAATACACAGCATAAACATCAGCTACATACAAGTAAGTTTACTACCTTTTATCTTTGAGTCCCCTCTTGTACCTTTTCTTCTAACTACTGAAGTTGCTTGAGATCCCTCTTCTTTCTCATCATCTTATGGCCCTAGGTACATAACCATACATTAGAGCCATGATGCATGAATGACCAATGTGGCTACATGGGCCTTTAACAACTTTAAGGGCCAAATCTAACCCTTGGAGTTCCTAATTATTACATTTTACCCTTTTTGCTTTAAATTCGCATGGAATTAAAAAGTTGGCAGATTTTTCTCTTAACTTTGAAAAATCATAACTTTTTCTAGGAAATTCTAATTGGGGTGGTTCAAAGTTCTATGTGAACCTCATTAAGTCAACTTTAAGGAAAAAACATTTTCTTCACTCAAATACACGCCCAAAATCCCAAAGCTCACTCTTTGCCCTTTCTGCTAGAAACATCACTCCAGCTTTTAACATGTATTTTAATAAATCATAACTTTTAGTGTACTTATCCAAATGAGATGGTTCCAGTGGCTAATTAAATAAATTTAAGTCCTTTATCAAGGAAAAATATGGTCTATTGAAAAATGGAACCACAGAAACCCAAAATTTTGCAACTTCCTAGATTGTCACAGGACAAGTTCTAGAATCATTACTAGACTTTAAAAATTCATATCTCTCAGTCTACTTGTCCAAATGATAGATTCATTTATAAAAATAAAGCTCTTTGAATAAATTTTTAGGGAAAAAATCACCATCTAGCAATTACAACCACAAAATTCCTAGAAATTCGTCAAACACTATCTGTTCCAGAATTTGTTCTAGAAATAAGGTTTAAATTTGAAACTTTAAATTCACTTATCCAAAAATTATGTTGTACCCATAAAATTAAAATTCAGGATGTCCACTTTCATCTTGTAAAATTTAATAGCCATTGGATATCATTTGGTTAGTCAAAAACACATTAAAAGCAAACTGCCTAATAGAACTTGAATTTCACAGCACTTAAACTAGTATTATATTATCATCAAACACCATATATCATCATATATTCATGGTTAAAACATCATTATACCTCAAAAACCCAGCTTGGCCAAAATATATGGCAACCTAAGGGTCCACGAAAACTCATTAAAACCTCAAGCCGAATCAAAGGTGAAATCGGATTCGGAAGTTTGGGAAAATCACTGTTCACACACCTTCTCTCTTCTCTCTATATTTCTCCACATTTTCCTCTAATTTTTCTTCCATTGGCTGACATCTTAAAGAATAATAGAGAGTTGGGATTTAATCTTGCATTTTGGATGGTTTCATGGTGTGCCAAGTGTCAACAAATGTGAGCTCAAGATTGCCATGTGTCAAAAAGATCATCTTGGCTTCTCTTTCTCTTTCTTAGGTGGCATCCTTTCTGGTCAAGGGAAGGAAAGGCCTGATGTAATACCCCGAATTTTGAGACTTGAGGCTAGAGAATAAGCCTGAGATAAGTGGACTGCTAAGCCCCGGTTTAGCAAGATCCTAAATTGTGATTAAGAGATAATGACTCCAAAAGTGGATGTGATTAGTGATAAATAACCCTTTTGGAGAATTCGATGTGATTTGGCACTCGAATGTGATTCGTGTGTGTTGTGAGCAGCGCCGAAACCCTGTATTTGAGTTAAATTGTGGATTAACATCCAAATTGACTTAGAATAGAGGGAAGAATTGAATGTGAATTGTGTTGACATGTTGAGATTGTTGTGAAAACATGTCAATGTGAAGTGAATTTGATTGATTTGGTGTTTCCAGTGGATTCCTTGTGAAAATTTATGTGGGAATGATGTTTGGTATGAAAATGGAACCAATAAAAGCAAAGATGCAAAATCTGAAATTCTGTCTAGTGAAACTCTATTATGGGCAGTCAATTTGTGTGAACATTTTGAATAACCAAATGGTGTCTAAAAATTCTGAAACTTTTCAGTCTTATACCTCACATCTCAAGCTTCAAAATGGACATATAATTTATGCCATTTCATTTTGTGAACTGGGAGATATGACTGTCCAAAGTTTGAGGTCGAAAATGGACTCTGTTTTGGGGCAGTGATGAAATTTGTGTAATTCTGGAATTGTGTGGTGATTTTTAGTAATGGCAAATATTTTTCCTATGAATAGGACTTAAATATCTTTCATTTGGCTTTGGAATCACCTCATTTTGAGTTTTCTAGAATTAGTTATGATTTTTTAAAGTTTGGGCAGAAAATCTGCCAGAAAATCCGAAAATGGGAATTATAACATCATCAAAATAAAAGATGACATCAGCATGGAATTAAAAGCAATTCCTTCATCTTCATCAGCCATTTCCTGACGCCATTTGAGAAAGAAAAACGTGAGAGAGAGCTTGGAGAAAATAGGGAGAAGGAAGGAGAAAACTCGTGAGGTAGATCGATTTCTTTAGTGAATTCGTACCTAACGCGTATGATCCTTCTCCTAAGCTTCTCTTCTACATGGATTAAGGTACTTGAAGCTTAATTTTTCTGTTTAAAAGGGGCTAGGGTTCAGCCAAATTGAGTAAAAGCCAGAGGGAGCTTGAGGTAACTTCCGAAACTTCAATCTTTGATTGTTCTGGCTGCTGTGGTTGATTTAATCGGTGAAATTTCACCGGATTGTCTTTGTTTGTAAATTTGGAAAATGGGTTGGCCTAGGGGTTATGCTGCCCAAATTGGGTCTTAATGTTAGTTGTAACCTAATGTAATGGTTAATAAAGTGGTTAGAGTAGAAAGAAACACGTTTACGGAGCCGAAACCGAAAAACCCCAATTTTCCCCGGAGTACTTGTATATTTCGGTTATGGCTATAAATGGGTCTTAGAGTTGGATTTTCAATGATTTTATGGCTCCATTGAGTTCAGGAGCGAAAATTAGGTGGGGTTACAGTTGGTCACTTTTTCGGAAAAGACCGAAAAAGCTTAATTACAAAAACGCCCCTGAAACCCTTAAAGTGGGGTTGCCAAGGGTAAATTTGTAAATTGACATTGAATTTGATAATTCCAAGTCCGGAAATGGATTCCTTGGGCGAAAATATGTCAGAATAGTCCATGTCAAAATTTCAAGAAAAGTACAGCCGGACCTGGTACGGCGGGACCGGGCCAGGTCCCCGGGGGTATTTTAGTAAATTTTCAATATAGCCTCATATAACCCCCAGAAACACTATGGAAGTGTCTAAATAGTACATTTGACATTGTAGGATCGAATGTGAAGCCCCGAGTTGCTGGCACACAAATCGAGGAGAAAAGACTGGAGGTAGGGAACTTATCTCTCCTGCATGCTCTGATAACTGTATTAATGTGTTGATGCATGTTATTGCTTTGCTTGATTATGTGGAACATGTATGAATGATTTAAAGCTATGTTTCAATATATGCTATGGCCATATGTGTATCATTCGAATCATTGAGCTTATAAATTTGTCATTGTATGTATGCATGAGTTATGTGATGCAAGCATGTCATGCGTTAAACACTTATATTGCCTGCATATTGATAATGTTTCCCTACTGAGATTCTCTCGAATCTCACCCTCCTCTACCAACAATTTAGACAGGGCAAGTGGCTCGTGGAGGGAGCGGCTAGAACTCCTTCGAGATGAGAGTTGGTAGTTGGTTACCAAGGCGTTATGAAGACTGTATATGATTCGGTTGAATATATCGTTATGAATGTGAGATGAGATTGTGTAATCCCCATTTGAAGAATTGTAATGGGCAATTGTGCCGTGTATTTTTAGCGAAGGTATGTACCCGGGATTGTCGGGATGAATATGTTGTGCACTCTGATATTTATATGAATGTGATTTATCTTCGAGTAGTAATTGTATTCGAAATGTGAATATGAGACCAAGTTAATATGGTTTTAAAAGGTATTTTTGAAAACCCTATCTCAAGGATGGGATTTTAAATGAGTTTTGATTATTATTGGTCTCTATTTCATTTTAATTGCGTATTTCGGATATAATTACAGAGGGGGTTACACCTGACAATTTGTCTAAACTCTCGGGTTTGGTGTTCGGGAAGTAAAATACGCTATTGGACCAGAGACCGACGGATTTCCCTGAGTTAGATAACATGTGGCATATCTCAAGGATGCCAACACAAAAGGTAAAAAGTAAGTGTCATTATAAGGGACACATGTCACCTTCTTATCAAGCCAACATAAAAGGTACTTTGTACTTTGTCATGATGAGAGGACACTTGTCACTCTCTTGTAAAGCCAACCAAAAAGTAGTCATCATTAACTATCATAACTTACTTTATTAAAGCTACTTTTATCAGTACTTACTTGGGTTTTACTCGGGATTGCTTCATATATACTGAGGCCAGCCAAATGACGCCAGGTTAGAGATAGTGTGTGTATGTGGGCCTCACATGGCGCCACTACCAGTGTCTTTTCCAAAAATGCAGGGTACACGTTTGCCCTAAAAATGCCATGTGCTCACCTATACCAACATATTTTACTCGACCAATCAATCAAATACCTCATGACATAGCTGGATGGCGTCTTTCTACTAATCCAATGACACCGTATATGTGTTCTGTACACGTCTACACCGACTCTTTGATCCTAATGCCTACGCATACTGGGCCCTCTGCCTGGTAGGGCCGAATCACATAGTCCTTCAAAGTCTTGTTATCTCTTGTCATTCTTGGGACTCTTCCCGAATTTTGCTTAGTCATCTTCCTGATACAGGCTTATCCTCAAGTCTCAAGGCCCAAAATTTGGGATATTACAGAATCCCTAATTTATCTTTGACATCAATATTTATTTTTAATTTATTTAATATTTTTACTAGATTTAGAAAGAAAAGGAAGTAATTCTCTTATGGTAAAAATATTAACAACTTGATCAAAACTATGAGTAATTTTCTTAACATAAATATGTTTACTGAAATAAATTTTAGGGAAAATCCCTTATACCATTAAAAATAGCAAAGGACAGAGATGTGATTCCAATATTCATAACATCATAGAGGTGTGAGGGCCTCATCTATCATTTTTGAAATTAAAAGAAAATGACAAAAATGACCCTCTGAAAACTAAAAAAAAGACTAAATTAGAGAGAAAATGGCAAGATGTGGGGAGCAAGAGAGGAGGGAGGCATTAAAAGAAAGTGAAGTAAGCAATTTTTGACACCATAATCTTCTTTTCTTCATCATGAGCCAAGGTGTTGTTGATCTTCATTTTGATGGGTGTCTTTAGTGGGTAGCTGGGTTTTTAGTTTGGAGGAAGGTGAACGTGTTGGAAATTGTGCCCTAAGGGCCAATCATTATACTTTGAACATTATTAATTTAATGAAATTTCTCCATTCTGTTATCATATTATTTTCATGTTAACTGTGATAATTGTATCCTAGGATAAATCATAAAGATTGTCCTAAAATGTCCCTAGTTGGTCATTTATGAAGCAGTAGAGATGAAACAAGACCAGTATGACTTTGATAAGATATGGAGATACGAATCAAAGTCTTAGGCACTTGTAAGAGTACAAGGTACTGGACCGACCCACTATGAGAAAGCTACATGGATCAAGTCATAAGCTTTTCTCATGTATAACCACGTCACAATGCCCTTTGACCTGAGGTCATCATGGATTCCTACATGAGAGTTGCTAAGCTTTAAACTAGTCAAAAGTCACTTTTGACCAGGTGATGATAAAGGTTATGATCGGACTTGGTGGTTTTTCATGTAGAGGAATATTAATTATCAAGATGGAATTTGTCCCTCACATTAGTAGAGAGATATTACTGGGCCCCTTGATGAATGAGTCTGAGAAATGTATGGCCATACTATGATGGAAAGGAGTTTCCATTTCTGCTGTCAAACTACTCATGAATCAAGAAAGTAATGGTCAGGAATAAGAGGATAACATTATCTATGCCTCATCCTTGACCAATATATCGTGTGATAAAAGGGACGTGACATGGTTGTATGACAGGTTGTATCATGTTAACGATCCTTATATGAATTGAGTAGTCGTAATGTCTTGCTAGAGATCACTTGCGACTTATGGGGTAGTACAGTTATTCACCCACTGCCAGCTTCGTATGGGCCTATAGGGTCGCACGCAAGAATGACCCAACATGAGATAATGTTTAATCTAGGGTGGATGAATTTTATATTTATATATATAATATAAGATTCATTAATAATATTATATATATATATATATATATGTATGTATTTTCGAAATACATATTATATATATATGTATATATATTATATGAAATTATTATAGTGTTAGTTTTAAATTTAATTTTATTAAGATAAATTAGATTTAATAACTAACATGATAGAGATATAGTATCTCAGATTTAATTTATGAAGATAAATTAAATCTAATGGCTCTTTATTTGGATTAAATAAATAGGTTAAATTAAAATTGTTGGATAGATTTAATTTAAACTTAATTTATTTAATTAGCTCATCAAGATAATTAATTGTTAATTAATTTCAAAATTAATAAAGATTAATTTTGAAATTCAAATATAGCCCTATAGGTTATAAACTTGATAGAGCAGACATACTCATACACGGATGATAATTTAGAGCCGTAAGGGAAACCCTATGAGACATTGGAGACGCTAGCATGTAGTCTGTGTTGGAGAACATTTGTGTGGATACCGGTAGAAGGAGTGGACCTAACGTGTTGGCTCCTAAAGATCGAAAACCCTGAATTGAAAAAGGTACAAATCTTTCTAACTCGATTCAAACGCCGTTGATAGATCCTTGACTAGGTTCTGTGAAAATTTAAAATTCTTCCGCTGTGCCTGCCGATCCTAACAGAACGTTGATGTGTGAAGGTGGTAGGAGATTGAAATTGTAATCCTGACTGTGAAGTTGAATATTGTGATCAAAGTTGATGAATGGCTGATTGTTGCTGGGAAAATCAAAGGTGCTCGTTGGTGATGTGAGTGTTAGGTATGTTTGGTTTTAGGGGAGGAGAGGAGAGGGAGGGGAAGGGGGTAAATTACAATTTTGGACAGGTGAAACCCAAAATTTACCCTCTCATTATTTTAAATTTTGGATTCCCGCCCAAAATTTACCCTCTCATTCCTTGTAAATTTTGGGTTCCTGCCCAAAATTTAAATACCTTCAACCTAAAAAGGTAATTTACCCCTTCCCCTCCCTCCCCTCCCTTCAAACCAAACACACTAATGTCCCCTTGTCATTGAATATAAGAATATCATTGTACTATGATGGCCTTGCTGGTGTTTGGGAAATGCCAAAAGTAGAGTTGTTATTGTCTTATGAACAATAATTAATCCATGCATGCATTCTCATTTTCACAAGTGGTCATTTTGAAATGGATAGTTGTCATTTAAAAAACTTGTTAAAAAATCTTCATATAATCAGGTTCAAAAATTATATAGTTTGCAAAGTGTCCTACATAACCAGAAAATTTAAGAGAAATAACAATGATCCTTTTTTTTAGCAAAACAATTATCCTTTTGAGGCATAAAAAAATGAAGGCATGACATGAAGAAAATATTTTAAAAAAGAAAGAAAAACACAGAAACTTGAGACCAAAGAAATGGATTGAACAATTTTTTATACACAAATTTTTTCAATAATATGATAGTTCTTATTTTACAATTTTAATTTTAATAATTAAGGCATCAAATTATATACATATAATTAATATAGGGAAAATGACACACAAGTCCCAAGGAAGAGAAGTAATTACAAGCAAGTCCCTTAAAATCATGAAATTGCATTGAAGTTTCGTGAGACCTAGGTGATATTAATTCTTATTGTGAAAAGACGTCCTTCCCTTTGTTTATTTGAAATGAAATCTGAGAAGGGGATTAGGGCTCATAACACACGATTGAAGTCTCTTACTTACCAAGCTCTCATCTTATCGCAATGCTCGTCTTTATCTTCTTCTCTTCTTGTCATTGTCTGCCATGGTCACCAGTCAACATCATCCATGTCATGACACTTCATTGCAATTTGCTTATTTTAAGGGACCTAGTTCTAATTATTCCTACTACGTGGGACTTGATTGCAATTTTTCCAATAATATATATATTATAAAATCATCATCTCCTTTCAATCATTTTATTTAAAATTTATTTTTAATTACTCATCCAAATAAGTTTCAATTTGTCAAACTGACTTTTTTCACAAAAGTCTAAAATCAAACCAAACATTAACTACATTATATAATCTGACATTTATTCTATATTAAGTTTGCAAAAGCAAGATGGAAAAAAAGCCACTTCTACCACCGCCAATCCAAACACACCCTAAATTTTGAGCATCTTGAAGAGTTTACCGTTTAGCATGCATATCGAAGCACGAGTCAGGTTTTTAGTAGGTGGTTACAACTTGCAACCATTTGAAACCAAATACACTCATTAAGCAATAAAACCTCCAACGAAGAAAATTTAATTTCACCATTAGATATGAAAGTACTAACATAGTATAATAGTATATGTGATAACATAAATAATTTCTTGACAAGCCTCCTCATGCCCATAAAAAGTCACCATATCATATTTAAGCACTTAAAATGAATACTCTTTAAGCAATAAATAAATATATGAGAAGTAGGAGAGAAATTAAATTTCACTTTCCAATTATAAAAAATACTAAGCATCATAAATATTATAGAATTCATAATAGAAAATTATGTTATCAATCATAAGGAGCATCATTAATATATTAATATAAAAGTTTCTCTTGCCAACACATTTTCTTTTTTATTTATGCCAAAATGTTGCCCGGGAAAAGGACATTAACAACGGTAACCGTAATCTCATTTGTGTCACAGATACAATCAATATAGAGAGCTTCGGTCTCTCTATGTATCCTCTCACCTTCTCATCTTCTTCTTCAACAAGGCCATACAATCAGTAGGTAATATGTCTTAATATTGTTAGCAAAATTTGTAAAGGACAACAAAATAATTGTTTCAAGCCATGTTCAAGGACGTTGTCCACAAGAGATATTCAACAACTCCCTTAAGTGGCACACCCTAAGATTAAATCAACCCAACAACTCATCCTACGAGGATGCATGGTGACAAAACTGACAAAAGATAAAGTAATCTTAGCAAGCAATAACTGATACTTCTTATTCTCTTTTACTTATGGTGTGATGATGAGTATTTATAGGTAATAAATTGATGCTTTGAAGTGGTTCTTCTTGAAGCTAACCATTTGTCATATTCATTAACCATGGTGATTCATGAACCAACATGTAATATACCAAAATTTGGTAATTCGTATTGCGTTGTATGTGAAATTAACGGGATAAATATACCATGCACAAGTGTATGATAGCACTTGTGTCTCCTTAAGGGGCATGCAAAAGGTGCCATATTCAAGGAATTTAAGCAAGAATTGCACCATCTAATGATATTTCTGTTAGGATCAGTAGGCACAGCGGAAGAATTTTAAAAATTTTCATCGATCCTAATCGAGGATCTATCAACGGCGTTTAAACCAAGTTAGAAGGATTCATACCTTTTTGATGATTCAGAGTTTTCACGATCTCTAGGAGTCAACACGTCAGGTCCGCTCCCTCTACCAGTATCTACACGAATGCTCTCCAACCGAGACTGCGTGCTAGCGCCTCTAATGTCTCCTAGGGTTTCACTTGCGGCTCTCAATTCTCATGTGCATATGAATATATCTGCTCTATCAAGTTTATAATCTATGAGAGCTATTTTCAAATTTCAAAATTAATCATCATTAATTTCGAAATTAATTAACAATTAATTATCTTGATGAGCTAATTAAATAAATTCAGTTTAAATTAAATCTGTCCAACAGTTTTAATTTAACCTATTTATTTAATCCAAATAAAGAGCCATTTAATTTATCTTCATAAATTAAATCTGAGATACTATATCTCTATCATGTTAGTTATTAAATTTAATATATCTTAATAAATTAAATTTAAAAATAACACAATATAATAATATCATATAATATATATATACATATATATATATATATATAAGATATATATTTTGAAAATATATATATCTATATAATATTATTAAATATAATAATATCATATAATACACACACACACACACATATATATATAAGATATATATTTCAAAAATATATATATCTATATAATATTATTAATGAATTTTATATTATATATATATATAAAATTCATCCACCCTAAATTAAACATTATCTCGTGTTGGGCCATTCTTGTGTGCGACCCTGTAGGCCCATATGAAGTTGGCAGTGGGCCAATAACTATACTAACCCAAAAGTCGCAAGCGGCCTCTAGCAAGACATTACGACTACCCAATTCATATGAGGATCATTATCAGGATGCAACCTGTCATACAACAATGTCATGTCCCTTTTGTCACATGATATATCGATCAAGGATAAGGCATGGATAATGTCATCCTCTTGTTCCTTACCATTACTTTCTCGATTCCTGTGTAGCCTGATAACAGAGACAGAAACTCCTTTCATTATAGTATGGCCATACATTTCTCAGACTCACTCATCGAGGGCCCCAGTAATATCTCTCTACTAATGTGAGAGACAAATTCCATCTTGATCATTCATATTCCTCTGCATGAAAAACCACTAAGCCCGATCGTAGCCTTTATCATCACCCGGTCAAAAGTGACTTTTGACTAGTTCAAAGCTTAGCAACTCTTATGTAGGAATCCATGATGACATCAGGTCTAAGGGCATTGTGACGTGGTTATACATGAGAAAAGCTTATGACTTAATCCATGTAGCTTTCTCATAGTGGGTCGGTCCAGCACCTTGTACTCTTACAAGTGCCTAAGACTTTGATTCGTATCTCCTTATCTTATCAAAGTCATACTGGTTTCATTGCAGAAGTAGCAAACTCCTTCCTTTGGAGGCTTTGCCTTCTTGGGTACAGGCTTGGTTTCGGGCTTGTTTGACTCTTTGGTCTTACCACCTGAGCCATTACCCTTCCATTTGCCCTTCCCTTTCTTTTTCATACCCTTTCCTTTCTGAACAATCAAAACTGTGCTAGGCTTTTTCTTAATGCTTTGCTCAGCAGTTTTGAGCATCCCATGCAGCTCAGAAATTGATTTCTCTATGTTGTTCATATTGTAGATCATAAAAAACTGGTCATAACTCTCCAGGAGTGAGTTGAGGATCAAATCCGTAGCTAACTCCTGGCTCATGGGAAATCCAAGCCTCTCAAGGTGATCAATATAGCCTTTCATCTGTAACACGTGAGTACTAACTGATGCACCTTCATCCATTTTGCAGGAATGTAAGGCCTTTATGGTCTCATACCTTTCTTGCCTTGCCTGTTGCTGGAACATTTCCTTGAGATGTACAATCATCTCATGAGCCTCCATGAGTTCCAGATCTCTTTGGAGCTCTGGAACCATAGTGGTAAGCATCAGGCAACCTACATCCACAGAGTCATCCTTATGCTTTGTGTAAGCATCTCTCTGAGCTCTTGGAGCATTGGCTGCAGGCTCCTCAGGAATGGGTTGATCTAGGACATAAGCCTTTCTTTCCTGCTTGAGAACAATTCTCAAGTTCCTGAACCAATCAAGAAAGTTTGTCCCATTGAGTTGTCCTTCTCAAGGATCGATCGCAAAGATAGTGTAGCAGTATTACTAGTCGACATGATTCTACAATTAAAATATGCAAAGTTAGTTAGTAATCTCCCACTAAATTAACAACCCTCAATATAATAATTAGTGGGCTAAGATCCATATTTGGCTTAAACTTAAGTCTGCTTTGGCAAGACGCTTAAATTCAAGTTATTTAGGTAGGTAACCTATTTACCAATTACATCACATGTAACTCTTAGATCTTTATGGGATTTAACCATCATATGATCCGGCATGTTTAACCCCATCTAATGCCTTGAGATTCAAAACCGTTTTATTAATCTCAATTAAGTCAAAACAATAATGAATATTATGAGCAGCACCATTACTCAAGCTTGTCTCATCAAGATAACTCAAGTGCATCCACTTTGGTGGTTTCCACAATTGAGCGATCTAGGTTTTGACAAGTATTCATTAATTGACGACATTATGACTTAAGATTTGATTCAGAGGGCTTAATTAATTAGTTTTGTTTATATGGATGCAATCGTGGTTGTATCTCATACAGATAAATACATATAAACATAAAAGTAATCATGCAATGATCTTATCAAAAGCAGAATTTAAACATGACACAACATGGCTTACCTAACCTAAAATCCTCCCAAGCCAATGAGAGGACTTCTCTAAATAAAAAAGAAATACATTGAGAGAAACCTCGTTTAAACATTCAAGGGGAGTGAGATGAGAAGAGAATGTACATTGAGAGTATTTAGAGGAAGGCACGGCACGCATGCCGTATTTATATATTACAACCTTTGTAAAATTCTAAAGCCATGTTGTTCACCATACCCAAACAAGGATAAATAACAAACCACAACAAGAATTCATACAATATGAAAAGCAATAAATGTCGTGATCAGATTACATGTTTCAAAACCGAAAACGAAACAATTTCAAGATTCAATTTAAACGAAAACGAAAATCAACGGAATTACAAGATCACATCTTTCTAAATAATTTCATTACGTATTAACCAAATCACATGCATATTTGAGTGTTTCATATAAACATACGTACACATCCCATATATATCACATGTATAAGAATCATAAACTCAATTTAAACGCACAATTGACCTGGCTCTAATGCCATTGTTAGGATCGGTAGGCACAGCGGAAGAATTTTAAAAATTTTCACCGATCCTAATCGAGGATCTATTAACGCGTTTAAACCAAGTTGGAAGAATTCATACCTTTTTTATGATTCAGAGTTTTCACGATCTCTAGGAGCCAACACGTCAGGTCTGCTCCCTCTACCGATATCCACACGAATGCTCTCCAACCGAGACTGCGTGCTAGCGCCTCTAATGTCTCCTAGGGTTTCACTTGCGGCTCTCAATTCTCATATGCGTATGAATATATATGCTCTATCAAGTTTATAACCTATGAGGGCTATTTTCAAATTTCAAAATTAATCATCATTAATTTTGAAATTAATTAACAATTAATTATCTTGATGAGCTAATTAAATAAATTCAGTTTAAATTAAATCTGTCCAACATTTTTAATTTAACCTATTTATTTAATCCAAATAAAGAGCCATCTAAGTTATCTTCATAAATTAAATCTGAGATACTATATCTCTATCATGTTAGTTATTAAATTTAATATATCTTAATAAATTAAATTTAAAACTAACACAATATAATAATATCATATAATATATATACACATATATATATATATATAAGATATATATTTCGAAAATATATATATCTATATAATATTATTAAATATAATAATATCATATAATATATATACACACACATATATATATATATATATAAGATATATATTTCAAAAATATATATATCTATATAATATTATTAATGAATTTTATATTATATATATATATATATATAATTCATCCACCCTAAATTAAACATTATCTCGTGTTGGGCCATTCTTGTGTGCGACCCTGTAGGCCCATATGAAGTTGGCAGTGGGCCAATAACTATACTAACCCAAAAGTCGCAAGCGGCCTCTAGCAAGATATTACGACTACCCAATTCATATGAGGATCGTTATCACGATGTAACCTGTCATACAACCATGTCACGTCCCTTTTGTCACACGATATATCGATCAAGGATAAGGCATGGATAATGTCATTCTCTTGTTCCTTACCATTACTTTCTCGATTCCTGAGTAGCCTGATAACAGAGACAGAAACTCCTTTCATCATAGTATGGCCATACATTTCTCAGACTCACTCATCGAGGGGCCCAGTAATATCTCTCTACTAATGTGAGGGACAAATTCCATCTTGATCATTCATATTCCTCTGCATGAAAAACCACTAAGCCCGATCGTAGCCTTTATCATCACCCGGTCAAAAGTGACTTTTGACTAGTTCAAAGCTAGCAACTCTCATGTAGGAATCCATGATGACCTCAGGTCTAAGGGCATTGTGACGTGGTTATACATGAGAAAAGCTTATGACTTGATCCATGTAGCTTTCTCATAGTGGGTCGGTCCAGCACCTTGTACTCTTACAAGTGCCTAAGACTTTGATTCGTATCTCCATATCTTATCAAAGTCATACTGGTCTTGTTTCATCTCTGCTCCCGTATAGATGACCGATCAGGGACATTTTAGGACAATCTTCATAAATTATCCAAGGATACAATTATTACAGTTAACATGCAAATAATATGATAACAGAATGGAGAAATTTCATTAAAATAATAATGTTTAAAGTACAATGATTGGCCCTTAGGGCACAGTTTCCAACAATTTCCACGAATATCCGGCATTTTCTAAGATACACTAGTACATACTCGGCATTTCCCTGAGAGACAAAATATGTGATGCCATCTTAGGCCCACTTAGATACACTTGGCGCATTCTTGAACCCACAAGGGCATGTAGCACCAAACCTAGTAAACTCCATAAAAAGTAGCTTTTTGTAAAGTAGCTTTATTAAAGCAGCTTTATTAAAGCCATTTTTTGACTTTCACTCCTGATTGACCAATCATGAAGTGCCAGCCAACCCTAGTCAACTCCTCTGGCATCATATGTCCAAAATCCGGGACAACTCATTGGACACCTGTCTAGCCACATGCCTGACTTCCCCAAACACCGAACACAGAAGCCAGATGAAATCATCTGAGCTCTCCTCCCCTGATCATAAAGGTTGTCCAAGGAATGTGATAGGGAGAGGAGACAGGTTTCAAAAGGCTTACTGGGCACCTTGAGCAAGCGGAATGCCTGACACTCTGGGATTTTTAACATATGAAACTTGTTATCACCCTATATAGATGATATGTATGCTTTCTTCTTCTGCTTCTTCTTGTCTTTGTTTCTAAAGCATTCTGATTTGATGTGTCTAGGCTTCCCACATTCATAGCATACTATCTGTTATTCCTTGTTCTCTTTCTTGCTTGGCCCACCTTGATAATTTTTAAAGTTCTTTTGGCCTCTTCTATAGAACTTCTTGAATTTTCTCACAATCATTCCTATGTCATCATCATCAGGAACATCTTCGTTTTCAGAAGACTCTTCTTCCTTGATAGCTTTAAATGAAACTCCTCTTTTCTTTTTATCATCGAATTCTTCTAGTTCCTTCTTGAATCTCAACTTCCCTTCATACTTAGAAAAGCTGCCAAAGAGAGCCGCTACAGATCTCATTGACTCTCCTTTAGCTTCTTCGATAGCTGTCACCTTTGCTTCCTATTCTTTCATAAGAATATTAAGAATCTTTCTTACCTGGGAATTTTAGTCAAATGATTTCCCAAGTGCAGATAGTTGATTAACAAGATGAGTATATCTGAGTTCGAATTCTGAGATTCTTTCTCCAGGTTTCATACGAAATAGATCATACTCTATAATTAGAGTATTGACTCTATTTTCTTTGATTTTGGGTGTGCCTTCGTGAGCGATTTCAAGAGCATCCCATATATCTTGGCTGTTGGTAGAGTGCAGATTCAGAAATATTCCTTTTAATTGAGGGCACTCTATATCATTAAAATAGATTTACTATTTAACGTTACTAACCTCTTGTCATCTTCGTCAAACTCCTATTTAATGACTCTATCTTCGATTTTCTTCATTGGAACATAGTCACTGTCTTGTATGACATTCCATAGACCGTATTTGTTAACCATCACGAACACTCTGAACTTAGCTTTCCAAAATAAAAAATGTTCTCCAGCAAAACCAGGAGGTTTAATGATAGAGGCTCCATCTGGAAGGATGTTCACACCCATTGTTGCCATTTACCAAATCCTTCTCAAGCTATTAGGCTCTTTGGAGAAGACCTTGCTCTGATACTAAATGAAAGAGGCAAGCTTCACCCAAGAGAGGGGTGAATTGGGTGATGTGATAAATATTATAGTTGATGCGATGATATAGCAATAGCTGTAGATAGAGTAGAGTTGAGAAGATAAGTACACAGAGAGTTATATTGGTTTGGCCCAAAATCCAGGCCTACATCCAGTCCTCAGCGATCAAGACCTACTGAGATTTTTAGTATACTTCCAAGATTCAGTGGACTCTTGGAACGCCGCAAAACAACAATCATCCTTGAATGGACTATGAGCAGAAATATTCTAACACTAGAAATTTCTCTCTCCCTTACGACAAGTCTTACGTGCAAAAAAATAAACCTATGACCTTTTTCTCTTGCTTAAGTATACAAGTCTTATGAGCAGCAATGTTTTCTCCTGCTTACACCACTGTAAGTCTTACGAGCAGCAACGTTCTCTACTGCTTGTGCCTTGTAAGTCTTATGAGCATAAAGTCCTACTAGGAATTCTCTCAATTGCTTCTCTTGTAAGGAAATCTACCCTTGCAAGGTCCCAGTACCTTGAGATCAAATAGAAAATAGAATATGAAGTGTATATAGACTCTCTTACATAGCAAATATGATAAACATTGAAGAATGTTATGAATGCAGAGAAAATATGAAAAATAGAGACTCATGAATTTGCTTGTGTGAATTCTTGTTCTTAGTTATTTTTTATGGTCTCTAAAGCTCTACATTTATAGCCAGTTGATTTTGCCCATTGAATAATAATCATTATGGAGCAGAGCATTTTACAGTGGAACTGCATGCGCTTATTTGAAATCATTGAACATAGTAGGTACGTGCTTGGTTAGCGTAATGATTCTGTCTACCGTTGTTTGACTTCCTCTATGCTTTTCTAATTCAAATGATCAACCACATGTATCACACTTGTAATATATGTTAAATGATGTTAAATAATAATAACAAGTGGAAATAGGATGATTAAATAATATTAAACCATTTTGGATTGATCATCGTAAGACAGGTGCGTTTTAGCTTCTTATAGAGCATCACTCAAGTGAAAGCAGGCTCACTCGAGTGCAATACCATATTTTCTCTTTTTGCTTCAGCTTTATACTTGTACTTCCATGTGATTTTGAGAGAGTGCATTTTCACACTTGCTAGTGATGTGGGTCATCACTCGAGTGCAAATCCTCTCACTTGAGTGTACTTATATTTTTCACTATGAACCACGTCTCTAGTTAACACTCGCATCCCATTTTATCAAGAGTGTAATTTTGCACTTGCAGGTGAATTGGGCCCTCACTCGAGCATACATAGTCTCACTCAAGTGGACAGTATATTCTTCTATAAGATACTCTTTGTCTTCAGCACTTGCATCAGAATGGAGAGAGTTAGATTTCTTACTTACGGGTGCTAGGTATCACTCGGGTGCATGTACTCTCACTCGGGCATGATTATTCTTCTCTATTCTGCATGACTCTCGGCAAACACTTGTTGTCCCTTACTTGCTTGAACTCAAGTGCAATAGACATCTCTAGTTATCTTGCTCTCCGGTAAGCATTCCCTGTGCCACACTTGCAAGGACTTGGGTGCACTTAAGGCTATCACTCGAGTACAGAGTCTGTGCTCAAGTGAGGTGATGTTATCCTATCTCTAATTGTGCTCTCTGTCAAACACCTGCACGAGTGTGTCTTCATGCTTGAGTACAGATCACGCCATCACTCGAGTTGTCCTGGTATTTTCAGTAAGAATCTGCTTCTATCAAACACTTGTTGTGCAACACTCTCTTGTGCTCGAGTGCAAAAGTGCTTAATGCTTGAGTGCTTGCTCCATCACGCGAGTGTATCAGTTAAACTGACAACAAACACCCCTAAACTTGTGAAATGCATTTGGTAACATTTTTAACCATTGCAAAGTATGAGTTTCTTACTATAACACAAAATTATCTTTTTGTTATCATCAAAACTTGGAATCTAATAGATATCAATGCACATGATAATGGTATCAGTGCTCAAGTAGTGGTATTAGTGGTATCAAAGGGCACTAGTATGAAAATGTATAATTGTGGTATCAATAACGTTAAGGGCATACTAGCTAATAAGCAACATTCAAAAATTATAAGCAGAAAAACTACTCTGATATTGATTATGAATGAAAATTAAGAACTGATTATTCACGACCAAGTTAGGAAGGGGATCAACTAAACAGTAGCTTAATATAAATTTTCTGGTGTGTTTGGTGTTTAAAACCCTCTCACAAAAATCTTGCTTAGTTCAGGCAACGATTGTATGAGCAGAAATTTTGTTGAAAACTAAATAGTTGTTCAGGCAAGATTTGGTTTAGTGTATTACAAACTACTGTGTAATTAGTGAATTTATTGAATGCCAATGTCAGTGCCTTATCTTAAATTTAACATTTGCAGTTAATTTGACTATTTTTTGGCCTTGAAGTGCGAGTGTGATAGAAATTATTATAACAGACAAGTCAAATTATAATTATTATAAGGGAATTACAATCCATGAAAACCGCAGGTGCGTTGGTTACCCCAAACCATAATGACCAATACTCATTCTCATCCAAAACTTCACAATAAACCTAGTGGTAACCCAAAACAACCAAACTTCCACTCAAACAACACAATCTCAACTCTAACCCACAAAACCACTCAAAACCACAAATTGCCAAACTTCTTCTTTTCAAATCCACACCACAACCATTGACTCCCAAACACTATTTAGCATCTATTTCACTACATTAGATCACTTAATTCACATCTTCTAAAATCACCAGAAATCAGGGCAAAAATCTAGAATTTGCTAAACTAAACCAATAGTCATAACATTTACATCCAACTTCATCAAAAACTTACCTCTTAAGCTTGCTGGAATCAAAAATTTGATTCCACAACTTTCAAATTCCCTCAAGTTGCCACACACCACCAATCAAAAGTCTGAAAGCATGGAAATAAAGCTCTTGACCATTTGAACAATATCAATGAAGGGTGGTTAGGCATATGAAGTCATTTACTTACCAAAACTTAAGCTTTTCACTTCCTCTTTCTTGGTTGTCTTCAGCGAAAATAGAGGTGAGAGGAGAGATGAAGGAGTGAGTGGATGATGATAATATTTTTCCCTCACACATACACACATAATCGACTAGGAAGAGAGAGGGAAGAGAAAATGGTTTGAAAGTTTGACTTTAATCCAAGGGTCCTTATTTTGCCACTTGGCTCCCTCTCATTCTTCCTATCATGATTTCATATGAGCCTGCGTGCATAGGATTCCACCTCTTGTTCTTTCAATCCTAGCCATTGATCTTGATTACTAAGGAGTTTTTTCGTCGGTAGCTGACCAAACGGTCGGTAAATTTACCATTTTGCCCCTGATTGCTCCAATACTCATTAAACCATCACTAAGCATCTTTATATCATATTGCACACATATACTTCAAAATGCTCGATTAATATTAATTACATCACTTTGCAGTTATTAATCCTTGATTACAATCCAGGATATTACAAAAAATGTATGTGATAGTATTGTTGGGACATTGCTCAACATACAAGGAAGTTCTAAGGATGATGTGAAGGCAAGATTAGACTTGCAAGAAATAGGAATACGAGAAGATTTGCATCTAAGGCCATATGGTAATAGAACTTTTTGTCCTCCAGCTGCTCATACTTTGTCTAAGGATGAGAAAAGAAGCTTTTGTGAGTATTTACATTTCCCTCAGGGTATTCTTCAAATTTTAAAAAGCTTGTATCGATGAAAGACTTGAAGTTAATAGGGCTAAAGTCTCATGATTGTCATGTCTTTTGCAACAACTACTCCCAGTAGCTATTCAAGGCATTGCCGAATATGATCTTTAACACATATTGACTAGACTTTGTTTCTTCTTCAATGCCACTTGTTGTAAAGTCATTGACACGGAAAGATTGAAGGAATTGGAAAATGAAGGATATATGATCTTGTGCCAGCTTGAGAAGCTTTTTCTTCCTTCGTTTTTTAAAATCATGGTACACTTGATTGTTCATCTAGTGAGGGAGATAAAGTTGTGTGGCCCTATCTATTTCCGGTGGATGTACCCAATCGAAAGAACTATGAAAATCCTAAAAGGGTATGTGAAGAACCCCAACTGACCTGAAGCATCTATTATTCAAAAATATATTTCTGAAGAAGCTATGGAATTTTGTCAACATTATTTGTCAAATGTACGACATATTGGCCTTCCTAAACGTCATGATCAAGAAAGGGGTAGACACGGGGCAACAGTAAAGAGCATAGATGCTGATGAATTGCAACAAGTCCACTTGTACATCTTGAACAATGTTGATGAAGTTCAATATTATATGAATGCCTATAAAGAAATTGTACGGAAACAAAATAGTCGAATGACTGAAAAAAGGTTAATTAGGGAGCATAACAGAACTTTCGCACATTGGTTCAAACAAAAGGTTGATGGAGAAGAATGTATTTTTGATACAATAAATTGGTTAGCACGTGGTCCTGAAGTTGATGTTATAAGTTGGACTTCATTTGTGATCAATGATTATACCTTTTACACGAAGTCCCTAGATAATAAGAGCACCGTCCAAAACAGTGGTGTTGTATTAATGGCTGAATCTATGCACTTCTCTAGTTTGAAAGATAAGAACCCTATATTGGCTTCCATACCTTATTATGGGGTGATTGAAGAGATTTGGGTGGTTGACTATGTTAAAATTAGATTTCCCATTTTCAAATGTAAGTGGGTAGATGTCAATAATGATGTAAAGATCGATAGGTTAGGATTTACATTAATAGATCTGAATAATAGAAGTTTTGGAGATGAACCTTTCATTATGGCAGATCAGGCGCAACAAGTGTTCAATATCACTGATCAGGAAAATAAAATGTGGTCTGTAGCTCTCCAAGGAAAAAGGGTCGTTGATATTGACGAGAAAAGTAGCTCAAATTATGATCTTCTTGAGACTCTTTCTTTTTCCAGGGGTCTACTAGAATTGAACGAAGAAGATGAAGCAGATAATGCGCACGACACAAGAAATGATCATCACGAGGGAATATGGGAGGATATCTCTTTAAGATACTACTTTGAAGTTAACTAACTAAAGTAATTATGATTATGATTTATATCCAAAGAATATGTTTAGTTATTTTATCGATATAGTCTTCTCATGTCATAGCTTAGGATTTATCTTTCTTTGTTGTTGTTACAGGCAAATGACGAATCCCCAGCATCCTAGTGTAGAGGATCAACCACCTACTGTACCTCTGAGTCAGCCACCTAGTGCTCAAGAGAGTCAACCAGCTAGTGCTCAGCAGAGTTAGCCAGCTAGTGTTAATCAAGGCGAGCCTAGCAATACTCGGAGCCAGGGTCATAGTGAGCGCGGTAGCCAGTCTATACGGAGGGGTAGATGTGGCACACGATTGATAGATGTTTCCCTCAGTCAAAGTGTAGGACAAAAGATACCGATCGAGTTTGATAGATATTAGAAACCAAATGGGCTTAATGCAAGCCGATATAGGATTTTTGTTGGCCTCCTTGCATACAACAAGCCGAGCATCCTAATAGAGGAGTGGAGAAATGTCGATGAAAAGGTGAAATAACATATTTAGGACACTATCCAGGTATACAATTCTCTTCTGTATGTAAGTAATTATTATCAAATATGTCACAAATTTATCACTTACTCCTTCAATACATGCATTCCAGCTCACCTACGACGTTTCTCAGAGTAAGATCTTATACAACAAGATAATGACGTATTGTTATGAGCGCTGGAGCAAGTTTAAGACAAATCTGACCAACAACTACATTCATATCGAGGTGAAAGATGGTCAGCCTTGTCCTAAACTGTGAGACCAATATACATTTCTTGATCAAGCGACTTGGCAAGCATTTGTTAGGCTTCGAACTACTCCAGAATCTTTGGTTAGTTGACTTTTTTTTTTTTATTTAGCAATTATCTTAATTGATTATAACACTTTCCTTTTGTATAATTTCTTATTCGTAGGCAAAAAGGAAAATAGCACAAGAAAGTGGTAAAAAGAATGATTGCCCTCATACAATGTCTCGTGGGGGGTTATCCAAAGGCTGAAAGAGACTTGTTGGCGGCCAAACTGAAGAGATTGGAAGAAGCATCTCAATCCAATCCTTCTATTCTTCTCTCTCCACCATCTCCAATTGGTCACGAAGAAAAATGGTTGTTTGCCCACCAAAAGAGGAGTGGGTCTTATACGAGTGAACAATCTTGTATGGTAGGTGAAAGAATTGTAAGTATATATCATTACTGTTATTAATTACATAAAAAACATACTTCATTACTTATATTTTTTATTTTGTATTATCTTACAGGAGGAACTTAGAAAAAAACAAGTTGAGGGATCTTTTAAGTCAGAGGGCAAGAATGATATTCTAACTGTTTAAACATGAGCATCCAGGCCGGGTCAGGGGAGTTGGAGGAGGGGTAGGGATACGGGATTACTTTGGAGCCCCTGTACGCCATTCCTAAAACATCGTGACTAGGGAGGAATTGGATACTATGTTGGCCACTGCAAGAGCAGAAGCAAAGGCCGAGGCTGAAGCATCATTTAATGCACTATTAGAGACCCGGTTGAGCAAGATGAAAGAGGAAATGATAGTGTTTATGAGCTCAAGACAAGATACCAGTGCTCCCCAGTCACATTCGATTAATCCTAATAAGCAGAGCACTAAAGGGAGTTGTTGCAACATCGAGCAATCATCAGAGGGTCCTGTAAGAAAACTTACTGAGCCATGTGATATTTTTGTCGAGGATCTTTTGAGATGGTTAGTTGCATGGGGTAGTGAGCATAACCTGGGATCAACTGTCCACCACCAACAAATGGAAGCTGATCAAGTCCGAGTGTCAGTTGATGAGGTGATCATTGCAGATGTGCCTGTCCCTATCCCTTCTGATGAATTCAAGATCGTAAGCGATGTCTTAGGTACGTTCATCTTGTGGCCAACAAACCTTGTTTCTGTTCGAGCTGAGGAAAGTCCAATCAAAGCCCTACCAAGTCCAGCTCCCTTTACTCAGCAAGAAGTTTCACAACCTCCATTGAATATTATGCAACAAGTGATTTTGATGGCATATGATACATCCTTTAAAACAAGAGATTGGCCTACGGATTCAGTTGTTGGACAGTCAGGGGTAACATGCTATCCTGAGAGGGATGATTTGATGTCCCTGGTAGCTCCTAGACAAACTCTTATGATTGGGATTGTCCAACTATTCTTAATGTAAGTATCTTCTACAATTCAAAGTAAATATTTTAAAAGTTTCACCATTTACCTTTGATTTATGTGCTTGCATTACATGCATCGTAGGTTGGTCTCCTCTGACGAAAGCAAAAAATTTGGATTCTTATGCCCCCATCACATCCAAGAGAAAAGGACCATTGCTGCTAGCAGACATAGATACTTATTAGAGAGGCTTAGTGAAACTGGAAATGAGTGTTTCTTGGCTCTATATGTGCATGGGTAAGAAACAAACTGATATTTTATAATTTATATAATGTTTTATGTTTACTTAATATTCTTCTCTTTTTTTAAATGATAATTGGCAGTTGATTCTTCTATGCAAGAGTAGTTACACTCTCATCCTCTTATGTTCCCTCCACTTCAAACCAAGGAATGATTTGAAAAAGACCATGAACTCGTTAGTTTTCTTGCATTATTACCTTTTGTGTGCAAAGTTTATGGAATTTATGTAAAACCAATAACCTTTGTGATTGTGACTATCATAGGGCTATGCAGACATCCATACACACTGCTTGTGGTAAGCATGTTCGTGACTTAAAGGACCCTACATGAATCATGCTAAAGGTTAGTACATATTGATTTGTTTAAAGAATGTAATAAGCCATGCCTTTATATTTTTTTAATGATATCATGTTTTTTCTCAGAGCCGTAGGCAACCACATGGGTCTAACTTATGTGGTTTTTATGTTTTGAGACACATTTACAATATTATCACTTTAGGCACGACTAATTTTACTCAAGAGGTAAATTTATATTTTAGAACTTTTGTATTACTTTATTGTTTTTAAGTTACTAAGTTAATGTTTTGTCTGGTTTTGGTGTTACAGATGTTTGATCTTGCTAATCCCTTTCCTGAAGAAGATATTGATTTCATTTGTACATGTTGTGCTGAATTCATCTATGAGCTATTACAAAAATAGTGAGTTTTTGAATCCAACATTACATTGTACATTGTTCTGATATGTATTGCTAACAAGGTTTATGTATCTGTGTAATGTACTGCTAACAAGGTTTATGTATCTGTGTAGGACAATTTCTGTGATATGGGTGATACAGGAGGCATGGGATTTGAGGGGCTGACCTTTGTAATATGTCTTCCCTTTGTATTCTGTAAAACTGAGGAATTTCTGCTATTGCTTGTATCAATACTTGAATTTTATTGTTTCTGTTGTCATTTCAAAGTTTTGCATCCATTTCTAAGCAAATTTGTCTGTTTAGACATTCCTTCATGTTTTTAGTTTTAGACAACTTCATGTTGCACATTGAAATTGCAAGAAATGGAGTGAATTTGGAGTTCCTAGAATATGATTTTAGCTTGTTGCTTAAATTGTGACATTTGATCTTGAACCTTGTTCTACACTAATTACCATTTGTTGGAAGTTTATTTAAAGTCACCTGGCTTACACCTTTATTTGTGCTTGTTGTTGATCTTTCAGCTGTCATTGCTTTTGTGAAATCTGTTATGTTGCTTTTGTGCAATCTGTTACTTACTTCATACTTAGGGAGTTGCATATAGATAGACAAATACATGCACTCCATTTCATGCGTTGTATTTTACATTGTTCTCTATTGCTTCAGGATTCATTACTACTATCATTTGGTCCTCCTTACTGTCTAATTGCACTATTGGTGTTAATTAGGGCTAAACTAAGGTTGGTTATTACCTTTGGCTAAATTCTTGACAAATTTGCTTGCACTCTACTGTAACTGGAATTACTATCAAAGTTGTGCATTAAGCTGTCATGCATAGTTTCCTGAAGTCTGAGATTTAAATAAATTTCTGCATCATTATGAAGCCCTTACTGAAATTGAGCAAATCTATTTGGCATTTTTTGTACATTTGATATTAATTTCTTGCCTGCTTTTTGTTTCTACAGGTTGGGTTAGGTCAAGCATTATCTTCATCTGAGTTTTGCTGTATATTCTATTGCACTGGTCTGCTATTAACATTGTCTGAACTCATTCCTAGTTTTTCCCTGTTTCTAGCCTTTGTTTGAAGTGGATGTTATTTGAAACTTGGTGAAAATGTGCATTTGCACTTCATTTACCTTGCTGGAACAAAATTGAGTCTTTGGAAAGCTGTTATAGTAAATTAAATCTATGAAATACTTTCCCAATCTGTTGAGTTAGGGACTGAAACTACAAGTGCATTTGCGCTGAAATTGAGCCAATGAAGTTTACATTACTTGCTGCCATATTTTCCATACTGCAATTAAAGTACTGCAAATAAATCATCAATGTGTGACTGGCTTGTACGAAAATTTGTTACTGCTATAGACTGCTGCTTTTGAATATTGAAATTGAAATATGTGATCGTTCTGTACTGCTATTAAAACCGGAGCATCCACTACGTGTATATATAAAAGGGACATTTTTTAAAAAAATTAGAAGCTTTAAGACCGGTTGTAGTCACAACAGGTCTTAAAAGTACTTTAAGACCGGTTGTGACTACAACCGGTCTTAAAGTACTTTTAAGACCGGTTGTGCCCACAACCGGTCTTAAAGGTAGATTTTTAAGAACGGTTATAGGAACAATACATCTTAAAAGGTCTAACCTTTAAGACTTGTTGTAGGCAGAACAGGTCCTAAAGGTGACCTTTAAGACCGATTTTAGGAACAACCGGTCTTAAAGGTCAGACCTTTAAGACTGGTTGTGCCCACAACCGGTCTTAAAGGTGGATTTTTAAGAACGGTTGTAGGAACAACAGATCTTAAAAGGTCTGACCTTTAAGACCTGTTGTAGGCAGAATAGGTCTTAAAGGTGACCTTTAAGACCGGTTGTAACAATCGGTCTAAAAAATAACAGACTTTTTAGACCTGCTGTAACAAGACCTAACTCACAACCGGTCTAAAAAGTCAATTTTCCACTAGTGCTTCCATAGTGTGAATAAGGATAGGACGATGCCTCTAGAGCAGTTGATCGAGAGCGTCACGGACGGCGTCCCACTGAACGAATGGGCGAGTTTCGTCCAGTTCAGGAGGAGCGTTGAGGGGCAAGTAATGTATTTATTAGATTATTTATATATAATTTTGTAGTTGATAATTATTAAATTATAATTTAAATTTAAACTTTATTAATTTAAAATTTTTTATATTTTTTAAATACATTTAATATTGTTTTTTTCCAAGCGCTTTCTCAGAGGAACACGAGGTGCCGTAGGCAGCAAACAATCCACCACACAGTAGGATCAAAGACCTTTGCTGTCATTTACAGCAAGCTGGTAACTTTTCACAATATCAATTACTTTTAGCTGGTTATTTCATAATACTAATTGAATTTTGTAATTGTTTTAAGAGAGGAAGGCACAACAGGATAACCATCAGACGGACTATGGGGAGTTATACGCAATCACACACAGACACCGTGACGGGACTCTAACCTCTTAGCAGGTAGAGGCGGCTATTGTAAGTAATTTCATTATTATAATTTTAATAAAACCAACTTAATAATGAAAAATACTAATAAGAAATTGTTTCATAAAATGGCAGGAGTGGATGCAGCAGTCGCAGGTTGAGCTTCAAGAGACCCAGGCCGAGGAGTCATAGGGCTCAGTAGACCCCACGGGTCCTTTAAAGGTAGGTCTGGGTCAAGCTGAGCACCCCAGACGAGTACAGGGGATGGAGATAGGCGCAGACCTAGCATGGTCTACGGCAGGAGTGCTGCCTCTAAGGCTGGCAGCTCTAGAGGGTTAAACGTCCGAGGGATGAGCCTGTTGAGCAGCTGCGGTCAGATTTGGCCCGGACACAAGCTGCAGTGGCTCAGCAGCAGATGCAGATGCAGTAGCAAGATGATTTCATCTACGCTCAGCAGACACAGTGGCATGATATTACAAACAACATGCTCGAGCAGTCATGGAGTCGCCTATTCTTGGACGAGCAGTATCCACAGGTTCTCCCTATCCCTTGGTTCGTCATCCAACCTACTCCTCCTCCTCTTGCTGATGATGATGGGCTATTAACTCTGTCCAGTGCCCCGATCCAGCAGCACCTGAGGGCGCCCCACATGAGAGAGGACTAGATGATCAGCCCCCTGCTACTTAGTTTAGGACATATTTATTTTTTCTTGTTGAAATATTTGTAAATAAATATATATCATTTTTTATTTCAGAACTTAAATTCTTATTGCGTTTACCATAGTTATATTTACATTCTTAGACCGCGTTGTTGAATTTATGAATTAATTACAACAGTATTATTTATATTTCTAAAACCAAAAAAATAAATTATATATATATATATATTTGTAGCGGTTTTATAATAAAACCGCTATAAATATAATTATATTAGTAGCGGTTAATACAAGAACCGCTACAAAGATAGTTCCATATTTGTAGCGGTTAATACAAGACTGCTACAAATGTCAAGACATGTGTGCGGGAAATTCAAAATTGAAATGTTGACTATTTGTAGTAGTTACATAAATAACAGCTACAAATACTCAACTTTTGAATTTTGAATTCCCCCCACTTTGTGCAAATTTTTAGCGGTTACTTATGTATAACCGCTACAAATGAATATTAGTAGCGGTTTTTCTTATAACTGCTATAAGTTTAAAACTAATTCTTCAATTTGATTTCCAACGGTTTGAAAATTAGTAGCGGTTCTATACATATAACCGCTACAAATATTCAACTTTTGAATTTTAAATTTCCCTTCACTTTATGCAAATTTTTAGCAGTTTCTTATGTATAACCGCTACAAATGAATATTAGTAGCGGTTTTTCTTATAACCGCTACAAGTTTAAAACTAATTCTTCAATTTGATTTCCAACGGCTTGAAAATTAGTAGTGGTTTTATACATATAACCGCTACAAATGTGCAGTACCGTAGCGGTTAATGTAGCGGTTCTTAAACCGCTACAAAATATTAAACTTTGGAATTTCAAAATATAAGGTTCCAAGCATTCGTCATTCTCTATTCACTTATCTTCTTCACAATACTTTCTTCTCTCTCACTAGTAGCTATGGATAAGTCATGGATCAGGTTGCCACGCAATTCTCTTGAATATTTGTACAGATTAAATAATTTCTTGGAGTTCGCATTCACTCATGCTAGCTGTAACGGCAAGATCGTCTGTCCGTGTCGGAGATGCAAGTTCAAGAAGTGGCATGCAAGAAATGTTGTTAAGGAACATTTGCTTCTAAAGCCTTTCCCGGAGGACTATACATTCTGGGCAATTCATGGTGAGAAGGCCAGTATTAGATATGATGATGCTCTTCCTCGAAGTTCACAAGTAGGAGTTCAACTAAATGAAGATAATCATGTGAATGATGTTGTGCGTGATGCATTTGGATTTCAAGGTGACAACTTCAACAAAGAAGTGCACGGTTTTGAGCCGGTGTTCATGAGGAATAAAGCAGCTCAGGATTTTTTCAGCTTGATGGATAAAGCAGATCGTCCTTTATATCAAGGTTGCTGAAAATATTCTAAATTATCTTTCTTGATCAAATTGTATCATATCAAATGCTTGTGTGGAATCACAAATAAGGGAATGTCGATGTTGCTTGAATTATTACAAGATGCATTCCCTGACGCTGAGATTCCTACAACATTCTACGAGGCCAAGAAGATTATCAACAGGTTAGGGTTGAACCATCAAAAGATTGATACATGCCCCAGCGATTGTATGTTGTATTGGGGAGACGATTCCAACAGGGAGACTTGTAAGAGATACCACACATCGAGGTACAAGACAATTCGGAAGGGGAAAAATCAAAAGAAGAAACCTGCAAAGATTCTCAGGTACTTCCCTTTGAAACCTCACCTACAAAGATTATTTATGTCGTCCAAAATGGTGGAGCACATGAGGTAGCATGATGTTGATAAGAATGAAGACAGTAAAGTAAGACATCCCCGAGATGCAGACGCCTAGAAAACATTTGATAATGACTTTCTATCTTTCGTGGCTGGCCCTAGAAATGTTTGGATTGCTTTGGTGACCAACAGTTTCAATCCATTTGAGAATCTTAGCATAAGTTACAGTATTTGGCTGGTAGTCTTGGTTCCCTACAACTTGCCACCCTGGATATGTATGAAACAAAGCTCCTTTATTATGTCTATGATTATTCCAGGAAAAAAGGCACCGAGTAATGACATCGATGTGTATCTTAAACCACTTATTGCGGAACTATTTGACCTATGGACTGTCGGCATTAAGACGTACGACACTGTGGGAAGACATTGTTCAACTTGCGTGCAGCCTTGATACGGATGATTAGTGACTTTCTTGGCCTTGGCACATTATCTGGTGGGAATATGCATACTAGGGTCGGCGTGTTCAACTTGTACTTTTGACTCTGACGCAGTACACCTTTCCCACAGCCGAAAGTGGTGATTCATGGGCTATCGGAGGTTCCTCAATGGAAGGCACAAGTTCAAATTGCAGCGGAGTCACTTCAATGGGAAACCAAAAAAAAGAGAACCACCTCAAACTTTGTCCGATACAGAAATCTTACAGCGGCTTGAAAATATTGAGTTCAAGTTCAGAAAAAGTGACAATTCAGCATAAGCTCGCCAAAAGACGTGCAGGACTTCAACACCTCAGCAATGGAAGAAGATAAGTATTTTATTCACTCTTCCATATTGGACATTTAATTTACTTCACCACAATCTTGATGTCATGCACATTGAAAAAATTTTTTGCGATAATGTGCTATATACACTGCTTAACGAACCCAGCAAGATAAAAGATCACCTTCAAGCGAGGAAAGATTTACGCGCCATGGGAGTTCGTGAAGATGCTTGGCCAAATGAGCATGACAAATTTCAGCCGGCAAAGTTTACCTGACAAAACCGAACAAGGAAGTCTTCCTCATGACATTGAAGGAATTAAAAGTTCCTAATGGGTATTCAAGCAACATTTCTTGATGTGTTGACTTGCAGGCTTGAAAGGTTGCTAGCCTGAAGAGTCATGACTCACATGTTCTTATGCAACAGTTACTCCCTCTGGCTATAAAGAATGCACTTTCCCTCGATGTTTCCATCATTTTGGTGGAACTTTGTTCTTTCTTTCGGAAGTTGTGTTCGAAGGTTTTGATCGTTAAGGAGCGTGATCAGCTGCAGTCCAAAATCATTCTTATGCTTTATCATCTTGAGATGATCTTTCCTTCATCCTTTTTCACTATAATGGTTCACCTTATAGTCCACCTCATTCATGAAACAAAGCTCGCTGGCCCAGTACAATATCGATAGATGTATCTGATTGAGAGGTACTCATTTTAAATATGTGCTTCATTATTAGTTATTATGTTTGCTAGTCATCCTTTTCAGCATTTAGTATCAATTTTTTCTTCTTTACTTCATAGGTTCCTTGGGAAATTAAAATCTTATGTAAGGAATAAGGCGTGGCCAGAAGGTTCTATAGCTAAAGGCTATATATAGGGGATGAGGTGCTGTATTTTTTGTCAAGGTACTTTGATGACCTTGAGACAGCTTTCAACCGCCCACCTCGTGTTGACGATTGTCCTGAACCTACGTCAACATCAGGAGAATTTATCCCTCGTGTTGGTAAACCAGTTGGAGGAACTAAGAACTTCAAACTAATGGCAACTGAGAAGTTGCAAGCACATAGACATGTCTTGATTAATTGCACTCAAGTTGAACCTTTCATATAGTAAGAATTGTACAATCACATGTTATTCTATATCTTTCATAACATTTTTCACTTTCATTTCACTATCGCCTTTCCATTATTAATTGCAGGGAATTTAGAAGTCATGTTAAGCATCAACTTAGGATCCGTACACAAACATCCTCTGAAGTTGACAAAAAGGTCCACAGAGAATTCCTGAGCTGGTTTGCACATAGAATACTAAATGACCACAACCCACACTCACCAGATTTCAGAGCTCTCGCAATCAGCCCTCTTGATCATGCAAAAAGGTTTACAGCATACAATGTCAATAGTTTTAAGTTTTGCACGGTTTCACGGGATCAAGGATTGCAAACTCAAAATTTGGGTGTTTATGGCACATTTGGGACAAGGAGTTATGCAAGCAACAGTGACGCCAACATACAATTCGGAGGTGTCCCTTACTATGGAAAGATTCTTGATATGGTCGAATTTAATTATCAAGGCCGTTTCACCATGACACTGTTCAAGTGTTTGTGGGCAAATACCACTACTTCTTGGGGACTGACAACTGACGACTTAGGGATCACATCAGTCAATTTCTCACGACCAATTCATACTGGTATTTCTCAAGATGATGAGCCGTATATTCTTGCTTTAGAGGCACATCAGCTTTATTATGTCGAGGACGAGAGGCACAGGGATTGGCACATGGTCGTTCATTTAAAGCTACAAGACCTTTACGACCTAAAGGCGATAACATCGCCTACGAGAGTGAGCCATTTCAGCCCGCCAATTTTGAAAACTACTTCCCTAAAGGCGATGACAATTTACTTCTACTACGGTGTGTTTTTTTAAGTCCACATCATTTAAATTAAATTTTTTAAATTTAATAATACATCACTAACAATAAATTTTCTACATAATTTTTGTAGGGATGGCGAGGATGAGTGATCAAATTCAAATTATGTTTTTGTCTTTAAAAAAAATATTAGAAAAAAATATTTTAAAAAAATAAAATAATATTTGTAGCAGTTTTTAAACCGCTACAAAAATAACAATAACCGCTACTAATTAAAGACCGCTACAAAATGGATACATTAACCACTACAAATACTACGTGGATCCCTATAAATACCCCTACCATATCTCATTTCAAACACTCCCCCATTTCTTTTCACTTTACCCTTCTTTTATTTTCTCTCATTTACAAATTCTTTTGTATAAGTTGAGGAGCTTAACAATACGATCAAATATGATAATAAGTTTTCAAATTTTTTATTTGAATACTTCTTTCCTTCGTATAAAATTTATTCTCACCATTTTTTTTTCTAGATATTTCAGAGCTTTATCTCATTTTCATCTATTTTTCATACACAATCACATTGTAGTAGACAATATAATAATTCCTTTTCACCTACATATCCTTAATAATATTATCAATACAATCTTTATACTTATCCAACTAAATTAAATTATTTCTTTTAATTTATAAATGAGCTAAACTATTGAAAAAATAAAATATTTAATTTAATATCAAAAAAACTGAAACAAATGATTGTATTTTTAAAAAAAAAAATTCTTAATTTTTGTAGCGGTTACTAAACCGCTACTAGTTAACCTGCCTTTTTCAAACTGAAATTAATTTTTTAGCACGAATTTTGTATTTTGATGAAGTTAGTAGCGGTTATATAACCGCTACTAATTAAAGGAAAATCATATTTGTAGCGGTTCAACCGCTACAAATATGATTTTCCTTCATGAATCGCTACAAAATAACTAAAAATTTCATTTTTCTTTTCCACCTTGAAAATTTTACTTTTTGATATTTGTAGCGGTTATATAACCGCTACAAATATCACAGAAAATGATTATTGCTTATGGCGATGTTGTAGCGGTGAGGTTAAACCGCTACAAAAAAAGTAGCAGTATTTTGCTTGAGTAGCAATTTTATATAACCGCTTGCAATATACGATTTAGTAGCAATTTTATGAACCGCTACTAATGTTGTCTGTAGCGGTTAAACCACTACTAATAACCATTTTTAACCGCTACTAGTTCACATTTTTTTTGTAGTAGACATTCATATTTGCCTACCCTCCGATTAGCCAAACCACAGATGTCTGATCAATTTCCAAGGGCACATAACTGGTATGTGAATTACACCGGCTATGCAGATAGTGCCTCCTTCCTGATGCAATGGCCGCTCATGGCTCAAACTTTCCAATGTCAAGTTCCTATTTCTGGCTTGTGCAGGTTTGTTTGGGGCTAAAACGAGTGTGTTACATGACTCGGTCTACCTATTTGTCTTCATCCTAATACTGTTTCAACGCATTTTTTTATCAGTTTGGCTTCTAGTTTGTTGGTTTCTTACTTTTTGGTTGTGAAAGTATGCTATTTGGTCACTGGATTGTTGTTGCTTCTCTTTGCTCACTAGTATGATGTTTGCTATTGTATTGAAGCCTCGGTTGGTATATTTCCATTTTTGGTTCGTTGATATGTTAGTTTTCATATTGTTGTGTTGCAATATGGTTATGTGGCTGCATTCTATAGTTCCTATTGTAATTATTGCTACTATATCTTGAGGATTTTGAAGCCTTTATAGTGTTTCTTTTTTGGTTCGAATTTATTTTGACAAGTCTGTTGATGAAACTTGGTCATTTATGGGACCTTCATGAAAGAGGTAACCTTCACCCAAGAGGGGACTGAATTGGGTGATGTGATAAATTTTTCACGTGTTACAGTGTTATGGAGATAAATAAAGAGAGAATAGAGATAAGAGAATTTGCACACAGAGAGTTATATTGGTTCGACCCAACCCCAGATCTACCTCCAATCCTTAGATATCAACACCTCCAAGATTTTAAAAATGGATGGGAAAGGATTTCTTTTTTTCTGGAGATGTTGGTTTGTTGAAGGTGTGCTTGGGTGAAAGATTTAGAGAGAGATCAAAAAATAGAAGTAGCACCGACAAGCTGGAGATTTAAAATTCAAAACATGAGAACATAAAAGAAATATGCCTTACATTAATGAGAACCCTGAGTCCCTAACATAACGTGTTGCAGGTAGCCTAGTTTTTGTTTATTTTTTTTACCAAAGTTTGGTTGTGATTTTTTTAATCAGAAAAGTTTTGCTATGTTTTCCCAATACAAACATTAATAAATAATAATATCTTGCACATTTTCCCATCCGTCTAGATCACACTAATTACATATAAATAGTAAAATATAAATAAAATTTGAAGAGAAGAAAGAACGTGGAAATTAGCTCATCTACTTTGTTGTTGTTATTATTATTATTTTGCCTGACATCTGCTTTGTTATAGCTATATATATATATATATATATGTATATGTATATATATATGTATATGTATATATACATATACATATATATATATATATACATATACATATATATATATATATATACATATACATATATATATATATACATATATATATGCATAATTACCTTTGTTAGTTAATAAGATATTTTTAAATATTACTTTTTAAAAATGTTTTCATACTTAAATATGAATCTTTAATTTTCATCAATTTTATTTCAACTATATTTTTAAATCGTCATCGGTCTGATCCCCGGGTTAACTCCGGTTTAAACCACAAACCCTTGACCCACTACCTCACCTAGTTTAGTGATTGATCTGATTTTTAATACCTTGATTCTAATGACTTGCCTATTGCCTTACTCAAAGGTCAACACACTTGTACCTATCCTATTTCTTCTTTTGTTTCCTATAACCACCTATCTCCTCCATTTTGTTTCTTTATAGCATCCTTAGACTCTATCACCACTCCCACTACTCTCCACCAAGCCTTGGCTCATCCCGGTTGGCATGCTGTATTGGAAAAAGAAATGATGGCTCTTAATAAAGTAGGTACCTGGACTCTCATTGATTTACCTCTTGAAAAGAAGGCTATCAAGTGTGAATGGGTGTTCATTGTAAAAACAAAAGCTGATGGCACCTTGGAACATTTGGAAGCTTGACTAGTTGCCAAGGGATATGCTCAAACCTACGGCGTCGACTATTCATAAACCTTCTCCCCTGTGGCAAAATTGTCCTCTGTTCACCTCTTCATTTCTATGGCAGCCACTTATGATTGGGATTTTCATCAGTTGGATGTTAAAACTACTTTCTTGAATGGTGATCTTCTTTAGAAAGTTTACATGGAGCAACCAGCTAGTTTTGTTACTCAGGAGGAGTGTGGGACGATATGCCACCTTCAGAAGTTTTTATATGGTTTGAAGTAGAGCCATCGTGCTTGGTTTGACAATTTTAGCTTTATAGTTAAGAAGTTTGGTGTAAATCAGAGTAAGTGTGACCATTCTATGTTTTATCATCGGGAAGATGTTGGCATGATTCTCTTAGTGGTATATGTTGATGATATTGTTATTACAGGTAGTAATACTTCAAGAATCTCATTGCTCAAGACCTTTCTTAATTCTCATTTCCAAACAAAGGATTTAGTTCCATTAAAGTACTTTCTTGGGATTGAGGTTATGAGAAGCAAGAAAGGCATTCTCCTCACACAAAGGAAATATGTTCTTGATCTACTAAAAGAAACTGGGAAACTTGGAGCAGCACCAAGTAGCTTTCCCATGATTCCTAATCCCTTTTTGGACATTAATAACAACATACCGTTTGATGAGCTACCTGAGGATGTGAGAAAAAGGTTGATCCTAAGAAGATCAAACGTTTGCGTATATTGAGAGATACCATAAACTAATTGGGAAATTAAACTATCTCATGGTGAATTGCCTTAATGTAACCTTCCTAGTTAGTATGCTTAGCCAATTTATGATAGCACCAACCGTTGCTCAATGGGAAGCATTGGAGCATGTCTTACATTACTTGAAGGGCTCACCTGGTCGTGGTATACTCTATACAAATCATGGCCACACTAAGATTGAATGCTTTTGTGATTCAAATCATGAGGGGTCAAAGGCTACCAGGAGATCCACTACAGGATATTACATGTTTACAGGTGGAAATTTAGTGTATTAGAAGAGCAAGAAGAAGGATGTGGTTTCTCGGTCTAGTGCAGAAGCTGAGTATAAAACTATGGCTCAGTCAATACAGGAAATTGTGTGGATTCATCATTTAATGAAGGAGGTTGGTATTGTCACGTCATTTCCTGTGAAACTATGGCATGATAATAAAGCTGCTATACACATAGCCTCCAACTCTGTGTTTCATGAACATACGAAACACATTGAGATTGACTGTCAATTTGTATACGATAAGATCATGGAGAAATTTATTTCTACAGAGCATGTGCGATCTAGTGACCCATTGGGTGATCTTCTAACTAAGGCCTTAAATGGGACTCGGATTGACTATCTTTGCAACAAGTTAGGCATGATTAACACTAAGCTTTAACTTGAGGGGGAGTGTTAGGAAGTATATTAATGTAAATATATTAAAATCAATTAGTATCACACATAAACAGGGATAATGATTTAGGAAGTATATTAGAATCAATTAGTATCACACATAATCAAGGATTATGATTACAATTAGGAAATCAATCATTATAATGAGCCATTAATTCTAAGGCTCCTCTCTTTTATATAAATACCCCTCTTGTATAGATGAATAAGCAAGCAATTAAAAATATATTTTTCGCTATCTCTCTCTGGTATTACAAATACCATTATAGCTCGTATCAAATACAACATAATGGAATACCCTAGCATGAATGTTCACAAACAATATTTCACAACTTTCCTTGAAATTCAATCTATCGACAAAATCCCTTCCCAACATAATAAAACTTGTGTACAAACATTCCAAAATACAAGGCTATCTTAACATGAAAATTTCTGTGAGAAAATCAAAAGTTTCCTTAACATTTTCATTCACAACCATGAATTATACTATGAAGTAATAGGAGAAGAATAAATAACAATAAATAAAATCATCAATCTATACTCCTTTCAATATCAATAAAAACATGAAACAAATCCGATAAAATTTCATTGGCAAAATCATACTTATAAAGATAGTAATTAACATGAAAGTATGGTAAGTAGTAAAAACATCAATGGGACGCTATTCACTCTCCTACTAACTCCCAAGTAATTTTGATTTGCCTTTTAAGAAAGTAGGCTGGCAAGCATTTTCCATAGAGCTACCTAATTATCCAAAAGAAAGAATTTCTATTAACTTTAAAATTTTCCTACATCAATTTGTTTTTCTAATTCCTTTGTTTTATGCATGGCCATCCTTTTCAACTATGCCTTGATCAGAAATTTCTCCCAACATACAAATATTAATGATGGGACCCAAACAGTGAGAATAATTTAACCTCCACTTAATAATGTACCAAGATTATCACTCAATTAGTCGCCAACTTAAATTCAACGATATATATACACACTCACGCACACAGGTATGTGTGCATATTTATATATATATATATATATATAAATATATATATATATATATATATTTCTTTGTCAAGCTCTTCCAAACACAAACAAAGTACTATAGGTTCTTCTTCAAGTAATAAATTTCATTCCATAAATCCAACTTAGCTAAAGTTAATGCAACCAATCAAGCTCATTAACAACTAAACAGCTCACATAACCATATACAATTCCCAAAACTTGTCCATACATCACAGCAATTATAAGGAGAAGAAAGGAATTATTAGTTTTTGCTATTTATTTGGCTATAAATCCTCTTTAAAACACGATGAAGAGAACGAGAAGAAAACAACTTGTCACCAACAATAGCAAACAACAAAGGGAAGAGGTGACATTATTGAATGCACACAAAAGTGGCGACAATTTCAGAAGAGGAGCTATGCGCTGCAAATTGAGGGAAAGAGGTGGAGGAGGTACTTCAAGAAGGTGCCAAAGATGAGAGGCGTGGGGTTTTTCCTTCCCCCCCCCCCCCCTCTTTTGTTTAAGGTTAGGCAGAATACAGTATATAGGGACTGGGGAGAGTATTATTTGTGCCAAAATGAAGAAAGGAAAAAAAAACAACTTTAGATAAGAGAGTGGGGAGATATTTTCATAGCTTCGCACTCCACTTAAGAATAAAAATATTTAAATGCCAAACTAACATTAACACACAAATCTTGTAAAAGAGATAATATATATTGTCCAATAATTTTTAATTCTCATTTGATGCTTTTCAACTAAGTTTAAACTTTAAATATAACAATGAGATATTGATACTAATTATTTCTCATATATATATATATATATATATATCTAAATATTCAACTTAAAATTTATTTTTTAAAAAATTTGAATTTATGTATTTATAAATGTATATTTAAAATACAAATAAAATATACCAAACTTCTCTTTTATAATCAATCCAAAAATTTTAACTATAAATATCAAATATTGATATCTAATTATATTATTAGTATACTACTATCATTGTTGCTGCTATATACTCCCTCCGGTCCTAATTATAAGACAAAATTGACTTTTTTGGAAAAATTAAGGAAGCCAATTAAATTACTTTAGATTATTTTTATTTTTATTTTTTTCTCCAAACTAATTAATTTGACTAATAAACTAATATATAATCTAAAGATACTAAAAATATAAACACTCTAAAGTAATTTAATTGGCTTCCTTAATTTCTCTAAAAAAGTCAACTTTATCTTATAATTAGGACCAGAGGGAGTATCAACTATACCCTTTGTTTCTTCCCTTCTTTCTTGTTTCTCCTTTTTTTTTTTTTTTTTTTTAAACTTATTTCATCATTTAATCAATTATTGTTCACCTTAAGAATTCTCAAGTAATTACTGGGTCATTACATAAGCAAGCATTTTTCTGGATCCCATAATAAACATGCTGATGAATATGGGAAATGGAGGAAGAAAATGGGTTGTGGAATGCTTTGAATGCGAAACCGTTAACCAGTTCTCCCATGGGTATCTGACTCCACAAAGTAATACTACTGTCACAGTAATACTTCATCCTTGCCAAGTTTTGTCCCATATTCCTCCTTGGGTATGACTGGTTCTGTTTATGGCCTTTTATTTTTCGGAATACAATGTGAAAAAACTTGAAAAGAAAGTATCCTAAACTGGTGAATTTTCGTCCAAACTAGATCTATCTAGAGTAAACAGGTTCTTACAGATAACTCACACTTCACTACTTTACTTACAAGACAAGTTCAAAGAGAGAGCCCATCTCAAAAAAACTAACCTATTACATGAAAAATGGAGAAAAATGTTTCATAAAAATTAATGCCTTCCTTTTAATTATATCCTTTTGCAACCAATCTAACTCTAAACTTATCCAATTTAGCATAAGATTTATATTTAGCCTTAAATATCTATTGGTTTCTTACTTTTGGGCAGATTTACAATTTTCCTTGTTTTATTAGCTTCCAAGGCCCTAATCTCATTTTGCATTGCCTCAACCCGTTTAGGGTCTTTGGAAGCTTACTCATAGGTATTTGGCTCAATCTCTTTATCAATAGCAGATAAGAAAGCCTTATAAGAAGAAAACAAATCATCAACATCAATAGAATGAAGTTAAGCAGTGTGATTTTGTAAACCATCCATTTCAGGTTGGTGCTAGTTATCATTAGAAGGCAAAACTCGCATTTGTAATATTTAGTCCACCTATTAGGGTGCCTATTCTTAATCAGCCTAACAACAGATTGCGTTGGATTCAATGGTTCCTTAAAATTCTCTTGATTATGGTGATCATTCTTTGTTTCTAGCTCATTCAATTATTGCTACCCTTCAGGGACATTATGCTAAGGATTATTCCTCATTTTAAATGTTGAATATCATATTCATTAATAAAAGGATCAATACCTCTATTGCTCACTCTCCCTTGATGATTGGCCTCGGTTATCGTCTATAATGCTGCATGCCTAGTAATCATAAGTGTTTTGGTTATAATATTATATAATATATATATATATATATATATTCCTTTTGGGTGGTTGGGTACCCCAAAAACACACATGGTTCATCCCTTGGCCGAAATTTATCTGTACAATTCAAATTTATTGCAAGGACTAGGCACCCAAACACCTTTAAGTAATTCAAAATAGGTTGTTTCTTATACAACAATTCATATGGGATCAAATTATTCCGCCCTTTCAAAGGAGTTCGATTAACAAGGTATGCAGTGGCTCTAATCCCTTCACCTTAAAACCTAATAGGTAAATTAGAATGAAGCACGATGCTCCTAGCAACATTTAGAAAATGTTTATGTTTTCTCTCACTGCTAAAAAAAGGCTTTTTAAATCAGTCAAAAATGGCTATTTAGATTGAGTTTAGGTGCAGTCTTATATTGAACAGTTTAAAAAGTCTAACACTTTTAACATCAGATAATAGACAACCATTCTAAAAAATAAAATTAAAAAAAATCTAGAATTGAAAATTGCAATGAATAAGCGATTTTGAAATCTAGATTTTTTTTTATTTTTTTAATTTTCTTCTTTAGAACAACTTCTTCTATAAAAATTTTGAGATATGGATAAGATATCATAAAATTGCATATGAGAAGCTATGATTTTATAAAATCTCATAATAAAATCCGTATCTCAATAAAATAGAAGAAGATAAATTTGAAAAAATTAAGAAAAAAAGCATATCTAACAAAATCGCAACAGACCATCCAACAATAAAAATAATAGAAGGACAGAAAATATTAGATCAAATGATACATTCAAGTTTTCTAGATTTAAATAACAATAGTATATTCAATAAAATTTAAAAAAAATAGAAAAAGGAGTTTGGCATTATCTTGGAAAAAATCTGGCAGCAGTACAGACAAGTGTAGATCTAGGTGTCAACTCGATGAGAGCTTGCACTAATATAAAATTACCGACATATAATGGTTATTATCGGCCATAAATTATTATTCAACTGTCATATAAGCGGGCGTTATAGATGCTCAGTTCCAAACCATTATATATGCATCATAATATATTGAAGGCATATATAACAGTTATTTATTAATAATTGTAATGTATTAACTTTATTTTCTTTATTATATATAGTTATTTTTTATTATTTGTTTTTATTTAGTTTTATTGTTAATATTTATTATATAAAACACAGATAACCATTGATAATAACAATATAATAATATTAAATAAAATTTTTATTTATAATATTCAAAATTCAATACATTATAAACAATTTCAATACATTATAGATAAATATCATACAATTTAAAAGAAACTAATTACTTAAATACTCTAGAACATTATCCTATAATTTTTTGAATTCTAAAAGAAAATATTTTAAAGAAATTCTACAATATTCTTCAATACCTTTGTTGTAAATTATTGATCACTTATCAGTACTCCAGAGTTCCCGTAACTAGAAAAGGATAATATAAATATGAAAATCAAAATATATATAGTAAAAATTGAAAAATATTAAAATTTGAGCAAATCCCATATCTGATTTCAATATATCTGCTAAAGTTTAAGAATGTGAGAATCGTATGAACATGATGTTGGGCACCCTGAAAATTTGGGATTTGACTTAAGAAAACATAAAGAATCGCGAACTTGATTGTGGAATTTTGCATCTTCGGTAATATTGATGACTGGGCCGTGGTATGAGTTGTTGAAGAATCGATGATATTGAAATTGGAATAAAATGAGTTGCACAACTTCTTATAGGCGAACTTACAATAGTGACACACATAAAAGAAAGATTTCTGATGTGTGTTTGAACCATAAAAAAAAAGGGGGGGGATGAGCTCCATTTTTGCCCCAGAAATAATCACTTAAGAGCGTTGGGTATCTGAAAGTTTTTCAGTGAACATTTTTGCCCTGAAAGAAACCAAAAAGTACCAATTTCACTCTGATTGTTTAACTTTGACTGTTAAATGACACGTGGCATTTCACATATAACTCAACAAGCCACCTCACCACTTAATATCTACATATGGAATAATTAAAAAAAGGCACACTCTCTTGCCGGTCAAACCCTGAAAATCAGACTGATGAACAACAATGAACTCTATAATTTCATCTTTTTTTCTCTAGAAGTTCTTCACACTCTCTTGCAAGTCACTTCCAATCAAGCAACAAATCTAAAGTCCTCTAAAACTCCCAAGAGAAGTATGAAGAATAGGAAATTACTTATTCAGTGCAATTCTTTCCATAAGGATTTTTCAAAAGTTTTTCACTCGTCAAAATTTTTTATTTCCTGTTGTTATCTTCCTCCCACTATGTATGTCTCTTGATTCATAGTATGATTGAACCAATCATATTCAAGTGCAATTCTTCCCATAAGTATTTTACAAAACAGAAAAAAAGAGGGATAACATCAAAAAAGTAAGAACAGCAACATCACAAATCATAGCAACATACAAATATAAAAGGGAAAATCCCTATAAAATGTGTTGGAAATAGGGAAATTCCTATTCAGTACATTCAAATTCAAAAATCCGAATCAGTCCACTATCAGTACGGATGAACAGTGTCGGTGCCCCCAAAAGACGATTTTACCCTTCAGCCCTCATTCTCGCCACTTCGGAAATAACAACACCCGGTTCTTAATTAACAACTCCGGATTCTTGATTAACAACTCTCCTTTCTTATTTCACAACTTCGTAACAAGACCGGTGTTGTTATTGTGAAAGAAAAAAGATGAAATTGGAGTTGTTAATCAAAAATATAGAGTTGTTAATCAAGAATCCGGAGTTGTTAATTAAGAACCGGGTGTTGTTATTTCTGAAGTGGCGAGAATGAGGCTGAAGGGAAAAATCGTCTTTTGCGGGGGCTGGCACTGTTCATCCGTACTGACAGTGGACTGATCCGGATTTTTGAATTTGAATGTACTGAATAGGCATTTCTCTATTTCCAACACATTTTATAGGGATTTTCCCAATATAAAAATCAATGCAACATCAAAAAAATTAAAATCTTGTCAGCATCAAAAAACCACAAAGAAACACTCAGGATGGAGAGATAAATCCAGAATCAACCAACTAGCTCAAGCCAACTAGAAATGATATCAACAAATTCATGAACCCATAAGAAAAATTCGGATAAAACCCAGAAAAATAAAAGAAACCACCTGTTCACCATCTTAGGGAGCCAGATCACAATCAGAAAGAGACGGAAAGGGATTTTATGTTAGGATTAGCTAGCACAGTGGAAGAATTAAAATATTTTACCAATCCCAATTGTGGATCTATCAACAGCATTTAAACCGAGTTAGAAAAATTTGTACCTTTTGCATTTTGCCTTTTTCGATCTCCAGAAGCCAATACCTTAGATCTGCTCTATCTACTGGAATCCACACGAATCTGTGTCCAACACAGACTGTGTGCTAGCGCCTCCAATATCTCCTAGGTTTCCTTACGGTTCTGAATTCTTATCTGTATGTGAGTCCTTCTTCCCCATTGTTTTATAACCTATAAGGGCTATATTGGAATTTCAAAATTAATCTTAATTAATTTGAAATCAATTAACACTTAATTATCTTGATGAGCTTAATTAAATAAATTTAGTTTAATTAAATCTGTCCAACAGTTTTAATTTAACATATTTATTTAATATGAATAAAGAGCCAATGGATTTAATTTATCTTTACAAATTAAATCTGAGATATTATATCTTTATCATGTTAGTTATTAAATTTAATTTTTCTAATAAAAATAAATTTAAAATTAACACAAAATAATATCATCATATATATATAAATATGTATTTCAAAAATACATATATATAATATTATTAATTTTTTTTCATGAATTTTATATTATATATATTGATATTCATTGAATCTTAGATATATCTTAGATTCAATGAACTTGGACATTAATAGCCCATGTTGGGCCATTCCTATGTGAACCCTGTAGGCCCATATGAAGTTGGCAGTGGTTCAATAACTGTGCTAACCCATAAGTCACAAACAGCCTTTAGCAAGACATTACAACTACCCAATTCATATAAGGATCGTTAATACGAAGTAACCTGTCATACAACCATGCCACATCCCTTTTATCACACGATATATTAATCAAGGATGAGGCATGAATAATGTCATCCTATTGTTCCTGACCATTACTTTCTCGATTTATGATTAGTCTAACAAAAGAAATGGAAACTCTTTTCTGTCGTAGTATAACTATACATTTCTCAGACCACTCATCAAGGGCCCAGTAATATCTCTCCACTAATGTGAGGAAAAAATTCCATCTTGACTATTCACATTCCTCTGTATGAAAACCACCAAGCTCGATTGTAGCCTTGATCATCACCAAGTCAAAGGTGACTTTTGACTAGGTCAAAGCTCAAAAACTCTCATGTAGGAGTCCATGATGATCAGCTCGATTGTAGCCTTGATCATCACCAAGTCAAAGGTGACTTTTGACTAGGTCAAAGCTCAAAAACTCTCATGTAGGAGTCCATGATGATCTCAAGTAGAAGGGCATAGTGACGTGGTTATAAATAAGATAAACTTATGACTTAATCCATGCAACTTTCTCATAGCAAGTCGGTCCAGCACCTTGTACTCTTACAAGTGCCTAAGACTTTGATTCGTATTTTCATACTTTATCAAATTCATACTGGTCTTACTTCATCTTTGCTCCCGCATAGATGACCAACCAGGGACATTTAGGACAATCTTTATGATTTATCCAAGGATACAGTTATCACAATGAACATGCGAATAATATGACAACATAATAGAGAAATTTATTAAATAATAATGTTTAAAGTATAATGATTGGTCCTTAGAGCAGAATTTCCAACATTTTGGGTAATATAGTTCGAATTTGAGGGATAAAGTTTTAGATCATCAATTGAGGAAGAATAAAGACCCAAATACCCACCATAGTCGGCAGATGAAGCTACTCCTAAAATGTGAATCCGGTCCTCTCGATTGTTTTAGCTCATGAGGCCTCCGATCGATCTCATCCTTGGTTCTCACAACACCTCCGCTTGATCTCATCCCTGGTTCTCACGTTGAAGATGATGATGAAGCTTCTCCCAAAAGGTGGCTCTGGTCTTCTCGATCGTTCAACTCATGGCGTCTCTCTTCCCCTTGATCGATGGCTTTACTGAAGATTTGGAAACCGAAGCTATAGTATCCCAAATTTTGTTCACCAAAATCCCTTGTACATTTGTTACACTAAATGGAATAAAATTGTGGGTTTTGGTGCACTTGAAATGGCAAAATATTAGAAGTAGAGGTTACATGAAAATTTGGTTAAGACATAAAAGTCCAATTTTTAGTTTTTTAAATGCCTAATTTTGTAGTCCAAAACAAAGAAGAGAAGAGCACAATATTTTCCCCAAATTGTTGCTCAATGTTCGGCCAAAAAAAATGTGAAGAAGGAAGACAAAATTTAATTCAAAGATTGAAGAAGTATAAGGGCAAAATGGTCATTTGGCTAATAAAGCAAGAAGCCTCTTACTTCTTCATAATTATGAAATCAAGTGGAAGCTTATGGAACCAAGTGGAAAAAGAATGAATAAAATATTCAAGACATGTGCAAAATTCCATTAAATTAATATTATTTTAAGGAGGTGGAAGGAGATATTTCAAGAAGCTCTTAGACACTTCCAAGGAGCCAAAATTTCGGCCAAATAGAGAGAGAAGAGATAGAGCAACATTTTGAAGAAGGCAAAGAGCAAAAATAAAAAGACAAGAGATCAAGGAGCAAACCTAGGTAAATTTGCAAGCAAAATTCACTTGTTCTTATCTCTAAATCCTTAGAAACCTCTTCTAAACCTCATATCCTTCCTGAAATCACATGAAACAAGAAAAAATCAAGGGGAAACAAGAAGGAGATGGGACGGTTGAAGAGAAAGAAGAAGAGAATCAAGAGGTAAATCATGAAACTTTGTCTTACTTGTTGATTTGTGGTTGTTGTTGGTAATTTGGTTTGTAGGTTGGCTTGGTTGTCATGATTTTGTAATTTGGGAAGCAAAAACTCAAAGGGGAGGTGCTGTCCAATTTTGATTAATCATGTAGCAAGTGTAATGGAGGCATACCCAGTGCTCCTGGGTGGTTACTTCTAGGACAAAAAGGGACCTTATCCCTAAAAAAAGAAATTCCCAAAGAGGCGTGTTTTACTTTGGATCTGTATGGGGAGGGGTCTACGCTTGAGCCCAACAAGCCAATTTCTAAGTTTTTGCCACCTTTAATACCTCCATTTTACTTTTCATTCTTTTTCTATTACTCCCTGAGTTGACTTTTTTTTAAAGAGATTAAGAAAATTAAATAAATTACTTAATCATATCCTATATTATGTATCCTCAGATTATATATTAGTTTATTAGTCAAACTAATTAGTTTGTAGAAAAAATATAAATACTCTAAAATAATTTAATTAACTTCCTTAATTTCTTTAAAAAAGTCAACTTTATCTTATATTTAAGACCAGAGGGAGTAGATGCTTTCCGCACATGTTCATTTTTTCTCCCTCGCATGCATACACGTCCATCTGAATATATTACATTGTGACATTTTGTTATATCTTGGTTTTTTTTTTTTTTTTTGTCAAAACAAGTTGTTATATCACTATATCTATATATATATAGATATATTTGTAACAATGACTACTAGGTGCTTTATTGTTTTGTCAGCCCATGTCATGAAAATCCCCTTTCACATCCCTATAAACGGGTAACAAATATGCTTCTAATTAGAATCACTTAAATTGAATATGAGCAGTCTATTTCATAAAATAAAATAAAAATTAAAATATTTAAATTTGACTGGAACATTATTACCCTTGAGCGGAGGGAGGGATGATCCCTAAATAATTTAACAAAATAAAGTTGTTTATCTATTTTTTTGTGATCAAAAAGTAGAAAAATAAACTAGTCAACATATGTGAATATATTGGAACTAGCTAGAGTATTTTAGTTTGGATGTTTATATTGAAAATAAGAAGTTTAAAGCAGACATTCAGCTAGTTCCAGATAACAGCTAGAGTATTTGAGTATTTGAGTTTGGATGTTTACAGATAACAGCTTATCCATTCAGCTCTTCCCAAGATAACAGCTTATCCATTCAGCTCTTCCCAGGCTAAGCACATGCCTGCATGGTCGTGGTTGTTGATGGAGATTAATGCAATCAATTTGAAAAGAATTTATAATTAAACAATTGTTGAATTGAAACATATTAGTACTAAATTTTGTTGTGAGAAATGTCATAGTTCTGATCCATTCCTTCTTCCATCTCTTTGGCTTCCTGAATCCTGATATATAATTATACACTGAATTCCCTTGTTGTCTCAATCTCAACAGCATTCTTCATAAACAGGTTAGCCAGTACCAGGAGATCATTGCACTCTTGGACACCAAGCATTTCGACAAAGTTTCATTTCCGCTCTGTCACAATCTCTTCTCTTCATTCACATAAAAAAAAACACTATTCACTTAACAAGTTTGCACACACAAATTAAACACACAGGCGTTGGTGTTTGATGGGAAGATGCAGATCAGTACTGAATCAGACGAGTTCATTTATCACGAATGCTTGATTCATCCAGCTCTCTTATCTCATCCCAAGTAAGTTCCTATTCTTGGTATTCTTGAATACTCATATATATATATATATATATAGGATTTAAGTGTAATTTTAGCAGCGAAGTATTTTGCCAAGAACATCTGTCACAACTAAGTTTTGAAGAGTACAAAAATAGACACAATATTTTTAAAATGGAGTAATTTTTTTTATATTTGTCCGAACGTTTGTTTCTTTTTTAATGTGGGACTGATTTGTTCTCCCTATTAGCTTTATAACATATGTTTGGACCAATTTAATGGAATTACTAAAATTGCACCCTTTTTAAAAGATTGGGTTTATTTTTACACCCTTCAAAACTTATTGTGCCAGAAGTTATTAATAAAAAATTTCATTATTAAAATTATACCTTAATCCTAATATACATATAATAGGGAGGGGAGGGCTGTTCATTGGGATAGAGTGAAAGAGCCTTTAGGAGGCTTTTAAAAAAGATGAAGAGGCATTCTATGTAACCAATGATATGATGTGTACCGCAAAATGGGGCAGCCCAAGATCAGTATTTATAATGGTTCTGCTGCTAGGGAAGCCCTCTCAAGCGGGAAAGGGGTGTCTCCATTAACCTCTCTCTCCACTTACTCTCCATTTAATGTCTCAACCATAAGATCAACTTTTAATGGTTGAGATTTAATGATAGATGTAAAAATATTATTATAATTTTAAACTTAATAAAAAGCTATCATTAAATCTCAACCATTAAAGATTGATCTAATGGTTGGGACATTAAATGGAGAGTAAGTGGAGAGAGAAGTCAATGGAGACACCCCTCTCCCCTCTCAAGCACAAATCATCAGAGAGGCTCTAAGAATTAGAGATTGAATTGTAAGCGAGTTAAAAATTTAGGAATTTAATTATAAGTGAGTCAAAACTTTAAAGATTAAAAAATTAATTTTTTCTATTATAATATATAGAAGTTAATTGGGTTTAATTGTTTTACCCCAATTTCAAAAGTTTATTGTTATTTTTACTCTAAAAGGTAGTTTTTGGTTATTATTGCATTTTTTATAAAAGTTAAAGGTTATTTTAGCAACTTAACCTTAAAATATATTTACATATTCATTATCTCTAATAAGTTCTAATCAATTTTTTTTATCTCCATGATTGGATTATCTCAGAGCTAGGAAGCATGAATAAAGAAACAATGAAACTCATACTCCGTTGAGGCTATTTATAAGATACATATATTTGATCAAAAAATTTATAAGATGCAGAGAAATCATTTTATTGTAGTTGGCAAAAAAAAAAAAAAAGAAATCATTTTATTGTAATTATAAATCAAATTATTAAATTTTCTATATAAATGTACATTTCTACATTTTATTTTGAATACACAATTTTATCCTTGATTTTTCTTCGTCCGTGGACTATATAGAAATATAAGGTTCAAGCTAATTTCAAGTCATGATAAAAAAAAGGGAAAATCACTGTCAGGTCCCATGGAAGCAAAATATTATCAAAAAAGTCCCAGGAAAAACTGAAATATCTGAAAAGTCCCTAGGGACTTTTCAGATATTATTTTTCAATGTAAAATGACACACATGCCCTAATGAAAATTTAAACTCTTCTTCTTCAATCGAACGAGAGCAGAGCGGCAGAGCCCCAAATCGCGTTCCAGAGAGGCATTTGAAAAACAAACTTCTGCCGTCTCCGTTGTCGTCCGGTGCCGTGCGGTGCGTGTCCGTCGGTGTGCCGTAAGTCGCTGAGAGTGTCCGTCGCTGGTGGTCCGCCGTTTGCCCTGCCTCATCGTCGGTGCTCCCTTCGTTCGCCGTGCGTGTCCGTTGCTGGTCGGCGTCGGCGTCGTGCTAATTTTGTTCTGTTTAATTCCTATCTTCGCCAAAAATACTCAGAATTAATGACGGGTAAGCTCACGCATTTTGTTAGATCATTACGGCTTCTGGAACGAATTGCCTTCATCCTAATTAGGGTATGTTCTGATCAATCTTTGATATCCTGAAAATTCATAATAATTCATGTGCAATGATCAACGAGTTTGAAGCCTGATGAAAATGGTGGCTAGGAATTCTATTTGGCGTTTCAATTAGAAGGCCTTGTGGTACTGTTGAGTGTTGACACTAGGTTTTTTATGAGTAATTTTGAAAGTTGATTTTGGTTTCTAGGTATACTGTAAAGCTTTTGATTCTCTTTTGTAACGTTCTTCTACCTAAGAGGCTAACACTACTACGTTTTAGAACTCCTAATTTTGTGTTCATGCTAGAGGAATACACACACACACTCCTTTGCTCTGTCACAGTGTCACCTAGTGAAATTACTGATAAAAACCTATCAAAATGGTTGTTTAAGTGGATCCCCATCTCGTGAATCATTACTTCAGTGAATTTTCTGATTGTTTTGGCTTTTTGAAAACCAATGTTTCATTTTGGATCAATAAATTTACCGGTATGTATATTTGACTCTCTTTACATTACTAGAAATGTTGCTAACTGTAAGCAGTATTTCATTTTTCTCTTGGACATTCAAGTCTGCTATATAATGAAGCAATAGTTTAGCAGCAAATTACACAACCAAATTAACTGTTGTATGTTAAATTTTATATTGTGGTGATGCCTAGATTCACTGACATGCCTTGCGCAGAGTAGTTTGGGATGTGACAAACTCTACACTTCTCAACCTTATGCTAACAGTTGAACTTACAATCATGAGTTTATAACTGAATTAAGTTGGTTGTATTGTGTTGTGCAGGCTCAAATTCTTTCTCATTTTGTTCTTCAGGCGTGGACTAAAAGATTTCTGTTTCTAGAATGTTCTCAGTTGTTCGGCCTACATCGCTGGTTGCGCTGCATGATTTAAAAGGTCAAAGTTCATGATTAAAGCATTTTGTCGTATCACAATCAAATGACAATTAGCAGGTTTTTTTAATCTAATCAGGGGTTAAACCATGTACAAGAAATTACTAGAAAGTTTCTTTTCATTTTTTCACCATTATGCTCTGCAACGTGGCTAAAACTCAGGTGCACACAAAGCTTATTAGGGGGAAGTAGATTTTTCTTTTTCTAGAACATAAACCCCACAAAGAATGTTTTGATGTGTATTCCTAATTGCCTTTTAGAAGAGGATATGTTTTGATGTTTTACATCCTGCCCTCAGAATTAAGAATTAGTTTCTTTTGGATATGATGAGACAGCTGGGATATAAAGATAGAGAATTTGTACTTTTAGCTCCATATTGTAGGTAGTAATTGGTTTTGGTTTTTTTATAGATGCTTGTTCATATGGCATTAATCTATACCTCTTCAATGTTAACTTGTTTATATTGCGCCTTTACTGTTTATAGTCTCTGCAGCTTTATTGTGCACCGTTTGTTGACTTCCACTCATAATACTGAGTTGTTTTGTGATAAAACTGAACTGTGTGGACTTGGGTTAGAGTTTTGGTGCAGTGACTTGAATTTGTTGTCAAAATGTGGATGTTTGCTGAACGGTATATTCCAAAGCTTTGCATCCATCGCTGAAATTCTGTACACTTTGTTGAGTTTGGTGAAATTTCTGATATGAGTTTACTTGTCCAAATTTGCATTTGACATACATATTGACTGCTGAGGTAAGTTGTGTGACTTTAGGTGCATGTACTGAAATTTCAAAATTTTGGGCAATGTTGGAGGTGAATCTGATTTGTGACTGTGGAATATACTGGTTATAAGCTATGCAAAGCAGTAGTCTCTTGGTGGCACCAAACTAGTGTTGTGTTGGAGTCATTTTAGATCATTGTTTTTGATATTGAGTTTTAATTTGCACATGAAAATAATTTGAATCAGTGTGTAAGCACTCCAACTTAAGTTTATGCTTTATTTTGTAAATGTTGTTCTTGCTGTGTTGTGTAATGTCAACATTATTTGCTTCTTGCAGAGAGATTGCATCATTAAGGTCGATTTGTTATGGTGGTTTGTGACACATGACGGGAACATACATGCCAAAAAGGTGCTGTCCATTGCAGGTGGCAAGAAATAAATGCAGGGGACTAGAGACAAGTAGCATTTGTGATGTTATTATGTACATATGTTGTTATTTTGTGGGTCCTTTGAGAACCTTATGTCTTTGTGTGACTATTTTGTAATTGTAGGAAGGGCAATCATGCAATGCTTTTTTGTTTACTGCCATGTTTAGGTGACAAGGAAATATTTACAACTTCTTACGGCTATTGCACAACTGCATATGCCTTCTTGTACAAGTTGTAACATTTAAGTAATAGGGCGTTATTACAATGGTGATTTTTACAAGTCTTCAAGCGTTTATTCACAACAGGTTATGTGGGTTTAACAACCTCCAACACGTTTTTCCTGCAGATGATGTTTTCTTACGTTATGACTAATGTGTTGTTTACAAGTCTTCAAGTGTGTATTAACAATCTGATGAGTTCGTTTTACAACTTCAAGGTGAGACGATTTGCTTTTGCTTCGCCACAGCAAAACAACAGCAAAATGACATCAAAAATGGCCTATTCTGACCTCGTTCGCTGTTGGTACGCCCCAGCGAACCAGCAGCGATAACACATGATTTCTGTTTTATAATGCTTGAAGCGCTGATTTACAACCCTTAAAGCGTTCATTAACAACCCTGTGAGTTCAATTAACAACCTCCCCCTCGTTTCTCTCTGACAACGGTATCTGACGTTAAGTGTTGGCACATGAGTTATTTACAACCCTTAAAGCGTTCATTAACAACCCTGTGAGTTCAATTAACAACCTCCCCCTCGTTTCTCTCTGACAACGTTATCTAACGTTAAGTGTTGGCAAATGAGCTATTTACAACCCTTAAAGCGTTCATTAACAACCTATTGAGTTCAATTAACAACCTCCCCCTCGTTTCTCTCTGATAACGCTATCTGATGTTAAGTGTTGGCAAATGAGCTATTTACAACCCTTAAAGCGTTCATTAACAACCTATTGAGTTCAATTAACAACCTCCACCTCGTTTCTCTCTGACAATGCTATCTGACGTTAAGTGTTGGCAAATGAGCTATTTACAACCCTTAAAGCGTTCATTAACAACCATGTGAGTTCAATTAACAACCTCCCCCTCGTTTCTCTCTGACAACGGTATCTGACGTTAAGTGTTGGCAAATGAGTTATTTACAACCCTTAAAGTGTTTATTAACAACCCTGTGAGTTCAATTAACAACCTCCCCCTCGTTTCTCTCTGACAACGCTATCTAACGTTAAGTGTTGGCAAATGAGCTATTTACAACCCTTAAAGCGTTCATTAACAACCTATTGAGTTCAATTAACAACCTCCCCCTCGTTTCTCTCTGATAACACTATCTGACGTTAAGTGTTGGCAAATGAGCTATTTACAACCCTTAAAGCGTTCATTAACAACCCTGTGAGTTCAATTAACAACCTCCCCCTCGTTTCTCTCTGACAACGGTATCTGACGTTAAGTGTTGGCAAATGGGTTATTTACAACCCTTAAAGCGTTCATTAACAACCCTGTGAGTTCAATTAACAACCTCCCCCTCGTTTCTCTCTGACAACGTTATCTGACGTTAAGTGTTGGCAAATGAGCTCTTTACAACCCTTAAAGCGTTCATTAACTACCTATTGAGTTCAATTAACAACCCCCCCCTCGTTTCTCTCTGATAACGCTATCTGACGTTAAGTGTTGGCAAATGAGCTATTTACAACCCTTAAAGCGTTAATTAACAACCCTGTGAGTTCAATTAACAACCTCCCCCTAGTTTCTCTCTGACAATGTTATCTGATGTTAAGTGTTGGAAAATGAGCTATTTACAACCCTTAAAGCGTTCATTAACAACCCTTTGAGTTCAATTAACAACCTCCTCCCATCGTTTTCTCACTGTAACTGTTACCAGTTGAGCTATTTACAACCTGTGAAGCGTTCATTAACAACCCTTTCAGTTCCTTTCACAACCTCATCGCGTGACTGCAGCAGTACTTCTGATGCAAATTTTCATAACAGCTGAATTGTAGCATATTTTATCAAGTGGTTGGCAAATTGTTTGCCTATTGTATGAAGTAAGTTAGACACATGCACAAGTGAATGGTAAGTCTCCCAAGACTTTATAAAGTGCACACCTGAATGAATTAACAACTAAAACTGTTAGATTCACAACTACTACTGCATGAATTAACAACTACTTGAGCTATTTACATATCACCCTTTTCACATCAACCCACCACCATGAGAATCAACTTTTCCCACGTCAAACGTCCAACTTTCTCTGTTTTGTTCCACAATAACAGAGCATTATGACACCCAAAGCCATTTGCTGTATTAACAACCACTTCAGTTATATTAACAACACCAACTGCACGAATTAACAACAATTAAATTTCTTCCCATATCACAATTTTTACAGCACCCCACCAACCTGAAAATCAGCTATTCCCACTTTAAAGGTATCATTTCCTCTGTCACCTCCCCAAAAAATAGAGCACTATCACATTAACACTACCCAACCTCATTCAAACCCCAACTACAACGCTCAAGCTCATAACTTTACCTAAATCATGTCATTACTCATCTACCTCCTACCACTTTGTCCACTATTGCCACCAAGCACCAACCTTTCACCATCATCCAATTTCACTTTATCCAAATATCACACAGAACTAAAAACAAAAAATTCAGTTTCGTGTTCTACCTCGGTTCCAGTACGTAGAGCTTGCAAATTTGATCCTTTACCAAGAACTTCAACATTACACTTGATCCCTTCAATGTTGGAGTTCACACCAGTCCCTTTCGCGTCGTTTCTGTGTCTCCGGAAAAAAACTTGCGCCTTCCCTCCTCTTTCTTAAGCTTCCACTTTTACATTAACAAGAGGGGCATGTGTGTCTTTTTACATTGGAAAATAATATCAGAAAAGTCCCTAAGGACTTTTCAGATATTTCAGTTTTTCCTGGGACTTTTTTGACAATATTTTGCTTCCATGGGACCTGACAGTGATTTTCCCTAAAAAAAATGTCTAATTTAGTAATTTGAAAAAAGTAAATAGCCAGCACGAATCAATTTTTCTTAAAAAAGTAATTTATCTAAAAAGAAATTTTCTAAAATCATATATTGGGCATCACTTATTTTTGCCCAATAAATTTTTATTATATAAATTAAGATAAAATTCTTCTCATATATTTATCTCGTACATCATAAATCACGAATTATAAATAGTTATAAATCAAATCCCAGACGAAGACTAACATAATTAGTCATTAGTCAGAGTCAAAACGTGTTAGGGACCGCTTCCGCTGGGGAGGGCCACCGTTGACGGAACTACCAGAGGAGCCGAAGCGGCCGTCATCGGCTGCCCTGTCCACGACGGCGAGGAAACAATCCTCGTGAAAATACCGGACCACGCCGCCAAGCAAGACGGTTATTCATCTAATCACTTAATGGCAATATCTTCAATTCTCTCTCTATGGCAATCAAACACTGCGCGAAGCACTCTTGAGGTTTCTGCCGCTAACTTTAAACCCAAGAGCCCCGCCAATAGGTATTGTCTCTTTCCCGAACTTGTCGAATGTCATAGTAAGTCTCTGATTGAATAATAATGGATAAATTATCCATTCTATTTTTTATTTTAAAGAGCTTAACAGCTGATTGGAAATACTCATAGTGACTTCGTTACCAAAGACTAATAAAACAGCTGAACCCTTTTTTTCCATAACCTTGTACAAGAACTTTTGAATCTTCTCATTTCTTCTATCAATTTATGTTAGGTGTGACTCTTTTAAACATTCCTAGCCTTCTTAACAATCTGTAAATTATAGAATTTTGATACATACCTTGACAGAGGTATGATGTTCTCAAATTTCCATATCCCACATGATAACAATTAAGAGTTACTTGAGAAAGTGTACTTCTTTTTTTTTATTTTTTCCACAGCAGAAAGCACTGATATACGGAAAGAAGAATTTTCGTTTCTACGTGTTCTCTCTCTTTCTGATGTTTTTCTGTTCCCCATACATCTTTTTTCAAAAATTACGTGTTAATATTTATGCTCATTGATAAACTAAGCTTGTTTTGGTGACGTTCAATAATCTATATAAAAGGAAACTGACAACTTATTTTCAATTCAAATTCAAAAATTCAAAATAAATATTAATTATCTGCATCAGGCCATCATAGTTGGCCCAATTAATTTTACTTGGTAGTATTATGCTATTGTTGAGTTTTGGAAGCTTAGATCTATTGCACTGCATAGCTTTGCACATCTGATTTCTCTGTCGACAGAATTGCATTTTGCAGAAAGGTATAGCTATTAGCCACTGTGTATGACATGACTGCTCTGTAAAGAATAACTTGCATGTTTTGACGTAGCAAAAAAAATTACAACTCACGGGGGCAGGAGAAATTTCTTCTTCTGGAATATTATAGCTATGTACATATACGCAAGAATAAAAATATTTCTAAATTATGTCATTGAAAGCGTGGTATTGTAGTTATCTGCCATGAGTCTCTGTAATGCTAACACCGTTGTTTGAAAACAATTTTTGACTTTCTTCATTGGATGCTGAAAACAACAAACTCTGCCATTGGATGAATGCAGGTTGTTTTGGAGGAGGAAGATTTACAATCTCACTGCTAAGCATAGAAACCACAGTGCTCATACTTGGCCTCTCTCTTGCAAGTTCTTGCACGCATAAAAGCCCTATGTGTATGCATCTTAATATATCTTTCTCCAAGTTGGCATCATATATTCTGGGATCTATTAGCGCTGCAACATTCTTCTCATTCCATAATTTCCATGTCTAAAATAGAAACGTATAAATAGCATATAGCAGCATTGAAAACTAAAGTTAAGAATGAACTATAGTGACTTACAAATCCTAGAAGGCTGAGAGAATCCTCAATGTTGGAAGGGCTTGAGTTTCTTCTTCCACTAGCAATTTTTAATAGTAAAACTCCAAAACTAAACACATCGGATTTCTCTGAAAACAGTCCTTCAATTGCACACTCTGGCGACATATAACCACTGCATTATTAAGAAAAACAATTGATTATTAAAAGTACGTACCACTTGATTTTTTGTTATTATATTAATGGACAGTGAATTGAAACTAACTGGGTTCCAACAACTCTTCTTGTGTTAACTTGATCTTCACTCTCTTGGAAAATCCTTGCCAAGCCAAAATCTGATATTTTTGGATCCAAGTTCTCATCTAACAATATGTTGCAGGTCTCTGTATATAATTTTTAGTCTAGAATCACGGTGAAGATAAAGCATTCCTCAAGTCATTCCCTCGATGATGTCAGCGTTTTCTCCAATCTAAGAGTTTATGGTTTGGGGCATCTACTAAAGCAAAAAGGAGGGATTTAATAGATCTATACATTTATATGCTAAATACATAAAAAGCTATGAGTTATTAATGCTTATGATAGGATGAGAAAAGAAGGGATCAAAAGAACAAACCAAAAATAAATGCATCTAGACTTTTATTTGGCATGTACTCGTAGATTAACATCTTCTCCCCTCCTTCAATGCAGCAGCCAATAAGTTTTACAAGATGGCGGTGTTGAAGCTTAGAAACTACAATGACCTCATTTATGAATTCCTGTAGTCCTTGTCTAGGAGCTCTAGAAAGCCTTTTAACTGCTATATTCTGACCATCTTGCAATATTCCCTTAATCAAAATACCAAGCTCAGTAATTACCCACAATGACAGAAAAAGGAGTTATTCATTGCCTTCAAAAATTGATGAAATTAGCATGAATTAATGTACCTTGTACACTGGACCAAAGCCACCCTGCCCAAGCTTATTGGAGAGGTCAAAATTGTTCGTAGCAGTTACAACCTTTTCAAGATCATATGTCAATATCTCTAGTAGTCTGACATGTGATAATTCTGCAATGTTGGTGTCTTCTGTTTTATCTGAATACTCTTCACTTTTCTTTAATCGCAAGAACTGTTTGTTCTTCAATTTTGTCTCTGATGTAAAACAGTTAATCGATTTTAGCAAGACTGAACAACATGGAAATACCCCATAGAAAAAATGAAGTAACATGATTTACCGAACAACAATGTAATAATTGAAGATTGCATTTAGATTTATTGAGATGATATAACTTGTAATGTACCTGAATGTTTCACCACCCTTTTCCATAAAACATATGTACTGAAAGCAATGATAAGTGTTCCTATTATTACTGCAATGATAATAATCTTTCTTGTAGGTCTATCCTTTTCTGCATTTAAGAGAAGATAAAGAAAGTCAGGTCAAGATCTGAATGTTAAAGAACTACATGTTTAATAACTGACAGAATCGAAAGCTAACATACCAAGATCTGAATAGGCTAGACGACCATATAGATCAAGTCCACCTGTTGGAAACTGTTGTATATCAATTAGATTTCCCTTCCAAGACATGCAACCTATGTCAGGACTATATGAATAAGCTACACAAGTACAATTCTCCAGGCACTGGCTTCTGCATGTCTCCTCTGAAGCAGACGACCATTCTGCAAAATATGGCACTTTAACCATCTTCAATTTTAAAAATCCATCTTCCTTGCCTTGTGCACGTCCAATTTTCAACTTGTCACACTGCAAAGTTGTCTTTCTAACACAACCATTAGTCCATTTTTGCTTATCCCATGCCGTTCTATTGCTTGGTTCAAAACCTCTCAAACAGTTGCATATAGGTGAACTCTTTGCGTTGCAGCTTCCAAATGATCCACATAAACCATAAAAAACACATTCTGAAGTTTGAAGACTATTATTTTCTTCTTGTTGTATCGTGTCTTTAAACCAATCTTTTTCATATAATAGACCTTGGAAGTCTAAAACAAAGAACGTGAATTTTGTCACATCAGGTAAACTAAAAGAAAGATAAATAGTTCCTTCCCCATCATCTATGATACGAAACCCTTTAAGATAATACGAATTCATGAAGTATATACCTGTAAAGATCCTACCATTCCATGGACCACTGCGCCAATATGAGTGAGCTCCATTCCAGATGAATAGTTCAGGAATATCTGGATGTTCAAGTGTCATAGAGAAGTTTCCAATGGATGGATCTGACAAACTTCTCCATGATGTGACACCTAGTTTCTCTCCTGTTCTTTTGTTGTTTGTAAGATTCATTTGGGGGAGGGATGAGTTAGAAGGATGTGCAAAACTTTGCCATAAGATGTTTTCTGCAGAATCCTTGAGTAAAAGATTTCCAGAATCAAGAAGCTGACAAGTCGTATTGAGGGCAATATTTGGCATATTTGATGACCAAATGACGTGATTTTGCCCATTTAATACCACAAGATTTCCATCCTTAGATATTGTAATAGTCCCAGTCCGAGAAGAATCCGTCAGTGGTTGGTTTCTGTTAGCTACCCATATGATATTGGATTGGGACTTGTACCAAATACCCATGTAGCGATTTGTGGTATTTTCTGCACTGAAAAATCCCAAAATGAAGAAACTTCCATTGGAACTAACAGTTTCAGGATCCTGAATGTATTGTGATGAATTGATGGTGTCTTTGGCACTACAAAAGTCAAAACAGGAGCTGCCAAATATGATCAAGACACCGAGTAGGATTGTATGTCTGAAAAAGAATCCCATTGCTGAAATGAAGATTCCTTGAGATGCACTATCAAGAAAGATGCCTAAGACATATCATTGGTTGTCTCTCCAGGAATTGATCGATTTCTATCATCTTGAACACAGACGCCGATTTTGATTTTTATTTAGCTTCCAGTTCTTGTTAATTGTCATTGTTTGTAATTTAATATGTAATTTTATATAGTACCCGGTTGAGATAAGGCATCCTGAGGTAGTTACTGAATACGGAACTTTTATTGTCATCTGCTGAATGGCCAAAAAATGAGGTAGGGGCTTTTCAACTTTCTGCTGGGTCTCAAATTCATAAAAAAGACTAGGATGTTTTGACTGGCAAATTTTTGTTTATCATTTTATGTGGTTGGTCACAGTCGTATAGCTTGATCAAATTTGCTGGTGGAAGAAAGAATAACTGTAAGAAAGATTCCTGAAGTGTGTTTCAACTATACAAAAATATTCCTGAAGAGGCGTGTTTTACTTTGGTTCTGTGTAGGGAGGGGTCCACACTTGAGCCCAACAAGCCATATTCTAAGATTTTGCCACCTTTGATACCTCCATTTAAGTATTTAACTTTTCTTTCTGTCTGTTAGCAGCTTTCCGCACATTGTCATTTTCTCCCCCTCCCATGCATATATGTCCATTTGAATATATTACGTTGTGACATTTTGTTATATCTTGTTTTTTTTTTGTCAAAACACATGTTGTTATATCACAATATATATATACACACACCTTATATTTGTGACGATGACTACTACATGTTTTATTGCTATGTCAGCCCCTGTGTGATGAAAACCTGCTTTCACATCCCTATAAACGGGTAATAAGTGTGTTTCTAACTAGAATCACTTAAACTGCATATGAACAGTCTATTTCAAAAAAAAAAATTAAAATATTTAAATTTGATTGGAACATTATTACCCCTGAGTGGAGGGAGGGATGATCCCTAAATAAGTTAACAAAATAAAGTTGTTTATCTATTTTTTGGTGATCAAAAAGTAGAAAAATAAACTAGTCAACATGTGAATATATTGGAACTAGCTAGAGTATTTGAGTTTGGATGTTTATATTGAAAATAAGAAGTTTAAAGCAGTCAACTTACAGACTTATCCATTCAGCTCTTCCCAGGCTAGGCACATGCCTGCATTATCGTAGTTGTTGATGGAGATTAATGCAATCACTTTGAAACGAATTTATAATTAAACAATTGTTGAATAGAAACATATTACTAAATTTTGTTGCGAGAAATGTCATAGTTCTGATCCATCCCTTCTGCCATCTCTTTGGCTTCCTGAATCCTTATATATAATTATACATTGAACTCCCTTGTTGTCTCAATCTCAACAGCATTCTTCATAAAGGGATTAGCCAGTACCAGGAGATCATTGCACTCTTGGACACCAAGCATTTCGGCAAAGTTTGATTTCCGCTCTGTCACACTCTCTTCTCTTCATTCACATAAAAACCAAAAACACTATTCACTTAATAAGTTTGTGCACACAAATTAAACACAGGCCTTGGTGTTTGATGGGAAGATGCAGATCAGTGCTGATTGAGACGAGTTCATTTACACGAATACTTGATTCATCCGGCTCTCTTATCTCATCCCAAGTAAGTTCCTATTCTTGGTATACTTGAATAATATATAGAATTAAGATGCAATTTTAGCAATGAAGTTTTTTTGCCAAGAGCGTCTTGCACAATTAAGTGTTAAAGAATGCAAAAGTAGACATAATATTTTTAAAATGGAGCAATTTTAGCAATTATTTTAAATTGGTCCAAATGTTTGTTTGTTTTTTGATATGGGACCTACTTATTTTCCCTCTAGTTTTATAATAAATATTTGGACCAATTTAACAGAATTATTAAAATTGCACCCTTTTTATAATATTAGATCTACTTTTACACCGTTCAAAACTTAACTTATCATGTCAATGTTATTGGGAAAAAATTTCGTTCCACATTAATATATACTCCCTCCGGTCTTAATTATAAGATAAAGTTGATTTTTTTGGAGAAATTAAGGAAGTCAATTAAATTACTTTAGAGTGTTTATATTTTTAGTATTCTTATATTATATATTAGTTAAATTAATTAGTTTGGAGAAAAACATAAAAATATAAATACTTTAAAGTAATTTAACTGACTTCCTTAATTTCTCCAAAAAAATCAACTTTATCTTATAATTAGGATCGGAGATAGTAATAGGGACGGGGTGTTCATTAGGATAGAGTGAAAGGGCCTTTAGGAGGAGGCTTTTAAATAAGACACGTGCATTCTATGCAACTAATGATATGATGTTTACTGCAAAATGAGGCAGCCCAAAATCATTGTTTGTTAATGGGAGGAGGCGAAGGTTCGGCTGCTTGTGAAGCCCTCAAGCACAAGTCACTAGAGAGAGTCTTAAGAATTAGGGGTCGAGTTATAAGTCAATTAGAAATTTAGGAACTAAATTATAAATGAATCAAAATCTTAAGAAACAAAAGATTAATTTTTTTCTATTGTAATATATAAAAATTAGTTGAGTTTAACGGTTTTGTTTCAATTTTAAAAATTTATGATTATTTCTGCTTCAAAAAATAGTTTATGATTACTATTATACTTTTAATAAAAGTTGAAGGTTATTTTAACACCTTCTCCCTAAAATATATTTGTGCATTTATTATCTCTAATAAATTCTAATGAATTTTTTTGATCTCCATGGTTGGATTATCTCATAACTAGGTAGCATGAATAAAGAAACAATGAAACTTACATACATGCTCCCTTGATGCTATTTATAAGATACATATATTTGATCGAAAAAATTTATAAGATGCAGAGAAATTATTTTATTGTAATTATAAGTCAGATTATTAAAATTTTTATAAAATTGATAAAAAAAAAACAATCTTTTAAGATGATTAGTCATTGGTTAGAGTCAAAGCGTGTGAGGAGGGCCCGCTTCCGCTTGGGAGGCCCACCGTGACGGAACCAACAGAGGAGCCAGAGGCCGTCATCAGCTGCCCTGTCCACGACGGCGAGGAAACAATCCTCGTGAAAATACCGGATCACGCCGCCAAGCAAGACGGTGATTCATCTAATCACTTAATGGCAATATATTCAATTCTCTCTCTATGGCAATCAAACACCGCGCGAAGCACTCTTGAGGTTTCTGCCGCTAACTTTAAACCCAAGAGCCCCACCAATAGGTATTGTCTCTTTCCCGGACTTGTCGAATGTCATAGTAAGTCTCTGATTGAATAATAATGGATAAATTATTCATTCTATTTTTTATTTTAAAGAGCTTAACAGCTGATTGGAAATACTCATACTGACTTCGTTACCAAAGACTAATAAAACAGCTGAACCCTTTTTTTCCATAACGTTGTACAAGAACTTTTGAATCTTCTCACTTCTTCTATCAATTTATGTTAGGTGTGACTCTTTTAAACATTCCTAGCCTTCTTAACAACCTGTAAATTATAGAATTTTGATGCATACCTTGGCAGAGGTATGATGTTCTCAAATTTCCATATCCCACATGATAGCAATTAACAGTTACTTGAGAAAGTGTATTTCTTTTTTATTATTTTTTCCACAGCAGAAAGCACTAATATAAGGGAAGAAAAATTTTCGTTTCTGTGTTTTCTCTCTTTCTGATGTTTTTCTGTTCCCCATACATCTTTTTTAAAAAATTACGTGTTAATATTTATGCTCATTAATAAACTAAGCTTGGTTTGTTGACTTTCAATATTCTATATAAAAGAAAACTGACAACTTATTTGCAATTTAAATTCAAAATAAACATTAATTATCTGCTTCAGGCCATGATAGTTGGCCCAATTAATTTTTTGAAGCTTAGACCTCTTGCACTGCATAGCGTTGCACATCTGATTTCTCTGGCTACAGAATTGCATCTTGCAGAAAGGTATAACTATTAGCCACTGTGTTTGACATGACTAATCTGTAAAGAATAACTTGCATGTTTTGAAGTAGCAAAGCCAAAAACATTAAAACTCATGGATAGGAGAAATTTATTCTTCTGCAATATTATAGCTTTGTACATAGACGCAAGAATAAAAAATTTTCTAAATTATATCCTTCAAAGTATGGTATTTTAGTTATCTGCCATCAATCTCTGTAATGCCAACACTGTTGTTTGAAAACAATCTTTGACTTTCTTCATTGGGTGCTGAACTCAACAAACCCTGCCATTGGATGAATGCAGGTTGTTTTGGAGGAGGAAGATTTACAATCTCACTGCTAAGCATGGAAACCACAGTGCTCATACTTGGCCTCTCTCTTGCAAGTTCTTGCACGCATAAAAGCCCTATGTGTATGCATCTTAATATATCTTTCTCCAAGTCAGCATCATATATTCTAGGATCTATTAGTGCTGCAACATTCTTCTCGTTCCATGATTTCCATGTCTAAAATAGAAACGTATAAATAGCATATAGCAGCATCAAAAACTAAAGTTAAGAATGAACTATAGTGACTTACAAATCCTAGAAGGCTGAGAGAATCCTCATTGTTAGAAGGGCTTGAGTTTCTTCTTCCACTAGCAATTTCTAATAATAAAACTCCAAAACTAAACACATCGGATTTCTCTGAAAACAGTCCTTCAATTGCATACTCTGGGGACATATAACCACTGCATTATTAGATAAAACTATTAATTATTAAAAGTACGTACCACTTGATTTTTTGTTATTATATTAATGGACAGTGGATTAAAACTTACTAGGTTCCAACAACTCTTCTTGTGTTAACTTGATCTTCACTCCCTTGGAAAATCCTTGCCAAACCAAAATCTGATATTTTTGGATCCAAGTTCTCATCTAACAATATGTTGCTTGCCTTTAGGTCTCTGTGTATAATTTTTAGTCTAGAATCTCGGTGAAGATAAAGCATTCCTCGAGCCACTCCCTCGATGATGTCAAAGCGCTTTCTCCAATCTAGGAGTTTATGGTTTGGGGGATCTACCAAAGAAAAAAGGAGGGATTTAATAGATCTATACCTGTATATGCTAAATACATAAAAAAGCTATGAGTTTATTAATGCTTATGATAGGACGAGGAAAGAAGGGATCAAAAGAACAAACCAAAAATAAATGCATCTAGACTTTTATTTGGCATGTACTCGTAGATTAACATCTTCTCCCCTCCTTCAATGCAGCAACCAATAAGTTTTACAAGATTACGGTGTTGAAGCTTGGAAATGACAATGACCTCATTCATGAATTCCTGTAGTCCTTGTCTAGAAGCTCTAGAAAGTCTTTTAACAGCTATATTCTGACCATCTTGCAATATTCCCTTAATCAAAATACCAAGCACAGTAATTACACACTGACGGAAAAAATGAGTTATATTCATTGCCTTCAAAAATTGATGAAATCAGCATGAATTACTGTACCTTGTACACTAGACCAAAGCCACCCTGCCCAAGCTTATTGGAGAGGTCAAAATTGTTTGTAGCAATTGCAACCGTTTCAAGATCATATGTCAATACCTCTGGTAGTCTGACATATGATGATTCTGCAATGTTGGTGTCTTCTGTTTTATCTGAATGCTCTTCACTTTTCTTTAATCGCAAGAACTGTTTGTTCTTCAATTTTGTCTCTGATGTAAAACAGTTAATCGATTTTAGAAAGAGTGAACAACATGGAAATACCCCATAGGAAAAATGAAATAACATGATTTACCAAACAACAATGTAATAATTGAAGATCGCGTTAAGATTTATTGAGATGATATATATTGTAATGTACCTGAATGTTTCACTACCCTTTTCCATAAAACATATGTACCGAAAGCAATGATAAGTGTTCCTATTATTACTGTAATGATAATAATCTTTCTTGTAGGTCTATCCTTTTCTGCATTTAAAAGAAGATAAAGAAAGTCAAAACCAATCCAAATCTAAAAACAGGAAAATGTTAAAGAACTACATGTTTAATACTGACAGAACAGAAAGTTAACATACCAAGATCTGAATAAGCTAGACGAACATATAGATCAAGTCCACCTGTTGGGAACTGTTGTATATCTATTAGATTTCCCTTCCAAGACATGCAACCTATGTCAGCACTATATGAATACGCTACACAAGTACAATTCTCTGAGCACTGGCTTCTGCAAGTCTCCTCTGAAGCAGAAGACCATTCTGCAAAATCCGGCACTTTAACCATCTCCAACTTCAAAAATCCATCTTCCTTGCCTTGGGCACTTCTGTTTTTAAACTTGTCACACTGCAAAGTTGTCTTCCTAACACAACCACTAGTCCAGTTTTGCATATCGCATTCAGTTCTATTGCTTGGTTCAAGACCTCTCAAGCAGTTGCATATAGGTGAACTATTTGAGTTGCAGCTTCCAAATGATCCACATAAACCATAAATATCACATTCTGAAGTTTGAAGACTATTATTTTCTTGTGGTTGTATCGTGTCATTAAGCCAATCTTTTTCATATAATAGACCTTGGAAGTCTAAAACAAAGAATGTGAATTTTGTCACATCAGGTAAACTAAAAGAAAGATAAATAGTTCCTTCCCCATCATCTATGATACGAAACCCTTTAAGATAATAGGAATTCATGGAGTATATACCTGTAAAGATCCTACCATTCCATGGACCACTGCGCCAATATGAGTGAGCTCCATTCCAGATGAATACTTCAGGAATATCTGGATGTTCTAGTGTCATAGAGAAGTTTCCAATGGATGGATCTGACAAACTTCTCCATGATGTCACACCTAGTTTCTCTCCTGTTCTTTTGTTGTTTGTAAGATTCATTTGGGGGAGGAATGAGGCAGAAGGATGCGCAAAACTTTGCCATAAGATGTTTTCTGCAGAATCTTTGAGTAAAAGATTTCCAGAATCAAGAAGCTGACAAGTCGTATTGAGGGCAATATTTGGCACATTTGATGACCAAATTATGCTATTTTGCCCATTTAATACCACAAGATTGCCATCCTTAGATATTGTTATAGTCCCAGTCCCAGAAAATTCCGTCAATGGTTGGTTTCTGTTAGCTACCCATATGATATTGGATTGGGACTTGTACCAAATACCCATGTAGCGATTTTTAGTATTTTCTGGACTGAAAAATCCTAATATGAAGAAACTTCCATTGGAACTTATTGTTTCAGGATCCTTAACGTATTGTGATGAATAGATGGTGTCTCTGGCACTGCAAAAGTCAAAACTGAAGCAACCAAATATGATCAAGACAGTGAATAGTATTGCAAGTCTGCAGAAGTATCCCATTTCTGAAATGAAGAGTCGTTGAGATGCACTATCAAGAAAGATGCTTAAGACATTGGTTGGTTCTCCCAGCATTAATCGATTTCTATCATCTTGAACACAGACGCCGGTTTTGATTATGATTGTGCTTCCAGTTCTTGTTAATTGTCATTGTTTCTAATTTAATATGTATTTGTGCCCATATAGTAGTTGGAGTCATATATAGAGTATTCTTAGTAGCCGGTTGAGATAAGGCATGCTGACGTTGGTACTGAATACTGAATTTTTATTGTCATTTGCTGAATGGCCAAAAAATGAGGTAGGGGCTTTTCAACTTTCTGCTCGGTCTCAAATTCATTAAAAAGACTAGGATGTTTTGACTGGCAAGTTCTTGTTTATCAAATTTGGTCAGAGTCATATAGCTTGATCAACTTTGCTGAAGTTTGATTTGGTGGTGGAAGAAAGAATAGAAGTCCACGACGCAGTTCATCTAGAAAAGAAGACGAATCATCTCGAACGCAGACGCCGGTTTTGATTCTTATTTAGCTTCCAGTTCTTGTCAATTGTCCTTGTTTCTAATTAAATATGTATTATATTTGTCTCCGTATAATTGATGAAGTCATATATAAAATATTCTTTGTAGACAGCTGACATAAAGCATGCAAGTAGTAGTTATTGAATACTCAAATTTTGATGTCATTTCGTAGGAACTTTTCAACTTTTTGTTTGGTCTATAAAATCCATAAAATTTTCCATCACCCTCCCTACCTACAAATTTTAGGCATATTCAGGACTCCAAAATATCTTAGAGTGGATGCACCTTAACCGTTACATATGTATGTGGTGAAGTTTTATTTGGTGGTGGAAGGAAGAATAAAGTCCATGACGCAGGTCAGCTAGAAAGTTGATAATACTCATAGCCAGTGATCTTCTTATTTGTGTTTGTGTGAGTGTGTGGAGGCTTGATTTCTTTTGTGTTTTCAGGTTAGAAGTCGTCAAAAATTGAATTATACATTCTATATCATAATTAGGTGGACCATTCACTACTAAAGATTTGCTCATTTATTGGTTAATTATTGTATGGTTTGGTGCAATCATTGTGTCAAATGTTTTACTATTATTTTGTTGACTAGATTCGAAAGCTAATAAGTTTGGCTTCTAAGAATGATCATCATAAATTTGGTGCTATATAAATAAAACATACTTTTGTATCAAAAAAATAAAAAATAAAACATACTTTGGAAGATGGGAATTACCGTTCTCAAGAATAAATAATGGAAACTAACTTTGAAATTAGAAGTCAACAACTGAATTATTTACATTTCGTATCTTGTATTAGAAGTCGACCCTTAATAGGCTGAGTATATAGTTTGGGGTTTTAGAGAATTAAATATATAAATTAAATTTTAAGCATGCCCTGTTTAGCATTTTCCCTGCAATCCACTCCTGGCGTACTAAACAAACCCTAGACCCTAAGTGATTAAATTTTAATTATGTTTTGTTGCCCAGGTTTTGTTTGTATTTAACTGTAGAGTCACTATTTCAATTCGTTAAGTGAGAATTTTTCATTAATGAGATTAACCGTGTTAACATTGGATGATTGAAAAATTATTTTTTAAACTTAAGAGGCTAAACTTAAACTCGACGATATAATTTAAAGGATTAAATAAATACTTCAACAAAAAAATGTAATTAATATATTATCAAATGACTTATAATAAGAACGATTCATCTTAACTAGAAGGTATTTTGTAGTATTAAATTTTTGTCAAGGAGATTCCATTAAGTGAGAGACTGAGAATCTTGTGTCCTGTACAAATCTTTACGAAACCAAGTTGAATTTGGTAGTTGGATTCTGATGAACAGCAACTTTCCATTTAACTAGTGTTTTCCCAGGGGGAAGTGTTATTCCTTTTTTAAAAAAAATAAAAAGCCAAATATTATTAAGATGAAAAGATTAGTTCATAATACTGAACCAAGTTCAAGGGCAACAATACAACATAGAAGAAAAACTAAAATTGCTAGTCCTAATAGAAACTAGGACAAAAGATTATTAACACAAAAAGGATGTCCAGTCAAACTATGTCCTGAGGTAAAAGATCCGAGGATGGGAGAGTTAGGAAGGACATAAATAATGTTACCTCATGTCCTAAATATAAGACCCAGTTGATTTTTTTAGAAGATTAAGGATATACTTAAATTACTTTATAGTACTCCTCTGGTCCTATATATCAGGTAGAGAGAGAAGAAAATTTTTGGTCCTATTTATAAGACAGAGAGAGAACTTTTTCATATGAATCTACAATTTTATCCTTCATTTATTATCATATTGACTTTATTTTCATGAGATATATGCATATTAAATAGAGGTCAAGTTGGAATGTTATTGAATTTTATGATAGAGTTAATGAAGTTTGAGGTTTTTTTTTTTTTTTGTCTGTATGAAAAATGTTAGAAGTTCTTATAAATAGGACTAGATGAGTATTTATATTTAGGGTTTAAGTAAAAATTTATATTTTTACACTTTTATCATTTTTGAACCAGGGCATTTTGGTACTTTCATAAAAATAACATGGGCCTCACTGCCAAAAGTAACGGACATTAGTTCATTTTAATAAACCTATCATTTTTACTCTAATTTTGAATGTTTGTGAGTATTTTTGCATTTATGAAGAGTTTATGGTGTTATATGCATTTTTGATATAAGTTAATGTGTATTTTTATACCTTAACCCTTATAAACTTATATATAATATAATCATACACAATATATTACTCCCTCCGGTCCTAAATATAAGACATAGTTTGTAGTGCAATTTACACTACAAACTATGTCCTATATTTAGGACCGGAGGTAGTATATAATTAAATAACTTATTTAGTTTCTTTAAATTCTCTAAAAAAAATTAACTAAGTATTATATTTAAGACTAGAGGTAGTATGTATTATGTATGACTTCATTAAACTCGATCGATGAATCCAACTCAAAGCTAATCTTAAACAATGAATGTTAAAAAAGGAAGTCGATCGAATTGGACTCAAGAAGAGGCCAACTGAATTGATGTAAAGGGACTCCCTTCAAAGATATATTAAGGACAGGAAGGAGTAATTCTTTGAATCAAGATGCATCAGACCACTGTCCTCTCGTTCTCTGTGTGGGTGGGCTATCATTCTTGCTAAGCAAAAATACAACATGTCAGTTACTCTTTCAATACATATTTTTGTAAAAAAAAAATACCAATAATCTTTTATAAAAAGACCTCGGGTGCAAAAGTGCCAATAAAAATTTGAAAATACAACAAAAATGCTACCACCGTTGAGTATTCTCATGTTAACCAAAGACGCAAACATGGAGGCTGATGTGGCAATGAAAATGTCTTTGCTGGCAATGGAGGGAGACAAACCACATCACCTCATATCATATTAACCCTACATGTTACCTTCTCTCTTCTCTATGATTACATCGATTGCCAAAGAATGCTAAATGAATCAATTGAGCTCAATGAAAAGGGTAACTAATATAATTAATGGAGAAGTAAGCCAAATAACTTTTATCAAATTTTGAGATCATACCTCTAGACGGGGTGATAATTAAATACATTTGACCCTTCTCGTTGCCCAAATAAACTCCCTCGAATGGACTGCGACAATTATAGTGTGTGTTTTTTTTTGGACTGAAGACAATTATAGTGTGTTTGGATGGAGATAAATTTAAGAGAGGAGAAAAGTAAGAGAAAAATAGAGGGGAAAATGCATTTTCGCTTGTTTGAATTTGAGGGCATAAATGCATGTTGTTTGAATTTGGGGCTCGGCTTTCTTAACTAGAAGTCTCAGTTTTGAGCCCTCCCTTGACCAGAGATCTTGGTTTCGGGCCTTGGGAATGGAAAAAATGTGCGCTGGGAGGGGCTGCCACCAAAAGGCTTCACCACACCTCGCATCGGATTAGTCAGTTGCCAAAGGCACTTTTGGACACCAGAGAGTTAACACTAAAAAAAAAAGAAAAAATAGGGGAAGAAAAAAATTGTGTGGTTCCCATGTGTCCCCCAATCCCCCAAAAAAATAAAATCTCCCAAAAGATGGAGGGTTTTTGTCCAGAAAATGTGATTTTCGGAATGCCTCCATGCCATCATCAATTCATTGTGTTTGTTTGTAATAACTTATTTTTGGGCAATAAGTGTTTATAAATCGTGATTCACGGTATACGAGGTAAGTATGTGAGAAGAGTTTTATCTCGGCTTACGTAATAAGGACTTATTTACCCCCAAAACGTGTTTCCAAACACAGCCAATCCGTCATATGTTTTTCCATACGAGTTGGCCAATGTCAAATGCTTTGTTCAATTTTTTATTTTCTGTAAAACACTTTACATTTTTTTTAAAATGATATTTACAAGTGTACGACAAATCAATAATATATATATATATATATATTCACAGTTTTTATTTCTTTTTTATCTTTGATCTCTCGCATGGCCATCAATAGATTAAAAGAAACTTTTTTATTTTAATAAATCAGGATACAGAGATATTATCATTTTTTAGACATATTTATTTATATTTTTATTATTTTAGTTTGTAAGGAAATATATTTGGCTTAAAACTTTGATTTTAAAATAAAATATAAAAATTAATTTCATTTTAATTTGACTTTAAGTTTTAATTTGATGGTGTTAATTTTTTATTTGAATTTATTTTTATGGCATTACTTAAAAAAAGGTTAAAAATTAAATAGATGTATTATTGTCATTGTAAATATCATGTATTTTCTCTCCTCTATCCAAACACAAACACAATGAGGGATATTGTTATCTCTTAACTTTTCTCCCTCTCCATTTTTTCCTCCTCTTAATTTTCTCCCCATTCAAACACACTATTAAGGAAATGGACTGATCCAACAACAATAACAGCAATAAGAAATCTTTTTTTTTTTATTACAAACTGGACATCAACAACTCTCAAAACAAATACCAAAGACAACCAAATACACCCTGCTATGCTCTATCATCAGTTTCCACCTCTTGAGAAGTAGGTGGAGGATGATCAAAAATACAAAAGTTCCCTACAAGACCATGCGCAAGTTTGGCCAAACCATCAGCTAACACCAGATCTTCCCGAGGAACATTGATGAATCGAACCTGCCAATCTCTATAAATCAGATTCCTAATCTCCTCAACCACATCTCTGAAGGGATAGGTCTATTCACATCCCCTAGTTGCAAGATTAATCGCTTCTATGCAATCAGAAAAAAGACACACCTTCCGTATCCCTCTCCACCAACATAAATGAAGTCCATGAATCATCCCTATAAGCTCAGCTATAGCCGGTGGAACAGCAATTAGTTTACACGAGAAACCGCAAACCCATTCCTTATTGAGATCCCTAATTACTCCACCACAACCACTCCTCCCATCTCTCAAAACAGAACCATCTATTTCCAAGGAAAAGAAATCTTGTGATACCCTTTGCCAAGAAAGATGAGAGGACAGACTCCTATTCGCGAACACACTCGAAGATAAGATATCTTGATCGGCACAGGCTCTGAAGAAAGTAGAAGCCACCCCAAAATCTTCTCCTGGACTAGAATCTCCAAAAAGCTTCTTACATCTATCTACCCAAATATCCCAACACATATACCCAAACAGAGTTTGCCATTTTACCTTCTTTGTGAAACCCTTTCCCACTTCATGAGTAAGGTTCCATTTAATCCAATCTGTACCCTGAAGAGAAACAAAAGTACTCCATTGATCCTGCTTCACCACCGCTTTCCATCTTTCAATTGCATTTGAACAGTCCCGCAGCAGGTGCATAGAGTCCTCCGCCTGGTTGCAAGAGAAAGGACATGAGTCTGAAGCTTGGACTCCTCTGCTGACACGTAATTGAGCCGTATGTGTTCGACCATGTGAAAACAGCCACATAAAAGACTTTATTTTCTCAGGAACAGAGCTTCTCCATAGAATTTTCCATATAGTCTCAGTACTCCCATTTGTACCTGCAAAAAGAGAAAGATATGCAGATTTAATAGAAAAACGACCATCCGAAGATGGTTTCCAAAAAAATACATCCTCTCCTCTCTCCTCACAGGGTGGGTGAGCACAGGTGATTCGGTCAATAATTGCTGGTGAAAACCAACTCTGGAGTTTCACAAAATCCCATTCCCCATTACTCAGGACATAATCAGCAACCCTTTCATTTCGGTCAATAAAAACTTCCAAGCCTGGAATCAAATCAATGAGTGGTACATTAATATTAGACCAATTTTCAAACCAGAACGAGGTATTTCTCCCATTCCCAATCCTCTTTCCCAAACTCTTTTTGAATTGGTCCCAAACAGCACAAATTCCCCTCCATGTATGAGAGGAGTTACTCTTCTTTCTCACCTCCGGCACCTCCCTGTCAGCACACTTATATTTAGATTTCAGAACTTTAACCCACAAAGCATCGGGCCTATTTAACAACCCCCAACAGAGTTTCATTAAGAACGCTTTGTTCTGGTATCTAAGATTTCTTATCCCTAGCCCTCCTTGCTTCTTTTCCTTGGAGACCACCTCCCACGAAATTAAATGGATTTTCCTGACTCCATCTTGTTCTCCCCATAGAAACTCTCTACTCTGCCGTTCCAGGTCATTACATAATCCTGTAGGAAGAAGCATAGTCTGCATATAGTAAGAAGGCATAGCTATAAGAAATCTTTTTATGACTCATGATTTGTGGCAATTCTTACTTATTATTTGATGATTTAATTAAAGTTATTTATGGTTACAGCCAATCCCCGGACGTGGACAGAATAGAATTGATCTATAACATTTTAATATATATATATATATATATATATATAACTTCAAGGAGATCAAGGCTGAGTTGTAAGGGTGTGTTAGATTTAATGCACCATCCTACAACACTATAATGGCACAATATTGAGTATTTTCAATTATTTCTTTCCTCTTTGCATTTAAAGCCCTATTTGGTACGAAGTATTAGAGGTTGGTATTGGGAAAGCCCACTAAAAAACTACTATCTCTGTTATTTTTTATTGGATGAGATTTTTTGGTCATGTTCCTTTTTCCTTCTTCCAATCATATTTATAAATAATTTTTCTTTTAATTGTTTAAAATGAATCGGTAGTTAAAAACAATAAGTGTGTCAAAAATGTCATATTTTTTTTTTCGTATATGCATCTATTTATGAAAAGAGTATATAATAGAGAATGAATAAAAAGTATGAGAGATAACTATTGGTATGTGAGATAATTAATTATAAATATATGTATTTAATAAAGGTAAAATAGAAAAACAAAATTTACATTTTTATACACAAAGTGAAAGTTGTTTATAAAAATGATGACCCATGAAACAAAAAGTTATTTATAAATAGGGCCTGAAGGAGTATAAGATAGGATTAGGGGTTGCTTGAAAAGATTTTTGTAAATTCCCCATTTTATCCTCACTGTATTACAAAAATTACTCATATCACTATTATATTTAATTCTCATGTTTAATTAAAACACTTAATATAACATATTCTCTCTTCCACATAAATGAAGGCATTTTTGAAAAACCATATTCACACCATCAGTGTTTTTTTTTCTCTCCGTGAAGGCGTGAGAGTAGCGATTTCTCTCCGTGTGAGCGTGAGGGTTTTCCGTTCGTATCCGAGTGATACTGTCGTCACTTTGACGGCGAGTGAGGGAGTGTCTGCCGCCGCTTCTCGGTGGTAGAGCAGAGTGTATTTGGTTGCCTGACGGAGAGGTAGGCCGGAACTGTTTGGTTGAGTTCGGAAATTGCGATTCTGATTGGAATTATGTGAGGTTTTCCATTGATTGTGGAAACGACTGGAGATTCGAGGATGGAGGAGCAAGGAGGCGAGGAGGTCGTTAGGGCGGAAGAATTAGTATGGAAGGAGAATGGTGATGATAGGGCTAACAGTTTTGTATTATATGGGAAATTGCTTGCGGAAAAGAGGATTAGCAGCAATACAGTTTTGATAGCTATGCAGAAGGCTTGGAACTTGAAGGAAGGGTTGAAGATCTCGGAGATTAGAAAGAATCTATTTCAAATCAAGCTAGATTCGGTGGAGGAGGGGAGACGGATTCTCTGAGGTAGGCCGTGGTCAGTGCAGGGTCACCTGTTCTGCATTCAAGAAAGAGGTCAGTACTCGATGATTGATGAGATTGATTTTTCTCTTTGTTCTTTTTGGATTCAATTGCATGATGTACCTCTAGAGGCAATGAATTCAGAAAATGCAGTCTGTTTTGGATCGAAATTTGGAAAGGTTTTATGGTTAGAGGATCCTGCATATGATGTTGGGATGTGGCGAAGCTTTATGAGACTGAGAGTTTTGATAAATGTTAATAAGGCTTTAATTACTGGTTTTTGGATTGTAAGGCCAGATGGAAGAAAATCTTGGGTGAAGGCTAAGTATGAGAAATTGCCTTATTTTTGTTTTAAATGTGGAAAGTTAGACCATGAATCTAGATCTTGTAATATGGAGAGGCTACGTGCTGAACAATGTCCCAGTGAGTTTCGATATGGTCTGTGGATTAGCTCAGAATAGGTGAAATGTTGTGAGGAAGCTCTGATTGTTAAGGATCAGGAAGGGTTTGTGGCAGAAGGATACGGTGGAAAGAAGGGGGCTAGATTGAGGCTAAATGGAGTTGAAAAAGGTAATGAAGTGTGTAAAATGAGGAAGGAAGATGTGGGGTCAGGGACCTGGAGTGGTGTTGACTGTTCAGTGTTTGCAGGAAAGGATTGTATCCCTGCGGAAGTAGAGGCAGTTTCCCATGATATTGAGTCCCGAGTAGAAAATATTGGTGACTTGAAATCTGAAAGGCCTCACTTAATGATGAAATCTGTCATGTCAATGAGTCATGAAGAAGGTTGGTTAAGAACTAGGCGAGTCTTTAAGGTTCAAAGGGAATTTATGAAGGGAGACTTCAGCGGGACAAAGAAGGAAAGTAAGATTAGTATGGTGGAGGAACAAGGAAGTGAAGAAGAGGAGTTGGCTATTGTTCCATTTGCTGACAACAAAATATTAACTGAGGTTACTGAGAAATTGCAGACAATAGGATTGAAGCGAAGTTCAGTAGATGAGCTGGGAATGGGTGAGGTAAAAAGAAGAAGGGTAGAGGGCATCAAAACAGATTGCTCCATGCCTATATCACAGTATGCATTAGAGCTGAAGAGGGAGGAACGAAGGAAGAAGTATGTGAGGAAGAAGAAAGGGGTGTATGGAGGCAAGGAGGGAGTGAAGAAGGCTGGTAGAGAAGGCTTAAGGGTGATTGATAGCAATATCAAGAGTTCAGAATCAGAGGTGTGTGATTTCCTGGAGGAGGCTAGAAGATTAATGAATGAGAATTATTTGAGTGCTGTGGGTGAGGGTGGCTGGCCTTTAACAGCCACCAAAGAGACATGAAACTAATTTCATGGAACTGTCAAGGTCTTGGGGTAGCCTTGACAGTGAAGAATTTGAGGGATGTGTCATCTAAGTATAAACCCTCAATTATCTACCTCATGGAAACAAAAATGAAAGAAGGAAAAGCAGAAAAATTAAAAAGAAGGTGTGGTATGATTCATGGTGTGTATTACCCAAGGGGATTGTCGGGAGGTTTGGCCTTATGGTGGAATGAAGATGTGTCTTTAGAAATTCTTCTGCACAGTAAGAATTTGATTCATGCATATATAAAGTGCGATATGGTAGATTCTCCACAGTTTATTACTTGGGTTTATGTATCACCTGTGGAAACCGAAAGAAGAAAAGTATGGGATCAACTAAGAGAGCTTGCTAAGGGAATAAGTGATTCTTGGTTGTGCTTAGGGGATTTTAATGACATTATGTCACAAGTGGAGAAAGAAGGGGGCAGACCAAGATCACTAAGGAAAATTTTAAATTTTCAATGCACTGTAGATGATTGTAATCTGATTGATTTGAATTTTCAGGGGTCAAGATTTACATGGAATAATAAACGAAGGGGTATGGATAATGTAAAGGAGCGTATTGATAGAGCAATGGGGAATATTGAGTTTAGGGAAGCATTCCCCAAGGCTCAAGTGTTTCATTTGGAACCAATTGGTTCAGATCATCATCTGTTACTTGTTGACTGCTGTTTTGAAGAGAAAAGAACACCAAGAAGGTTTAAATTTGAAGCAAACTGGGTTTCTCATCCAGAATTCAAAGAGATTGTGAGAAGGGGTTGGAGGATGGTGGAAGGGGGCATGGAAAGTAAGGTAAAAGAGCTGGTATTGAGGCTAAAGGCTTGCTGCAACACCCTTATCAAGTGGAGTAGGAGGGAATTTCCAAATAATAGGAGATTAATTGAGGAATTGAGAGAACAGATTGCAAATTGTTATGAGGGAAGGATGACTGAGGATAAGGCAGAAAAGATAGATAAACTTGTTAAAATGATTGAGGAAATATGGGATAAGGAGGAAATTTATTGGTGGCAGCGTGCTAGGGTGAAATGGCTCAAATATGGAAACCGGAATACCAAGTTCTTTCATAATTTGGTGATTCAGAGGAGGCAAAGAAATAAGGTGTTGAGGCTGAAGGGAGAAGGGAATATATGGCTGGATAGAGAGGAGGAGATCAATGATTCTTTTAAGAAGTTTTATACTAAATTGTTTTCTTCTTCTCATGGCAGGAATATGGAAGAGGCGCTTGGTTATGTCAATAAGGTGATTTTGGAGGATGACAATGCCTCACTAACAAGACCGGTTTCTATGGATGAAATAAAGGGTGCAGTCTTTCAGATAAATGCAGACAAGGCACCTGGTCCGGATGGTTTTTCAACTATGTTCTATCACTCTTCATGGGAGGAAATAAGGGATGAGGTATGTTTGATGGTTCTGGATTTTTTTCAGAATAATTCAGATCTAGATGATATTAATAAGACCAGCATAGTTCTTATCCCAAAAGTTGATAAACCTGAAATGGTCAGTCATTTTAGGCCTATAGGGTTGTGTAATGTAGCTTACAAAATCATTGCTAAAATTCTGGCTTTAAGGTTGAGGGGATTGATGAATAGGATCATTTCCCCAAATCAGAGGGCTTTTATTGCTGGTAGGATGATTCAAGATAATATCATTATTACCCATGAAGTATTCCACTATCTGAAAAATAAAAAGAAAGGAAAGAAGTGGGAGGTTGCTCTGAAAATTGATTTGAACAAGGCATATGATAGAGTGGAGTGGGATTTTCTGGAAGGAATAATGAGGAAAATGGGCTTTTGTGATTTATGGGTAAATTGGATTATGAAATGCATTACTTCTGTGGATTTTGAGCTGCAAGTATCAGGGAAGAGTGTTGCTAGCTTTAAGCCACAAAGAGGGGTGAGACAAGGTGACCCAATTTCACCCTACCTCTTTATATTAGTTATTGAAGTGTTATCGGTAATGATTCAGTATCATGTTAACCGTAAGGAGTTGAGAGGTATAAAGTTGTCTAACAATTGCCCGATTATATCTCATTGTTTTTTTGCGGATGATGCCTTGTTCTTTGTGAGGGCTGATCCAAGTAATTGCTTAGTATTACAAAGGATTTTGCAGGTGTTTTGTAAAGCTTCTGGGCAAGAGGTAAATTTTGACAAGTCTTGTCTTTTCTTTTCTGCTAATACACCCACAGAAGTAAGGAATGAGATTTTCTGCAATCTTGGGAATTAAGCAAGCGGATCAGCCAGGGAAGTACTTGGGACTACCAATTTTGTGGGAAAGGTCAAAATCTGCTGCGCTAGCCTTTGTGAGGGATAAGGTGGGTTTAAAATTGCAAGGCTGGAAGCAAAAGCTTTTGACCTTTGCAGGGAAAGAAGTGTTAATTAAAGCAGTGGCGAATTCAATTCCTGTGTATCCAATGACATGCTTTCTTTTTCCTAAAAAGACATGTATGGAGATTGATAGATTGGTTGCAAATTTTTGGTGGGGAGATAAGGTGGATAAAGGAAGTATTCATTGGAAGAAATGGGAATTGATGACTCATTCAAAAGCTGAGGGAGGGATGGGATTCAGAGATTTGTTGTGCTTTAATAGAGCTTTGCTAGCCAAAACTACTTGGAAATTGATCCAGAATCCTCAAGACTTGTGGTGTAAAGTTTTAAAAGGAGTTTATTTTCCTCATGAGGATTTCATGACAGCTAAAAAGGGAGGGAGACCTTCTTGGGGTTGGATTAGTTTGTTAGAAGGAAGGGAGCTGCTGAGTAAAAGGTTATGTTGGCAAGTGGGGAATGGTAGAATGATTAATGTATGGGATGATATGTGGATTCCAGATCTCTGTGGCAGAAAACTAGCTGGTAGGAATGTGGATGAGCAGAGGAAACAAATGAAGGTTGCTGATCTGATTGTGAATGGTAGTTGGGGGCTAGATGAGGTTAAGGATTGTCTCTTAGATGAAGAAATGTAGATGATTAAGAAGGTTGATTTATCTAGGATAAATGGTATTGATAGGAGAATATGGTTGGGAAATAAGAATGGTGAGTAAATTTTATTGTACTTAACTAAATTTTAACTACCTCTTTGAATAATACAATTCAGTTAATCCTATCTTATGAAAAAAAATAGAGGGAGTATTTGGCAGGAGTGATTACTTGCTACTTGGGAATGTAGAAACCCACATAGATGGAATTGGGAAAATACCACGGGAGGTGGTATTGAAATTTTAATATTAACGACAAACATCATGAATTTACTGTAGAATCAAATGCTACTAGTTTTTACCCTTGCATTATATATGATATAAAATGTCGATGTCATTCTAGCATTTTGAATTATTTTCTCATGTGTGTCCAATATGTTAACATATTTTATGGTTCATCCATTATTTTAAAATATTATTTTAAGTATGTCCAGCATTCTAAATTATTTTTCTAACATTTTAAAGTTGTTATTGAAAAATACTTTAGAGTGCTGGAATTTTTTAGAGTTAAAGACAATGCTAAAATTGCTTTTAGAACAATAATTCATGAGCAAAAAGTTCTTTTGAAAAAATCAATATTCAAGAGTAAAATTGCACCAGGGGGGTTCTGTCACATTTAGAACAATAATTCATGAGAAAAAATTCTTTTGATAATTTAGTGTATTAGATACATCTGAAAAAATACTTCAGAATGTTTGATACACAAAACAAATAGTTTATGGTATTTGATACACTTAAAAAAAGACTTCAAGATGTGAGTATACCGAAAAAATGCTTTAGAATGTTGGATGAAAAAATAATAATTTAGGACATTTGATGCATATAAAAAATTACTTCAAGGCATTGGTTGCATCTTATCCCACGTTTTAAACCAATACAAAGGCTCTTTATTTTCATTTCAAAATACTCTCCCACTCTAATTTTCACTTCCAATATCTTAACCCAACACCTACTTCAATCACCCATTGAGGGATTTGAGTTTTTCATTTACATTCGCTAACTTTAATAAAGAAAAGCAGGAAGAAGGAAAAAAGACAAGAACTGTATTATATACTCCCTCAGCCACAGGATGCAAGAATTTTTTGCAAATAATATAAGAAATACTAAACACTAATTAAACTTTTTAAAATGTTTCTTTATTTTATATTGGTTTAAGATGTACCCAAAAAATAATTTTCTGAGTGCACTCGGTATTCTAAAGTTTTTTCTAATATAATTTCAACCATGAACTAATTTTTATGGTGCAATTCTATCACACTTGCTCTTTCTTTGCACAGATCCATTGTGGTCCCCGATTCCATCAGATTGCATGGGTGATTCAAACTCACTCAACCTTGATTTCCACGGTGGTGATCTGAAGCTAGGAAGAAGAAGAAGGATGGGTCCTCTGAACTCTCAAATAGCTGAAACTCAGCTTTGACTCGCGTTCCTATAATCAGATTGCATGGGTCCTATGAACTCTCAAATCAGCTATATATGGTTCCATGCTGCTCTTTATATTGGAAATTTCAACAACATTCAACAAAATATTTGTTCATTGTGTTACGTTTTCTTCCATAATGCTAGCACGATGACTTTTTCTTCCTAATTAGAGCCCCCCATACTTTTGAAAAGAACTTGATATACACTGTTAATGACTTGTAACCAATGCAACTTCGTACAAATTTTACAGAAATATTGATAGATGATATTGATGATGCCAATGTCAAGAAATTATATTAGTTGTTTTCCATAACTGATAAGGATGGTGTGAATCTGTCAACAAAAGATATTAACTGCTGATATGAAATCAACATCAGTATCATTTTTCTCAAAGCCATCTGTGTTTCGAGATTGTTCTGCCGACTCTCTCAGCGTTTTAGGGCTGGCGTCAATCGAGTTTTTTCCCTCTGCATATGGCTGCTCTGTGACGATGAAGTCATGATAGGTTTTAGGAGCACAACACAAATTGCCAAGGCAGCAATCCTACTCAGATGTCACTTGGATAATTTTTAAGCAAATGTTTGCCCAGCATTTTAACCGTCAAAGTTAAACTTATATTAAGATTAGATGGAATTGCACTTTAAAAATTAATTCAAAAATTTTAGGATACCGTGTGCATTTAAAAAAAAAAAAAAACTTTGAAACATTGGATGCCCCTTAACCCTAATTTTTTATTTATAAGCTGCACTATGTATCACTATATTAATTTTTAATTTCTTTCTCATGTACTTTTTCCCCATAAATAAATGTGTTTTTAAAAATTAAAATATACTTACACATTTATTATCTTTAATAAATTTAATCATTTTTTAATCTCCCCCATTCGATTAGTTGGGAGGAAGCGTGAATAATGAAACATACAGACACACACACACATATTTGAGACAAGGTGAATAGATTTTTTAGTAAAGAGTTTTTTCGCCTTCGTGCGAGTAGCTTCCCTCTGCTAGGGTTTCTGATTTCCGGTAGAATGAGTGTGCCGGCGAGATGCAGTCCGTCACTGGTCGAGTGGCAGCCACTCTTTCTTCTTGGAAGGTTCGTCTCTCCCCTTTCGGTGGAGTTTAGCGGCAGTCTTCCTCTGTTGCGGCCAGAAGATTTGCGGTTTGGGAGCGAATCCCGTGAAGGCGACGAGCAGGAGGTTTGTGATAATGGATACGAGGAAGAGTTCGAATCTCAGACACACTTGCAGATCTCCAATGGCGACCTCCGATGGGTGCCTCCACGGCCTCCGAGGGAATCGACGCGATGGCTCCCTCTCTCTTCTAAGCGATCGATTGTGGAGGTGAGGGACGAGAGTTGGGGTCGTCAGGCAATTGGGGGCAGATCTGTGGCGGCGATGCGGTGCTTCAGACTTTGGAGCTCAACGGTCAAACAAATTAGCACCATGGCGTCGGAGGATATCGTCGCCGGTGGACTCCCAGGTGAAAGCAAGGTGTTGAAGGTTCTATGGTTGAGTGAAAGCTGGGATTTTTCAATCGCGTTGGGGAATTCAAAGGCACCGGAACAAAGAAGCTTAAAGGTATTACCTTTGCAGCCTTTTATTCCCGAGGTGAGTATATTGCTAAGATTTAAACCCGTTCCCACTGATGTCGTAATGAGAATGAGCTTTGCTATTGGTGGGAGAGCCTCTTTTGGTGTTGGTTCTTCTATGTTTAATTCGCCTGATTATTTAGAAGAATTGATACCTGGTGTGGTTTGGTTTGTCTCATGTGATTGGGTAGGTTATTACATTTCTTCTCTGGTATGTACGTATTATAAGTCAAAATACCTTATCCAAATTGTCTATACCCTACCAGAATTGGTGTGGAAGATTTATCGGTGGGAAAGAGATGGATTGACTATCCCAAGCCTCAGAAACAGAGTATTTATGATGCATTCAGAATTTAGTAATGTTTGGTTGATGGTAGCTGTATGTGATAGGAAGGTAAAGTTCTCTGTGGGTATTCTAGTCAAGGAATGTGCAATTAATAGGCAAATAAATATCAGTTTTCTGAGTCTGATCTGTATGAGTAGAACTGTATGCGTTGTTCATCATTGGCTCATCTTGCGCCTGTTCAGTGTATTGTTCATCACTGTTCTTTATAGGACTAGATATGGGCTGGTTCAGTGTATATGGCAGTTCTGTTTATCTTCAGACTGGAGTTGGGTTTATTTTTCCTATGGTCTATTTGATTGTGCATTCGTTGATTATAAGTTGAATGACATTCTCCTTGAGTACACCTTTGTGCCAGGGAATTTGGTTAGGAACCTCTCTTGCAGGTGCGTTCCCAGGGAAGCAGAATTGGTAGCCGGAAGGATTACCAAAGCTTCATTAGAAGTGTCTTGCCAATGTGATCGGGCATATCGACCTTCTTCCCAGTTACAAGCCGCCTTTACAATTGGAGGGGATGATGTCTCATCTTCATTATTGTGGTCTGGCTATATTGAATTGTTGTTATTTTTTAGCCTCTATAGTTTATTAGCTAGGATTAGGGATTTATTTTCTCGGTCAGTAGGTTTGTTAGTTGTAACTTTCTTATTTTATCATTTTCTGTCTTGGTTTGCTGTAATGTATGGGACAATGTAACTTATTTGAACTTAATATCATTAGTTTGTTTCTGGCAAAAAAAAAAAAAGAATAGATTTTTTAGTTTTGTTTATAAGTCACAATATTAATTTTTTCATATAAATAAATAATTTTACCCTTTATTTATTGTTGTATTGCTTTTATTCTCATAAGGTATTGAGGTACAATATATACTACATCCAATCCTTAATATACCGACCAACTGATTTTTTTTTTTAGAGATATTAAGGCAGCTAAGTAAGTACATTTAAGTATTATTTTTATCGTTTTTTATAAATTAATTTGTTTGACTACTTACAAACTAATATACTACATAATGTAATAATATAATGATACACAACATACTATATGCTTAACTAACTTATTTAGCTTTATTCCTCCCTCTGAAAAAAAGTCAACTAATTTTTATATTTAAAGATCTCATTTGAAATCATGATCCAAACCGGCGATACGCATCGTCTTGGTGGAATAGAGATTCCAAACCCAAGAGCACCGCCAATAGGTATTGCCTCTTTCCCGGACTTGGCTTGTGGAATGTCCTAGTAAGTCTCTGATTGAATAATTGATACATCCTTCCTTCTATTATTGATTTTAAAGCGTTCAACAGCCGATAAAAAACTATGGCAAGAAACTGACTCATGTTTAATACATATGAAAATAATCTAAAACTGTCATTGTTTATTAATTTAGACTGCTGCCAATCTGCCATTAAGCATATCATCTAACCAATTGGCAAAAAAAAGTGACTGCACGTGCAGCCTCACTAGCAGCAACCATCTTTTAAAGAACACAGCTTCTTGAAGCACGTTAGAGCAACTGATGTGGATCCAAAACATGAGGAAACTATAATACAATTTCTTCGAAAGATTTCACAAATGAGCTTTCAAAGTCACATGTTGCTTCCTCTAACTATATTCGTGGCTGATCTCAATGGAAACTCTCCTGTTATGCATTATACATGGGTGTCTAAAGTCATATGATTCAATCACCTCAATTATATTGAAAATTTGGGTATAAACAAGCTGATCATCTATTGCAGAACATACTAATTAGCCTAAGGTTCCGTTGCTGGCTTGCTGCCTTCATTGGGTAAACATATTAGTGGGAGGAAAAAATTCCACCTTGTCTTTTGCTGAACATACTAATAAAGATCTACTGCTCCTTGTCTGGGGAAGAAAAAACTGTTCTGTATGATGGTGTCCAAACACAGACTAGAAGAGTAAAAGAAAACAAATATGTATGAAAAGTAAGTAAGAAGCAAGTTTTTTTTCTGAATTGCGTAAAAAGTCATTATAATTATCAGAAATGGAAGTAGAAAAAGGGTTTTGGAATGCTGTGAAGGATAACCATGGACCTGTTATACTACCGTTATCTGAATCTGCAAGCATTACTTCTGTTAAGGTGATATCATAGCATCATGTGGTAGCATCTTGTTCATATTGCTGTCATTACAATTGTTTTTTGTCCTTTTGCATTTTGGTATGATTGGTTCTGCTCAGTGCTCTGAAAAATGCCTCTTCATCCCTCAAAAATAGTCAAAAAAGATAGAAACTAGCTTATTCTGCTATTATAGTGATTCTACTTGCTTTGCCAAATTGATTATCTTTTAGATGCATTTGAGACGTCTTCTGCACATTATGTGACCAACAAATGGGATCCAGTTTCTATGCTCCTGGTAAAAGGAGCAGAGGAAAACCATAACCATTCACCTAATCTTATATGTATTGCTACTTGTCATGCAATTTTAGCCATTATAAGCGACCTGGCCTGTACATGAAAAAGTAGAGTGTGGAAATGTCGCCTTTGCCAAAAGCAATAGAGTTTTGGATTGGCAAAGCAGGTGAAATGTTCATTGTTTTCATAGAGATAGCAGTGGATATTTAGTCACTTTTTGGATGTACAAGCTTCTCATAGTTCTTAAACAAAACTACATTCTTGGATCTATTTTCTTGACTTGCCAGTGCATTGGCAAAAAGTTCTCACTGCAAAGATTGGTTATGCTCATAGAGACTTAGTACCAAAGACCTCTAAAACAGCTGAACCATTTTTTATTTCCCATAATGTTGTACAAGAACTTTTGAATCTTCTCATTTCTTCTATCAATTTATGTTAAGTGTGTCTCTTTTAAACATTCCTAGCCTTCTTAACAACCTGCAAATTATAGAATTTCGAAACATACCTTGGCAGAGGTATGATGTTCTCAAATTTCAATATCCCACATGATGACAATTAAGAGTTGCTAAAGAAAGTGTATTTCTTTTTTATTATTTTTTTCACAGCTGAAAGCACTAATACAAGGGAAGAAGAATTTTTGTTTCTGTGTTTTCTCTCTTTCTGATGTTTTTCTGTTCCCTATACATCTTTTTAAAAAAATTACGTGTTAATATTTGTGCTCATTAACAAACTAAGCTTGGTTTGTTGACTCTCAATAATCTATTATTTTTTTAAAATAAAAGATAAATGACAACTTATTTGCAATTTAAATTCAAAATTCAAAATAAACATTAATTATCTGCATCAGGCCATGATAGTTGGCCCAATTAATGTAGATTAAATAATCTATGTCCTCTCTTATCTTTCTATATTATCTTGTTTTTCACTAAGTAGTATTATGTTCTTGTTGATTTTTGGTAGCTTAGATCTCTTGCACAGCATAGCGTTGCACATCTGATTTCTCTGTCAACAGAATTTTATCTTGCAGAAAGGTACAGCTATTAGGCACTGTGTTTGACATGACTGATTTGTAAAGAATAACTTGCATGTTTTGACAAAGCAAAAAAATTACAACTCATGGGTAGGATAAATTTCTTCTTCTGGAATATCTTAGCTATGTACTTATACGCAAGAATAAAAATATTTCTAAATTATATCATTGAAAGTGTGGTATTTTTATTATCTTCCATGCATCTCTGTAATACTAACATTGTTGTTTGAAAACAATCTTTGACTTTCTTCATTGGGTGCTGAACTCAACAAACCCTGCCATTGGATGAATGCAGGTTGTTTTGGAGGAGGAAGATTTACAATCTCACTGCTAAGCATGGAAACCACAGTGCTCATACTTGGCCTCTCTCTTGCAAGTTCTGGCACGCATAAAAGCCCTATGTGTATGCATCTTACTATATCTTTCTCCAAGTTGGCATCATATATTCTAGGATCTATTAGTGCTGCAACATTCTTCTCGTTCCATGATTTCCATGTCTAAAATAGAAACGTATAAATAGCATATAGCAGCATCGAAAACTAAAGTTAAGAATGAACAATAAAGCATTGCAATTGAGTATTGAGAAGGACAATGGACTATAGTGACTTACAAATCCTAAAAGGCTTAGAGAATCGTCATTGTTAGAAGGGCTTGTGTTTCTTCTTCCACTAGCAATTTCCAATAGCAGAACTCCAAAACTGAACACATCAGATTTCTCTGAAAACAATCCTTCAATTGCATACTCTGGCGACATATAACCACTGCATTATTGAGCAAAACTATGAATATTTGGAGTGCTACTTTGTTCTCTGTTGTTATAATATTATTGGACAGTGAATTAAAACTTACTAAGTTCCAACAACTCTTCTTGTGTTAGCTTCATCTTCACTCTCATGGAAAATTCTTGCCAAGCCAAAATCTGATATTTTTGGATTTAAGTTGTCATCCAACAATATATTGCTTGCCTTTAGGTCTCTATGTATGATTTTTAGTCTAGAATCTCGATGAAGATAAAGCATTCCTCGAGCCACTCCCTCAATGATGTCAAAGCGCTTTCTCCAATCTAGGAGTTTATGGTTTGGGGGATCTACAAAAGCAAAAAGGAGGGATTTAATAGATCTGTACCTGTCTATGCTAAATACATAAAAAGCTATGATTTTATTATTGCTTATGATAGGACGAGGAAAGAAGGGATCAAAAGAACAAACCAAAAATAAATGCATCTAGACTTTTATTTGGCATGTACTCGTAGATTAACATCTTCTCCCCTCCTTCAATGCAGCAGCCAATAAGTTTTACAAGATTACGGTGTTGAAGCTTGGAAACGACAATGACCTCATTCATGAATTCCTGTAGTCCTTGTCTAGAAGCTCTAGAAAGTCTTTTAACCGCTATATTCTGACCATCTTGCAATATTCCCTTAATGCAAATACCAAGCCCAGTAATTACACACAATGACAGAAAAATGAGTTATATTCATTGCCTTCAAAAATTGATGAAATTAGCATGAATTAATGTACCTTGTACACTGGACCAAAGCCACCCTGCCCAAGCTTATTGGAGAGGTCAAAATTGTTCGTGGCAGTTGCAACCTTTTCAAGATCATATGTCAATACCTCTGGTAGTCTGACATCTGATAATTCTCCAGTATTGGTGTCTTCTGTTTTATCTGAATATTCTTCAGATTTCTTTAATCTTAAGAACCATCTGTTCTTCGAGTTTGTCTCTGATGTAAAACAATGAATTGATTTTAGAAAGAGTGAACACCACAGAAATACCCCATAGAAAAATGAAATAACATGATTTAGCAAACAACATTTTAACAATTAAAGATTGCATTTAGATTTATTGAGATGATATAAATTGTAATGTACCTGAATGATTCAATATCCTTTTCCATAAAAGGTATGTACCAAAAGCAATGATAAGTGTTCCTATTATTACTGTAATGATAATGATCTTTCTTGTAGGTCTATCCTTTTCTGCTTTCAAGAGAAGATAAAGTTATAACCAATCCAAATCTATAAATAGGAAAGTGTTGAAGAACTAAATTTTTACTATTTGACTGAACAAAACGCTGACATACCAAGATCTGAATATGCTAGACGAACATATAGATCTAGTCCACCTGTTGAGAACTGTTGTATATCAAGTAGATTTCCCTTCCAAGACATGCAACCTATATCAGAACTATATGAATAAGCTACACAAGTACAATTCTCCAGGCACTGGCTTCTGCATGTCTCCTCTGAAGCAGAAGACCATTCTGCGAAGTCTGGCACTTTAACCATTTCCAATTTTAAAAATCCATCTTCGTTGCCTTGTGTACTTCTGTTTTTCAACTTGTCACACTGCAAAGTTGTCTTCCTAACACAACCACTAGTCCAGTTTTGCGTATCCCATTCCGTTTTATTGCTTGGTTCAAAACCTCTCAAACAGGTGCATATATGTGAACTATTTGGGTTGCAGCTTCCAAATGATCCACATAAACCATAAATATCACATTTTGAACTCTGAATACTATAATTATTTTGTGGTTGTAACGTGTCGTTATGCCAATCTTTTTGATATAATACGCCTTGAAAGTCCAAGACAAAGAACTTGAATTCTGGCACAGCTGAATTACTCAAAGACAAATAAATGGTTCCTTCCCCATCATCTATGATACGAAATCCTTCAAGATAAACTGCAGTCATATAGTATATACCAGTAAAGATCCTACCATTCCATGGACCACTGCGCCAATATGGGTGAGTTCCATTCCAGATGAATACTTCAGGAATATCTAGGCGTTCAAGGGTAACAAAGAAGTAACCCATGGATGGATCTGACAAACTTTTCCATGAAGTTAGTCTTAGTTTCTCACCTGTTCTTTTGTTGCTTATAAGATTCATTTGGGGAAGGAATGAGTCAGAGGGATGGGCAAAACTTTGCCATAAGATGTTCTCTGCTGAATCTTTGAGGACGAGATTTCCAGAATCCAGAAGCTGACAAGTTGTATTGATGGCAATATTTGACACATTTGATGACCAAATGATGTGATTTTGCCCATTTAGTACCACAATATTGCCATCCTCAGATATTGTAAGAGTCCCAGAAGAATCCCTCAATGATTGGTTTCTGTTAGCTACCCATATGATATTGGATTGGGACTTGTACCAAATTCCCACGTAGCGATTTCTAGTGTTTTCTGGACTGAAAAATCCCAATATGAAGAAACTACCATTGGAACTAAGAGTTTCAGGATCCTTAATGTATTGTGATGATTTGATGGTGTCTTTGGCACTGCAAAGGTCAAAACATGGGCAGCCAAATATGATCAAGACAACGAATAGGGTTGTATGTCTGCAAAAGAATCTCATTGCTGAAATGAAGAGTCCTTCAGATGCACTATCAAGAAAGATGACGAAGACTTACTATCATCGGTTTGCTCTCCCTGAATTTGTTCGATTTCTATCATCTGGGACACCGATGCCAATCTTGATTCTTAGCTTCCAGTTCCTGTTAACTGTCATTGTTTCTAATTAAATATGTATTTGTGTCCATATAACAGTTGAAGTCATATATAAAATATTCTTAGTAAACAGTTGACAAAGAATTCTTGAAGTCGGCATTGAGTACTGAATTTTTAATGTCGTTTGCTGAATGGCTAAAAGATGAGGTTGGAACTTTTCAGCTTTCTGCTGGGTCTGAAATTCATAAAAAAGACTAGGATGTTTTGACCGGCAAGTTTTTTTTTATCATTTTATGTGGTTGGTCACAGTCATATAGCTTGATCAAATTTGCTGGTGGAAGAAAGAATAACAGTATGAAAGATTCCTGAAGTGTGCATCAACTATTAAAAAAGATTCAGTCTTTTTATAACAGTAACAGAGATTTCTGAAGTGTGTTTCAACCATAAAAACAAATTCCTGAAGAGGCGTGTTTTACTTTGGATCTGTATAGGGACAGGTCCACACTTGAGCCCCACAAGCCACTTTCTTTGAGCCCAACAAGCCATTTTCTAAGATTTTGCCACCTTTAATACCTCCATTTTACTTTTCTTTCTGTCTATTAGCTGCTTTCCGCACATTTCCATATTTTCCCCCTCCCATGTGAAACAGAAACGAAACAGAGTAATGATGTAGGCAGTGACATCCATAAACAGGGAATGACGACAGGGTGGTTGGGAGCTGAGGGAGTAGGTAGGAGACAAATGGGTTAGTGAGGCACACCAATTTTTGACCTTTGTATTATTTTAAGGAGTTTGGTTTAGTAAAAATAGGTGTATACTTTCATTGTAATCGATTAGAGAATTGATTAAGAATTTGAGTGTATGGTTTCTATACCATTTTGGCATCAGAGACTTGTTCCAGAGGGAGAGAAAATGAGAGAGTGAGGAATAGGATTGAGAAAAAAAATGTTGGAGAAACAGGGTATGCGAATCCCATCCTACCGACGGAATTTCAGAAATCTGACCCCGCCATCGTCTTCAGAAGGTCCCAAAACCCAGGACAGGTATCGGCCACCTCCGTGCACCGCCACCACGCGCTCTCACGCGCCACCTCTGAAACCCACGCGCCGTCAACAGAGCTCCACGTGCCGGCCACACGCCCAGATGTTGAAGACGACCAGTCACCCCCACGTTAGCTGCCACGTCAGCACTGTTGACCCAGTCAGCGCCACGCGTCAAAATCGCCACGCTAGCAGCACCGTCAGCCTTGCCACGTCACCTAGTCCAGTCAGCATCCACGTCATCGGTCAACGCCACGTGGACCAATCACGGACTGCCACGTGTCACTGTAGCCACGTCAACATACGGTCAGCTTGAAATTTGTTAAAATTACCATTTTGAGCCCTAAATTTTGCGATATTTACATTTTGACCCCTAGAAAATTGCCAAAATTACATTATGTCCCTGAAATTTAGGAAATTACATTTTGACCCCTAGATTTTGACAAAATTACATTTATGACCCCTGAACTTTAGGAAATTACATTTTGACCCCTAAATTTTGCCAAAATTACATTTCTGACTCCGGAACTTTAGGAAATTACATTTTGACCCCTAGATTTTGCCAAAATTACATTTTAGACCCCCCAACTTCCAGAAATTACATTTTGACCCCCAGATTCTGCCAAAATTACATTTCAAGACCCCCAAAACTTCCTGAAATTACATTTTGACCCCCAGATTCTGCCAAAATTACATTTTAGACCCCAAACTTTCTGAAATTGCATTTTGACCCCCAGATATTGCCCAAAATTACATTGTTGCCCTAATTACCCAAATTTCCTATTTTACCCCTGACTTTTCCATATACACAAATCCTTTCCCTACCCTTCTACCTTGTACCTCATAAACTGCGTACTCAAAGTCATAACCTGTGAGACAAACTGTAAAATGCCTCCAAGACGCAGAAATAGACATGAAATTGAGATGGAGGAAATGAGACGCCAGATTCAAGAACTAGAAGTCACTATAGCAGAACAACAAGCCTTGCTCGAAACTCGTAGAAACCACTCAGAAGATGATTTGAATAGCCACAGTTCGTCATCCCCTGACTACCGTCAGCGTCCTCGACAACAACCATTCCGCCTTAATGACATTAAGGTAGACATTCCTGAATTCAAGGGAAGACTCCAACCGGATGAATTCATTGACTGGCTACAAACTGTTGAACGAGTCTTTCAGTATAAAGAGATTCCAGATGAGCAGAAAGTTAAAATTGTTGCCATCAAACTAAAGAAACATGCCTCCATATGGTGGGAGAATCTCAAAAGAAGGCGTGAAAGAGAAGGAAAGAGCAAGATAAGAATGTAGGACAAGATGCGACGCGAGCTCTCACATAAGTTTCTTCCCGACAATTATTATCAAGACAATTTCCTTCAATTACATAATCTCCGCCAAAAGGTTATGTCTGTAGAGGAATATACCAGGGAATTTGAGAAGCTTATGATGAAATGTGATATACAAGAGAGGGAGGAGCAAATAATAGCTCGATATCTAGGAGGATTAAATACAAACATCGCCCATCCAGTACAACTCCAGCAATACTGGACTCTGGACGACGTCATTCGTTTAGCCATCCGTATCGAGAAGCAGTTGATCCGAAGACCTCCCTACCAGTCGTCTTCCTCAACTGAAATTCCTTTTGAGGGACATGAAGTACAGGTGCAT